>CM068300.1:51248113-52659568 GCA_034768395.1 Linum lewisii | reverse complement strand
CCGAGCTCACACCTCCCGAAGTCGGTAAGGTTCAATTCAAGTTCCGTGTGCCATGCCAAGGTAATGACTTCGATTTCAAAGAGGTAATGAGTTGGGATGGTTTTACTTAGCTGGTCCGTGTGCTTCGTCGAGCTTAAGACGTTAACCAAGCGCTTATTGGGAGGCACCCCATGTTATCCTTAATCTTTTGTTTTTAATTGTTCTTTGAGGTTTTTGTGTTGTTTTAGCTTTTTGAATAAGGTTTGGCAAGCATTTTGGATCACTCTTCACCAAGGATCATCATGGAACTTTTTCACCTCTATTACGTCCTATGCTCTTCTCTACCAATGCGGTAACTTCGTTCCACCTTACCCTCTCTCTCTTGATCATTGAGGACAATGCTCATGTTAGTCGTAGGGGAGGTTGAGGTTTGGTGTGATTATTTGTCGGTAGAAGTCTAAAGCTATGTTTTGATGTGTTGCATGATCTTAATTGAATATCGAATTCCTCTATTGTAGAATCGTCCGGTTCTTGACGTTTAGTGTTTAATTGACTTCAAACTTTCACAATGATGTTTAGATTGTTCCACTTAGAACCTATAACCAGCATGTTAGCACTAATATCAAATGAGTCTGGGCCAGAACTGAGATTTTATCACTCTCGTATGTTGGTTGATTGGTTTGATACGTGTTTTTATACCACTCGATAACACCGGTCTAGGATGATGAAGGCAATCAGAATTTCTTCCCCTCGTCCATGTTTTTCACTCTCTTTTTGATCTTTCGTGATTGTGGCTTGAGACTAGACGGAATCCAATTCGAAATCTTGTACGGAAGTTGTTAAGGGGCTAAGGATCAAGTGGCTAAATTGTGAAAAAAAAAAATGCTCAAAAGAAAAGCTAGGCAAGCTCGGCACCTAAGTGAAGTGTCGGGTTGAGCACTAAGCAAAAAGGGCAAAGGCTGTGAGCTAGGCAGGTTCAACACCTAAGTGAAGTGTTGAATCGAGCACTAGTATGCAGTAAGAAAAAAAAAAGAGAAAGAAAAGAAAAGAAAGAAAAAGAGTTCTCAAATGTAGCCCTTGATCCTAGCCAGAGTTGTAAAGTGCGGATCTAGAAGCGGATGAAGTCGAGTCGATAGCCACATTCACGACTCACGATCCTTGTTCCGATTTCAAGTCCTTTTGATTAGAGTTGGTGTTGTCGTGGTCGGTTTTGCTGTGCCCCAATCAACCACTACTTGAAGTGTGCAGAAATTAGTGAGGTTTAGACTTGTTTGGTTGATGTTCTTGCATGTGTAGGTTTAGTTTGTTCGTGGAGCAGTTTAAGCTAAATTGTGATTGCTTGAATCTCAATGGACCGAACTTGTCATTTGTGAACTTGGATGTTTTCTAATTCATTTGCTTGAGGACAAGCAAGGCTTAGTCGTAAGGGAATTTGATGTGACTTTAATTAGTGCATTTTAGGCTTATGAATGACCTTTGAAATTCCCGTGTTTGATTCTTAAATGCCGTGCTTAATGTGTTTTTATCGGAGTTTTGTGCTTAGTGCTATTCTGTTGCACGGTTGCCACTTTGAGGCCAATTCCATGTCTATTGGAGGTGTTTTCTTTGTATTTTCAGGTCTTGGCATTGTAGTACTGGTGACAAGGAGCACGTAGGATCAAACGGGAGGTCAATCAGAGCTAGGACGGAGGAGATATGGACGTGGCAAAATCGAGCCTTCTGCAGAGTGCAGGGGTGCACGCCGTGCAGGTGTGCACGCCGTGCACCGTGCACGGTTGGTGCACGGGCTGTCCAGGAGGCTCCGAAAGAAGATTCAGCTCCAAGGTGCACGCCGTGCAGCCTTGCACGCCGTGCACCCTGCACGCCGTGCAGGGGTGCACGCCGTGCACTTCCCCCTGCACTATAAATACTCTTGATTTTGGCCATTTTGAAGAAATATATGCTATCTCTTGAACCTCAAATACATTTCCACGAACCCTCAAACCCTAGAGCACGTTTTTGGAGCAATTTGAAGCTATTGGAGCTAGGATTGAAGCCAACAAACCTTGGGAGAAGTGCTTACAAGTGGAGAAGTGAAGATCATCTCAAGGATTCATCCATGGTGTTCTTGGTGACCATTCTTCCTTCTTCTCTCTTTACTCCCTTGGCCATGTGTGGCTGATTTTCTAGGGTTCATCTTGGATGGGTAGATTAGTTGTGCTATGATAGAGAGATGATTGTATAGAACTTGCCATGATTGATCTTGGTTGTATGAGGATGATTCCTAGACTTGTTCTTAATGCCATTTTATGCCATGTTTGCTTAATTTGGTCCATTCATTGTAATTTGATGCATGAGAGTGCTTGAATTGCATAGATTGTAGGTCTAGGGATTGAAGTGAGTGTGTTCTAAGAGATTAGATCATCTTATTTCAACCATTTTCACTTGATTTCTCTCTTGGGCATTTTATCGAACACTTGGTGTGCATGTGGAATTTCATTCAATTGAGTTTGAAAAGGCTTTTTGGGTGAATCTCTTAGTGTTAGGGCATTGATATGAGAGTGTTGTGCTTAGCCTTGTGGTCATAGAGTCTTAAGAGAGGGTCTTGTGTCTTAGCATTTCATCAAACACTTAGAATGCATCCTATTTTCACTTAGTTTGAGAGCGAGAGCCTAAATTGAGTGGTATTGGGATAGGGATTAGGTGCTACGAGAGTGCATCGAGTCTAAAAAAGTGAAATGCATGGTCATCCGAGTGCAAACTCGATCTTGATTAGCTTGTTTGTTCAATTATTCATCTTGAGCATGATGAAACTACCTACCAAGAGAACCCCTTTATCTTTGATTTGTTCCAACTTTCTTCTTGCTTTAACCTTGTTAGTTTTTCATTGTTTATGCTTTTGATTTGTTCTCTTTCAAAACCAAAACTCAATTCCAAATGTTTAGACCGTTCATGAACTTTGTGAGTACGAGCTTATGAGAGGACCTCGAGGAATACGACCTTGGTAAACCAATCTTTACCACATCCCTCCAACGGCTAGTTAACAATGCTATTTGAACGGACACACCTCTTGCTCACAGAAGTAGTTCTGTGGGAATACAGCTCAGGAAGTGGTTTGCTCTGTTTACCAGTGAAGTGAAAAATAGAGGGTATTTACTCAAGAGTGTTTTGTCTTGAGGGTTGTAATTGTAATACTTAAATAAAAGTGACTCTCCAAGCTTGCTTGGGCGTGGAGTAGGATAATACCGACCCACGTAAAATCCTGTGTCTCTCTAACCTACCTCCAGTCTATCCTCTCACCGAGTCCGTTCCGCTCATCCAATTTCTCTCTGTTCGAGTTTGAAGATTACTGAACACATTCAGTAATCCTGTTCACCACTCTTCGATCGTTTGCTGAACGTGAAAGGCTCTTGCAGCAAAATCTTCATTGAAGATCTCTCTCCCTATCTTTTACAAACTCTCATTAGTATCATTCAGTAAAATTGCTAATTTCCTGTTTTCAAGGAGTAGTGTGAATTTCATGCATTCCCTAGACCATTAATTTATAAGTTTAATTTGGTACTAACTTAATTAAAGTTATTGTAAAAGTTTTCTTTAGCCATTTCCATTACTAGTAACAACATGTTTTTTGTGTTTTAAAATTAGATTGGGTATGTGCTAAGCACTTTTACAATTTCTAAAACTACTAGATTTGTAGTTTACTAATTATGAAAGTTATCTTTATTCATTTCCATAATCATCTTTCACATGTTTTCTTCTTTAATATTTATATGCCAACATCACGCGGCATCAGATCAGCGTCCAAACCTTTCGGTTGGAACATTCCAATCCCAAAACTGGAGGAGTAAAATTGGAAATACAAGAAAATATTAATTAACCTAAATAATTCTGGCCTTTCCCTTCCCCCGGTAAGTTTATCCCTGCCGCCGTAACCCCTGCCTTTCCCGATAAGTTTCACAGTTCACCCATCGGAACTGGACCATCAGAGCTACGAGGTCGAGGGTCGAGGTCGAGGGTGTGTGAATCTGGTAGCGGATCTCGGGGATGACGGAGAGGATCCACCGAAGAAGCCAATGGGGATGGTGAAAAGTCTGTGGAAGTGAAGAACCGATTGGGGAACAGCGAGAGGAGAGACGACGAGGACATGGAGGCGGAGGACATCTCAGTTAGTGTTCCGGCGATGAGCGGCGTAGTGGCGAAGAGCAGCGGTTGGAGCAACGGACGGATCGGCGGCAAGGAGCAGCGGTCGGATCTTTCGATGCTCCTGGTCAGTGTTTCTACTACTTCTCTTGTTGCTTCTTCCGATGGTTGGGTTATATCTCTTAGATGTGAGTTACCGTCCTTTTGCTGGTTTGACAGTTCGGAAGTACTGATACAAGAATCTGTTCTTTAACCTTGCTAGTTTGTGGTTTCTAGGAAGCTTATACATGATGAGAAGATGTTAGATTGAATGTCGATTGCCAACTGACTCTGTTTCCATAAACTGAATGCTTGTAGCTGTGAAATCTTACAAAGTGCACTCGTGTGGCACTTCTTCTTATTGATCCCATGTTTTCAGCCTTTCTAGTTGATGACTTAGGGTTGGTATTTCTTATCCAATTTGCAGCCTCCTAAAATGTGCATAAAGCGACAAATGAAGCCTAGTGAGGTTTGAACAGTGGGAGAGATCAAGTCTTTGGTAACCTCAATCTGATCAAACTTGGTAATCCTTCCAGACTTTGGCAGAGCAGATTGGTGGAATGTATTAGATCAATAGCATTCATGCTTACTAAGAGCTGCAAAAAGGGGAAAGAAACATCATGTGCTACACTGCAAACCTGGTTAAGGAAAGAACAGAACAAGGAAGGAAAACTTCATCATGATGCATCACTTAATTTTGCCTACTAGTTCTTTCTAGTATATCTATGGGATTTTGAATACGGGGAAAGTAAGGCATCGTTTTCCTGCCCGGAATTAGGAGCTGGAATCAGCCCATTCCGCGGAATTGGATAATTCCTAGTTTTCCTTGCTTAAATGAAGATCCATTTCCGGCACAATTTAATTCCGCCAAGGCCCTAAATTCCGCCCAGGGTCGGAAACATGATTACCACCGAAATAGGTCGGAATCATTGATTCCATTTCTATTTTTCAGTGGCTGTCCATTATTGCCCTTGACCCACCGCCTCATGCTTTCTCGATCACGTCGTCTCACCGTCGCCCAAGAAACCTCCTCCGTACATGGTATCGGCAAATTTTCTCTCCCTCCGAGAGCTTCTCCTTCTTTCCCGTCGTCGTCGAGGAAGCCCAAGGTTCGGATTGACATGGCGGCGGAGGAAGGTGAGCCGACTGGGTCTCGCCGGAGATCCAAGAACAGAGGGTCTCCCCTTCGCCGGCCGAAACCTGCTCACATCCATTATTCGACTTACAGCCAGCGCCTTTTTCCGGATCTGGAAATACCAGCAACAAGATCTACCCAACAATGCTCCTCCCTCTGTCAGAAGTCGTCGCCGCCGCCACAACTTCATGTCCATCGTCGACTTTGCCGGATCTGGAAATAAACCCATCAACGTGACTTACCCAACAAGCTCCTCACCACCGCCGCAAGCCGTCACCGTCACTTGGTTTTTCTTCTTCTACGAGAATTGACCCCATAATCATTTGGGTTAGCCTCTTTGTTTCAATCCCAATCATCTACTTTGGTATAGAGGAAGAATTAAAATAGTAAAGGAAGA
Source organism: Linum lewisii (assembly GCA_034768395.1). Classification (NCBI taxonomy): domain Eukaryota; kingdom Viridiplantae; phylum Streptophyta; class Magnoliopsida; order Malpighiales; family Linaceae; genus Linum; species Linum lewisii. Next base: position 52,653,899 of record CM068300.1, on the reverse strand, counting down.
AGATGAGGGAAGAAGATGGATGGATGTGAATGTAAGTGTTTCCTGGAAGATAACGGAAGAGCATAGCTGGAGATGCTCTGGAAGAAAAATAAGGGTTTTGTGAATAATAAATCAGGGGTAAGATAGTAATTTTGGTTTGGTGGTTGCTTTAATTCCGAAATGTCTATTAGTCAAGAAAACATGGAATCGAATTTCGTTGGAATTAATAATTGTAGTGGAATCGAATTTCGGTGGAATCTTTAATTCCACCGGAATTATACATATAAGCAGGAAAACGATGCCTAAGATTTTGCTACCAATGTAAATGGTTTAGGGTCATGTCTTTGTGTCTTGTTAAGATACTGGCAACTTGTATTTGTGTCCTGTTAAGATACTGGTAACTCACAAGGTGGATGTGCTCTGTTAATGCGATAGTCATCTGATCATCTTTGTCAATGTTGCTAATAATTATGCGAGTACGATGTTAGATGTTAATTATTTAATTCGATAAGTTAACTAATTAACTAATTTTGATAACTAGTTAACTCGATTGGGTATAAGGTAACTAGTTAACAACTTGATAACTAGTTAACTTGATTAGATAACTAGTTAACTTGATTGGTTAACTAGTTAACTCGATTAGATAACTAGTTAACTCGTTATCTAAGTCATGATGTTAACTAGTCAACTCATTTTGATAACTAGTTATCAACTTGATAAATAGTTAAATCAATTGGTTAACTAGTTAACAACTTGGTAACTAGTTAACTCGATTGGATAACATGTTAACTAATTATCTGCTGATAATTAGTTAACTGTAAAAACTCAGGTTAACTAGTTAACTAGTTATAAAAAAAAAATCTTGTTAACAAGTTATTAGTAAAAATCAGGTTAACTAGTTAACTCGATTTGTTAACTAGTTAACTCGATAAGTTAATTAGTTAACTCGACAAGATAACTAATTAACTTGATCGGTTAACTAGATAACATGTTCACTAGTAGTCGACTAAATAACCCATTAACTAGATATCTGATCATGATGTTAACTTGTTAATTCGATAAGTTAACTAGTTAACTAATTTCAAAAACTATTTAACTAAATTTGATAACTAGTTATCATCTTTAAAAAATGTTAACTAGTTATCTAAATCATAACTAGTTAACTAGTTAAAAACAACGTGACTAGTTAACTAGTTACCTAGTTCATGAGGTTTACTCGATTGGATAACTAGTTAACTAGATTTGGATAACTAGTTAACTCGATTGGATAACAAAATTTGATAAGTTAACTAGTTAACTCGATTTTGATAACTAGTTATCAACTAAAAATCTCGTTAACTAGTTAACAACTAGGTAACTATTTAACTCGATTAAATAACATGTTAACTAGATAACTAGTTAACTATAAAAACTCAGGTTAACTAGTTAACTAGTTATCAATAAAAAAATCTTGTTAACAAGTTGTTAGTAAAAATCAGGTTAACTAGTTAACTTGTCCTCGTCGGAAAAGTAACCGGAGTTTGGGTGGTCTCTGGAGCCTCGCCAAAAAAGTTACCGGAAAACATGTTAACTAACTAGTTAACTATAAAAACGCAAATTAACTAGTTAACTAGTTAGGAATAAAAAAATCATGCTAATAAGTTAATAGTAAAAATCAGGTTAACTAGTTAACTTGTCCTCGTCAGAAAAGTCACAAGAAAAAGTCACCGGAAAATGTCATCGGAAAAGTCACCAGGAAAAGTGGCCGGCGGCCAGATGCCGGCGACTGGCGGCAGTGGGTTAATTAAAAACAAAATATTTAAATAAAAAATAATAATATATATATTTAATTAAATATAATTATTAAATTGTTTGTGTAAAGTCCTAAATGCCGCTATTAAATATGGACCATTAGATTGGTTAAAGGGTCAAACTAGATCTAATGGTTGGAGTTGGGTTTGGAACTTTCCAAACCCAATAAAGGTTTGGACGCTGATCTGCTTCCAACATCACGCTTTAATTTCTTTATCTACATTCTACATTATATTATCAAATTATTTTATTTCAATGTTACTTAGCCTGATTTTCTAGGTTTGTGTCACCGAATTATATTTTGGCTGAAAAAATTAGTCATTCTAACACTTTCTTCATTGAAAAAAATCAGCAGATACTATAAGAAAAATATAACAGATAGCATGTGCAATAAAATTACATGGCTACCTTCACCCAATGATAAAACACGTTGTCATCCGCAACGATGCATCCCCTTGGATCGTTCTAGTTAATACATCGGCATGTTGCAACATCGTCCACAATTTATGAATTTTTTTACAGTTCATCTACAACATGCTGATTAAATTGACGTTCATAGTTCTAGTCGTACTCTGTAAGAACCTCAGCCTATAAACCTCACAGTCATGTGGTAGTGCTCGAGAAACTTTGCAAGTGTCGTCAGTATTGGACCGACGCGTCATGTGGCAGTCCATCAATAAGCAGACTACTTATTGAACCAAATAACACCACATCGACACAACGTAGACGATAATGTGTCTACGTTGTTGAAAGGATTTTCAGGCCATTACTACGAAAATAACACCTAGCATGAAAAGAGAAATAATTCATGTTACTTCAACTCTGGGGAACTGAATCTTCCGCAAACAAGTAAATATTTCGAAAAATAACGAGTAGAAAAAGATGAACCGTGACCATATACAATTCTAAGGTACGAAAAAACAAATTGTGCAAAAACAAATAGTCAGAGATCTTCTGAATCCTGCTTTCAAATAACGTTTGGACTCGGGTCACCGCTTCGGCCCATTCCTTCATGCAGTTTATTGTTCCGAAACAATTGTTCTTAGAGAATTAGCTATTAGTGTTTGTAAGGAGTAGTGTGAATTTCATGCATTCCCTAAAACATTAATTTATAGGTTTAATTTGGTACTTTCTTAATTAAAGTTATTGTAAAAGTTTTTTTAGCCATTTTCATTACTAGTAACAACATGTTTTTTGTGTTTTAAAATTAGATTGGGTATTCTCATGTGTTAAACACTTGTATAATTTATAAAATTACTAGATTTGTAGTTTACTAATTATGAAAGTTATCTTTATTTATTTCCATAATCATCTTTCACATGTTTTCTTCTTTAACATTTATATGCCAACATCACGCTTTAATTTCTTTATCTACATTCTACATTATATTTTCAAATTACTTTATTACAATGTTACTTAGCTTGATTTTCTAAGTTTGTGTCACCGAATTATATTATGGCTGGAAAAATTAGTCATTCTAACACTTTCTTCATTGAAAAAATCAGCAGATATTATAAGAAAAATATAACGGATAACATGTGCAATAGAATTACATGGCTAACTTCACCCAACGATGAAACACGTTTCCATCCACAACGATGCATCCCCTTGGATCGATCTAGTTAATACATCGGCATTTTGCAACATCGTCCACAATTTGTGAAATTTTTGACAGTTCATCTGCAACATGCTGATTAAATTGGCGTCAATAGTTCTAGTCGTACTATGTAAGAACCTCAGTCTATAAACCTCACAGTCATGTGGTAGTTCTCGAGAAACTTTGCAAGTGTCGTCAGTTATGGACCGACGCGTCATGTGGCAGTCCATCAATAAGCAGACTACTTGTTGAACCAAATAACACCACATCGACACAACGTAGACGATAATGTGGGAAATCCTACCATTAGGACACCCCAAAGTGTCCTCATATGAGGACACCTCTTAGAGCCATAGAATTTAATCTTAAAGATCGGAAGGCCCATATTAATTGGACATAAGGGTAATTTTAAATTTTTATTTATTGCAGATTTTTAATTATTGTTTATTAATTTTCGGATCTGTAGTTACATTGCTGATTTTTTATTCCTTTTTTTGCTCCTTTTTTTGCTTCATTTAATTTATGATTAAATTAATTACATTTTTTAATTACTTCTTCATCTTCTTCTCTATGCGCCGGTTTTTGTTGTGTATCTCCGGTGGTTTTTATTTTAGATTAGTTTCTAACACTTTCTGTGGAAATTGTTTCTGTTTTATCATTTCGGAACAGTTCCTATTTTATTTGTTCTGGAACAGTGATCAATTTCAAAAGTAATGGAACGTGTTGAAAATCGATTTTGTTTCTTATTACCAAATTGGAACACAGAAAATCATAAAACCTTGAATCAAATTGAAAATGGAACAATAATATCGAATACCTGTTCCATAATTAACTATATGGAACACTACAAACATGTTCCATAATTAACAAATCTGCAAAAATGGATCAAAATCAACAACTTTGTTCCAATTCAGTTGAAAAGAAACATGAATCAAAATCAACAACTTTGTTTCAGTTCAGTTGAAAAGGAACCATAATCTATGTTACGAGTTCTAAAATTCTATTGCAGTACACACAACCTGGTACCAAATTAAAATTTTGGAACACGCATTGAAGAAGAAGAAAATTCAGAATCCAGTACCAAAATACATGTTCCTAAATCATCAACTGGAACAACTTATTACCAAATAACAGGTCTAGATCCCAACCCCATCCAAACACTATTTAATCTCCATTCACGCTACAAAACAATGAGATAAGTTTAGTCATGGACTACGTGTAACAACAAGTAAGTAACATGGATTATTAAAATTGACCAAGGTCATCCAAAGCCTTGTCTTGTTTGTAGATCCCAGCAGCACCAAATATCATAATCGGTTGATTCTTGTTCCGATCAAGGGAATCTTGGCCAAGGAATTATGAACACCCGAAGACCTAAATCACACAGAAAAGGCAATGCGGCGGATTAGAAATATCCCACCTCTTCGACTCCTCCTTCAACGCCACTATCACCACCACCAACGAGGACGTACGATGCCAAGTTGACGAGTGACGCATCGGCGCGGGTCGACCAGGGATGCCGTGAAGGTGGGTCAACAAGGGATGCCTCGACGGTAGTTCGACGAGGGACACCGCGATGGTGATGGGAATCGCGATTTGGAGACCCTTGATTGCTCAGACGATGAAGGTGCGATGAGCCCAGGAACAAGGGAGGCTGACGTGCAAGTGTAAATTGCCGGACGATTGAGATACGATTTATGCCGACTGAGAGAAAGAGGGGATTTTCGGCAGCTATTTGTGTAGAATGGGAATTGATTAGGATTTGTGTTGAAACCCTAATTTTGTTACTATTTATAATGAGTTCAGAATGACTATTTTGCCCAATTTATTATAAGCCATTGGATCTAATTCTTAATCTAATGGTCCCTAATAGTGTCCTAATATGAGGACACTAATAGGTGTTCTAATGGTAGTAGATCCCGATAATGTGTCTACGTTGTTGAAAAGATCTTCAGGCCATTACTACACAAATAACACTTAGCATGAGAAGAGAAATAATTCATGTTACTTCAACTTTGGGAACTGAATCTTCCGCAAACAAGAAAATATTTCGAAAAATAACGAGTAGAAAAAGAAGAACTGTGACCATATACAATCCTAAGGTACCAAAAAACAAATTGTGCAAAAACAAATAGTTAGAGATCTTCTGAATTCCGCTTTCAAATAACGTTTGGACTCGGGTCACCGCTTCAGCCCATTCCTTCAAGCAGTTCATTGTTCCGAAACAATTGTTCTTAGAGAATTAGCTATTAGTGTTTGTAAGGAGTAGTGTGAATTTCATGCATTCCCTAGAACATTAATTTATAGGTTTAATTTGGTACTTTCTTAAATAAAGTTATTGTAAAAGTTTTCTTTAGCCATTTCCATTACTAGTAACAACATGTTTTTTGTGTTTTAAATTAGATTGGGTATTCTCATGTGTTAAACACTTGTATAATTTATAAAATTACTAGATTTGTAGTTTACTAATTATGAAAGTTATCTTTATTCATTTCCATAATCATCTTTCACATGTTTTCTTCTTTAACATTTATATGTCAACATCATGCTTTAATTTCTTTATCTACATTCTACATTATAATTTCAAATTATTTTATTACAATGTTACTTAGCTTGATTTTCTAGGTTTGTGTAACCGAATTATATTTTGGCTGAAAAAATTAGTCATTCTAACACTTTCTTCATCGAAAAAAATCAGCAGATACTATAAGAAAAATATAATGGATACCATGTGTAATAGAATTACATGGCTACCTTCACCCAACGATAAAGCACGTTGTCATCCACAACGATACATCCCCTTGAATCGATCTAGTTAATACATCGGCATTTGCAACATCGTCGACAATTTGTGAATTTTTTTACAGTTCATCTACAACATGCTGATTAAATTGGCGTTCATAGTTCTAGTCGTACTCTGTAAGAACCTCAGCCTATAAACCTCACAGTCATGTGGTAGTTCTCGAGAAACTATGCAAGTGTCGTCAGTTATGGACAGACGCGTCATGTGGCAGTCCATCAACAAGCAGACTACTTGTTGAACCAAATAACACCACATCGACACAACGTAGACGATAATGTGTCTACGTTGTTGAAAGGATCTTTAGGCCATTACTAAACAAATAACAACTAGCATTAGAAGAGAGATAATTCATGTTACTTCATCTAGGGAACTGAATCTTCCACAAACATGAAAATATTTCAGAAAATAACGAGTAGAAAAAGAAGAACCGTGACCATATACAATCCTAAGGTACGAAAAAACAAATTGTGCAAAAACAAATAGTCAGAGATCTTCTGAATTCCGCTTTCAAATATCATTTGGACTCGGGTCACCGCTTCAGCCCATTCCTTCAAGCAGTTCATTGTTCCGAAACAATTGTTCTTAGAGAATTAGCTATTAGTGTTTGGAAGGAGTTGTGTGAATTTCATGCATTCCCTAGAACATTAATTTATAGGTTTAATTTGGTACTTTCTTAATTAAACTTATTGTAAAAGTTTTCTTTAGCCATTTCCATTACTAGTACCAACATGTTTTTTGTGTTTTAAAATTAGACTGGGTATTCTCATGTGTTAAACACTTGTATAATTTCTAAAATTACTAGATTTGTAGTTTACTAATAATGAAAGTTATCTTTATTCATTTCCATAATCATCTTTCACATGTTTTCTTCTTTAACATTTATATGCCAACAACACGCTTTAATTTCTTTATCTACATTCTTGATTATATTTTAAAATTATTTTATTACAATGTTACTTAGCTTGATTTTCTAGGTTTGTGTCACCGAATTATATTTTGGCTGAAAAAATTAGTCATTCTAACACTTTCTTCATTGAAAAAAATCAGCAGATACTATAAGAAAAATATAACGGATAACATGTGCAATAGAATTACATGGCTACCTTCACCCAACGATAAAACATGCTGTCATCCGCAACGATGCATCCCCTTGGATCGTTCTAGTTAATACATCGGCATTTTGCAACATCGTTCACAATTTGTGAAATTTTTTACAATTCATCTACAACATACTGATTAAATTGAGGTTCATAGTTCTAGTCGTACTCTGTAAGAACCTCAGCCTATAAACCTCACAGTCATGTGGTAGTGCTCGGGAAACTTTGCAAGTGTCGTAAGTTATGGCCCGGCGTGTCATGTGGCAGTCTATCAATAAGCAGACTACTTGTGAAACCAAATAACACCACATCGACACAACGTAGACGATAATGTGTCTACGTTTTTGAAAGGATCTTCAAGCCATTACTACGCAAATAACACCTAGAATGAAAAGAGAAATAATTCATGGAGAAATAATTCATGTTATTTCAATTCCGGGGAACTGAATCTTCCCAAACAAGAAAATATTTCGGAAAATAACGAGTAAAAAAAGAAGAACAGTGACCATATATAATCCTAAGGTACGAAAAAACAAATTCTGCAAAAACAAATAGTCAGGGATCTTTTGAATCCCGCTTTCAAATAACGTTTGGACTCGGTCACCGCTTCGGCCCATTCCTCCATGCAGTTTATTGTTCCGAAACAATTGTTCTTAGAGAATTAGCTAGTGGTGTTTGTAAGGAGTAGTGTGGATTTCATGCATTCCCTAGAACATTAATTTATAGCTTTAATTGGTACTAACTTAATTAAAGTTATTGTAAAAGTTTTCTTTAGCGATTTTCATTACTATTAACAACATGTTTTTTTGTGTTTTAAAATTAGATTGGGTATTCTCATGTGTTAAGCACTTGTACAATTTCTAAAACTACTAGATTTGTAGTTTACTAATTATGAAAGTTATCTTTATTCATTTCCATAATCATCTTTCACATGTTTTCTTTCTTAACATTTATATGCCAACATCACTCTATAATTTCTTTATCTACATTCTAAATTATATTTCAAATTATTTTATTTTAATGTTACTTAGCTTGATTTACTAGGTTTGTGTCACCGAATTATCTTTTGGCTGAAAAAATTAGTTATTTTAACACTTTCTTCATTGAAAATAATCAGCAGATACTGTAAGAAAAATATAACGGATAATATGTGCAATAGAATTACATGGCTACCTTCACCCAACCACTGAACACGATGTCATCCGCAACGATGCATCCCCTTGGATCGTTCTAGTTAATCCATCGACATGTTGCAACACCGTCCACAATTTGCAAAATTTTGTACAATTCATCTGCAACATGCTAATTAAATTAACGTTCGTAGTTCTAGTCTTACTCAGTAAGAACCTCAGCCTATAGACCTCACAGTCATATGTAGTGCTTGAGAAACTTTGCAACTGTCGTCAGTTATGGACCGACACGTCATGTTGCAGTACATCAATAAGCAGACTACTTGTTGAACCAAATAACACCATATCGACACAACGTAGACGATATTGTGTCTACGTTGTTGAAAGGATCTTCGACCATTACTACGCAAATAACACCTAGCATAGAAGAGAAATAATTCATGTTTTTCAATTCCGGGGAACTGAATCTTCCGCAAACAAGAAAATATTTCGAAAATAAGAGTAAAAAAAGAAGAACAGTGACCATATATAATCCTAAGGTACGAAAAAACAAATTCTGCAAAAACAAATAGTCAGGATCTTTTGAATCCCGCTTTCAAATAACGTTTGGACTCGGGTCACCGCTTCGCCCATTCCTCCATGCAGTTTATTGTTCCGAAACAATTGTTCTTAGAGAATTAGCTAGTGGTGTTTGTAAGGAGTAGTGTGGATTTCATGCATTCCCTAGAACATTAATTTATAGCTTTAATTTGGTACTAACTTAATTAAAGTTATTGTAAAAGTTTTCTTTAGCGATTTTCATTACTATTAACAACATGTTTTTTTGTGTTTTAAAATTAGATTGGGTATTCTCATGTGTTAAGCACTTGTACAATTTCTAAAACTACTAGATTTGTAGTTTACTAATTATGAAAGTTATCTTTATTCATTTCCATAATCATCTTTCACATGTTTTCTTCTTTAACATTTATATGCCAACATCACTCTATAATTTCTTTATCTACATTCTAAATTATATTTTCAAATTATTTATTTTAATGTTACTTAGCTTGATTTACTAGGTTTGTGTCACCGAATTATCTTTTGGCTGAAAAAATTAGTTATTTTAACACTTTCTTCATTGAAAATAATCAGCAGATACTGTAAGAAAAATATAACGATAATATGTGCAATAGAATTACATGGCTACCTTCACCCAACCACTGAACACGATGTCATCCGCAACGATGCATCCCCTTGGATCGTTCTAGTTAATCCATCGACATGTTGCAACACCGTCCACAATTTGCAAAATTTTGTACAATTCATCTGCAACATGCTAATTAAATTAACGTTCGTAGTTCTAGTCTTACTCAGTAAGAACCTCAGCCTATAGACCTCACAGTCATATGGTAGTGCTTGAGAAACTTTGCAACTGTCGTCAGTTATGGACCGACACGTCATGTTGCAGTACATCAATAAGCAGACTACTTGTTGAACCAAATAACACCATATCGACACAACGTAGACGATATTGTGTCTACGTTGTTGAAAGGATCTTCGAGCCATTACTACGCAAATAACACCTAGCATGAGAAGAGAAATAATTCATGTTATTTCAATTCCGGGGAACTGAATCTTCCGCAAACAAGAAAATATTTCGGAAAATAACGAGTAAAAAAAGAAGAACAGTGACCATATATAATCCTAAGGTACGAAAAAACAAATTCTGCAAAAACAAATAGTCAGGGATCTTTTGAATCCCGCTTTCAAATAACGTTTGGACTCGGGTCACCGCTTCGGCCCATTCCTCCATGCAGTTTATTGTTCCGAAACAATTGTTCTTAGAGAATTAGCTAGTGGTGTTTGTAAGGAGTAGTGTGGATTTCATGCATTCCCTAGAACATTAATTTATTAGCTTTAATTTGGTACTAACTTAATTAAAGTTATTGTAAAAGTTTTCTTTAGCGATTTTCATTACTATTAACAACATGTTTTTTTGTGTTTTAAAATTAGATTGGGTATTCTCATGTGTTAAGCACTTGTACAATTTCTAAAACTACTAGATTTGTAGTTTACTAATTATGAAAGTTATCTTTATTCATTTCCATAATCATCTTTCACATGTTTTCTTCTTTAACATTTATATGCCAACATCACTCTATAATTTCTTTATCTACATTCTAAATTATATTTTCAAATTATTTTATTTTAATGTTACTTAGCTTGATTTACTAGGTTTGTGTCACCGAATTATCTTTTGGCTGAAAAAATTAGTTATTTTAACACTTTCTTCATTGAAAATAATCAGCAGATACTGTAAGAAAAATATAACGGATAATATGTGCAATAGAATTACATGGCTACCTTCACCCAACCACTGAACACGATGTCATCCGCAACGATGCATCCCCTTGGATCGTTCTAGTTAATCATCGACATGTTGCAACACCGTCCACAATTTGCAAAATTTTGTACAATTCATCTGCAACATGCTAATTAAATTAACGTTCGTAGTTCTAGTCTTACTCAGTAAGAACCTCAGCCTATAGACCTCACAGTCATATGGTAGTGCTTGAGAAACTTTGCAACTGTCGTCAGTTATGGACCGACACGTCATGTTGCAGTACATCAATAAGCAGACTACTTGTTGAACCAAATAACACCATATCGACACAACGTAGACGATATTGTGTCTACGTTGTTGAAAGGATCTTCGAGCCATTACTACGCAAATAACACCTAGCATGAGAAGAGAAATAATTCATGTTATTTCAATTCCGGGGAACTGAATCTTCCGCAAACAAGAAAATATTTCGGAAAATAAGAGTAAAAAAAGAAGAACAGTGACCATATATAATCCTAAGGTACGAAAAAACAAATTCTGCAAAAACAAATAGTCAGGGATCTTTTGAATCCCGCTTTCAAATAACGTTTGGACTCGGTCACCGCTTCGGCCCATTCCTCCATGCAGTTTATTGTTCCGAAACAATTGTTCTTAGAGAATTAGCTAGTGGTGTTTGTAAGGAGTAGTGTGGATTTCATGCATTCCCTAGAACATTAATTTATAGCTTTAATTTGGGTACTAACTTAATTAAAGTTATTGTAAAAGTTTTCTTTAGCGATTTTCATTACTATTAACAACATGTTTTTTTGTGTTTTAAAATTAGATTGGGTATTCTCATGTGTTAAGCACTTGTACAATTTCTAAAACTACTAGATTTGTAGTTTACTAATTATGAAAGTTATCTTTATTCATTTCCATAATCATCTTTCACATGTTTTCTTCTTTAACATTTATATGCCAACATCACTCTATAATTTCTTTATCTACATTCTAAATTATATTTTCAAATTATTTTATTTTAATGTTACTTAGCTTGATTTACTAGGTTTGTGTCACCGAATTATCTTTTGGCTGAAAAAATTAGTTATTTTAACACTTTCTTCATTGAAAATAATCAGCAGATACTGTAAGAAAAATATTAACGGATAATATGTGCAATAGAATTACATGGCTACCTTCACCCAACCACTGAACACGATGTCATCCGCAACGATGCATCCCCTTGGATCGTTCTAGTTAATCCATCGACATGTTGCAACACCGTCCACAATTTGCAAAATTTTGTACAATTCATCTGCAACATGCTAATTAAATTAACGTTCGTAGTTCTAGTCTTACTCAGTAAGAACCTCAGCCTATAGACCTCACAGTCATATGGTAGTGCTTGAGAAACTTTGCAACTGTCGTCAGTTATGGACCGACACGTCATGTTGCAGTACATCAATAAGCAGACTACTTGTTGAACCAAATAACACCATATCGACACAACGTAGACGATATTGTGTCTACGTTGTTGAAAGGATCTTCGAGCCATTACTACGCAAATAACACCTAGCATGAGAAGAGAAATAATTCATGTTATTTCAATTCCGGGGAACTGAATCTTCCGCAAACAAGAAAATATTTCGGAAAATAACGAGTAAAAAAGAAGAACAGTGACCATATATAATCCTAAGGTACGAAAAAACAAATTCTGCAAAAACAAATAGTCAGGGATCTTTTGAATCCCGCTTTCAAATAACGTTTGGACTCGGGTCACCGCTTCGGCCCATTCCTCCATGCAGTTTATTGTTCCGAAACAATTGTTCTTAGAGAATTAGCTAGTGGTGTTTGTAAGGAGTAGTGTGATTTCATGCATTCCCTAGAACATTAATTTATAGCTTTAATTGGGTACTAACTTAATTAAAGTTATTGTAAAAGTTTTCTTTAGCGATTTTCATTACTATTAACAACATGTTTTTTTGTGTTTTAAAATTAGATTGGGTATTCTCATGTGTTAAGCACTTGTACAATTTCTAAAACTACTAGATTTGTAGTTTACTAATTATGAAAGTTATCTTTATTCATTTCCATAATCATCTTTCACATGTTTTCTTCTTTAACATTTATATGCCAACATCACTCTATAATTTCTTTATCTACATTCTAAATTATATTTTCAAATTATTTTATTTTAATGTTACTTAGCTTGATTTACTAGGTTTGTGTCACCGAATTATCTTTTGGCTGAAAAAATTAGTTATTTTAACACTTTCTTCATTGAAAATAATCAGCAGATACTGTAAGAAAAATATAACGGATAATATGTGCAATAGAATTACATGGCTACCTTCACCCAACCACTGAACACGATGTCATCCGCAACGATGCATCCCCTTGGATCGTTCTAGTTAATCATCGACATGTTGCAACACCGTCCACAATTTGCAAAATTTTGTACAATTCATCTGCAACATGCTAATTAAATTAACGTTCGTAGTTCTAGTCTTACTCAGTAAGAACCTCAGCCTATAGACCTCACAGTCATATGGTAGTGCTTGAGAAACTTTGCAACTGTCGTCAGTTATGGACCGACACGTCATGTTGCAGTACATCAATAAGCAGACTACTTGTTGAACCAAATAACACCATATCGACACAACGTAGACGATATTGTGTCTACGTTGTTGAAAGGATCTTCAGGACATTACTACGCAAATAACAACTAGCATGAGAAGAGAAATAATTCATGTTACTTCAACTCTGGGGAACTGAATCTTCCAGAGTAGAAAAAGAAGAACCGTGACCATATACAATCCTAAGGTACGAAAAAACAAATTGTGCAAAAACAAATAGTCACAGATCTTCTGAATCCCGCTTTCAAATAATGTTTGGACTCTGGTCACCGCTTCGGCCCATTCCTTCATGCACTTCATTATTCCGAAACAATTGTTCTTAAAGAATTAGCTAGTGGTGTTTGTAAGGAGTAGTGTGGATTTCATGCATTTCCTAGAACATTAATTTATAGGTTTAATTTGGTACTAACTTAGTTAAAGTTATTGTAAAAGTTTTCTTCAGCCATTTCCATTACTAGTAACAACATGTTTTTTTGTGTTTTAAAATTAGATTGGGTATTCTCATGTGCTAAGCACTTGTACAATTTCTAAAACTACTAGATTTGTAGTTTACTAATTATGAAATTTATCTTTATTCATTTTCATAATCATCTTTCACATGTTTTCTTCTTTAACACTAGTTGTTTTGCCCTCCTATTGGCGAGCTATTATCCATTCTATTATAAAGATTTATACATGTGAATATTATATTTATTTCATTAATTAGGAATATTGTATGTATTGTCGTTATCTACTATTATCGACTAAATATTATATGATATAACAAATGTATGGTAACATATAACATATATAAGTTAAATGTTATATATAACATATTGAATGTTATATATAACATATCGAATGTTATATATAACATGTCGAATGTTATATACCGTGACATAAGATTATCTAGTCGTAGCCGTAGATGATAACATATATTGTTTTATTGTGATAAGTAGGTAAAGTGGGCCAACATTCTCTTGGAAATGTTTGACTTTGAAAATATATTACATTTATATTTGGCAATGGTAATCATATACTATTTTTATCTCTTGGAAGCTATAAGATTCAGGTGTGAGTAATGATACGAATATTTTTCATTTCAAACATATATCTATACTTATTTAAATTTAATCGGAAGGAAATCTATACCTATTTAAATTACAAATTCATATTTGTGTCGTGAATCCAAAAACCAGTGTCGGATGATAATCATATATCCATATTCAAAATCATATTCTTATCTTAAACCACATTAGATTTCTAGAAGCCATACCATGAAAATCTCCAACATTGTTCTAGTCACATTCTTTTTCCTCAGTTAGAAACCATCGGTCGTTTTAGCTAGTCAATACACATGTCTTCAAAATCATCAGATGGGGCATCAAGTATGACTAAATTGATATTATGCTTGTTTTCCCAAGTATTACGGGTTACCTAAGGCCTTCAACCCAATTAAGTGTCTCGACCCTTATTAACTATAATTTTCTACAACTTTTAATATTATTTTCTTCAATATTTCTATAAATATATCCATACTTTTTACTCAAATCTTACTCGAGGTGATTAAAATGTATTGCCAAGTGAACCTTCTAAGGTTGTGATGGGCCCAGCCCGGCGAAATCCAAAGGCCCACATAGCGGCCCACACGGCGTCCTGGACACAGCCGCTAGTACTGAGAAGCTGGGCCTAGGCGACAGTTCAGATGGGCTAAGCAAGCAAGCCCAGGAAGCAAAGGGAGACCCAAAGCGACGGCCTAGTCTCGGCGGCTCTTAGGGTCCCAAGGCAAGGCGAACACGTGTCAACATCCCACGGAGGCTACAAACGAGTGGCCGAGATTCAGCCTTGGCGACCAAGACATGGGTACTATAAATACCCCCGTACACCCCATTAACCGGAGGACAACACTTTTACCCAGCGGACAAAATGCTCCGCGGTACGTTACTCACTTCCCTTCCCATTCCTTAAACTGATCGCCTCCCTTTCCCTTGAACTAACTACCCCCTTTCATTACTTACGAGGTACTCCACCCCCGGAAGACCAACATGCTTGGGCTTCCATTATTGGGCCAGGCGACAAGGCTGGAACAATTGGCGCGCCAGATAGGGGCGATCAGGCGACTTTCCAAGGCACATGGCTTCATCAGCGATTCCCACTCTGATGGGCGAGGATGGTGAAGGAGGAGATGGAGTAACACCGGTCAAGCACATCAACCCAGGTTCCCGTGCAGACCCAAATCTCACTAGAAACATGGAGCGCGAATTCGAAGGCGACTCGGAGTCTCGAAGTACTATCCCTGCCGGCGATGCCTATGAACTATTGGAGCAGCGATTCCGGTCCCTTGAGCAGCAAAATGCTGAGCTTACCCAAACGTTGAAGACGGTGCTCGCTCAGCAAGCTCAAGCCCTCTTGGCCAACACTCGGGATAGGCAGTCGCCGCAGGACTCTCATCTCGAGGTATTACAACAGTTCCTCCCGGCTACTCAAATCTCACCCGCACAGTTGGCAGTTCGCCAACCTCTGTCCAGGGCGATACTCGCTGAGCCACTACCAAAAGGGTTGGTGCCGCCCAACCTGGATAGGTATGTAGGTACAAGCGACCCGGACGAGCACCTTCAAGCCTTCCAGATCGCCATGCAAATGCAGCAGGCTGGCGACGCCGCATACTGCAGGGCTTTTCCAGCGACGCTTGGGGGGCGAGCTAGGGGGTGGTACATGAATCTACCGGAGGGCATCATAACGTCGTGGGAGGGTTTCGCGAGGATCTTCTCACAGAAGTATGAGTGTAAGAAAACAAGGACGGTCCCGTTGCAAGCACTGGTGAGCCTGAGGCAAAAGTCGAACCAGTCGCTGAAGGAATTCTTTGACGAATGGACTGGGGTCGTCCAATCCATCAAAAGGGTAGATCATGAGATTGCTGCGGCAAGTTTATTCCAGTCGACCCATAATGGCAGACTGCGAGAGTCGCTACTACAGGTGGCTCCAAAGTCGTTGTCCGACTTGGAAACCAGGGTACATAAAATTATTTTGATTGAGGAGCAGTTAGCAGAGCCTTTACAAGAAGCGGCGAAGAGGGAAGAAAAGCCCGTTACAGGGAACAAGCAGGCCAAAGGGCAGCCCTCCGAAACACCGCCATACAGGAGATACCACCCGGGAGAACAAAGGGGGTACCAGGAGAGGGGATACCCTGGAGAGCAGAGGGGTACCAGGAGAGGGGATACCCTGGAGAGCAGAGGGGTTACCAGGAGAGGGGATACCAAGAAGAAAGAGCGGATTACACACCGCTCTCGGAATCGCGAAGAAAGATCCTGCTGTATATGCAGCATAAGGGACATCCCATCAACTGGCCGGGACCAATGTTCACCCCAGCGGATCAGCGAAGTCGCCAGAAGTTCTGCGATTTCCATGACTCTCATGGGCATACCACTGAAGATTGCAGGGAATTGAAAAATGAAATCGAATGGTGGATAAGCGAAGGACGTCTCAGGGATTTCATTATCAGCTCAAAGCGGAAAAACAAGCCGCAAGAAGAAGATCACCGCGGGAAAGGAGAATCACAAGACAAGAAGGGTGATGTCTTCGCCCGGCTTAAAGAGCCTTTGGACAATGAAGATAGCAAGAAAAAGCCTCGACCTGAGGTGAATCACGTTTACCAAACCATTTTCGGTGGGAAAGTTGCCCAACAAAGAAAGTCAAAAAGGAGGAAACAAAGGAAGTAATGATGATAGATCAAGTCAGTCGCCCAACGCTGGGATTCTCGGAGGAAGACATGGCCCGGGTAGGAGGCCTAAGTTTGGAGGCGATGGTGATTCAAGTAATCACACACAACAGCCGAGTGGAGCGAGTGATGGTTGACGAAGGGAGCTCGACGGACATCATTTTCTGGGAGCTGTACAAAAAGATGAACCTGCCAGCTAGCTTGCTCAGGCAGACAAAAACTACCATCTCAGGATTTTCAGGGCACACAGTCCCCATCAAGGGAATAGCCACGATGGCGGTAACCATTGGGGACGAGACTTGCAGGTCACCCGATCCATCGACTTCCATGTCATGGATTGTCAATCCACGTACAACATGATCCTAGGGCGACCGGCGCTCGCCGCCTTCTAAGCAATCTCCTCCCCAGTGCACCAAGTACTGAAGTTCGCCACTAATAAAGGGATAGGTTTTGCCTGGGGGCACCCGGACATCGCCAGAAGGTGTTACAGGGCGGCGACTAAAAGCACTTGCCTCACCATAAGCTTGGAGGCGGAAAACGAAGGAGAAAGAGTCGTACCAGCGGAATCGGACGTCCCAATACCGCTGTTCGAAGAAGATGAAAGTAAGACAGTTCGAGTGTCGTCCTACCTAAGCGATGACAAGAAGCAAGAGTTGGTCAAGTTGCTCCGAGAGTTCTCGCACCTATTCGCATGGTCACCAAGTGATATGCCAGGAATCGCTCCAGACATCATCAAACACTCGCTAGCAATTGAGCCCGGGAGTCGCCCAGTCCAGCAAAAGTGGCGTAACATCTACAGAGAAAGACAACATGCGGTGGCAATGAGGTATAAATGCTCCTGAAGGCAGGGTTTATCAAGGAGGTGCAGTATCCTGAGTGGTTAGCTAACGTAGTTCTTGTGAAGAAGTCGTCAGGAGCATGGCGAATGTCGACTTCACCAACCTTAATGATGCTTGCCCCAAGGATCCGTACCCCTTGCCCAACATAGAGCAACTGGTAGACGCAACGACGAATAATGAAATGCTGTCCTTCCTGGATATGTTCTCAGGATATCATCAAATACCTTTAAACAAGCAGGATCAAGAGAAAATGGCTTTCATGACACCCACGACGAACTACTGCTACCGGGTAATGCCATTTGGGCTCAAGAATGCTGGCGCGACTTACCAGAGAATGATGGACACAGTCTTTGTCAAGCAGCTCGGCCAAAACTTGGAAGCATATGTGGATGACCTTTTGGTCAAAAGTAAGAAATCCGATGATCATCTTGGCGACTTAAGGGAAACCTTCAATACACTGCAGGAGTATTCGTTCAGGTTGAACCCTTTGAAGTGTGTGTTCGGGGTGACATCAGGAAAGTTTCTGGGATATCTCATAACCAGGAGAGGGATAGAAGCTAATCCAGCGCAGATCGCGGTGATTACAGCAATGGCACCCCCGAAGACCGTGAAGGAGGTGCAGGTTCTATCAGGAAGACTGACGGCAATCAATCGATTCATTCCCAGGATCACCGATCGCTGCGCTCCATTTTTTGCGACCTTGAAGAATGCATCAAAGTTTGCATGGAGTGATAAATGTAACAAGGCTTTTAAAGAGTTGAAGCAATTTTTAAGTACCCCTCCTGTACTTGCATCTCCAAAGTTAAATGAAGATCTATTTCTCTATATCGCTATCTCTCCAAAGGCAGTTAGCGCGGTTTTAGTTCGAAGAGAGGAAAAAGCCGAACACCCTGTTTTTTACACAAGTAAAACCTTAGTCGAGGCTGAAACAAGGTATCCGGCGATAGAAAAAATGGCGTATGCTGTGGTTTGTGCGGCCAGAAAGTTGCGACCATATTTTCAGGCATACACAATACATGTGCTCACGAATCTTCCAATTAAGAATGCGTTAAGATCTATGAGCGTGGCAGGGCGATTAGCTAAGTGGGCGATTGAGTTAAGTGAGTATGACATTCGATACCAGCCACGAACGGCGATCAAGGCCCAAGTCCTTGCGGACTTTGTAGTCGAAGGGGCAGTACAAGAAGATAACGAGGAAGGCGATGAATGGACGTTATTTACAGACGGCGCCTCGAGTAAAGGAGGATCAGGCGCGGGGATAGTCCTAAGGTCTCCTGGTGGGATCCTCCACGAGGTCGCATTGTGATTCGCAACTAATCGAACCAACAACGCAGTTGAGTATGGGGCATTGGAGGCTGGCTTACGAATCGCTAAGAGTATGGGAGTTACTAACATCAAAGTTTTCTCAGACTCGACGATAGTAGTCAACCAAGTTAATGGGAGCTTTGAGGTAAAGGAGGAGTCGCTCCTCCCCTGTTTTGATGAGGTAAAACTGCTTATATCGGAATTCAAAAAGGTGGTTATATCCCAGATTGCTAGGGAGGAAAATTGCCACGCGGATGCATTATCAAAATTAGCAACGGCGACAGATTTTGAAGAAGGGCGAATGGTCACAGTGGAGAAGGAAACAAGGATGAAGCAGTGTTTCCACATGATTAACGGAATTGGGAAAAGCGACTGGCGAACACCTATTATCCAATACTTGGATAACGACACTGTACCAAGCGACCCGTTAGAGGTGACCAAGCTCCGGTGAAAAGCAGGAAGGTGTACTATAATAGGGGGAGAGCTGTATCGAAAGTCAGCTATGGGTCCATACTTGCGATGCCTGGGCGAGGAGGATGCAGCTTGGGCCCTGGAGGAAGTACATTCAGGAGTGTGTGGCACTCACTTGGGAACAAGAAGTTTGGAAAGGAACTTAATCTACCAGGGCTTCTATTGGCCAACAATGAGAAAGGAGGCTGGCGACCTGGTGAAGAAATGCCACAACTGTCAGGAATTTGCAAGTTATCACAAGTTACCAGCAACAGCGCTCCAGGCGAATGTCAGCCCATGGCCATTCGCGAGGTGGGGGATGGATATCCTAGGCCCATTTCCGGAAGCCTCAGGGAAAAGGAAATTCCTCATCGTGACTATTGATTATTTCACCAAGTGGGTTGAGGCAGAAGCAGTGGCAAGTATCACCGCTAAGCAGATACAAAAGTTCGCGTTTAAGAGTATCGTCACCAGGTTCGGCAAACCAGAAAGTATTATCTGTGATCATGGTACTCAATTCGACTCGCAAGTCTTTAAAGAATTTTGCGATGATTTAAAGATAAATCTACGATTCGCCTCAGTTGCCTACCCACAAGCCAACGGGCAAGCGGAGGCGGCTAACAAACTTATCCTGCAAGGTTTAAAGAAAAGAGTGGATGGATGTAAGGGTGTATGGGTCGAGGAGCTTGATCACGTACTATGGGCTCATCGTACGGCTTATAAAACAGCGACAGGTGAGACTCCCTATACATTGACATATGGGACTGAGTCGGTCCTCCCGGTGGAGATTTCAATCCCATCTATACGGATATAGGAGTACAGGGACGAGGTCAACGAACAAGAATTGATGCTTAACGTGGACATGATTGAGGAAAGAAGAGAAAAAGCGCAGATGCGGCTGATCGCTGAAAAGGAACAGCTAGCCAGGCGATATAATCTAAAGCTCCGACCACATCATATCGCGCTCAATGATTTAGTACTAAGGAAAATTTTCAGGCCGGTGGTCGGGGCAGCCAAGCTCAATCCTGGATGGGAAGGACCGTATAGAGTACGGCGAGTGGTTGGGGCCAATACCTTTAAGCTGGCAGAATTGGATGGAACAAAAATTCCCAAAACGTGGAACTCCATGCATCTCATGCGATATTATGATTAACACTTGTAATCGATGCTAGTTTTAAAAGTAGCCAAGGGCCTTAATGTTTAAATCCAGAATATTTTTTAAGGGCATCAAAATTATCATGTAAGACCTAAGGGCATTGAGATCGCTATGTAAGACCTACGGGCATTAACAAATCGCTGTGTAAGACCTAAGGGCATCAAAATTATCATGTAAGACCTAAGGGCATTGAGATCGCTATGTAAGACCTACGGGCATTAACAAATCGCTGTGTAAGACCTAAGGGCATCAAAATTATCATGTAAGACCTAAGGGCATTGAGATCGCTATGTAAGACCTACGGGCATTAACAAATCGCTGTGTAAGACCTAAGGGCATCAAAATTATCATGTAAGACCTAAGGGCATTAAGATCGCTATGTAAGACCTACGGGCATTAACAAATAGCTGTGTAAGACCTAAGGACATCAAAATTATCATGTAAGACCTAAGGGCATTGAATCGCTATGTAAGACCTACGGGCATTAACAAATCGCTGTGTAAGACTAAGGGCATCAAAATTATCATGTAAGACCTAAGGGCATTGAGATCGCTATGTAAGACCTACTGGCATTAACAAATCGCTGTGTAAGACTTAAGGGCATCTAAATTATCATGTAAGACCTAAGGGCATTGAATCGCTAGACTTACGGGCATGGATAAATCGCGGGTATATCCTCTTGGCAGCGAAACTATCGGTATAAAGGAAAGAAGCAAAGCGGACAGAAAGGCATCACAAGATATAGGACCAAGGTTAAAAATGCACAAAAAGGAGCTAAGTGGCATATTTTATAAAAAAAAGGAGAGAAAGAGAAAGAGAGAGCAGTAGCAACAATAAGCAAAAATATGATGTTGATTGTCTAAAAAGAAAGCAGTCATCACAACAGGTCAGAAGCAGGATCAGGGGTCTTTGGCGCTGGAGCCCTTCTCGCCAGTCTTGGAAGGATCAGCGGCGGAGTCGAGGTCTTTGCCACTGGTCGAGGGAGCTTGATCAGAGGATGGCGGCTGAACCTCCGAGCCATCGGGATTCAAATCGGGCAGGCCACGGCTGCGGCGAGTGGCCGCCACATATTCAGCATCTGCCGCCACTACCTCACGCTCTAAGCGAGCGGCGTCTCAGAAATAAGCCTCTTCCTCGGCGTCGGGTAGGTCGGGAACCCCAAGATTATGGCGGTTAAGCCCTCGGATGACAGCACGAACCATTTTTCGCCCCGGCCAACCCTTGTTGGGGAACAGCTCGTAAAACTCATTACGACAACTGCGCATCACCACACGCATACTCTCGCCGAGAGCATGAGTATAGTAGGCCATAGTCTCGTCATACTGAGCCTTGGCAGCTGCGAGGTCACGATCCGCCGCCGATTGTGCCGCCAGGGAGTAGATAAGCAGCTCTTTGGCACTATCCCTTTCGGCGGTTATCTCCTCCACCTGAGCGACCTTGCCACGAGCCTCATCCAACTCGGCTTCAAGAGTGACGATGTGCTCATTAGCAGATCGCAAGTCCTCCTGGACACCCTCCATTTGGGCGATCCGGGTATTCGCCTCAGCCAAACTTTCCTTCAAAGACTCGGCAGCTGAGGTCTCCGCGTCCGCTCGGCGCTAGGATCAATAAACAGTAAAGGTCTCAGTAGGATCGCGAGGCGACGGTTTGGATGGGAATAAAGACAATAATAATATAAATAAATAAAGAGGAAGAGAGGCAAACAAGTAAATACCTTCTCCTCGTGATAACGAGTAAGATCTATACGCAGGGAGCGTAAGTTCTCTGCCTCCTCCTTCAGCCTCTGGTTTTCCTCTTGCATGTGTTTGCATGCAAAAGACAGGTCGCCGAGCTCGGCGAGGGCCTATGAAACAAAGCAAGTTATGAGTAAAATAAAAAAAAATGAGCAAAGGCATTTCACAAATACCTGAAGTAGCCGGCAGGAGGTCGCCCCGTGCAGATCTGGGATCTCCGAGCTTTCGCCGGGTGCGGTCACCCCCGCGTAGATGCCGCGGGAAAATTCCTCCGCAATATCACTCGCCATCCGGGGCGATATGTGGGATGCCACCGGATGGACAACAGCGAAGTACGGCATACGAAATCGCCCCTCGCCCTCCCGACCAGCAGGAGCAGGATGGTCAAAAACGTTATTGGCCCGCTCGGACCAGTTAACTCGGCGGGCGCGATCGATGTTGACCGCCGGGGGGCGAGAATGGTGGTGAAGAGGCTCCGTGGGGCGGGGATCAAGCTCCGCGGCAGGCTCTGTTTCAAGATCAGCCGGGTCTGCAGGAAGAGGGATAGGCTCGGTGGAGAGATAGGAATCGTCGTACAACAGAGCGTCCTCACCAGCAGTTTGGTCAAGAGGTTCCCTCGTGGGAGAATCATTATCTGCCAGGGATGATTGGCGGCGAGAGCGGTGGAGGGGAGTTTCAGTTTCAGCGTCATCATCCTCGACTTCTACCACCGGTTGGGGTGGCGGTGGCGGGCGACTGGAACTCTCGCCCGTCTTCTTCCTCGGCTTAGAAGCCCCGACCTTTTTCTTCCTTTTTGAGGAAGCAAGGCCTTCATCTGTTTCTGTCGCCTTCCTCTTCCCCTTAGATTTTTGAGGAGGAGGCTGAGTCGAGGCAGGGGCGACAGTAGTAGACTCTTGCCGGCTAGGGCGAGTCTCACCAACAGGCCCGCGGGCGGCAGTGGTGAGGAGGCATCCAGCAAGGCTTACAGCGCCTGGTAAAAAGACAACTCAAGGGTTAATATAAAAAAAAGAGAGAGCAACACAAAAACGGTACAAACACATATAAGTTGCAGAAAGATGGTAGGCGGTAATGCGGAGTTTGTGTGTTCCTAAGGATTTGACTTCGGTGACTTAATTGCACAAGATAGACAGCTCTAGCTAAAAGGGGAAAATAATCGGCATTGCCTAGGCATAAAATATACCTCCTCGTATCCCCGCCTGAGCATTTCTCAGGCCAGAGGTGGACGATAGGTGATGGCAGTCAAGAAGGATCTGGCGACGTAGGAGTATTTCCTCAGGGGTAGGATCAAGCTCGGTGTTGAAATAGCTCATGTCGCTAGAAGACCAGGATGAGGGGAGCAGCGAAGCCTAGTGGCGATCCGTGTCGCTGGGGCAGAAGTAGAAAAATGAATGATACCATGTGGGGCGGGGTTTCGGAGATGAATAAGTGCCCTTTGGAGAAAGATCAGTCCGGCGAACAAAGCTGATGCCATTTGATGTATGTTTGGCATAGTGAATCAATTGAAACAACCGAAGAGTGGGGGCGATTTTCTTGGCCATACAACTGCACTCGAAGGCAGAAGCTGAGGCCCAGCACCCGACATTGAAGGCGCCAAGAGAAGCACCAAAACACTGAAGCAGATCAATCACGAATGACGAGGGTGGAGGGCGAAGACCATTGGTGAAGGCCTCAGTCCAGATTTCGTGCCACCCAGGTGGGCAATTACCAATGGTAGAGAGCCGAGAGGCCATGGCGAAACTCCAGGAGGACGGCAACAGGGCGAACGGGAGAACGCGGGCGATTCTCTCTACTGATCCTGAGGGAAAGTAGCCTGGGCTAATGACCGTATGCTCGTCACAAGCAGTTCCTTGCCACATGGATCGCCAGTTGACGATAGAGTAAGACCCGGTGACCCTGGTCGCCTCAGGGTCAATCTCAACCCCATGGCGGGCCCGCTCGAATCCTTTTTGATGAGGGCCCCAGAAAGGAAGGGCGGTAAATTCATCAAAAGTTTCCTCGGCCACGTCGGAAATCTGGGCAGAGGAAGTTTCGGCCAAGGGCGGAGGATTTAGGGGCACCCGTTCAGGGGTTTGGTTAGAAGATGAGGGAGAGCATGAAGGAGAGGGGGGAGGATCAGTACCCGCGGAGTAAGAATGGCTTTGGTTCTGGCTATCGGTATCGGAATCCATGGTTCAAAAAAAAAACAACAAGGAGCAGAGAAGAAAAAGGAACACACAGCAGGACTGCAACGAGGGTGAGAAAGAAAGGAGGAGTCACGTACCAGGTGGGCGTCGGGGAATTCCAGACATCTGAAAAGGAGTAAGGAAGAGGAATGAACGTTTTCCACTCATTGGAAGAAAGAGGAAACGGTTGAAGGCTCGTCGGAAGAAGGAGGAAACAGTGGAAGCAAAAGGACTGTAAAAACGAGAGACGAGGCGGCAGAGAAGGAGTAAAAAAGGAAGGAGGACAGTAAAAATAAGGGTTTATATAGGAAGGCCAGTGAGCGGGAAGTGGAACCGCCGCGGCTAATGAGTGGGGAGCACGCGCGGCTGAAGGGACGTGCTGGCGGGAAACGGAACCGTCACGACGTTTCATTGGGGACACGCGCGGCTGAGGTGACGTTTGGAAGGATAAGGTAATGATGACTTTTTGGGCAATTACTGAAATACCCCGATTTCCCCAATTTCTCCAGCAAGCTAGGGAGTAAAAGACCATAGTGCCCTGAGCGGTAGAGGGGCGCAGGGGAAACGAAAAATGGGCGATAGGAAACAGCGATAAAAGAGATAAGGTGATAAAAGCGTGGGCACAAGGGCGACTTAATAGAGGGTTTAAGAGCCAAGAAACCAAAGCGACAAAGCGGCAAAGCGACAAAGTGACAAAGCGATAAAGCGACACGGCATAGGTGGCCAAAAGCCCTCAACCAAGCAAAGCTCGACTAAGGGCTTGGGGGCAATTGATGGGTTCTCCTGTGGCGATCACAAGACAAGCGGTCCGAACTATGAGTAAGCCCTCAGCCAAGCAAAGCTCGACTAAGGGCTTGGGGGAAATTGATGGGCCCAGCCCTGCGAAATCCAAAGGCCCACATAGCGGCCCACACGGCGTCCTGGACACAGCCGCTAGTACTGAGAAGCTGGGCCTAGGCGACAGTTCAGATGGGCTAAGCAAGCAAGCCCAGGAAGCAAAGGAGGCCCAAAGCGACGGCCCAGTCTCGGCGGCTCTTAGGGTCCCAAGGCAAGGCGAACACGTGTCAACATCCTACGGAGGCTACAAACGAGTGGCCGAGATTCAGCCTTGGCGACCAAGACAGGGGTTCTATAAATACCCCCGTACACCCCATTAACCGGAGGACAACACTTTTACCCAGCGGACAAAACGCTCCGCGGTACGTTACTCACTTCCCTTCCCATTCCTTAAACTGATCGCCTCTCTTTCCCTTGAACTAACTACCCCCTTTCATTACTTACGAGGTACTCCACCCCCGGAAGACCAACATGCTTGGGCTTCCATTATTGGGTCAGGCGACAAGGCTGGAACAGGTTGCAATAGGATGAATTCACAATTTCAATCACACGTGACTTGACTAACATATCCCATATTAAACTCAACTCAACCCCAAACTAATTATCTTGTGTAACTCCTGAATATCCAACCAAAACCACGACAAAAGTAAACAACATTTTTAAGTACATGATAATCACTGTCCAACCTATTGATAATTCAATTGAACCTACAATATGTATAACTCATACAACTTATTAACTCGTTATCTAGTGGATCCTACTTTTCATAAATCAAAATACTTCAATCTATAAATATACTTCATCCATAAATTTCAAAAATAATTCATACTTATATGTAACATGATGAAACTTGATTCATGACTAAAATCCCTAAACCCACAATATAAACAAATGAAATTTTTGTAATGATATATCGATTGAATAATTAGAGATTCGTAGATTAATTGAAACAATTTATAATTGGATAAGTATGAACCACTAATACCTCCAAAAAATGTCCACGATAATTTATTATCAATTATTTAATCCTTATTTATTCATGTTGTCATCATTTAACCAAAGTTAGATTTTTAATGTTTATAAAATATCATGATTATTATTGTTCATGTATAGAATTTATAAATATAACTATAATAAAATTAATTATTATTGTCAAAGTGATTAAGAAAATGTTTTAGTAAATTTTTCATATTTAGAAAAAATGTAATAATTTTTATAAAAATATTATTATTTAAAATTGTTTTTCATATATTATTTTATGTTAAGATAATATAGTTTAACATTAAAGTACTCATAATTTCATACATAGATTTTTTGATTTTAGGACATTCATCATTTAATGAAAAGAAAGAGAAATAATTGAATTTTTATTTAAAAATTAAGTGATGATGTGGAAATTTGTGAGAAGGGTTGTAACATATGTGTCAAAACCAATTATACCAGTCTACCATTAAGATTATTAAGATTTATATGCCAACATCACGCTTTAATTTCTTTATCTACATTCTACATTATATTTTCAAATTATTTTTTTTAATGTTACTTAGCTTGATTTACTAGGTTTGTGTCACCGAATTATCTTTTGGCTAAAAAAATTAGTCATTCTAACACTATCTTCGTCGAAAAAATTCAGCAGATACTATAAGAAAAATATAACGGATAACATGTGCAATAGAAGTACATGGCTACCTTCACCCAACGATTATACACACTGTCATTAGCAACGATGCATCCCTTTGGATCGTTCTATTTAATCCATCGGCATGTTGCAACATCGTCCACAATTTGTGAAATTTTTTATAGTTCATCTGCAACATGCTGATTAAATTGACGTTCATAGTTCTAGTCGTACTCTGTGAGAACCTCAGCCTATAAACCTCACAGTCATGTGGTAGTGCTCGAGAAACTTTGCAAGTGTCGTCAGTTATGGACCGACGCGTCATGTGGCAGTCCATCAATAAGAATATTACTTGTTTAACCAAATAACACCACATCGACACAACGTAGACGATAATGTGTCTACGTTGTTGAAAGGATCTTCAGGCCATTACTACGCAAATAACACCTAGCATGAGAAGAGAAATAATTCATGTTACTTCAACTCTGGGGAACTGGACACCAGCTTGCCATCAAACAAATTTGGCTTCCTTGATGGTGTTAATGAACAATCTCAACCATTGATTCACTTTTCCAGATCTAATGGTTTAAACTAAAAGGGTAAAAGGGTCATTTTCCTATTTAATTTAATTTAATTTTAGTTTTTTTAATTTAAGTGGAAATAGCCGACGACTGGAGCTCCGGCAACCAGAACTCCAGCGACCGGAGCTCTAGCGACCAGAACTTCGGCGACCGGAGCTCCGGCGACTTCTCCGATGAATTTTTTGGATGATCGGAGCTCCGATTTCAAAAAAAAATTTGGCCACCAGACCACCGTCGTCGGGCCTATTTTTCTGGAAAATTTTTTCCGGTGACGCTTCGTACTCGTTTTTAATGTGTACACACTTTTGTACATGTGTACGTGCACATTTTTGTACATAAACTGTGTACTCATTTGCAAAGATTTTTCGTTCACATTTGTACATGTTTCAATACATGTTTACACATGTGTACATGTTTTGTACACATTTTATACACGCACACGTTTATGTACTTACATTTTTGTATATGTGTACACTTATCTTGTAGATATGTACACACGGTGTACACGTGCACACACTCTTTGTACACGTGTACACTATATCTTACATTTTGTTTATGTATACGTGTACACACATTTTATACACGTGTACACCTATTTGTACACGTGCACACTTATTTTTTACATTAGTGTACACATATTTTGTATACATCATGTGTACACGTTTTATACATGTACACATTTATGTACTTACATTTTTTACACACGTACACTTATCTTGTACACATGTATAAATGTGTACACCTATTCGTACACGTGCACAATTATTTTTTACTAGTACACATACTCGCACTCGTGTGTACATATTTTGTATAAATCATGTGCACATTACTTAATAATGTAATGTGTGTACATGTGAACGCGTACACGTGCACACCTATTTTTATATACTAGTATACACATATTCCGCACTCGTGCGCACATTTTTTTACAAACTATGTGCATCTCTTTAATAAGATAATTTTATTATTATATAATATCAATAAGTGTTTAGTAGCATAGTGGTAGGAGTTTAATATTTAAAGAGAGAGGTCATGATTTTGAATCACATCACAACAATTTTTTTTAATATATAAATTATCTAACTAGGGGGCGGAGGTCCGGCGAGGCGGCGGAGGTCCGGCGACAGTGGAAGGTGCTGGCCAACTTTTTTGAAAATACCTATAATACCCTTCTTTGATAGGATAAGAAAGTGAAATCCTTGATCCTAAGCCGGACTCGGTGAACTGAATCTTCCACAACCAATAAAATATTTCGGAAAATAACGAGAAGAAAAAGAAGAACCGTGACCATATACAATCCTAAGGTACGAAAAAACAAATTGTGCAAAAACAAATAGTCACGGATCTTCTGAATCCGCTTTCAAATAACGTTTGGACTCGGGTCACCGCTTCGGTCCATTCCTTCATGCATTTCATTGTTCTGAAACCAATATTCTTAGAGAATTAGCTAGTGGTGTTTATAAGGATTAGTGTGAATTTCAAGCATTCCCTAGAACATTAATTTATAGGTTTAATTTGGTACTTTCTTAATTAAAGTTATTGTAAAAGTTTTCTTTAGTCATTTTCATTACTAGTAACAACATGTTTTTTGTGTTTTAAAATTTGATTGGGTAGTCTCATGTGCTAAACACTTATATAATTTCTAAAATCACTAGATTTACAGTTTACTAATTATGAAAGTTATCTGTATTCATTTCCATAATCATCTTTCACATGTTTTCTTCTTTAACATTTATATGCCAACATCATGCTTTAATTTCTTTATCTACATTCTGGACTATATTTTCAAATTATTTTATTTTAATGTTACTTAGCTTGATTTACTAGGTTTGTGTCACTAAATCATCTTTTGGCTGAAAAAATTAGTCATTCTAACACTTTCCTCATTGAAACAAATCAACAGATATTATAAGAAAAATATAACGGTGAACATTTGCAACATAATTACATGGCTACCTTCACCCAACGATTAAACACGCTGTCATCCGCAATGATGCATCCCCTTGGATCGTTCTAGTTAATCCATCGACTTGTTGCAACACCGTCCACAATTTGAAAATTTTTGTACAATTCATCCGCAACATGCTGATTAAATTGACGTTCATAGTTCTCGTCTTACTCAGTAAGAACCTCAGCCTATAGACCTCACAGTCATATGGTAGTGCTTGAGAAATTTGCAAGTGTCTTCAGTTATGGACCGACGCGTCATGTGGCAGTCCATCAATAAGCAGACTACTTGTTGAACCAAATAACACCACATCGACACAACGTAGACGATAATGTGTCTACGTTGTTGAAAGGATCTCCAGGCCATTACTACGCAAATAACACCTAGCATGAGAAGAGAAATAATTCATATTACTTCAACTCTTGGGAATTGAATCTTCCGCAAACAAGAAAATATCTCGGAAAATAACGAGTAGAAAAAGAAGAACCGTGACCATATACAATTCTAAGGTACGAAAAAACAAATTATGCAAAAACAAATATTTAGGGCTTTCAAATAACGTTTGAACTCGGGTCACCGCTTCGGCCCATTCCTTCATGCAGTTCATTGTTCTGAAACAATTGTTCTTCGAGAATTAGCTAGTGGTGTTTGTAAGGAGTAGTGTGAACTTCATGTATTCCCTAGAACATTAATTTATAGCTTTAATTTGGTACTTTCTTAATTAAAGTTATTGTAAAAGTTTTCTTTAGCCATTTCCATTACTAGTAACAACATGTTTTTTGTGTTTTAAAATTAGATTGGGTATTGGCAAAGGATCTGCATCCAGGATTTTAAGTTTGGAACAATTCCAAACCCAATATTCGGAGGGGTATCTTGTCTTTTTGAAAAATTAAAACCTTATCTCTTCTTTCTCCTTTTTTCTTCCATCTCAGCCGTCGCACATCAATACCCCCGATTGGCTGGTTATCCGGCAAGACTCCCTTGCCAAGCACCTTGAAGTAACCGAACTGAGTCACGTCGATCATCGGAGCAACGCTGCCGTCCTTGGCGGCCTTGTCCTTCACCTCCTGTGGAACCATCGACCACAGCTTGTCGATGTGGACGATCGGGCAGAAGAACCTGTCCCCAAAAAAAAAATCAACACCCCCGATCTGCCTCTCCCCCAAAACATCAACCACCCAAGATCTGCCGTCCTCCTCCTCCTCGATCTTCGTGGACAACTGCCTCCGTCCAACCGATCAGCCCGAAACTTCTGCCCCCATCTTCAAACTGCTCGACCTTCGTCCATTAGTGCCCAGATCTAGACGCGATGGTGAGAGTGCTAACGGCTTCCTTAATACTGCAGCCGTACAAAATAGAAAGAGGTTCCACACCGCAGCTGAGTCGTCGATCGATCCAAGGCCTGCAACGGCGACAGCAACAACAACGGCAACAGAAACAGCAACAACGACGGTTCCTACCTGTTATTTTTATCTTTCAGATGAAAGAAGCTGCGGTGCATCCGGAGAAGAGGACTCGACGGTTTAAAGATTGGCGGCTGAGATCGACGACATTCGAGGGATGATCCACGAGTCGAGGACGAGTGGTGGCTTTTTTTTTAATCAACGACGGATCTATGAGCAGCGCGGTGGACGATGACTGCAGCTAACGAGACGGATCTACGGCGGCGCACGGTGGATAGCAATTTGTCGAAGAGGCTACTGGGAATTTTTAGGAAATCTTAATAAATTATAGTTTTAGTCACTGTATTTTAGCTTATGATAGTTTGGTTGTTTATTATTAATAATTACAGTTTCAGTCACAATACTTTTTATGTTTTTTACATTGTTGGAATAATGTTTGCACTAGATCGGATAACTAGTTAACTCAATAAGATAACTAGTTAACTCAATTAGATAACTAGTTAATTCGATTGGTTAATTAGTTAACTTGATTAGATAACTAGTTAACAACTTGGTAACTAGTTAACTCAATTAGATAACTAGTTAACTCGATTAGATAACTAGTTAACCCGATTAGATAACTAGTTAACCCGATTTGATAACTAGTTAACTACTTGGTAAGTCAACTCAATTGGTTAACTAGTTAACTCGATTAGATATCTTAATCATAATGTTAACTAGTTAACTAATTACAAACAACATAACTAGTTAACAACAAATTTAATTAATTGTGAATTAACTAATCATGGTAATTCGTTAACTAGCTATCAACAAAATAACACGTTAACTAGTTATCTGCTGATAACTAGTTAACTGTAAAAACTCAGGTTAACTAGTTAACTGTAAAAACTCAGGTTAACTAGTTAACTAGTTAACTTGACCTCGCCGGAAAAGTCACCGGAGTTTGATCGGTCTCCGGTGCCTCGCGTGGAAAAGTCACTAGAAAACATGTTAACTAACTAGTTAACTGTAAAAACCTAAGTTAACTAGTTATGAAAAAAAATCATGCTAATAAGTTAAAAGTAAAAAATCAGGTTAACTAGTTAACTTGTACTCGTCGGAAAAGTCGTTAGAAAAAGTCATTGGAAAAGTCACCGAAAAAATTCACTAAGAAAAAAGTCACCGAGATTAACTCGATTGGTTAACTAGTTAACTCGATTAGATAACTAGTTAACTCGTTATATAAATCATGATGTTAACTAGTTAACTCGATAAGTTAACTAGTTAACTAGTTAACTTGTCATCACCATAAAAGTCACCAGAGTTTGGTCGGTCTCCGGAGCCTCACCGGAAAACATGTTAACTAACTTGTTCCAGCCTCGTCGCCTGGCCCAATAGTAGAAGCCCAAGCCTATTGGTCTTCAGAGAGCGGTGTACCTCGAAAGTAGTAGTGCGGGTAGTTAGTTCAAGGGAAGGAGAGGCGATCAGTTTAAGGAATGGGAAGTGAGGTGAGTAACGTACCGCGGAGCGTTTGTCCGCTGGGTAAAAGTGTTGTCTCCCGGTTAATGGGGTGTACGGGGGGTATTTATAGTACCCCTGTCTTGGTCGCCAAGGTTGAATCCTGGCCACTCGTTTGTAGTCTCCGTAGGATGTTGACACGTGTTCGTCTTGTCTTGGAACCCTAAGAGCTGCCGAGACTGGGTCGTCGCTTTGGGCCTCCCTCTACTTCCTGGGCCTGCTTGCTTGGCCCGCCTGGACTGTCGCCTAGGTCCAACTTCTTAGCACTAGTGGTTGTGTTTAGGACGTCGTGTGGGCCCTTGAGATTCCGTCGGGCCGGGCCCATCAATTGCCCCCAAGCCCTTAGCCGAGCTTTGCTTGGTTGAGGGATTACCTATAGCTTGGACCGCTTGCCTTGTGATCGCCGCGGGAGGACCCATCAATTGCCCCCAAGCCCTTAGCCGAGCTATGCTTGGTTGAGGGCTTCTGGCCGCTTGTGCCATGTCGCTTTGACGCCCCTGCTTTCCTTCATCGCCTTCATTTCTTGGCCTTTGGCCTTTTGTTAGATCGCCCTTGTTTTTGTGTCTTATATCGCCTTCGATCCTTTATCGCTACTGCCAACCACGTCTGACCTTCGCTTCTCACGTGCTCTTCTATTTCTCAGGGTATTGTGGTCTTTTACTCTCTAGCTTGCCGGAGAAGCTGGGGAAATCGGGGTATTTCAGTAATTGCCCAAAAGTCATCATTACTTTATCCTTCCAAACGTCCTCTCAACCGCGCGTGCCCCCAATGAAACGTCACGACGGTTCCGTTTCCCGCCAGCACATCCCATCAGCCGCGCGTGCTCCCCACTCATCCACCGCGACGGTTCCATTTCCCGCCTACTGGACTTCCTATATAAACCCTACTCTTACCATCTTCCTCCTTTTTTTACTCTTTTTTCCGCTGCCTCATCTCACTGTTTTTACTGTCCCTTAGCTTCAACTGCCTCCTCCTTCTTCCGACGACCAGAAAAAACGACCTTTCCTCCTCTTTACTCCTTTTTCAGATGTCTGGAGCTCCCCGATGCCCTCCTGGTATGTGACTCCTCCTTTCCTTCTCACTCTCATTGTAGTCCTACTCCCTGTCGTGTGTTCCTTTTCTTTTCTGCTTCTGGTTGCCTTTCTTGAACCATGGACTCCGACACTGATAGCCAGAACCAGAGCCATTCTTACTCTGCGGGCACTGATCCTTCACCTTCCCCTTCCCCTTCTCCTTCAAACCAATCCCCAGGGCGGGTATCCCTAGATCCTCCTCCACCAGCCGAAACTTCCTCGGCCCAAGTTTCCGACATGGCAGATGAAATTTTTGACGACTCTCCCGCCCTTCCTTTCTGGGGTCCTCATCAAATAGGGTTCGAGCGGGCCCGTCATGGTGTTGAGATTAATCCCGAGGCGAACAAGGTCACCGGGTCTTATTCTATTGGCAACTGGCGGTCTATGTGGAAGGAAGCTGCCTGCGATGAGCGCACGATCGTTGGCCCGGGCTACTTTCCTTCAGGGTCCGCTGAGAGAATCGCCCGCGTTCTCCCGTTCGCCATGCTGCCATCCTCCTGGGAGTTCGCCGTGGCCTCCCGCCTTTCTACCATCGGCAATTGCCCTTCTGGGTGGCACGACATCTGGACTGAGGCTTTCACCAACGGTCTTCGCCTTCCACCATCTTCGTTCGTGATTGATCTGCTTCAATGCTTCGGTGCCTCTCTTGGCGCCTTCAATGTCGGGTGTTGGGCCCGGCTTCTACTTTTGAGTGTAGCTGTATGACTAAAAAGATCGCCCCCACTCTTCGACTGTTTCAGCTGATTCACTATGCCAAACACACGTCAAATGGCATAAGTTTTGTTCGTCGGCCTGATCTCTCCCCAAAGGGCACCTATTCATCGCCTAAGCCTCGTCCTACCTGGTACCATTCTTTTTTCTATTTCCGGCCCAGCGACACAGATCGCCACTAGGCCTCACTTCTTCCATCTACCTGGTCCTCCGGCGACGTGAGCCATTTCAACACCGAGCTCGATCCTACCCCTGATGAAATACTCCTGCGTCGCCAAATCCTTCTCGACTGTCATCACTTATCGACCACCTCTGGCCTAAGGACCGCTCAGGCAGGGATACGAGGAGGTATATTCTATGTGTAGGCGATGCTGATTGTTCTCTCCTACCTTAGTTAGTGTGGTCTTTATTTTATCCCTTGGATCGCCGGTGTCGCATCTTTTAGGAAATACGCAAACTTCATATCGCCGCCCACGTCTTCTTGCTTCTTACTTTTACCTGTTATACTCACACATGTATTAACTTCTTATGCATATATTAATTTTTTGTGTCTATTTTTCTCTCAGGATCCGTGAGCCTTTCTGGCTGTCTCCTCACCACCACCGCACGCGGGCTTGTTGGCGAGACTCGCCCTGCACGCTCAGAGTCTGCTTCAGCCGCTCCCACTTCTACTCAGCCTCCCCTTGAGAAGTCTAAGGGGAAAAGGAAAATGACCGAGGCGGAAGAAGGCCTCCCTTCCACCAAAAGGAAGAAGAAAGTAGGGGCTTCTAAGCCGAGAAAAAAGACGGGCGAGAGCTCCAGTCGCCTTCCTCCTTCCCCCCCCCCCACCCATGGTGGAAGTTGATGCTGATGATACTGAGACCCCGCTCCATCGCTCGCGTCGCCAATCTCCTCGAGCAGACAATGATCAGCCTGCCGCCAAAGATACTCTGGCATATGACGACTCCTACCTCCCCAACGAGCCTATTCTACCTCATCGGGACCCAGCACATCCTGAGTCAGAGCCTGCTGCGGAGCTTGATCTTCTCCCCACTGAGCCCGCTCGTGACCATTCCCGACCGCCCTCAGTTAACGTTGATCGCGCCCGCCGAGCTGGCTGGACGGAGCGGGCGAATGCTGTCTTTGATCGCCCTGCCCCTGCCGGTCGCGAGGATGAGGGCCGCTTTCGCCTGCCCTACTTCGCAGTCATCCATCCGGTGGCATCCCACATATCGCCCCGGATGGCGAGTGATATTGCGGAGGAATTCTCCCGGGGCATCTATGAGGGGGTTACCGCCCCTGGAGAAGGCTCGAAGATCCCCAATTTGCATGGAGCGACCTCTTGCCGACTTCTTCAGGTATTGTAGAATGTTTTCCATCGGCTTGCTCGTTTTGTTCCGTTGCCATGGTTCGACACTTTTTCTCTTACCCTTCTCATAATTATTCTGTCATATAGGCACTTGACGAGCTCGGCGACCTGTCCTTTGCATGCAAGCACATGCAAGAGGAAAACCAGAAGCTGAATGAGGAGGCAGAGAACTTACGCTCCCTGCGTATGGATCTTACTCGTTATCACAACGAGGAGAAGGTATTTATCTGCTTGTCTCTCTCCCCCTTTTTTTGTTTTTTTTAGACCATCGCCTCGCGATCCTGCTGAAACCTTTTACTGTTTATTGATTCTAGCGCCGAGCGGATGCGGCGACTTCTACTGCCGGCTCTTTGAAGGAAAGTCTGGCCGAGGCAACTGAGCGGATCGACCAACTGGAAGGGGTCCAGGAGGATTTACAGGCTGCGAATGAGCGCGTTACCGCCCTTGAGGCTGAGCTGGAGGAAGCGCGCGTCAAAATCGCTCAGGTGGAGGAGATAACCGCTGAAAGGGACAGCGTGAAAGAGCTGCTCATCGACTCTCTGGCGGCACAATCGGCGGCGGATCGCGATCTTGCGACTGCTAAGGCTCAATACGATGAGGCCGTTGCTTACTATACCCATGCTCTCGGCGAGAGTATGCGTGTGGTAATGCGTAGCTGTCGTAACGAGTTCTACGAGCTTTTTCCCAACAAGGGTTGGCCTGGACGGAAGATGGTGCGGGCTGTTCTACGCGGCCTTAACCGCCACGGCTGCGGGGTTCCCGACCCAGTTGACGCTGAGGAAGAAACTTATTTTCGAGACGCCGATCGATTGCAGCGTGAAGTGGCAGCGGCAGACGCTGAGTATATTACGGCTACTCGCCGTAGTCGCGGCCTGCCTGATTTGAACCCTGACGGCTCGGAGGTTCAGCCGCCATCCTCTGACCTTGCTCCCTCGACCAGCGGCAAAGACCTTGACTCCGCCGCTGATCCCTCAAAGACCGGCGGGAAAGACTCCAACACCAAGGACCCATGATTCTGCCTTTGATTTCTTGTTTTTACTGTTTCCTTTTCAGACAATTGACTTCATGTTCTTACTTGTTGCTATTGCTCTCTTTTTTATAACATTTGCCACTTAGCTTCTACTTGCGTATTCTTAGCCTTGGTCTTATATCTTGTGTCGCCCTTCTTGACTGCTTCGCCTCCCTTCATCGTTGGCTATACGTTATACTGATAGTTTTGCTATCCTTAGGTCATACGTCGCGATTTGTTAATGCCCTTAGGTCTTATATAGTGATCTCAATGCCTTTAAGTCTTACATGATACTTTCGTTGCCCTTAGGTCTTACACGGCGATTTGTTAATGCCGTAGGTCTTACATGATAGTTTTGCTACCCTTAGGTCTTATGCAGCGATTGTTAATGCTCGTAGGTCTTACATAGCGATCTCAATGCCCTTAGGTCTTATGTGATACTTTCGATGCCCTTAGGTCTTACATGGCGATTTGTTAATGCCCGTAGGTCTTACATAGCGATCTCAATGCCCTTAGGTCTTATATGATACTTTCGATGCCCTTAGGTCTTACACGGTGATTTGTTAATGCCCGTAGGTCTTACATAGCGATCTCAATGCCCTTAGGTCTTATATGATACTTTCGATGCCCTTAGGTCTTACACGGCGACTTGTTAATGCCGTAGGTCTTACATAGCGATCTCAATGTCCTTAGGTCTTATTTGTTTTCAAGATTAAATAATGAGGCATCTAGTAACTTCATTAAAACCAATATTGTTTACAAGTACTTTTTAATCATAATACCGCCTAAGATGCATGGAATTCCATGTTTTGGAAACCTTTGTGCCATCCAGCTCTGCTAGCTTGAAGGTATTGGCCCCTATTACTCGTCGTACTCTATACGGTCCCTCCCATCCGGGATTGAGCTTGGCTGCCCCGACCGCTGGCCTGAAGAATTTTCGCAGTACCAAATCATTGAGCGCGATGTGATGTGGTCGGAGTTTTAGATTATATCGCCTGGCCAGCTGTTCCTTTTCGGCGATCAGCCGCATCTGCGCCTTTTCTCTTCTTTCCTCAATCATGTCCACGTTAAGCATCAATTCTTGTTCGTTGACCTCGTCCCTGTATTCCTGTATCCGTATAGATGGAATTGAAATCTCCACCGGGAGGACCGCCTCAATCCCATATGTCAATGTATAGGGAGTCTAACCTGTCGCCGTTTTATAAGCCGTACGATGAGCCCATAGTACGTGATCAAGCTCCTCGACCCAGACACCCTTACATCCATCCATTCTTTTTTTTAAACCCTGCAGGATAAGTTTGTTGGCCGCCTCAGCCTGTCCGTTGGCTTGTGGGTAGGCGACTGAGGCGAATCGTAGATTTATCTTGAAATCATCACAAAATTCTTTGAAGACTTGTGAGTCGAATTGGGTCCCGTGATCACAGATAATACTCTCTGGTATGCCGAATCTGGTGACGATACTTTTAAACGCGAACTTTTGTATCTGCTTAGCGGTGATACTTGCCGCTGCTTCTGCCTCAACCCACTTGGTGAAATAATCAACCGCCACGATGAGGAATTTCCTTTTCCCTGAGGCTTCCGGAAATGGGCCTAGGATATCCATCCCCCACCTCGCGAATGGCCATGGGCTGACATTCGCCTGGAGCGCTGTTGTTGGCAACTTGTGATAACTTGCAAATTCCTGACACTTGTGGCATTTTTTCACAAGGTCACCAGCTTCCTTTCTCATTGTTGGCCAATAGAAGCCCTGGTAAATTAAGTTCCTTTCCAAACTTCTTGTTCCCAAGTGAGTGCCGCACACTCCTGAATGTACTTCCTCTAGAGCCCAAGCTGCATCCTCCTCTCCCAAGCATCGCAAGTATGGACCCATAGCTGATTTTCGGTACAGCTCACCCCTATTATAGTACATCTTCCTGCTTTTCGCCGGAGTTTCGTCGCCTCTAACGGGTCGCTTGGTACAGTGTCGTTATCCAAGTATTGGATAATAGGTGTTCGCCAGTCGCTTTTCCCAATTCGTTGATCATGTGGAAACACTGCTTCATCCTTCTTTCCTTCTCCACTGTGACCATTCGCCCTTCTTCAAAATCTGTCGCCGTTGCTAATTTTGACAATGCGTCCGCGTGGCAATTTTCTTCCCTAGCAATCTGGGATATAACCACCCTTTTGAATTCCGATATAAGCAATTTTACCTCATCAAAATAGGGGAGGAGCGACTCCTCCTTTATCTCAAAGCTCCCATTAACTTGGTTGACTACTATCGCCGAGTCTGAGAAAACTTTGATGTTAGTAACTCCCATACTCTTGGCGATTCGTAAGCCAGCCTCCAATGCCCCATACTCTGCTGTGTTGTTGGTTCGACTAGTTGCGAATCGCAGTGCCACCTCGTGGAGGATCCCACCAGGAGACCTTAGGACTATTCCCGCGCCTGATCCTCCCTTACTCGAGGCGCCGTCCGTAAATAACGTCCACTCATCGCCTTCTTCATTATCCTCTTGCACTGCCCCCTCGACTACAAAGTCCGCTAGGACCTGGGCTTTGATCGCCGTTCGTGGCTGGTATCGAATGTCATATTCGCTTAACTCAATCGCCCACTTAGCTAATCGCCCCGCCACGCTCATAGATCTCAATGCATTTTTAATCGGAAGATTCCTGAGTACATGTATTGTGTGTGCCTGAAAATATGGTCGCAGCTTTCTGGCCGCGCAAACCACAACATACGCCATTTTTTCTATCGCCGGATACCTTGTTTCGGCGTTGACTAAGGTCTTACTTGTGTAAAAAACAGGGTGTTCGGCTTTGTCCTCTCTTCGAACCAAAACCGCACTAACTGCCTTTGGAGAGATTGCGATATAGAGAAACAGATCTTCATTTAACTTTGAAGATGCAAGTACAGGAGGGGTAATTAAAAATTGCTTCAGCTCTTCAAAAGCCTTGTTACATTTGTCATTCCATGCAAACTTTGATGCATTCTTCAAGGTCACAAAAAATGGGGCGCAGTGATCTGCGATCCGAGGAATGAATCGGTTGATTGCCGTCAGTCTTCCAGATAAAACCTGAACCTCCTTCACGGTCTTCGGGGGTGCCATTGCTGTAATCGCTGCGATCTGTGCTGGATTAGCTTCTATTCCTCTTCTGGTTATGAGGTATCCCAGAAACTTTCCTGATGTCGCCCCGAACACACACTTCAAAGGGTTCAACCTGAGCGAATACTCCTGCAGTGTATTGAAGGTTTCCCTTAAGTCAGCCAAATGATCGTCAGACTTCCCACTTTTGATCAAGAGGTCATCCACATATGCTTCCAAGTTTCGGTCGAGCTGCTCGGCGAAAACTGAGTCGATCATCCTTTGGTAAGTCGCGCCAGCATTCTTGAGTCCAAATGGCATTACCCGGTAGCTGTAGTTCACCGTGGGCGTCATGATGGCCGTCTTCTCTTGGTCTTGCTCGTTTAAAGGTATCTGATGATAGCCTGAAAACATGTCTAGGAAGGATAGCATTTCATTATTCGCTGTTGCATCTACTAGCTGCTCTATGTTGGGCAGCGGGTACGGGTCTTTGGGACAGGCGTCATTTAGGCTGGTGAAGTCGACGCACATTCGCCATGCCCTGACGACTTCTTCACAAGAACCACATTAGCTAACCATTCAGGATACTGTACTTCCCTGATAAATCCTGCCTTCAGAAGCTTTTCTACTTCAATCGCCACCGCCTGCTGCCTTTCTCTGCAGATGTTCCTCCGCTTTTGTTGCACTGGGCGACTCCCGGGCTCAATCGCAAGAGAGTGTTTGATGATGTCTGGAGCGATTCCTGGCATGTCACTTGGTGACCACGCGAACAGGTGTGAAAACTCTCAGAGCAATCCCACCAACTCCAGCCTCCTTTCGTCGCTTAGATAGGATGATACCCGGACTGTCCTGCTTTCATCCTCATCAAAGAGCGGTATTGGGACGTCTGATTCTGCTGGTACAACTCTTTCTCCTCCATTTTCCACCTCCATGCTTATGGTGAGGCAGGTGCTTTTAGTCGCCGCCCTGTAACACCTTCTGGCGATGTCCGGGTGCCCCCAAGCAAAACCTATCCCTTCCTTTGTGGCGAACTTCATCACTTGGTGCACTGGGGAGGAGATTGCCTGGAAGGCGGCGAGCGCCGATCGCCCGAGGATCATGTTGTACGTGGATTGACAATCCATGACATGGAAGTCAATGGATCGGGTGACCTGTAAGTCTCTGTCCCCGATGGTTATCGCCATCGTGGCAATTCCCTTGATGGGGACTGTGCGCCCTGAAAATCCTGAGATGGTAGTTTTTGTCTGCCTGAGCAAGCTAGCTGGCAGGTTCATTTTCTTGTACAGCTCCCAGAAAATGATGTCCGCCGAGCTCCCTTCGTCAACCATCACTCGCTCCACTCGGCTATTTTCTGTGATTACTTGAATCACCATCGCCTCCAAACTTGGGCCTCCTACCCGGGCCATGTCTTCCTCCGAGAATCCCAACATTGGGCGACTGACTTGATCTATCATCATTACTTCCTTTGTTTCTTCTTTTTTGACTTTCTTTGTTGGGCAGCTTTCCCCACCGAAAATGGTTTTATAAACGTGATTCACCTCGGGACGAGGCTTCTTCTTGCTATCTTCATTATCCAGAGGCTCCTTAAGCCGGGCGAAGATGTCACCCTTCTTGTCTTGTGATTCTCCTTTTCCGCGGCGATCATCTTCTTGCGGCTTGTTTTTCCGCTTTGAGCTGACAATGAATCCCTGAGACGTCCTTCGCTTATCCACCTTTCGATTTCATTTTTCAATTCCCTGCAATCTTCAGTGGTATGCCCATGAGAGTCATGGAAATCGCAGAACTTCTGGCGACTTTGCTGATCCACTGGGGTGAACATTGGTCCCGGCCAGTTGATGGTATGTCCCTTATGCTGCATATACAGCAGGATCTTTCTTCGCGATTCCGAGAGTGGTGTGTAATCCGCTCTTTCTTCTTGGTATCCCCTCTCCTGGTAACCCCTTTGCTCTTCAGGGCGATATCTCCTGTATGGCGGTTTCTCGGAGGGCTGCCATTTGGCCTGCTTGTTCCCTGTAACGGGCTTTTCTTCCCTCTTCGCCGCTCCTTGTAAGGGTTCTGCTAACTGCTCCTCAATCAAAATAATTTTATGCACCCTGGTTTCCAAGTCGGACAGCGACTTTGGAGCCACCTGTAGAAGCGACTCTCGCAGTCTGCCCTTATGGGTCGACTGAAATAAACTGGCCGCAGCGATTTCTTGATCTACCCTCTTGATGGATTGGACGACCCCAGTCCACTCATCAAAGAATTCCTTCAGCGACTGGTTCGGCTTTTGCCTCAGGCTCACCAGTGCTTGCAACGGGGCCGTTCTTGTTTTCTTGCACTCATACTTCTGTGAGAAGATCCTCGCGAAACCCTCCCACGACGTTATGATGCCCTCCGGTAGATTCATGTACCACTCCCTAGCTCGCCCCCCAAGCGTCGCTGGAAAAGCCCTGCAATATGCAGCATCGCATTTGCATGGCGATCTGGAAGGCTTGAAGGTGCTCGTCCGGGTCGCCTGTACCTACATACCTATCTAGGTTAGGCGGCACCAACCCTTTTGATAGTGGCTCAGCGAGTATCGCCCTGGACAGAGGTTGGCGAACTGCCAACTGTGCAGGTGAGATTTGAGTAGTCGGGAGGAACTGTTGTAATACCTCGAGATGAGAGTCCTGCGGCGACTGCCTGTCCCGAGTGTTGGCCCCGAGGGCTTGAGCTTGCTGAGCGATCACCGTCTTCAACATTTGGGTAAGCTCAGCATTTTGCTGCTCAAGGGACCGGAATCGCTGTTCCAACAGTTCATAGGCATCGCCGGCAGGAATAGTACTTTGAGACTCCGAGTCGCCTTCGAATTCGCGCTCCATATTTCTAGTGAGATTTGGGTCTGCACGGGAACCTGGGTTGATGTGCTTGACCTGTGTTACTCCATCTCCTCCTTCACCATCCTCGCCCATCAGAGTGGGAATCGCTGATGAAGTCATTCGCCTTGAAGAGTCGCCTGATCGCCCCTATCTGGCGCGCCAATTGTTCCAGCCTCGTCGCTTGGCCCAATAATAGAAGCCCAAGCCTGTTGGTCTTCAGAGAGCGGTGTACCTCGAAAGTAGTAGTGCAGGTAGTTAGTTCAAGGGAAGGAGAGGCGATCAGTTTAAGGAATGGGAAGTGAGGCGAGTAACGTACCGCAGAGCGTTTGTCCGCTGGGTAAAAGTGTTGTCTCCCGGTTAATGGGGTGTACGGGGGGTATTTATAGTACCCCTGTCTTGGTCGCCAAGGTTGAATCCTGGCCACTCGTTTGTAGTCTCCGTAGGATGTTGACACGTGTTCGTCTTGTCTTGGAACCCTAAGAGCCGCCGAGACTGGGCCGTCGCTTTGGGCCTCCCTCTACTTCTTGGGCCTACTTGCTTGGCCCGCCTGGACTGTCGCCTAGGTCCAACTCCTTAGCACTAGTGGCTGTGCTTAGGCCGCCGTGTGGGCGCCGGTGGGCCCTTGAGATTCGGCCGGGCCGGGCCCATCAATTGCCCCCAAGCCCTTTGAGGGATTACCTATAGCTTGGACCGTTTGCCTTGTGATCGCCGTGGGAGGACCCATCATAACTAGTTAACTATAAAAATCCAAGTTAACTAGTTACGAATAAAAAAATCATTGTAATAAGTTAATAGTAAAAATCAGGTTAACTAGTTAACTTGTCCTCGTCGAAAAAGTCGCAAGAAAAAGTCACCGGAGAAAAGTCGACGGAAATGTGATTGGAAAAGTCACCGAAAAAAGTCGCCGGAAAAGTCACCGGCCACCGGCGACTGGCGGCCGGCAACATTGGACGGCGACCGTTTGTTGCCCACTGTAATGAAAAATAAAATATTTAAATAATAAATAATAATAAAATATTTAAATTAAATATAATGATTTAATTATTTGTGTAAAGTCCTAAATGCCCCTAACAAATCTGGACCATTAGATTGGTCAAAGGGTCAAACTAGATCTAATGGTTGAGAATGGGTTTGGAACTTTCCAAACCAGCATTCTCTTGGATGCTGATCCATTGCCTTGGGTATTCTCATGTGCTAAACACTTATATAATTTCTAAAATTACTAGATTTACAGTTTACTAATTATGAAAGTTATATGTATTCATTTCCATAATCATCTTTCACATGTTTTCTTCTTTAACATTTATATGCCAACATCATGCTTTAATTTCTTTATCTACATTCTGGATTATATTTTCAAATTATTTTATTTTAATAATACTTAGCTTGATTTACTAGGTTTGTGTCACTAAATTATCTTTTGGCTGAAAAAATTAGTCATTCTAACAATTTATTCATTGAAACAAATCAACAGATATTATAAGAAAAATATAACGGTGAACATTTGCAACAGAATTACATGGCTACCTTCACCCAACGATTAAACACGCTGTCATCCGCAACGATTCATCCCCTTGGATCATTCTAGTTAATCCATCAACTTGTTGCAACACCATCCACAATTTGAAAATTTTTGTACAATTCATCCGCAACATGCTGATTAAATTGACGTTCATAGTTTTAGTCTTACTCAGTAAGAACCTCAGCCTATAGACCTCACAGTCATATGGTAGTGCTTGAGAAATTTGCAAGTGTCGTCAGTTATGGACCGACGCGTCATGTGGCAGTCCATCAATAAGCAGACTACTTGTTGAACCAAATAACACCACATCGACACAACGTAGACGATAATGTGTCTACGTTGTTGAAAGGATCTCCAGGCCATTACTACACAAATAACACCTAGCATGAGAAGAGAAATAATTCATGTTACTTCAACTCTTGGGAACTGAATCTTCCGCAAACAAGAAAATATCTCGGAAAATAACGAGTAGAAAAAGAAGAACCGTGACCATATACAATTCTAAGGTACGAAAAAACAAATTATGCAAAAACAAA
The DNA here is from genome assembly GCA_034768395.1 of Linum lewisii. NCBI lineage: Eukaryota > Viridiplantae > Streptophyta > Magnoliopsida > Malpighiales > Linaceae > Linum > Linum lewisii. Next base: position 52,609,234 of record CM068300.1, on the reverse strand, counting down.
TAGTTAGGGATCTTCTGAATCCCGCTTTCAAATAACGTTTGAACTCGGGTCACCGCTTCGGCCCATTCCTTCATGCAGTTCATTGTTCCGAAACAATTGTTCTTCGAGAATTAGCTAGTGGTGTTTGTAAGGAGTAGTGTGAACTTCATGTATTCCCTAGAACATTAATTTATAGGTTTAATTTGGTACTTTCTTAATTAAAGTTATTGTAAAAGTTTTCTTTAGCCATTTCCATTACTAGTAACAACATGTTTTTTGTGTTTTAAAATTAGATTGGGTATTCTCATGTGCTAAACACTTGTATAATTTCTAAAATTACTAGATTGTAGTTTACTAATTTTGAAAGTTATCTGTATTCATTTCCATAATCATCTTTCACATGTTTTCTTCTTTAACATTTATATGCCAACATCATGCTTTAATTTCTTTATCTACATTCTAGATTATATTTTCAAATTATTTTATTTTAATGTTACTTAGCTTGATTTACTAGGTTTGTGTCACCGAATTATGTTTTGGCAGAAAAAATTAGTCATTCTAACACTTTCTTCATTGAAACAAATAAGCAGATACTATAAGAAAAATATAACGGTGAACATGTGCAATAGAATTACACAGCTACCTTCACCCAACGATTAAACACGCTGTCATCCGCAACGATGCATCCCCTTGGATCGTTCTAGTTAATCCATCGACATGTTGCAACACCATCCACAATTTGCAAAATTTTGTACAATTGATCTGCAACATGCTGATTAAATTGACGTTCATAGTTCTAGTCTTACTTTGTAAGAACCTCAGCCTATAGACCTCACAGTCATATGGTAGTGCTTGAGTAACTTTGCAAGTGTCGTCAGTTATGGACCGACGCGTCATGTGGCAGTCCATCAATAAGCAGACTACTTGTTGAACCAAATAACACCACATCGACACAACGTAGACGATAATGAGTCTACGTTGTTGAAAGGATCTTCGAGCCATTACTACGAAAATAACACCTAGCATGAGAAGAGAAATAATTCATGTTACTTCAAATCCGGGGAACTGAATCTTCTGTAAACAAGAAAATATTTCGGAAAATAACGAGTAGAAAAAGAAGAACAGTGACCATATACAATCCTAAGGTACGAATAAACAAATTATGCAAAAACAAATAGTCAGGGATCTTTTGAATCCCGCTTTCAAATAACGTTTGGACTCGGGTCACCGCTTCGGCTCATTCCTTCATGCAGTTTATTGTTCCGAAACAATTGTTCTTAGAGAATTAGCTAGTGGTGTTTGTAAGGAGTAGTGTGCATTTCATGCATTCCCTATAACATTAATTTATAGGTTTAATTTGGTACTAACTTAATTAAAGTTATTGTAAAGATTTCTTTAGCCATTTCCATTACTAGTAACAATATGTTTTTTATGTTTTAAAATTAGATTGGGTATTCTCATGTGCTAAGCACTTGCACTTCCAAGTTATGCGATCCTATGACTGAGGATGAAATAAGGAAGGCCATGTTTAGTATTTCAGGTGATAAAAGTCCTGGACCAGATGGATTTACATCAGAATTCTTCAAGAAGTCTTGGTCTCTAGTAAAAAGTGATGTGGTGCTGGCTGTCCAGACCTTCTTTAGGAATGGGAAACTTCATAGATCGGTAAACTCTATAATTCTCTCTCTTATTCCTAAGAAAATAAATGCCTCTAATATAAAAGAGTATAGACCTATTGCATGTTGTAATGTGTTATACAAATGCATTACTAAGGTGTTAGCAACTAGAATAGCAGACTGTCTTCCTGATGTTATCAGTTCAACCCAGTCAGCTTTTGTCAAGGGTCGTCATATAGGGGATAACATCTTAATGGCGCATGAGCTTGTTAATGGCTATCATTTAAAGCATGTTTCTCCTAGATGTGCTCTTAAAATAGATTTGAGAAAGGCTTTTGATTTTGTGGATTTGAAGTATGTGATCACTGTGATGGAAGCTATGGGTTTTCCTATTCAATTCCTGAACTGGATAAGAGGATGCCTTGGTAGTGTTATGATTAGTATTGGCCATAATGGTGGTTCGGTGGGATATTTCAAAGGGAAAAAAGGGGTAAGACAGGGAGATCCACTGTCTCCTGCCCTATTTGTTATAGCAATGGAACTGTTGCACTGTCTCTTTGTTAAAGCTGTTGCAGAAAAGAGAATTCAATATCATCCTCAATGCAGAAAACTCAAGATAGTGGAATTATGCTTCGCAGATGATCTGATGGTCTTCACCAATGGAACGAAAAATGGGGTTGCAGGCATACAAAAGGTCCTAAAAGACTTCTATAAGTTTTCAAGGTTGCAATTAAATCCGGAAAAAACTAAATTTTTTTTTCAGTAGAACTATCCAGCAAAGTGACAGGGAGGATATATGCAATGAGTCTGGATTCAAAGAAGGAAAGCTCCCAGTTAGATACTTGGGAGTGCCTCTGGTGTCAGGGAAGATTCAAGCTAAGGACTGCCATGTTCTCATAGAGAAAATTACAGCTAAAATAAGGGGTTGGAAGGTCAATACCCTTTCATACGCAGGAAGACTTCAGCTAGTCCAGTCAGTTCTTACTTCTATGTCTCAATACTGGATGGCAATCTTCCTTCTACCAAAATCGATAATAAAAGAGGTAGAAAAGTTATGCAGCAACTTCTTATGGAATGTAAAAGATGAAGGAAGGAAAAAGGCCAAAGTAGTTTGGTCAAAATTGGCTTACCCCAAAGCTGAAGGAGGGTTGGATATAAGAGATTTAGTTAGCTGGAATAAGGGTTGTGTGATAAGGCATTTATGGGATATTCTTATGAAAGCTGGTTCAATCTGGGTAGCCTGGATTGTGAATTACATATTAAAAGGAGAGAGTCTATGGACTGTGATAAGAAGACCTTACCATTCATGGTTCTGGAAATCAATTCTGAAAACAAGAAGCTGTGCAGCAGAGTATATCACTGAAGATAGTGAAGGAATCCCTTTATGGCAAGGAGAGAAGATGAGGAGGTATTCAGTTACAAAAGTTTGGCAGGCTATCCGTCCAAAAGAGGAGCCTGTGATCTGGAATGACCTGATTTGGAGAGGACCAAGTATACATAAGCACTGCATGATATCTTGGCTGGCAGTTAGAGGAAGGTTAACTACAAAGGAAAATATCTCACATTGGGGGTTGCCTATAGACATTTCCTGTTTGATGTGTGATAATGGAGTTGACGAGATAAATCATATAATGATAGAGTGTTCTTATACTGCTAAAGTAAGGAGTATTATCAAACTGCATCCTTGTGCTAGCTGGGAAGATGAGATAAATTGCCTTGCAAATGGTACAATGGGGGGTGCTTGTATAGCTGGACGGAAAAGACAGTGTTGGAGAGCATTGATCAGTAATATTTGGTATGAAAGGTGCAACAGAAATGCAGGAGCTGATAAAAGAAAGCCTGAGGAGCTGGCAGAAGTAATTAAGTTTGAGTGTTCTCAGTTTTAGCATCTGAAGGAGTGTTCTCAGTTCCATTTCTTTTGTTAGTTTGTGTTAGACTGATTGATTTGGATAGTTTGTTTGTTTGTGGTTGGCTGGTTTCTAGTTAGGGTTGCTCCCTACTAGTACTTGATGAATAAAATTGATTAATTATTCATCAAAAAAAAAAATTTCTAAAACTACTAGATTTGTAGTTTACTAATTATGAAAGTTATCTTTATTCATTTCCATAATCATCTTTCACGTGTTTTCTTCTTTAACATTTATATGCCACCATCACGCTTTAATTTCTTTATCTACATTCTACATTATATTTTCAAATTATTTTATTTTAATGTTACTTAGGTTGATTTACTAGGTTTGTGTCACCGAATTATATTTTGGCTAAAATATTATTTATTCTAACACCTTCTTCATTGAAAAAAATTACCATATACTATAAGAAAAATATAACGGAATAGAATGACATGGCTACCTTCACCCAACCACTGAACACGATGTCATCCGCAACGATGCATCCCCTTGGATCGTTCTAGTTAATCCATCGACTTGTTGCAACACCGTCCACAATTTACAAAATTTTGTACAATTCATCTGCAACATGCTGATTAAATTGACGTTCATAGTTCTAGTCTTACTCAGTAAGAACCACAACCTATAACCTCACAGTCATATGGTAGTGCTTGAGAAATTTGCAAGTGTCGTCAGTTATGGACCGACGCGTCATGTGGCAGTCCATCAATAAGCAGACTACTTGTTGAACCAAATAACACCACATCGACACAACGTAGACGATAATGTGTCTACGTTGTTGAAAGGATCTTCGAGCCATTACTATGCAAATAACACCTAGCATGAGAAGATAAATAATTCATGTTACTTCAACTCCGGGGAACTGAATCTTCTGCAAACAAGAAAATATTTTGGAAAATAACGAGTATTTTTTTTGGGTAAGAAAATAACGAGTAGAAAAAGAAGAACAGTGACCATATACAATCCTAAGGTACGAATAAACAAATTGTGCAAAAACAAATAGTCAGGGATCTTTTGAATCTCACTTTCAAATAACGTTTGGACTCGGGTCACCGCTTTAGCCCATTCCTTCATGCAGTTTATTATTCCGAAACAATTGTTCTTAGAGAATTAGCTAGTGGTGTTTGTAAACAGTAGTGTGCATTTCATGCATTCCCTAGAACAATAATTTATAGGTTTAATATGATACTAACTTAATTAAAGTTATTGTAAAAGTTTTCTTTAGTCATTTCCATTACTAGTAACAACATGGTTTTTATGTTTTAAAATTAGATTGGGTATTCTCATGTGCTAAGCACTTGCAATTTCTAAAACTACTAGATTTGTAGTTTACTAATTATGAAAGTTATCTTTATTCATTTCCATAATCATCTTTCACATGTTTTCTTCTTTAACATTTATATGCCAACATCACGCTTTAATTTCTTTATCTACATTTTACATTGTATTTTGAAATTATTTTATTTTAATGTTACTTAACTTGATTTACTTGGTTCGTGTCACCAAATTATATTTTGGCTAAAAAAATTAGTTATTCTAACACTTTCTTCATTGAAAAAAATTAGCATATACTATAAGAAAAATATAATGGATAACATGTGTTATAGAATGACATTGCTACCTTCACCCAACCACTGAACACGATGTCATCCGCAATGATGCATCCCCTTGGATCGTTCTAGTTAATCCATCGACTTGTTGCAACACCGTCCACAATTTACAAAATTCTGAACAATTCATCTGCAACATGTTGATTAAATTGGCGTTCATAGTTCTAGTCTTACTCAGTAAGAACATCAGCCTACAGACCTCACAGTCATATGGTAGTGCTTGAGAAATTTGCAAGTGTCGTCAATTATGGACCGACGCGTCATGTGGCAGTCCATCAATGAGCAGACTATTTGTTGAACCAAATAACACCACATCGACACAACGTAGACGATAATGTGTCTACGTTGTTGAAAGGATCTTCGAGTCATTACTACGCAAATAACACCTAGCATGAGAAGAGAAATAATTCATGTTACTTCAACTCCGGGGAACTTAATTATCCGCAAACAAGAAAATATTTCGGAAAATAACGAGTATAAAAAGAAGAACAGTGACCATATACAATCCTAAGGTACTAAAAAACAAATTATGCAAAAACAAATAGTCAGGGATCTTTTGAATCCCGCTTTCAAATAACGTTTGGACTCGGGTCACCGCTTCGGCCCATTCCTTCATGCAGTTTATTGTTCCGAAACAATTGTTCCTAGAGAATTAGCTAGTGGTGTTTGTAAGGAGTAGTGTGCATTTCATGCATTCCCTAGAACAATAATTTATAGGTTTAATTTGGTACTAACTTAATTAAAGTTATTGTAAAAGTTTTCTTTAGCCATTTCCATTACTAGTAATAACATGTTTTTTATGTTTTAAAATTAGATTTGGTATTCTCATGTGCTAAGCACTTGCAATTTCTAAAACTACTAGATTTGTAGTTTACTAATTATGAAAGTTATCTTTATTCATTACCATAATCATCTTTCACATGTTTTCTTCTTTAACATTTATATGCCAACATCACGCTTTAATTTCTTTATATACATCTACATTGTATTTTCAAATTATTTTATTTTAATGTTACTTAGCTTGATTTACTAGGTTTGTGTCACCGAATTATATTTTGGCTGAAAAAATTTGTCTTTCTAACACTTTCTTCATTGAAAAAAATCAGCAGATACTATAAGAAAAATATAACGGATAACATGTGCAATAGAATTACATGGCTACCTTCACCCAACGATTAAACACGCTGTCATTCGCAACGATGCATCCCCTTGGATCGTTCTACTTAATCCATCGGCATGTTGCAACATCGTCCACAATTTGTGAAAATTTTTACAGTTCATCTGCAACATGCTGATTAAATTGACGTTCATAGTTCTAGTCGTACTATGTAAGAACCTCAACCTATAAACCTTACAGTCATGTGGTAGTGCTCGAGAAACTTTGCAAGTGTCGTCAATTATGGACCGACACGTCATGTGGCAGACCATCAATAAGCAGACTACTTGTTCAACAAAATAACACCACATCGACACAACGTAGACGATAATGTGTCTACGTTGTTGAAAGGATCTTTAGGCCATTACTAAGAAAATAACAACTAGCATTAGAAGAGAGATAATTCATGTTACTTCATCTCTAGGAACTGAATCTTCCACAAACAAGAAAATATTTCGGAAAATAACGAGTAGAAAAAGAAGAACCGTGACCATATACAATCTTAATGTACGAAAAAACAAATTGTGCAAAAACAAATTGCCAGGATCTTTTGAATCCCGCTTTCAAATAACGTTTGGACTCAGGTCACCGTTTCGGCCCATTCCTTCATGCAGTTCATTGTTCCGAAACAATTGTTCTTAGAGAATTAGCTAGTGGTGTTTGTGAGGAGTAGTGTGCATTTCATGCATTCCCTAGGCCATTAATTTATAGGTTTAGTTTGGCATTTACTTAATTAAAGTTATTGTAAAAGTTTTCTTTAGCCATTTCCATTACTATTAACAATATGTTTTTTTGTGTTTTAAAATTGGATTGGGTATTCTCATCTGCTAAGCACTTGTACAATTTCTAAAACTACTAGATTTGTAGTTTACTAATATGAAAGTTATCTTTATTCATTTACAAAATCATCTTTCACATGTTTTCTTCTTTAACATTTATACGCCAACATCACGAGTTAATTTCTTTATCTACATTCTACATTATATTTTCAAATTATTTTATTTTAATGTTGGAACACCTTGATCCCCTCTGGTAAATTGGCCTTTCTAGGCAACTATGCAATTTTTCCATGGCCAATACTCCCTAGCATGCCCGAAAAGCCATGGAGTTCGAGTTGCTCTTCTGTCATGCCAATCGTATCTTTAAATAAGATCGCATAATCAGCTCCAATCGAACTACTATTAATGGTTTTATGCATCGCTTGCATCACTTCTTTCATTTGTTTGATCATGTCTATTCGCTCCACATTCATCGCACAACATTCATTCCACTTGTCGCTTACGCTTTGATCTGTTTCATTGTTTCGCTTTGGCTTTCCTTTTCGCCTTCTTTTGACCCATCAGACGATTTTCAACTTCATCATCGTTAGTGGTAGTGGATGTATCCTTATCACCTACTGATGAGTCTACTCCAAATGCAGACACATTTTCTTTTCCGAAGACGGTTCACTTGAGTTGCCCGCGTTCCATTTTTGTTCATCTTTGACCATCATCCACACATGCTTATACTTAAAATATTTGTTACGCATGGAGTAAAACAACTCTCGTGAAGCTCCTATAACTTGATCATCCGACCAACCGCTATGATTTTATCTTTTGGTTTGAATGAAGCATTGGTTAAATTCATTAACCGAAGGAACTATATTGAATCAATGTGCTTTCAAGGAACGTTGCGTTCTATCATTACCGCTCGTAACATGATCATTATAGTATTTTGCTATTCGTTCCCAAAATTTTTTTTGTTCTGTGCGTTGCCTTTCACACTATCAGTTGAGATGATGAGGTAAAATTGCAAGCAATTTGTCATCTTCAACGCTCCACCTCTTGCGACTTTCGTCATTACTCATTCCATCAGATTCCACCATATCATCAGGTCTTGTATCGGCAGGCAGTGTTGGCATACTTTGCGGTGTATATTGTTGTCGCATTGCTGGATTGAAATACTCATAGTGTGGATACTCATTGAAATACCTAATTTAAATTGGGTTTGACATGTTTATCTTCAAAGGGATGTATTAATTTAATAATATTTTAATTATATTATATTATTAATTTTTAGGAAATTTATTTGTCGATTTCATAATTTGTAATTATATATACTTATATTCTCAATCATAAAATACTTAGTCACCCGATACATGGCTTTTGGAGTTAGTGTGGTGTACTGAATGCGTACCAATTGACGTCATGAAAATGATAGGTGGAATGGAAAGACCCAAAAAACAAAGTGATCAAACTAGGAGGTTGTATTTATATAGGGGCTATTTGTAAAGTTGGCAAAGTATAGGGGCAAGTGCTATTTTCCAATAATATTTTAATCATATTATATTATTAATTAATGTTTAAAAGTTTATAAAGTTTTATAAGTTTTATGCAGGAATAGCTTTATAAGTTAGGGTGTTTTAAAAAAGTGACGTGGCATACTTGTTAAAGCTTTAAATTACACAAGATCACTGGAGATGCTCTAACACCTAACAGTCTCTCTGCTGCCCTCCAATCTCTAAGATGAATCTGAGAGATATGGCTCTCACACCCATAGTCGAACTGCCTGGAGGAAGGGTAAACTCACCATTGAGAACACCATAGAGGATGATCAAACTGTTTGCAAGCCTGATGATGTTGAGGTATGAACTCTTTTTTTTTTTTCATCCATTTGTTATATTCAATGTTGTTAAAACCAGGCCGGACTGACCGGTCCGACCAAAAAATGGGAACCGGAGCTCAGCCCGATCCGGTCTGAGTGCAAAATGACTCCGGCTAATTGGGTTAAAAAAATTGGTCGAACCAGAATACTCGGGAAACTCGTTCGAACCGGCTAAAGCGGGTTTTCCCGGTTCATTAATTAATTCAATTAAATAAAAAAAAGACGGGAAAATCAGTTTATTCACTTCATCTTCTCCACAGACACCGACGTTAATGTCACCACCGAACCCATTACAGCGCCCCAACGTCCGTCATCAATGGCTTTGATATAGCAGATTCTCATATTCTCATAATACTTCTTCATCGATCAATCCCTGAGTTGGCCTCCATTAATGACGGTGAATAGAAAATAGATGAAAAGACAGATATCAAGATCTGAGAAGGGAGAGAAAAAGGAACTATAGATGGTTGCCGGATTGAAGTTAGATGAATGAAAATACCACTACCACATAGAAGAAGATGATTGAATTGGGGGATGCTTCAAGGAACCAAAGGCCCCAAAAACCTTGGTAGCAAAGGAAACATAATTTCCGTAGCTAGGGATTTAAAGTTTCAACGGCTACTTAATTTCTGAATCTATATATATTCCATATTCTATATCCCCCCCCCCCCCCCCCCCCCCAAATTGATTTCCAGAGAAAAGTTACTCATCGTCTTCCACAAATTGTCCGATCGCCTCCGAACTTCCATCCGCTGGAAACTCAATTTGACTTTCCTCTCAAGAAGATTGCTCAACCACAAATATCATTTGGATGATTATTACCTTGATTGTCGGCGGCACGGCCAAGAGTTTTCTGCTTCTAGCACTCCTCTCATTTATCCCCGCCGCTATCGGGGTAACTATCTCGACTCCCTATTATTGCTTTGTTTCGGAGGTGGAGTCGGAAGAGATCGTGGGAGTGTTAGACTGTCGATTGGTGGGAGTACTTGTCGGATTCCCGATGACGTTATCGACGCCGTCTGGTGGACGGAAGAGCAACAATCGTATGGTTGTGGTGGAGGAGAATTGGTGGAATGGAGGGGAGGAAATGAGTCGCCGGAGGAGGAGGAGGAGGATTCCTTGGATTTGAAAGCAGAGAGGTTTATTGAGAGGTTTTATATGGAGATGAGATTGCAGCAGAGACGCCAATCTCTTTAATTGTTTTATTGCCTCTGGAATTTTCATTTTATTTCTTTGGCTCATTTGTCTTTGCCTCTTTGTTTCATTTTTCCGCTATTGATTTATTCGTTTTATACATCATTTTTCATTATTTTTTCTTCCTGTTTTGTTCTCCTCGATTTTGTTTCCTAAGGATGTGATGTGAGGATCTAGCTTGTCAGTTGCCACCATCGTGCTTTATTTTGTGGGAATTTCCAATATTCTTCACATTGATTCATGAAACTTCTAATTATTTTCATCCATACAGTAGTGTTTTTTTTCTTCGAAAGGGTTCTACTCATGATATTAATGCTCTTCCAAACAGAAATCAGTCATTACATCTCGGAGCCACTCTCGGAGCCACTCTCGACCACTCGGGCGTCGTTGACCCAAAAATGGGTGAGTCAACAGAACTAGCATGCCTAGCTAAACAATGTGCCACACTATTCCGACTTCTTCTAACATATTCAATCTCAAAGCCTGGATTATTATCAAGCAGCTCCCTCACTCGGTTAATGATATCACCATACTCTGTGTCGTCATCCTAGAAGCTCTTGATGCTCTTCACCACCGTCAAAGCATCGCTCTCAAAGTCAACTTCTGCAAAACCCAGCTCCCTGATCCAAGACATTGCTTCCTCCAGTGAGATTGCCTCTGCTTCTTTCGTCGGCACACAAACGCCCCTAGAGTTGATTCTGTATTGGATTAGCCGTCCGTCTCCATCCCGCAGGCAGGCTCCCAAGCCTATCTTTCCCATGTGCTCAAAAGAAGCTGCATCGACATTGCATTTAACCGGGACCGCATCTGCGGATGCCATTTCTCGCAACCTGTGTTGACGTTCCTGTTGGTGTTTTGACCCGAGAACTCCTGTGCCAGCATCCATTCTGAGATCGTCTCCATCGCTCTATTGATGACCACGGCTGCCGAGTTGGCTTTTTGGGACCAGACCCTTTCGTTTCGCTCTTTCCACAACGCCCAAATCGTCGTTAGAATTGTCTGCGTCAACTTCTCGTCGCTTGCCGAAATTACTCTCGTGATCCATTCATTAAAGGATTCTGACTCGTTCTTATGCTGCTCAACAACCCGCTCACAACCCACTGCCAACCAACATTCCCAAGTGAAATCGCATTCCAAGAAGAGATGCCATGGGGTTTCTGGGTTGCCGTTACAGATGCCATAGCTCCAATCGATGTCGATACCCCTTCGTTGCAAGCGTTCTCGTGTCGGAAGCACCCCTCGGGCTGCTCTCCACGCCATGTGTTTTATCTTTGTGGGAACTCTACTTCACCAAAGCCCCTCCAATCACCTTCTACATTCTCAATTGTCGACTGTATTATTCCTTCTCGGAGCAGCCTGTATGCCGACCTGACAGTATACGATCCATCACGACTATAATGTCAGATACTTTTATCCCGCACAGCTCCATTAATAGGCATGCTTAAGATAGTTGCTATCTCTTCTGAGCAGAAAAGGCTTCTCACTCGGAACTCATCCCACTCCTTACCATTAGGCACAATGAGAGCGCTAACACGTAAGTCCCATCCCTCGATTGGGGAGGGGATGTAACCCGCATGTTACCTTCCTTCCTCAACCAAGGTTCCGTCCACGCCTCAATATCCTTGCCGTCTCCAATTTTCCATCGATACCCGTATGCATATCGACACGAGCTTCCCACACACTTTTCCACGCACAGCTCGGGTTTGCACCCAATTAAGCTGACAAAAAATCCCTCTTTGGGTAGTATTTAGCTTTGTAGATTTTACCAACCAGAGAAGTGTGATCTGTGAGTAGCTTCCACCATTGCTTACCAAGCATCGCCAGATTGAAACCGAACAAGTCTCAGAACCCTAATCCTCCATTCTCCTTCTGAGCACATAGTCTATCCCATCTCATCCAAGCAATCCCTCCGCTTCCAGCATACCTCTCCGTGCCCCACCAAAAGTTGTTCATCATTCTCTCTAGATCCTCAATAGTGGTCATAGGTATCAGGAACACATTCATACAGTAGGTGGGGAGAGCTTGCGCCACCGCCTTAATGAGTACCTCCTTACCACCCTTCGACATCGGCCTTCCCTTCCAACTTTGAAGCCTCGTCCAAACTCTGTCTTTCAAATGCTTGAAGATCCCCCTTTTATCCCTGCCAATAATCGAAGGGAGACCAAGATAGTTGCCTGTATCGACTGGATGTTCGATGCCAAGTGTGTGCCGAATCCCCTCCCTCAACATTGTATGTGTATTCGGGCTAAAGACCACTCCGGACTTGTTGTAATTTACAGATTTCCAGAGGCTCGTTCATACACAGATAACACCTCCTTTATCCTCCTCGCCTCATCTAGGTTTGCCCTGCAAAATAAGAAACTGTCATCCGCGAAAAGAAGGTGAGAGACCACGGGGGGCCCTTGCACACACGAGCTCTAATTAGCCGAACCTCCGCCTTTTCCTTCTTCAAAAGAGCCGTAAGGCCCTCAGTACAGAGGATAAAAAGGAAAGGGGACAGAGGGCATCCCTGACCTAGTCCTCTACCCGGAAATATAGGACCTACCAGTTCTGTGTTCATAGCTACTTTGTACTCCACCGACGTCACACACATCATCATTAATTTCACCCATCGTTCTTCAAAACCCAGCTTTCGCAGTATTTCCTCTAGGAATTTCCACTCCACCCAATCAAAGGCCTTTGAGATGTCAATTTTGATTGCCATCTCGCCATGCTTGTGATTATACTTCAACTTCATACTATGGAGGACTTCAAACGCAATCATCACATTGTCAATAATCGAGCGACCTTGTATAAAAGTAGATTGTTCCTCAGAGATCAAACCTGGCAGCACCTTCCTTAGACGATTTGCGAGGACCTTCGCCACGATCTGATAGAGGACGTTACATAGAGAAATTGGTCCCCAGTCTTTCATTGTCTCGGGCATGTCACATTTTGGAAGCAGTATAATGGTAGTTTCACGGACAAATTGCTGCAGCTCCTCCATCTGTAACCATCTCTGGCAGCTGGCGATAACATCTTCCCCGACAACCGACCAGAACTTCTGATAGAAGCCTGGATTAAACCCATCTGGTCCTGGAGCTTTGTCCGGCTTCATAGAGAAAACGACAGCTTTAATCTCCTCTCCCAAAAATGGCGCAAGTAATTTCGCATTATCAGCAGCTGTCACCCGGTTCTCAATCAGCTGAGTAACCTCCTCCCAACTGCAAACACCTGGCTGAAACAGATCAGAAAAATAGGAACTGACAATTTCGGCCATATCCTCGATGCTGCTCTTTCACGATCCGTCGGTTGCTCTGAGTTTTTTCATGATCTTCCTCTTTCTCCGCCCGTTAGCAATGGCGTGAAAATACTTCGTATTCCGATCCCCTTCGCGTAGCCAAAACTGTTTGGCACGTTGCTTCCAATGAGTTTCCACCTGTTGCAGAATAGTTAGCAACTCCCTCTTGCAATTTTCGAAATCTTCAATGGCTGCTGCGTCGTTCATGTTTCTCAAATTTTCCAGCTTTTCGTTTACCATTTTCTTTTTCCTTCGGAATTGGTCATCAATTTCCTTCCCCCAATCCGTCAGCTTTTTTGTACAATTTTTAATTCGTCCTTCCATGTCAAGACCCCTGCTACCGCACCAGCCTTCTTCTACAATCTTCTGAATATCAGTCTCGGTCAGCCATCGGTTTTCAAAGCGAAAGCGACGTCGGGCATGGAACTGGACTGCCGGGTTGGTGTTTAACACAATAGGGGAGTGGTCTGAGACGGGAGCGACTACATTCTGAAGAGAAGCGCTCAGGAATGCCGCCAACCATCTCTCATTGACCAATGCGCGGTCTAATCTCTCTTCGATCTCATTGTCCCTTCCCCTATACCGCGCCCAAGTAAAAAGGTATCCTTCGAGCGTAATGTCTTTCAACCCGCACTCTTCCACCGCCTGCTGGAACCCCTCAATAAACGTATTTGGGTGCTCGCATCTTCCGTTATTCTCTGCACTATCCAAAAGATCGTTAAAATCCCCCATACAACACCACATATCCGTGATTCTGCCAGCGATAGAACGGAGCAAAGCCCAAGCTTCCCTTTGCCTCGTTCTCTCCGGGAAGCCGTAATATCCTGTTAGCGTAAACTCCTCCCCCTCCTTTTCGTGCACTTCGACGTTAATAAAATTCTGAGTGAAACTCGACACCGTCACAACCTCCTTCTCCTTCCATAAAATGCATATACCGCCACTGTGTCCCACCGCGTCAATGGCGAAGTGATGACACTCGATTTGACGTGATTATCAGCCTCATTTAAGCGACATTTCCTTGCTTAAGATATGGTTTTTAGGGTAGAATAGCGAATATTCACTCAACAGCTCTATCTCGTGCCATTTGTGTTACTTTGGCCCGTTTCGGGTCTATTTGATGGTTTTCTAGTGTTTTCATGTTAGCACAGGTTTTTGCCATCAAATATAGTAGCCAAGGACGTGTCTAAGGCATTGTAACCCCGAAGAATCGCACCGGAACCAATCAAATAAGTCAATCAAGTGAACCAAAATCCTGCCCGATTTACACTATAGTTTTCGGCGAAAACCCTTAGAGTTTCGGCGAAAACTCCAAAAGAAATCGGCTGAGCATTACAAGAGAAAGTTTTCGGCAAAAATCCCAAGTTCTCGGCGAAAACTCTGAGTCCGAAAATCACAGGAGAAAAAGCCGAGAGATCAGTCATTTTACAAAGGAAATTTCGGCAAAAAACTCCAGACAAAATCCGGCGAAATTAGGGTTAAGTATAAATACATAACTGACGGCCCATACTTCGATATATGATAATTTTCAGAACTTTCACGAGTTCTAGACGGAAGAAGTTCGAGAGAACAGAGTTGAAGAGTTCGAAGAGCCAGGAAGAGATCGGGACGCCATCCCTTCACCTCGGAGACTCGGAGCTAGGATTGAAGATTACCGGAGAGCAAAGCTTCGTCGGAGTCATCTTAATTAGGTTTTTCAGATCCTTTTCTATTCTTCCTTTGTTCAAGATGAACTCTGTCTTTGTCTTTGATTCTTTTGTTATGAACATGAGTAGCTAAACTCGTAGAGCTTAGACTAGATGAACCCTAAGTGACCCAGGGCTTTAAAGCGGTCACGGATCGGCGGTGATTAGATTCAAAGTTCAATCAGTTTCTCTTTCATGTTTGATTTGTTCTTCGTTGTTTATGTTTCTTGTCTGGATTGATCACCTAGATTAGATTCTTGATTAGCTAAGGATAGAAGCGAACGCTCGCCTTGCTTTAAAACATCAAATTGAACAATTAACCTATTCATTGGAGTGTGCCTCTCGTAGGAACCAGTTTGGGTCCACTGCAAGAGTAACTCATAAATCGTTAGTAATTCCACTAGTTAGTTTAGTCGTCGCAAGAGGCAACCGTACCCGGGCGACTAATTAATCTTGGTAGCTTGATCGGATAGAGCGAACGTTCGCCAGTCTTAAACCTAAGGGTCAAGAGTTATGGTGGTGTCTTAGAATTGATTGAACGAGAATTGAAATCCGTTGATCTGTCGATTGCCAATGCTCTGGTAAACTAAGGGGGATTCGAAGTCTAAGCTTGTCTGTCGTCTTTGTTAAGTCAACCAATCTTTCAATCTGTCTTTCAGTTTAGTTTTTAATTTCCTTGTATTTTCTAGAATTACAAGTCGTGGAACTCACACCACGCACAACGTGTTAAACTTGAGTAATCTGCCTTTATATTTGAGTAAACGATTATTAGAAGACCCGTGGAATACGATCTACTTAGCTTCCAACTTGGTAGTTATTTGATACCGCTCTACGATTGGTCCATCAAATTGGCGCCGTTGCCGGGGACTTCTTTTAATCGTTTGAAAGAAGAACTGGCAATTTTACTCTTCTACTTTTCATCTTCCACTTTTCCATCCACTTCGATTTTACACTGGTTTTGTTTGTTTTTGTCGTTTGTAGGTTGTTCACATGTTTATGCACCATCGCCCTCTCACGCGTCTCCAAAGCGCCAAGAACGACAAGGCTAAGAGGGTAGAGAGACCAGGCAATTCTGCTCCACCAAAACAATCACAGATTTCAAAGAGAGGCAGAACCAATCCACTTCCATCCGTCACTCCAATCAAGATTGAGGAACTGAAGGAGAGTTCCTCATCTTCATCTTCACCGTCATCTTCGTCCGCTTCATACACCGAATCACTTTCACCTCCTCCATCTCATAGGATGGGTGATGAACTACCACTACCACCACCAGGCGGTCAACCACCACCACCACCGGTTGCACCGAAGAGTCTAGCTGACTACAACAAGCCGAGCGCGACTAGCGTTCGATCTTCTATCGCCGTGCCACGCATCGAAGGAGATCCTGACTATGAGATCAATATTCCTTTCTTGACTATGATCTCTAGGGATCTACAATTTGAAGGCAGACCATTAGACAATCCGTGCACGCATCTGGCAGATTTCATTGATCTCTGTGGCACTTTCAAGAATGGGAATCTCGACAAGAACACTCTTTGCTTGAGAGCTTTCCCGTTCTCTTTGAAAGGCGCACCTAAGAGGTGTCTCACTGGAAAACCACCTGGCTACTACACAAACTGGGAGACTCTTGCTCAAGACTTCGTCGAAGAGTACTTCCCTCCTTCCAGAACAACAGCCTTTAAGGACAGCATTGCCAGATTCTCTCAGAAGGAAGGAGCGAGCTTATATGATACTTGGAATGAATTCCAAAAACTTCTCTACAACTGTCCTCACCACGGTTTCGAGCAGAGACAGTTAGCTGAAATCTTTGCTCGAGGTCTTCGTGAAGAATCTGCCAAATGGGTCAACTCCCTAGCTGAAGGGGATTGCACTATGCTTACACCTGAAGCTACTCTTCTTCATTTCGCTAACTATGCTTCCAAGTCAAGGAACTGGGAGCGACAATCTGAAGAATCAAAAAGCAAGCTCGATCTCGAAGCAACCATTAAGGCTGAAGTTGAGAAACATCTGAAGAAGTCTTCTACACCCATCAAGCCGCCGGTAGCCTCTGTCTACGTTGCCGATTGCGAGTGGTTTGGAGCTTGTGCGCATAATAGAGGCCGATGCCAGAATTTTGGTAAAATAGAAGTTTGGTCTGCCGAAGAGGTAAACTTTGTTTCTCAGGGCTTCAATAATAATCAGAACGGTTATGTTGGCTACCGCAATTACAGACAACAGGGGAACTACCAAGATCGACCTCCCTACAATGCCGGTGCCAACCAGAACCAGAATACCCGACCAACTGGTCCAGCTCAGGATCAGAAGCCGAACCATCCGCCGAGAGGTGTCTACCAGCCGCCGAACCAAAATCCAGGTAACTATGGAACTGCTCTTGGCAATCGCCAGAATCAATATCTGAACAATACCTATTCTGGACAAAAGCACCAGAAGGACAACAACGTCAGTGAACTCGGCAAGAAGCTCAGTCAGATCATCACCAGACTTGAAGATCATGATAGTCAGTTCAAAGCTCAAGCTCTCCTCAACCAAGAACAGATTGCATCCGGTCAAAGAATTGAGCAGGCAGTGAACCAGATCTCTAGCATGCTGACATCTGGTCGACCATTTGGCCAGCTTCCAAGCCAAACTGAGCCGAATCTGAGAAAGGAGCAAGCTAAGATGGTATCTATTCAAGATCCAACAAACTTGCCTACTAATGCTTCTTCTATTTTATGCAGGACTGATGAAGCTTCGGAGAAGAAGGGAGCAAAGAAGGAGGCGCCTAAGGAGTATGATCCTCCTCTAGCTCCGTACTACGAGAAGTCTCCTTTTCCAAGAGCAATGCTACCGAACGCGAGGATCGAGACTGGCATGTGGGGAAACAAAGAAGGATATCCTGCCGCCCGTAGCAAGAAGCCTTCATCGCCATATCCAGCTAAGTGTTCTGATCCTGGTTCTTTCACGCTACCTCTAGTCATTAATGATATTGAGATAGAACGTAGTTTGGTTGATCTAGGCGCGTTTGTCAATGTTATGCCTATGAGTTTGTTTGAGAAATTGAATATAGGAGAACTAGAACCGACTAGCATACAACTTGTCTTTGCGGATAGATCATTGAAAACACCTAGAGGAGAGATCAAAGACGTTGTTACTAAATGTGGTCCTTTCACTTTCTTAGCTGACTTTGTGATCATAGATACAAGCGAGGAGGATTCTACTATTCTTATAGGTCGACCCTTCATGGCGACAACCAGAATGCAAATTAACGTTCTGAGTGGTTCCTTGACCTTGAGGGTTGGTAAGGAAACAATAACTTTCCGCCTTAAGGACGGTATGAAATATACTCCTAGGAATGAAGAACCTCACTGTCTAGCTATTGAAACTGTGGAGTTGACTCCGGTCAACTCCGGTACTGATGTCTCTGCTAGTGTTCCTAGATCAATTGTTGCTGCAGGTGTTGAACAGATGGTCATCACAAAGACCAGAGCCACGACACATAAGCCGCCAAAGAAGAAGGAACTGAAAGCCTCTTCTTCATAGCCAAGCAAGGAACCTGGCAGGTCACGGAGGAAGAATCAGAAGAAGAAGACTCAAATGGTCTGGAGACCAGTTGCCCCGCCACCCTCTTCCGAGCCAGCTGCACCACCAATTCCTTCCAAGCTACCGGCACCGAAGCAAATGAAGACGGAGAAGCCAAAAGCATCTCCCAAGGAAACACCGACGATCACCGATCCTGGTGATATGAAGCCAGAGGATAAAGAGAAGACGAAGTCGATTGTCCTCATTCCTTCCATTGTAACACTCATGAAAGATGATCCCTCAACAGAACTTTTTGGTCCGTTCAAGATCACCGATCACCTTCCCGATGGACGTACTAAACTCATACATGCTAACGGGAAGGAATTCATGCTCGCCGGAGATACCCCAAAGCTCTATTTCATGAACTCCGATGCTAGCATTAAAAAGATCCTGAGTTGGGATGTCTCATAATACCGTCCAGGTATCATCCAGCTCAAGGACGTTAATCAAGAGCGCTTCGTGGGAGGCAACCCACGGCTGGAGTCAGTTTTTCATTTGCGTTGAACTAAGTGTTTTAGAGTCGGTTTGGGGGACCCAAAAGTGTCAGTTTTCATGATTTCTTATTTTTTGTGTGTAGTTTGTGTGTCATCGTTTCAATCGCAAGTTGTTTGAGGTTGTTCTGATTTTTGTCAAATTAGTTGTGATTTTCTGAAGTTTGCCAGAATTACGAAAATATTTTCAATCCTGCAGGGCAAAGTTTTCGGCGAAAACCTCCATATTTTTGGCGAAAACTTCTTTTCAAAACCCCCTGTGTTTTCCAGACGATTTTAAGCTTAACTTTTCGGCAAAAACATTGAACTTTTTGGCGAAAACTTGCTTTGAAAACTGGCAGACATTTTTAACTGAAATTTTTGGTGAAAACTTTCGAAAAAATAAAAAAATTCCCCCTATTTCCTTTTCTATTTTCCATTTACACTCTCTCTCTCCCCCCAGTCTCTCATTTTCGAAAAAACCAAACCCCAGCCCCCTGTTTTTAATCGCCGATCATCGCCGCCATCCTTTCGCCGCTGCCAGCCCGAACCAAACGCTGCCGCCATCACCGACCACCGCCACTGCCTTCCTCTCCCTCTCCCGATCGTTTCGAGCCGTAGATCGTCTGAATCGGAGCTCTAGAACTCCACTTTCACCAAGACCTAGTTTTTTCCGATTTTTCACCGATTTCTCTCTTTTCGTTCGTTTTCAGCAGTCATGACTTCAAGGTAAGTTGTAGAGCTTTTCATTCCGAATTTTTCGACTTGTTGAATGCTGAATTTCGTTGAGGTTGACTTTGGTTGACTTTTCGGTCTACCTCGATTTGCGTGCCGACTGTTTCATGAAATTTTTTGCTGAATTGATTAGTCTGGATTATTCTAGCGTGCTTAGGGAGAATTGTTCTGAATTGTAATACCATTTGATCATATGTTCCCATGCTTAAAGATTAAATTTTTGTGATGTTGACTTTTGTGAAAATGTCGGTTTGACCTTGAATTGTCTATGCATTTGGCTTCCATGTGTGTTCATTCATGTTCGTATTACTGTGTTTGCCATCTGAGTTTATAATTATGCCGTCATTTCCCGCTTTGAGCTAGTATTGCCATGATTAGGGTTCAATGTGTTCCGATGTTGACTTTTTGATTATCGTTTTGACTTCTGAACTCTAATTGTGATGTGATCATTCCAGCTAGAAATATGCATGTTTTGTGATTCATTGTGATTACCGGTTACTTACTTTGCTTACCCCCACTTGGTTTCCCTCATTTCTTTGTGAAATTGAGTTTTTCTACTAAGTGTGGGGTGGGTTATTAGTTAACTAATTTGGTTTTGTTTCTTGCCATAGGAATGTCACTCATGAGCGCAGGACTAAGGCGCGACTTGATACCGCCTCCAGCTCCCGAGCTCCAGCTCCCGTCACACCGGCTATCCACGGTCCTCCACCAGCATTCCCTGATCGCGACGGGTATCACGACACCGTCGCCCGCCTACCGGTGCACTACTTCGAGCGGTACCAGCAGTTCCAGGACACCCCAGTTGTTGACGTGCGCCCGCTCTCCCTAGAGTCCCTCCTCGAGCACAACGGGGACTAGCACCGGAACATGACCGACTCTCTGGCAGCTGCAGGACTTCTAGAGCTGACCACCATGGCGGACTAGTTCCCCGAGGTCGCTCTTCGGGAGTTCTGGGCCACTTTTGAGCTGGACACGCATAAAAGATGTATGCACAAGAAGATTGTCACCTTCTACCTCGGCGGGGTGCATAGACGCCTGACGTACGATGAGTTTGCCGACCATCTTGGCATCCCGCCCGCGCACTACCACAACTACCAGCTCGGTTGGGAGGACAACTCAGGTAGAGGAGCACCATATGACGAGCTCTGGAGTCACGTCACCGGAGTTCTGGGTTCTCAGACTGGGAGTCATAATTCCAGCAGGTCACTCTCTCACCCTCTCTTTCACTTTATTCATAAGGTTTGGCGTAGATCCATTTTATTTCCTCCAGAGAAGGATCGCCACCACATTAGCAGAGAGGAGCTCATTCTCCTCTGTCCTATCCGAGAGGGCCGCCCACTTCACCCTGGATGGGTGCTGGCTCGTCTCTTCCACAAGAAGACGAAGATGGCCAAGCAGCCTCGCTCCCTCCTCAGTGGCAACTTTGTAGTCCACCTCCTCGCCTCCTTCGGTCTCGGCCAGTCATATGGTCCTGAGGTCCCGCGCCACATTGTACGCACCGTCTGTGTTAACTTAGCTATTGAGTTTGACCTCCAGCTAGACTACAGTCCGTACATGGCAACCGTTCTTCCTCGCCCCAAGAGGACGAGTCAGAGGAAGAAGATGATTCTGAGGAGGAGCAGCCCCAGCCAGAGCCGGAATTTGATGATCATATACCCTCGCCACAGCAGCAGGCAGGGTATGCATACCAGCACCAGTCGCCCCTTCTAGATCCATTCCAGGTGCCTCATCCTCAGCACCGACCGCATCCCGCGGATATTGGAGAGTTGTACGAGCGACTCCAGGAGTGGCGAGTCACAGACACCGCCACTCAGGATGCCAGGTGGGTTATTATGCAGCAGCACATGCGCCACACTGACGAGAGATATGAGGCGCAGCTGGCGTGGCAGCGGCAGGTTAACGACGCCCTCCACATTCCCCCTCCCGATGCACCTGAGCAGTAGTGATCAGGTTGTATTCCTTTTATGGTCCTTTCTTTTATTTCTTCTTTTCGGATTTCGATCCAACTTTTTTCTATGTGGATCTGGGACACTTGTCCCGATTTCCTTTTTATCTTTCATTTGTTTTTGTTTTGCAGGCAATCGGTAGATTCCCTTTGCTTTGCTTTGGTAGATTCCCTCCACTCCGAGGATCCGTGCTCATCCCCTACACCAACCATCTCGGTCTAGGTTCTTCTACTTCACTCTCAACTCTAGTTTTAGTCTTGTGAGGACACAACACGATTTAAATGTGGGATAGGATGCTAGAGAACCTTGCATGAACTTGATTGCCCTTGATTGTGTTTTTGTGTGTTCCGTGGTCCCTTTCCAATCTCTCTAGCATTAGAATGGCTCAGTTCTTGATTTTTGATGTTAAGTTGTTGTTCAATCTGTCATAATGATGCTTAGACTGCTTAACCTAGAACCTGAAAACCAACGTATATACTTTGATGCTAAATTGCCTGGTCAGAACAGATTTTGAAAATCACACTTGTAGTTTGTCGCCTTGATTGCATGAAAATGACCGAATCCGACTAGCAAACCAAATGTGAGCTTTTGATCCATTGCACGTAACTTGCAATTTCAATTCTTTTTTTAGTGGTTTTCTGTTTGCTTGAATGAGTTAGAATTTTCATGAGACCTACTCGAGACCACACGATGACACGAGTTCTAGAATGATAGGGGCACCTAGATTCAGTTACTGAGCCAGATAGCCTACCTAACGTTAAATCCATTAGGTGTAAACCCTTGAGCTTGGCCTGTTCTTTCGGTTCGATATACATTACAACCATTCCCCATTCTTTCATCCCCCGTTGATCCCCTGTTGTTGTAGTTCTAGATTGACCTACCGGAAATCGGTTTGTGCTAACCTGCCTATAGTGTAACATCCCCGCTCAACCAAACGGTTTGGAACTCAAGATCGGTAGACTAGGGTACTGGAATAAGTGCTCTTAAGCTCCCCTTGAGTTTTGGGTCATTCGGGTTTAAGTTGGGTCGAAGTTGCAAAGAGGGGAACGGTGATGCACCAAAAAGTGCCGATTCTGGGCCCTGAAGTGCGCAGGCGCACTTTTAGAAGTGTCAGGCGCACTTTTCAATTAATTCAGCAAACTTTCGGCGGAATATTCAAAATGTGCGCCTTTTAGGGGTCAATGTGCGCCGGCGCACTTTTTGACATACCAGGCGCACTTTTCGTGCATAAAAGGACGGATTTGCACGGAAATTCATAACTTCTTTCCCCTTTCTCTCTCCCCGAAAAGCCATTGACGAACCTAGTGCGAGCAATCTTCGAAGGGTGATTCCGGGAGCTGTAGAGGTCGGAATTGAGTTCCGTTTGTTGCTATGGATTCGTAGCGACGAGGAGAAGAGATCGCTAACCTCCATTTTGGGTTTCTGGGTGTAGGTCGTGAGCAGTAAGGAAGGGTAGAGCTACGAGTTTGGTGGTTGGGAATCGAGTTTCTGGGGAACTAGAAGACGATTAGAGCCTCGTCTTCTATTTCAGGTGAGGGCTTAGCGTTGTGTAAGTAGTTTGGACAGCGTGAGGAGTTTCAATTGGACTTAGAACAAAACCTAGGTTATGCATGAAAATGATGAGCGTAAAAGGGGATAAATTGTTCTGTGAATGTACTTGATTGCTATTGATGATTGCCGTGGTTGATTGTTGTTGTTGATTGCTATGGTTTGGGGTTGGGTGTGAACTGAAGCGAATTAAGTAATGAATTGACATAGAAATGAGAATTAGGATGGTTGGGAAATGAGTGCGGGTGCTATGATATTATGAATCGCTGGTTGTGGATGCAGGAGAGTTGCCCTGCCAATGTGGGGTCGCTCTGAATAAGAGGAACAGGTGGGTGACCCCTAGACTCATGACATGGTTTCCCCTGTACTTGCAGGTGGGGGAGGCCGGTGAGCTAGCCGGTTATCCTATTGATTGTGATGTGTGTGCTGTGAACATGACAGGGGCATGGAGGACGAGATGTGTTGTGAACTATGGACTATGAATGAGATGTGGCTGATTTGTGTTGTATGTTGGTAGTAGATGTGATGTATGAGTTGAGAATGTGATGTTGAGAATTGTATGTTGGAAATAGAACCGGAAGGAGCCCACACTACCCCACCCGAGGTACTGGTTGTTGAGTCTGATCCATTGGGGTGGATCCCCTTGACATGGGTGTCAAGGGAGTGATGAGATTGATGATGATGATGATGGTTAATGAGAACGCGTTCCCCATGCGGTAGGGGAGCGCGAGGACTTCCCATGCGGTAGGGAAGTGCGTCGGCCGGCCGGTGGTGGTGTGGATAACTCCTTGGCGCCTAATAACTCACCTAGATAATATGAATGTGAATGTTTGTGTGCTTGTGGTTGTGGTAGTGACTTGGTTGATGGATGTGATGTGATGATGCTGTGTGTGTCGTGGATTGATGTATTAATTCTGTGTGATTCTATTGTTATGAATTGTGCTTGAGAACAAGAACTGACCAACGTGATCACGTAGACTGATTTTAGGGAATTAAAATATGGAAAGGGGGGTTGGGTTTGGTTCCATTGTTGGATGTCTTGTGCGGAGTTGGGACCGCTCCCTAGAGTAGGACAACGTGTAGGTAGGCCCAGTGGGTTCACTCAATTTCAATAGGAAATTGATCCCTTTTCCCCTTTCAGGATCTCGTGGCTAGTAGAGGTAGCTGAGGAGTTTGAGTTCGAGGTTGATTTCGTGAAGTTCTGGACGGAAGCCATGAGATGAAGACTGGGATTACGTGGAGTTGACTTTTCTGTTCATTTCAGTTGACTATGGGATTTTGGGGTTCTTTTTTATGTACTTTCTGATTTATGTTGGATTGGAGGATTTATGATGGTTTGGATTGTACTCGGATTTCAGTTTCGCATTTCTATGGAGGCCTTCCATGTTTTTACTGTCTTTTGATCACCGCCAATTTCCCTGTTTTACCCTTGTTTTTACTCGGTAGTACCTGGGATCGGCTCAACCACGGGTTTACTCGGGTTGATTCGAAACGGGTGTTACAAATGGTATCAGAGCCTGGTTTGTCATTGCTGTACCGGTTGATTATCTTCTCTCTTTGGGGAGTAATTAACCTCGTTGGGAGGGAGGATGAGACATCGGTACGGGACCAACATTCCAAGGGTTTTTGTCAAACTGTTTTAAATGGGTGGGATGTTTTGAAATCAAGTGGTGAATTGAGTTGTTTGAAGTTTCTTGAGCGGTCAACTGAAATGTTTAATGTCCTCCTGTAGTGAATCCAGTCAAGCAAGGGGAAGTAGGTCCACTGGGAACTCGGGTTTTGGAGGAGGAGCACCTAGGTTTCAGCCGAGTCTGTTGAAGGGATGGAATTTTGGGGAGTTCATTGGGGAAGCAGCTGATCCTGAGGTGGCAGAGCAGTGGCTCCAGGAATGTGAGTACAAGTTCCTGCAAATGGAACTTGAGGAAGGGTTGAAGGTGCAAGCAATGACTTTTCTGCTTAAGGGGCATGCACTGAATTGGTGGAGGTCGATGCCACAGAGTCGAGTGGTTCCGCCAGAGATGGAGTTGGATGAGTTTGTGGAGGTGTTTCGTGATCAGTTTTGCCCGGACCTTTGGCGTGAGGAGAAAGCCAAGGAGTTCATGAGTTTGGAGCAAGGGGAGAAGTCCGTTCTGGCATATTACATAGAGTTCACTTCTCTCTCTAAGTGGTATGATGAGCGGGCCAACCGGGAGAGGAAGCTCATTAACAAGTTCAAGAATGGGTTGAGAGTGGAGATTCAGGAGGGAGTCACCACCACTGATATGGGGAGTTTAGTGTCGGTTAAGGCGGCGGCGCTAGAGAGGGAGAGGTTGGAGAACCGAAAGAGGGAAGAGAAGAAGAGGAAGGCAACTGCCCCGCCTACTCAGTCTGCCATTCACAGTTACCCGGCGAAGAGAACTCAGACTTCCTTTTCTGGGTTCAGGGGCAGCCAGTCGATGCCAACGAGGGGTACGATGACTTGTTTCACTTGTGGCCGACCAGGTCATAAGAGTGTGGCTTGCCCTGCTCGTACTAGTGGCACAGTCCATTCGGGAGGAGCACCGTCCGGGTTACCACTATGTGACAAATGTGGGAAGCGTCACTTCGGAGTTTGCCATCTGTTGGCAGGTGTGACCTGTTACACTTGTGGGCAGCGCGGACACAGGAGTCTGAACTGTCCAACCAAGAGAGCTACCCCAACTCAGTCTGTGGGATCGGTGCAGGGCCCTAGAGCTCCGTCTGGGAGTTACGGAGGGAGAGGAGGAGGCAGCTTTGGTAGGGGTGCTGGACGAGGGACGGGAGCTAATGCCACACCTGTTGGAGCTGGAGGGGAGCAAGGGAGGCTTTATGCTCTTACCAGGGGTGCGGCAGAGAATGCGAACGACGTGGTGACTGGTATGATCTCGATCTTGGGCCTTTCAGTTTATGCCTTGTTTGATTCGGGGTCAACCCATTCCTTTGTATCTGAGAAATGTTTGAGTAGTTTGGGTGTTGTAGTTAGTAGTTTGGGTGTTAGTTGGGGCGTCAGAACTCCTTTGGGGACTTCTGTTCGGGTGGATAGAGTGTGTAGAGGGTGTAAAGTGTTAGTGGGAGGTGTAGAGTTCTTGGCTGATTTGGTGGTGCTTTCTTTCAATGAATTCGACGTTATCCTCGGCATGGATTGGTTGGCTAGGCATGGGGCTTTGCTTGATTGTCAGAAGAAGGAGGTGTTGCTTCAGGTGGGAGGTGTCGGCCAGGTGGTGTTCAAGGGTGTTAGGAAGAGGGAGTCCGCACCTATGGGAGTAATTTCAGCAATGCAAGCTTTTTCTCTGATTCAAGAAGGGTGTGAGGCTTTGTTGGTGCAAGTGTCAGTTGAACGGAATGAGGAGTTGGAGAAGGTACCTGTAGCTCGGGAGTTCGCGGATGTGTTTGAAGAACTACCTGGGGCACCGATCGAGCGTGAGGTGGAGTTCAATATAGAGTTGGTCCCTGGAACTGCTCCAATCTCTATTCCACCTTATCGCATGGCACCGGCGGAGTTAAAGGAGTTGAAGGAGCAATTGCAGGAGCTCTTGGATAAGGGGTTCATCCACCCAAGTGTATCACCGTGGGGGGCACCGGTGTTGTTTGTGAAGAAGAAGGATGGGTCGATGCGGATGTGTATTGACTATAGGCGGTTGAACAAGGCGACGATCAAGAATCGTTACCCACTTCCAAGGATAGACGATCTCTTCGATCAATTGCAAGGGGCTGAAGTGTTCTCGAAGATAAACTTGAGGTCGGGTTATCACCAGTTGAAGGTGGAGGAAGGATCGGTGCCAATGACAGCCTTTAGGACCCGCTATGGACACCATGAGTTTCTGGTGATGCCGTTTGGTCTCACCAATGCTCCCGCCGCGTTCATGGCTCTCATGAACAAGGTCTTCCACGAATATTTGGATAAGTTCGTGATAGTGTTCATCGATGATATCCTCATTTATTCTAAGACTAGGAAGGAGCATGAGGAGCACTTGAGGATTGTTTTTCATAGGTTGAGGGAGCAACAACTATTTGCCAAGTTCTCGAAGTGTGCCTTTTGGTTGGAAGAAGTATTGTTTCTTGGGCATGTGGTTTCTAAAAGAGGCGTGGAGGTTGACCTAAAGAAGATTGAAGCGGTGGTTAATTGGTCTCCACCTAAGGATGTGTCGCAACTGAGGAGCTTCTTGGGGTTAGCTGGTTACTACCGAAGGTTTGTAGAGGGGTTCTCTACCATAGCGTCTCCTCTACATAAGTTGTTGAGGAAGGAGTCGAAGTATGAGTGGAGCGAGGAATGTCAGAGGAGCTTTGAGGAGTTGAAGAAGAAGTTGACTTCAGCTCCGGTGTTGACTTTGCCAGTAGAAGGTGGAGAGTATGTGGTGTTTAGTGATGCGTCTTTGCAAGGATTGGGCTGTGTGTTGATGCAGAATGGGAAGGTTGTCGCTTATGCCTCCCGACAGCTTAGGGTGCATGAGGTGAACTACCCAACCCATGATTTGGAGTTAGCTGCAGTGGTGTTCGCCTTGAAGTTGTGGAGGCATTATTTGTATGGTGAGACGTTTAAGATCATGACCGATCACAAGAGTCTTAAGCACCTTATGGATCAAAAGGAGCTGAATGGTAGGCAACGGCGTTGGGTGGAGCTCTTGAAGGATTATGACTGTACCATTGACTACCATCCTGGTAAAGCGAATGTGGTTGCGGATGCTTTAAGTCGAAAGGAGTTGGTGGATCTTAGAGCTTTAAGGGTAGAGATGCAGTTAGATGATGTGGGAAGTTTGTTTGCCAAGCTCAACATTAGGCCTATGCTGAATGATAGGATTGGTGAGGAGCAGCTCAAGGATGCTACTCTGGTGGCTATTCGAGGGGAAGTTGAAAAAGGCATGGATAATGGATTTGAGGTAGTTGGCGGATTGTTGAAATGCAAGGGTCGAGTGTGCGTACCGGAAGTAGAGGAATTGAGGAAGGGGATTTTGGAGGAGGCTCATTCCTCGATGTATGCTATGCATCCCGGGATGACAAAGATGTACAATGACCTGAAGTTAAGTTTTTGGTGGCCAGGAATGAAGAAGGATGTGGCTCGTTATGTGGCGACTTGTTTGGTTCGTCAGAAGGCTAAGGCGGAGCATAGAGCTCCGGGTGGGTTACTTCAGTCCCTACCTATTCCGGAGTGGAAGTTTGCGGACATCACCATGGACTTTGTATCGGGTTTTCCGCCGACTAGAGAGGGGAAGGATGCCGTGTGGGTAATAGTCGATCGTTTGACGAAAGTTGCGCATTTCATACCCATTCGGTTTAAGCCTAGTGTGGAGGTGTTGGCAAAGTTATATATAGAAGAGGTGGTAAGGTTGCATGGGGTTCCTCAATCCATCGTCTCTGATCGGGATCCGAGTTTCACGTCTCATTTTTGGGAGGGGCTGCATACAGCATTGGGAACTAAGCTCAAGTTCTCGACGGCGTATCATCCTCAGACGGATGGGCAATCGGAGAGAACGATCCTTACTTTGGAGGAGTTGTTGAGAAGCTGTGCTATGGAGTTTCAAACCCCTTGGACTGAATTGCTACCTTTGATTGAGTTCGCCTATAATAACTCGTATCATAGTAGTTTGAAGTCCGCTCCTTTTGAGGCCTTGTATGGGAGGAAGTGTAGGACGCCTTTGTGTTGGGATGAGGAAGGTGCGAGGGTGTTGTCGGGTCCTCAAGTTGTGCAAGAGACGGCTGATCGGGTTAAGATTATCAAGGAGAGATTGAGAGCGGCTCAAGATAGGCAAAAAGCGTATGCCGACGGTCGTGCTAGAGAGCTGAGTTTCAATGTTGGGGAGAAGGTATTTTTGAAGGTGTCGCCGTGGAAAGGGCTGATGCGTTTCGGTAGAAAAGGGAAGTTGGCGCCTCGGTACATCGGTCCTTATGAGATCCTCGCTAAGTCGGGTCCGGTGGCTTATGTGTTGGCTTTGCCGAGGGAGTTGGAAAGGATACACAATGTGTTTCATGTGAGCGTGCTTAGGCGGTATCATGGGGACCCTTCTCATGTAATTCAGCCGGAGGACGTGGAGATTGAGCAAGACTTGACTTATGAGGAGAAGCCAGTCGCGATCGTGGATAGGCAAGTCCGGGTCTTGAGGAATAAGCAGATTCCGCAGCTCAAGGTGGTATGGAGGAACCATGAGAGCAAGTCGGCTACTTGGGAGACTGAGGAGAGTATGAGGCGGCGGTACCTGGAGTTAGTGGAAGTGTATGATTCAGGTATTAATTCCCCTTGATGTATGCTTTTGTGTTTGCTTGTTGTGGTGTTGGTTCCACGAAGGTCTAGGGTGTGCTCGGTGAAAGTAGAGTGTTGGGAGTGGGTGTAGGGTTGATGAGTAGTTAAAGGAAGGCTGGTGGTTCGTCGTTAGGAATTTCGGAAGTCAATAGGATACTTGGATTGCTGCGATTTTAGCTGTGTGTTCGGTATCATATTGCTAGGATGAGTTAGGGATGATTTCGGGGACGAAATCCTTGAAGTTGTGGAGACTTGTAACATCCCCGCTCAACCAAACGGTTTGGAACTCAAGATCGGTAGACTAGGGTACTGGAATCAGTGCTCTTAAGCTCCCCTTGAGTTTTGGGTCATTCGGGTTTAAGTTGGGTCGAAGTTGCAAAGAGGGGAACGGTGATGCACCAAAAAGTGCCGATTCTGGGCCCTGAAGTGCGCAGGCGCACTTTTAGAAGTGACAGGCGCACTTTTCAATTAATTCAGCAAACTTTCGGCGGAATATTCAAAATGTGCGCCTTTTAGGGGTCAATGTGCGCCGGCGCACTTTTTGACATACCAAGCGCACTTTTCGTGCATATAAGGACGGATTTGCACGGAAATTCATAACTTCTTTCCCCTTTCTCTCTCCCCGAAAAGCCATTGACGAACCTAGTGCGAGCAATCTTCGAAGGGTGATTCCGGGAGCTGTAGAGGTCGGAATTGAGTTCCGTTTGTTGCTATGGATTCGTAGCGACGAGGAGAAGAGATCGCTAACCTCCATTTTGGGTTTCTAGGTGTAGGTCGTGAGCAGTAAGGAAGGGTAGAGCTACGAGTTTGGTGGTTGAGAATCGAGTTTCTGGGGAACTAGAAGACGATTAGAGCCTCGTCTTCTATTTCAGGTGAGGGCTTAGCGTTGTGTAAGTAGTTTGGACAGCATGAGGAGTTTCAATTGGACTTAGAACAAAACCTAGGTTATGCATGAAAATGATGAGCGTAAAAGGGGATAAATTGTTCTGTGAATGTACTTGATTGCTATTGATGATTGCCGTGGTTGATTGTTGTTGTTGATTGCTATGGTTTGGGGTTGGGTGTGAACTGAAGCGAATTAAGTAATGAATTGACATAGAAATGAGAATTAGGATGGTTGGGAAATGAGTGCGGGTGCTATGATATTATGAATCGCTGGTTGTGGATGCAGGAGAGTTGCCCTGCCAATGTGGGGTCGCTCTGAATAAGAGGAATAGGTGGGTGACCCCTAGACTCATGACATGGTTTCCCCTGTACTTGCAGGTGGGGGAGGCCGGTGAGCTAGCCGGTTATCCTATTGATTGTGATGTGTGTGCTGTGAACATGACAGGGGCATGGAGGACGAGATGTGTTGTGAACTATGGACTATGAATGAGATGTGGCTGATTTGTGTTGTATGTTGGTAGTAGATGTGATGTATGAGTTGAGAATGTGATGTTGAGAATTGTATGTTGGAAATAGAACCGGAAGGAGCCCACACTACCCTACCCGAGGTACTGGTTGTTGAGTCTGATCCATTGGGGTGGATCCCCTTGACATGGGTGTCAAGGGAGTGATGAGATTGATGATGATGATGATGGTTAATGAGAACGCGTTCCCCATGCGGTAGGGGAGCGCGAGGACTTCCCATGCGGTAGGGAAGTGCGTCGGCCGGCCGGTGGTGGTGTGGATAACTCCTTGGCGCCTAATAACTCACCTAGATAATATGAATGTGAATGTTTGTGTGCTTGTGGTTGTGGTAGTGACTTGGTTGATGGATGTGATGTGATGATGCTGTGTGTGTCGTGGATTGATGTATTAATTCTGTGTGATTCTATTGTTATGAATTGTGCTTGAGAACAAGAACTGACCAACGTGATCACGTAGACTGATTTTAGGGAATTAAAATATGGAAAGGGGGGTTGGGTTTGGTTCCATTGTTGGATGTCTTGTGCGGAGTTGGGACCGCTCCCTAGAGTAGGACAACGTGTAGGTAGGCCCAGTGGGTTCACTCAATTTCAATAGGAAATTGATCCCTTTTCCCCTTTCAGGATCTCGTGGCTAGTAGAGGTAGCTGAGGAGTTTGAGTTCGAGGTTGATTTCGTGAAGTTCTGGACGGAAGCCATGAGGTGAAGACTGGGATTACGTGGAGTTGACTTTTCTGTTCATTTCAGTTGACTATGGGATTTTGGGGTTCTTTTTTATGTACTTTCTGATTTATGTTGGATTGGAGGATTTATGATGGTTTGGATTGTACTCGGATTTCAGTTTCGCATTTCTATGGAGGCCTTCCATGTTTTTACTGTCTTTTGATCACCGCCAATTTCCCTGTTTTACCCTTGTTTTTACTCGGTAGTACCTGGGACCGGCTCAACCACGGGTTTACTCGGGTTGATTCGGAACGGGTGTTACATATAGCCATTAAACAGGCGGTCTTAGCTATTATGTCCAAACGTGTAAACCCCTCTAGCAACTAAAAGAAAGAATCGGCACAAAGAAAAAAAAGTAAGAAAAAGAAGAAAAGTTCAAAAGTTCCAAAGTCAATAACGTTCTTCT
Source organism: Linum lewisii (assembly GCA_034768395.1). Taxonomy (NCBI): domain Eukaryota; kingdom Viridiplantae; phylum Streptophyta; class Magnoliopsida; order Malpighiales; family Linaceae; genus Linum; species Linum lewisii. Next base: position 52,577,140 of record CM068300.1, on the reverse strand, counting down.
CCCTGCATATGGAAGAACGAAGTCAAAAGAAAAGTCAAAAGAAAAAATGTGTAAAGAAAATTAAGTGCTAGGTTGCTTGAGGGTATCATAGGACGAGCGTTCACTATTCCACCCGTGTCTGGTTAGATGTTAGGAAACCATAAGCTAGATTCGAGGGAAGTTAGTCGAAAGCTACACCGCACCAAAGCCATCATCATACATTCCCATCATCCATCTCATTATAAACCCTTGTAGTGTAGAATTCGTTACAGTCCTAGCAGGGAAGTCCTTCTTGACTAGTTCCTCGTGTTGTCACAATGGTGGAGATGTGGTCGAATTGGAAACTTATGACAGAATTCAGTACCAGAAAATGATTGAGAGCATAAACACGTCCTTAAACACAGAGAGTGAGAGTTTCCCTTATACTAAATATTTCCTGTGCGAGGAGTCTGGTCGGTCAAGTCAAATTCGTGCATGATTGGTTACTACTGCGTGTTGTGTGCAGTTTTTAGTGAAACCAGGTTGTTTAGCTAATCAATATGCATGTGAGGTTTCTTGTTCTAGAAACTACCTGTCTAATAATTCATTGTGCATGCTTGAACTCCAATTTAATCAATCTTATCATTTGTGAACGTGAGCGTTTCTATTCAGTTTGCTTGAGGACAAGCAAAAGCTTAAGTGTGGGGTATTTTGATGACACTCGATTTGACGTGATTATCAGCCTCATTTAAGCGACATTTCCTTGCTTAAGACATGGTTTTTAGGGTAGAATAGCGAATATTCACTCAACAGCTCTATCTCGTGCCATTTGTGTTACTTTGGCCCGTTTCGGGTCTATTTGATGGTTTTCTAGTGTTTTCATGTTAGCACAGGTTTTTGCCGTCAAATATAGTAGCGAAGGACGTGTCTAAGGCATTGTAACCTCGAAGAATCGCACCGGAACCAATCAAAGAAGTCAATCAAGTGAACCAAAATCCTGCCCGATTTACACTACAGTTTTCGGCAAAAACCCTTAGAGTTTTCGGCGAAAACTCCAGAAGAAATCGGCTGAGCATTACAAGAGAAAGTTTTCGGCGAAAACCCCAAGTTCTCGGCTAAAACTCTGAGTCCGAAAATCACAGGAGAAACGGCCGAGAGATTAGTCATTTTACAAAGGAATTTTCGGCGAAAACTTCTTAACTGGCGGCGAAATTAGGGTTAAGTATAAATACTTAACTGGCGGCCCGTACTTCGATATATGATAATTTTCAGAACTTTCACGAGTTCCAGATGGAAAAAGTTCGAGAGAACAGAGTTGAAGAGTTCGAAGAGGCAGGAAGAGATCAGGACGCCATCCCTTCACCTCAGAGCTAGGATTGAAGATTACCGGAGAGCAAAGCTTCGCCGGAGTCGTCTTAATTAGGTTTTTCAGATCCTTTTCTGTTCTTCCTTTGTTCAAGATGAACTCTGTCTTTGTCTTTGATTCTTTTGTCATGAACATGAGTAGCTAAACTCGTAGAGCTTAGACTAGATGAAACCCTAAGTGACCCAGGGCTTTAAAGCGGTCATGGATCGGCGGTGATTAGAATCAAAGTTATATTAGTTTCTCTTTCATGTTTGATTTGTTCTTCGTTGTTTATGTTTCTTGTCTGGATTGATCACCTAGATTAGATTCTTGATAAGCTAAGGATAGAAGCGAACGCTCGCCTTGCTTTAAAACATCAAATCAAACAATTAACCTATTCATTAGAGTGTGCCTTTCGTAGGAACCAGTTAGGGTTAATCCACTGCAAGAGTAACTCATAAATCGTTAGTAATTCCACCAGTTAGTTTAGTCGTCGCAAGAGGTGACCGTACCCGTGCGACTAATTAATCTTGGTAGCTAGATCGGATAGAGCGAACGTTCGCCAGTCTTAAACCTAAGGGTCAGGAGTTATGGTGGTGTCTTAGAATTGATTGAACGAGAATTGAAATCCGATGATCTGTCGATTGCCAATGCTCTGGTGAATTAAGGGGGATTCGAAGTCTAAGCTTGTCTGTCGTCTTTGTTAAGTCAACCAATCTTTCAATCTGTCTTTCAGTTTAGTTTTTAATTTCCTTGCATTTTCTAGAATTAGAAGTCGTGGAACTCACACCACGCACAACGTGTTAAACTTGAGTAATCTGCCTTTATATTTGAGTAAACGATTATTAGAAGACCCGTGGAATACGATCTACTTAGCTTCCATCTTGGTAGTTATTTGATACCGCTCTACGATTGGTCCATCACGAAGCACCATTCAAACTTGAGTTGAACTCTAATTGCTTCCATTCGTTGCTTGTTAGCAAAGGTCTCTAGTAAAATAATCACCCCCGGCCTGTGAACTCGGTTAAGTTCACACAGCGCTTGAACTGCACGAGGTTGGCCAAGTCCTCGGCAGTTCCAGCTTAACACGATCATGTCTGAGAGCAGGTCCTGTTGAACAGGCCTGCTGATGCCAGGTTTTTTGGGTCCTGGATTCCTTGGGTCGTTTTCTTCGTTGGACTTGCATACAATTTCTCCGTCTCCATTGCCATGGTGTCGACTGTCTCGATACCTTCGCCTCTCCTACGTTTCTTTTCAGCACCTACTTCTATTTCCTCTGCTTCGCTTTTTCCCGCCAGCTCCACATCTATATTTGTGTTATCATCATCCCTGCTAGCTCCCCAGTTGGCACTTAATTGCTGAATGTTTAGTGGCAGAGCAGCTGTAAAGTTTCTGCTTGGTAATTCCTTCAGTTGACTCTGCCCCATTCACCTAATCTCCTCGTGTCGCTAGCTGCAGGTGGGTCTTCCACCAACCATCTCTCTCCCCCCTTAGGTTTATTACTACGTGGCGGGGCCCTCAGCTCTGGCCCCCACTTTCGTTCTATCTCACTGTCGTAGTTCCTAAATTGTATATGGCAGTTGCGCTCCACGTGGCCGATTAATCCACATATGAAGCGGAACGTCGGGAGCTTTTCATAACGAAACTTACATAGCTCATCACTGCCGCCAGGTCTCTTTAATCTCTTTTCTCTTCTTAGAGAGTTCCTTACCTCCATCAAGACTCGGACCCGCATGAACTCTTCACCTCCCGATCCATGTATCATGGCGTCGTGTTTAACGTAAACGCCGATGAAACCAACCATGGCCATCGCAACCGGCTCTATATAAAAACTCCTTGGTAGTCCGTATAGATGCACCCTAAACTCGGTCGTTGTCAGTGGAACCTCTGTTGGTTTCTCTCTTATAGCCATCTCGTGAAGCACCAATAAGAAGTTATTATGTGTCCACGGTCCATTGTCGATTACCCATCGTAGATCGAGCATATGGTAGAAACAGAACAAGATTAATCTGTTGCCAAGATCTCTAACCATCATTCCTTTTACAGGTCTCCATATCTCCGCCATACGGTGTTTCATCATCTCAAAGTTTAACGTTCGATCTGTGATAAACGTTCCTACCGCACATAGGCTGTAGTCCTCCTCTTGCTCATCCCCCCCCCCCCCAATTCTGGTATCTCAATTTCCTCCTCCTCTTCGTCTTGAAGCCGCAGAGCCTCCAAGTCTTTCTCCATGATTTGTTTTTGCCTCAGACCCGCAAACACTTTGGAGATCCGGCACCGACGATGCGAGAACGTAAGAAAGAAAAAAAAAACCCTAGCCGCCCTTAGTGTGGGAACCCTCTCATTCGGAGGAAAAAAGTGACCTCTAGTGGCCAAGCTCTATCCATACAGTAGTGTTATTGTACTAGTTTTATGAAAACACCGTATAATTTACATCTACTTATCGTAAATAATAGGCCAAGTAAATTGCTTATAAACACGTAAACAACTATCAATGTAGGTGAACGCTTGAAGGGCACACTAGAGTAGCACACGGGTGGGCCTCGCTTAAGCACAAAGGCCAAAGCCCATCAGCAATTTCGGTCAGCAGCGGCGACCATATACAAGAGTCAAACGAGCTAAACGACTAGTTGACCCTTTTATGAAGATGGATCGCTTTAGGATGAACTCCAACAGAGGACCAACAAAGGCTCGGAAGGGCCCACACGAAAACCCTAATTCCATGAGAAACATCGCCATGCCAGCCTTGTTGAGCAGTTTAATTCCATGAGAAATCGTGACTGGGATGTCATGATATTCATCACATTTACTGCGAAGCTAATAATGCTGCGGATTACTTGGCTAATTTAGGTCATGATTTTGTTATTGATACCCATGTTGTTCCGGTTCCTGATAACATTCTTTTGTATTGGTTAAGATACGACCTTATTGGTGTGTCAATACCTCGATTGATTAATAATTATTTCGTAAGGGCTTGCCCTGTCCTTCTACCAAAAAAAAAAGATACAATTTTTTTTCACATTAATTCATCCAAGCAATAATAAATTGTCACGTATTCAGGTTAGTAATGTATCTTCTGTTGAATTGAATGGAATTGATTATCCATGAAGATAAAAATGATGTATTACGTAGTAATGTATGGTAGGAGGCAATGTAGTCAAAATCCTGATTTTAATCTTAAAATCTTACGGTTTTACGATTTCACTGGTCTCTAGCGATCTTGATTTCACGCAAAATCTATTATTTGTAAAATCTAGTAAAATCCCGATCAAAATCTTAGAATCTTATAAAATCAACGATTTTTCTTGTATTTTACGATTTCACTTTCTAGGGAAAATACCAGTTTGTACAACTACATATAAGTCAGAACAAAGACAATTAAATTAAATTGGTTTTGTTTTAAGATTTTGATTAATTAAGTTAGAAGTTATCACTAAAAATGTCTAAAATCTAATTATTACTTACTCGAATGACTACTTAAAAGCCGACATTCTCTTTTTTTTTCTTATCTAGACTTTTCAAAGTTGGGTAATGCTCTTCTTTTTTGTCTCACCAACTCAAATAACATAGATATGCAACATGAGAATGTTCTAATTACATATTTATTCTTAATATGTTGTTGACTTAAATGTTTCGATAATAACTCATAAAATCTTACAATTTTACGATTAAAAACTACAATTTTGATTCCACCCATATTTTCGATTTCACGTTGAATAACTACATTGGTAGGAGGTATTGAAGAAGACATATTAGTTGAAAAAGGAGTCTGATATGAAGGTTATTTTGAGATGATACTGATGATGCACTTTATCCTGTTATCTATGTTCATAACACTTAGAAGTTGTTTGTAATTCATCTATATGTTTCCATTGATTAGAGCTTTTCAATTGTGGCCTAGGTTTGGAATTTTGGCATATCTCCTTCCTCTGCAAATTTGTAGCTACCTGCAGCACTAGGGTTATGAAGTTAGGTATGAGAGGAACTTTAGGGATATTGATGACTAATAAGGTTAGATTTTAAGTTGTGAATGTATATTATATATAGATCATTGTTTGAAGTATGGTAATTGGGTTGTTAAATATTTGATAGGTTAGGATGAAGACCAGTCGATGATATAGCCATATAGTGATAAGACAATGAAAACACAAGAACAGCCAAGCCACATGGACAATATCAAGAATATGATGATGCAGGTATCTTAACCAACCAGAGTGCTTCACTCTCTTGTTATTGTATTCATTATACGATTACTGTTTTGGTATATACCAGCTTCTTTTTAGGGTCTTGATTTCTGGCTGCTTATTATTTACATCACAATCTAGTTTGATGGTGTGGCTAGCCTAGCTTCATAGGATGTGATGACATCCTAGTGTTGTAGAAGGTGCTGAAATGAGGGTTTTATGTTTGTGGTTGGTTCTATCTAGCAAACAATGGTGATTTGGAGAGCATGTGTTCCTCCTGTGGTGCAAGAACAAGAGTTGATCAAAGTCAGTCAGTGCCAAGTTCTTAGCTATTACATTTTCAAGTGCTCTAAATTTGGGCTTCTAAGAAATTCTTATACGGTTGGTTGTAAGTAAGCCCATTCGGACACTCGTCAAAATATATTTTTTCAAGTGGCCCACTTATTTGCCAAATTAGCTTCCACTGACTTCGCCAATTGTGATTCGGCTCGGGCTCTAGTTCATGTTTTTTTTTTATTTGCTATATACAGTCCATGTTTTACTTCGCGCAGTCCATATTTTTCCAAAAACTGACCATTATTTTTTTTTTTTGATGAATTAGCTGACCATTATACCCTTATTAATTTGTGCAGTCCGTATTTACTTCGAGCAGTCCAGGTTTTACTTCGCGCAGTCCGTATTTACTTCACGCAGTCCAGGTTTTACTTCGCGCAGTCTGTTTTTACTTCGCGCAGTCCAGGTTTTACTTTGCGCAGTCCGTTTTTACTTCGCGCAGTCCAGGTTTTACTTCGCTCAGTCCGTTTTTGCTTCGCGCATAATGAACAAATTAAATATTTTTATTGTTTTGAAAATAAAGATAAAATACATAATCAAAATTTCAACACATTTCATATTCGAAAATAATATTCTAATAAAATAAAATAAAATAATTTTTTTCTTAAAATTAATTAAATAACTATAAACTATTACATATCTTCAAAAATATCCAAAAAAACATAAACTAAGTGAATACATTTAGTCTTATATTTCAAAATACCTTCTCCATAAAAGAAGCCTGTCTGTATAAATCGATTGGAATTCAGCCACTGCTTTATCCCTATTGGGACGCCATAAAATATTGATGGGTGGCATAGGACAACCGTCTCGAACATGTATCCGCATGAAGTGGTTTCCCGTATGCAAAATCCATAGAATACCGTATGGTGCAGGACTACCGGGTAAACCACGCAGTGGAAGGTTAGTGCTTGAAACATCCCACTTTCTTTTCCCCTCATGTACACATGAACTAACACAACATATCACCCAATTATACATTGTAGCGAACCCTAGCAAGTCAAGTGTATCCATCCAATGCTCCATGCCGCATGGTATCTGAGATGTGAAATTGATTCTAGTGAAATCTTGATCGATGTTGTCGTAGATATTTTGATAACATGGATGCAATCTTAATTCCGCAGACAAGGTCGTCCTCATTAGTGTATAGTGATTTTCGTCCCCACGTAGTGCATGTGAAATAACTCTAAAACCACAATGACCATCAGCAATTGGGTTATACCAATGGTCAAAGTAATCTTGAACAGCCGTTGGAAGAGCCCAATTGAAGCTGAAATCGCCTGCATAACCTGCATAGTTCACCTCTAGAGGCGCACCATGTTCTAAAGTGAAAGAAATAATAGTAAGTTTTCATACACACACATATATATAACAATTGTATATGCATAGAAAGTTAACCTGATTGGAAATCAAAGGGGGAAGATGTAGACTCATGTTGTGTGAACGTCGACCTACTATGTGATGAAGTCGTGCCAGATCGTTTGAATTTCGCAGATTTCTTTGGCGTAGGATACTTTTTTCTTGCATGTTCAACTCCAGAAGGGTTCCGACTTGTAGACTTCCTTGGTCGACCTTTGCAGGTTTCATTTTCCACTGGCTCCTCAAGTTCTTCATCTTCGGGATGCAATTGTCTATATATGGATTCAAGTATGCTTCTTCTCAATATGGATTAGCTGCACGAACTCCTTCAAACAGACTATTCAGACGATCAAGATTGGATTCTGGCATCGAACCTGCTTGGTTGTATCGTAAAGCTCTCCAAAACAAATGTATATCTTCTTTAAGGACACGCTGACCTTGGCGATGGATATCATGCAGTTTGCAAGCACATAATAAGCCGTGTCTTGTAACAATTGCACAGCCACACATTTCATTCAACCTTGCACCAATCAACACACCCCTTTCATACTCCTTATGCATCATTTTGATGGCGTCCATAGCCACATGACCAGCCAAGTCTGAGAATTGGCGACCATGATTTGTGGGAATGTGTTCTCTACATGAAGCCTCCAACGACTTTCGTATCTTGACGTGTTGCCCCTCCAACAAAGCATGGGAACGAGACCAGATGGTATCTAATGCAAGTGTAGAGTTACCTAACCACGCTTTTAAAAGAGCATGAGCAGCCTCAACTCTTGAGGTAACTGTGTTTCCAAAGTGCAAGACCTGATTTGTGTAACATTTGAGGAACTTCTCACAATGTGGCATCCATGTATTATTTAGGTAACTAACCATCCCAGGCCACGTATTCTGAAAATCTTCCCATCTTTGAGAAATGTAGCATGTGTACTAGCTCCCAGTACATCTTTCCGCCATCTATTAGTGATATTGTTTCCTAGATCACCATCTTTAAAGATATTTTTCGCTTTTGCTTCCACGACACTGTTAATGTGCCATGTGCATAACAAATGCACAGAATGTGGAAATGTCTTCTTAATTGCGCCAATCAATCCTAATTCTCGATCGGTGACAATAACTTTTGGTACTGAATCTTCCTCCAACAACATCTTAAACTTCTCTAAGACCCATGTGTAGCTGTCAATCGACTCGTCCTTCATGATAACATATGCAATAGTAAAACTCTTTTTTACAGGTGTAACCCCAATCAACTGGAGCAGTGGGTAGCCGTACCTATTAGTCTTGTACGTAGAATCCATACAAACCACGTAAGGATATGCTCGATACAGCTTCACTGCCTCTGGATACGCCATAAAAATATGAGTAAGTGAATCGGAATCAACATTCTGGTTAAAAAAGTACACATACTGGTGTTGAGTAGCCAATGCGATCATCTGTTGTGCGTGGTTTCTTCCCCCCCCCCCCCCCCTTTCTTCTGACCTCAATTTACATAGAGCATTGTAAATTTGCTTTATGTCTGGTTGTGGCTTTTCTAAATTTTGTACATGTAATCCATATCTGATCTTGGAAGGTTTCACTTGAGACTTGTATTGTTCTCGTATATATTTCAGTTGATCATTATCAATGGCAGCTTGTCGCCTGTGTCCATCAGAATAAGCTATCATCTGGTGATTGTGTGTTCCTCTAATGACGGATAGCAAATAGTGTCCAGACCGCTCCTCATTTAACTTCAACTGAAACGGACATTCACATTTCTTCGTAGATGTATTTTTCCGCATATCAACTCCTCGATCTGTCTTACGGGGTCGATATTTCCCAGCTCTATCACAAGTCAAGTAGGAATAATCTAAACATGTCCCGGGAAATATCTTTTTGCTCGCCTTGATCAAGTTAAAACCATTTTCCAATGCAATTTTGTTAGCCCAACCAAATGCAATATCTTGAGACTCAAAGATTTTCGCGGAAATGAACAGAGCCGAATAATCATGATGATTATCTTCATTTGGAGCTTCTAATTCTACTTGTATTTAAAAGGGGAAAAAGTTACTAAATAATTAAAAATTAATTCTAAATACATAGAACGATAAATCAAAATGTTATACGAAATCATTCATGTACGTCTTCTTCAAAATTATAATCCATTTAGATAGCTTTTCTACTTTACCTGCAACATATAATTATATGTTAAAATCAAAATTGATATATACAAAATAATATTTGTCACACTATATAATTATAAATTTAAATTTATAAATAATATTAATATTTAAAATTTCATTTTTGTATCAAAATTAAACCCATGTGCTTAGTATTTTATGACAAATTGTATTATAACATATGAGCTTAATATTTTATATTTTTTACCAATTGTATTATAATCAATGGGCTAAATATTTTTATGAAAAAATCATATTACTACTCATGGGCTCATTTTTAAGCCCAAATTATCACTACCCTACTGATTCCTCCAGCCCCATAATCCCTAAACCTAGCCGCCACCACCTGTTTCCCTTCCATCTTCTTTCCCTAATCATCCCCACTGCCATCCATCAAAAAAAAAATTATTGCCGCTGCCGCCTCTTCTTCTTCTTCTTCTTCTTCTTCTTACATGATATCGTCAAGCACTGCTAGAGTGGAGCGGACAATTGCAAGCCTCCGTTGTGGTGCCGCCTGATCGGAGGCGCACCGACCTCGGCGGAGCTGAATGAGAGGAAAGACTGCGAGCAGGGGAGATGTAAGGGTGTTTCGTCGCAGCGAAGGAGAAGTGCACGAAACCGTTCCGAGAGGCGAGGATTGTGGCAGGGGAGGATAAGGTTAGGATGGAGATCGGGAAGAAATTAGTTGGATTGGTATCGACGCCGGTGAGGGGGTTACGACGGATGATTGGGATGGAATTGGAAGATAGCGGGTTGTGTGGTGCAGTAAGCTATAACAGGACTACGACGGAAGGTTATAACGGGACGACGGTGGCTGGGTGTCAGGTTCTGTGTCGTCGGCAGCCTCGCGATTATGGTTTTGGGGAAAGAAGATGCGGCTCTGGACTGCGGGTTTGCAATATCAGGTTGATTTGGTCAGAAACATATACTATAATCAAAGAATGGAGTGATTTTGGTCATAAATTTGGTAGGTGTTGTTGGTAATGGTGGTTGAACCTGGGATTAGTTGATTGGTGATGAAACTACAAAACCAAATCAGCCCCAAGAGGCTTGGTAATAAATTTGATTTATGATTGGTCTGTCATAAATTCCAGCAGTTGAAATGGTGTCTGCCATGAAATAGCAGTCTTCAATTGGAAGGAATAGTTTTGGAGCATGGAAAGAGGAATTGAATTGAAACATAATGACCTAAAAGACTATGATAACGATGAACACTACTTAATGAAGTAAAAATAGAATTGATTTTGAATGTTAAAGAACATGTTATTATCAAACTTGTAACTGGCGATGAATAATTGTATGAAAGATGATGATAAATCGACTTACCTCAACCAGTGAAAGAGCCTGATAAAAGTAGATAGTGAATTAGTTAATTCATGAAGAATCTATATTTATAAAATATTCTTCAATCCTTTTCAATTTTGGTTTATGATTTGTTATATCCTTTTCAATTTAGGTTTGGGATTTGTGATATCTAATTTGAATCCTTTTAGATCTAAGAATGGATTTCATAGATTTTTAATGCAGTGTGTATTTTACTACGCGTAGTCCGTATTTTACTACGTGCAGTCCATATAAATATTATTTTAAATCAAGGGTATAATAATCTATTTATAAAAAAATACGGACTGCACGAAGTAAAATACGGACTGTATATAGCAGCACCTTTTTTTTAACAAAATCCAATTCAAACTTCTAGTTCTAAGGGTTTTAATTTAGAAGATAATTTTATCATTTCAGAAAATAAAAAGTCCATTGATATATGTAGTGTGTGTTTTATTACATTTTAATTAAGTACTATTTCAAATAAAAAGTGAATTAAGTACTATTAAATTTAGCAATGATTTTAACATAGTTTTTGATTGCACTATGGGAATGAATTATTGTGATGTTTACTGTCAATTAGATGAAGAGATTCTACTAAGTGACTGTGAAAACCACATCTGATATGGAAACTAATGAAGATGAACCAAATTTAGCTACGGGGGAAATTGACGAGGATGAACTACAGTTTAGATGAAGACTAGAAGGTCGGTGGAATTTCTCTACAAAACTATCATACTTTACGATAAAGAATTTCTCTCTTTCATCCCAATGTGCAAGATAAATTCAGAAGAGCTTACTTGACAAAATGTGTGTTTCAACCTAAATTGCATTCTTATGAATGACAACAAATTGGTAAAAGTCACTACAAAAAAGGACACTTTAGCGTCGCTAACTGCGGAACAATTTATGACCGATGCTTAAACATTGACTCATTTTTTACCGCGGTTTGGTGTCGGATACAAGCTGACCGACGCTAACTGCTGGCCTAAAACTGATGCTAAAACGTGACTCGCTTTTGATCTCAGTTTTTGCTTTTGATCGCGGATTGGCGTCGGTTACAAGCAAACTGTTAGCAGTAATAACAGGTTCCTGCCACAAGATATAGTTCCAGTCCACAAGCTGCTTTTTCTTTCTGATTGAGTAATAGACAATCTTCAATCTAAATTTAGGTATATACTCACCAGTACTGCATAATTCCATTTATAATAGAGTTGCTAAGTTGTACTCTACCAGCATAGTTAAGGCACTTGGCTTTCCAATATGTCACTCTAGTTGTGATCCATTCAGTTAGAACTCTGCAATCCTCTTACGAAGATTCCCGACACTAAGAGGTACTCCCAAGTAACAAAAAAGAAGTTTACCATGTTGCAGAGCATTAGTGATAGCCGTAACAGCTTATCATTCATACCAGCTAAATAGATTTTGCTTTTTTTTCTGGGTTAAACCTCAGACGTGAAATCTTTTGGAAATCCTTCAAAACATCCATAACACCATGCACAACTTTGAAAGACCCCTTAGTAAACACAATAAGGTCGTCTGCAAAGCATAAATGGGTTTTGCTAGTGCCTTTACAATGCAGATGAAAAGGGGAATCTCTTAACAACAACAACATGATCCAGCAATCTAGACAAAATCTCCATTGGAATTACAAACAGGTAAGGAGATATCAGATACCCCTGTTTGAACCCCTTCTTGGCAGAGAAATAACCACATAAAGTGTCGTTAAGATTAATCAAGATCATAGTGGTTTCCAGACATGTTTTTGATCCAATAAATGAAAGTTAAGGGAAACTTCATAGCATACATATCATCAAGCCAAAATCCCAACTTACTAAACCAATTGCCTTCATGAGGTCTATCTAAATAACACATCTATTAGAAGCATTCTTCTTGTTGTAATTCCTAAGAAGCTCATGTGCTAAAACTATGTTATCTCCAATCAATCTGTTCTTAACAAATGCAGACTGAGATTCACCAACGATACAAGGCAGAACCTCCCTCAACCGATTAGATAAGATTTTAGAAATGAGCTTATATATGACATTGCAACACAAAATGGGTTTATAATCTTTAATGTCTGAGGCATTAACTTTCTTCGGAGTTGATGTTTAACTAACAGAGTTAACGAAAGTAGGGAGATTACCATCATAGAAAAAGTTTAGAGCATCTACAATGGTCTTATTTAAAAGGTTTAAAGCTTTTACAAAAAGCTTTATAACCATAGAAGAGGTTGAGGTGGCACTAAAAGCTTTATATTCATAAAGCTTTAGGGACTACAATGGTATGGTTTAAAAGTTTAAAGTTTTAAGTGTAAATATTATATTCTATAAAATAATATGAGGTGACAATTTTGGAAAAGAGAGAATGCAAAAGCTTTGTAGATTCAAAGCTTTTGCAAAAAGCTTTATGAAATTCACCAATCAACCCATTTCTCTCTCCTAATTTTTTACATTTTTTCAAATTTTTATTTTAATCACTCATTTATTTAATATTTTTCTACCAATTTCAATTAATCAAAATAACATAAAAATGTATCACTACGAATGTACATTAACATGAATGGCTGCATAAATTTAAAACATCAATATTCCAGTAAAATTGGTACAGATAATTTAAAATGCAATAAAAACACAAATAATATAAAGATTGCAGTGACACATTTATTAAAAAAATTGCAACATGAGTTCAATGTTCAGTGTCATCTCCGAAACGTTGCCAAATATGCTCCACCAAATCTGCTCTCAGTTGTTGATGTACTTCACGGTCACGTAATTCTACATGCCTGCGGAGATATTGATGAAACCCTTCAACTGATCCACGAGACACCGATATTGGAGGATCAACATCATCGTCTGACCATGTACTTATTGCATTCCCTTCGTTTTCTACAATCATATTATGCAATATGACACAAGCATATATTATATCTTTAAGTTTTTGGCGGTGCCAAAATCGAGCTGCACCACGTACAATTGCCCACCGTGCTTGGAGAACTCCAAATGCTCGTTCCACATCCTTTCTTGCATTGAAAAAGGGGATTGGTTGAGTACGTTGATGTCATTGTTAGATCCTGCGACACCAAAAAATGCATGCCATATCCAAAGGTCTTGTGATGCTACCGCTTCTAACATTATTGTTGGAACGCCTTGATCACCTCTAGTAAATTGTCCTTTCCAGGCCACCGGGCAATTTTTCCATGGCCAATGCATGCAATCAATACTCCCCAGCATGCCCGGAAATCCATGGACTTCCGAATGTAATTGAAGCAATCGTTGGACATCATTACTATTAGGCTTCCTCAAATATCCACTTCCAAATACCTCAATAATACATCGACAAAATTTCATTAGACACTCAATTGCAGTGCTCTTTCTGATGCGTAGGTACTCGTCATAATGGTCAGCAGGTGTGCCATATCATCAGGTCTTGTATCGGTAGGCGGTGTTGGCATACTTTGCGGTGGATATTGTTGTTGCATTGCTGGATTGAAATACTCATAGTGTGGATACATGGGGATATGAGGGTTTGAATAATATCGGTAGGCTTGGACTAATTGATTGCATTTTTCATAGTATTCCATCAAATTTCTAATGTAAATTGAGTTTGACCTATTTATCATCAAAGGGATGTATTATTTTAATAATATTTTAATTTTTATTATATTATTAATTTTTAGGTGATTTATTTGTCGATTTCATAATTTGTAATTATATATACGTATATTCTCAATCATAAAATACTTAGTCAGATGATACATGGTCTTGGAGCTAGTGTGGTGTACTGAATGCGTACCAATTGACGTAATAAAAATGATAAGTGGTATGAAAAGACCCAAAATGTAAAGTGATCAAATTAGGTGGTTGTATTTCATAAAGCTTTTTGCAAAAGCTTTGAATATACAAAGTTTTTGCATTCTCTCTCTTCCAAAATTGTCACCTCATATTATTTTATAGAATATAATATTTACACTTAAAACTTTAAACTTTTAAACCCTACCATTGTAGTCCCTAAAGCTTTATGTATATAAAGCTTTTAGTGCCACCTCAACCTCTTCTATGGTTATAAAGCTTTTTGTAAAAATTTTAAACCTTTTAAATAAGACCATTGTAGATGCTCTTAGCACAACTAAGGTAACCTCCTTACCAACCACCTTCCAGTTCTTCTTATGGGAATGTTTTTTATATTCATTAGCCTAATATTGGCTATAATTATAGGCTTGTATATTTATCTTGGGTTGGGTTGGGTATGGTTTTTATCGGTTCAAAATCATAACCAACCACAAAATGAACGGTTTATCAAATTATTACCCATATCTAATCATGATTAATTACCAACCGCTAAACATGAATTAATTTGTTTGATTAGTACGGTTGGGTCGATTACTAGTTTTTTTTTACACCCCACATATTAAAAGTAATCTACTCATGTTTAAAAAAATCTAGTTATTATTTAAAAAATTGCAATTTGTTATGAAAGTGATGGAGAACTATAAACTATGAAGTAGAGAGAAAACACAAGAGAGAAAGAGGGGAGAATTGCTTCTTATTATTCATCCCAATAGATATAATGATGTGCTATATTTATAGGCACATAATACATAACTCCTATAGGCTAATGTAATTACACATGAATAGAGAGAATAATGAGTCATGAATGGGCTCATATAATTACATATGAATGGGGAGAAGAATGGGTCATGGAAGACATTCATTCTTATGATCAATGTTAAGGAAGCATCCTATGTGAAGGTAGCATCCTAGGTAGCATCTTATGTAAAGGTAGCATCCTATGTGAATCATGGACATTCACTACAATATTATTCATAACACTTCCCCTTGAATGTCCAATGGTTAATGATATGCCCCTTACAACTTTACTAGTGAAAAATCAATAGAAGGACAATACGTCTATAGGGATATAATATATTATTCGTATAATACGCTATCACATACTACCTCATTAAAAACCTTATCAGGAAAACCCAATGGGAAACCATGGTTAAGGGAAAAGAGTGCAGTGCGTATTAACTCCCCCTCATAATAAGATGACTCAAAATCGTTCAATCTTTGAACTTCAGTTTTATACAAATGATCTTGATGTATGAAGTAACTTTGTGAACAAATATGCTAGATTGTCACTTGATCATAATTTTCACTAGTTATTCCACTAGTATCTAGAAATTCGTGTTGGAAAAATAGCTTCGTCAAACACATATTCTTTTAGCATTTCTAATACGATCCTCTTACAACTTGATGATGCATGTACTCATTATGCATGATCTATATGATCATGCTTGTGAATGATGATGTGGCTTTATAGTTTGTTTCACAAACCACCAAATCGTTATATTGCCAAGTGAATTCAATTTATAATTGACCAACACAAAGATCGTATCGATATTCAAAGACCATGTAACTCATTGACATGTCTTTCAATATGCTCAAATAAAATAACTTGAAATCTTATGTTTTTGAACATAACATAGTATATGGTTCAATTGATCTTCATGTCATTGAGTGAGAGTAGAGTATAATCTTGCCAAAATATCTATTGATAGATGAATCAAGTCTTATAAGACTAGCAAGATTCATGAGTGCTCTTGTTGCACTAAGATACGGTACTTCAAGACAAAATGATTCTTACTTTACTGATGTATATTGACATCTACTCACATATAATGATCTTACTACCATCAAGGTAGTTATGGACAATATATATCCATATCGAAATTTTTAACATTTCGGTAGTATATTTTTGTTGATAAACAACAATCATGTTTGAGAGATGCTCAATCTGCAAATGATTTGCAATGATATTGTTTCATATTTTTCATCTCAAACTCTTTAATCAAATAGCTAATTTCTTTGAGAAACTCTTCATGAGTCTCAATAGTTAATCAAATAGATAATAAGATGATGACTTCTTAACCTTTGGAAATAAAGAAAAGACATTTTCAAAACAAAAGAAAGTCATAGAAATTTTCAAAACCAAAAATTTTTAATGACAAAAATAAGTATTAAATATAAAATATAAAATATAGAAAATATTTGGTATACGAAATATATAATTCTTTCTCAATCTCATAATTCTTATGACGTCAATTCAATATGATTGAATACTATTCACGTGAACTTTACTGATTGTTTGCATTTAGCAAAATGAATCATTCCGGGAATTTCATATACGCATATATGTCATTGTTAGACAAACCATACATATAGGTTGTAATGACATCCATCAAAGACAAATATTTCCCTTCACAAATTGCCAGACTAATCATATAATGAAAAGTTGTTGCATCCACCAAATGAAAATATGTTTCATCATAACCAATAGTATATAGGTTTTTGTCATTGTACAAAACCTTTCAAAATGAGATGTCTTATAACCCACAATTTTACGATTTTTATTATAATCGTAGTGAGATAAATATATGTCTCATTTGCTTACATCTTCATGTGTAGAGACTTTTATATAAAAAACTTTTCATTTTTCTAGGGAATATAATATTGTCGCAATTATATTTTCCATTTTGGACAATCATTTCTTTCTTTGCATGCATTAATGAATTTGGCTCATGATCCTCATTTTCGCTTATTAAATTTAGCGCTGCATTGTAATAAATTTTTCATCAACGTTGACTTCATCATGATTCCAAAGTTTTTCATCAAATATATAATTAACTGATATATTTTTCATCCATAATTATCATGTACCTGATGCTCCTCAGGAGCATATGTATTTGTTTGATATCCTTTATCTTATCCTCAATTTTGACCATCTTAATTTAAAGCTCCTTTTCACCTTTTGAGGATTTCTATATTTGGAATTGATTGATTTTTCATACTTCATGAGTGCTTTAGACTCATTTGTGTTTCTACCAATACGAAAACACTTATGTTGGAGCAAATGTAGTTGGCATAAGAGATTTTTATGTCACTATATTCGGGTCGTTGAAACGTCTAGCAGTTGATCAACTCAACTTTGTTAATGAATTATCCTTATGAACTTCAAGTTCATACTATTTAGTGCGAGGATCAAAATGAGATAATGATAATTCATTATCTTACCCTCAATTTTGACCATCTTAATTTAAAGCTCCTTTTCACCTTTTGAGGATTTCTATATTTGGAATCGATTAATTTTTCATACTTCATGAGTGCTTTAGACTCATTTGTGTTTCTACCAATACGAAAACACTTATATTGGAGCAAATGTAGTTGGCATAAGAGATTTTTATGTCACTATATTCGGGTTGTTGAAACGTCTAGCAGTTGATCAACTCAACTTTGTTAATGAATTATCCTTATGAACTTCAAGTTCATACTATTTAGTGCGAGGATCAAAATGAGATAATGATAATTCATTCCAACGAATCTCTTTGTCCAACCTTTGATTTTCTCCCCCTAATGTTGAGAAATTTAAATCACGAAATAATGTGATCATCTAAACGAGTCATCTATAAATATCCCGACAATAATGTAAATATTTGACTACCAACGAAGACTCGTACCCAACATATATAATTTCCCAATCTCTATGAATTATGGTGGATCAATTGGGATGTATGTATCACATCCACGTATTCTTATATGGAAAATATGAGGTTTCGACCCAAAACCAATTATAACAGGGGAAGTCATTATAACTCGTTGGCGTAATGCGAATTTATGTTTTTCATGTAGAGAAACATGTATATAAGATAATGAGAATATTTATTCTTAATGATGTATTTTACTTATTGGATAATCGTGAAAATATGCTCATAATCAAAATGATTGAGCTAATAATCTCGCGAATTGGATGTTGCGAGTATATACTCTAGACGTGTGAATGTCTAGTTGATGCATCAATTAAAATATCTAGATAAATCATATGTTCGGTGTATCTTATGGATCAAAATATCATCCTTATTATTTGTGTAAGTGATTCATTACTTACTTTTGTCAATAGTTATCCAATAATTAACTTAGATTAATGTGTGTGGAATGTTTCAAAATTTACCACATATATTCTCAATTCGCATAATTGTAGAACCAGGATGGTCTAACCGGTTGTGCCAAATAATTTTGTCAGGAGAAGTAAACTTTTAGTTTACATTTGTAAGAGCTTCAATATGATGATAAATTATATAATACTTTCAATGATTTTTTATCATAATCTATATATGTGAATGTGATGAACATACATTCATTATCTTGTATTTGTTTTCACAATATGATATCGATTAATGTGACATCTTTATAATTTAATATATTCATACACAATTGTGTAGAATATAATGCACACCATCAATATGGAATCTCTTTCCTCAATGTAATAACTTTGGAGGATGTAATAGATTATAAATTTTATCAATGTGGAAATTTTCATCCATTGAATAATATAAGCTATTTCTAGTATTAGTTTTGGCTCTTTTTGCCATATTATAAAAAAGAGTATTACACATCTTTTATTGATGGTATATGTTGATACATCATCGATAATGTACATCGGCAATACTTGATATTGATAGTGCTTGTAAAGCATCTTATTTAAATTGTTAAATAAAATATTACAATTCTCTTGTTTCAACTTTCAATTATTGATATCACAAATTAGGTGGTCATTGTTTCCTTCACAATCGATAAAGATGATATACTTGTTAATAACTGACAGTAATTTGTTCCACCATTATTTTTTTTTGTAATTCAACAACTGATACGATGTATGAACAATTCGTTGTTCATTAGGAGCATTGCATACTCCTCATTATATGTTGAATTTCACAACTTGATGCATTCCTTTGAAATATAATTCTTTTGATATCATGTCTCTTAATACATTCACATCATGGATTGTAATAGTATCTTATACATTCACTTCATGGAATGCAATACTATATTTTGGATCATTGACACACAATTATATATATCATCAATTACAGTGTCATTCGAACTATGATCAATTATATTTTGTTTCCAAACAAACTTGATAGTTGTATTACCATTATGTGATCATATTCATTCTCTCTTTCAAGTTTGTGAAAGACACTTGAAATTTCATTTTTATGACCATTAAAATTATAGATGAATGTCTTCTTTTGTTCACTTGTAGGAACATAGATATTGTCACTTTATGGACATCATTATAATCATTCATATCAAGAAATTGATATTATGTCTCATGGATCATCAACATTTGAGACATATAAGATAATCTTTTTCCTTTGGATAACATGTGTATCTTGGTACACTTATATATTCTCATGAAATGCAATTGTATATTCCAAAGTATTGGTTCAAATACCAATCATCATCACATGAATCATAATCATGTTTTGCTACTTTTGATTTGAAGAAATGTTGTAGCATATGTGTTGGGCAAAATCTGCCATTAGGACACCCCAAAGTGTCCTCAGGACCGTAGGATTTAATCTTACAGATCTGAAGGCCAATATTAATTGGACATAAGGGTAATTTCAATATTTTATTTATTGCAGATTTTTAATTATTGTTTATTAATTTTCGGATTTGCAGTTACATTGCTGATTTTTTATTCCTTTTCTGCTCCTTTTTTTGCTCCATTTAATTTATGATTAAATTAATTATCTTTTTTAATTACTTCTTCATCTTCTTCTCTATGCTCGGCGGTTTTTGTTGTGTATCTCCGGTGGTTTTTATTTGAGATTAGGTTCTAACACTTTTTTTGTGGAAATTGTTTCGAATCAGTTCCTCTTTTATCGTTTCGGAACAGTTCCTCTTTTATTATTTCGAAATAGTGATCCATTTTAAAAGTAATGGAACGTGTTGAAAATCGAATTTGTTCCTTATTACCAATTCGGAACACAATAAATCATAAAACATTGAATCAAATTGAAAATGAAACAATAATATCAAATATTTGTTCCATAAGTAACTATATGGAACAATACAAACATGTTCCTAAATTGTCAAAATGAAACATGATCCGATAAAATTACCATATTCCTGAATCGTCAAACTTCTACAACTTTGTACTAATTCCGTTAAAAAGAACCACATACATAACAAATAGTCCAAGTTTCCCAAGTTGGAACTTTTCTTAAACAATGAAATTATACCCACCCGTAACAAAACCTACTTCGTCGCATTTTACAACTTTGTTCCTAGATTATCATAATAAAACCTAATCCGATAAGATTAACATGTTCCTAAATCGTAAAAAAGGAACCACCTACTTCGTCATTTTACAACTTTATTCCTAAATTATCATAATGGAATCTAATCCGATAAGATTAACATGTTCCTAAATCGTCAAAAACGAACCACATGAAAGAGAAACCAGAGTTAATCAACACGATTTTAAACAGATTCAAAACGAATAGATTAAACACAATCACTCTTCTAGACTCGATACTCAGTGCTAGAAGATAGCCTTCCTGATCAATAGAGATGTAGTGTTAAACGATTGATCAATTGCACACACGGAGAAAAAGGGATCGTGATAGATAAGAGCAGGAGGAATGAAAGAGAGGAAGACACCGATTTTTAACGTGGTTCGATAAGCTACTGCTTATCTACATCCACGTCCCGAGCAAGGGCTCGAGAGAGTCACTGGATTAATAAGATCAACACAAGCAACCCCTGGATTCACAGACCGAATCCAGGTGAACCCTCAACTGACAACACACAATTGAGAAAAACCTCACAGCCTACAGTGAGTGACAAAGCCGAGAGAATCACCGTCCGAAACTCTAATCTTCAATCGGATTCTTCTTGGATAAATACCGCCAGCGTGCTTGAGTTCCTCCGATGATAATGCCCTAAATTGATGCAGGCCTGATTTTCTCTTTCCATGATTTCCTCTATGATTTCCAGAATAAGTGTTTTAAATACCTGAATCAAAGAAAACACCTTTTTCTTTTTCGGTTTGGTTAGTAATCAAATCCGGTTAGACTCAACAATCTCCCCCTAAGTTGGATATCTCCAAACAGAAAAGATTTCTAGGAAAGCTGCCTAGTTTAGTCTTTATTCAAAGCATCAAAAAGCAAGAAAAAGAAACCAAGTCCGAAAGCAGAAAAACAAAACAAACCAAATTCGAATCAACCAAGAACATCAGAAAATGAAAACAAAACAGCAATTAAAATTCAACATCAGGATCACTTTCATAATCAGATGCATCGTCCCTTTCAGGTTTCTTCAAGAAGCTGTCCAGAATCTCTTGCTTCACATCCGAGCCCACCTGACTCCCCCCAAGATCCAAATCCTGGATATCTTCAATCTCCCAGTCACCTCTGATTTTAAGGGTTTTAACAAAGGATGAGATGCAATGATGCAGAGACCCTAGCGTACTTGCTTCAGCAACATCCCAGTTATTATTATCCAGAACTGTTGCAGACAGCAAATTCAGCTTAGTGATGATTTGACCTTTAGGACAGCAGAATGCAACTCCCTTATCTCCCCCTTTGGAGATGTCCAACTTGGGTCGTTGAGGAGCAGTGAGAACCCCAACCCTGCGCAAGATAGATTGAGGACGAAGGGGAAAGACACAAGTGTCCTTAATCTTGAATTCCAGGTCGACTTCAAGTGTGGTGAGGATCTCAGTAACAAATGCTGCCAAAGGCAGAGGGCCCGTGAACGTGGATTGAGCGGCATCATGAAGGACCTGCATCCTAAGGTGTGGCAAGCTAATAGGGTGCTGGGTTACGAAGCCATGATACAAAATCCAAACATCCAAAGGAAGAAGAACATCTAGATCATGCGAGCGGGGTACAAAAAGGCGGGTGAGAAAGAAATGAAACACACGAAGTGGGACCGGAATAGAAGAGATAGGAATAGGAAGTGAAGTTGGAGGAATATGTAAAGCTGCAAGAGCACCTCTCATGTCGAACCCTAACATGGCCAGCTGAAGCTCATTGCGAATCTGATGACCATAGATATTTTTGATACACAGAACTCTGGCAAGGAGTTCTGGTGTGACATTGATAAGATGACCGTAAACTTGAGTCTGTAGGACAAAAGGAGAGCTGGACAGAACAATCATGTTTCCATAAAATAATCGAACTGATTCAGGAAAGCAACTAAAAGGAACAGGATGAATGTAATTGGACCAGCCAAGATAAAACATAGGTTTATAGACTTCTATACCGTACTTGGCGAAGCCCTCAGGATGGAAACGGAAAGAAGAAAGAAGAGGACGAGTTCGAAAGCGACGGATGTATCGTTGACGAGCTGCTTCGGAGCGATGAGTCAGACCATTGATTTCAGTCATAACCATTTGTCCCTCCATGTTCTTAGCAGAGAAGAAAGTGAAGAGATTTGTGAGGCAGTGAGGAGCAAGGAAGAAAAGATGCCAATAAATAGAGACGACGAGAGAACAGAAAAGGAAATACACTGAATTTAAGGAAGGTAAGAAGGGTGACCGTCAAATGGACCCAAATCAAAGCAATCAAGAAAACTGAAACAGAAAGTGAATCGAATCAACCATGTTGACATTTACTGAAAACAAGGTAAGTCGGATCGACTGAAAATACCAAGATTTTGCCTGATTGACACAAATTGATCTTCCTTTAAGGCTTTAGTAAAGATATCTGCAAGTTGGGAACCAGTTGGAATGAACTGAATGTTGATGATATCTTGACTAACCAATTCTCTGAGAAAGTGATATTTAATGTCTATATGCTTCGTTCGAGAATGCAAAACAGGATTTTTAGACATGTTAATTGCACTCGTGTTATCACAGAGAAGAGGAGTGGAAGAAAAGGACAGGCCATAATCTTTCAGTTGAGTTCGAATCCATAAGATCTGGGTCGAACAACTCCCAGCAGCAATGTATTCTGCTTCTGCAGTAGACAAGGCTACAGATGGTTGTTTTTTACTTGACCAGGAAACCAAGACAGGACCAAGGAATTGACATGATCCAGAAGTGCTACGCCGATCAGTAGCACTCCCTGGGAAGTCAGAATCACTATAGCCTACCAATTCAAATTGATCTGAAGATGGATACCAAAGACCAAAGTCTTTGGTAGCAAGCAAATATCTAAGAACACGTTTAAGAGCTGAGAGATGACTGATTTTAGGATCTGTCTGAAAACGTGCACAAAGGCAAACACAGAAAAGGATGTCAGGTCTGCTAGCCGTTAAGTAAAGCAAAGATCCAATAAGAGCACGAAAGTGAGTTTTATCAGTTGATTCTTCAGAAGGATCAACTGATAATTTTGTGGTTGTAGCCATTGGAGTAGAGGCTGGTTTAGCCTTTGTGAAATTAAATTTAGAAAGAAGAGAGTTCGTGTAACTGGTTTGATGAATGAAAGTCCCAGTGGCTGTTTGATCAACCTGAAGTCCTAGAAAGAATTTTAACTCTCCCATCATACTCATTTCGAAGGTTTCTGACATCATAATCCCAAAAGATGTTCGTAGAGATGATTTGGTAGAGCCGAAAATAATGTCATCTACGTATATTTGGACAAGAAGAATGTCAGAGGATTCAGTTTTTATGAAGAGAGTTTTGTCAATTGATCCTTGAGTAAAGCCGTTAGAGAGAAGAAAGGCTGACAACCTGTCATACCAAGCTCTGGGAGCTTGGCGAAGACCATACAAAGCTTTGTGCAGTTTGAAAACATGACTAGGATACAATGGATCTTCGAAACCAGGAGGCTGTTTTACGAAAACTTCTTCCTTAATAAAACCATTTAAGAAGGCGCTCTTAACGTCCATTTGATAAAGTTTGAACTTTAAGAAACTGGAAAAGGCACATAAGATGCAAATCGCCTCAAGACGGGCAACTGGGGCAAATGTTTCGTCGAAATCAATTCCTTTTTCTTGTGAATAGCCTTGAGCAACAAGACGGGCCTTGTTTCGAGTGACTTCACCTTTGTCATTGGTTTTATTACGAAAAACCCACTTAGTTCCAATAATTGTTTTGTCGGATGGAGGAGAGACAAGTTCCCAAACATTAGCTCTGTCAAACTGATGCAATTCTTCTTGCATTGCAAGAATCCAATGTTCATCAAAAAGAGCTTCTTTAATTGTTTTGGGTTCAAGAAGAGACATCATTGCAGATTCCTCAGTTGCAACAAAGTCAAGAAGTTTCTTGGATCGAGTAATGACACGCTTTTGATTGTCACCAAGGATGAGGCTTGAAGGGTGTCGTTTTTGTATATGAAGTGGTGGTTGAGGAATGTCTGAAGAAGCAGAGGTGGGTGTTTGAATTATGGAAGAATCTATATTAGTAGGGAAAGAAGAAGACTGTGAAGGAACCAACACATCCGTGGCAATAGGGGAAGAAGAAGTGGAACCAAGATTAGATGGAAAAGAAAGAGGAAAACTGTCATCCTCATCAGATGATGATTTAATCGATGAGATATTGTCATCAAAGACAACGTGAATCGATTCTTCAACCTTTCCAGAAGATTTATTAAAAACACGAAAGGCTTTGCTTCTAGATGAATAACCAAGAAAAATTGATTCATTTGACTTAGCGTCAAACTTCCCTAAGTGATCTTTAGTATTAAGAACAAAGCAACGACACCCAAAGGGATGAAAGTAACTAAGAGAAGGAGTTCTATTTTTAAGCAATTCGTAAGGAGTCTTATTCAACCCTTTGCGAATTAAGGTTCTATTAAGAATATAGCAAGCAGTGGACACAGCCTCTGCCCAGAAACGTTTAGGTGTATTGTGATCAAGAAGCATGGTGCGTGACAGATCAAGCAAAGCTCTATTTTTACGTTCAACGACTCCATTTTGTTGTGGAGTCCTAGCAGCAGAAAAACTATGTTCAATTCCAAAAGATGAGCAAAAAGTTTCAAAATTTGAAGAAGAGAATCACCCCATTGTCACTCCTAATAGTTTTGATTTTAGAATTCAAAGAGTTCGTAATTTGACAAGCAAACTCAACAAACTTTTGAAAACACTCATCCTTTTTAGCAAGAAAGAAAACCCAAGTAAAACGAGAAAAGTCATCAACCAGAACAAAAGCAAAGAATTTTCCACCAAGGCTTTGAATGTTTGTAGGTCCAAACAGATCCATATGAAGTAATTGAAGAGGTTTCAAAGTCGAAATTTGTGAGATAGTCTTAAATGACGTTTTAACTTGTTTTCCTTTAACACAGGCTTCACAAAATTGCTGTTTATCAAGATTAAGAGCCGGTAAGCCTCTTACAAGACCAAGAGTTTTCAGTTTGGAAATTCGAGCTGAGCTGATGTGACCTAATTTTCTGTGCCATATCATTTCAAGAGAAGTTTTATATGCAGTAAAGCATTTTTCATTAAAAGCTTCTTGATTCTTCATATCAATAGTATAAATGTTACCATTTCGTGAACCAGTAAAAAGAGTTTTACCACTAGCAATCCGTTCAACTCTACAACAGTCAGTTTCAAAGATGACTCGATTTTCAGATCCACACAATTGGCTAATTGAGAGCAGGTTATGTTTAAGACCAGGAACAAACAAGACATTATGAAAAACTGGCTCAAATTGATTACCAGTCGTACCTTTGCCCATAATACGACTCTTGTTGTTGTCTCCAAAAACAACCTTACCTCCTTCAAATTCTTTAAGTGAGCTGAAGTTTCGCTTATCCCCTGTCATATGATTTGAGCATCCGCTGTCCAAGTACCACTCGTATTAATCTTTCTTTCCTGCACACGTAACATGGTTAGTTTTCTTGGGTACCCAGATCTGCTTGGATACCTGCTTATTTTGTGAGAATGTGCAAAATTTACTAGAGTGATTAGACTGAAAGCAATACTCACAACATTTAAAAGTTCTTTTCCAAACTTGAAAGTGACGAAAAAAGGTTCTCTTAGGTTTCCAAGATAAAAATTCAATTCGATTTTCTGCTTTAGCTCTTTCCCAGTAATAATTCTGTTTTTGCAAAATATTAATGGTTCTACTTAAGCTCTGTATCTTGTTCTCCTGTAGATTGATCTTTTCATAACAAGAGCAACTCTCTGATTCAGTTTTAAGTTTACTAGCCAACGCTCCATTCTTTAACTTAAGTCGTTTTGCAAATTCTGCTAGTGAAATGTAAGCTAACATGACATCTTCTTTAGAAAAATCTGATGTTGAGTCAAAACATACCTCGGAAGACGATGAGTCAATATCAGACTCACTGTCAGAGATAGCCATAAGAGCTTCTTCATCATCCGAATCAGTGTCACTCCAAGTCACCTTGAAGGCTTTCTCCTTTGAATACCCTCTTGTGGGACAATCTGAACGAATATGACCTGGTCTTCCACACTTAAAACAAGTTATAATATCTTTTTCATCATTAGATCTTTCATCGTCCTTCCTTGACTTAGACTAAACTCTAGTTCTTGACAAGTTTCGAC
Organism: Linum lewisii; assembly: GCA_034768395.1. NCBI lineage: Eukaryota > Viridiplantae > Streptophyta > Magnoliopsida > Malpighiales > Linaceae > Linum > Linum lewisii. The sequence continues at coordinate 52,550,187 of CM068300.1, read as the reverse complement.
TCTTTGACTGTTCACGCTTTTGTTTAAGAAATTGTCTAAATCTTTTTGTCATAAGGGCAACCTCATCATTTTCAAGATCCTCTTCATCACTAGAGTCTTGCTTTCTAGCTGCTTTGAGAGCTATATTTTTCAAAGCTTTAGAATCTTCTACAACATCAGCTTGTCTCAAAACAACCTCATGTCTGATAAGTGAACCAATAAGATTTTAAAGACTAAGGACTGACAGATCCTTAGCCTCTTCAATAGCAGTAATTTTAGGCATCCATTCTCTAGGTAAAGACCTCAAAATCTTCCTAACAAGATCAGTTTTGTTCAATTTCTTACCAAGATGTCCTAACTTTGACACAATCAGATTGAATCTATCATACATAGCAGATATAGTTTCATTTTCAGTCATCTTAAAAATCTCATATTCATGCATCAAAACATTGATTTTTGTCTCTTTTACTTGGGATGTACCATCATGCGTTGTTTCTAATGTTTTCCAGACTTCATTTGCAGTTTCACATGAGCTAATTCAATTATATTCATCATTGCAAAGAGCACAGTAGAAAACATTTAAAGCTTAGCATTTAGTTGAGCCTTATTTTTCTTGGCTTCATCCCAAGTTTCGAAATCACCAGAAAGATCAATTCCTCCTTTATCCACCATTTGCCAAGTTGCAAAGTCCATACCTTGAAAGAAGACCCTCATTCTGTTCTTCCAGAACTGGTAATTCGTTCCGTCAAACCACGGTGGTTGAGAATGAGATAGCCCTTCAATTCCTGGTACTTGGCTCGATCGAGATGCCATCCTCATCGTTTCGTCTCGGCAGCTGTGAACTCAGTTCGAGAAGCACGCTCTGATACCAATTGAAAGAGAAACCAGAGTTAATCAACACGATTTTAAACAGATTCAAAACGAATAGATTAAACACAATCACTCTTCTAGACTCGATACTCAGTGCTAGAAGATAGCCTTCCTGATCGAATAGAGATGTAGTGTTAAACGATTGATCAATTGCACACACGGAGAAAAAGGGATCGTGAGAGATAAGAGCAGGAGGAATGAAAGAGAGGAAGACACCGATTTTTAACGTGGTTCGATAAGCTACTGCTTATCTACATCCACGTCCCGAGCAAGGGCTCGAGAGAGTCACTGGATTAATAAGATCAACACAAGCAACCCCTGGATTCACAGACCGAATCCAGGTGAACCCTCAACTGACAACACACAATTGAGAAAAACCTCACAGCCTACAGTGAGTGACAAAGCCGAGAGAATCACCGTCCGAAACTCTAATCTTCAATCGGATTCTTCTTGGATAAATACCGCCAGCGTGCTTGAGTTCCTCCGATGATAATGCCCTAAATTGATGCAGGCCTGATTTTCTCTTTCCATGATTTCCTCCATGATTTCCAGAGTAAGTGCTTTAAATACCTAAATCAAAGAAAACACCTTTTTCTTTTTCGGTTTGGTTAGTAATCAAATCCAGTTAGACTCAACACCACATGCATAACAATTTATCCAAAATTTTCAAGTTGGAAACAATCAGAACAAAACAACACTTGCTTTACAGAAATAGTAGAAGAAGGAGAAGGAGATGATTGTGATGATAGTGGAAGAATCAGAACAAAACAACACCAAATCGGAACAAAATAAAGAAATAGTTGAAGAAAGAGATGATTGTGATGATAGTGTTTTATCTATCTGCTTGTTTTAATAATAATAAATATGACAATATGCGTTCCTAATTTCCTAGATCCGGCGCGGTGGAGTTTTGGATTGTTATTGGATTATTACCGCCGCCACCAAGGGAGGGACTGGATCATTGCCGCCGCCACCAGGGGAGGGACTGGATCATTGCCACCACCATTAGGGGAAAGAATATCGGTGAGAGACTCCATGATTTTGACTCCACGATGTAATCTCGGACCTCCTTCAATAGATTCGTCAATGGAGTTTTCTGGCAACTAGGAACCGACACTAAATCAAAAGGGTTGGTGTGTGTGGTGCGACGTCTAAGACGTGTTGTTGGCATGTGGCGATCCGACGGCAGTTGCAGGTTGAGGCGGCAGCAAAGATAGATCAGAAGAAGAGAGTTTGAGAGACATGAGTGGCGGCTAGGGTTTTTTTTATGTTTGGAGTGAATGTTCCACAAGCCCTAATAATTTAAATAGGTACCCAAAATTACTTATTTGCCCAATTTATTATAAACCGTTAGATCTAGTTCCTAATCTAATGGTTCTTAGTAGTGTCCTTATATGAGGACACTAATAAGTGTCCTAATAGTAGTAGGTACCTATGTGTTGGATACATTCTCTTTGAGAAATGACATATAGTCTTATAGACTATTGATATTAAATAATTCCAACATCCAACCATCATTGTTTCCAAATCATTATAACGAATAGCTTTCACTAATAGAAACAATAAAATAATAACGTATATGAATAATAACGAATTGAAACTTCATAATACAGAGTTCATACCTTATGATGACGATCTTGTTCTCCAAGGAGTAAAACTTTGTGAATCTTCAAGTGGGCAGAGCCTCGTGCTAATAACGTGTGATGAAAGTGATGAAGAACTATAAACTATGAAGTAGAGAGAAAACACAAGAGAGAAAGATGGGAGAATTGCTTCTTATTATTCATCCCAATAGATACAAGGATGTGCTCTATTTATAGGCACATAATACATAACTCCTATAGGCTAATGTAATTACACATGAATAGAGAGAATAATGAGTCATGAATGGGCTCATATAATTACACATAAATGGGGAGAAGAATGGGTCATGGAAGACATTGATTCTTATGATCAATGTTATAAGGAAGCATCCTATGTGAATGTATCATCCTAGGTAGCATCTTATGTAAAGGTAGCATCCTATGTGAATCATTGACATTCACTACAATATTATTCATAACGATTGTTAATTACAGCCAATAAAAAGTTAGTTTGTTAATGGGTTGGTTACTTAAATGATCACTAAACTTTGACCAAATAACCCGGTGGTCACTGTTCTTCAAAAAATTTCCTAGCACTCACACAACTTTGGTTGATTATCCTAGCAGTCACTATCGTCTACGGACATCCAATTTTCCATCCATCTGCATACGTGGCGATGCCATCAAGGCAGCCACATCATCTAAATGGCCACATCATCTAAATCAAACCCCAAACCCAAACCTGAACACCCACCCTAATTACCAAACCAAATCGACCCAAATCAACTCTTTCCTCTTCCCTCCTTCTCTTTCCTCCTCCTCCCTCTTCCTCCACACAACCTCCAGAATCCGTGTCGCCAAGCCACCTGACGCCGCCCGACGCCGTCACTGCCGCCGCCACTCGCCGTCGCCGCCGCTCGCCGTCGCCGCCGCCTGTTGACAGATCCTCCATTTACAGAACAGGGTCTTCTTCCTTAGATCCTCCAACAGATGAGAAAGATGAGAAAACACCAGCAAACATGCTGCTGAAAGAGGCTCACCAAAGTCCTGATCCATTACCAAAAGCCAGGAAAATAGCTGTTGGTGTACAAATATTGGTTGTATATTATTATTATGATCTTTCCTTACATCTGTGAGATGTAATGTTTAAGCCTTTGTAGACACAATTGATTAGCAAATGAGGAATGCAAGTGCAGGGCTGCTGCGGATTAGACTTTGACAGTGTAAATTGTAAATTTAAGAAGCATATTGTTTGAGAAAACTTGGATAATCATCAAATTTAAGGGCTGCTGGGAATTAGACTTTGCAAATTGCAAGTGTAAGTTGAAGATAATCAGCAAAATGTGCACAATGAAACTACCAAAACTGAATAATTTTATAGTCTAGTCCTCTGAACATCTAACTGATCCATGATTTGTTTTTGGAGCACAGAGCTTGGCATGTAATATAGATTGAATCAACATCAAAATTACTGAATAGTTCCCATATTTGACCAGCCATGTTCATATAGAGCCTGTATACATGTATGTAAGGTATCCAACCAACCAGTTCCCATGTATGGAATGCAGAAAAGGAAGCACAAGCACTATAGATCCAACTATTTTCCAGTCACATGATCATCATCATCATCACTGAGAGCATCGAAATCTTGTTCATTCCCATGGTAGCTCATCATCCTGGAAGAAGCCTGTTTAGCCCACTTGACGATTTTGTCAGCCTCCCTGTTGACCCTCTCTTCTTCCTTGATGGCCTTCTTAAGTATCGTCTGCTGCTCCTTCACTGAAAATGTCCCCAAATCAGACAACAGCTCGTCCCCTCCATAGCTGCTTCCCCAATCAAACTCCCAATTCTCTTTACTCTTTGTCCTGACTGTCTTCTTCTTCGGAGAACACCAGAAGCATCCTGGTTTCGTAGGTGGAGAAGGTGACTGATCCCTGGAAGAGTTTGAAAACCCTAATGGAGAGCTAACGAATGGCTTCGATTTCGGTTTCAGAATCGAATCTGGGGTCTTGTTCTTCTTCGTCTCGGATTTCTCTTTGGAGAAGAAAATATCTTCGATACAGGAATTGGAGGAAGAATCAGAAGGAGAGGAAACATACCCACGCTTCGATTTCTCGTCGGAACGCTTTCCCCCCTTCTCCGACAAACCCTCTTCACCAATTGCTTTGTCCTGCTCTGTTTTCACTCTACCTTCCTCTGACGGGCGTCCAGTCTTCTCATCAGGAACAGAGCAAAGACGACGATGATGCAGATCGCTCTTTGAATTGGAGAGAGATTTGGCTTTTGCAGTACCTTCGGTAGGAGAAGCAGCATCGGCGGCGGCGGGGAAAGACTTGAGCTTGCGGAAGCGGGTCTCCAAATCGGAAGGGAGGAGAGAGTCGTTGAAGCTGGAGCAGTTGATTTTGGATACTTGTTCGAGGACGCAGAGATCCTTGGTCTGGGAGATGAGGTCGTCGACGGCGGATTCGTCGGTGTCGGAGAGGTTTCCGAAGCCGAAATCCGCCATTTTTGCTTGTGGGATTCAGTGAGATGAAGTTAGAGGAAGAGTGAGTGATGAGCGAGTGAGGAGTGGGTATAGAAAGAAAGGGGGAGTTTAGGCAGTGGGTGTGAAAAGGAAGAGGATGATTGGGGGAGCGTCGTCCAACGCAGTGGCTGCCGTAACGGGCGGCGGCGAGCGGCGACGACGGCGGCGAGCGGCGGCGGGCGGCTTGGTGGCGGCGGATTCTGGAGGTTGTGGTGGAGGAAGAGGGAGGAGGAGGAAAGAGAAGGAGGGAAGAAGAAATAGTTGATTTGGATTGATTTGGTTTGGTAATTAGGGTGGGTGTTCAGGTTTGGGTTTGGGGTTTGGTTTAGATGATGTGGCCATTTAGATGATGTGGCTGGCTTGATGGCATCTCCACGTATGCAGATGGATGGAAAATTGGATGTCCGTAGACGGTAGTGACTGCTAGGAAAATCAGCCAAAGTTGTGTGAGTGCTAGGAAATTTTTTGAAGAACAGTGACCACCGGGTTATTTGGTCAAAGTTTAGTGATCATTTAAGTAACCAACCCGTTTGTTAATAGATTATTGAAGGAAAGAATTAGGAATGCATGTTAGAGTTGGAGTTGGAGTTGGAGTGATGATATAATTGAGAAGTCTAATTTCAACATTATAATGATTAATAAGCAATCTATACCTTTGACAACCAAAACAAACGAATCTAGTTACCACTGTTGATGTCTCTACTTACATGATTGATAAATATATAGATTAGATAGACAGATCTAGCTTTCAAAACTACACAGTAAACAGTTTTTGAATTATTAGTTATGAAAAAGATGTTTTGTTGTCTCCCTTTGATTAGAAATTATGCTTTTCTTTCTTTTTGTCTTTTCCATCAGCAAATAAATGATCGTACATTTTTCATTTTGGGTGGACACTTAATTTTTATTCGTATATGATTGACTTATTTTCTCCATCTATGACAAAAAAGTAAAGGTAATTAAACAAACTTTTATCCTTTTAACTCCAAATTTCAACTTACTCGTGTCTTCATTTCTTACTACTCAAGTTTCACTCTCCTTTTCTGGTGGATCACCCATCACTTGAAATGCCCTTTTCTTTTATAAGTATATATATGACTTTCAGTGTTACCTTTTGGCCCTTTTAAATGTTCTGTTTCTATTATGGAAGAAATTACCCAAAATGCCCATCCAAGGAAGCATATATAATTTGTAAAGTTAGATGGTGAAATGAACCAGAGGTATCCATCAAATAAATTAATAAATATTGAAAATAAATGTACAATAAGATTCGTCATTAATTAATTACTTAAAACCCATCTCAGTTACTGTTCTGCTGTGCTTTGGTGCTAATCAATACATGATCCTTTCATCAAAAAAAAATTAATTACTTAAAACCAAGTAGAAAAGAAGAAGAGAGAATGTCATGGGCCTGCAGGAGCAAGACTGAGATGTAAATCAAGGCCCAATGAGTCATCGAAACTAGGCCCACCTTCCCCTTTCGAGAATCTGCTGAGCGATGTCGGCCCATCCGAACTGTACTGGTGTGGCCCACCTCCAACTCCGTGCACATGCTGGGACCCACCAGGCAGCTCCCCTACTCCGCCACCATACAGTAGTAACCCGCCTGCGCCTCTCCCACCGGCGCCAGCACCGTCGGAGCTGAAGACTGCGCCGTGGGAGACTCCGAAGGGAGGGGCGGATCGGGGCAAGTAAACCCAAGACGGAGCCAGTAGATGCGGTGGAGGAGCAAAGGCTGAGATCATAGGATTCCGACCACCTCCGAAAGAGACGGCGGCGGCGGCGGCGTTACGGGAGGCTTGCAGCTGAGCCCTCTTCAGTTGCTGACGCTCCTTTTTGTGGGCGTTCTGGTGGCCACCAAGAGCTTGGGAATTCGCAAACTCCCTGCAGCAGTACTGACACTCGTACTTTCTGTTGTTGTTATTGTTGTTACCTGATCCATCGGCTGACGGCGGATGTGGGCTTGGCGTGGAAGGGAAACAGCTGGATTCAAGGGAGTCGGCGGCGGACACGGCGGATGTGAGATGGTTGTGGTGGTGGTGGTCATCATGATTGTAGTAGTAGTTGTTGTTACTATAATGATGTTGAGAATCAACAGATGATGAGACGCTGAAACCAAAGAGCTTGAGTCTTGGAGAGGAAGGGGATGAAGAAGATGAGGTGTTGGGTTGTGATTGGTAGTTGTGAAGATCAACCTCTTCCATGTATCCACCGGAGAACAACCTAGTTTACTGTCGGAAGATGAGAGAGAGAGATGATTTGAGAGTGGGCAATAGAGGGAAAGGGTTGCATGAGTGACGGGTATATAAATAACAAATGGAATTCTCAAATAAACTATAATATTAATAAATATAAACTTTAAAAAAAATATTAATAAATCATGGAAAAATAGGAAGAGAAAACCTTATTTTTGTTTTTTTTGTTATGGGTATCCGGAGTTTAGAGTATAGAGTAGATAAGCAGAAAGTGAAAAGGGTTTGCGTACATCCCAAGGAACACTAACTCAAACTCAGACTCGACTGTTCTTTTTGGGTGGGAATAAGTGTTTATTATTTGGATTACTACAATAAGCTCTTTTCAATTTAAACGTTCACGATTTTTTTGATTCATTCTCCAATAATAACAGGGGCGGATCGGGGTAGGGTTCCCAAACCATGTATATTTTTGTACGTATAAATAGATTGGCCTAGTAATTTTTTAGATTGAGTCCAATACATATGAAATGACCCAGTGTCTTGATCCATCCTAGATCCGCCCTTGAAGAATAATACCAATATTGAAAAAACCAAAAAAGAGAAAATGAAAACGCAAGCTTTTGACTCACAAAGATGTTTATATACCAATGTAGTGATTATCAGGGAATTGGCAAAATTATTGAGAAAACAAGTTAAAAAAATTGTAACACCAGTATTCTACCAAGTAAAAAAATTATGAAATTATGGTCCTACTAACTCGATTATTCGATACTAGTGTTCACGAATTGGATACTAGTATAATTACGATAAATAACTTTGTCGTGAACATATTATTACATAATTGCATATTAGTAATAAGTTAGACCTAATACTAGTATTCACTAATTGAAAATCATTCTATCTGGATTTAGTGATTTACTAGTTCACCAAAAATAGAAAAGGTGGATTCTTAGTTAGTAGTCCTACCACAAACAACCCCAAATATAAACAACATGAACAAAACAAGAACCTTTATAAACAAATTTGAATTATTAAAGAAAGAAGTTATAATGCAATTTAAATACCGATATAGTACTCTCTATTGTTTGATTGGTTTGTCTCTTCTACTTGGACTTAAGCTTTCCTTCCAACAAAACTTTTCATTATTATTATTATTTTTTTTTAAACAAGAATTTGTAAGATGTGATGCATGTGGGTAGCGTAGCTCCTGAGTTTATATTAGAGGTTAGTTAAGAAATCATTGGTGTACGTATGCCTTTCACGTATACGTATATGTTTACATGTGTGCATAATTGTCGGAAGTGGCTTTTCTTTCTTAATACTTGATTCAATTTTAAATATAAAAAAATATAGCCGTTTGAATAATTGTTGAATAAGTCAATAAAGATCTATCCACCTCCTGATATATACATGTAACATTTCTACAAAACTATATCAGACGTACTAATTTCTATATTTTGATTAGTTTTCTTTTCTAAGAATGACTTATGTGAGTGAGTTAATTAAAATGTTGGCAGACTTTGGTTTGAATATTTGGGAAAGAGAGAGAGAGGTGAAGTGGACCAGTTGAGTTAGAATGATGATGATGCAAAGTGTGCAAGTGTGGAATCTATCTCCAATTAGAAGCTAACAAATCTTTGTTTGAATACTACAATTTAATTACAACGCCACATTAATTATTGCGGTTGATATACTATATTAGTGTTTGAATTAAGAAAAGAATTCTTTGCTGTTAAGGCTAATACCAAGATCCACTACTTATACATATTGATCATTGACACGTATTCTTTTCCATCCAACATATATTATACTAATCATCTCACTTCCACCCATACTACTCATGGGGTGGTTTGGTTGATGGAATTGGGTCTGAGAAATGGATTTCAATTCCCAGCTTAATGAGAATTGTAGTGCAAGTCAATTCCCAATAAACCGGGAATTGGATCTCAATTCCCGGACCCAATTCCATCAACCAAACGGCCCCTATATTTATGTCTTCATCATTCATCATCTACTTGGCTAACATCTCTTGTTTTCAACCTATGTATTGGTTTAGTGGTACAAATTGTGTCCAGTCAAACATAAAGTGATTTTTACTTGGGATGGATAGGTTGTCTCACCATGGGTATGTGGGTCAACCATGAGGACAAGGTAGTTAGGTTGGCCACTTGATGCGAGAATGTTTTAGCGAGATCGTATTTTCCTTGGGTCTTTCTGGTTATATTACTCAACAAGTGATACAGGTTTCAAAGGTTTGGTTTTGCTATTGTTTGTGAAATAATCAAATTAAGAATGCAAAAGTAAACAAGTAAACAGATTTGGGGTTTTAAGATTGATAAAGGTAGTTGTCCATATACTCGAATCCGCCCTAGTTTGGTTCAGAGGGATAGATGCCATGCAGTCTCGGTTACTCGGAAGTGATGACCTGACAGTCCCTTAGGTAATCTCTACTCCATGTAGGGGCACAATTAGGGGGGAAGCCGGACTGATCCCCGGCTCACCCCACTTTCAGTACCGAGCATTGAAATTGAGTACACATTTGAGATATTTTCGAATCCGGCTCAGTCCAAATTTTAAATACGGTTCAATGTTATATTAATTCGATGACTTGAAACCAAATGTATTTTTAAAAATCATGTATTTTTAAAAATACATGAAACCAAATGTATTTTTAAAAATCATGTATTTTTAAAAATCATGTATTTTTTAGAAAATCTAATATAGTTACTAGACTTAATCATATTTAACCATGCATTTATCTTAATATCTCATCACCATGTGTAGATGGTTCAGTAAGGTCAATCATTGGGACTTATGAATGAGTAAGATTGTAGTATTTGATAATAAATCATTCACATATTAAAAGATATATCTAGCGTAATATGTATATTCTTGTAATATAAGTAGAATTAGCTCAATTTTAAATTTGTAAAAAAATTGTTTTGATTTCGGCTCAGTACATCTTTGAATCCTGGTTCCGCCCCTGACTCCAAGATCAGGCTGTAGAGATACTATCATATCCAATCCAAAAGGTCATATGGTCAAGCTAACATAAGGATTTTCAAGAACGCATACAAGGTGTTCAGTGAAATGTCACAACGATAATGCAAAAAGATTAGGTCTACCAATCCTATGGTGAAGCTACCGGCAGTACCTAACGACTTCCTAAACTCTAGAACGACTCACGTTCTTGGTCAGACCCGCGAAATCAAAGATAAACAATGAAACTGACAATTGGTCAATTAATCAGATTCAAAACGTTCAAATTAGGGTTTAAAAGAATCACATCAAAAAACTTAAATAACCTCAATTAACATCAAAGGGTTAGAACCCAACATCATTCATACAAAAAATTCCTCTAGGGTTTCATCTAATCTGAAAAAACCTGGAAGTTTAGCTGCTCATGGTTTCGAAGGAAATCATAGATACAAATGAGAAGAATATCATCTTGCTCCGGGAGAAACTAATCCTGATGATCTAATCGAACCTCTGGCCAATCCTTAGCTTCCTTCCGCTCAATCATGCTCCGAGAACCTTCAAAATCTCCCCCCAATGGTGGTCGGTTCATCCAAAAATCGTCCAAGTCTCATTATGCCATCCAAAACCATTTCCTTGTTGAAATAGGGGAATTTTTCCCGTGTTGGTAGCTTACACGGCACGATGTGTAAGTAGAGATATCAATCATGTTTGTTTGGGCCTTCTTCCCTCGACCCGGATCACTCCAAGGGGCCTAGAATCCCATGTCACTCAATGATACACTCTCGGTTCGATTCCCCAATGTCTGTTATTACCTGAAATACATAAAAAAACGTGCAAAAAGACGTAAGATGACTCTAAGGCCGAAAGGAGAATAAACTCACTTAAAATAACCCAAACAAGATAAAAATCATCATGAAAATATCGTCTAATGAGGGATTGAAAATACCAATATTTGGGTGCATCACCACTCCCAACCAAAGGGAGGTTGTATTTTGGGGGTTTGAAGAAGAAAGAATAGTAAAAGTTTCTATTCTTGCCAACTTTGAAGACTCAGAAGTTGATCCAGAAGGGGTGTGAGGCATTCCTTCCACATGCAACCGTGGAGAGTGATGCTACACTTGAGGAGGTGCACATGGTGAATAAGTTCCCGAACGTGTTCCATAGGACTTTCCTAGATTACTTCTAGAGCGAGTGATGTCCTTTGAAATTGAGCTAGTAGTGGAGACGAATCTCATTTCCATTGCGCCTTACCGGATGGCTCTAGTGGAGCTAAAAGAGATCGAGATTAAGCTAAAATAGCTCCTAGACAAGGGTTTCATCTGCCCAAACACCTCAGAATTCCTGGTTGTTAACAATTGTACGTCAAAAAAGCCTTCGTACACGAGAAACTCAAGGAGACAATTTACATGGATTGTCCTCTATATTATAATCTAGCTATTGACGATATGATATGTCTTCTCCGTCGCTCTTTATATGGCCTTAAACAAGCACTTCATGCATGGTTTGAAACCTTTCATAATCTGGTTATCGATTCTGGATTTGTTCAGAGTAAAAAAGATCATTCTCTATTTACAACAATAGTGACAGCGACATTACTATTCTTATTATATATGTTGATGACATGATACTTACCGGTAGTGATTAACAAGGTATTGTGGATATCATGAAAGGGAATTGGAATTTTGTAGCACAATTTTAAAAAATATGTACCGTCAGTAGCCAAATGTGTAAAAAAGTCCAGAAATAGCACAATCTGACTGGCAGCCAGCTACGCGCCAGCCAGGTAGCGCTGCTCCACCCAGCCAGCTCATCGCTACCCAGCAAGCGCAGCGCTGGCTGCCTTATCAGATTTGATATCGTCAAATGCTCCGTTAGGGTTTCATCAATCCCAGCCAGCTATGCGCTGGCTAGATGGCGCATCGCTGCCTGGGACTGATGAAACCCTAAGCCCCTCAATTTTTAGTATAAATACCCCCTCTATGATGCAGTTTTGCACCACTCACCTCCCTTGAAGCCCACTTAGAATTTGAAGTAGGCAGCCGTCACCAAGCTAAGAATATGTCGTTCTTCAACTCTGGCTCTAGGTCTCGGAAGAGTAAGCGTAAGTGAAATTCGTTAGAGTGCTTTATACTTATCTCATTTATTCGTTTAACGAATTAATCTTGTGTACTAATTACTGTTGTTCTGTAGTGACAGATACTGAGAGGGTAATGCACAAGTTGAAGAAGCCGGTGGAGGAGGACTTGTTCGTTTATGAGGCAAGTGTGGTTAACTGCTGGTGTGACTTAAGGGCGACTAGATCCGTTCGACCGAGTGATCTGGAACGCTATTTTGGCTGCCCTCTTGAGAGAGAGGTAAAAAAAGGGTTCGAATTTAATTTTATTCATTTTCCTAGTTCTCAAAACCCTCTAAGTTTGTTTTCTGATCTGTAGGAGAAGGGTGTAGTTATTATGAAAAACTGGAGGTGCGGGAGGCCGTGGATGCTGCTATTAAGGAGAAGGACCAAATCATTCGGGCGAAGGACGAACAACTTGTTCGAGCGAATAGGGAGAAGGATGACATCGTTGAGGAGAAGGACAACATTATTCGAGACCTGAGGGAAGAAATTTCATGGTTGCACGTTTCAATCAATAGGTTGCTCAGGGAATGGCCTCCCTCTCCACCACCCGGACGTTGTCCTTACAATTGACATCCATGTTGGGCCTAGTGTGTTTGTTGTTTCTGTTGTTGTTGTTGTTGTTGTTGTTGTTGTTGTTGTTGTTGTGTTGTTGTTGTCGTCGTTGTCGTTGTTGTCGTTGTTGGCGTCATTATCGAAGTTAATAAAATGACTGGTCTGTAGTTGCAACCTTTGTTCATTGTGTTGTCAAATTTAATTTGTTTTTATGACATAGTTGCAGTCTTTTTCAGTGTGCGGCCAATAAATGTACACCATTTCTGAAGTGTGCGGTCAATTTTGAAGGATGGACTAATAAAAGTAACTTCGTAGTACAACTACAAAACAAAAATTACATTGAAACTGAAACATGAAATTGACAACCAAACATTTGAAATACAGATTACCAAACACAGACTACCAAACACATAATACTAAACATTTCATAGTGCAATTAACCGTTCCTTGTAGGGTTTGGATTTCTGCTGTTTCGCCTCGCACGTCGGCACGTCCTCCTATTGTGCCCTTCTTGCTGGCAGTAACTGCAGTGAGGCTCAATATCTTCAACCCAGTCCATCTCGTTGCGTATGCGAGAATGTCGTGGTCACCCCATCTCTCTGACCCTTCCTGGGTCAGGCATCAACTTAGGCCCTCCATGAGGCACTCAGTCGTCTTTCGAGCCGATAAGGAGGAAACTCCGTCCGTATATGTGTCTTACTGTTTCCAGCCTGTAATGGGCGTTGGCGTAGTATAAGGGATCTTGATTGGCGGCGTTACATGCGGCCACGGCATGTGAACAAGGCATCTTCCACTGTTGGAACATGCGGCCACAGCAATGCCCGTCCCCCTCCTCGTAGTCCAAGCGAACTTCTTGCCTATTGTTTCCCTTCCCGTTGCTGCGATTTATCACCGTCTATATTTCGAATATCCCAGCATCATAATCGAAAGTCCTCACTGTGTGGGAAGTGGCCTTATTCACTCTTTTCTGCAGGCGCTTAAGACACTTATTCGTCCAGATTGCACCGGCCCCCTGTTCTTCTCGAACCCTCTTCCGTCAATCTTTGAAATATGTTTGCAGCCTGTAGAAAGTGGATTCCACCAAAGCTGCAACAGGGAGAGCCCGGATTGACTTGAATGCCCCATTCACGCTCTCCGCCATGTTTGATGTCAATTGGTTCCATCGTGCCCCGTCGTGTTGAGCGTCTACGGCTCTTGACCAATATAACTGATCTTCAAGCGCCACTTTTTATTCACGGGGTCGTCCCTTGCGAATCTTGTTGCCCCCTTGTTGAAATTTCTCAAGGACCGGCGTTTAGCTTCAGGTAAGGGAGAATGGATTACAATGATATACGCTGAAATTGTTAAGTACTTGGTGGAGTGTCATGATACTTACCTAAATTCATAAGGCGGTTTTTCATTTTTGGGTTCTTGGCGCTCTTGTTGTAATTGCTTACATAGTGTCTGGCGCACCACCGCCAATGCCATCCAAATTGGATTTTCTCCATTGCACTCACGATGCCCACATGTCGGTCGGATATGACACATACTCCGCGTCTCTGTGTGACTCGCCGTTGTATGCAATCAAAGAACCATTCCCACGTCTCCTTGCTTTCAACGTCCACAATTGCGAAAGCCACAGTGAAGATGTTCTTATTACCATCGAACGAACTAGCCATGAGTAGTGTGTGCTTGTATTTTCCTGTCATGAAGGTACCGTCGACGACGAGCACAGGAGGACAATGTTTGAAACCTTCAATGGACGGGGCGAAACTCCAAAACACACGGTCGAATTGGGTGATTGTATCTCCATCATCCGTTGTGATTTCTTTCGTGACGAATTCAACTTCCGTCCCATAGTTCCGATCTTGTATTGCCTTCATTAGGGTAGGTAACTCGTTGTATGATTCCTCCCAATTACCATATATCCGCTCCATGGCGCGCTGTTTGCCGTTCCATGCCTTCTTGTAAGAAATTTGCAGTCCGTACATAGTATGTATCTCTGTCTGAAGAAGTTTGATCCGAATATGAGGGCGTGCTTGGACAAAGGGCGTGATTGCATCAGCTATGACATTGACGTCCAACTGGGTCGGACTGATGTTGTTCTGGCTCCCTAAACACGTATGGGCCGGATTGAATTATTTTACCGTCCACACATCGCTCTCATCTGTAGTGAGCCTTATCCTCCACGGGCATCCATTGCTTTGATATCCATGACATCGTTGCTCAAGCAACCATTTGCTAGACCGTGTCGTGCATAACATGCGGTTATTCCTGAGTGCATATTGCTTTAGACTAGTTTGAGCCACAGTTTGCTTTCGAATTGTTGACCAACCCCTAACCCTGGCCCGTCAATGTGCCACCGTGGAACGTTATGAATGCCGTACTCGTTGTTGCTTGTAGTAATCAGGGCACCGATATCTTCCGGTAAATGTGTGAAATGGCTCGGGGGGTGTAGTCTCTCAGAGGTTGCGCATTCACAAAGGGTTGCGTTTCAATGTCCGGCTCAGATACATTTGCTGCGTCCTGCTCCGAGTTGACGTCGCTTTCGGACGAGTCTCCTTCCATCTCATTTCCCAAGTGTGCTACCGTACTTTCTTGCCTACTATCGCCACGCAATTGTATCGGGTGTGTTTGATTGCTCTGACTGCTCTGGCCACTATAACAGGCACTCGCTCCGTCACCCATGAATATAGATTCTCTCTGGGCCGGCGTCCCAAGGTGGTCGAACTCAAAGTATAGCTCTGCCACTCGGTAGTCCGACTGTGTTGCCATGATGTTGTAGATAACCTCCAACCCAGTAACGTCATTAAGAATGAGTGGGTGTGCCACAATTTGGTCATTCGCAAAGACTGGACATCGATACATGATAGTCCTCAGAACCGCCGAAGATCCTACCTCCATCTTTCGCAAGAAAACTGGACATGCCTGTTGTAGTGAAGGTTGCCTCGTCATTTTGAGGCGACATAATTTCCCCCCGCTGTAGCACACCCCACCGTGTTGTCCGTGTACTATTTCGCCATCCCATCGGAGCCAAAACGCGAAATTCATTCTCTCTGGTTAGAAGATATTGAGAATTGTAGTAGGTTTCAAGTAGTTTGGAAGAGTTAGTATGGTGTTTGTGGACTCACGCCTCTATATAATGTAAGGAAGATAGTAGTCAATTATTAGTTGTCTTTTTGAAGAGCTGCAGATTGCCACAATTAGTGGATGCCACAATTGCAGAACACCAACTTTTTTCACGTGTGATGTCAATTATACTGTACAGAACTTACATCATTGTGTCGTCAATAATTGGTTGACTTAATGAGGAGCTGCAGCTTTAATCACGTGTGTTGTCAATTATATCTTGCAAAAATTATACCTATCTATGTGAACAGATGTAGCTTTTTTGAATTGTGTGATCAATTATATGTTGCATTTCTAGGGTGTTGTGAACTCATAAGATACAATGAAATATAACTTTGAATACCATGAAACAAACGTCTACTATAAATTACTCTGAAATACGAAATACAATGAAATAAACAAGCACTACCACAACTACTCACGACCCCTCCCATCACGACCCTCCCATCACGACCCTCCCTCCCGACCCCCACCCTCACGACCCCTACTCTCCCGACCCCTACGCCGACCCTGTCCCCTCCAATGTGCCCCCAGCTCATGGCCTCCAGTACCGCACATCCTATGCGTAGGCTCTCGCCTCAGTCCATATCAATGCTGCCCTTCGGCGGGTGGAGTATCATCATCATCGAAAGATGCCTCATATGTCACTACGGGTGGTGTGACATACTGAGACCCAGACGGACCTGCGTAAGATGTGGAAGGACCCCAATGAGACCCGAATGGAGGGGCGTAAGATGTATAGCCTCCACTAGGGACTGTAGGAGTGGTGTGTGGCTGGGTCAGGTCCAGATGCTGTGTGTAATCCTGATGCTGTGTATAGTCCTTCGGCTGGGTGTAGTCCTGACTCCCCATATAATCGAAAGTCGCGTCTCCTGTAGTGTCGAATGGATAGTGCTCCGAGTATCGGGTCTGCTGGTGGTGTGGATCCCACTGCGGCAATGCTGGCTCCCACAATCGCGGGACAGAGGGGACATCTACATGCTGTCGGACTCTACGTGTAGAAGGAATCCTGGCAGCTGGCGGGTCAGGTACTGGGTACTCAGCATGTCGTGGATGGGTGGCCTGCCGGGGTGCCCTCCTAGACTCAGCCGTCCTATGGATCCCGCCTGAAGCATGCATCATTGACCTCAATGTAGTATGCATCTCATGCTGCTCCTGAGGCGTGATATGTGACTGGCCAGTAGTCACGTATAGCCTCTCCATGCCATCAAGCTACAACACATAATAAGAATGGTTAAACATGTAACTAGAATTAGTTGTAATAATTATGACAAAGCCTACGTACCAAAGACTGGTCCACGGCTCCTCGGCGAGAAACTGTACGTCTAGTGATGCCATGATACCACTGGTTGATCTCGTCGTGGAAGTGATAGGACTCCCTCTCCTCGCTCCGCAGCCACGGGCCTGAGGCGATGTGGTCTAGACGAGTGGACCAAAGGTCCCGATATCCAGCAAATCTAGCTACCACATCACTACGATGCCATCCACGCTGTGTCAGCTCCAGGTTATTGATGACCTCACCTACTGGCTGATCATACGTAGGGACAGGCTGGTCCATCCCAAACTGACGCAACACTCTATCAGGTCTATGCCACATAGCGCTGAAGAAGCAGATGAGAGGTGCGACGACGCGATGGTTGGGGAAAGTCCCTGGACTGTAATGCTCACGGTCCGCCAAGTACGGACACCACTATATGAAACAAATGTGACAATTAGACAACTATGAAACCTAAACTATAAGGGAAAATGACAATGACTTTGTAAGAATACAATACCACGAATGGAGTCCCATCGTCAAACAGCTGGCGGTACCCCCCAACAAGGATGTATCTGGTCTTCGCGTGATACCATTCTGTCCAGCTAAAAAATTGCGTGAACCACGTCATTCATACAACGTGATCAGATGGAATAAACTATGAAATTGGAAGTTAAAGTCGAAGCCCGAACCTAGTCATACGTGGAACGGGGGAGTGCGTCGGTGCAATCTGTCGACTCTTGTGGACTCGACGCGCAATGGACGTAAATCTCTCCAGGGCCCACACCTGAACCAGTGCCATCCAACCTCCAATATCACTTACGTGGTCGCGGGACGGGCTGCTCTCTATGCGGAAAGCACACCGGCCAAGCTCCCTATATAGCCATGAAAGTGCGGCAGCCCCCCAAGTGTACTCGCCTATCTGGCTCATGTCCTCGAGCAGTGGAAGGAAGAAGCGTGAGGCGTGGGATCCTGACCGATCAGCAAAGATGCAGCTGCCAAAGAAGTCCAGAATGTATGCGCGACAATGCTGCTCGATAGTCTCCTGATCGGCGTCTCCCCTGATGGTGCCAAAGTGGTTACGCAACCACGTCATCTTCACTCTGCCAGCAGAAAGGTCAGCAGTAGATGGTTTCTTTCCAAGAAGCTGCTCAACGTAGTTCTGCAGATCAGAATCCACAGTCGGAATGCGCCTCTGCGACTCCACAAACACACCATCGATGCTCAGACCAGTGAGGAAGTGCACGTCCTCGAGTGTTATGGTTGCCTCACCGTGGTACAAGTGAAAAGTACTGGTCTCGGGACGCCATCTCTCGACCAATGCGGTGATAAGCTCAGGATCAGGGGTAAAATCCAGGCAGTCACGCAACTTATCTAGACCAATGGGGGCAAGGTATGTCTCGAACCTAGGATCGTACTTCACGATCTTCTTAGAGAAGCGACAATTAAGCGTCATATGTGGGTCCTAATAGTTGGGGGAAGAAGATGTAACATAATTAATAACTAGTACTCAATTTCTGAGTGCACCCTAAACACTTAAATGTGATTAACATTCAAATATAATTAAACATTCAAATATAATTAACGTTCAAATATAATTAACATTAAAATATAACTAACATTTACATATAACAAACAGTTATATATAACTAACATTTCAAATATAAGTAACATTTGAATAATTACTATATACTAATATGAATTAGGTACTTACATTATTTGTAATTATATCAATTAGTATTATAATATATAAATGGTATTTACATCTCAATTACAAATACAATTAACATTCAAACGTCTCAAATATAGGTACCTAATGTAAGGTACCTACATAAATATAATTTGAGATGTTAATGTTATGTAGGTACCTAATGTAAGTACCTAACATTTCAAATATTTATGTATGTACCTAATTATGTAAGTACCTAATTTATTATAATATATAATTGTTTGTTATAAATATTTATATAATATATACATTAACAAACATAAATACTTATATTTACTACTACTATTCATATTCAAATACCATTAAATTATACCATGTACCGTTCAAACATAATTATAAATTACATTCAATTATAAATAACATGTATATACAATTAACATTCAAACATAAATACCATGTAAATATAAATACAATTAACATTCAAACATAAATACCATATAAATTTAAATGCATTTAACATTCAAACATAAATACCATGTAAATTTAAATAACAAATAAATATAAATAACATTAAATCATAACTAACATTTCAAATGTACTAACCTGAGCTTCGAAAATCCCCGACGCTCGATGTCGGTCAGCATCACCCCATAAAATCGAAGAGTCCTCGGGACTACCACTTCGTACCCCAACCGGCACCTCTCCAAACATGTAATCCATCTACAATTTAATATTCAAAATCAAAGTTATATAATCGTAAAACACATTTCATTCGGATAAAATTGAGAGCATGATACCTTTTGTGGGAGGGTCTATGCCTTCTTCAAATGATTGCTTGGACGGACGATTGCTACGAACCTACAAAAAAAGATGTAATTAGGGTACATTAATCATAACTCGAAACTAATGACGATTACAAACTAAAAAAAATACCTTTGAGAGAACTACAATTGAGAGAGGATGAGAGGGTGTGAAGAATGGTATGGGGTAGGGGGTATTTATACCTGCTGGAAAAAACTGTCACTTGATTCCAGCCAGCGCTGCGCAGCCAGCCAGCGCAGCGCTGGCTGGGAACAAGATGACCGTTAAGTAACGGCTAGTCCGTAACGGCTATGCTGCCAGGTGGCGCATCGCTTCAACGGACATAAATCTTGTTCCCAGCCAGCGATGCACTGGCTGGGTGGCGCAGCGCTGCCTGGCTGGCGCGTAGCTGGCTGCCAGTCAGATTGTGCTATTTCTGGACTTTTTTATGCATTTGGCTACTGACGGTACATATTTTTTAACATTGTGCTACAAAATTCCAATTCCCATCATGAAAATTATGAGCTTGAAGTTTAAACTAAAGGAGCTTAGTGAGTTAGATTTTTTCCTTGGCTTACATGTTCAGACATCTTCACACGTCATTTTTCGTTCTCAATCCAAGTACATCAACGACATACTCTCTATGGCTCGAATGGAGGATTGTCGTTCGGCTTCTACCCCAATATAATTGAGCTCAATCTCAAGCTAGGGAAGGACACTGGAGAACTTCTTTATGATGCGACTTTGTATCGTAAACTTGTAGACAGTCTCATCTATTTAGCTTCTACTAGTTCAGATATTTCGTATGATGTTCAAATCGTAAGTCAATTTATGGCGTTGCCGCGAGCTTTTCACTTAGATGCAGTCTTTCGTATTTTACGATATCTTCATGGTACAAAGGATCTTGGCGTGTTGTTCCCTCAAACTAGTGTCTTGCAATTATCGTCTTATGCCGATGCTTATTACACTAGGTGTGTTGATACTTGGCACTCTACAATGGGTTGGTGCATCCAGTTTGGTGATTCATTTATTTCTTGGTGTTGTAAGAAATATGATCGGGTTTCGAAGTCCTCGGCTGAGGCTAGATATCGTTCTATGTCTTATGTTTGTTATGAAATCGTATGTCGTACTCGATTACTGACTGAATTGGGTTTCACAGTGTCTACTCCTACGCAGTTGTTTGGCGACAATACGAGTGCTATCCATATTGTGAGAAAACATGTTCTTCATGAGGGCCCAACACATATTAAAACTCATATTAAGTATATTTGAGACTTAGTTCCGACATTCAACCCATTTACTTATCGTCTGGGGACCAGATCGATGATCTTCTTACTATGACAATTTCCTCAAGTCGTCATTTGTTTCTGTTAGGAAAATTGATGTTGTGTGTTCACCATCAATTTGAGTGGGATTTTAGTCCGTAACGTCTAGCCCATTTGGCTAATATAATAATTTTTTTTATTGTATTAGTCTTCGACCATTCCTAGGGTTTGTTTAATATATATATTTGTGATTGCAGTGTAGCTGGTCATGTACTCTGTGAAGAATAAGAGGTAGCTATGTCTTTCTCTCCACGGAGTAGCTAACCCAACGTTAGCGAACCACGCTGATGTTGTGTGATCACCATCAATTTGAGTGGGATTTTAGTTCGTAGCGTTTAGCCCATTTGGCTAATATAATAATTTTTTATTGTATTAGTCTTCGACCATTCCTAGGGTTTGGTTAATATATATATTTGTAATTGCAGTGTAGCCGGTCATGTACTCTGTGAAGAATAAGAGGTAGCTATGTCTTTTTCTCCGTGGAGTAGCTAACACAACGTTAACGAACCACACTATTTTGTGTTTCTCATCTCTCCTTCTATCTCGTTTTCTCTTGTCCTAATCTGCTATCAGGTTCGACCTCTTCAAAACCAAGTGTTTAATTTTGTAAAAAAAATCTATAAAATAATTCATGTTTATTTATTGTTTATTAAAAAATGTAATATAACATAACCAATGTCCCACGTGTCGCCATCATACATATCTAGCATATCTTGCAATTATTTTTGTACGCCTTCAAATTCTATATATTTGGTTGTATTGTCTTTTATGACTTCCCATCTGCCCTTACAACTTTTCATTTCTCTAAACATCAACCACATATAGGTATCAGTGTTATAGTGATCGATTATATTTATTCTTAAAATTATTAGTATTATTATTGGTTAAATGAGAATTAAAATATGTTATTGATGATTTTTTTTATTTTTTTAACGATTTATCATCAAATGCTTGTATTTTTATTCATTCCTATGTTCAAAGGGTGGAATCAGGGAGAGCCGGGTTGTGTTTCCGCTCACCCCACTTTTGGTCGAGAGCATTGAATTCGAATGTAAATTTGTGATTTTTTTCAAATTCGACTTAAGTGAAAATTTTAAATTCGGCTCAGTGTTGTTTGAATTCGACACAATTCATTGCCATATTTCAAACTTAATAACTAAATCTATTTTTAATTACCTTGTCTTTTTAAGAAAATATAATATAGTTAATAAACTCAATCATATTAACCATACCTTTCTCATATACTAATATTCTGTCAACATGTGTAGATGGTTGAGTAAGCTTAATACACTTTATCTCGGCTTATGATTGAATAAGAATACAATATTTATGATAAATCATTCAAATCAATAAAAAAATCATTGGTGGCACCTCGAATTTTCTTTTGGTAAAGAGTAATACTAGTACTTTTAAGCAAAAATATATAGGGCGAAATAAATTAGTGACAACTAACATCGCATACTACAAAAAAATATCTAACGCAATATATATAATCTTTTATTGTAATTAAAATTAGCTCAAATTTTAAATTTATAAAAAAAACTTTTGTTTTTGGCTTAGTGCATCTTTGAATCATGGTTCCGTCCCTCTCTAAGTCGATATAAATTGATATTTGGCTTATTTAATCATCTACACGTGTTGTTAAAATATTAGTATTAGAAAAATGGTATGTTTAAAATGACTATGTCTATTAACCGCATTTTTTAGTGACCAAATGCATATTTGGTCTACTAAACCAAATTAATTTCAGCCATTGATTTAATATTAAAATAATAAGATTATCTTAATCTTATATGATCAATTAATTACCTAATTAATTAGTAGATAATGATTAGGAAGGTCTTTTAATGTTACCATAACTAATGTATTTTTATTTTTTTCCCTATTCCCTGCAACTTCTTCCCAATTCCAGTAACTCTTTTCTTTCTTCTCTCTCTTGTTGCTGTAATTTCTTTTTTTTTCTTCGGTCAAAGTTCGGTTTAGATGTTTAGACTAAGTGTACAATAATTTTTTCTCTGGTAGGCTTTATATGTTCTCTGTGCACTAAAAGTCTCTTATTAGAAAATCTTAACTGTATAATAATTTTTGGTTTGCTAATGCTGCAATGTTAATGATTCTTGCACTAGGAAAATCTATTTATGAACCATCTAGACTCCAAACGTGCTATATTTATGTTGCTTGATCTTTGTTTAAGTATTGGTTTGCTGATTTATGCATGTATTAGGACACCTTAGATGTGGGTTTCGTTTCAATGTTAATGATGTATGTACTGGGACACCTTAGTACTTTTCCTGCATTAGGACATCCTTGATTCTATTGAAGTAAACCTCTGTATGGTGAACTGTACAAGATTTTTTGGTTCGCTAATGGTGCAATGTTAATGATTCTTGTACTAGGACAGTCTATTTATGAACCATCTGGACTCCAAACGTGCTATATTTATATTGTTTGATCTTTGTTTAATTATTAGTTTGCTGATTTGATGCATGTATTAGGACACCTTATATGTAAATTTCATTTCAATGTAAATGATGCCTTTACGAGGACACCTTAGTACTTTTCCTGCACTAGGACACCCTTGAATCTATTGAAGTTAACCTCTGTATGGTGAACTGTGCAAGAATTTTTGGTTTGTTGATGTTGCAATGTTAATGATTCTTACACTAGGACAGTCTATTTATGAACCATCTAGACTCCAAATGTGCTATATTTATGTTGTTTGATCTTTGTTTAAGTATTGGTTTGCTAATTTGATGCATGTAGTAGGACACCTTAGATGTGAGTTTCACTTCAATGTTAATGATGCATGTACTAGGACACATTAGTACTTTTCCTGCACTAGGACACCATTGTCCATGACTGATGACTATATTGGTGACGAGATTAAAAAATCCAAACAAGCAATTTCAAGAAATCGACCGAAGAAGAAAGAAACAATGTCGCTAGAGAAGAAAGAAACAATTGCGGTTGGGGATTTGTTTTGAAGAGAAAATCTTAGACTTTTGATTATCTTTCCATAATTATCCATTGAATTAATTATGTGTCATAATGATCCGTTGAATTAATTATCTGCCATAATGATCCAAATTAAATAATTAGATAATAAATAAGTCAATCTAATCTGAACCATTCATTTTTATCTAATGGTTCTTGTTAATTTGGTCTAATTGACCAAATTTGAGGCTTGGTTCCCCAATAGGCTCCGCCCCTAATTCGCCCCCTAGAGTAAAACCGAAGCTGTTAAAAGCATAAGAAAATTTACAGAATGGAAATGTGTTAACCAGCTATATCATAGAGACTAGATGATGAAACATAAGTTTTATAAAAGGATGGGGACTAGGGTAGCTCCCCTCCTAATTTTGATTAATATTAATTTTCCAATTTAGGGATATGAGGCTGACAGGTTACATGTTAATGAGCAATTAGTTTAATATATATGTTTGCGTGATTGACGTCAAAATCTATAAAGACAGTTTTCCTGTAAACATTAATCATAATATTTCCCTACCAAAGCTGAGTTTCTTTTCCCTTATTTGTTTGTATCTATAATTCTTTATTTAATTTAATTTTGTTTTGAGGAAGATCTTCCCAAATCTTACTAACTACAAGAGAGAGAGAGAGAGAGAGAGAAAAGGTAGAAGGAAGAGTCTGTTTATGGTTTTAAGTAGCTAGCTTTGATTTTGAATGAATAACATAACCCACCACCACCCACTTGATCATCATTATCACTAATCTCATTATAACATAATTTAGTGTGTTTGTTTGTTTGTTTTGTATTTCCTCTTAAAAGTCTTCATCAATAACCCCCCAACCAAGACCCACCATTGTCCCCTCTTTATCGTCTCCCTTCTTTTACCTATTTCATTAGACTTTTATAACTACCATGCTTTTATTTATTCATCAATAACCCTTTTTGTACACATTGTTTGACAAACCCTTTCACTCTTTTGAATTACATGCCTCTCTCAGAATTCAGCAACCTCCCGTTCTTTTTTACTAAGTACAAGGGCCTCCCAGCCTATTATTCCTTTATCAATTTCGGATTTTTATTTTTTTATACCGAGAGTGTAACTACTTAAAAATTAAAATGTATGTATAGTCATATAAGAATTACTAGTTAAGCATCTTTATAACTTTGAGGAACTCGATAATTAACTTGCAATATTAAAAGAATGATTTTGTAGATGCATGGGGCCTTACTTTAATAGTTTGAAGTTCTAACATGGGGTGCTTATTATAATATTGGGTAGCAGCTAGGGTTGGCTTTGGAAGTAATAATGCAGAGTTAGATTTAGGACATAGATTAGGATCTCCACTATCTATTATGAATAAAGAAAACATGTTTTTAGAGAATACAAAACTGATTGTTAATGTATATATGAATTTACACAATTGAAGGATTATTATCTATTGTGGTGACTAATGAATTGGGTTTGTAACATAGTGGTCATTAACGTTTTAGTGTTGTCATTAACCTATTGGTTTTATAACGTGTTGATCATTCCGTGAAGTCTCCATCCATTTTTCTGTTAAGTGTTGATATCAACAATCCAACTCACCTTTTTTTTATCCATGTCACCTTTTGCCACATCACCCAATCCACCATAGACTCAACTCAATTAACCAATCTAAATCAATCAAACCCAAAACACAATAATTCATTCTAACCTAACCTTCATTCTTCCCCATTTTCTCTTCCACCGGATCTTAGATCTGATGAAATCTTAAAAATGATTTTCAAAAATCTCTCTCACAATAGGTGAATCAACGTTTACAAAGATTGACAAGTTTAAGTCTGTTTCCTCCAACTCCAAAGTGTCACCAACGACTGTGGTATGTGGAATCATGCAAGAGCAATGTTCCGAAGCTTGCTGGTACTCCCCCTATTGATAGGGATTGGAGGGGACAAAAAACAAACTCGTTGAGGGATGATTGCTGAGTGGCGACATTTGATATGTGTTACAAAGGTGAAAAGGAAGTCTAGGAGATGGGGTAAAGCTTGGAACATATTTGGGTTCATAAACAGGCGAAGCAACGATGATAAAGATGAAGATGATGATAGGTACAACAAAATCAATGGAGTTGAGAGGTCTTATTTTGAGTCCTGGGTAGAGCTGAGAGGTGAAATGAATGGGGATGCTAGAGTGACTAGTTTGAATATGAACCTGCTGAGGAGCAATAATAGTGTGTGCTGGAGGAATTCGATCTGGGGAGTGGAGGAATCAAAGATGGGTCACAACAATGTCAACAACGAAAATTCATCGGTTGTGGTGGCTCTCGTCGATCAAGATCATGCTTATTTCATCGGAACTGGCGACAACCCTGGTCTTCTCCTCGTTAGAACAGTGCTCGTTGGGGCGATTGACTATTTTTCTTGGGTCGATCGATGTGTATGGCATTGATCACCAAGAACAAGTGGGGCTTCGTTGATGGTTCTGAGTCAACCCCCTTATTAATGGATTCTCTATTTCCGGCATGGAGTTGTGCAAACGTTCTTGTTCTTGGGTGGTAAATCCGAGCAGTCTCTCCGGATATCGCTGAGTCGGTGATATGGCTTGACTCGACGCGAGATGTGTAGTTAGATTTGCAAGAACACTTCAATCGATCTAACCTGGTTCGTATCAACGATCTTCACGATCAGATATCATCATTCAGGCAAGGCGTGTTGTCTGTCTCTTCTTACAATCAGATATCAGATATTCACCAAGTTTAAGGTCTTGTGGGATGAATTTGCCATGTTAAGGCTTGTCCCGTCTTGCTCCTGCCAGCCGCGTTGTTCGTGTGACGCCTTACCCACAGTGCGAGATTACTTCCGTACTGAACAAATCATCAGGTTCTTGAGGGGTCTCAACCTAGGGTTATCTGCAGTCCGTTCTCAAATCATCAGGACAGATCCCCTTCCTACGATGAATCAGGTCTTCTCCATGATAACTCAAGAAGAGAAGGATATTGGGGGACATCACTACAAAAAAGTCAGTTATTAGTGACAACAAAAATTCGTCACTAATAGCTAAATTCGTCACTAATAGTTATTTGTGACCATTGGTGGTCGTCGGAAATACCCTCCCCACAAATAATTTATTTGTGACCAACCGTCGCTAATAGTTATTTATGATGAATATAATTGGTCGATATATCTTTTAGTGTCATCGGAAAATACTTGACAAAATTAATCAAAATTCGTCACAATTAAAAATTTAGTGACCAATTTCAATACGTCAATTATATTCATCGCTAATAATTAATAATTATTTATGATACATTAATGATGGTTGTGGTTGTATCCTTTTATCAGTTATACAACTAAATTACGGATGCTTAGAGTGATTGGCCCATTGTGAATTTCTTATGGGCGTTTTACTGGGTTTGGAATAAATATGCAATTTGTTTAGCTAGGCTGCAAATGTGGTTAGCCGTTATAATTTAGTCACTATAAAATTTTGGTAGAGTGAAGAGGAAAGATTAGAAAATTTGGTATATATATTCATATAAATGAATCTTGATCAATGAAGAACCTCTTAAGGCACTTGAAAAGTGTATATATATATTACTGCAACTTTGTTTTTTTCCAAAATGTAAAGACAAATACATTCGCTACATACATAGTTTCTCCAGCCATACTTCATCTCTATGGAGAGATTCATAACAGTTTCAACTCATCAACTGAATGTGAATACAATATTCACAGCAAAAAACAAAGAGGGTAAGAAGAAGTACACATTCAGATTTAGAACTAGTACTACTCACTCTTCCTTCGAGTCTTTGTCATTCTTGTACGAAACAAGAGTGTCAACCTTGTGAATCTGCAACAAGCCACCATAGAAAATCGTTCAGCTTATACACACCTTCATCAACTATTAAGGTTTTAAAAAAATGTGATTTCTAAGATTAGTACCTTGGTATCAAAAGAATGCAGTTTCACTAAATGTGAGTTGGAGATCAGTTTTGGGTTGCTCTTGATCTAAGTGAAAGGGACTGCTACCTCTTTATCAGTGTAAGCCAGGACATCAAACACGCCTAAGCCAAAGCAAGGCAGAGATGAATGAATTCAGATAGAAGAAGTTAGTCATCAATGGTGGTTTCAGAGGTATGGAGAGCTTACAATGTTCATCCATCCATGGAAGGTAAGTGATCATGGATTCAATCTGTCACATAATTGAGTGTATCTCTCTCTGATTTCTTTGTCTCTCTTCTCCCTCGACACGCTGAAAACCACATCATAAACTACAATAAAATCAATCAGTAATGAAGATAAGGTTACAGAACAAGTCAGGAGTGTCAGGGGAGAAGATAACACTAACTTGTTTAGTATAGTTCATGGATTTGGCAGAGACACGACAGATGATTGCTTGACGAGGACTTAGCCAGAAAGGCCACTTCCCCTTGTAATGCTCCAAAAGTATAGCGAACATACCTTCCATAGAACCCCAAGATTGCTCTATGGATCGTGACTGGTCTCTCCAACTTGGCTTCATCCTCTGCAGAGTACTCCAACTCGAAACGATCTGAAAGCTGGAAGTCAAGCTGGAACCACAGATTCATAGGAAATAATGAGACCATTCCTACACTAAACAGTTACATCACATAAATTAACTAGCAAATGAAAAACCATAACCTGCAATGTGGCACACTGGAATTTCCTTTTTAATGCTTTAAATACACTAATATCAATATTGGGACCATAAAAAGCACCATCACCTTCATCTATTTGTAAATACAACAAGATGCATTCAGAGACCTCCAAAGAACCATCCTTTATTTCACTATGAAATGAAATTAGAGATATGTGAATTCAGACACTTGATATGAAACAAAAAAATCATACCGTAGAGAGCTTCAGCTCATATGTGAATCCAAATACTTGATAGGCGTAATCAATAAATTCCAGGACGCCTTTCACTTCATTTTTTATCTGAAAAAAATTACAATTATCTGAAAGGATGACAAAGGAGAAACTGGGTTTTGTCGGCAGTGGTTTTCCAATAAAAATAAGGGGCTATAAAGAGTTCGTATGCGTTTGGACTGTACCAGATAGTTAGAACTCAAGGTTCAATCGCATCAGTCAGAAAAGCAGAGCGGTAGACGGCTGGATTCTGAAGTTGGATGATTTTGGAGCAGGCGACGGCTGGCTGGATTCCGGCGTTCATCGATTTTGGAGCAGGTGGCGTCTGGCTGGCTTCCAGCCATTTCAGAGCCAAAAGTAGAGCAGGCGCCAATCGAGGGGAGCTTCCTCTTCTCCGCCGGCTGTGATAGAGTTTTGGTCGCCGAGAATGGCTGGAAGCATGATCGGGAGGGAGGAGAAGCGAGCTACCGACTTCTGTTTGGGGATAATGTCAAGGGAGCAATTAGGGTTTAACATCTGCATCGTGTAGATCAAACTGGGATGATACATTTTGGGTTGAACCAAAAAACCAAACTAATTCAAGGTTGGACCAGTGAGAATTTTGAGTTGGTTTGGCAATTCCAAAATAATAAAAATGGGTAAAATTGCTGATTTTACGATTTTAAAGATTTCTCAACCGATATTAAAGCCAAACAATTTTACTGTAAAATCAATATCGTTTCTCATAGGTAAGGTCATAAAATCATGATTTTAAACTACACTGAAATTATTATTATTATTAACCACAAATTTGTACATCAGCGACGATAGTACAACTGATCAGAAATAAATAGTACTTTGACGAAACATTTCTGATGACTTGATTCTCGCGTCACAAATAGAAATTTAGTGACGACTCAAATATTTCGTCGCTAAGATTTGGTCACTAATAGCTAAGTTTTTTCTAGTGCATCAAGATTCGTCACAAATATCGCAGATGGGTTCTAGTGTTGTTGATGGTTCTCAATCTTGTATTATGGCGATTGGTGCTCCAAGCTTCAAGAAGGGAACTAAGCGTCCCGTCTGTACTCATTGCGGGTTAATTGGGCACACGATTGATAAGTGCTACAAGAGGATAGGTTATCCTCCTGGATATCGCACTAGGAAAAGAGTGGCTACTGCCAATGATGTTCAATCCAATCAAGCGGCGGGTTCGAGCGGTGTCTCTCAAGAGCCGAAGGAGGTTCACACCGAGACAGAGATGGTTGCGATCAGCCGATCACAAAGTATCAATACCAGTCTCTGTACTCGTTTTTTCAAGGACACAACTCTGCCTCCGAGGCGTTGGGATCGACTCTATCAGTTCACTATGTTGCTGCTGGGAAGCGTACTAGAGCTACTTCTTCGATTCCAGCAGTAGAAATTTATATTCTTGCTCCTAGAGATGGTGGTCCTTCTGTGAATAACAATCTAGGTAATCTCCATCTTTATGATTCTTCTGGAGATTGGGTTGTGGATTCTGGTGCAACAGATCATGTTGCTTTTTCATTACGATTCTTGCATTCCTCTAAACCTGTTCAAGGTGTGAGTGTTCGAGTACCTGATGGTGGTTTCATTTCAGTTACCCATATTAGGACTGTTCTTCTTCGTCATAATCTGATGCTAGATCATGTTCTTGTCATTCCTTCGTTTAAGTTCAATATTTTGTCTATTAGCATATTGACTGAACACAATGCTAACAAAGTCATCTTTTCGTCATCACTGTGTACTTTTCAGGACACAAGGAATTCTCAGACGATTGGTACAGCTGAGCTATGTAGAGGATTGTATTGGCTTCGATCTTCTGATCATTTTTCTCCAGATAAGAATGTTGTTTCTAGCTGTTCTTCTACTTTCTTTGATCTTTGACATTTTAGACTTGGACATGGTTCCTTAGATATCCATTGTAAATCTTTAGGATCCAAGAATTCATATGATTTTCATTGTAGGGTATGTCCCTCAGCCAAATAGCAGGGATTAAAGTTTCCATGTAGTAATTCTCAGGCAATTGATGTTTTTGATCTAATACATGCTGATATTTGGGGGCCATATTCTATTTCCACTCTCGATGGTCAACGTTATTTTTTAACCATCGTTGATGATCGTTCCCGTTTTACGTGGATTCGTCTTATGAAATCAAAATATGAAGCTAGGAAGTTGCTTGTTGGCTGAAGTTCAATTTCATAGGCTTATAAAGGTAGTTCGGTCAAATAATGATCTAGAGTTTTTTATGCCTGAGTTTTATAGTTCAAAAGGGATTGTACATCAGACCACTTGTGTGTATACATCACAACAGAAAGGTCAAGTTGAACGTAAACATCAGCATGTTCTTGTTGTTACTCGAGCTTTATTAATTCAATCTTCATTACCTATCAGTTTCTGGGTTATGTAGTGTTACATTCAGTTCATTTGATTAACAGATTGCCTACTCCTGTTTTACAAGGCAAAACTCATTTTAATATTATCATGAATACTAACGTTTCCTATCAGCATTTGTGAGTATTTGGTTGTTTGACCTATGTTTCTACACTAGCTCATAATCGAACTAAGCTTGATCATAGGGACAATCTATGTGTGTTCTTGGGTTTTCCTACAAATACTAAAGGATATGTGCTTTATAATCTAGTCAATAATCAGATTGTTGTTTCTAGAGATGTTGTGTTCCATGAGATGATTTTTCCTTTTACTTGTCCTAAGAATTTTGTTATTGCATCAGGAGATTTTACTGATGTGTTCAGACTTTTTGATGCTCAGCATACTGCTAATGTTCAACAGCAAAGAAACAATGATTTCCCTTCTGCTTGTAATTCCCAGAATCAGCATGATGCTTGTAACTCTCAGAATTCGCCTATTGGATCTAATAACCAAATGGTCTTTGACCTTAATTCCCAATCTAGGCCTCAGCTCACTCATGAGCAAATCTGTTGTCCCATGGATATTCAACCTGATCTGAGTAGCAATAAGCCCGTTAGTTCCCGTATTCGTCGAACTCCGACTCATTTACGAGACTATTATTGTAATCAATTTAATTCACAAATCAAGTATCCAATTCAGGTTCATATTTCCCTTACTTAACTTGGTAGTCATTATCAACAAGTTATTTTGGCTGTCACAAACGAAGTTGAACCGGTTCATTACAAAGACGTCGTACTTAATCCTAAATGGGTTGAAGCGATGAATTTCGAGTGAAATTCGTTACATACAACTAATACTTGGAAATTAGTTTCCTTACCCCGGAACAAAAGGGCGATTGGTTGTAAATGGGTTTACAAGATCAAATATAAAGCTGATGGTTCTATTGAGCGTTATAAAGCCCGATTAGTGACAAAAGGATATACTCAAACCGCGAGTATAGATTATACTGATACCTTTGCACCCGTTGCAAAGTTGACTACCGTCTGAGCTTTACTATCCCTTGCTTCTATCAAGGGATGATTTCTTCATCAATTGGATGTTAATACCGCCTTTCTTCGATTTGTTTGAGGACGTTTACATGCAACCACCTCTTGGTTTGCATTTAGAATCTCTGAATCTTGTATGTAAATTGACTAAATCTTTATATGGTTTAAAACAAGCTAGTCGCCAATGATATTTTAAACTTACCGAATTTCTTCAAATTCGTGGTTTTATTCAATCCAAGGCTGATTATTCCTTGTTTACCAAAAATCAAAATGGGTTATTTCTCGTCGTTTTGGTTTATGTTGATGACATCATCATGACTGGTAATGATGATCAAGGTATACACACCCTCAAAAGTCAACTTCATGAGCAATTTACAATCAAAGATATTGGGGTGCTCAAATTTTTCTCAGGACTTGAAATTGCTTGTTCATCAAAAGACATTTCTCTTTGTCAAAGAAAATATGCTTTGGAAATTATTTCCGATTCTGGATTACCCGCTTCTAAGCCTGTTTCTTGTCCTTTTGATGCCACCTCACAATTATCTCTTTCATCAGGAGTTCCTCTTTTTGACTCCTCGTCATATAAACGTCTCGTTGGGCGGTTGATTTATTTGTGCACAACTCGTCCAGATATATCTTTCACCGTGAACTACTTAAGCCAGTTCATGAGCAAACCTACTGATTTACACATGAAGGCTGCGTTACGATTGGTTAGGTATCTCAAAACCGATTCTGGTTTTGGTTTGTTCTTCCTTTCCTCTTCGGCCATGCAACTTCATGCTTTTACTGATAACGATTGGGCAGGATGTCCAAATTCTCAACAATCTACTACAGGTTTATGTGTTAACTTAGGGGTTCCCTTATTTCTTGGAAATACCAAGGAACAAGCCACAATATCATGTTCTTCGGCTAAGGCTGAGTATAGAGCTCTTGCTGCCACGACTTGTGAACATCTATGGTTGAAGTCTCTTTTCCATGATTTGCTATTTGATTTTATGAATCCCATTTCATTATATTGTGATAGTACATCTGTGATACGTATGGCAGAAAATCCAGTAGCTCATGAATGGACCAAGCACATTGAGATTGATTGTCATCTCATTAGAGACTGTGTGACTAATGGTTTCATTCGAGTCATTCAGGTTTCTACTACCAATCTGTTTGCCGATATTATGACAAAGCCTCTTGCCCCTCACGTTTTTTTTGCCATTAGTGTCCAAGGTTGTACTGCTCAGTATTCACCGTCCAGCTTGAGGGGGGTGTGAAGATAGAAGTTGTAATTATCATAAATTCAAAGACTTAAGTGCATTTATGTCAGGTCACTCAGTCCTATATTAATTCCTCTATAGGCATCTATTTACTTACTTTTGGCATTCTAATCACTCATGCTATTTTACTCTCATAATAGAGTTCACAATTGGTGGTTTAACTAACTTTGATAATTACCAAAGGAAAGTACCTCTTGGGCTAGATGACATCTCTTCCATTCGACCACTAAGAAGGATCCTATAATTTAATGGTGGAAGCACCAAACAATGCTGACGGGAATCCAAGGCAAGATTCTGACACATGTTGAATTAAGGAACATAATTCTGGGTTTCCAGAAGTTGAGAGAGAAGATGAAGAAGTTGGGAGGGAGGTAGTGGAGGAGGAGATGAAGAGATTAGATTGGTTTTGGTTGGTCGGTTTTTATTGGGTTAGACTAGGTTAGAATAGTTGGTTTTGTTAGTTGGCTTGGATATGGGGTTGACTGGGTGACGTGGCAGTAGGTGACATGAGTAAAAAGGTGAGTTGAATTGTTGATATCAACATTTAACGGAAAAAATGGATGGAGACTTGACAGAATGATAAACTCGTTAAAGAACCAATAGGTTATTGACCACACTGAAACGTTGATAACTACTATATTACAAACCCAATATATTAGTGACCATAATAGATAATAAACCCACAATTCAAACCTAGCCTCATTTTTTATTTGGTTTGCTTTAGTATGGTGCAGGAACCAATGATCTGGATGCCTTTAGGTGAGTGTTCTTTTCTCAAACCTGGGAAGGTTGACAATGTTGAAAGGGAGAATGAAAAGGTACCATTATGATTTACACACACACACCATGTTGGGCCACTAATCTATCACCCCCACTATTTATTTATATGCGACTCAACTCAAGGAGTAATTGTCTCACCCTACAAAAGCAAAGAGTTTCATTGAAGTGACCTTCAACTAAACATATTTATTTCTATGATATAATGAGACATGAATGGTTAACCACGTGGGGTGTTCACATCTATACAATTACAAGTTTATTTATGAAAAGGTATTAATGGCCTAAACCTTTTAGGTCATGCCTAGAAGAATCAGAACCATTTTTGATCGGGTTAGACTCGTCCAATGTCGAGATTCACTAAGGGATAGGGTTTCACCACTCAAGCACTCTAACCACCATGATGAGGTCACCCCCACAATTGACAATACGGGCCAACTAGAAGACGCCACATGGCACTCGCCGTGGTCAGCACCATGCTATAAATAGCAAAGAACCCTGAAAAGGGACACACAAGACACCAGCCCTCCTCAAATATACTCCTCTGGTCGTACGCTCAGAGTCTCACACACGCCTACGGGCAACCCCCTGATACTTCTCTGCCTCCCAAACCATCATTCGTATAAGCTCATCCCTCTACATACCATCATCTTACTACCTGTTTGACTTGTTTACTACGAAGTACCCCAACGTAATGAGTCAAGCAGTCCACGACGATGATCTCTTATCCGAACCAACTCATTGGACCAACCTAAACTCTCTGGTACAGAACAAGATTAAAGAGAATAGCTTGAGTAATAGCTTGAGTACTCCAAAATATTATATTGGGGGGAATTGAAATGGAAGTAGTATTGTACTAAGGCATTATATGAAGAAACATAAGACAGGTGGTTGATTGAAGATGCATGGAGCCATGAGTGGGTTGTAGACAAGACAATATACATATAATTAATATGGCATTGTTAAGGATATATTGCAATATCTCCCACTAACGTAGGAAAGGGGAAAACCATGTGAATGTGCACTACCCAATTGGAATCTACTAACCTATGTTAGGGTTCCACTTCCCACAACTGGGGGTAAGAATAATATTAAGGACTTTGCTGCTAGTAGGCTGTAGCTATGGGCCCACTTGGAAACTAAGTCTTTGTGTCCCATGGAGAAGCTGACTAACTACGTACCTTCGTTGGATGTGGTGACTGGTGAACAAAGGGATGTGCACTTTCATCAACTATCTAGGCCAATCAATATTCAATATATTATGACAAGCATTTTGTGTTGCTTTCACTGAGTGGGAAAGGTTTGCCAACTATTCATGTGTGTAGTCTTTAGATCGAGTATATGACTCGTAATTGGGCATTTGGGTGAATGAATTCTACATAAAAATTGTGCTCCAATTCTCACAGTGATGAGAATGGACTCTAATTTTTCGAATGTAATTTTCATTCTCATCGAAATCAGACTTGGTTAATTCCTTCATCCAAAGGAGGGTAAGTCGTATAGCAGTTCTTCCAATATATGTATATAAAAATTATTAATATGATACTTAATACTTACTTTCCCAGACATCTGTTTTCCCATAATTCTGACAACATCCTCCGTTATGAGCACAAGCTCCACACCATTCACAATCAGCAACGAAGATAGAAGCTGATGGATGGTTGGTGGGTGCGCCAGCTTTCTTCATGTGCTTCTGTACTTCAGTATTAATCTGCTCTTCTAGACCCAATTGGATCTTGGATCCTTCGGATTACCTCTCCCAATTCTTGGACTTGGAGGCACAACTAGCAAAGTGAAGTAGAGCATCTTCGGGAGTGAGGGCGGTGCAATCTCCTTCAGCTAAAGAGTTGACCCACTTGGCAGATTCATCATTCATTCCCCGAGCAAAGCTCTCAACCATTTGTCTTTTCTCGAACCCATGATGAGGAAAATTGTAGAGAAGTTCTTGGAATTCATTTCAAAAATCATATAGGCTGACTCCGTCCTTCTGCCTAAACTGAGAAAAGCTGTCTTTGTAGGCCGTGGTTCTGGACGGAGGGAAGTATTCCTCCACAAAGTTTCGGGCAAGGTCATCCCAATTAGTGTAGTGCCTGGGTGGCTTGCTGTTAAGCCACCTCTTGGCGGCACCTCTGAGTGAGAACGGGAATGCTCGCAAGCATAGAGTGTTCTTGTCGAGGTTCCCTCTCTTGAATGTCTCACACATGGCAAGGAAGTCCGCTAGATGAGTGCATGGATTGTCATGCGACTTTCCTTCAAATTGAGCATCCCTAGAGATCATTCCCAGGAAGAGAATTTTGATCTCAAAGTCAGGATCTGCATCATTAACCGGGACGGTGATGCTTGACCGAACACTAGTCGCGTTCGGCTTGTTGTAATCCGCCATGGTGCGTTGAGCAGGAGGTGGTGGCGGTGGATTCATTCTAGGAGATGGCGGTGGTGATGGAGTAGTGTGAGGTGTACCAGAAGACTTAGGAGATGGAGTTGATTCTTCCTTAGTCTCCTCAATTTTAATGGGGAAGGCGGTTCAATTATCACTTTCTTCTTCGCTTGTTGTTGCTTTCTCGGTAAAGAACTTCTCGGGATGTTTGAGCTCTTAGTCTTAGTAGGCTTGAACTGAGAACGAGTGAGTGGCCGATTCATATACCTGCATTACCTGCAAGTCAACAAAAACAAGAACACCTGGTGTAAAATCGTAGTGTTATGGAAAATGGTAAGATAGAAAGTAGAAGAATAATTGCCAACTCTTCTTTCAAACAATTAAGAAGATGTCCCTAGCAACGACGCCAATTTGATAACATGTAGAACAAGGTATCAAATACTATCCCACTAGAGTAGGATAGATCGAATTTCTTCAAATTGTTTACTCAAAGAAGTTGACAAAAATTCAGGTTTAAAAGCAAGTTGTGTGGTGTGAGTTCCACGACTTCTAGACTATTAAGCAAAGGAAATGAAATTGAATTAAAAAGACAGATTGATTGATTAAAGTTGTTTACGAAAGATAGACAAAAG
Source organism: Linum lewisii (assembly GCA_034768395.1). Taxonomy (NCBI): domain Eukaryota; kingdom Viridiplantae; phylum Streptophyta; class Magnoliopsida; order Malpighiales; family Linaceae; genus Linum; species Linum lewisii. The sequence continues at coordinate 52,512,912 of CM068300.1, read as the reverse complement.
GTTAGACTCGAATCCCCTAAGATTACCAGGACATTGGCGGACACAAAAACCGGCAAGTTTCAATCCTAATTCATTCAGTTGTTAGACACTGTCATGGCTCCTTACCCTTAGGTCTAAGTCCGCGAACGTTCCCTCTATCGAACTCGTTACCAAGATTAATTAACCGACTATGTGATCACTTCTGGAACGGTTAACTAATTGGTGCACCTGATTGATCTTAATGAGCTGTTCTAGAAACAGATTAACCCTAAACGGTTCCTACGAAAGTCATAATCCATTGAATAGGTTAATTAATTGATTTGAAGTTCTAAAACAAGGCGGACGTTTGCCAACTATCCTTATTTGAACAGGAAACTAATCTAGGTGATCAAGCTAAAGAAGAAACGCAAATTAAGAACAAACCAATTATGAATAAGAAACTGTTTGAATTAAAATATAATCACCGCCGATCCGTGATCGCTTTAAAGCCCCGGGTCACTTAGGGTTCATCTAATCAAAGCTTAACAAGTTTAGTTACTCATGTTTAAAATAAGAGAATAGAAAACTATAGTAGAATTCATCATACAAAGAAAGAACAGAAGAAATCTGAAAAACCTAATTCTGACGATTCCACGAAGCTTCAATCTCGAAAAATCTTCACTCCTAGCTCCGAACACCTCCGGGATGAAAAGACTTTGTCAGAATCTCTCCGAGAACTCCAAGAAACGCTCTGAACTCTCTCCTATGTGTGTAGGAAGTATGAAAATCGGAATATCTTTCAATTGGGGGAGAAGGATGCTTAACTAGGGGCTTTACCAAATCAGACCCGGATTAGAGCCAACTTTTTGGCGAGAATAATGAAAGTTCTCGCCGAAAACCTATTTGTGAAATATTTTAGAAATCCTACGCGAGATTTTCTAGCTGCTTCTTCACAATGTTTTCGGAGAAAACTCTTGAATTTTTCGCAGAGAACTTCTTCGTATAATTTCAGAATTCGGCGTTGAGAATTTGGACTGCTTTAAGAACAATGTTTCGGCGAGAACTTGGAAGTTCTTACCGAGAACTTTAGGCCTGAGTAGCTTTGTGCACTTTCTCAATTGGTTTTTACTTCTCCGATGATCCCGGATCATTTCTTGAGGTTCTATTGCATCCTGAACACGTCCGGCGGCTACATATTTAACGGCAAAAACCTGTGTACTCACATAAACACATCAAATAGACCCGAAACAGGCCAAGGTAACTAATTCGGTGGAAAATAGCATTAATGAATGAAACCCCACTAAACTACCCCTAAAGTCGTGTTACAAGCAATGAAATGTCACTTAAACGTGGCTGATAATCACGATAATTCTGGTGTCATCACTAGTCGTTTACCACCCTCTACTGTGTGGCTACTGCATATGCACTTCTTATCCACTATATGTGTACTTATTTGTTACTGCATGTGTACTGATTGATGTTGTATGTCGTGCCTATGTGTGTCCCAGAAACATCATAGTTTGTCACTTCCCAGAAGACGACAACCGGTTGAACTTGTTTCAGCTAGCGACTATGCAGCCCAGACAAAACATTTTGACGTTCGTTCTGCAATGTCGGTTACTGGTCATTTAACATCTCGGGTTTACAGTCACACAATTTAAATTTCATACTAACATTAATTTCGTTTGTGTATCTTTGGGAATTCACAATTTTGGTACACAACTTTCACACTATCTAAACGACAAATACAAACACAAATTAGAAGTTTGATATTAACATTTAATTTTTCTTTCTTAAATTGGGAAGCCCTAAACCCAGAATTTTCATTCTCGTACCCGTACATGATTCCCGAAATGAATATGGGAACTGTAACGTTCCTTGTAATTACAATAGCATTACAAAATCAATACCTTGTGCATACCACAAACCGTACATGTAGTTTACCTAACATATACAAAATCAGTACCTTGTGCATACCACGCACCCAACATGTAGTCTACCAACATGTACAAAGTCAGTACCTCGTGCATACCACACACCCAACTTGTAGTCTACCTAACATGTACAAAATCAATACCTCTCGAAATACGCTAGTCACCACAGAGCACACCTAGAATACGATCAATCCTCGATGATGATCACTTGATTGGTTGGCGGGTAGGTCGATAGGTCAAATGGATTGTCACCAAAATTTGAGAACAAAGAGACATCATCGCACTCATCTCTTTCTGTCATAGCCTCAAGAGCGGCGTCATGTTGTGCGACCCGTTTACACTTGTTTTTTCTTTGATCCGTCGAATTTCATGTCCAACCTTGAACCTCGGCATGTTTTTTCTTGGCTTAGGTTGTTTTGGGAATTTCATGGCTATCTCAAGCTTCCGAGACGTACTAATATCCATGGTTTTTTCTGTCGAATGATATTACATTTCTGGGTTGGAGAAGAGGAATATATTTTTTCCTTAGCTTCTATTTTTTCATTACCCAAACGTTCCCTAGTCTTACCTTGTACCATAAAGCAACAAAAAATATATTTCTATGTCTCTTTCCCGCTCACTTTTCCCGCCTACCTCACTTTTACCGCCCATGTGTAAGTATAGGTGTGTACAATACAACAAATACAGGAAAATACAGGGGATTATTAGAATAAATAAAAATACATATGAGATAATGATGAAGGAAGGGGAAATTGAAAGAGGGGGCCCAACTGGGTAAAGTCCCAACCATTGATTTGGAAGAACACAAAAGGACGGTTGGATAATGCTATCCGCCGGAGCGGATAGATTGGGCTATCCGCACCATAAAAAATTGGTAATAGAGACTTATAAGTCCTAGCTGCCAGTTTCATCTCATCTCTACCTCCTTAATTATTTCCAACTTCGAATTCTCTCTCTAGAAAGCTCTGAACTTTCTATGTTTCCCTCCCTAGTGGAGCATGTTTTCTCCCTCTGGGACATGTTCAAAGGCAATAGAAAGGAAGTAAAGGCTTTCAATCCCCCTGAAGTGACCGGCGGACATGAAGAATGACTGGCCGCAGACAGATCTTGAGAAGATCCTCCTTTTCCAATCCAACATTAAATGCTTCAACCCACACCAGAGGAAAGAAGTGATGATCGTACAAACTTCAATCAAAAGGAAAAGAAAGAAGAAGAAGAAACGACGTCCTATTTTCGACCCCCCCAGAATTACCTTCCCCAAAACAGAAGTCAAATCGAATGATGAGGGAGAGGTGAAGGAACCTGCTTTAAAGAGACAGAACAGAGGAGTTAATGCTCCTCACCCCATTTACAACCTCTCACATGTTCCCTCTCTAGCCTCTTACAAAATTCCCCCTTGCAACAACACGATGGAAATGAACAAACTCCCCGCCGAAGCTCAGAACCTGACGATTGAGAAAGGAAAACTGAAGCTAAAGATCCGCCAACCGCCTCAAAAAAGAAAGGTCTGATTCTTATGGTGGGATATTGTACCGGATCCAAGGAGATGGCTCTTGGAGCAGTCATCGAAGCAACTAACAGAGCTTGGAATCATCTTGGAAAGGTTGATGTCCAGAAGGTCACTAAAAATCCCAGATACTTTGTAATTACTCTACAAAGTGAAACTCAAAGAACTTAGCCTAGGAGAACCAACCGTATATCATCTCCAACTCACTATTGAGTGTGCAGAAATGGGATGGGATCGGGAAACCGGAAGAGATAACATTTGAGGAGGTCCCCTTGTGGGTCAACTTTCTCGAGGTACCGAGCCAATACAAGAATGAAGTTGACATAAGGTATATGGCCCAAAGTTTCTTCCAAGTTATCTCCATTGACCCAGAGGGGATAAATCCAGATAGATAGAGACCTGTGGTCAGAGTCTTTGCAGAGGTTAACATAAAACACCCTCTGATTGATGAGTTTGATCTCGACGACTCCACCAATGAGACTATGCGACTCAAATACGAGAAGATTCGTGAGTTCTGCCGAATATGTGGAAAGATCGGCCACTTAATGGACAAATGTGCTGTGAGAGAAGAGATGCTAGCTAATGGAGAGAAGGTCCCTACGAGAGGCTTTTACCGTCGATCAATCAGAGCAGGCTACGCCTCCGACTCTGAAAAGGATGACCCGGAAGGGACGGATGACTCATTAGCCATGAGAACCCAAGTGACGAGCCGAATATCTCACTCTCCATCACAAACAGAAAGCAGAGGGACAAGAGAGAACACTGAAGGGAAAATAAATACGAGTGTGTCTTCTGATCACGGAAGTAGCAAGGACACATAGGTGGACATTGAAGGAGTTAGCTCCCCGCTCCGTCTGGAAGCTTCAGATCCGGGGAAAAGCTGGTCGTCGGCCAAATCCCAGTACAGACCAAGACCCCCAACTCCGGTTAAAGCTTCCCCGGCGAGGCACAACCTTGGAGGCTCATACCTCTCTCTGGTAAAGCCGTACATCAAGCAATCCCATCAGCGCGAGCCCCCAAACCGGTCTTCGGGCAAAGTGCCCCCGACAGCTCTCTCCTCGGCTAGCCCCAACGGTCAGACGACTCCAATCACCTCGAGAAGCCAGCATGTCGCCCCTCCTCCCACGCTCCCTAGCTGTTGATGGAAATCCCTTTTCCCCAGCCGATCGTACTTGCTCAACGCCTATTGGCGAACTAGGGATGCATTACATCTCTCCTGCTGGTCGTAGTGCCTCCATCCCACCAGGCTTTGAAGCCTTCCACCCCAACAGTAACCCTACCAGAAGCCCCATAACCGCACAACCCAACTCTCCAATGAGACCCTTTTCCCTAGGACTCGACTTCACCCAAAACAACCCATCTGACATCTTTGGGCCGGGTTTCTACCCACTCTACCCAAATAACTCCCCCACCCCAAATTATACTAAGCACCAAACCCCACCTCTAAACATAAATAACCCAACTGTCCTGCACTTTACCCCCAACCCACAACTTTCTGAAATAAACCTCTCAAACCTGGATGGACCCTTTCAAAGTCCAAGCAACTTCATCTTTAACTTCTCCCCTGAGACTGGATCATCAGCAATGCCGCCACACCCCACTGCCCACAATAATGCTCCCCAAAACTCTCCAAAACCCCCCTGGAAAGTGAGACAGAACAAGCATCAAAGAAAAGGAAGATTGCGACAACATTCCAAGTGCCTAGTTGCCCCCTACAATTGGCTCGTCTTCAAAGAACAAAAGGAAGATAAAAATATGCCCCAAGAAGAGCACTAGCTGAAACCTGTTCAATGTTCAGTCGACCTCGGGCATTGCAAATCAGGAAGGACATGTAACCCCCTTAGAAATAGTGACGATACAGGAGGCTTCGACCTCAACGAAGAAGCGGTGGCCACTCGAGAGCCACCTCCTATACCATGAACATAATAAGTTGGAACTGTCGAGGTGCAGGACGGCGCCTCACAATTGACCATCTGTGTAACCTTGTACACAATCTCCGCCCGTCCATAGTCTTTCTCATGGAGACCAGACAAGACACTGACCATCTCGAAAGAAAGAGGACTATTTTGAAGTTTGGCAATAGCTATTATGTGAACCCGGTCAACCTTGCTGGCGGCTTGGCTCTTTGGTGGGTAAATGATATCCCTATCAGAATCATTAACTCTTCAAAGAACTTTATCCATGCAAAAATCGACTTAGGGTGTAGTTTCTTTTATACTTTTGTCTATGCCCCTTGTACTGTGGTAGAGAGAAATGAGTTCTGGGAGGTCATGAGTAGCCTTAATAGGGACGTTAATGAGCCCTAGCTAATTGTAGGCGATCTTAACGCCATTTGTTTTGGGTATGAGAAACAGGCGGAAATGGCCTTTCCTATGTCTCAACCACTACTTTTCACAACTTCATATCAACAAATGCGCTAATCGATCTGGGATTCCAAGGCGACCCTTTTACGTGGACTAAATGCCAACAAGGAGACACTGAAATTAAACAACGATTAGACAGAGCGTTAGCCAACTCAAGTTGGAGAACCGCCTTTGATAAAGCTTAGTCATACACGAAGGGCGAATTGGCTCAGACCACTGCCCCTCACAATCCAAATCCAAGGGGTCTGGTTTAGAACAAGATGCCCGTTCCGCTTTGACGTGAAATGGTTGATGAACCCAGATTTTGAGGAGATAATCAGGAGAAATTGGATCAATCCATCCAGAGAGACCGGCTCTTTCCTTAACTTCTGTAGAGTAGATCTGTCGAGGTGGTCCCGATCCAATTACTTGGCATCAACGGTATGAGAAAAAGAATTAAAAGACCAGATTCATCATATCCAGACCGTGTTCCGCTCTACGAACATTACTCAGGAAGAAAAGATGCTTAAAAAGGAACTGGAGGACCTCTGGATGATGAAGGAATTGGAATGGAGTCAGTGAGCCAGGATCAAATGGCTACAAGTGGGAGACAAAAATACAAGTTTATTTCATGCAACAACAATCCACAAATGACAGCGGAACCACATATCTCGCCTCCTAAACCAAAATGAAGAATGGATTACGAATGAGGCGCAGATTGAATCCCTAGCGAGAACATACTTCATCGATCTGTTCACAGCTAGGGGTAACGATGATGACAATAGCCCTAACTATGATTTTCCTACGGTGTTCAACGAGGAAATGAATAACGACCTGTGCAAGGAAGTCACAAACGAGAAAATTAGGACTGTAGTGTTCGGCCTTGGGGCAAATACGTTACTAGGGCCGGACGACTTCCCTGGCCATTTTTACAGGAGGTTCTGGGATATGATCGAAGAGGAGTTCTGCGCGGAGGTTAAGGGTTTTTTTCAACACAAGGGAAATGCCTAACGAGTGGAATGACACTCACATCGTTATTATCCCCAAGGTCAAGAACCCCACATCCATGAATCAATTTAGACCCATCAGTTGCTGCAACTTCAGGTACAAGGTCATCTCAAAAGTCATGACCAACAGGCTTAAGAAGTGGATGGATACAATCATCGCTAAAGCCCAAGCAGCTTTCACAGGAGGCAGAGCAATTCAAGATAACATCATTTATTATGCATGAAGTTCTCCACAACTTTAAAACCAGAACTAGGAGCCGAAAAAAGATATGTCCCTCTAACTAGACATGTGAAAGGCTTACGACCTAGTAGACTGGAACTGTCTAATTGAGCTATTGAAAGCTTATGGTTTCTCGGACAACTGGTGCAACTGGATCAACAGCTGCATCCGAACGGTCAACTTCTCCATCCTTCTAAATGGTAACCCCATGGAGAGATTCACTCTGTCAAGAGGCATAAGACAAGGTGACCTATCTCTCCTTTCCTATTCATCCTTATGACAAATGCTCTGTCAGATATGATAGAGAGAAACGTCTCCAATCAAGACATCTCGGGAATCAAGCTAAACCTCAGCCCCCCCCCCCGCCTAACCCACTGTCTTTTGTGGATGACACGATCATCTTCGGTAATGCTTCAGTGTCGGAAGCGTCAAACATTATGAACATCATCAATGGGTATGGAAAGCTAACTGGACAGGAAGTCAACCAAGATAAGTCATTTATCTTCTTCAGTAAGAATGTGGAGGACTCCCTAAGGGATGAAATCATCACCCATATCGGATGCCAAGCAGGACATTCCAAATACCTCGGGGTCCCAACAGATTGGGGCAAACCTCGGAAGGAAACTTTCTCCTTTTTATTGGACAGAATGTACTCTGCAGTCCAAACCTGGAAAGGGTCTACGCTTTCTCATGCTGGAAAGAAAACCTTGATTAATGTCGTCTTCCATGCTATCCCATCATACATTATGACCTTTTTCCTCCTCCCAAAGGCAACTATTAACAAAATGGACTCGATCCTTAGACAGTTCTTCTGGTCCAGATCCCTGCAGAGAAAATCAATTCATTGGAGTAATGGGGATACGATCTCCTCTCCTAAAAGAGAAGGTGGGCTCGGCTTCCGCAACTTCCACTGTTTCAACCTAGCCCTCCGTGGCCAAACAAATATGGAAGCTTCTAACCTCTCAGGAACCAGATAGCCCTCTTTGGATCCGCTTGCTGAAAAGCAGATACTTCCCAAAAACCACTTTCCATGAGGCCAAAAAAGGGGCGAGACCATCTTGGACCTGGTCCAGTTTATGGGAAGCAAGAAAGGTTTTGAACCTAAGAGCCATCAAGGTCATCGAAAATGGGGAAACAACAAATGTCCTAAGAGACCTCTAGGTGCCTTCCCTTCTTTCCAACATCTTACCGATTGCCTCGGCCCGGTCCAGAAAGTGTCTTAACTCATAAACTAGGATACCCGATCATGGGACCACCTGACCATTCGACATTTCTACAACGAGGACAAGACTAATGTTGTGCGCATTATACAAGTTGGACCCCCAAACCTCGAAGATGCCTGGAAGTGGAAGTTCACTCAAAATGGGAGTTTCTCTGTCCGCTCAGCTTTCCACGCTTCACACGCCGACAATACGCAAGGATCTTTCATACCTGTTCATCTCTAGACTTTCACCACGAGCCAATAGAAGTGGCTGTGGAGCCTCTCCCTCCCGCCCAAGATCTTGTTTTTCTTGTGGAGGTGCATCCATGGAGCTCTAGCAACAAATGGAAAAGACTAATCTCCAGAAATTGCGCTCAGATAGCAGCCTGCCCTATCTGCAACGATCAGGAAGAATCCATCCCCCATTGCCTGTTTTTCTACCAACATGCAAAGGACACATGGGATAGAGCACATCTTGCGGTGCCTATACCCCACACTAACGTCTCTTTTGTTGTTTGGTTCTTTTCCCTACAGGGTAGTACATAGGAGCTCGACGCGGAAAAGAGAGTCGTCATCTGCTGGAATATCTAGAAAACCAGAAACGATGCCAGCTTCCGGAACGCTCGCCCTCACCCTCCTACCACTTTTGATCATGCCACGACTGATATGGCCTTTTGGGCCTCCACTCCGATGATTGGAATTGGCTAATGGGCAAAAACCTTGGCTCGGTGTTCGGCTCAGAAAAAATGCGTTCGTGACTTGATTCGGATCAAAGCGAACATGTTCGCGAACAGGCTCGTTTATAAACGAGCCGAATCCGAGCCAAGGGAGGTTCAGCTCGGCTAGTTCGCGAACATGTTCAGCTCGGAAGCTCGACGAGCCTTGTTTCCGAACAGGCTCGTTTATTATTCGCGAACAATTCGTTAATGATATTCGCGAACATATTCGTGTAACAATTCACGAACTGGTTCATTTATACGTTCGTGAACAAGCTTGTTAATTCTATTCGTGAACATATTCGATAAGAGTTGGCGAAGTGATTCGTGAACAAGCTCGTTAGTAACATTCACGAACATGTTCGATAAGAGTTCACGAAGTGAAAAGTGATTCATTTATATAGGTTTGTGAACAAGATTGTATGAATATATGTTCGTGAACAAGAGCATTGATAGAATTAAGGCTAATTAAAATATGTGTAATAAGATCCTTTAACTATTATTAAGGTTAATCGAACGAATCACATTTTTACCACTAAATTATACCCTCTATATTTGGATTATGTGTAGAAAAGAACCTTTTGTCGAGTAATGCAATTAGACGTTATCATAAAGCTCAATAAATTAGAGTTGATAACAAATTATAGAGTTTAGTGAATTGGGTTTTACGATAATACGTTATATGGTATAGTGAATTAGGGTTTGACAATAACACATTAATAGACTTATTGTATATGAACTTAGTATTTTGTAGATATGAATTGACGTTATGCTTATGTCTTACTAATCTTAGGGTTTAAAGTTTAGGGTTTAGGGTGCATGATGCATGGTGCATGGTTTAAAGCATAGAGTTTAGGGTTTATGGTGAATTATGTTGATATGAATTGTCATTTTATCTTACTAATCTTAGGGTTTAGGATAGGGTTTATGGATTAAAGCTTAGAGTTTAGGGTTTAGGGTTTAGGGTCCTATAAATGAGCCGAACTATAAATGAGCCTAATTTTTTTAAATGAGATCGAATTAGCACTTTAAACGAGCCGGCTCGTTTAAAGGTTTGTTTACGAATCTTAACGAACGAGCTCGAATCGAGCTCGAGCTCTGGCTCATTTCAAGGTTCGTTTACTGATCTTAACGAACGAGCTCGAATCGAGCTCGAGCCGAGCCCGAATCGGGCAAATTTTAAATGAACCCAGCTCGAGTTTGATTATCAAAGCTCGATTTGAATCCGAGCCGAGCTCGAGCCGGACAAAAAATAATCGAGCCGAACTCGAGCCTAGGTAAAGTTTGGCTCGATTCGGCTCATTTGCAGCCCTACAGAAACCTATTTTCTCAGCTTCAAGCTGAGACATTTGCATCCAATTAAAAGAAACCAAGAAATTAAAAGAAAATAAAGAAAATTGTTTAATTTTCATATAAGAGCTGTCCCACATATTCTTTCTCCTCCCTCTCCTCCATTTTCTCTCTCATCCGCCCTAATTTCTCAGCTTGAGCTGAGATTTTTTGCCTTCAGCCCATTAGCTGGACTGTCCGTGATCCCTGCAACGACTACGCTCAGACGTACCTCCCCCCTAACCTACTCGATCCACACCATCTCAATGTTAACCCACCGCCAAATACCTCGACTCTCTAGGTATACTGCGACGGATCTTTCTCAGACGATCCCTAGAAGGCGGCTTATGGTGTCGTTATTATGAACACCACAGGTCAAGTTTGCGATGGACGAGCGGGGCTTTTGTTCTGTTCATCTCCTTTTGCCTCTGAAGCCAGAGCTCTACTGGAAGTAGTGATGTTTACAGACAGCACGCTTGCCCAGTGTGCGGTCTTTTCAGACTGTCAATCTCTTGTCAACTGTCTGCAAGGACCGACATGCAGCTGGCCTTGGGAATGTTATGGATTCCTAGCACGCATAATATCCATACTCAGAGCTTTCCCTTCCATAACTGTCTGATTTACTCCCAGGAAATACAACAAGCTAGCGGACTAGGTTGCTCGCTCAACTAGGAACTCCTGCCTCCCACCTAATTGGCTTTTCTATTTGTGTAACAACCCAACCATCCCCGGTTGAACTTTGTATGGTTACCATGTTGCTTGGAGATTAATAGACCACCCCCAGTTTTTTTTTTTTTTTTAAAACCTCCTTAATCATTTGTGATTAGCTTTGTTGTTGATTGAAGTGATGCCGACATTATTGCCTTAAGATCACCCGAATCCCAAACATGGCCCACTATAAGCTGTGGTTTTGGTTTATCACTTAAAAATTCAACCAATGATACAAACACATGAGACATTAACTTAAATATTTTGAAGGAGTGGGATCTAAATATATTGAAGACATGATCCTCTCTCATGTTCTCAAACATCTCCAATTAATATAACTTTTAATCATCATTTTGTCTCTTTTGCAAGACGGTTGCTTTATGGAAGGATCCAAAAAGGATTTACATCAAAACATGAACTAACCTATATTTATAAAAGTTGGCTTCCGATGTGACTTATTAGTTTTTGGATAATAGGTCGGGAGACTCCTGTACTATTGAAAGATAACAAATAGGTCATCTTATTATTAATTACATCAAACAAGCCCATTTACTTAGAACATATAACAAACAAGCCCTTCCATTACAAATGTGACAAACGGCGTTATTGAATTGTTGAAACAGTTGACAAGTCACTGACACGTAGGCTGTTAGAGTTTACACGTAAGCCGATTGGAATGTCAGCAACCCTAAACGGCATCATTTTTTACTATTTGGATTATCAGTTGCAAATTCATTACCAATTCATTAACGCTGTTTGTCACATTTGTAACGGAATGACTTGTTTGTTATATGTTCTAAGTAGAGGGGCTTGTTTGGTGCAATTAATAGTAGGATGGCCTGTTTGTTATCTTTCAATAGTATAGTGACCTCCCGACTTATTATCCCTTAGTTTTTTTATTTTATTTTTAGAAACTAAAAAAATGTGACTTGGTTTTTCAAGTTGGGAAATCCCTTTTCATAGATATGCTTAACCGAATTGTCCACCATTTTATTTTATTTATTCCCCAAGTTCAAACATTGTGGGTGTATGACCAAGTATTACACTACCTACTACTTTATTATAAGTCTAATTAATTGAAATTATCAATAAAATGAATAAAGACAGTATGTTCAGTGGATCTACTTAGCTTTAAGTCATGTTAAGTGGCACTTTGTAAATGTCACTCTCAAGTGGCCCTTGTAGCTACATACATGTGTTGATTGAATACCAGTCATGTCATACACAAAAACAAAACTATATACTATATGGTTTTCAATCTTCTTCTTATATAGTTAGGTTAATTAAGAATGTGTGTCAACAAATAGATAAATTTTACGATGATATTGTACTTTATTTACAGTGTTAGTTAGTTTTTTTTTTTGGTCGGTAACGGCGCCTACGCGCCGATTAAATACTTAAAATTGAACGGGGTTCAGAGATCCCCAAAGCATCATACAAGAGATGAAAACTCAAGTCACAGTCTGAAGGAGAAACCATATGAAACCCAATAGCTCTCTGCTGTCCAAGATTAGCCAGGTAATCCGCATCGTGATTACCCTCTCTGTAGATGTGACAAAGCCGAACCTCCCAGCTCCTAGCCACAAGTTCTCTGAACTGAACCACCTGGTGCGCATGATGGTGCGAAGCCTCTGAATCAGCCGTAAGTAAATTAACCACCACTTGAGAGTCAGATTGCACCAAAACCTTCCTATGACCAGCATCCCAAGCCAAATTAAGGCCAAGGATAATACCACGGAGTTCCGCTCTAGTGATGGAGCATATCCCCAGATTCGCTGTAAACGCCGAAGAGCAAAGACCACTACTGTTCCGAATAACACCTCAAGCCGTAGCCGTACCAGACGGCTGTCTAACAGACCCATCATTATTAATAACAGTCCAATCTGTCGGTCCAGGAGTCCAGCCAACTTCATGCCACTCGCGGCCGCCAATATTATCCAAACGCTGGTCCTTCATAAGAGCATCTTCAACCACCCGGACCCAGGACGAAATTCTGTAAGCCAACGCCTGAGCTGAAAGGCTAGTGCCGTTAAAGATAAACTCATTACGGGACTTCCAAAGTGACCAAAGTGTGTACCCAAATAAAAGACCCTTCTCGTGTGTGAGGAGAGGGATCATCCATTCAGAGATAGACGATGATGCCCGTGGAATGTTAACTTGATCCAGACCAAGAAGCTTCCAAACCTCAGCTGCAAAGGGGCAGAAGCGGATAACATGTCCAGTGTTCTCTTCCCTGCCAGGACATCTGGGACAGTCTCCATTCCCGGTCAAATGTCGTCTCCGCCTCTCCCCATTCGTCAAGAGCTTGCCATGAATCGCCAGCCAGAGGAAGAAATGAACTTTATTCGGCCCTCGCCAGCGCCAGATCTTTTTCCAGTTTGAGTTAGACTGAGGAAGAGGACTTCCAGCAATTAAATTATAAGTTGAACGGATAGAGAATTTACCATTGCTTTCGCCCCCCCCCCCAACTCCAGCAATCCTCCCAGAGAGATTCCGCCGGAGGCGATAATCCTGCAATAACATTAACAGCCGAGGAAGGAAGAAGCTCACGAAGTCGGATCATATCCCAATTGCCAGATGGAAGGATGAAACTAGCAACAGAAGCTTCAAGGAAAATTCGAGGGTCTGAGCTATCAACCACATCAATGAGCCGCTCGCCCGTGTCAATCCATCTACTCGTCCAGAACAGGGTGTCTCTGCCACCGCGAAGACCAGAACGGGCACCCCTTTCCAAAAATGGCCAAGCTTTGGTAATGCCTTTCCAGATCGCGGAGACATTAGAAGTATGTCTCGGTTGCCAGCCTCCACCAGACTCCTTGAAATACTTAGCCTGAAGAACACGAACCCAGAGTCGGGATTCATCTTGGAAAAAGGTAAAAGCCAACTTCGTCATATATGCCAAGTTGAGCTGACGGGAAAGGCGAAGGCCAAGGCCGCCCTCATCCTTGGGACGACAAATCTGATCCCACGAAATAAGATGAATTTTCCTGTCCTCTCTAGTAGAGCCCCAGACGAAGTTCCCAATACGTTTATCGATCTCCTCACATATAGTAGCTGGCAAGACTGCAATCTGCATCGCATAAATCGGGATAGCGGCAAGGACCGATTGAGCAATGGTCACCCGACCAGCTGAGTAAGAGAACTAGCCTTCCAACCCGCAAGCCGTTGATCCATACGATCCAAAATATACTGGTAGGTCTGCACCGTCACCCTGCTATGAAGCATAGGAATGCCGAGATAGATACCCAGGTGTCTCCGCAATTCGTCTTGAGGTATGCATGTCGGTGTTTTTAGAGCAAAAAATCACCGATTTCTCCCGACTGACAGTCCACCCAGAAGCTTGGGAAAACCGTTGTAAACAATCAGCAATAGTCGCCGCTTGGCCATCTTCTGCCATTGCAAAAAGAACAAGGTCATCTGCATATAATAAATGTGATAAGGGAGGACCTCCCGTGGAAAGGGAAACTGGCTTCCATCGACCCGACTCAACAGCATCCTCCACAATATGACTCAGTCTTTCCATACATAAGGTGAACAGGAAAGGGGAGAGAGGGCACCCTGACGAATACCACGCTCGGCTGTGAAAGAATCAGTGAGGCCCCCATTCCACATAATCTGAAATCTAGTAGTCCGGACACAGGCCATAATTAAGGCAACAAGAGAAGTGGGAAAACCTGCAAGACGAAGCGTCTCCTCCAAGAAGGTCCAACGATGCGATCATAGGCTGTCAAGATCAATTTTGAGGACCATCCTCTTAGTGCGGCCTTTATCATGTTCCATAGAGTGGATCACCTCCTGCAAGACGATGATATTCTCCGAGATCTGACGACCCGGGACAAAGCTAGCCTGGGTAGATCGGATAAGTTGACGCATAAGTGGTCTAACTCTGGAAGCCAGACATTTAGTAATAACCTTATAAGCCACGTTACAAAGGCTGATAGGGCGGAAATGACTCAAATACTCCGGGTTCTTTCGCTTCGGGATCAAAACAATGACGGTCTCATTAATCCGAGAAACAAGTTCTGGCCTTGAGAAGTAATCAGAGACCAACTGAAAAAGAGCAGTCCCAACAACATCCCAGTTATGATGGAAAAAGATCGATTGGTAGCCATCTTTACCTGGCACCTTCAGCTTCCCCATACTAGTCACAACACCCTAAATCTCAAGCAGGGTTGGCTGTCTGCTAATCGCTGCAAGAAGAGGAGGATCAATGCTCAGAAAATCGGAAGGAATGATGGGACCAACCTCATCTGCATCACTGAAGAGGTCAGAAAAATATGAAATAGCCATTCTTTGAAGGGTAGTCTGGTTGTCCGTCCAAGAGCCATCAGGTTGATGAAGAGAATCAATGCGATTCGCCCCCCGACGTTTCAAAGTCAGAGTGTGAAAGTATCGGGTATTGCGGTCTCCGTCACGGATCCAAGTAGCTCTAGATTTCTGCTGCCAAAGAAGGTCTTCTTCCCAAAGGGTGCGCTCAAGTTCAAGACGAACTGAAGCTTCACGCTCCTGATGACTCATCGACAAGGAGGTAGCATTCGCTTCTTCAATTTCTGTCAAGTGGGCAGTAAGAGCAGACTTTCGAGTCTGGATATGACCAAAGATATCCCTATTCCACTTCCGGACCGCCCGGGTAAAATTCTTCAGGTTTCGAGTCAGGTCCCATCCACCGTCCCAGGTTGTGCTCAGGAGACGGGGGAAGTCCTCATGCGCCAACCAAGGAGCCAAGAACCGGAAAGGTCGTTTGCTAATCGGGGGGCAAGCTGACCATCAAACCAAAGCACAATCGGCCTATGATCGGACCGGATTCTCAGGGGATGTTTAACCACCGCATCAGGAAAAAGTCGAACCCAATCCATAGTCCCAAGAGCTCGATCAAGACGTTGTCTGAGAGAGCCCCTGTACCAAGTGAAGCGAGGACCAGCAAAACCCAAATCAAGAAGCTCGCAATCCTCAACACAACTCCGAAAAGATGTAGAACGGTAAGGATCATACGGACTCCCGCCAGCCTTATCTTCCGGGGACAGAATACTATTAAAATCACCAATTAAACACCAGGGAATATCAACCCTCCTTCTCCACTCACGAAGCTCATCCCATAAAAGGGCGCGCCCCGTAGGTCTCGGGCAGGCATAAATAGCTAAGAGCATCGATGTGGGGAGTCCCTCGGAATCAATCGTCACATGGATCGCCTGTTCCGATCGTCCCACCTCTCTAACAAGAACCTGGTTAGAATTCCACATAAGCCAAATGCCACCTGCAAATCCACGGGCATCCTCAATAAGATGACTATCAAAACCCAACTTCTTGACCACATCCTCCGCAGCCAACCCACTGAGGCGCGGTTCAACAATAATCGCCACATCTAGCTTAAACTGAATCTTATAGTGTTTGAAGGCTGAGAGGAAGTCCCAGTGTCCGGCTCCTCTACAATTCCACATGAGCACTTTAATCATCATAAGATCCATAAGGAGGGGAGAACCGTACTAATCAGATCAATCAGGAGGTCTTCCATTGGCTAGGGCCTCAACTGGACTAGGGTCCGTTCTTGGTCCGAAGCTCTTAATCGTACGGGCACTTGTCGCATTTTTCTTTGGCTCAACAGCTGCTTTCAGTTTAGCTATTTGTTTCCCATTCTTCTTAACTCCCGCCCTTGGTTTAGGGGGAACCTGAATTCCGTGGCTCGAAGAGGAGGCCTTCGAGCCAAAAACCGGGTTATGGAACATCACCGGGACAGAGACAAGTTGGTCTGAATCCTGAGTAACGTTCACAGACATCTTCTGAGGTGGGGCCGCTTTTGGTTTCGTCCCCTTTCTATGAGGAGGAGCCTTATTATCGCCTTCTCGATTAGTCACGTCCGCCAAAGGCGACCTTGGTTGGGGTGAGGCCTTAGGGCCTTGGGTTGAGTCATCTGTCCCGAGCACAACACTAAGGCTTACGGCCATCTCCCAGGGGGTAGGAACCAAATTCCCAACAGGTTTAGACTTGGGCAACTCCGTCTCATTCCATACGGAGATAGGAGCGGAGGAATCCGTCTTAGGAAGTGACTTCTTAGACTCGCGACCAAGAATATCAAATCTGGACCCTGAACCTGTCGTCTGGACCGATGGCTTCGTTCCTTTTGGCGGAGCTTTCCTCTGCCGACGAGCTACCGTCATCCATTCACCCACGGTCTCCTTCATTTCATCTTCTATCGAGGGTTTAACCTTCTCGGGAATAGGTTGCTGGGTAGGTGTCGGGGTCCCCTCCTCCAGCAAAGAACAACAATCCATCTTGTGACCGTATGTACCACAGAAAAAACAAAGGTTCTCCAAGCTTTCATATTCCACACGTAGTACCCGGTCATCAATAACATACTTGCCAAGCAAAGGGCGGGAAAGATCAACCTCAATGCACACTCGGGCATAACGAGCCCGCGATCCATCTTTGGTGGTCAGATCAAGCCGCACAATTTTGCCAATGTAATCACCAATCCTTCTAACCGCCACAGGATTGAAAAAATGAATCGGTAGATTAGGAAGACGTACCCATGTCAGGATCTTCTTAATCGGCTCTTCCTCATTAAACTCTGGAGACCACTTCGCCACCGTAATATAATAGTCGAACATCTTCCATGGCCCCTCGAAAGCTGCTCGATTATAATCTTCTGCGCTGGAGAAATGAGCAAGGAAGAAACCATTCGTGATATCCGACACTTGAATAGTCCCAGCCTTCGCCCAGAGCACTTCAAGGTGTCGTTTCAGCGCCTGGTAAGGGAAGGTACGTTCCAAAACCTTAACGACAAGTGCCTTAGACCATGGCCGATAAAAATCCTTAATCTCATCATCAGAGAAACGGATGCGGGGGCATCTAGGGTTGGGCGTGGAATCCTCGTGCATGGCTCTTAACGTTGGGAAGACCATCGAAACGTCATCCTCAACAATCCAATGTGACTTGCCAACAGCATTCCTGTAAGAGCCACTCTTCATAGCACTTGGGGAACTGTGACCAACAGTCGACGTCCCACCCTCCGTAGAGGGGGCCTTATCGCCAATGTCGGAGAGAAACGAGATAAGAGTGAACGTCGTATCCCTAGCTCGTTTCCTTGGTAAGGTACTCCCGTCCAGAGTAACACCGGCCTCATCTGTCATCATCGGGGACGTCTGGCCGAGCTGCTCAGGATCTGGCGGCCGGTTTAGGTCAGCGGAGGTCGCCGTCTTCGCCTTAGGGTTTTCCTCCGGGGAATTTGGAGCGTCCATCAGTCTTCACATGAGATGACTCTTTGACAGTGTTAGTTAGTTGAAATTGATTTTTTCTAACAAATTAAAGTGCTAGAACTATATCAGTTTGTGAGGATGGTGATTAAAACCAACATACTATTGGTGTTTGGGTTATTTAGCTAGTTGGGGTTAAGAGCTCATGTATATATGATATCTTATTGTTACGGGAAGTTGACTATAAGTCTTAAGATGAATAATATTATTCCCCTTAAAACTTATAGCCAACTTTCATTGGATTTTTCACCAAAATAAGTAGATTTTTAAAATTAATTACGCAAATAAATAAGGTTATAAATTAATTATAAATATATAAATTTTCGCTCAGGAATAAAGTGAATTCGCTCAGTCCCTAAGAGAAAAATACATGTGAGTTAGTCTGACAAGATTTCTGACCAATCAGACCAAAAAACCATACCAATATGCCCTATCTGGGCGAATTCGCACAACATCCAATCTCTTTTTCCATTTCAAAATTGTACTTTTCATAAAAACTTTGCTAATAAGTAACATGATTATTAGCAATTAGAATATGATCACTAGTCCATATAATTTTGTAAAATAATCATTGAAGTTTGAATTTCAATAATGAGTTTGACTGTGATCGTAACTCGCTCATTTATTATCGAGTCGGCTCACGAGCTATCTCACTTGAGCCGACTCATGAGCTATGAACTTGCTGGCTCACGAGCTATGAACTTGCTGGCTCACGAGCTATAAACTTCATGAATAGTATTAATTACATTTAAGTCATAATTTTCATCTTTAATACCTAGATATTTTTTTGACCGGATATAAATATTTAAATAATTACAATATTAATAGTTCTTTTGTAATTGTTTAAGTTATATGTTTTGTTGCTAGCTATATATAACCAAGTGTTAGCTTCCACTTCGAAGTCCTCTTCAGTCCTCTTAAGATACCATGAGCATGGCGACAATGAACTCTGAAATGCCGACGAACAGCTTTGACCTCTGTCGAGGTTTCATTAGACAAGCTCTCCGTCAGGGCCAACAAAACCCATTTAGAATATACCTAGCACTTGGTTATATATAGCTAGCAACAAAACATATAACTTAAACAATTACAAAAGAACTATTAATATTGTAATTATTTAAATATTTATATCCGGTCAAAAAAATATCTAGGTATTAAAGATGAAAATTATGACTTAAATGTAATTAATACTATTCATGAAGTTTATAGCTCGTGAGCCAGCAAGTTCATAGCTCGTGAGCCAGCAAGTTCATAGCTCATGAGTCGGCTCAAGTGAGATAGCTCGTGAGCCGACTCGATAATAAATGAGCGAGTTTAAGCCTATACTGCAATAAAATCTGGCTACGGAGGCACACCGTATTTGCCTATAAAAGGCACTTTTTTGTCTCTATAGAGTTTTAGAGGCAGATAGCGTATTTTCTACTAACACTGTTGTCACTAGTCTTTAGAGGCAAATACGGTGACACATAATATTTGTCACTAATTCAAGAATTAGTGGCATATAAAATCGTTAAAAATTGCAACTTTAAATAACTATTATTTTGTCATCTTAGTCACATTTTAGAGGCACTTATTTTTGTTGTTGATGATTTTTTTAGGGGCATATATATATCTGTGTGTGTGTGTGTGTGTGTGGTGAACACTCTGGTGCCCCCAGTAAAAGTGGGAGTACCGGGATGTTTGTGCTATCTAGAGTGGTATTGTGGTATGGTATTTTCATTGAACTAATCGTTTATATCAATAGATTTAATCTTAATAAGTCTAAATTGAGCTTAGTTACAATTTTTAGTCATCATAGTATAAGATTATACCTAATGTTCTTCAGGTTTCTTTCTACAACTGCATTTTTTCTCAATATGATAGATAATCATCTCTACCAAATTAGTTTTTTAATTTAATTTGTGAGGTCCCAAGTTCAAAGACTACTGATGCTACTATGAAGATATTTTCAATTTTTGGCCCTCTAACTGTGCTTCGAACCCATAATCCATTAATCATGCTTCTTGAATTGACTTTTGTTGGTAAATTATTTTGAAGTACTCAAAATTTGGTAATTCGTTAATTTGATTAGGGATCATGCTGCATAAAATATAAAAAATGATGAATATTTAAGAGAATTATTTTTCAATTAATATATTTATTGATCTAGAGAAAACTAAAGAAATAAGGTTGTATCTTAGTAAGATCAATGGTGAGTGAGATAATGATGAGAGAATATTAGTCATGGGATCGTAAGTAAAATGGGTTACATGTCATTAGTTATTAACAAATTTAAAGTATTGATCGAGTTGATGAGTTTGAATTAAGCATATTCATTAAACCTAAATATATTCATATAACATGATCGTTATTTCCAAATTATTTTAATTTTTAAAAGGCCAATTGAGGTTCTTATTTTGTTTATGTTTAACTATTCTTCAAATTTTTTTATAGTGATGATTTCTTTATCCTCGAATTTATTTGCAAACTTTAGCCTTGACTTTATTTGTTTGCAAATTTTTTGAGAGAGTTGCAATTTTTTTTCATTTGTCTTGAACAAACTTTTGTTGGGAGAGTAATTGAATTAATATTTGGTTTAGAGGACATCACTCATTTGAAAAGTTTTTTTGAATAAAAAGTAAATTTTTAATATATTGTCTCATTTGCAATGATCATAAATGGACCTGTTTTATTTTAGTATGTAATTAAAATTAATTACTGTCCAAAATATCCTATAATTAATCACAATATTGAAATTAAATATTAGATTTTTTGGCATTGTATAACGAATTATCTAGCTATAATATGAACATTTAAAATTAGAGAGAGATAATTTAAAACTCTCTCTTTAATAATAGGACATTAACCTACCATATTCTGATTTTCAATTATTCAATAAATTAAATAATTAATAAATAAAAATTCCAAATAGTTTTTAAACATAATAAAGTATAGGAAAAAGTAAAATTCAACATTTAAATTAGTTTAATTGAAATTATTAAATTATATTTGAAAAAATAATGTGCGACTCACTTTTTAATTTTACTTTATTTCTATATTTTCTACTTTAAACTGTTAAATTTCTCACTATGTAATATGTTAACTAATTTGACACACTATGTGTTCATTTAATTTTAATCATTCAATTCAAACTTTTTTTGTTAATTTACAATTTATTAATAATATTAAATCTTTCATTATAAAATAATATTTTTTACTAATTATACTAAAGGGTTAACACATTTTTGTTCTCCTACTATGAAAAGTTAAATAAGATAGCTCTTTACTATTTTTCAGCAGAATTAAACCCATTTACTTTTACACTTCTAACAAATGTGCCCTTTCGTTAACTTTTTCATCCATTCCCCATTAAATTTGTTGACTGGACATATCCAGTAAGCTATTTTGTACACATAGATGCTAAGAGAATAAGAAATTTTCAGAGATGGTGTCCAGTAAGAAGAAGAAGAGAAATGGGGGCAAAATGTGTATTAAACCTTTATTTTACAAGTCTTAAATTTTTAGATTGTTTATTTTAAAGTTTACTTCAAGGGTCACATGAACTAATAGTTTGATATGGTATATACCATCATCATAATAGATGGGGAATAGACGAAAAAGTTAACGGAAGGGAACATTTGTTAAAAGTGTTAAAATAGAGGGATTAATTCGATTGAAAAATATTAGAATGCTGTGTTTGTTAACTTTGCATAGTATGAGAAAAAAAATGTGTATTTACTCTATACTAATTATATAAATATATAAATATATATATATATATATATATATCTACAAACATATATAAGCATTTTAGACTTTTTCTAATTGCCACCTAGGATTCTCCATGCTTCTCCTTAATTGTAGGACGGTTGCCAATCAATGAATTTTAATTTAATTTATATTGAATAAAATGTTTTATTTATTATAAAAGTGATAAATCTTAAAGCAACTATGAGACTTAAACTCACAACCTCAAGGATCAAAGTATCGTGATTTACCAGCTAAGCTACACAAACTAATTTATAATTATATTGAAACATTAAAGCATATTGCTCCTCGACATTTTATTGTACAAATTAAAGCACATTTCACCCTTAATGATTTGCAAATTCATTGATTTAATGATAACCAACAGTTTATTGTAGAAATACACTATCAAGTTAAATAAAGAGTATAGTGAAAAAATTGGTAATAATTCATTCATATAGTTTATTGACAGATGGTGATGCTTTTGTTTAAATCGGGCTTTGTGTTGATATTTAATTAAGTGGGGACTAAAATGAAATAATTTATTTTTCTGCCACATATAATATCTTACATTATATACTCAAACACTTTACTTACCACCCTATGTATGCATATATAGCACTAACATGTTTACACACGTGACGATAATTGTGAGAATGAGACATATAAACTTGATATTGATCGAATCATTCATATATGTTTGTAGATGTATTTGCTCACATGAATTCTTGAAAGACATTGAAGGTAACTGCGAGTCGTAGATTACTTTAAAAATTAAAGGACATCATATATATGTGTTAAAGACATTCAAGCTAACTAAGTTATTGATTAATTTGGTCAAACATCAAGTTGTATAAATTAAAAATTATGAATATTTAGGAGAAATATTTTTCAGATAAATATATCTATTGAGCTAGAGAAAATTGGAGAAATAAGGTTGTACTTTAATAAGGGTAATGGTAACTAAGGTCAAGAGTGTGTAATAATCTGAGTCACGAGATCTTAACTAAATGAGGTTATACGTCATTTACAAATAACAAATTCAGAGTGTTAATCGAGTTGAGTCAATTTGAATTGAGCATATTTGTCAAACCTAAATATATTCATAAAATGATCTTTACCACAGTCAACTAAGTTTTAACAAACCAATTTTACCGTTTCATTTTCTCAAAATTATTATTTTTGGATAGTGTTGCTTTTTTGTAGTCTCGACTTTGTTTGCCAATATTTCAAGAGAATTACAATTTCCGTTTTCCATTTTCCTTAAATTATGAATATTTAAAAGAAGTATTTGTCAATTAATATATCTATTGAGCTAGAAAAAATTAGAGAAATAAGATTGTATCTTAATAAGAGCAATGACCAGTGAGGTCACGAGTGTGTAATAGTATTAGTTATGGAAAATACTTATTTTAAATTTTAACGGGTCAATTGAGGTTTCATTTCTCAAAATGATTTTTATATACAGTGTTGGGTTTTTAGTCTCTATTTTATCTGTTTGCAAATGTTTAGAGCGAATTGCAATTTCATTTTCTTTTTATCTCGAACTTACTTCTGTTGGTAAATCAAATATTTTGTTATATTTTTTTGAAGTTGTATTGGTTAAGGAGACATCATTAATTTAAAATATTTGTTTAAAAGAAGTATAAACTTAAAAAAATTGAGTTGCATAAATTTAAAATATTATGAATATTTAAGAGAAGTATTTGTCAATTAATATATCTATTGAGTTAGAGAAAATTGGAGAAATAAGATTGTACTTTAATAAGAGCAATGACCAGTGAGGTCACGAGTGTGTAATAGTAATATTAGTCATGGGAAAGTGGGTTACAATTCATTTACTATTAACAAATTCATAATATTGATCGACTCGAGGTAGGTTGGATTAGGCATATTTCATCAAACATAGATATATTCATGTAAGATGATCCTTATTTTCATATTCTTCAAAGTTTTAAGGGGTCAATTGAGGTTTCATTTCTCAAAATGATTTTTATATACAGTTTTGGGTTTTTAGTCTCCACTTTATCTGTTTGCAAATGTTTTGAGAGAGTTGCAATTTCGTTTTCTTTTTGTCTCGAGATTACTTTTGTTGGCAAATCAAATATTTTGTTATAGTTTTTTTGAAGTTATATTGTTTAAGAAGACATCATTAATTTAAAAAGTTTGTTTAAAAGAAGTATGGACTAAAAAAATTGAGTTGCATAAAAAATTATGAATATTTAAGAGAAGTATTTGTCAATTAATATATCTAATTTTTTATAACCAATTAATATATCTATTGAGCTAGAGAAAATTGGAGAAATAAGATTATACGTTAATAAGAGCAATGACCCGTGAGGTCACGAGTGTGTAATAGTAGTCACAGGAAAGTGGGTTACAAGTCAATTACTATTAACAAATTCATAGTATTGATCGGGTTGAGTAAGGTTGAATTGAGCATATTTCATCAAACCTAAATATAACCATGTAACACGATTCTTATTTTCATATTATTTTCAGTTTTAACGGGTCAGTTGATGTTTCATTACTCGAAATGATTTGTTTATACAATGTTGGGTATTTAGTCTCCTCTACTTTTTTTGTTTGCAAATATTTTAAGAGAGTTGCAATTTTATTTTCTATTTGTCTCGAACTTACTCTTGTTGGTAAATCAAATATTTTGTTAATTTTTCAAGTTATATTCGTTTTGAAGACACCATTCATTTGAAAAGTTTGTTTAAAAGAAGTATAAATTAAAAAAAAATTAGTTGCATAAATTAAAAAAATTATGAATATTTAAGAGAGGTATTTGCCAATTAATATATGATGTATATATTGAGCTAGAGATTTTTTTTATGAATTATTGAGCTAGAGAAAATTGTAGAACTAAGATTGTACTTTAGTAAGAGCAGACCAGTGATGTCATGAGTGTGTGATCGTAAGTAAAGTGTGAGTTACAAATCATTTACTATTTAATAATTTAGAGTATTGATCCAACTGAGTCAAATTTAATTAGGCATATTTCATCAAACCTAAATATATTAAAAATGATCCTTATTTTCATGTTATTCTAAGTTCTAACGGGCCAATTGAGGTTCCATTCCTCAAAATAATTTTTTTATTGATAGTATTGGGTTTTTTAGTCTCTACTTTATTTTTTTGCAAATGCTTCGAGGGAGATGCAGTTACATTTTCTATTTGTCTCGAACTTACTTTTGTTGGTAAATCAAATATTTTGTTACAAATATTTTGAAGTCATATTGGTTTAGAAGACATCATTCATTTGAAAAGTTTTTTATAATTTTTTATATTTTTTCTCCTTTGCAATGATCATAAATGGACGTACTTCATTTTAGTATATAATTTAACTTCATTAATTTTAAAATATTCTAAAATTAATCACAATATTACATTTAAATATTATGTGTATTTCGGTACTATATAAAACATTATCTAGATATTTTTAAATTTTTTACTTTAAACTATTTAACTTCACAATTAAGTAAGACGTTAATTATTTTGATTTATTGAGTTTTAGTTTAATTTCAATCCTGATATTTCAAAATTCTAGTTGGTTTATAGTTTTCTAAACATAATTTTAAATCTCTCAATATACAAGTTTGTTCTTCATTTACTAATTATATTAAATAAACAACCAGAATATCACATATCGACCAACGGGCCAAAAAAATGCTAGTATATATATAAGCATTTTAGCTTTTTCCCTATTGCCACCTAGGATTCTCCATGCCTCTCCTTAATTGTAAGAAAGTGGCCAATCAATGAATTTTTATATAATTTATTTTGAATAAAAATATTTTTTAATAAAGATGATAATTTTTCAGTAACTACGAGACTCGAACCTACAACCTCAAGGATAAAAGTATTGTGCTTTACTAACTAAGCTAGACGAACTAATTTGTAATTACATTAAAACATTAAACCACATTGCTCCTATGTATTTTACCAATGTTGTCAAGACCGGACCGGACATCGAACCGTTCTAATGAGAGGTTCAAGGGTTTAAGGTCCGACCGGATTAGACCGTAAAAACCGGTACGAAGAACCGGTCATACAAATTTTAAAAAGTTATGTATTTTATTAGTCATTAATCAATAGTTTGGTATGAAAATGTAATAATCCTAACTATATATATTCATAAATATCAAAACCCTAACTCCTCATCTCCACTTCTCCTATGCGCCGCCTAATCATCTTCTTCTTTTTCATTCTCTTCTTCTTCTCTCTCTTTCTGTCTTCAACTATTTTCAATGAATTAAGTTTCTTCCTCCTCCAATTGCATAACCTTCCTCCTCTATATTTCAATCGGCCAAAACAAAACACCCCTTCTTGAACCCTAATTTTTAATGAAATCTAATCGAGCCGGTTCCCAGTTTTCTCGGTCAGACTGGCCGGTTCGGTCCGGTTCTGATAACACTGTATTTTACGGGATCTACTATTATGAGGACTCATTAAGAGTCTTTATATGAGGACACTCTTTATAGCCGTTGGATGATGATCCTAATCTAACTGCGGGGAACCAGGTATGGGTAAAGGGAGAAAATGGGGTAATTAATTAAAAGTGGAACCAAAACGGGAATTAAAAAAAGCCGTACCAGTTAAGAAATTTACCCTAATACCCATTTCATATCAACCAATGGATCTCTATTTAATAAATTAAAGGTGTAGGTTAGTGTCCTTATATAAGGACACTGAGAGAGTCCTCACATTAGTAATTGTCGTATTTTACTGTGCAAATTGAAGCAAATTTCACCCTTCATTGATTTTGCACATTGCTCCTATGGTTTGCACATTCATTAATTTTATGATAACCGTAGTTTGTTGTATAAATATACTAACAAGTTGACAAATAGTAGAGTGAATGAAATTATGATAATAATTTATTCATACAGTTTATTCTGAGATGGTTATACTTTTTTAAAACTGGCTCTGTGTTTTTAATAATCGGGCTCGACGCTTTGTGTAGAATATTTAAATTATTATATTGAATAATTTAAACGTGAATTTTTAATAGCATTCAAGCTAACTAAGTCATTGATTGATTTCCTTTAAAAAAATCATTGATTAATGGCCAATGATCAATTTGCATAAAGCTAAAAAATTTATGAATATTTAAGAGAAGTATTTTTGCAATTAATATATCTTTTGAGCTACAAAAACTGAAGAAATAAAGTTATACATCAGTAACATCAATGGTGAGTGCAGTCATGAATGTATACGAGTATGAGTTATGAGATCGTAGTAAAACGAGTTACATGCCATTAAGTATTAATAAATTTAGTGTATTGATTGAGTTGTTTAGTTTGAATTGGGCGTATTCATTAAACATAAATACATTCATATAATATGATCCTTGTACGAGTATGAGTTATGAGATCATAGTAAAACGGGTTACATGCCATTAAGTATTAACAAATTCATATTATCGATTGAGTTGTTCAGTTTGAATTGGGCGTATTTATTAACATAAATACATTCATATAATATGATC
Organism: Linum lewisii; assembly: GCA_034768395.1. Taxonomy (NCBI): domain Eukaryota; kingdom Viridiplantae; phylum Streptophyta; class Magnoliopsida; order Malpighiales; family Linaceae; genus Linum; species Linum lewisii. Next base: position 52,485,520 of record CM068300.1, on the reverse strand, counting down.
CTTATTTTCAAAAAAAAAAATAAGTTTTAAAGGGTCAATTGAACTTTCATTTTTCATTATGTGATAGTTTCTTTAGTCTCCACTTTATTTGTTTGCATATGCTTTGAGAGAGTTGCAATTTTGTCTTCCATTTGTATTGAACTGACTTTTGTTGGTAAATTATTTGAAGGACTCCAAGTTTGGCAAGTCATAATTTTATTTGATCAAGGATTATACTGCTAAAATTTTAAAATTTATTAATATTTAAGAGAATTATTTGTGATTTAAAATATTTGATCAAGAGAAAACTAAAGAAATAAGGTCATACCTTAGTAAGATCAATGGTGAGTGATGCCATAAGTGTATAAGAGTATGAGTCATGAGATCGTAAGTAAAAATGGTTACATGTCATCAACTGTTAACAAATTAAGATTATTGATTGAGTTGACTTCGTTTGAAGCATGCATATTCATTAAACTTAAATACATTCATATAACATGATTATTATTTTCAAATTCTTTTAAGTAACAGGCAAATTGATGTTTCATTTTTATTACGTTTAACTATTCCTGAAAAGAATCTTTTTATAGTGATGGTTTCTTTAATCTCGAATTTATTTTTTTTGCAAATGCTACGAGAAAGTTGCATTTTTGTTTTCCTTTTGTCTTGAACTAATTTTTTTTATAAATTATTAGAAGATCTCCAAGTTTGGTAAGTCATTAATTAATTTGATTAAGGATCAAGTTGCAAAAAATTTAAGAATTTATGAATATAAAGAGAATTATTTTTCAATTAATATATTTATTGGGCTAGAGAAAACTATACAAACACAGTTGTACGTTAGTAAGATCAATGGTGATTGAGGTCATGAGTGTATCGTAAGTAAATTGTCGTTAACTATTAACAAAAATGAAGAGTTTTGATCGAGTTGAGTTAGTTTGAATTGGTCATATTCATTAAACCTAAATACAATCATATAACATGATATTTATTTTCAACTTTTTTTTTAAGTTCTAATGGGCCAATATAATCGAGCTTTCATTTTTCATTATGTTTAACTATTCCTCAAAATAATTCTTAACAGTGATGATTTCTTTAATCTCGACTTTATTTGTTTGAAATGCTTCAAGAAAGTTACAATTTTATTTTTCATTTTTCTTGAAATGACCTTTGTTGGAAAATTATTTGAAGGACTCCAAGTTTGGTAAGTCATTAATTAATTTGATTAAGCTACATAAATTATTAAAATTTATGCATATATATTTGAGAGAATTATTTTTAATTAATATATTTATTAATATAGAGAAAACTGGAGAAATAAGATTCTACCTTAGATCAATGGCGAGTGAGGTCATGAGTGTATTAGAGTATGAGTCATGGGATCATAAGTAAAATGGGTTACATGTCATTAAATATTAAAAAATTGAGAGTATTGATCGAGTTGAATCAGTTTAAATTGGACATATTCATTAAACTTATTAATTTGATTAGGGATCAAGCTGCATAAAATATAAAAAATCATGAACATTTAAGAGAATTATTTTTCAATTAATATATTTATTGAACTAGAGAAAACTAAAGTAATAAGGTTGTATCTTAGTAAGATCAATGATGAGTGAGATAATGATGAGAGAATATTAGTCATGGGATCGTAAGTAAAATGGGTTACATGTCATTAGTTATTAACAAATTTAAAGTATTGATCGAGTTTATGAGTTTGAATTAAGCATATTCGTTAAACCTAAATATATTCATATAATATGATCGTTACTTCCAAATTATTTTAATTTTTAACAGGCCAATTGAGGTTCTAATTTTGTTTATGTTTAACTATTCCTCCAAATTTTTTATAGTGATGATTTCTTTATCCTCGAATTTATTTACAAACTTTAGCCTCGACTTTATTTGTTCGCAACTTTTTTGAGAGAGTTGCAATTTTTTCATTTGTCTTGAACAAACTTTTGTTGGGAGAGTATTTGAATTAATATTTGGTTTAGAGGACATCACTCATTTGAAAAGTTTTTTTGAATAAAAAGTAAATTTTTTTATATATTTTCTCCTTTGCAATGATCATAAATGGACCTGTTTTATTTTAGTATGTAATTAAAATTAATTACTGTCCAAAATATCCTATAATTAATCACAATATTGAAATTAAATATTAGATTTTTTTGGCATTGTATAACAAATTATCTAGCTATAACATGAGCATTTAAAATTAGAGAGAGATAATTTAAAAATCTCTCCTTAATAATAGGACATTAACATATCATATTCTGATTTTCAATTATTCAATAAATTAAATAAATAATTAATAAATAATAAATAAAAATTCTAAATAGTTTTTAAACATAATAAAGTTTAGGAAAAAGTAAAATTCAACATGTAAATTAGTTTAATTGAAATTATTAAATTATATTTGAAAAAATAATGTGCGAATCACTTTTTAATTTTAGTTTATTTCTATATTTTCTACTTTAAACTGTTTAATTTCTCACTATGTAATATGTTAACTAATTTGACATATTGTGTGTTCATTTAATTTTAATAATTCAATTCAAACTTTTTTTGTTAATTTACAATTTATTAATAATATTAAATCTTTCATTTTAAAATAATATTTTTTTTCTAATTATTAACACATTTTTGTCCTCCTACTATGAAAAGTTAAATAAGATAGCTCTTTACTATTTTCCAGCAGAATTAAACCCCTTTACTTTTACACTTCTAACAAATGTGCCCTTTCGTTAATTTTTTCATCCATTCCCCATTAAATTTGTTGACTGGACATATCCAGTAAGCTATTTTGTACACATAGATGTTAAGAGAATAAGAAATTTGCAGAGATGGTGTGTCCAGAAAGAAGAAGAAGAGAAATTAATAATTAGTTAGACCATTTAGTATATTTTGGAGTTAAATTAATAATAAGTAATCATAGACTTACATATCTATTTAATTTAGTAAAACTACTATTGATATGAAGCTTAGCATCAGAGTAGATATGTAAGTCTATGATTAACTTATTATATCATTAATCATAGACTTACATATCTATTTATTTTTAATATCTAATTATATATTTACTTGAAAAATTTGAAATTGAAATGAGTAGAGTTAAACTACCAAGGTATACAAATAATTATGAACTAATTAAATGGAACTAAATAATTTATATTATGTAATTTTTAGATTGTAAAATATTAATGTATCATTTTAAAGTATAATACTTGAATTTAATAATAAAAAATTTATGATAAGAAGCTTTTATCTATCTAGAATTAAGAGGATATCATATCATCAATAATTTGTTGATTATTGGGATGCTCATTTAATTTTAGTGAATTTAATGGATCGTTTTATACATGTAAATGTTTTGATAAGGTACATGTTTCTATTAAAAATTTATTAAATATCATGAATTTCTAAGTATGAGAATTCATTGATAGTTTCATGTATAGTTATTATTTTAGATATGTAATTAAATAATTTTAATGTTAAACATTTTTTGTTAGTATTTAATTTAAAATTATATACAACTCAATAATATCATGAATATTAATTTGATTTCCAGGTGATTTATTTCATAGAGTAACTAAATAGTATTTTGGTACATAGAAAATAGTCTCGTTGTCCCTTAAATAAAATAATAAAATTTCTAATGACTAAGATATCCAAAGTTAAGGAGAAAGTAAATTAAAATTGACTTTAAATTATAATTGTTTTCTATGATATCCTCAACATTTTGAAATTTGAGGACTACTTTATATTTTGTAACCCACTCTAAAATTTCAGAATGTATTAATTATTTTAACCTTAAAATTTATTTAAAAATTTCCTTTTCATTTAAATCATTTGGGACATGTTCTTTCATAATTGAATAATATATATATTAAATAAACATGACATTTTTTATTTAAACAACTGTTATTATGAAAAGTAAAAATAGTGTTTTTCACCTATTTTTTTAAGTTGAATGTGGGGATCATTTGTAGGAATAATTAGTTATAAAGAAAATGATAATAAAAATATCAATGTTATGATTGTTGGAGTAACTAAAATTAATATATGTTTCATTTTTTAGACATTTTTAAAAATATTTTAATATCCCAAAAGAATAATAAATTTTCAGTTATTTTTGTGTATATGCATGTTATCTTAAATAATATAATAAAAATAATAAAATTGATAAATGGCAAGATATCTAAAGTTAAAGAGAAAATAAATAAAATGGAGTTTAGATTATATTTTTCATAACATTTTATTTGAAAAAATATTTTTCTTTTAAATCATTTGGAGATAGTTTCTTTCATATTAAATAAAAGACATTTTTTATTTGGGAAAACTGTTTCTTATGAAAATAAAAAATAATGGGTTCGTTTTTTTTGTTTTCAAAATGAAGCGTGAGAAGCATTTTTGTAGGAAAAGTTGTTATAAAAAAGAGATAATAAAGTAGAAAAATATGATTGGTGGAGTTCCTATAATTAAGGGGAGGGTTTGAAATGAAGGGGGTCTTTTATTTTGCTTTATATATTACTAGCTTTTTTGCCCGCCCGTTGGCGGGCTTTAGCAAATCAACATTTTTATTTTCTCTCCCATTCATTATCTATCCCACTTTGATTTCAATGTTTTTCATTTTGTTAAATTCATATAATATAGAAACACCAAAGTGTTAACTCTAAGTAATATTCAATATGTACCTAAGCCTATTGCGAAAGTCGCCAAGTAATTGTAAAAATTGTATGCTAAGTAATTGGTTGTCAGTTTGCCAAGCTGTCCAACCAGATCATATCGAGTTTTACTACTGTGAGAAAAATTGGAAATAATAAAAACTTAATTCCTGTTTTTTTTTAACATATCAAATCGATGATATATCACAATTGATGAAAATTTACGTTCAATATATTATACATATAAAATATATTTTTAGTTAATCATCTTTATTATATATTAATTTCTCTATATTGGTAAAAAATATATTAATTTGTTTTGTGAAATGACAATAATTATTTAACTACTAACAATAATAATATTTTCTTTTATCAATCACACTACTTATATAGATGGTTATAATGTAGGAAAGTAATGCCCAATTACCCACAAAGGACAAATAAATTATAAAAACATTTTTAATTATGTAAAGAAAATCAAATTGGTTGATATACATCAACGTTAAAAAAAAAATTGGGATTTTAAATTAAATGTTTTTTTTTTATAAATCTGTTATTGGTTGATGTCCAAATTTAAGGAGAAGTGTGAAAATATAGATTCATGTCCGACCCGTTGGCTGGTGTGTGTTCGACTAAATAGCTAAATATATTTTCAAATATTTTTTATAATTATTAGTAAAGCTTTAGATTATAATATGACACTTTCTTATTATTAATAAATGATATGTCTTCTTTGTTAATATGATTTGAATAATATAAGCATAAAATTATGATAATATTTAATCATATAAATTTAAATTTAATCATTAAATAAAATATTATTATTATTATTTAAATAATAATATAATTTCCATTCCGTAAAATATTTTTACGGAATTAATTTTAATTCTTAATTTATGAAATGATGTTATAAAAAATAATAAAGTATTGAAGAAAAGTGGGATTTTTTGCATTTATTTGTAGAAATAAAAATAAATTCATTCTTTGGCTAGATTCCTTAAATAAATGGGAGGGTAAGAAAGTTGACGTGACAATTTTTTGCCTCTAATTAGTTTTTTATATAGTAAAGATTTATTATTGTGCATTCGTGTATGAGATAAGTGAGGTATAATTTTAAACATGACTATAATGGACGTAGTTTAAATATGATATTACTTATTTAATTTTAGTAGGAACTTAATTTTCAAATTCAAACCTATTACACCTTTAATTCATTATACAGGTTTTGTTATATCAATATAAATAATTAATCGAATGGTAGACTCTGATATGACCTTATAACATTCAAACATTGAAACATATAATAATATTACTTACCTTGGTTGATAGTTTCCATTAACTCTAATTATTCAGTTAATGATGTTTAATGTTATTGATATTCACTGTCATAAAAATATGTTATTGATATTCACCCACTCAAGAGAAATAATAATTTTATGTGAAATGAAAGGTAATGAGGGTAAACCAAAACATTAAAGAATGTTAAGAAGAAAAAATATACATAAAAATATATAATTAGTAACGAATTGACTAAGTATATAATTATAAGGTAAACGCTTCAGTGCACCCACTAAAAGTGGGTGCACCGGGTACACCCTCTGACGTTTGTGCTATCTAGAGTGACATTTCTATTGAACTAATCATTTATATCAATAGATTTAATCTTAATAAGTCTAAATTGAGCTTAATTACAATTTTTAGTCATCATAGTATAAGATTATACCTATTGTTCTTCAGGTTTCTTTCTACATCTGCATTTTTTCTCAATATGATAGATTATCATCTTTACCAAATTAGTTTTTTGTTCAAATCGTCTTATATATCCTTTAACAACACGTAGATTCTTATACTCGAAAAAAAACATGTTTATCTATCAAAATGTTAGTGGGTGTACCCGGTGCACCCACTTTTAGTGGGTGCACCGGAGTGTTCACCATAATTATAAATACCTATTTGAATGCTATGATGAGACCCACTCCATAATTTGCACGTCGAAACTTTAGCAAATTTTTTGAAAAGAAGCAAACCTTGAATTACTCTTGAAACTGAAACTGGTGTTAGTGAATATGTTGCACTGGTGTTTGTGAAAACGCTTCCAAAAGCAACCAATAGGATAATGTCACGTGTTAGTGTAACCAATATCGCGGTGACACTTTAAAATTTTTCATATAGGGAAATAGTGGTTTTATCTTTCTAATAGGAATGAGAAATCTTTCCTAGTTATTAAGAGTGATTAGAATTTCTATTCAGACAAAAAAAGATTAGAATTTTAAGATTAATTAACATAAATTAAATATATTACCCACCACGGTTAACATTAAAAACTAAAAAGTGTATATTAGAAATTAAAACCAAATTAAGTGGGAAGAGTTCTTTCATGGGTCTGTTATTTAGTAAATAGAAAGAGACATATAATTAGAGAAATAGATGAGCACCAAAGTTGAAGAACAAAATTTTAATCAAACTTTTATAAAAAAAATTATTATCAAATAACTTGAGAAAATATACTAATATACTACTTTAAAATTTAATTAATATAATAAAAATAAATATATATTTAATAAAAGAAACCCATTCCATCAAATTAGTAGAAAGAAAATACGTGGGGGTGGGTGGGGGAATTGTTTTCAGTTTTCACCCTGATATAAAACCGTTTCAAATTCCAATCATTTTTTATTTAATGATTTACTTTTGTAGCATAAAAAGTTAGTTCCTAGATTAATTAATTGAATAATGGTGATTCGTAGAATCCCTAAACTTAATTGGAGAAAAAATAAAAGGGGGGCTTGATTATATTTGTTAAATAATAATAATAATAATAGATAGATAGACAGAAGATAACAATAAATAGAAATAGATAGATGGGAAAATAAAGATGATATTAGATAAAAACATAAATGTTTAATTGAAGTTTATTCCATACATAAAAAATGTGAGAAAATAGTACTATGTATAATAATAGAAGGGATACATTAATCTGATTCTTAGACGTGGGTAGTTTTTTAAGTAGTTAATTAATTATTTTAAAAACAAAATGTGGAAAAATAAATATAATGAAAATAGTTAATTGGTTTATTAGCTACATTTAAGGAGAGCAAGAATAAAAGGGGTGGTCTTTTATATTCCTATATATATTATAATAGATAGTAGGTTTTTTAATTTCAAAGTGATAAAGAAAATAAATGTATTATTATTAAAGATTAGATAAGAAAAATAATGTTAAAATAAAAGAAGTGGTACAAAATACATTTAATAATGTATTCTTAAATCTAGTCATTTGATCTAATAATTAAGGTGTTCCGTTCTAAAGAGTCTAGGTTGGTCAAATGAGTTGGTATGAGTGGAGGATCGAAGGTGGGTATCGTCTTGAATCCTAACGTCGATAGTATACCTCGCAGTATGTTAGACAAAGGGGTAGTAAGAGGGTGATATCACAGGGGGTAAGCTTGTATAAAGGATGATGTGTGAGACAGAGAAGTTATTGGGGGTACCCGAAGATGTTTTTGGGTTCCTTTGGCGTACGGGTGTTCGGCGTACGACCAAGGGAGTGTGTGTGAGTACACTCGTGTTGTCCCCCTTGTTGATCGAGGTCGGGTGCTACTTATAACTGTTTGGTGATATAGGAGGGTCGCCACATGGCGCTGCCCGATTGGTGGAATAGAGTCGGTCGTAGCCTTTACCTCTTAGTGGCGGTCGGACTCTAGTGTACTGAACCCTAGTTCCTTGTGGGCCTTGACGTCTAGCAAGCCTGATCCGAGCTTTGGTTTTGGGTTCGGACCCAAGGGGGTCTGGGCCCATCAATGAGGTGACATCTCACTCTTTCAGAGCATTGGTTAAGAGAAACTCGTGGTCAGCCAGAGAAAGAATTTAACTCAACTTGGCCCCCTCCATTTCTACTCAACTTGGCCCCCTCCATTTCTATATCTTCTCACAGTTCCCATCTGGTTGTCCAACTTCTTGGTCCATAATAATATTATAGGCCGACTTAATGGTGAATCGACCATCATGTCAACCTCCCCAGGCCCAAGTATCCTCATAATAATCCTCCTTCAGGAAAGGCATCCATCTTCTGTGTACCAATTTTTTTCATAGTAGGTACGTGATTTGAATTTGCAGGTACTAGTTTTCATAATAAGTACTTGAAACCTCCATCTCTTGTGGCAAAGTAAGAATATCTTTTTGTTGTCACCATAAGAACACTATTAGGTATTAAATTTTTTAATATTTTGTACCAATTTTTCATAATAGGTACGTGATTTGAATTTGCAAGTACTTGTTTTCATAATAAGTACTCTCCATCTCCCGTGGAAAAGTCACAAATACTTTTTTATTGTCACCATAACAACAACCAGGTAAAATTATTTTAATTTTGGGCACCAATTTTTCATTTTAGGTACGTGGTTTGAATTTACAAGTACCAGTTTTCATAATAAGTAGTTGATTTGTTAATTTTAAGTATTAATTTTTTTTCCATAACAGGTAACCAAATTAAATTTACAATTACCAATTTTTATAGTAGATACTTGATTTTTTAATGAACTGCATGGCATTTCATTCATCAAAGTAACGATCCTGAAGGATCAAGTACATGAAATTCAACTATTACAAAAAAACAAGTCTAATTTACTACTATAGGGAACTGCCAAGACTAATCAAATTAGAAACATCCCGCATAATAATCATCGAAAGACCATTAGGTTCCAGCTTTCGATCCTCGCCATAGAGACGGTTGCATCTCTCTCTCTCCATAAATGGAAAATGTAACTCCGCCGCCTCAAGTAAAGACCCTTACTATCACCAATAGTGCACTGAGAGCCAACAATAGAATCCAGAATGTCCACCCAAGAGGTGTGACACGAAGCAACAGGAGTTGGGAGCTTAAAACAGGTACGTAAGTTATGCCCAAACTCACATTCAACAAAAAGATGGTCTCGAGTTTCTGAGGCACCTAAGTCACACAGAATGCAATTAACATTGTTTGCAACCCCCACCTTACCAATTTATGCATCGTTGCTAACCGATCCAGATATACCATCCAACAAATAAATGAATGCCTTGGTATTAATGGGGACTTCCAAACCGAATTAAACCAATTAACCTCGGTCGCCTTAGGTCGTAATAATTCCCAGACTTTCGTAGAGCTAAACTTAGTCCAAGGGGTGCCATCCTAGTTCAAACTTCCATCAAGAGAATAAGAGATAAAAGGGATAATGACTGAACGTACCTTAAGTATCCTCTTCCGCACCCACGAAGCATTAGTAGGTGGGATAGAGTTCCATAAGTCACCATTACAAACTCGGTAAAGGTTAACCCAAGCAACCTAGAGAGAGCCACTCCTCATTAGGACAGCTCTAATGTGCCCTAGCCAGACAAGTGACATTCCACCTGGTCAAATCCTTATGCCCAAACCCCCTTCTAGCTTTGGCAGAGTAAAATTACTCCAAGCGACCTTGGCCTTCGAGTATCCTCTATCAGTCGTCCCCCACAAAAACCGATTGCAAACCTGCTCCACTCTCTTGATCACTGACTTAGAGAGCATAAAAACATTAAGCCAATAGCTACACATGGCATTAATAACTGAATTAATCAACTATAGCCTCCCTACATAGCTTAGAGAATTTTCCTTCCAAGTCGAGTTTTGGCAGTAATTTTGTCCACCAGGCGACTGCAATCCTCACTTCTCAGCTTACCTGAAATTAGAGGGATACCTAGGTATCTTACAGGAAGGCACCCAAGGTTGAAACTCGTAATCCCTAACATATCTTTCATCAAATCATTCAGAATACTAAATGGTCAATATATCTTGGATTTGGAAGGGTTAACTTTCAAGCCTGTTAGAGAGTAAAAGGAGTGCAGAATCTCTCCACTAATCTCTTCAATTCAAGCAAAGAACCATTCGTGGAAAGGAGTAAATCATCCGCGAAGCATAACTAATGCAGTTTTAGTTTCTTATACCAAAGATGATAAGGAAGGACCCTAGCTGATCCTGCTCGACTAATTAAGAAGGCAATGAAGACACTCCATCACAATGACAAACAACGAGGGTGACAGGGGATCCCCCTGTCGAAATCCTCGCTTAGCAGGGAAGTAGCCAAATGGACTGCCATTAACCATCACACTAAACATAGTTGTGTGCAAACAGATTTTTACCCAGACAATGAATTTTTTAGGAATATACGTGATACAGAAGAGAGATTTCCAATGAATCGAATCAAATGCCTTGGTAAGATCCACCTTCATAACACACCTGGGGGAAGTCTACTTCTTGTGATAATAACTGACTAGTTCATGTGCCATTAGAACATTGTCGCTAATTAATCGCCCTTTGACAAAAGCATATTGACTAGGACTAATGATAGAGGGAAGAACCAATCTCAAACGGTAGCAGACAGCTTAGTGATGCACTTGTAAATGATGTTACAACAGGAAATTGGCCTAAAGTTCTTCATCATATCAACATGCTGAGTTTTTGGGACCAGATTATGTTTTTTGCATTCACCTGGGGGGCATTATTCCATTCTCAAGGAACTCACTTACAGCAGCTACAATATCCTCACCAATAATATCCCAAGAGTCAAGCTGAAAAAGCCATATGGCCCCGAACTTTTGTCTAAATGAAATGAAAACATTGCAGTTTTTATCTCTACAATTGTGGCTTTTCGAACAAGAGTATATGCATCTCTAGCAGATATCTTGAGCTCAATTATATCCTCAAAATATTCCTTAGTTTGTGAATTTACTCCTGCATCTCGAGCACCTAGCAGTTTCTTGTAATAGGAAGTCACTTCATCAGAAATAAGAATCAATATCATTGCAGGAAGAACCTCATCTCTAATAAGAGTAGCAATGAAGTTCATTTGCTGCCTGGTCTTGAGAGCCCTGTAATAATAAGAGGAATTTTGGTCCCCATGTGAAATCCAGGTCTCTTTAGCTTTTTTCCAAAGGAACATCTCATCCCCCTTTCGTAAATCATTCCAACTGTTAGTGAGAGAATTAACAGTCGAGTGATCTTTAAGAGCACTAATTTCAGCAGGCCTGACGTGCCCCCGAATATCATTGAAGACCTCTTTGTTCAGCTTTTTCAGTTCATTTTTACAGAATGAAGCTTCCTACAAATACTCAAAAAACCTGAATCCCTACTTTCTCCAGTCCATACCCCTTTAACAACATCATACCGAGGATAGCTACAACACATTTTAAAATACCTGAAAGGTTTTAGACATCGTACGAATATTGGCATTAGTGAGAAGGATCATATAGCACAATGATCATAAATCACTGGAGGCAGAACTGAAACTTAGCTCCTAGGGTAAGAGGACATCCAGTTACAGTTTACCAACACACGGTCCAGTCACCGGGCTACATGACCATTCTGCCAAGTAAAAAAGGGTCACTCACAGTATGATCTATCAAACAACCTTTATCAATCCAATCCTGAAAATCTGCAATACTCTTAAGGTTGGTGCTGCCATTAGATGATTCAGCAGGTGAAGCAATAACATTATAGCCCCCCATTGAGATAAGAGGTCCCAAACCAAAAGTAAAGGAGTCATAAAAATGCTTTCTTTGAAAGTCCTTGTTAGAGCCATAAACAGCCAGTAAGTCAAACCATCCATTATCCTTAACCGAGGTAAGAACAATATTTCTAGAGAAATTTGTGACAGTCAGATCAGCATAATGCTTCCAAAGGATCTAAATCTTCTCATTAGTGCCATCATAGGTTTCAAAATGCTTCCAATCTAAAAACTTCTTGGCAAGAATCCTCGCAACCTTATTTATAGTAACTCTAGTCTCTAGGATAACTAAAATATCTAAATTATGTAAAGTAGAAAGTTTCAAAACATCCTTGTGCCTATACTCGTGGTAGAAGCGTCGAACATTCCAGCAAAGTATTTTCATAGCTCTCCAGGAGGTTGAGAACCCCTACCTTTTGACCGAGTCTGCCTCCTTGGTGGCGTTTTCGCAGGCAATGAGATATGAAAAGGAGGGAAGTCCCATCTATCACACCTAGTGCCCCGAATGCTGATGAGCTTAAAGGGATTCTGAGAACAGAAGGTTTTACGGTAGTCGGTAAAATGCATGTACCAACTTCAGTGTCAGGTGGCTCCTCCTTCTCTAACGAGTGTTCGGATTCATTGCCTGACACGGTGAGCACGACAGTAGAGCTAGGTTCTTTTTCCCCTCTAACGAGGTCTTAGTCGCATTGTCTGGCTTAGGAGTAGTCTGATTAATGGGGTCCCCCATAGTCTCAGGTGCTTCCTCCCCTCTAACGAGGGTTCAGTCACATTGTCTAGGATCTTAGAGATCCCTCCAACAGAGCCCTTAGGCCTCCAGACCACAATGCTCACCTTACCCTTATCTTTTACCTCAATTGGCCTTGACAGGGGGGAGGCGTGAGTGGAAGTACTCTACTGGAATAGAGACAGGCTCTCTACCGCCTAAGGCTACCTTAATCTGTGTTGGCGTCGGGTTAGAATTCCTCATCAAAACACAAGCATGTGCAGACCTCATACCAGAGTAAGTATAAGCGAATAGATACATAGAGAGAGGGTTAGCGATCAAACTAGCAAGGGAGCTTACTCCATCCTTTGTGAACGGGGGCGGGGGCACATCATTAAACCTTACCTAGACCGATTTAGCTTCAGGTACCATTGCAATAGGAGTGATATCAAAATCCCAATCCCTATAATGTAGAGGGAATATGCCAAGGCCCATCGCTCACAACCCAATCCTTCACTTCCTCCGACGAAAATTGGAATAGAAATAGACTTGAATGGAGCTCTGAGACATAGACTGTATCTTCTCGTCCCCATAGTTGATTAGCTATACATGATTATGATTAATGTGAGAAAGATTGGTATTTGAACCAATACTTTGAAATATACTATTGCATTCCATTAGAATAAGTGTACCAAGATACACATGTTATTAAAAAAATTATCTTATATTTCTCAAATGTTGACGATCCATGAGACATAGTATCATTCCTTGATATGAATGGTTATAATCATATGTTCATAAAGTGACAATGTCTATGTTCTCACAAGTGAACAAAAGAATACATTCATCTATGATTTTGATGATTTCCTATATTGGGTCATTAATTATATATATAATTGAGTGCCAATGATCCAAAATACAGTATCACATTCCATGAAGTGAATATATAAGATACTATTAGAATCTATGATGTGAATATATTAAGAGACATGATATCAAAAGAACTATTCCAAAGGAATGCATCAAATTGCAGATGTTATATCATTTCAAAAATTGAATATGACATGACATGATCATTATTTATATATGCAAACAATATTTTGTTTGGATGGTCATAAATTAATGTAAGGTAAATTACAAAGAGAGTATATTCCAAATGGAAGTTAAAAATGTTTGATAAATAAAGTGATAAAATTCAACATCTCGTAAGGAGTATGCAATGCTTCTAATGAAATAAGAATTGTTCTTACATCGTATTAGTTGTACAATTACAAATGGTTGATCAAATTACTATCGATTATTCACAAAATATCATCTTTATTAATTGTGAAGAAAATAACTGCCACCTATTTATGATATCGATAATTAAAAAAAAATTGCGATATAGATTCTTTACAAAGCACTATCAACATCAAGTAATATCGATTTACATTATTGATGATGTATCGACATATCTCATCAATAAAGGAGAAATACTTCTTTTATAATATGGCAAAGAAAGGAGGCAAACTAATACTAGTAAGAAAAACCAATTCTCCCCTCTTTCTCTTTTGTGTTTCTCCCTACTTTATTATTCATAGTTCTCCATCACTTGGCTCAAGATCCGGACCCAACCCTTTAAGGGTTGGACCGGTTCCAACCAAAAACCGGAGGGGTAGTTTTGCCATTTTGTAAAAGTTAAGTATCTAACCCTAAAAAATTGCTACAGCCGCCGCATCTTCTCTCCTTCTTTCTCTTTCTTTGTATTCTTTCTCTGCAGAACTCTCATCTCCCTAGAAATCTTCAATCGAAAGCCAGACTAACATTATCTCATCGGAGTGATGCGGGCCGGAGCAGCAAGGTTGACTGCGGAAGCAGCGGCGGTTGGTGATACGTGGTCGGCGGAGCAGCCCGCGAAGTCGGAGCAGCAACAAAGACGGAGCGTCGTCTTCGAAGCAACGACGAGGTCAGAGCGACTGGAGAGTGGGTCGTCGACTTCGCTCTGACCTCGTCTTCCGATCCGTCTCCCGTACCTCTCTCGCTGCCTCTCCCTTTATGGTTGCCGTCTCATGTTCCTCTTCCTCTCTCGTCGCCTCTCCCTCTACAATCGCCGTACTCACTCGGTGCAGGGGTGGCGTCGTGGAGCAGTAGCCGAGCCGAGCGGCACCGTGGATCAACAGTTGGAGTGTGGGGATGAAGAAGAAGGAGCAACTTGCAATTTTAAAAAATTAAGTGACTGATTTGTAATTATAAAAACTGTGAAGATTGTTTATTAATAATTGAAAATTAACTATTGATTTGCAGTCCGTTTGGTATCATTGCAACAACTATTTTGAAAATTTACAGTTTCAGTCACTAAATTTTATGTTGTTGACAATATTGGAATAATCTTTGAACTATATAATTGATTGGTTGACTAGTTAACTTATTAGATAATTAGTTAACAACTTGATAACTAGTTAATTCGATTGGTTAACTAGTTAACTAACTTTAATAACTAGTTATCATCTTAAAAAATGTTAACATCAGAATAACATGTTAACTAATTTTGATAACTAGTTAACTAATGCTAATAACAGTTATCACCTAAAAATGTTAACTACTTAACTAGGTAAAATAACATAACCAGTAAGATAACTTGTTAACAAAAAAATCTCGTTAAAATTTTAATTATATGATTATTCGTTAACTAGTTATCAGGTTAAAATCTATTAACAAGTTATCAAACAAAAAATGTTGTTAACTAGTTATCAGTTAAAAACCATGTTAACTAGTTATCAGTTAAAAAACACTGTTACCTAGTTAATAGCAAAAAAATGTGTTAACCAGTTAACTAATTTTGATAACTAGTTATTAACTAAATTTTTTGTTAACTAGTTATCTAAATCATGATGTTAACTAGTTATCAAACAAAAAACGACGTTAACTAGTTATCAGGTAAAAACCATGTTAACTTGTTATCATCTAAAAACTATGTTAACTAGTTATCAGTTAAAAAAAAACACTTTTAACTAGTTAACAGTAAAAAAAAGGTGTTAACTAGTTATCTAAAACATAATGTTAACTAGTTAACTTGATTAGTTAAATAGTTACTAATGAAATAACTAGTTAACATTACAATAACATGTTAACTAGTTAACTAATATTGATAACAAGTTATCACCTAAATCTGTTAACAAAAAATCTCGTTAAAATTTTGATTATTTGATTATTCGTTAACTAGTTATCAAGTTAAAATTTGTTAACAAGTTATCAAACAAAAAACGCTATTAATTAGTTATAAATAAAAAAAAACATGGTTAACAGCAAAAAAAAAGTATTAACAAATTTTTTTGAAAGCAAAAAAAATTGTGAAAGAAAAAAAAATAACTCGTCGGAGGCTCGCCAAAAAAGTCACCGGCGACGGTGGCCGGTCGCCGGAGATTCATCGGCTGGTCCCTGGAAATATTAATTAATTAATTTAAATATAATAATTAAATTATGTGTGTAATGTCCTATATACCCCTTACAATCTAGACCATTGGATTGGTCAAAGAGTCAAATGATAATCTAATGGCTGAGAAAAGGTTGGAAGACTTCCAACCCTTGAAAATGTTGGAGCCAGATTTGAAGTCCCATCACTTTCATAACATTTTCTAAATTTTTTGTTAAATTAATTGTATCATTTTCATTGTCCCCTTGAACTAAATTGGATACAAATAAAAATAGAAAGCTTTTGTATTGTACATACACTTGTATACACAATCATACACTTGTATACACGTATGTGCATCACAAAACAATACGTTCCTGTCCATAAGTATTACCAAAAATAGGAAGACTGAACAAAACTGAAATCATACATACAAAATGCATTATAACACTGAACCCTTTGCTTTGCAATCCAAGTTATAAAATTCAATCATCAACCAAAGTTGGAAGAGTGAAGAAACCCAACAAAAAATAATAATAATAATGATAAACAAGAAGGAAGAGATGAAAAATTCGAATCAAACATGGAAGAGAGGCAAAGCTTTTACCAACAGTACAGGAGACTGAGTGGTCAAAGCAAACATTCAAACCTCTCTTAGTTCCATAACAAAACTACCTGATACTGTGGTCACGGCTTCTTGTCACTTTTCAGATTCAAGTTGAACCATTTCTTCTTAGATGCTTTATCTTTTCCGTCAGACCCAACTTCTTCCACTCCTGGACTTTCACATCTTGAATCATCCCCCACCACTCTGCTTGAACTTCCATTACTCAAATTAGCAACACTCCTGTTTACTGTAAATGACGAGTGAATCGTATCCCGCTGTTTTAGCAGCTCATCAACCTGCAGCAAACGCCAACGAGAATCAGTACATCAATCAGAGCATACAATGCAATACATACATGATTGAGACATTGTACAGCAGCGTTGATGCAATCACGGTTTCTAACAGAATCTGAAGAACAAACTCCCATTTCCATATTTAGATGAACTTGGCTCACTATGCTTGTCCTATAGACCCAAGTATACTTCTAACTTGAAGACTAGAGAAAATGGGAAATAGAAACATATATAAAGAGATAAATAGCAAACATACAGCTTGCTTTTCTTGGGTGTACTTGTTGGTTACTTCCTGAAAGCGTGCCAATGCCTACAGAAAGAAAGTTGTAAGACACGAGAAGATATATTTCTGCATCAAATCTCCCAGAAATTGACAAATATATAAAGGGATGCACCTTCCTATATTCTGTCTCAAACTGACGTAGGTCATTTCTTTTTCTTAGAATTTGGGCTTCTATATCCTTGAGCTTTTGTGTTGTATCCTCGTATGACTTTGCACATAGTGCTTCGATTGTATACGTAGCTGTCTTGAAGAAATTATCTCCTGAGTAAGAATATCAGAATCAGTAACAAGTTCTTAAGCTCGAAATAAGAAATTGAGACACCGGATAAGGTTTGTCCAGACCATAAACAGCAAAAATGTGAGTGCCAGCTTTGAGTTCCGAAACATCACAAGGTTGAAGACCTTCCAGTCTCTTAAAAAAGGAAGCGTCGGGATCCTTAGCAATAGCTAACTGTGCCACGTTAAATAATTAATGTTAAATATTGCAATCCAATAACGATAATAAAATCAACAAAAACTAAAAAGGAGAGTAGTTCCAAGCTTCATACAGCGTTGAGAGTTGAATCCATTCTGTATACTTGAAAATGCAAGAAATACATGCCAGCAGATGTCACCTTTCCTGCCTTCTCACTATCTTCCTGCAGAGGCAAAAAGATAATGGTTTCGGTTTGCACCATCCATAACAACAAAAGCCAGATAGAAGTATTGGCAATACAAAGCTTTCAATAGATCATAGCACGTATGTTAACAGAACAGAAGACTGATATAAAAAATTAAATAAAGCAAAGCATCTAGTATACCTCAAAGAAAACTATATGAGTCGACCTATACTTTTAAAGCAGTTAAAATATTATAGAATCTCTCGGCAAAAAGGAACTGATAGATTGAAGACTGAAGAGTAACAGATTTCAGCACTGGCTGTACAAATTCCCAAAAATGAGGAAATAAATTGTACAGATTTCTGTTTTACAAGTACTAGAATATCCTGTATGTTGCCGCAGAAGATAATGTTAGAACTGTCAAGACTTGAATTGGATACTACATGGTTATAGTATGCCTTAATACAAGTTTAATTAATATGGTATGTTTTTCCAAGTTTTATTTATCACTCTTTTAACTCCACAAAATTTAGAAACAATGTGTTCTTATTCACATGATATGCGTTGAAATTGCATATATAACTGAGAAGATGCACGTCCAACAACACTAGCACTATGTAGCAGTTGAAAATTCCCTACGTGAAAGTAATAAAAACGGCTTCTGTCACCCTATTCCTTTTTAACGAACTTATGTCAACTTATTCTAAATCAGACAGGTCCTGGTCTTTTCATCAATCATTATTCGAAACTTCATAAAAAGGAAGAAAACAACTAAAAACTTACGGCGCATCATGTAGTGGCAAGAATCAAACATTTTATCATAAAAGGTCAATGTGAAAGCACAAGATAGAAAACAACTATTGCCTCATTCGTTGAATAGATTAATCAAGGACGAGCACCGCAGTTCCAAACTTGTCCAGATCAGACAAATTATCAGGCAGAAAACCAAGTAATCTTATGAATACTAGCATCCCCACTCATGAGAAGGAACAAAGATATGAATCGTACCTGTGACGCCAGACCGTATCCACCATTAACGTCTTGTTCAAAATAAAGCAACTGAAATTTTGAAAAGAAAGAATTCAAGCCCAGATTAGTAACAGTTTTGTATGTATAATATGCTGTGTATAAAGAAAAGAAGTTTCCTTTGCAGTTAAGACAACCTTGAATTTGCTCTGTGCAGTTGAGGTAACCCTCACAACAATCCCAGCTTCAGCTTGTTGCTCGTTTATTGTCACACCAAAGAAGTGTGCAGATTGCTTGTCCACCTGAAATCATTCATTAATAATACCAACTAAGGAAGTACATGAGAAAGGACAACTCCAGCCAAAGAACAAACTTTTGACAGAAAGCATCAACATGAGCTCATTTTCTATTCTTTGTGATGAGAAAGTGCTCTTAGTTCAGTTCAGTAGAAATGTACCTTTCCACTGACTGATGTCCCAATTGGAAGGGGTCTGATTGTAACAGTTCCATTCAAAGCTTCTTCAAGTACATTAGCAGAAATTGTCGTCTTAATAGGAACGCCAAGCTTGCTAGAATAGTTCAAATAGCTTCAGAAATATTTAAATGAAACTTGGAGTTGAGATCACAATAATGAACTACACAACATTCACCTGAATAATGCAGCAAATACTGTATTTACTGTTCCAAGGTTTGACAAATCAATTTCCATGTCCATACTTTCAGCATCCAGGGCCTGATTAAGGATTATTAGAAAAAATCAATTATTAGATGTTTCCAGAACTCTTGAACTTATCCCTACTGCACAAATATGAAGACATACCACCAGTTATTAGAAGAGGAAAAGAAGATAGCACTCAAACCAATAAAAGTTGCTTCATATAGAACCAACTGCTAGAGAAACAAATATCAAATCTCTATCACCAATATGCAGATAGTAAAATGGAAAAGAAAAAATGTTCCACGCATTACCCTTTCACTATTATATATTCATTCACATGATAAATGTTCCACGCATTACCCTTTCCCTTACACGCGAACCATGGATTGAATGAGGTTCGTCCACTTGCAGATACTGAATTATGGATAGAGAAGATCTCACCCACTTCACCCATCCTCCCTTTCCTCTATTTATTCACTGAAGAGAGGATGGTAAGTAGCAGTGGCAAGAAGATCTAATTCAAGAAATTAGATGTGCCTCTGTAAAATTATTTTGTGCTACATCTTGCACTATTAGAGTGATGGAAACACAATCACAAAACAGCTTGTAACCATGAAGTATAGTCGAAAATCCCCATTTGCAATATAGTAGCAAGAGCTTTTATGGCATAGCTTTTGTATTTGCTTATTCCTCATGATTACTCGTTGATTAATTAAACTGTATTAGACAAAAGTGGTACTTGATTAGGAATTATCTGTAGTGGGAGAAGTATTTCTTCTCAGTTGTTAGTAATTATTTTCCATTCCTAGTAGTAGTAGGAGTCCCTTGGGTTTTCTATATAAATGAAGTTCATTGCTCATTTTAAGAAAATTTAATCGAACTTAAAAAAAAACGATTTTCAGAGTTTATGCAAGAGTTATTCTTGTGCTATTTCTTTGGTTCAGTAACTCTGAGTTTTGGCACAGCACTTATCATCGACTAGTGTGGTGGTGCTTCCTCCATCTTACATATTGAATTGAAAACCCTGCTTGTTCATTGTTCTTCTAAATTCTAGTGGCATACTCACCTTCAATATTTTACCCCACCCCCACGCACATCATGACTTCAGCAAGAGAATGGTACCGAAGAGGCTTTGGAAGTTAGGTCATGAAGCCTAAATAACCAAATTGTCTTTACACAAATGGGACTACAATTGACTCTCGAAGGTTTAGTCCTAAATGAGCTTCAGGATAATTATATAAACGAAAGCTTTTGAAAATTATGCCACAAACCTAAGATCTCCTATATTGTCCTTGGAAAGAAAAAGAGGCATTGAGCAGCATAATGAAGAAAGGATATTGATTAGGTATAAACAATCGTAGATCGAAAGATCACCTCAAATCCTGCACTGTCATACTGCCTTCTCTTCTCTGGGTCAGATAAGATACTGTAGGAATATGCAACCTCCTTGAACAGTTCTGAAGCTTCTGGATTGTTGGCATTCTTGTCTGGATGATACCTGCCAATGATTTATAGCATTTCAGATTACTGAATGTTTGATTAAATAACCAACCAAAAAATAGCACTACCCAAGAAAAGATGGTTGCCTGACAGAAATGAAAATAAAACACTCATGTTTACGTGTACAAGTAAACTACCTCCACTCATACTACCCTCTCCAATTTCATAAACCCAATCCCTCACTTTCAGTTCATCCCACTAACACACACTAACCATTCCAAAAAACTGGAAATAAGTTATTCCCAGAACCTACCGTTTACAAAAGCAAATGAATGTGAGCTTCTTTCATGATCTATCCATGAGGGACAACAATGTAATCACTTGCCTATAGCGAATTAATTCAAGCTGCGTTTTTTATATCTTAACAAGGCTGTAATCAATGCAACTAAGACTATTTTGTTTTCTTTGCAGCATAAAGTTACAGCATGAACATATAGAATTGCTCAAGAGGAAAAGTCATCAAAACAAGCTTCTTCGTTGGTCATACCACAAGCTTACATGGCTAACTCGTACGCAAGTTAAAACTGACAACATGTAACCCATTCATACAAGGAATTCCAATACAGAAAGAAGTCCAAATACTCTGCCATAATCAGAATGATTGAGAAAAAGGATAAGAACTCACTTGAGAGCAAGCTTTCTATATGCTGTCTTTATCTCTTGATCGGTAGAATCTCTTGTAACAGATAAAACCTCATAGGGATCACGTCGAATTGCTGGAGCAGAAGTGCTTTCCACCTTCTTCGAACTCATCCCTACCTCTCTCCGTCAAGCCTTTAACCTTTGGAGGCTTTCTCACTTATCTTCCTTCCCCTCCCTCCTAAATTGCGGACAATCCTCTAATTCTTCCCACCTTGACAACTAATCCTCCCAATCACCGCCTTTCTACCCCCTGCAAATCTAAACCCCAAAAGAGAGCATACTAAGTAATTTCTCAAATCCGAATCCGCCGCAGCTGGAAATCATGGAAAATTTACCCACACTTGAAAGCCATTCATCGGATCCCTCTAACTTACTCCCTCGGGAAGATCAAAAGGCGAATCGCGAAATATTTTAATAAAAGAAAGAAAGAAAGTGGTGGACAAATTCAAGAGGAAACCACC
Source organism: Linum lewisii (assembly GCA_034768395.1). NCBI lineage: Eukaryota > Viridiplantae > Streptophyta > Magnoliopsida > Malpighiales > Linaceae > Linum > Linum lewisii. The sequence goes on along the minus strand of CM068300.1, from coordinate 52,463,254 downwards.
GCAGCTGAAAAACCTCAAGAACTGTAGAAAGTGTTTGAAATTTTCAATTTGCCAATTAAAATTGAATCCAAATGTGAAGAAAAGGGCAAACTAGGGTTTCCCAAACATTTTTGGAAAGTATTGAGCTGGGTTATACCTTCCTTGATTCTTCTGCGTATCGGTTGGTTGTGCCGTGCTCCTTCTTTCTGTCTTTCTTCTTCTTCTTTCTGCTTGTATTCAGCTGCTGCTTCCTGGACCCAACGTGAATCCAAGGTATGCGGGTTCTTGCGGTAAATTTAATTTTTTTCTTATAAAATACACAAATTACGATTATATATATGTCAATTTTCGCTGTCAGGTTCTGTTACTTACAACGGCCAAAGTCATGTTTCATGTTTGCACATAAAAAAACTAGTTGAGTTTAACAAGTTAATATCAAATTTAAAGGGGTCATCTATATAAAAAAAATCTAGCATGACTACTTCGACATACTCGGAGGCAATTCATGTGGACTCGGTAACGACAAACCTCATATGAACGTTATATTCGAAGGACTCTATTCCTTCTGGTCCTTCTTCTACCTCTAGGAAACATCCATGTTAGATGTTTCTGAACCCGATATACCATCAATCGGATTTGGAAAATGGTAATGGCCAGTCTGCGGTCTCAATCCTAATGTATGAGGTGCCAATGTTGTGAGGAATATGAAGTCCTATAGCTCAGCTACATGAGGGAATCAATGGATTAACGAAAACGGCATGGAACTCAGAAATTCTTGTCTTGGCACCACCAATTCTACCTTATGGCTCTAGTATCAGCTTCTTCTAACAACCATGGCTTAGATTTATCATCATGCCTCACTATTAGGCCTCGAGCCTTTACCACCTCCTTGGATGGGGTATTGCCTCTTACTCGACTCCACACAAAAATTACATAACTCCAAAATCTCAAATATTGTGATGTTGGTCGAGTCTACTAGGGAATATGGTCCTTCATACTAGGTTTGGCCCATTTTTTTAGTGGGTTTGGCGCAATGCATGTTGCGAATACGAAATTTCATTAGCCTTTCAAGGACAACTATTGTTCCAAATAACAACATCAGTTGCATCTAGGGGAAGCAATGATCGTTGTGTTTGTCTATATAACATATAAGGTCTTTCTCCTTCTTCATTTGCATGATTGTAACACCCCACCTTAGGGACTCCAGTTGAACCACTGGTTCAACACATGCAACACTAACCGAGATGCTACTAAATCACATATATACATCACACATATCAGCAATAATGATAAATTAAGAATCAACCATTACCATCCAACAACTGAAACCAAATAACATCCAAACCAGTGATCAAAATACACAAAATAACCAATAATCAATAATGGGGTAAAAACTCCTCAAACCCCAAAATTCGTTAAAACAATAAAATAGGTCCAGATCCTCCTAACATACACGAAAGAATCGACATGATGTCCATATATTTCTTCTCTAACTCTCCTAGACAACAAGATGATATGCTACCGTGTCGAGAAACAGGTAACTCATAGAAAAGTAAAAAATGCGATTAGCTTGATATAAGACCAATACATCATCATAAGTTAAGATTTAATATAATGCACCAATAATAATCATCCAGTAAATCCAAGTGGCAATATGCATCGACCCCTAAGCTAGTATTCACACATAAACATATGGGTCATTCAAGACTTAAGCAGTATGGTCACAAACTGTATACCAAGTAAGATCATCAAGATTATGCAATCATGGTGTCACCTACACTAACCTTAGCTACATTAACCAGTAGGGAAGCTTATGGATTCATATCAAGCGTATCATATAATATAAATTAAACGGTGGGAGTTCATAACTCAGTATAAATCGTACATATAATGTAATAAAGTGACTAGTAAGTATATGTATAATCAATTCTACTATAACTAGTAATGTATATTATAAGAAATGCTCAAGTATGTAAATGATCCCCTCACAGTTTAGATGATAACTCCTAGTTAGGATGAACAGTAGGTGCTCCAAGACTTCACTCCATTTTCTCCCTCGATCCCTCAGTCAGCTACCACCTTTAGATAACCATAAACCAAAATGTGATCAGCCAGACTACAAAACCCCCCAACTAGGGGAACCTCTCATCTAAACAAATCGTAGAGATTGGCTAAGGGATATTTACCCGCAATTGAAGGATCAGAAACAATCTTATAAACTCCCTCGACTTTACTCTAAAATTTAGGGGAGATCCGACTCTGTTTGCTCCTCGAATCGATGATTTACTCAAGAGAAAATGGGTGTTCTTCAAAAAGAGATGAGACCAAATGAGTTCATCTTATCGCCTGTCGACTGGCGACATTTTTATAACCCCTGTCCAACGCCTGTTAGCATGTGACCACTCTTGTTATCTATAAGAGACTATTGTCATGATGTAGACCCCAATGCCCACATTCCTCATCAAACTATGGTCATTGGTCCTCAGCCAGTGTTGGTGGTCCATCTGTTTACAAATCACTACAAGAATCTGATTTAACGGCGGCAATTTAATAGTAGCCTACACACGGCCACTGTTAAATTTGAAAAATTGCGGACATTTAACAGAGGCCACATGGCCGCTGTTAAATTTGATAATTTAACAGCGACCAAGTGGTCGTTGTTAAATGAAAGCACACATATCGCCTTTAACACCATCAGATTATTGATCTGAGCGGATGAGATTAAAATCCATTCTCTCTCTCCGTTCAACAAAATCTAAAGCCCCTTCTTTTTCCTCTTATTCCGTTGGCGACCACTTCTCTTCTTCTTCAAAAAAACCTAAAGTCATTTCTTCTTCCTCTTCTTCTCTTTTCTTCTCTCTCTCTCTTCGTTCAACAAACTCTGATTCCTCCTCCATATCTGTCGCCACCAAAATAAACCACCGCCACCGTCAATCCTTCTCCTCTTGCACGCCATTGTCCAGCCTCTCCACTCTCGTCTCATCAACATTTCATCTCTTCCCTTTAGGTTTTGTATCCATCGAGCATCAACAAAGGATAAAAAAGAGCTTCAAAGTTTCAGATCTAGCGAAAATGGAGTTATTGTAGATGTACTTCTTGTTTTTTTCTTCTTCTTAATTTTGAGTTTGAATGTATTAGGAGTTTCAGAATCCTCCTCTTCTTCCTCTTTTCGTTTCATTCTTGTTCAGATTCTTGATTTTGTTGTGCTTTCATAAACCCTAGCTCTTGATTCGTCATGGCGATTGTTGTTTCACAATCTTATTTGTGAAATGAAATTGAGTTTTGGTTGTATTTTGTTTCAGAATCTTAATTTTGATTTCTAGAATCATATTTGAGTATACTCGTCAGAGCGCCGGCTATCGTAGTCGGAGATCCAACTATTTTTTTATAACACGTACACATTTAACAACGGCATATCTCATATTAACAGTGGCCATAGAGTCGCTGTTAAAAAATTGATTTAACTGCGACCACTTTTGACCGTTGTTAATTTTCTTTAGCATTGGTCAAATTAACAACGACCATACCGCTGTTAAATTGCATTTCTTCCGCCGTTAAATACCCAGTTTCCTATAGTGAATGTTGTTGCTCTCAAGACAACAACCATAGTCTCCATTCATAAAAAAGTACAAAAATGCATCATATATTGCATTTCCAACACTTCGATGTCCATTTCTCATCTCCAAGACTCAAAATTGGAACTAAAGTGTTACAACTCTCCCTTTGATGTGAACCAGGGCTATAAGAGAGCCACGATCCAACAACTACGAATGGTGATCAAAGTGATGAAAACAAACCAAGAACTTTGGTGAAAATCAGACTCGGGGCACATATCTATAAAGATCTATGAATCCTAAGTATAAGGCTGAATGATACCACAAAGCTAGGGGGTGAGTAACATAGACTCGAGAAATCATGAACTCTCTAACCAAGCAATAACACGCTAAAACTAGAAGGAATTCAAAGAAACAAGTATGTCAAAGTATTTATTATTATTTGTGAGCTAAGCTTGATATTACAATGAATGGAACCTCCCTTAATATAGGCGAGGGATCGGCCAAAAAGACCTTTACAAGTCCTAATTTGAAATCTATAATGAAAATAATAAAATAAGGGTGTCCAAGGTGGACTTGGACTTAACTACCATAATTATGACTCTAGGAAATAAATAAGTGTTCAAAAATATCCCAAACAACCGAGGAGGAAAGGTAGGACATCATCTAGTCTTTGGAATCCTGATTTAGGCCTGTTTAGGGATTCATGGCTGGTCGCGCTCGGGAATCCTTGTTTAGGTAAGATTCGGGTGGCACCCGCGTTCCTTCAATCTTCTGAGGTTGGGGACCAGTGTCTAGGGTGTCGAGGCACCCTTCAGAATGCTTGGGCACGTCTAGATCAACACCCCGAAAATTAGGAATTTAGACACCCCTCGATCTGGCATCTGTGATGTTGCAGACCGACACTAGTTCAGCTCTCGATGTGGTTCAGACCGATCACTACAAGAAAAAACATAATTTATCACAGTTTCTGTAACCGTGACTAATTGGTCACGGTATAAAATCGTGACTAATTAGTCATGGTTTTATGAAAATCGTGATAGATTTAGTCACGGTTCTAATGAAAACCGTGACAAAATTAGTCACAGTTTATAAAACCATGACAAAGTCATTTCGAAAAATGAGCCACCTACGCCACGTTGGCAATCCAACGCCATTCTTCCATCTCTCTCCTCCCATCTCCTCTCTTCATCGCCGAATAGCCACCATCTCCAACTCCTCTCATCCTCTGAAATAGCTCCATCCAATCCTCCGCTCACCCAACTCCTTCCATCCAACTCCTCTGCTCACCAAAGCTTCATCCCACCGACACCCTCCATCTCCCAGGCTCCAGCTCCGACGATCCAAGATCCCGATCCAACTGCAGCCCTGAGCTTCAACCTCCATCTTCTCCTCCTTCAACCGCCTTTCTTCTCCACCAATCTTCCATCCTTCTATCTTCTTCTCCGCCAATTGCCTCTCTCTCCACCAAACTTCCAACACTCCAGATATGAAACCCCATCTATAGAGTCATCCAAATCTGAAACCCCATCGCCATCGTTCAGATCCGAAGCCCCCATCTCCCATCTCCATAGTCGTCCAGATCCGAATATTCCAGTCGTAAGTTCGCCGACGAGGAGCCTCCGTAGAAGCGACGACGAGGAGCCTCCGTAGAAGCGACGACGATGCGGTGGTGGAGAGGCGTTTGATGATGAGCGATGGTGGAGAGGCGTTTGACGATGGCGATGGTGGAGAGGCGTTTGACGATGGCGATGGTGTAGAGGCGTTTGACGATGGCGATGGTGGAGAGGCGTTTGACGATGAGCGACGACGAAGCGGCGGTGAAGCAAGCGGCGGATGATTAGTTTTTAATTTTTTTATTTGTTAATAAATTAAAACTGTAATTTTTGTTATTTATTCCATTGACACAATAAATAAATTAAATGACCTATTAGAAACCCTAAAAAATAGAGTGACTAGTTCGTAGTTTTCAAATTTTACCTTTGCAGTCACTAACTATGAGTTTGCTGCAAATGAAGCACATGGTGTTATCTGGGACCTTTTGTTAACATTTTAATTTTATGGACCAGTTTGCATAATGGAAGGAGTTGAGGATCAGTTTGTACAACGAAAATGACATTTTGAGTCACTAGAAAGTTCGTAAGAACAATTTGATCACTGGATTTGTCACGATTTACCAGAAAATCGTGACAAATATTAGTCATGGTTTAGCCTAAAACCGTGACCAAACCTTGTCACGGTTTACTACTGAACCGTGACCAACTACTAGTCACGGTTTTCATAAAAACCATGACAAAAAATGGTTAATATAGTCACGGTTTCTAAAACCGTGACTAATTTTTTTATTCACGGTTAAAACCGTGACTAATTGGCCAAAAAATTGTGACTAATCTATTATTTTCTTGTAGTGGATATCAACATCATGGTCGGTCGTCCTCAACCATCCTCTAGTTCCAGCCTCATTGGGTTAAAAAAAATTATTCCACGTCATGTCTTCCTCATTTAGGGTTAATGCCACCTTGGTTGGCCATGATGTGGCCTGGCCAGTCGTGATCACCCGGCTAGGGTTTTCGGTCGGCCGTGGTAACCCAAATTTCCATCCAACATCTTATAATTAGTTTATCTTTGATTTTTTCATGTGGCATCATACTCAATGCTCCTATAGGTTGTCATGTGTGTCTTGAATGTTTGGCTTGGTTCCTTGTGATCAGTCGATGGTTTTAGCCACGTTTGGGATGACCTCATCACCCCCTACAAGAGGTTTTGTCCTAAAACTAGAATACACCTTAGGAAGCCAAAAATGTATCTAAGATAGGGAAAGAACCATTACCTCTAAAGTAGGCATCCACTATCTCGGGATACCAATCTCACATGCTTGCCTTCAGTTTCCCAAGTGGCTACCTCTAGCACTTGATTCCCCCAGACCACTTTAACCATCTTAATGCTCTTGCTTCGGAGCTGGCGGACTTTATGGTCCACTATTTGTATCAGTAGCTCTCAATATAAGGTGAATTCTCCTACCGATTCTATCTCATTCGGCCTAATCACTTGACCAGGCTTTATAATGTATACTTCCTCAAGATGTTGACATGGAACACATTGTGAATCCTATCTAGCTCTCTCGATAAAGCTATCTTGTAGGCCATCAGACCTACTTTCCTGATTATATCATGAGGACCAATAAAGCGAGGAGCTAGATTTTCTTTGTAGCCAAACCTCATGACCCCTTTCCATAACACCCACCACAAAGTGCACTTTCCGAGCTCTACCATCGACATAATGGTTCTTCCTATTTTGTGCCACCCCAATTCGAGACTGGATGACTCGTATTCTACTTGGTGTCTCCTCTACCAAATGTGGACATGTAACTTGGTATATCATGTCTTAACTCTTGGACATTTGGAACAAAAATCTTTCCCTACATTATCATATGGTCGTTCTCAAGAGAGAAGGGACTCTCACTGGCCGCATGTAAATCCTCTTTCACTTCCTTCATCTTGGGATCCTCTAGTGGTGCTTGTCAGATCCTATCATTCAGTAACGGCCTCATAGTCAACTTGGAAAGTAACTCCTTGTTATCATCCATGGTCATCTCTTCTCTCATTTCCTTCAATTGCAGCAACTTAGGTAACTTCTCTTTCCTGCTCAAAGCATTTTCCACTACATTTTCCTTGGGGTGATATACCCGATCACACAGTCATAATCCTTCAGCAATTCCACCCATCTCATGTGCCTACTTTCATCTCCTTTTACTCCATCAAGTATTTCAAGCTTTTGGGACCCATCATAATCTTGAAGGTTATAGGTAGTGGCACCACAAATTTAAAGAAAAGATCATTGCCGCCAACTCAAGATCATGCATCAGGTAATTTACCTTATGCACCTTCAACTACTTAGATGCATAGGATACCACCTTACGATTCTGTAAGAACCTGTTTCTAGTTGTCTTTACTTGAGAAATTCGAGTTGAAATGAATTGAGTAGTGATCACAAAGATACCTAGAAATCTATGGTCGATTTCACGGGTCCCTCGATGGAAGGATACTCATATAGGAGGAGAGCTAACAAAGAGTTTGTGTGGTGTAGGTGCCACAAAGAGTCAAGGTAAAGTCAAAGTTCAGTAACATAACACAAAAGTCAACTTAATGAGAAAAGTCAACACGGGCTCAAAGATCATGAAAAACAAGAGAACGAGCAAGGCAAGCAATCCGGAAAAAAGTCAACAAGGAAAGGATATCAAAGGAGAGGTTAGGGTGGGTTGAGGTTCACCTAAGGGCCAAAAGTCTCAAAAAATATGGAAACTGGGATGCAAATGGTAGCAAACAAGCAAAGCCACTCCTGAATACCCTCGTCCAATCATAAAACACGGCTTAGGGACCCTAATAAGCCTCTGCTACTATGCGGGTTATAAGGAGGTTAAGCAATTGGCTCCACCATACCAAATCACTCTCGCACGCTAAGTGTTCGATGAAATGTCCAAGTGTTCGATCACAAGCATCAATGAAATTAGGCAATCAAGGGTTACACCCGTGGTCCTAGCAAGCATCTATGTGAATTATGACCAAATCCACCAAGCACCCATAGGCAAGCACTTGTGTCTAATCTCACATTCAACACATTTACACATGGTGCGTTTTGAAGTTGGGTCAAACCACAAGAATAGACAAAGGAAGTTACAAAGCTTGCATCAACCATCGAATCCAAAGGAACACCCAAAAACCTAGAGGATTCCCCCAACCCAAACACTATATCTAGTGTGTCATGGAAAGAGCAAGAACAACTACAAATCTACACAAGAAAGTGAAGAAGAGAGACATCCTTAGCTCTTAGATGGACTTGGAAGGGTGGAGGATGGTGTAGAGACCCTTGGAGATGGTGGAGAATCATTTCCTTCGTCAAAAATCGACCAAGAAGCTTTCAAGGTCGAACTCTATTTCAAATGCCCAAAATTGGGCATTATATAGTGCTGAAGCAGGGGGCGATCTAAATCTGGGCCACGATCCTGTCACTTTCAATGCGGGTGCGGGTCAAACCTTGGGCGCGGTCGGATTTTGGGTGAGCACGGTCGCTCCATTCTCTAACTCCCAGTTCGCTCTATTTCTCTCGACCAAGAACGCAGATAATTAAGGCCCCGTTCACTATAAATTATCTTAAATTATATAATTAGGTGAATTATATAATTTAGATAATTATAATTCATAATTGAAATTCTGTTTACTTGGTGTTTTGTAAATTATGAAATTAAATAATTGATAATAATAATTATGTTCATTACTTTAGTTGAATTTCAAATTATGCATACTTCTAGAATTCAAGTGATTCACATATAACACTCGTCTAAACTCGACTAATTACTAGCACACTCATCACTCCACATCTGATTTGCAATCCCGTCACGCTTAGAAGCCATTTCTTGCACATGTGATGAAGACGTCTCAAATTCTATACGAGGCACTGATTCACTTGTTTCCGCTCGACCATCACTTTCTTCAAACTCATCAAATAGAGTGCATGTATACGAATAAAGTTGTGAATCGCACAACATGCTAGAACAATGTCTATTTGTTTGTTGAAGCTATAATTGCACATCATTTTCAATATCGGCCATCTTCTCTTCAAAACACCAAAACATCATTCAATGACATTGCGAAGACTAGAATGCTTGTAGTTGAAGAGTTAGTTCTTCACGACCTCTGGGTCCACCTTGGCGTCTAATCTCCTGGAAATGAGAAGTATACCCTCGAAATGGTGCTAGAAACCCAGGTGCGTTTGCAAATCCAGAATCCACTACGTAATATTTCCCTAATAATACCAAGAAACAATAAATAATGTGCAAACACGTACAACCAGAATATGCGGAGTAAAATAATGAATGCGACCATACCAAGTGGAGGCATCAGAAATTGGATGTTTCTATCTGTTGCCGTACTCGTTAAGATTCTAGCGTCATGTGAGGATCCCTCCCATCCCACCACAACATAAGTAAAACGCATGTTGAAAGAGCAAACACACAATACATTCTGAGTGGTGGTGCCTTTCCGTCCGCGAAATGGAGTTTGTTTACTAATAAGAATTATAGCATCAACATGAACTCCATCAATTGCACCAACACAATCCTGCGAACACACTGTCAATTAGCAGTAGAAAACGGTTCAAGAACACACGGTATCATGAACTAGAAAAGATTGGATGGGTACCTTAAAGTATGGATAAAACTTGGAGTCATTCAATATTTGAGGGGGTACCTCACTCATGTTGGGTAATAATCACACGTGACAGGCTAATAACAGCTTTAAGACGATGCCAAAATATTTTGATACTGTTGCAGTTGAATGTTGAAAATCTTCAGCATTACCCCGAGCACTGTTGGAGTGAGCAAGTATCTTCAAGAACATTGCAACTTGCTCTTTATATACGTAATAAGATTCATATTAACACAAATAGTTAACAAAGGTATTTATCCTAATTGTAACACAACTACCACTATCTAACACAACAAAACAAATTTGAACAACTAATGTTAGGGCCAACACCACCACCACGTGTGTGCCTTATTTACACGTGGCCATCCAGCTGACAAAGAGATAAGAGATAAGATGACAAATCCTATCGTATCTCTTTGCTTTATTCCCCCTCTTCTTCATCTTTTCCATTTCTTCTTATTGCTTATTCAGTTCAAGATTCAGGTGCTCTCGTGTTTCTCATTTAAACACTTACTTGATTCAGATATGATTGCAAGGTTGGTCATCTGGGAACTAACTCACCGATCCTCATTCTCTTAAAGGTTAAAAAGTAATATGCATATGAATATGAATATATGTTTGATTTGTGACCAAGTTAAAGAATCAGATGCTCCAGGCAGCCACCTGACACTTAGAATCCTTGAATATGGTGAGTAATCAGATTACTTTTGCTTTTATACTCAAAACAAAAAATATATGTTGAAGGATTTGATGTTAATTAGTTAATTTTATTGTTTCTTTGGAGGAGAAGAAGAGGGGTTATTCGAACTGATAAAATTTATATGTAGTGGTTCAGTATCAGCAACCACCCAAAGTAGTAGTCTTTGTTGTTGAAAGTATCGGTGGAAGCTGACAAGTTTCAAGTGGACTCATATATCACATATTTAGCTCAGCTTTTGCCTACCTTTAACAACAACAATCCATGTTCTATTCGGAGCTGCTTTGGGAAGATGATTACACTGCCGTTTCTTGCCTTGTCCTGCATTTCTGTAGCATTAGCTGGTTTCCGCTAGTAGGATTTTTAGAGTTTCATATATGATTCAGATTTGTTTGCTTATGTTTTATGTTTGTGATTCGGGTGGAGGTGGGAATTGTAGGGTCAGAGGTCAAAGCTGAATGCTTTTGTGGGTGTGTTCAACGACTAAGGCTGTGGAGCTTGTTCAAGTAAGTGTTTGATGCGGTTGTTGTTCAATTAGGGTTGTGAGGTTACATTGGGGAGGAGCTTGGAGGTTGTTAGATTTAAGATTGGTAGTAGTAGAACCTGGATTGAAGATAGTTTATAAGGTTGAGCTACAATTTTGTAGGTATTGTTTCTTGTAGTTGGGAGGTACACGTTGAGAAACACAGGAGGATAGGAGAAAAGAGAAGGAATTCTGCTAACTATCTGTAATATATGTTGTTAGTTGCATAGTTGCTGATTAATTATCCATTTTATATCAGGTAGCAACTGAAGATAACAGAGTTTGATAAAATTGTGACAGTAGAGTTTCTAACAATTGTGACAGCAGAGTTCCTAACAATTGTGACAGCAGACATAGTGTAACGAATAATCTCGTCTATATCAACTGTATATAGAATGCACGAAAAGGTACCTTGTTCGATTGCGGAAATGGAAGAAGTTTCGGAGTTCGAGTCAATGCACAGTTCGAGAGCAATGGCTGAATGGAAACCAATGGAACAATGATTACAACCACAAATACAGAGATGGAGTTTCGAAAGAGAAGGAGTGAAGAGAGTGGAGTTACCTCGGTTGAATGATGATATTTGAGTGTATGATCATTTTTTGCTTCTAAGTTAGATAAATGGGTAGAATTTGTTAGGGTTAGCCTACAAATCAGCAGGGTAGCTGTTATTGTAGCTAATAAAGTTTATTCAGGCAGTTACTTAGTTGAGGATAATGTGGAAGGGGTTGTTGGGAATTGAATAGTGGGGTGTTTTTTAGAATCATTGATAATCCGGTCTCCTCCTTATGAAATGTGTATTACATAATTTCCATAAGTGACTATTTTTTACTTTTATAATTTGCCCAAAATTAAGCTGTAATTATTTAACTGGATTTTGTAATTTGTAGCTAAACAACAATTTTCGTATATTATGTAATTATTTAATTTGATTATATAATTTTGATAATATTAAGGCCCTGTTCACTATCACTTATTATTATGGAAATTATATAATCAACTCAAATAATTTCAAAAATTACCAAAATAGGTGTTTAGTTGAAAATTAAAAAATACAATTATATAATAATTTCATAATTCTGGCCTAATTATATAAGTGAAAAAAAGTTGCTTTTAAAATTTATATAATACTGATTTTGAAATTTCAAGACCGGGATTATGACCTATTTCATTGAAACTGACCCAGTTTTCGATCCCCGCCGCCAACAAACTCCGAACAAACAGCAAACAAACTTTACAGAATCCTTCTCATCATCGAGTTTCAGCTACTCATAGTTGATTTCACGTTGCTCCCCTAACAACACTCTATTAACTTATATAAATAACTCTAGCAACATTCCACTTTAGTAACAACTTGCTCCATACAGTACTCAGAAACTCGTTCCTACTGACCTATCATGAAGAGAAGGTAATCAATTTCACCCATCTCCTCACTCTATCTCTGCTTTCGATTCTTCATCAGCATGGGTGTAATCGTTGTTCCACTGTTTTCACTTCAGCCTTTGATTGCGAACTGTGCGTCGACCTGATCTCTCAAGTCATTTCCATCTCGGCAATCGATCAAGGTACTTTACAAACTATAAACTCGTCTGTAAATTTGCATCAATTTACATGTTGTCATGGTTTTGGTATTTCTGTTCTCTTCTGATGGTTTTGGTTTTGCCATGGTTTTGGATTGCAAATCAGATGTGGAGTGATGAGTATGCTAGTAATTAGTCGAGTTTAGACGAATGTTATATGTGATTCACTTGAATTCTAGAAGTATGTATAATTTGTAATTCAACTAAAGTAATGAACACAATTATTATTATAAATTATTTAATTTCATAATTTACAAAACACCAAGTAAATAGAATTTCAATTATGAATTATAATTATCTAAATTATATAATTCACCCAATTATATAATTTAAAATAATTTATAGTGAACGGGGCCTAATTGATAGTGAACATGGCCTAAATCTGTCATTCCCACCGCGCCCCTACCCTCGGCCATGTACCGGGGCGCACTCTTGAAACTATCTTTTCATCCCGACTTCGAGGATCATTTCAGGAGCTCCAGACCTCCGATTTGGGCACCATTTGAAACGGAGGAATCCTTTTTGAATGAGATTTAATGGTGAAACCTGAAACCTGAAACATCATCTAAAGTACTTGGGAAAAGGTCAAAATAAACCATAAAGGTCCATAGTCTCCTTAACCGGCCAGATTGACGAAATGAGCAAATTCACCAAATAAAGGTCAACAAAAGGGGGTAAAACACCTAGGATTATAGGTAAAAGGTGGAAGAAAAAGTGATATAAAACTGGTTCATCAAGTAGAACCTGTAATTTCTGGCAGAATGGTTCTATAACTGCAGGTGACAACGGGCGTTGCACCTTTTATGACCATGTAAGCCAATGGGCATTGCTTATGGCAACTATAGTTACTACACTAAATGAAAATGATTGTTGCTTCTGGAACGATCTTTACCCTTTAAGTTGCAACGGCCATTGCGCTATGCAGAATAAAAACTTGACAGTTAGAAAAACGCAGTTCACGAGCTCATAATTATATTCTTTTGATTTAGCAACGTCTAAGGTGATTGGAGAAATTCTTTGACGAACCTAGAGGCCTAGAATCGAAGGGGCTTGACCAAGGAATCAAAGAAAAGAGTTAGGGAGCGGTTTTTAGTACATTTCAATCTGCGGTTCAAGGTAAGGAACTTCTCGTTGGATGATTCCTTGTTCTCAATTGGATTTGAAGACCTAGGTTCTAGCCAATTTCATGGGTATTGGTGTGGGGGTTTTCTCTAGTGGTTCTTTGTGGGTTTACAAGAGCATAAAAGATTTGCAGTCTCGGGGAAAGAAAGCATGGTGTTCCAGGTGAGGGCTCAACGATGATAGGTAGCCTAAATGTGAGGAATTGCAATCTGATCTAGATGAATAATATGGTTCTGATGAACGCGTTTTCACACTCGTGTAGTCAAATAACTATCAAGCACAAATCAAGATAGATCGTATTCCACAGGGTTTCTCCTAAACATCTACTCAAATATGTTAGCAAATTACTCAAGTTTAACACATTGTGCGTGGTGTGAGGTCCACGACTTCTAATCTAATAAAGCAGGAAATAAAAGACAGAAAGATTAAAAGGTTGACTAACGAGAAGATAAACGAGCTAGATTTCGAATCCCCCTAAGATCACTAGAGCATTGGCAATCACAAGACCAGCGGTTTTCAATTCTAATTCATTCAGTTCTCAGACACCACCATAACTCCTTACCCTTAGGTTTAAGGCCGAAGAATGTTCGCTCTATTCGATCTAACTACCAAGATTAATTAACCGTTCGTGCGTTCACTTCTGCAACGGAAAACTAACTGTGCGATTACTAGTGATTTATGAGTTACTCTCGAAGCGGATTAACCCTAACTGGTTCCTATGAAAGGCAAACTCCAATGAATAGGTTACTTGGTTGAATTGATGTTCTAAAGTAAGGCGAACGTCCGCTCTATCCTTATCTTAACAAGAGACTAATCTAGGTGATCAAGAAAGACAAGTTTAATGTTTTAAAGGAAGGAAGCTATCTGGCGACTAACCCTAACTTAACACAAACCTAATCTAGACGATCAACCAGAAAAGAAACATAACAATGAATCTAATCTAGGTGTCAATTAGACAAGAAACGCAGGAAACAATTAAGCACAACACAACCACGCAAGAGAAACTGTCTGAACTTGAATCTAATTACCGCCGATCATGTGACCGCTTTTAAAGCCTCGGGTCACTTAGGGTTCATCTAATCTAAAGTTCTACGAGTTTAGCTACTCATATTCAATACAAGAGAATCGAAGACAAACAAAGAATACATCTCAGGTAGGAAGAACAAAGAAGAACTGTAAAACCTAATTTGATGACTCCGTGAAGCTTCAATCTCCCGGATCTTCAACTCCTAGCTCCGAGCTCTCCGAGATGGAAGGATGGCGTCACGATCTCTTCTCGGCTCTTTGAACTCTCTCTCTAACTCTCTAAGTCTGGAAATTAATCCAAGATTGAATGTTCCTTAATCTGGCTTCGAAAAGTCTATTAATACCCCAAAAAACTCCTTCTTTGTTGGAAAAGCTGAAATTTCCCATCTGGGGAGCTTACACGGGGTGTAAGCTAAATATTGTATTAGCTTACATGGCGTGTAAGCTCCAAAATTCAGCTTTTTGAGTTTTCTTCAAAACCGGTCCGTTCCTTGTGGTTTGGCATTCTTCCTTCGACCTGGATCACTCCAATGGGCCTAAAATCACATGTCACTCAATGCTCCACTCCCGGTTTGATTTCCCAACGTCGGTTATTAACTAAAATACATAAAAAACATGCAAGATGGCGTAAAACGACCCTAAAGGCCGAAAAGAGAATAAACTCACTAAAAATCACCCAAACGAGATAAAATCATCACAAAATGTCCTTAAATGAGGCTGATAATCACGTCGAATCAAGTGTCATCAAATACCCCACACTTAAGCTTTTGCTTGTCCTCAAGCAAACTGAATTAGAACACACCCAAATTCACAGATGACAAGATAGATTAAACTGAGATTCAATTCCTAACGATTTGGTTTAGACTGTTCCACGTAGAAATTTAACCTACACATGCAAGAACATCAACCAAAAAAATTTCGATCTCACTGTTTTCTGCACACTTCAAGTAGTAGTTTAAACAAAGCTCGTTCCTTGGCAAAAAATGATTAATTAAAATTACCCGACTATGATAACACCAATTCTAATCAGAAAGTCTTACGCTCTAATCATGATGCGGATTAGGTGGAGGTAGTGGACGTGACATGGCCATCGACTCAACTTCATCCGCTTCTAGACCTGTACGTTACATGTTCTAGCTAGGACCGATTTAAACATTGATTTCTTTCAAGACTCAAACTTACTCCATTGATTTACTGCATACTAGTGCTCGATACCGAACACTTCACTTAGGTGTCGGACCTGCCTAGCTCACAATATTTGTGCCTATGCTAGTGCTCAACTCGAACACTTCACTTAGGTGTCGGGTTTGCCTAGCTTTATTTTCAGCACTTAAAGAACTTAAAATTAATTTGAACTTTCTAATTTTTCGGATTTCACAATTCAAACACTTGATTTAACAAATTAGCCACTTGATCCTAGGTAGTTATAACTTTTTACATAAGATTTCGAATTGGATTTCCGTCTACTCTCAAGCCACAATCACGGTGATGAAAAATGGAGTGAAAAACATGGGAGAAGCTAGCATTTATCATCTTAGAATGGTGTTATCGAGCTTTGTGATTGACAAGCAAAACAATTTAATCAATTCAAGTTTCAACTACAAGAGTGATTTATGATCTGTTCTGACCTAGACTCATTTGATTTCAGTGCCAACATGTTGGTTACAGGTTCTAAGTGGAACAGTCTAGACGTCATTGTTCAAAATTGAAGTCAATTTAACATCACAAGTCAAGAATTGAGCAATTCTATGCTAGAGAAATCTCACAAATACAAAAATAGCAACCCTCAGAAATATAATCCCACCCCACACTTAAATCAGACATTGTCCTCAATGGAGCATACAAAAAAAGAGAAGGAAAGTGTATAGGGGTATCGTAAAATGAGTGTGAGGGCGCCAGAGATGGCGCTGGCGGGACACCGGATGTATAGACGTGAATAGAACCATAGAGAATTCTGAGTTCATATCCTGAAAACATAGTAAGAGAGGATCCATCACACGATTAGAACAGTTGGAGTAGAAAAGACTCGACCGACCACAAAAGTTTGACATTGACCCAAAATAATACAAACCGGCAATAACAAAAATAAAAAGTACAGAGTTCCGGATGATAAGAAAAGTAAAGAAAAATCTTGAAATCACTGGGGCGGAGGGTGCTGGCGATCACTTGGAGCCTGGAACTGCCTAAAGAACTGGAGCTGGGACTAGTACATCTGCTCTGCAACGCCTGATGTGCTGTCCAACGCTCATCCTAGGTGGCCTGGAAGCTGGTAAAACGCTCATCGGACTCCTGTTGCCACTTCTGAGTGGCCTCCCAACACGCGTCGAAATCTGCTCTCATCTCCCTAAGCTCGCGCTCCATTCCACTGAAGTCGTAAGCTGGGGTCGCTTCTGGCTCTGGTGCTGGTGTCGGTCCTCCTCGTCGCTCAATGAAAGGCTCGCAGTGGGGGGCGAGGATGTCAGGAACCTTCTTGGACCGAGGAAGGTCGCCGGTGATCTTGAGCTGAGGGATACGCTGATGGAGGCGGATGGCGCCATATGAAGCGAGCACGTCATACCTGTGAACCAGACGGGTGACATAGGAGCCACCCAAAAGAAGTCTTGTACCGCGCTCGCGCTGGAGCTAAAATAACTTGGCCACCAAAGAGCCAAGATGGGCCTTCTGTCCCTCCTCGATGCACCATAACATGAAAAGGTCTCTAGCGTTACAGACACCGCCAGAGTTCAACCTTTGAGTAATAGACTCCCGGAAAACCAACTGTAAGAACCTGTAGATTGGTCGCTCCATCATACTAGCCTTGGATGCACTAGAGTCATACTTGGCCGGGTCCGACGGGGCTATGGTGCGCCAGAACGTCTCACACTCCTCTGTACTCTCGGTGTTGCGGAAGATAGCAGTCGGTGGATCTGAAGCTAGCTCTTCCACAGTGTAGAAACCGAGGTCGATGGCAAACTCATCAAGAGTGAGAGACCTCTCGATCCCTCCTAGGAGGAAGTAGATGCACTTGGTCGCGGTGACAGAATGAATTCTCTCATTCACCCTCTCCATACGGAAGGTGGAGAGGAGCTCCTTGGTTGGCCACTCATACGCCGGCTCAGTGACCTGGAATAGTGGGAGCAAACCGTCTCTGTTAAGTGTCGCACGGAGACCATCAACCCAATCTTCCTCCTCCATGGCCTCCTAATCAACCTGACTCATGGCACCAACTGCTTTCCTCTGAATGATCATCCATGTTGCCCGATCCTCCTCCCTCAAGAATTTAAAGATGGTTTTGGAGACGTTGCCCGTCGGGGAAGCCACCTGGAGGGTGTCGCGCCTCTCGGTTCCCTTCAGTTTCTTCGCCGGAGGTGGGGCGGAGGAAGAGGAAGCAACTCCTTTTCCTTTGGATTTTCCCATCCTGAAAATAAATTACAAACAAAATATGCCAAGTTTAGTGTTCTAACAATTGAACATAATCCTATGAATCAATTTGAGCAAAGAGGGGATTATTGATCAATGACAACCACACAATCATCAAAGAAACTAAGTTCAAAGATTGCAAGTGAATATGGCAACAGGTTAAGACAAAATCCCCTAAGCATATATCTAGGTCTTAAACGCACTTAGCAAGATCAACATTTAAGCATTTAACCAAATGGGACAAAGAAGTGTCATTACACAATCAAACACCTGTCATTAGCGAGTAACAATCAAATCCAGGTTAGCTAAATAAATCACACAAGCTAAGATCACAACTCAAGAAACCGATATGCAAAAAGTGTACCTTAATCCATCATACGAGCTAATTAAGGTATGAATATTCGAGAACAAACATGCACACATATCTATAATCATCACAAGATCAATCACAAATCAATAATTCAACCAATTTCATCCATATGCAAAAATCCCCAATTTCGAGCAATATCGATATAGAAAGTCAATGTAAACGTGTAATTGGAGGGGCAAACGATGTCGAAACGAACCCCGATTCAAACTACAAGCTTACTATATCACCAATTTCATGAATATCAAGTCAATTTTACAAAACCACAACTTCAAAAAATTAGGGTTCTTGAGCTCAAGAACACAAATCTAATTCAGCACCTGGAAATCGAAATCGAGGCTGGAAATCACTGATATAGGCATCATAGGAGGTAGGGGAGTCGATTTACATACCTGGGTATCGATTTAGCTCAGAAAATAGAAGAGAAACGAGAGGAAATATGAGAGAAATCGGGTTCGAGTTGTGGGTTCAAACTCGAGCTTTACTGCTGGGTGTTGATTATCGTGGCTGCTGGTTAGAAGGGCGGCGACGGGAGGTCCGGCCGGCGGTCTAAGATCCGCCGGCAGTGGTGGAAGGTTTGGTCTGGGGTGTTGTTCAAGGGAGGAGAAGGAGTGTTTGGTTGGAGGGTTGAGAGAGTGTTGGAAGAGTTTCAGGAAGATAGAAGAGAAGAGAGAGAGTGAAATCTTAAAAATGAGTTGAGTTAGGAGACTTACCCCTGATTTCAAGCGTACACGGCGTGTAAGCTCTTTAGTGGAATAGCTTACACGGTGTGTAAGCTCTTACATAGATGCTTACATGGTTATGTAAGCCTACTGTGTTTTTGGCTCTCTTTGGACCAAAATCCAGATTTCTTTCTCCTTTTTGACAATTTGGTCACCCAAATACCTGCAAACAATATTTTTAACCCAAATAATACCCAAAATATATTTTTTAAACTACTTTCTTTCATCCAGACTAAACCGACTCGACACAAAATTCACAAAATGACTCAAAATAAATAAAAACTGACTCGATAAATTTAAAACGAACTCCAGCCGTGGGTTGCCTCCCACCAAGCGCTCTTGCTTAACGTCCTTGAGCCGGACGAGACCTGGATGGTGATCAAGAGACATCCCAACTCATGATTTCTCTTAGGCTCGAGTCGGAGTTCAATACAGCTTTGGGGATCCTCTGGTAAGTGTGAACTTCTTCCCGTTTGCGTGAATTAGCTTGTTTCGTCTATCGGGAAGATGACCAGAAATTTCAAATGGCCCGAACAGTTCTTTCGAAGGAGCGTCCTTCTTTTTATTCTCCTTATTTATCTTTCCAGGATCTTTAACTTTTGGCGATTCAGTAGGGGATGCCTTTGGTTCCTCCTTCTTTCTCGACTTCTGTGCCGGCAACTCATTCTTCAGGATAGGGACCTGTCCAACACTTGGCAAGCAGATTTCTGAAGAAACTCTAGATTTTTCATTAGTACTGGAGTTGACCGAAGCCAACTCCATAGTTTCAACAGATAAACGGTGTGATTCTCCTCTTCTAGGGACTTGCATACCGTCCTTGGGATGGAATGTCATGGTATCCTTGCCGACCCTTAATGTCAACGAGCCATTCAGGACATTAATGTTAATGCCGGCTGTTGTCATAAACGATCGGCCAAGGAGAAGAGTGACATCTTCCCCTCGGTATCCATCACAACAAAGTCAGTAAGGACGGTAAAGGGGCCACAACGGACGATCACATCCTCTATTAATCCCCTAGGTAATTTGACTGATTTATTAGCAAACACTAGATGCATACTAATCAGTTTCAACTTTCCTAGGTTTAATTTCTCATACAGGCAAGTAGGCATGACATTGATAGAAGAACCTAGATCAACTAAGCTACGATCAATTTAATACCATTGATGAAACAAGGTAAAGTAAAAGAACTGGGATCGGGACACTTAGCTGGGGGAGGTATGGGTGTCATTTGGCTGTGGATAGCGGAGCATTCTTCCTCGAGGGAGACAGAAAATAACTCTTCCTTCTTGTTCTTTGCAAGATCCTTCGCGACTTTTCCAACCTCTGGTATCATCTGGAGAGCATCGGTGACTGGTATCTTGATCTTCGCGGTCTTCATGACCGAATACCATCTCTCGTATTTGGTGTTGAGAGTCTTTAACTTCATGGCCTTCGGATACGAAATCCGAGGCTGGTATGGAGGAAGAGATGGCGTAGGTGCTTGCTTTGTCAGGGAAGGCGGGGCAGTCACCTCCTCCTCTTCTTCTTTATCCTCCTCCTCGATCTTTGCATGTCAATGGCTATAGCATCAGGAACCATGACCGGGTCAGGAGTTGTAGGACCAGTCAATTGCTTCCCACTTCTTGTAAAGATCGTCTTAACGTGTTCAGTCTTTGAATTAGGCGAGTGCACAACCCTGGAGATGAGGCTAGCGATATTGTTGAGTTGATCTTCCAACCTCTGAAATTGAGCTGATTGACCTTGATTCAAAGCGTCTTGAGTTTTGAATTTTTCTTCGTGGTTGTCCTGCCTTGTCAAGATCAGGTCGAGCTTCTTGTCTAAATCAACCTCCCAAGTGTTTCCCGGTGCAGATCTCTGGGGTTGTTGTCCTTCGGTGAATCCAGGAGGGCTTTGGTAAGTGCTATTCATTTATTGATTCTGGCCATTGCCGAAATTGTATGGAGGTCGCTCTTGGAAGCTTCCTTGTTGTTGAGGAGGTTGTCTGAACTAATGGTAATCGGAGTAGCCTCTTTGATTGTTGGTGAAGCCTTGATCAATAAAATTCACTTCCTCTATAGACCAGACATCTGTTGTACCAAAATTCTTCTTTATGTGTTTCTGTACTTCGATCTTGATCTGATCTTCAAGGCTTGGTCGGCTCTTAGCTGCTTCAAACTATCTCTCCCAATTCTTGGACTTAGATGCACAGTTTGCAAAGTGAAGGAGAGCAGCTTCTGGTGTGAGTGCGGTGTAGTCTCCATCAGCTAAGGAGTTGACCCATTTAGCTGATTCTTCGTTCATCCCTCGGGCAAATATATCAGCTAGTTGTCTCTGCTCGAATCCATGATGAGGGCAATCGTAGAGGAGTTCTTGGAATTCGATCCAAGCATCATATAAGCTTACTCCTTCCTTCTGAACAAATCTGTCAATGTTGTCCTTGTAAGCTGTCATTCTTGAAGGAGGAAAATATTCCTCTACAAAATCTTGCGCCAGATTATCCCAGTTTGTGTAGTGACTGGGTGGCTTGCTGTTAAGCCACCTCTTGGTGGCGCCACGGAGTGAGAATGGGAAGGCTCGTAAGCATAAGGTTTTCTTATCGAGATTGCTACTCTTAAAAGTCTCACACACGGAGAGGAAGTCTGCCAAATATGTGCATGGATTATCATGCGGCTTCCCTTCGAACTGAACATCGCTAGAGATCATTCCCAGTAAGGGGATCTTAATCTCATAGTCAAGATCATCATCGTTGCGCGGCACAGCGATGCTAGACCGAACGTTAGTCGCGCTCGATTTATTGTAATCCCCATGATGCGTTGAGCAGCCATTGCGGTAGGAGAAGGTGGAGGCGAATCTGAAGTAGTGGATGAAGCGGACGAAGATGAGGAGTTCTCCTTCAACTCCTCGATCTTGATATGGGTAGGAGGTGTAGGCGGAACGATTCTGACTTGCTTCGAAACTCGCGGTTGCTTTGGCGGAGCGGAACTACCCGGCTTAAATGGAGAACGAGTGAGCGTGCGGTTCATAAACCTGTAAAACAACCTACAAGCAACAAAAGCAAACATAACCGGCGTAAAATCAAAGTGTGATGAAATATGAAAGATGGAAAGGTAGAAGAATAAAATGTCAACTCTTCTTTCAAACAGTACAGAAGAGTCCCCGGCAACAGCGCTAATTTGATGAACGCGTTTTCACGCGCGTGTAGTCAAATAACTATCAAGCACAAAGCAAGATAGATCGTATTCCACGGGGTTTCTTCTAATCGTCTACTCAAATATGTTGGCAAATTACTCAAGTTTAACACGTTGTGCGTGGTGTGAGTTCCACGACTTCTAATCTAATAAAGCAGGAAATAAAAGACAGAAAGATTAAAAGGTTGACTAACGAGAAGATAGACGAGCTAGATTTCGAATCCCCCTAAGATCACTAGAGCATTGGCAATCACAAGACCAGCGGTTTTCAATTCTAATTCATCCAGTTCTCAGACACCACCATAACTCCTTACCCTTAAGTTTAAGCCTGACGAACGTTCGCTCTATCCGATCTAACTACCAAGATTAATTAACCGTCCGTGCGTTCACTTATGCAATGGAAACTAACTGGTGCGATTACTAGTGATTTATGAGTTACTCTCGAAGCGGATTAACCCTAACTGGTTCCTACGAAAGGCACACTCCAATGAATAGGTTAATTGGTTGAATTGATGTTCTAAAGTAAGGCGAACGTTCGCTCTATCCTTATCTTAACAAGAGACTAATCTAGGTGATCAAGAAAGACAAGTTTAATATTTTAAAGCAAGGAAGCTGTCTGGCGACTAACCCTAACTTAACACAAACCTAATATAGACGATCAACCAGAAAAGAAACATAAACAACGAATCTAATCTAGGTGTCAATTAGACAAGAAACGCAGGAAACAATTAAGCACAAAACAACCACGCAAGAGAAACTGTCTGAACTTGAATCTAATTACCGCCGATCCTGTGACCGCTTTAAAGCCTCGGGTCACTTAGGGTTCATCTAATCTAAAGTACTGCGAGTTAGCTACTCATATTCAATACAAGAGAATCGAAGACAAACAAAGAATACATCTCAGGTAGGAAGAACAGAGAAGAACTATAAAACTTAATTTGACGACTCCGTGAAGCTTCAATCACCCGGATCTTCGACTCCTAGCTCCGAGCCGTCCGAGATGGAAGGATGGCGTCACGATCTCTTCCCGGCTCTTCGAACTCTCTCTCTAACTCTCTAAGTCTGGAAATTAATCCAAGATTGAATGTTCCTTAATCTGGCTTCGAAAAGTCTATTAATACCCCCCAAAAACTCTTTCCTTGTTGGAAGCTGAAATTTCCCGTTTGGGGAGCTTACACGGGGTGTAAGCTAAACAATGTATTAGCTTACACGACGTGTAAGCTCCAAAATTCAGCTTTTTGAGTTTTCTTCAAAACCAGTCTGTTCCTTGTGGTTTGGCATTCTTCCTTCGACCTGGATCACTCCAATGGGCCTAGAATCACATGTCACTCAATGCTCCACTCCCGGTTTGATTTCCCAACATCGGTTATTAACTAAAATACATCAAAAACATGCAAAATGACCCTAAAGGCCAAAAAGAGAATAAACTCACTAAAAATCACCCAAATGAGATAAAATCATCACAAAATGTCGTTTAAATGAGGCTGATAATCACGTCGAATCAAGTGTCATAAAATAAAATGAAGAGTGTGGAAAATTGGTTGTTAAAGTATGTGTGTTTGGTGATTGATCTGTTTTTGTGATTGTTGACTGGTTTGGACACTCGTTTGACTAGGTGGCTTAGATTGAGAATAATGAAGAAATGTGGTATTATACTGTGGTTGTGTTTTATGAATTGTTTATGGTTGTTGTAGGAGGAGGATCTCAGTGAAGGATGAACAGGTGGGTAGCACTAGACCTTATGACAAGACTACCTCTATTCTCATTGTTTTTGTATGTGGGGTGGTCAATGAGACTAGCGATTTACCCTTGACCCATGTGATGTGTATATGTGGTCGTTTGATGGTTGTTGTGATATGGAACGGTGGGATTTGGGATGTGGCATTGACTGTCGGGATTGTGGGATAGAAGATGGTGAACGGAAATGTGATGTACCATTGTGACATACTATGTTGTGTTGTTGTGAATTAAATTATAAAATGGAAGGAGCCAACGTTACCCTAGGAATGTGATGTGGAAATGGTTGATGCTCTACCGAAGGGTAGACACTATTTTCTCTACGGGGAAGGATCATATGGGATGCGCCAAGAGCTCTCCAAAGGTGGGAGTGCGTCTGTCGGGCCGACGGGGTAGCGGGGGAACAAATCCTTTGACGCCTAATTAAACACTTAGTAACTAATTGATTACAATGTGATGCGTAGTTTGATTGTGTGTACAAGTGGAATGTGTGGTTGGGATGTGAGGATGGAAATCTTGTGACTGTGATTGGAATGTGATGTGGTTACATCGCTATTGTGTATGATTTTTTAAGTGATGCTATGTGGGGATGTGTATGATATAGGTAGTGGGAGATAATGAAGATCTGATCACCTAGTATTATCTAGTATGATGTTAAAATGAGATAGACTTAGGATGAGTCTCATTGTTGTTGATTCGGTGAGGGACTCTAGGATGCTCCCTAGGTAGTTCGATGCATAGTTGGGCCCCGTGGGTTCACTCTGTTTCAATAGGAAGCGGATCCTCACCCCTCTTTTCCCTCTTTTCAGATCATTTTGAGTAGTCAGATCGTGTTGATCAGAGTAGCAGCTGTAGCAGTTCAGGATGAGGTATTGGAGAAACTCTTACTATGGACTTGGACACATTTACTTTTCAATTCATTTGACTATTGAGTTTGGGTAGGTTTTTTTATGTATTTGGATTTATGGTTTGACTGGTTGTGGCCTGTTTTTACTTTGATTTCGAGATCCTCTTCTATTTCAGTTCATTTGATGCTTTGGTTTACTTTATGCTTCCACTAATTTTTATTGATTATTTCAATTGGTTAATTAGTAATGCTCATTTATGGTTCACTCATGGGTTTGACCATGGAAACTAGAGGTGGGTGTTACAAATGGTATTAGAGCTCAGTTCCCTCTTCTGCATAGATGAACTATTTTCTCTTCTAGGGGATTAGCTACCCTCTTAAAGGAGAGGACGGAACATCGATGTAGTACTGACATTTCAGGGGTTTTCAAAGTTTTTAAGTGGGTTGGGAAATTTGAAAGAAATTCAATAGTTTTTAGAAAAGCAAGTGTTTGGAAAAATATCAACTGAACTTCTTTTTTTTGTGTCCTTCAGTAGAGAAGAGAGCCATGGTGGGTCCACTCAGTGGTCTACGCCAGCAGGGCGCGTAGGAGTTCACCAGTTTAGGCCAGACAGTTTGAGAGGATGGAACTTTCAAGAGTTCTCTAGGGACAAAGCTGATCCATCAGTTGTAGAGCAGTGGATCAAGGAGTATGGGTTTAAGTTCGTCCAGTTGGTGGCAGAGGATGGAGAGAAACTGTGGATATTGATCTTTCCGATGAAGGGTCATGCACTAGAGTGACGACAAACTATGCCACATAGTCATGCCTATCCTTTTGACCTGACTTTTGAGGAGTTCTTGGAGTATTTCAGGAACCAGTTCTGCCTGGATATATGGAGGGAAGATAAGGCAAGAGAGTTCGTGGAGTATGAGAAGGGTGAGAAATTGGTGTTGTCCTACTTCATATAGTTCACTAGTCTGTCCAAGTGATTTGATGACCAGACCAATAGGGCCCGGAAGTTTACGCTGAAGTTCATGAACGGGCTGAGGACATAGATTCAGGAGGGGGTTATCTCTACTAGCATGGTTGACATTGTGACTATGAAGGCGACAGCCTTGTAGAGGGAGGCTTTGGTGCTGAAGAAGAAAGATGAAAAGAAGATGAAAACAACTTCTCCATCGTCCCATGTGACTCAGCTAGCTAAGAGAGCGCATTCAGCGTTTTCTTGGCAGAGGAGTGTGCAGTTTGCACCACAGTAGAGTAGGTCGAGGTGCTTTAATTGTGGTCGACAAGGCCATAAGATCAAGTGGTGTCCGACCAGCTGGGTCGTTATAGTCCAGAGGTGCCTCTTCCAGACTACCTATTGTGCCTCTAGTGGCAAGCCACACTTTGGGGAGTGTTATCTTTTGGGCGTAACCCAGTGGTGTGTTATGGGTGTCGCCAGCAGAGTCACGTCAATCGTGATTGTCCAAGAGGGAGAGAAGCACCAGCACAGTCAATGAGATCAATTAGGGGTCCTACAGCTCCATCAGTTCCGTTAGTACCGTCACTAACGACGTGACACATTTGATGATATTTTTGGTAGATATGTAGAAAATGTTAAATTTTTTATAAAAAGATGTCATTGAAATAATTTTGATGATGTTCGACAAAGTCTGAACCTCTAGAAAGTTTGGCAAATCTACAAATACATTAATGCAGATTCAAGTTTTTTGAGTTGACAAGCAAATATTGATTTTGAAGGCCTCCCATTAATCACGGTAATTAGACATTTTATTATTTTCTCTTTCCACAGAAACAAACAGCCATTTGTTAGATATAGGCCATGTTTGGTATGGGGTGATTTTAAAGCAGGGATTCTGAATAGCATGTATTTTACCAATCCCTTTGTTTTTTTGTCCAGAAATTATCATCAAAATGCATGCTATTGACATGCTCAAATACATGGGGAGAAGGGTTTTGAAATCTTACCTACATAGGTAAGATTTCAACATGGACCAAAATACATGTTGGCCCACACCCATTAATGACTCACACTTTCCCCATTTTACCCTTATCTTCATCCACCAAACCCCTTTTTCTGCACTTTTCCTCTAAATCTGTTTGTGGATTAACTTCTATTATTAGCTTGAATTTTTGGGGATGGGTTAGTGAACTAACATGGACAATTGTTGAATAATGAGCATGGAAAGTCCTAATAGCAATTCCTTTGTGTTTCTCTATGGTAATATAGATTGAATCACTATGGCAAGACCTCCAAGAAGACATGAAAGATAGAAAATGATATTAGCTTGTGTTAGTATGTGGTTTGGCATGATAGAGCAATACCTTACATTGTTATTAGAATTGGCCATCTATGTCGGTAGAGTGGCTAGCGAATCGACAAGAGAACCACCCCACATATTGACACTACCATTACCTAGAGCAGTTTACAGAATTCGATTTCTGCATTATGCTACTAAGACAACAGATTTGCTTAAGCCAAAAAAAAAGACAATAGATTTGAACTACATTAGCATGCTATAACTTTCTCACTGCTTCTTCAATTTAACAAATGTGAATGAACACTTTGAGTTGTTAGCTTATAGGTCAGTAAGGGTATTCTTGGTATTTAACACATACTACTTTTTTGTAATCCAGCTAATGAAGAACATGAATCCTTTGCTACCAAACAAAGGTTTTGTCAAAATTTAAGTTCTCAATACCTTGCATTTTAAAATCCATGCTATTTAAACAATACATGTATTTTGAGAACCCCTGCACCAAACATGGCCATAAACTGTAAAGCTTTTCTTCGCCATTACCAAATCAACAAGAGATTGAACAGAAGAAAGGGGGTAAAGGAAGAAAGAGCGCGATTTAATTCTTCTCCGAAACTCAGCCAACCATGGATTTAGACATGCAATCCATGGCGGCGACGATCGGGGTATCAATCCCCGTCCTCTGCTTCGCGGTGACGATTCCGGTGAGTCCGTTCCACCGCGTCGTCCCCGATGCTCTCCCCAAGCACATCTACGCAGCAGCCTCCGGTGCTATTCTCTCCTATCTGTCAATTGGATTCTCCTCCAATCTCCACTTCTTGGTCCCAATGTAGCTCGGCTACGCTGCAATGGTCATCTCTCGCGCTCACTGTTGAATCATCACTTTTGTTGTGGGCTTCGGGTATCTAATTGGCTGGTGAGTTTTAATTCGGGTTGATTCAACATGATAATGATTGATTAAAAGGATATGATTGCTTGATTGGTAGTTATGGTCAGTAATGTTTTGGAGTTATGTGCTCTGAAGGAGTTTGGTGGGTTCAATTAAATGGAATTTGGTTAACTAAGGAGCATGAAAAATATTGCAGTCTCAAATTGCTCGAACTTGTGAGTTGCATGTCTTTAAACTGAAATGTCACAGATATCATAAGACTATGTTATCGAGTGGACGTATGGATATTGCTTGGGTTCTGTTATAATACTGCTTCTGTCATGATCATCTTAATTGCAGGTGTTTGATGGAGTGTATACATTGTAGGGACTGAGTTTCGGTGCATTTCTAACCCAGTCGGCTGGTAGGTTCCTCTACTTCTCAGTGGTTTCAAAGTTACTATGATAAAGCACTTGTAGACGAATACGGTTCGTTGTCTAAGTAGAGTATATCCTATCAAAATCATTAATGGACGTCTTCAGAATAATAAATGCCAACTTTCTAATGATTTGATGCTTTTGCTGGGTTAATTAGGCAGCCAAAATGGGGTCATCTTAAGGAGCTTCATGTGATAATCAAGTCATGCTCGCAGGCTCTGCTTACTGGAGTTCAATAGTTGTTCCCTTTGGGTCCACAACAGGATGTAAGTAAAACTAAGAGCAGTAAAACTAAGTAAAATCATTTCTTACCAAATGGTGTTGTGTCCATTCCTATCTCACTTTCCTTGCCATTCCTTTCTATTAGGCTTACGTCTTTAGAGGAACTTCAGGGGAATGTACAGCCTTTCAGGTAAATAATAACAGGACACAAGTTGCTAGAGTCGTATTCCAGAACACTACATATGCACTGCCCCGGAGATCAATAAGCATCTTACCAGACTGCAAGACTGTTGCTTTCAACACAGGAAAGGTGATACATGTACAAACTTTAGTACTCAATAAGACGGCTATGATAGTCTTAAGTCATATATATGTGTAACTAGCATTATTTCGGCCCCGTTGGTCGATATGTTATTTTTTTTAGTATAATTAGTAAAAAATATTATTTTATAATGATAGATTTAATATTATTTTTAATAAATTGTAAATTAACAAAAAATTTGAATTGAATGATTAAAATTAAAAGAACACCTAGTGGGTCAAATTACTTAACATATTACATGTGAGAAATTAAATATTTTAAAGTAGAAAATATAGAATAAACTAAAATTAAAAAGTGAGCCACACATTTTTTTTCAAATACACTTTAATAATTTCAATTAAACTACTTTAAATGAATAATTTTACTTTTTCAGTTTTTTCCTAAACTTTATTATGTTTAAAAACTATTTTGAATTTTATTTATTAATTATTTATTTTATTGAATGATTTAAAATCAGAAGAAACAAAATAATATGATAGGTTAATATCCTATTATTAAAGAGAGAGTTTTAAATTATATCTCTCTAATTTTAAATGCTCATATAATAGCTATATAATTCTTTATACAATACCTATAATATTTAATTTGAATATTGTGAGTAATCATAGGATATTTTGGACAATAATTAATTTTAATTACATACTAAAATAAAATAGGTCCATTTATGATCATTGAAAAGGAGAAAACACATTAAAATTTTACTTTTTATTCAAACAAACTTTTCAAATTAGCGAAGTCCTCTAAACCAAATATTAATTCAAATGCTATCCCAACAAAAGTATGTTTAAGACAAATGGAAAAAATTACAATTTTCTCAAAATATTTGCAAACAAATAGTCGAGGCTAAATAAATCATCACTATAAAAAAATTTGAGGAATAGTTAAAAACATAAACATAATTGGAACCTCAATTGGCCTGTTAAGACTTGAAATAATTAGGAAATAAGGATCATGTTATATGAATATATTTAGGTTTAATGAGTATGTCTAATTCAAACTAATCAACTCGATCAATACTTTAAATTTGTTAATAACTAATGACATGCAACCTATTTTACTTACGATCCCATGACTCATACTCTTTCATCATGATCTCACTCACAATTGATCTTACTAAGATACAACATTATTTCTTCAGTTTTCTCTAGATCAATAAATATATTAATTAAAAAAAATTCTCTTACATGTTCATGATTTTTTATGTTTTATGCAGCTTGATCCATGATCAAATTAATTAACGACTTACCAAATTTTGAGTACTTCAAATAATTTACCAACAAAATTTAATTCAAGAAAAATGAAAAACAAAATTGCAACTCTCGCGAAACATTTAAAAACAAATAAAGTCGAGACTAAAGAATCAATCATCGTAAAAAAATTATTTTGTGGAATAGTTGAACATAATGAAAAATGAAACATCAACTGGCCAGTCAGATATTAAAAGAATTTGAAAATATGAATAATTTTATATGAATGTATTTAGGTTTAATGAATATGCCCAATTTAAACTGACTCAACTCGATCAATACTCTCAATTTTTTAAAAGTTAATGTCATGTAACCCATTTTACTTATGATCCCATGACTCATAGTCTTATACACTCATGACCTCACTCACCATTGATCTTACTAAGGTAGAATATTATTTCCTTATTTTTCTCTATATTATAAATATATTAATTGAAAAATAATTCTCTTAAATATCCATAAATTTTTATAATTTATGAAGCTTAATTAAATTAATTAACGACTTACCAAACTTGGAGTCCTTCAAATAATTTACCAGCAAAGGTCATTTCAAGACAAATGAAAAATAAAAACTTTCTCGAAGCATTTCAAACAAATAAAGTCGAGATTAAAGAAACCATCGCTGTTAAAAAATTATTTTGAGGAATAGTTAAACATAATAAAAAATCAAAACCTCAAATATATTGGCCCGTTAAAACTTCAAAAAAAAGTTGGAAATAAATATCATTTTATATGAATGTATTTAGGTTTAATGAATATGCCCAATTCAAACTAACTCGATCAATACTCTTCATTTGTTAACAGTTAATGATAATTTTACTTATGGTACACTCATGAACTCAGCACCATTGATCTTACTAACGTACAACTTTATTTGTACAATTTTGTCTAGCCTAATAAATATATTAATTGAAAATAATTTTCTTTAATATTCATAAATTTTTAAGATTTATGCAGCTTGATCCTTGATCACATTAATTAATGACTTACCAAACTTGGAATTCTTCAAATAAATTTTCAACAAAATTTAGTTCAAGACAAATGGAAAAAATTTGCAACTTTCTCAATGCATTCAAACAAATAAATTCGAGACTAAAGAAATCAATTTGCCTGTTATAACTTAAAATAAAAATGAAAATGAAAATGTAATAAAAATGAAACATCAATTTGCCTGTTATAACTTAAAATAATTTGAAAATAATGATAATATTATATGAATGTATTTAAGTTTATTGAATATGCCTAATTCAAACTAAGTCAACTCAATCAATAATCTGAATTTGTTAATAGTTGATGACATGTAACCCGCTTTACTTACAATCTCATGACTCATACTCTTATACACTTATGGCCTCACTCACCATTGATTTTACTAAGGTATGACCTTATTTCTTTAGTTTTCTCTTGATCAATAAATATTTTAAATCACAAATAATTCTCTTAAATATTCGTAAATTTTAAAATTTTAGCAGTTTGATCATTGATTAAATGAAATTATGACTTACCAAACTTGGAGTCCTTCAAATAATTTACCAACAAAATTCAGTTCAATACAAATGGAAGACAAAATTACAATTCTCTCAAAGCATATGCAAACAAATAAAGTGGAGAGTAAAGAAACTATCAGTATTAAAAAATTTGAGGAATAGCTATACATAATGGAAAATGAAAGTTCAATTGACCCTTTAAAACTTAAAACAATTTGAAAATAAGAATCATATTATATGAATGCATTTATGTTTAATGAATACCCTCAATTCAAACTGAACACAACTCGATCGATACTCTGAATTTGTTAATACTTAATGGCATGTAACCCGTTTGACTTACGATCTCATAACTCATACTCATATACACTCATGACTGCACTCACCATTGATGATACTGAGGTACAACTTTATTTGTTCAGTTTTTTGTAGCTCAATAGATATATTAATTGAAAATACTTCTCTTAAATATTCTTAAATTTTTAAGCTTTATGCAAATCAACCATTGACCATTAATCAATGACTTTTTTAAAGGGAATTAATCAATGACTTAGTTATCTTGAATGTCTATTAAAAATTCATATGAGTAGCATATGGTAATTTGGGAAAGAGAAAGTCGGTGCTCTCATCCGAAAAATCATGATTCCTCTGTCTTCTTCCTCTTCTTCACCGGTGGCGGACCCTAAAGACCGTCCGCCGGAACCCTCCCCTCCGCCGGCAAACTCCCAAAAGACCGATCAGGTCACTCCCTTCTTGGGAGCCACCAAGGTTTGGGATTCTTCTGCCTCCCGCCAATCTTATATTGGAGCTCTCAATGGATCGGTTACGGGTTCTAACACGCCAGGCCAAAGCTGGATACCAGTCGGCGTCTCGGACATCGTCCCTGCTTGCTCTAATGGCATCAAATCTTTGTCCCTTTCCCAGGGTTTTAAGGAGAAGCTCTGCAAACCTTGGTCACACTCTGTGGTGGTCCGCCTTTTGGGGAAGTCCATCGGCTACTCTTACCTCTGCCATCATCTCCGGGCTATGTGGAAACCTACGGGGAACATGCACATTGTTGATCTGGATAGGAGTTGTTTCTTGGTCAAGTTCTCCGTCGAACAAGATTATTTTAAGGCGCTCACGGGTGGGCCGTAGATCCTCCTTGATCATTATCTTGTCGTCCATCAATGGGACCCCTCCTTTCGGGTTTCCAATGATCTACCTAAGAGGATGGTGGCGTGGATCAGGTTCCCCCACCTCCCCATTCACCTCTACCATGGGCAGGTCCTCACGGCTCTCGGAAACCTGGTGGGGAAGACGGTTAAGATTGACTCCACCACCCTAACGACGGAAAGGGGTAAATTTGCCCGTCTCGCCGTCGAAATTGACCTCGACAAGCCTCTTCCCCCAGTTGTCCTGCTGGACGGAGCTATTCAACAGGTTGAATATGAAAATCTCCCGCAATTGTGCTTCGACTGTGGTCTTGTGGGTCATGAGCGTCTGAACTGTCCTCGCCGCGCCGGGGTCGGTGCTCTAGAGAAGGATGTTCAGGCTTCGCCGTCTTCCTTGGTTGTTGTCTCTTCTGCTCCGGCGCCGGCAGCCGACTCCTACGGGCCCTGGATGCTCGTCTCCCGCCGATCCCGGCGGCTAGCAAAGGAAGGTGTTGCTGAAAAGGCAGGTGCAACGGCTCCCCTCCCGCGCGGAAAATCAGGCGGGATCCTCCAAGCTAATTAAGGCAGGGGGGTTTATTCCCCAGATCATGGAATCAGAGCAAGATCCGGCTGATAATGGGCCAGCGATTAATGTTTCTTTGGCAGTGGTTAATAAAGACAAGCAGGTTAGCCCGAGTGGGCCGGAAAACAAATCTAAAAGGAAGCCCAAGAGAAAGAATAAGGCTAAGTTGGGGGAAGGGCCGCAACAGCCGTCGGCCCAGGATAAGCAGGCTGGGATTGGGCCGGACGCGGGTAAGGCCCCCAATCCCTCGTCGGGTCGGGTGATGTTTCAACCCTGCCCTTGCCGTCTTCGGACCAGAGCACGTCCGCCGCCACGACGTCCAGCCAGACGGGTGTAGCCGCCAAGCTCCCTACCCCGACGTCGGCTCCCGCCGTCACCCCTGTGACCAGTGTCGGGGGCTCCCTGGAGGGTCCCGATGTCCTAATCGGACTAGATACTCCTCAACAGGCCCCCTTTTTGCTAATCTTCCAGCTCTACTGACCGTCCGTGCCGATGTGCCTACCGACCACTCTGCCACCTCTGCCAAGTTTCGACGGCACAAGCCGGAGCCGGCCAAAACTCACCTGAGCCTGAAACCTGCGGCTGTTGTTGACCGGAATTCTTCGTCGGGCCTTTCAAAGAAGTCGGTCAAGGCCAAAGCAGCCAAGGAGGCTTTGAAGTTAGCGGCTCCTTTAGCCACGCCGACGGCGCCTGAGCCCGTTGACCTCTCGGTTTTCCTCAGCCCCGATGGTGAACCGACCAATGTGGAAACCGGTGATGTTGAGATGATCCTGGACGGAGTGGAGCCAGAAGTGCATCAGGGGGTTTATTAGACCTTAACTGTCCCAATTCTGCTTAATCGGCCAGGTGTTCTCCTTCCTCTCTCTTGATTTTTTATGGATTGTTTTTTCAGTTGGAATTGCCGGGGAGCCGGTCACAACTCATTTCTCGTTACTTTTAATCATTATATGCAGGCTTATAGACCCCAAGTGGCTGCCATCTTTGAGCCTAGGGTGAGTGGTGAGATTGGTGCGGCTGTTAGGAGAAGCTTCAATTTCCCTCCTCTTTTGTTGTTGAGGCTCAGGGTTTTAGCGGAGGTATCTGGCCCCTATGGAATGACGCGGATGTTAGCATCAAAATCCTTGGTTCCTCTCGGCAGTTCATCCACACTCTGATCGAATGGGACACTAATAAGGCTTGCGAGGCCACCTTCGTCTATGCTTCCCCTGCCCTTCAGGGTCGTCGTCCTCTTTGGCAAGATCTGCGTACCCTCTCAGTGTCAGTCAGGAAGCCTTGGGTAATTATGGGTGACTTAAATGCCATGATCGACTCCTCGGACAAACAAGGAGGTGGTGCTTTTAATCAGAGTTCGGCCGTCGAGTTTCGTGACTGTATTCGAGATTGCAACTTGTTCGACACGGGCTTCTCCGGACCTAAGTTTACCTGGTTCCGCCGGAAGCTGAAGGAACGGCTGGATCGATGTCTGGTTAATGCCGATTGGATCAACCTCTTTTCGGAGTCCTCCACCGTCCACCTTGAAAGGATTAAGTCTGACCACCGGCCGATTTTGATACGAACTTGCAATAATGCAAGGTACACTTCTGGTCCTCGTCCTTTCCATTTTAATGCTGCCTGGTTTGGGCACGATGATTTCTCGGACTTCCTTGATCATAGCTGGAAGCGGGGAAGGGACTTGTGTCTTTCTTTGCAGGATTTCCAAGAGAGCTGCATTATCTGGAACAAGGACGTCTTCGGCCACATCTTCAAACGTAAACGCCTCCTGGAGCGGCGCCTCCATCAACTTGAGCTCCTCACCCAGTCTAATGGATCGGACAGACTGGCGGCGGAAGAAGAGTTGGTGAGAATTGAGCTCGAGAAAACCCTCTGGCAGGAGAACTTGCTCTGGCTTCAGAAATCGAGGATTCAATGGATCAAGGATGGGACCGCAATACTAAATTCTTCCATCTCTCCACTCTCCACCGTAGGAAAGCTAATAAGATCCAAGGCCTCAAGCTGGACGATGGGACTTGGATTTTTGATGACCCGGGTATGAAGGAAGTGGCTGTCAACCATTTCCTCGACATGTTCAAGGCGGGCTCTGTTACTTGCCTGGAGCCGGGCGCCGCCACTTTTGCCAACCCCCTCTCGAACGCCGAAGGCCAGCAGCTCGGCCGCCCCTCACCTTTGAGGAGTGCTTCTCCACTTTCAAGGCTATGGGCAGCCTCAAAGCTCCAGGGAAGGATGGGTTTCACCCTATTTTCTTTCAGAACTGTTGGGATGTGGTGGGCAAGGATACTGCTAACTTTATTTCTCACTGTTTCAGGTACCCGGAGGCCGTTGCAGAAGTAAATGAGACTATCATCGTCCTGATCCCGAAGATCCCGAAGCCGGAGCAAATCACCCACTTCCGGCCTATTAGCCTCTGCAACGTGGCTTACAAAGCGATCACGAAATGCATTGCTGACCGGCTCAGGGGGCACATGAAGAAACTCATTGACATCAATCAGACGAGTTTTGTCCCGGGGTGTCAGATTTCAGAGAATATCATCATCCTTCAGGAGGTGGTCCACACTCTGCGTTCTCAGTCGGGGAAGATGGTTCTATGGCGATCAAGCTCGACCTTGCCAAAGCCTATGATCGGCTGGAGTGGAGCTTTGTGGAGGAAACTCTCCGTCTTGCTAACTTCCCCAGAAGTCTTACCTCCCTGATCATGTCCTGCATCTCCTCTAGCTCCATGCAGATCTCCTGGAATGGCAGCCTCACTCCTAGCTTCAGATCGGGCCGGGGCTTACGTCAGGGATGTCCTCTCTCCCCTTTCCTTTTTACTTTATGCATTGAGCGCCTGAGCATTCTTATTAATAATTCTGTCAATGCTGGTTGTTGGAAGCCGATCCATCTCTCTAGGGATGGTCCGGCCCTCTCGCATATCTTTTTTGCTGATGACCTGGTTCTCTTTGGAGTTGCTGGTCAAAAGCAAAGCAGAGTCATTAGTCGTTTGCTCAACACCTTTTGCGCTGCCTCTGGCCAAATGGTGGGTGCGGATAAGTCTCGTATCTTCTTCTCTAAGAACACGAGCTCTGTCATCCGCCGCCGGCTTTGTAATATCTTGGGTTTTCAGGAAACTCAGAACCTGGGTAGATACCTTGGGGTCCCCATCTTGCACGGGAGAGTCTCCAAGGATACCTACAGTTACATTCTTGAGCGGATGAGGAAGAAGCTCGAGGGGTGGAAGAGTAACTCTTTGTCCCTTGCCGGACGAGTGACTCTTGCTCTCTCGGTCCTCAACTCTATTCCCTCATATGCGATGCAGACTTCGGCCCTCCCTGTTACTATTACTAACCGTATTGATGCTATTATTCGGAATTTTGTTTGGGGTGGCTCCCCTACTAAATCTAAAGTTCACTTACTTGCTTGGGATCATATTTGCAGGCCCAAAGATCAAGGTGGACTTGGTCTCAGGAAGGCTAGGGAGCTTAACCAGGCCTATCTTATGAAGCTGGGGTGGACTATCCTCAATAGTCCGGACAAGTTCTGGGTGCAGGTGATGATGAACAAATACCTGAAAGACACCAGCGAGGGCCTGTAACTTTGTCGTAAGACTGGAGGCTCAGCGCTCTGGCGGGGCATCCGGGCCGTTTGGCATGAATTGAGAGGCGCCTGCCAGCAACTTGTTCGAAATGGGAAGGATACTCTCTTCTGGTCATCCCGCTGGTTAGATTCTGATATTATCCTTGTTGACCATGCCATTGTTGATCTTTCAGATGAGGATTTACAACTGTCGGTGTCGGAAGCCAGGGGCGATGACGGTAACTGGGATTGGGAGTTTCTGCGGCGTTCTCTGCCACCACGGATCATCGGTCTTGTTGCAGGGATGGAGCCGCCGAGCGACTCCCTTGGAGAGGACGGCATCATCTGGGGCCCCGACCCTCGGGGAAAGTTCACTCTGAAGTCAGCTTATGATATTCTTGATAGCGTTGGTCACCACACGATTCAGGACGTCTGGAGGATTGTTTGGCGATGGACGGGTCCAAGCTGAGTCAGACATTTCCTTTGGCTGGTTGCTCATGATAGGATCCTGACCAATGCAGAACGACGTAGGAGACACCTGAAGGATGTTACGACCTGCTAGAGATGCAGAGCTGGCGTTGAAGACACCCTTCATGTCGTCAGAGATTGCATTCTTGCACGTGAGGTTTGGTCACTTTTCGTTCCTCCTGACCTTGCTTCACGTTTTTTCTCTGATAGTTTGCAGGATTGACTCAAAACTGGTCTCCAGCATAAGGATTTGGGCCTTTCCTTTGGCATCATCATCTGGATTCTCTGGAAGGCGCGCAATGAGGCAATCTTTGAGGACAAACTTGTGACATGCGATCAGTTCCGCCTACGAGTCATTTACTGGATCGCCGGGGTTCGAGAGACAATGAGAGCGGACTCACAAGTGGCCTCAAGGGAAACCTCGCGGCGCGTCGAAGCCCATATTGGTTGGAAGGCTGGCCCTCAGGACTGTATCACGATTAACACGGACGATTCTGTCCTCTCTCCCCACTCTCAAGCGGCGGCGGGGGGATCCTCCGCAACCACATTGGCCAGCCGATTCATACTTTTGGAGCTAACCTCGGCCGATGCTCCATCATGAGAGCCGAACTCCGGGCTGCTCAGTTTGGCCTTATGATTGCTTGGGATAGGGGGTTCAGGAGGATTCACTTGCAGCTTGACTCTCAGGCAGCTATCTCGGTGATTCGGGGGGGCCAGGATGGGGACTCACGACACAGCAGAACGCTCGATTCCATTAACGAGCTCCTTTGCAGAGATTGGGATGTTACCATATCCCATACCTTTAGAGAAGGCAACACCGTTGCCGACCTTCTTGCCCACCATGGGCACTCTTTAGACTTTGGCCTTCACATCGATTGTATGTACCCCCATGAGGTTGATCGAGCTATTTGGCATGATCATGTAGGGACCTGCTTTCCCAGACTTATTTATATGAATGACTAAGGGTGCTCTGCACCCGTTTTCTACCAAAAAAAAAATTCATGTGAGCAAATACATTATCCAATATAATGATTTAATTATTCTACACAGAGCGTCGAGCCCGATTATTAAAAATCACAGAGCCCATTAAAAAAAGTATCATCATCTTAGAATAAACCATATGAATAAATTATTATCATAATTTCATTCACTCTACTATCTATTCAACTTATTAGTATATTTCTACAATAAACTATTGGTTATCATAAAATATATATGAGCAATTTGTTACTTGAATGTTTTAACCATTAAGGGTGAAATGTGCTTCAATTTGTGTAGTAAAATACATAGGAGCAATGTGCTTTAATGTTTTAATGTAATTATAAATCAATTTGTCTAGCTTAGTTGGTAAATCACATACTTTATCCTTGAGGTTGTGTGTTCGAGTCTCGTAGGTACTGAAAAATTATCACCTTTATTAAAAAAATACTTTTAATAAATTTAAATCATA
The DNA here is from genome assembly GCA_034768395.1 of Linum lewisii. Taxonomy (NCBI): domain Eukaryota; kingdom Viridiplantae; phylum Streptophyta; class Magnoliopsida; order Malpighiales; family Linaceae; genus Linum; species Linum lewisii. Next base: position 52,424,327 of record CM068300.1, on the reverse strand, counting down.
TAAAATTCATTTATTGGCCAATTTCCTACAATTAAGGAGAGGCATGGAGAATCCTAGGTGGCAATAGGAAAATAGGGAAAAAGCTAAAATGCTTATATATATTTGTAGATTTGTAGATATGTTTCATCTTCATCACTTGCCTACTGCATATACAACATTTAACTGATTAGAAACCCTACTAATCATTAGTTTCACTCTCTTCTGAATCCCACGTTTGAACAGCTAACAACACAGAGGAATATACGTCAATGATACTGCGACCCAAATCACTTACACTTCATAAATGGATTGGCAAGCTGCACTGTTTATGTCTCAGACATACCTAGAAATCCTGGCACATTCTCACTTACACTTCATATTTTGTATCTTACTATCCTATTTCTGTAACAGATTGGTTTGCTAGGAGAGAGGCTACAGATTTACAGAGATGATGGGCAAAACAAAGTTCAGTGGAATGGTTTTGGTAGCTCTGTTCATCGTTCACTTACATGGTACAAGGTACAAAAGTAGAGTTACTAGCTATCTTGCAATAGTTGATAATTCAGATCTGATGGAAAGATTGACACGATATACTATCTATCCTAATATTAGTTGACCTAGCATATATGCAATGCAATCTCTTCAACTTTGGAAGAAGACTTTATTAATCTCTTCAATTTTTGGTTCATCATGGTTGGTATTCTTGCTTGGAATCTGCTGTCTCTCCTAGATTTCAGTTTCTAATAGCCTACATCCTGATGAAGGCTAATTATTCAAAACTGAGAATCAGTACACATTTCAGTAATTAGTCTAAACATTGCTTATTTCGTATTCACACAAAGATGCAGTTATTGTTCAGATATGTAACACTGAATCATACTCATTTATTTCGCAGGAAAGCTCAATGGATCTATCAAGTGCAAGAACTTCTTCTCAATCTCTTCACATCTGTGTTATAGCCCCTGGATCGTCCCCCAACACCAACAATACAGCACCAGTTCCTGAAATGACCCCCCACCTCCAAGAATTCAACTATAATTGCACCTGAAGTTGACAATGATGCTGATGGAGAAAATAACTTGGTTGATGTTGAGGTGGGTGAAGTGGATGAATTGGATGATGATCGTATCATTGCAGCAGTCAAACGACACTTGAAGAGGAAAAGAAAATTGGTCATTCCATTGACTACCTCATCTGATTCCGACGAGGCCTAATATTGTTGTGCTTATTATGTTATAGATTTTTCATTCCATTGCATTGAACTAGACTTTGAGGTTTTAAGGTTGGTTTAGCTCTGTCGGACTTTTAGTTTATTAGTATGCTATGAATGTGATGGTCCATATCAATGCAAGTCTGTGTAAGTTGCCATTCTACGGTGTTGACTTCGGATGGGGGAAGCCTGCTTGGGTTACTATCCCAACTGTGAAGTTGGATACATTATAATCTCAAAGGATAATATGAAGTGTTCATAAGAATGTTCCCAGCTGTACACACAAATACACAACTGCTAGAAAACATAGTATCAAAGGGTGTGACTGAAGGAAATAAATGAACGACAATGGAAAACAAGAGAAAGTTGAAACATTACAAGGGAATGAAACAGTAGGAATTGTTAGTACCGGTGTATACCTTCAACACAAGATCAATAGTTAGAACGAAAGCATAAACATGAAATCAAATGCAAAGACAACGCACAAATCCGAGCCAACCGAATTCACGGTTTCTCCTTAAGGAACGTTATTCCCCTCACGGTACCCAAGGTTACGGAATCATTCCTCCCAAGATATAACGGATTTACCTCATTGGTGTAGCGGTACTTCAAACCCCAATGAACGACGAACGCAACAACACGGTGCGAACCACACGACTCGACAATGCAATTTTCTCTTTAAAAAACCGATGCAAAAACTATGTTTAAAAACCTCATCTCCAAATTTTCGTAAAAACCTTCTCTCGAAGCATATGTTCAATTGAAGGAGGAGGGATGAATTTATAGGACATGGAAGGGTGTGACAAAAAGAGTCACGATGGTTCATGAAAGAACACACCCCTTCGTTTGAATTGAATTGAAAGAACCGAACCGGTTCAACCATCAGTTCTGGTTAATTCACATTCAAATCAAACCGGTTGGGTTTTACCCCTTAACCTTCATTCCATCATTCCCATTCACACCACTCAACCCCAACAATCCCCCACATGAATGGAGAATGCTAAGTTTGAAAAATATGCAGAAAACTGTGTGATTCGCAACTAAGAATTAGCCGCATCTGAATAAGTAGGTTTCCCTTTGAACTTTTCATAGTGAACATACATCGAGTATACTCGTCCATCGGTAGATTTGATATCTTTGAACCGTAGACTTTTTGTGTATACTAAGACAACATATGTCACACGACTAACCTTATCCGGTTATTGGCTCTCACTGTTGTGTTCGTTTTAGCCATGAACACCGCCTGGTTTCATGAGTGCGTAGAGAACTTGGCCGACATTAGTTCTCCTTGAAGCGGCTCTCACTTCACACTCACATAGGTGATTTCTAAACGTGCATTTCGTAAAATACACTATTTGATCAACTTGTCGTCAAACTTAGAAACCATTAAAAACCTTTCTTTACAGGTTTACCCTTGATTATTAAACATTGTCTCATCATGAGAATGAGTTTGAGAATTTTGACAATGTCGGACCATCAAGCACAACTTTGTTTTCTCCTTGAACCTAGATCTTGGGATCTCCAGTCAACTAGGTAGAGTTTATGTCATGCTGATTATGTCCTTGGCCATAATCTCATTCTCCTCGATGAATAATTAACCTCTACATAGGCGCCTCACGTTTGTTATCTTTTGATCTTCTATGATCAACTTAGATAACTTTAGTAGAGATTAATCATTTTAACAAAATGACACATCTATGACACATGAAACACATGTGACGTGCCATGCACATGTGACGAGATTTTCATAATAATTTATTCCAAGCTAAACAGCTTTAGAAAACTCCTAAGTACTTCCAAGTACTTCTCCTCCCCCACCAACCATAAACACATATCCATACGTGGAACTGTTTAATGGTTGAACTACGGGTCTAGGAAACTCGTCACTTCGCTAGCCAATATACACCATGTGTATTTGCCTTGCCTTTACTTATTGTCCTTATCTAGGAACAATAAGGTTTTCAAATATACCCCCACATTTCGACTATTTACATAGTCATTATGACATAAAAACATGTCTTGACAATATGGGAAACGTGTGTCTATATACGTTTTGCACAAGTATATGACTTAGTGTTGCTCTCGTTTTAGAAGAATGAACATACATCTCTTCTTGAGAGACTTCCTGCTCATTTCCCAACCAACTTCTTACACGAAAAACCATTACTTGGGGTATTACCACAATCACTAAACCACATATAGTGATTTTACGTGATATTTATGAAATTGTACAAGTGAATACATAAATCCACATAACTTCATAAAACATTTATGAAATTATACACAAAATTTCATAAAACAAAAGTACATATATATTATTAATATATATATACACACATATCAACCACTAAAAGGAGGATATAATTAATCATCAGGATCTACGGTATCATACAAGTACATCGAAGTCTGAATTAGAATGATCATACGTATGATCATCATCCTTGTGAAAGACAGTTGAATCCATGAAGTACCAATCATCATCTTACCAACAACCATGCAATCGGTGGAGAGTCTCCACGAAAGTCCGGCATGGACCACTTGCCAGGAGAACAAAAATTCTCCATGTAAGGCGAGCACTTAAAATGCATAGGTGAACACCAATTGATGACATCGTCGTTGGAAAAGACGGATCAGTATGGGTGGGTCAATATCTATGACCTCCACATCAGATTCAATGTTAATCACCGCTACGACCTCGTCGTCAACATCAGATGATATATTGATGACTACAACGCCATCATCGTCACTACTCCACATTAGTGGAACCACAAGGTCTACGTGCGTAGACATCTTCCAATCATTGGTCATAACACAATCACAAAGATTTATTTGCACATAAAATCTATGTGTTACCTTTTCCAATGAAAGTACTTGATCAATCATCCACAAACTCAAGATGTGATTTATACACAAAACCACATGACCAATGCGTCGAATCAATGTTTATAAACAATGTTTCGATCTGATTTAACCATGTTAAATCAACAACTATTAGTACTGTGTACTAATACAGTGAGTAGAAAACCACAAAGACTTTAATCTCGGGTGAGTAGAGAGTTACGAAAACTCTAATCTCGGGTGAGTAGAGAATCACGAAGATTCTAGTCTCGAGTGAGTAGACAGTGACAAAGACTCTTTCCTCATTTGACGCAAAGTGATCCATTTGCAAAAAGTAAATGAACTTCTGCATCATAGAAGTTCTGTCTACCATTCAAACAGAAACCATCAGTACAAGAAACCACCCGCAATTAGAATTATGCGGCACTATACTGACATGATCCAACAAAGAAATGAGAAACAGAAACAACTTACAGTTGACCAATCTTTTCCCAACCATTATCACGCCAAATATAAAAAAAAACTCACAGAAAATGAAATACTCTTTCATTTTACATAATCATGGACAGGAAGCAGTTAAAAAAAAAACTGAATCCAAAGTTAACCAAAGACTTTCACAAACTAACTAATGAAGACAACATCTTCATTATCATTACACAAAGTAACAATTCACTGCGTAGAAAACCAAAGGCGGGATTTCCACTTTCACGTTTATTTATAATAATAGTAAGACCATTAAAATAAACAGAGTAAGCATGTTGTTATATGAACAACCGCCAAAAACAAAGTCTAACACGTCCAGGAAATAAGAGATAACCCAAACCTCATATATCCCATGAGTTGTGGATATGTCCAAAGCCTTAGCACTGGTCATTAACGCAACTGCATCTCATCCAAAATCATAAGAATACATGCCAATATTAAATTAATATGACGAATGAAACTTACTGGAGAATCATCTCCTTTCTTTCTTCTTGAGATATGAGACACTCCTGCAAAGTTCAATCCAAGGCCTAAGATGAGAAGAAATTTAAAAAAAAAAACATTTTCTTCCCTCCCTTGGAAATGACCCGTTCAAAAGAGATAAATTACTCTTATGAACAAAACTCTAATCCATTATTTCCCTTTCTGCATGAGATTGAGAAAACATGCAACGTAAAATTAGTATTGAAAGGAAACTTGAACCGTCACTACTTCCTTACCCAACTGATCACCAACGGTATACACAGTAAAAAGTAACCTTCCTTAAGATTGTTAGTACCGGTGTATACCTTCAACACAAGATCAATAGTTAGAACGAAAGCATAAACATGAAATCAAATGCAAAGACAACGCACAAATCCGAGCCAACCGAATTCACGGTTTCTCCTTAAGGAACGTTATTCCCCTCACGGTACCCAAGGTTACGGAATCATTCCTCCCAGGATATAACGGATTTACCTCATTGGTGTAGCGGTACTTCAAACCCCAATGAACGACGAACGCAACAACACGGTGCGAACCACACGACTCGACAATGCAATTTTCTCTTTGAAAAACCGATGCAAAAACTATGTTTAAAAACCTCATCTCCAAATTTTCGTAAAAACCTTCTCTCGAAGCATATGTTCAATTGGAGGAGGGCTGAATTTATAGGACATGAAAGGGTGTGACAAAAAGAGTCACGATGGTTCATGAAAGAACACACCCCTTCGTTTGAATTGAATTGAAAGAACCGAACCGGTTCAACCATCAGTTCTGGTTAATTCACATTCAAATCAAACCGGTTGGGTTTTACCCCTTAACCTTCATTCCATCATTCCCATTCACACCACTCAACCCCAACAGGAATCACAGTTCATCATCAAGCTTCTTCCAAGCTCTGATCAACCCATACTCATGCACCAAAAGTTCAAGTTTTTAATCTCTACTTTCACTCTCATTTATATTCTTTCATTTTTTGTTCATACTCAAATATTAACGGAACAAAATCATGGCTCACACCCGGCCAACAGGCCGGAAAGTATCTAGTTTTATATACACGAATACAAATGGTTAAAAATAGACTAGATTGGAGATTCCAAATAGTTTGGGCTTATATTGGTTATTTGGCGATAGTTTGGGATGATTTAAACCAATCAAAAATAATAAAACCTTCAAATAATCAAATTCCAATTACCTATCTATCCACAACCATTGCCACTCAACTTTTCTATCCGCAAAAAAGATCTCCAAACCCCCACCCCCACTACTCTCCCATCTCTAATGGCGCTCTTCGTCGCCAGCGGCAACGGCGGTGCCGGAGCTAGAACTCTCTCCGCCGCCACTAATTCAGCTGTTCCCATACACCGCCATCATTACGCCTCCCACTTCCCGCGTCTACCTCTGCCGCTCTCTCCTAGAAGAGGTCACCTCCATATAGTCTCCGCCAGGAACAGGCGGAACTCAACCAAAACGACAGAGAAACGGGACAAGATTGGCGAGGCCGCGGAAGATGGTGGTATTGGCGGATTTGAGAGCAGTGCGGGTTTGAATGGTAGTAGCAGTAGCAGTAGCAGTAGTATTGGTGGCGATGATGGGTTTGTGATGCCGAAGCTTCCAGGACAGGAGAAAGACTTCTGGGAAGGCCCGCAGTGGAATACTCTTGGATTCGTTGTGGAGTATCTCTGGGGTTTCGGTATCATTTTCTCGGTATGAATCTCTCCTTTTTCATTGAAACTGACTATAGAGTTTTGCTAATTGTGAGGTTTGCCAACTGATTGGTTATCCATCCATCTCTTGATTCATATGCTTAGCAACGTTTAAGTGCATCTAATTGGACTTTGTATCTTAATAATAGTGGATCGTAGATTAGACCCATGAATGACTTAGCAATACCATTCATGAGTTGATGCTCTTAATAGCATCTTCCAACATAGTCTGTGACTGCAGTTTAGTGTTTGTGAGTTGTGATAATACTCTGTCTGCAGTTGATAGCATGTGGAGTTGCTGTGTCAACATACAATGAAGGAGCCACGGATTTCAAGGACACTCCAGCTTACAAAGAATCAACACAGACTGGGCAGGTTTTGGAAGAACCTGATGAATCCAATTCTGATGTGTTTGAGTCCAATCCAACTGAAGTGGCACCCAGTTTGGAGTAGCAAAAACAAGTAGGGGATTTCATCCAATCCCAGGGAGTTGATAAGGTAATGCATTGATGGCTGCTACAACCACAAAGACTGAGCAAGCAAAAATAGTTGATATTGCCAGACAATTTGATATTTGCTGAGTTTGAGTAGCAAAATTGTAAAAGCATGTATATTGAAATATTCTGGGTGACTGGATGAGTGCTCATGTAAAATGACTTGCAGAATCAAGTTAATCCACACTTTACACGTAAATTTGGAGTCTTCAAAGCTCAATTGCATGAAACTCAAACGTCTGACAAGAGATTTGCATCTCAATATTCAAAATGCATAGATGAACATCAACAACCATTTGGTCTCTTGCATAATCCCAATCTAATTTTCAATAACAGAAAGAAAGGAAAAGAAGAAACTCAGAGCAAAATTCCAAATATCAGCTACTAATGATAATATTGCCGGAACCGTGTGCCTCAAACTGGTTCAAAAATCATAACACAGAGAAGGACTACGTGTAGAAGTTCTCAGTGATCAGTTTGTATGATGTACAATTTAACTTGTAAATTCGCAGAGAGTATATTTACACACCTATATTGGACAAAAGGGAATATGTTAAAACAGCATATCATTCCACACGTCGTTGATTTGGAGTAGTGCAGTTGGAATCAGTCTTGATCACCCTGGTGTTGTATGAACCACATGACCTGCACTTGTGGTACAGCCAATGGAACGGTGCACTTCCTTTCTTGTCGCAATCATTGCACAGTATATCCTGGATTTCATTCATTCAAACTTTTGGTTAACATCCCTACTTCAAAGATGCATACATTCTGAAACAACTTTGCACCAAGTACCTGACAGTGATCCCTGTATTCTTCGGGCAGCTGCTCAGAAGCCAGTAGTGCATCAAGCATTCCAAAGTATACCTGGACACAGACATTCAATGCCACTCAGACAGCCATACAATCTAAACGCAGAAAATGCCCTAATTCTCAATCAGTGTACAACTTGAATGCCTTCGGAGTTGTGCCCTATGAGTATTCTGTGTCCTAATACAAATCATACTTATAATCCAACCAATACTAAGCTGAACCATCTCACTTCATCGTGAATGGTTTACCAGACTTTCAACAGAGTTAGGAGGAACAGTCTTACACAAAATATTATGATTAACCACAAGCTCAAACCTAGTGCGATGTTTACTTACCGACATGTCTCCCATCGACTTGCTGCAAATTGGGCATACATAGTGACTGCAGGTATACGCCTGTGATAGCAAAAGGAAAGCAGGTAAACCTCATAAAATATTTGGGAAAACTTGCAATATGCCGCAATCAGAAAATTTATCTGGGGACTAGAGTGTAAGAATAGACCTGAAAGCAACTTGAATGCATGAAATGGCCGCATGGAAGGCCTCTGACAGTTGCACTTGATGTGAACAAATCATCACAACAAATGGGGCAGTTTGTTTCCAAGCCCTTCTCTCGGCATTTATGGTCAACCAATTTTATTGTAAGGCAGTAATTGCACTTCATGCAGTGGAAGAAATCAATTCCCAGACCCTTCCCAACACGGCATAGATTGCAGAAAGGACAGTGATACACATTTCTGGATAATTTCAAAAAAGAGTGACACAGTAAGTAACCCTGTGATAGTGATCGGCATCAATACATCATTTCAAGTTCAAGGCAGTAAATTGTTTCCAATCCAGTCTGATATTACTACTGTTTGCCAATCACCCAACTTCGTTACCAAGATTGTGCACATGTCAACTAGTTCATTTTTTTTCATTTTGTAATTTACTCTCTTTCTGCAGCTTTCATCTGAACCAGTGGTTCTCCCAACTACTATTCCAATTCAGACTAATTGCAAGAACAACATCAAACATCTTAGAAGTATAAACGTTGCATGATCGTAATAACTTTAGCTGGCAATTTTTCGAAACTGTCAATACTCACTAAGCTACCTTCCTTGTTCTCTATTTACTCCTAGACACACCTTTTTAATTTTCCAACGTATACAACTTTAACCCAACTTGGAGGTAAAACTATGTACCTTTCATCATCGAAGAATTTACAGATGTTGCAATAATACTTTGCCATTGACAACCCACCACAGGAAGGTGTCACACAAACAGGTCCAGCAGGCTGAATTTTCAGGCATTGCATACACATCATCTCAGTTGTAGCCTTCCTGGTATATAGGATGAATTAATGTATCAGGCCTGGTGAAGTCAGCAAGAGAAGGTATACAGAACATTTTGTTGTACAATTTAACATAGTATATCGAAGCTGAAAAGTACAAAATAGTGCAAATCCCGAACAAATTATCATTTATACTTTGCAAGAAAAGATTTCTCGTTTCAAGATTATCAATGAAAACCCCTCAATTAAACAAGACTTCGTAGATTGAAGCATTAGCTTTCCATTAGCAAACATGCTCTCACTGTTGGCATCATAATTACCTGTCCATAGAATGATCACTGACTTTATCATGACAGAATCGGCATGTAAACAATTTGCCGCAGCAAGCTGCCCGAAGCTTACAATTCCGCTTGTAATGCTCACATCCAAAAACTTTCTTATCTTGATCACGAAATGAAGGAGAGCACTCCAAGTTTTCACTATTTGAAGACTCGCCGGTTCTAGATTGAATTGACTTTTGCTGAGCTGCTATCCATCGACTAACAGAAAATCATGCTGAACAATGTTAGTAAGGATGGTTGTTTAAAAGACAGATATAATCCAAAAAGCAGACACAAACCTGGTCATAAGATTTTGAATCAGGTAGGCTTTTCTTCTAGGATCAAGAGTGGAATCTCGAGAAACCTTCCGTATTTCTGCTTCAAGCTCATTCTGATTCATCCGAAAAATATCTTTCCACCCAGGTTTAAATTTTTTATCACTGTAATCCAGACTTTCATGAATATCAGCACCTGAATTAGATCACAAGAGATGAATTCATAAAACATCTAAAAAATTTGACATAAAATAAACAAAACAACATGATGTAGATATGTTACTCAGGATGAGCTGAAAAATTAATAAAAAACAGCATCCACACACGGATAAACAAAAAATTCAAATTTCATTTAAGTTATAGGATAAGCTAACAAAAAAGAGAGTATCAGCACATACTCTGGGATAGGCAGCTTTCTGATGTTCCTATATGAGTATCCTTGGAATTTCCTTCCCACCATTCATTTAGCCACTCACTGAACATCGTATTTTTTGTTGCCTGCTTCCAGGTGTCCATCATCTTATTCTGCTCTTCCTGAGTAAGAGCAGATGTTACCCATGGCAACATCGACTGGAGCACCTCTGCCCCCGTAGTACCAATAATTCGACCTACAATTTTGTCCTGCTCCTCCACCGAGAAGTGTCTGTCAAATAACGGCCACAATTCCAGTTCTTCTCGGAAAACATGTTGATCGAGTGTTACTCGTATGGATTTGCACATGCCCTGAAGCTTTGTTGCAAGCTCATTGTACCTTCTAATAACCTCATCACAGCCAGAAGCACCACAGAGATTTCCTGATAAATCATCACAATGTCTACTCCTCTTCCAGGATTCATGGAGTTGTGTAAGATCAGATAACGTAGTTGAGATGTCTTCAAATAGTTTCTCCTCCTGCTTATGGTCTAGTGTATAAGAATGACTAACATTATGAAGTGTCTCTTTAGACTCCAATGCTGGAAACACTATATCATCCTCAGCATTGCTATGTGCTCTGTATAGCCCCCATAACAAGCGAAACCTACCAGTGAACTGCCTAAGCAGTGTTTCACTACGGTCACATAGCTTACCGGATTCAACATCTAAATACTCCAAGTCTTTGCGGATGGCTTTATGAAATTGGAATATGTTATCTATAGGACGTGATCCAGAGCCAGTATCAGAGGGACTCACATCTATTTCCCAGTTAAAGAGACTAGAATTAAGAGACGGAGCAGAAGGACTAACAGATAAAGAGCGTAGAGATTTTGCTGCAGCAAGAGAACCAATTCCTAGACTACTGCTATTAACCCCTAGTGCTGGTACACAGCACGAAGCATTGTTGGAAGATGATTGGTGAAGAAGGCCAGACTCAGAAGAATGACAAGAACCATTCTCTTCGTGTGCAACAGAGTTTGGCCTCTTTACTGGCCTTCCACAGTTCACTTTCTCTGTTTGGCCATCAATAAATGACTTCTCATTAGGACATGAAACAGGGATGCAAGGGCAGTGCAGTTGTTGAAGATCAATCATTTCAGTTTTCGCAGGACAGCCATTAGGGGGACTTGAAGACAAGCAAGCACTTCCAGAACGACCTTTGCATGCCCAACCAGCAAACAGGGTAACCAATGCAGAATCCGAAGGTGGTGCTGCATTACTCAACAGATTAAGGGAGAGGAATAAAAGGAAAATGGAAGGCATACAGTTATGTAATGCAACAATGAAGGACACTAACCTGCTAGATAAATATTTTGGAGAAATAATCTTGCTTCCTGTTCAGTGATTGATGCTACCAACCATGGTAAAACACATTCAACTAATTTCAAAGGCATCACACATAAACTCTGGTAAAGAAGCTCACGCTGTCTTCTTGCACTAAAATGCTTCCGAGCAAGTGGCAGAACCTATTAAGAGCATGTGAATTAAACATCTAATTGACAACCAATGGTTCTTTAATCATGGGAAACATAACATGTATAGATGTTTATCCTAATTCAATCCATAATATAAGCTTACTGCAATCAACTACAGAATGTGAACAAGCTTCCACAGAAGATTTTCCATCAATTGTGTAAACAATGATAGTTACCTGAATCTCCTCATTTTTAAAATGCTTTTGTATGCTGTCCATGATTTGATCAGCTTGTTCACATAGCTTTCCATAAAACTCAGTGAGTGATATGTTGGCCCGGGCATTTTGAATGCTTTCAATGAGGCATCGAAGTTTGTCAAACTGAATCTCTTCTTCGGCATGCTCCTGAGCAAAAGATAGTTCAGAATCGACTGCAGGGAATATAACCTTATCCTCAGCAATGCTGCAGATAACAAAACCAGAGAGTTCAGAACTCCTAACATTATAACTGTACAAGTCTTAATGATGAACAACATGAGGGCTTTTCACCGTTCCTACAGGTCTACTATGCGGGAAAATACCTCAAATACTATGACTGCAACATGAATAAAATGTATATATAAAAGTAGGGTCAAGAAAAGTTGTGAAGCAGAATGAGATGCACAGAAACCATAAAACGTTGTATAAAGAATAAGGAACAATGAACAGAGGAGGAATTTCTGTGGCTTTTAGATTTTCACTACTGGTCTGAGTATAACATTCTGGATAGCGGAAATGAACATGAATATTGGATGAGTATAAAATGAATAGAATTTATTGCATCGTGAATCAATCACCATAGATTAAGGAAACGTCAACTCCAGTGGAGAGAAACAACAATAAGAAAAAGGGAGCTCACTAGTGAATATGGAAAGCATATCAGCCAAGAAACAGAAGGTAGCAAACCTGTGAAAGATGCAAACTTCTGCAATGAACTGTAGTCTCTTGTTGAAGGCTGAGAGATCAGAAGAGTCTCCAGATAGTTGTACCTTCTTAGCTGCCTCACTTATGTCAATCAACTCTCTCTTGATTGCATTATGCCACAGCAAGATTTCATCAACAGGATGAAGCATGGTTGAATTAACAAGATCAGAACTTAGCTCCATATATTTCCTTTTACCATTTCCAGATGGTTCACATGCACAATGTATTTCTCTCTTACAGAATGATTCTGGTAATCCTGAAACTCTTGTTGAATTTGAACCACTTTCACAAGTCTTACAGGCATCAGAGGGTTCTGCTCCCTCCATCCAGGTAAATATCACCTTAATCAATAGAAAGTAAGATCAGCATTCTTCTATCTCTGGTTTAAAAGACAACCCAATAATGAAGTACAACTTAGAAATGATCTCACCTGCTGAAGGAGCTTCTTGTTGGGTATTATCTTGGACAAGCACTTACGCATATCTTGGTGTTCATCAGACGAAACTGAGGAAGAAAGCCATGGCAGAAACTCGGCCATCATATTAATAGGAATGCTGCATAGAAACTGCCAAACCAGTGAAGCCTGCTCTTCAAATGAAAACTTCTCAATGAGCAGCGGGAAGACCTGCAATTTTCCAACAAGAAGTAAATGAGGCTGATCTGCTTACCATCTTCCTGTCAAGCTCCATTTCCGTGGACCAAGAAGAAGTATGAGGTCCTAACTCATGAACCAGTGGCTTTCACTTAACAGAAAACAATTGGAACTTGATAAAAAACACAATTATTTGGGAAAACATCTAATTTGTTTCACATACAATTTAAGGTTCCTCCTTAAGTGCATAATCAAAATGAGAAAATTCAGAGCCCGGTAAGAACTTTTAAGAATGATGTCATGAAATGGGAGCCTTAAATCCCATTTGAGAACAATACTACGATAAAAAATTAGCAAATATCAATATAGAGCTGCTCAGACAGCACTTTCAGTAGAATTTATTTGAGCTGCGAAACAGAAGTTTCAAGACTACATGTGAAAAACAATTGAGTGAATAAATGCAGAGAGTAAATAACTTCTTCAAGCCATTGGCATGACATCTACAACACATTGCAGCAGATTTGAAGATAGAAAGATAGACAGAACCTCACAAATAAGAAGATCCCTGATAATTTGCTGAACATCAATTTGGAAAAAGTTTCTCAGATGTGAATTAATTTACAGCCAAAGTTTGATTCATGAAAAAAAGAGCACAGATCATTCAAATTCCTGGACTTTTATGCCCAGTGGATAGAGTATATGTGATGTTTTCTTAATAATTTTGTAGATATGTTGTTGGCATGTGATGACATGAAAAATAATATGAAAAATAAAGCTAACAAAAATCCTTGCTCCAAGGACAGAAGCATAGAGAAGACAATATACAAACACACTAATAACAACCAGATGGTTTCCATTGATCTAATGCAAGACACAATAGAAGCTGCTAATAGATAACTTTATAAACAAGTCGACCTGTTCTTCTTCCTTTGACATATGTTGGCTAATTGATGTTTTTATAGCTCCAGTGCGAGAAGCTAACTCTCGCCGGTAGCTTTCTTCATTTTGTATACTTGAATTCAACAGGTCAAATAACTCATCGAAGAGAACACTCTCTCCCTCGTGTTCAAGGGAGTAAGTCCGAGCCACATTCTTCACGCGTATGTCAAGTGCTGGAAAGATGACCTACAGTTGCAAACATGGAGTTAACGATATTGTACGATTCAAGATAAAAAAGTTATTGTACATATAACTTGTGATAGCAGTTGCTTTTCCATCCTCCACACAACAAACAAAAGATGTCACCCTTAAGACATTTCACATTGTCACAGAATGAGTAGAAAGAACATTGCTCGACTAATTAGCAATTTCTATCCTGAATGGTGATATCAATCGGCTACAATTCACTTGTACCGTACTCAATTCACGAAGAGCTGAAGAGAACAACACATAAAATTTAACTCCCGCAGTTCAACAAGCACAAAAAGTTCCTGACGCCCTAAATCTCCAAATTGTGGAATAAATCTCCAAAGCGAGCATTCAGTAAGATTGACTTGCTGTCTATCAGGCCAGCAGCGGGATCCCTAGAGGGAAATAAACATTTCAGGCTGACAGCCAAGCAGATGGATAATAAATCATGGAAGGCGAAACAAGAAAGAGTGAAGCCTGAAGGTTTTGAATGCCAACAATAAGGAGAAGGAGAACTGGATTCATAGTTCCAGAACCTCAAATTCAAGCAATCAGGCAAAAATGAGGCGTTCATAAAACTCGAGAAAAAAAAAAGAAACAATTAAAACGAAAAGAACATGTGGCGAGCAGAATGGTGTACCTCATCCTCAGCATTGCAGTGGTGCTTATAAATCCGACGAAGGAAGTGATACTTGTGGAGCAAAGGTTTAATATCTACGCCAGTGGTGGCGAAATCGACGGCGGCGCGGTGGAGACCGTCGAGCTCGGAGCGGATAGCTTTGTGGAAGAAGAGAAAAATGAGTATGGGAGACTTGAGTACGGAATTCTTGAGGCAAGACTTGGAGGGCGTGGAAGGATCGATTGGGTTAAGTGGACCAGCCATTACAGCCACCCCACCGGCGCCTCCATCCACACCGGAAAACGGCGTCGCCATTACTGTTGGTAGAAGACAGAAAAGGAATTCGTAGATTTCAACTCTCTCTTCTCTCTCTATCACTTCTCCTTCTTCATGCAGCCTCCTTCGTTTCTCCCTCCCTACCTCCTACCTTCTCAAATTTGTTTGGCTAAATTATTCCGATTCAGTTCTTCTCTCTCTTCCTCTTTTTCCTTCTCTTTTTTTGTTTGTTTTTTTTTTTCGTTTTATAGATTGAGTTTTTGTGCTTCAATTTAATTTTCGCTCGAGGAGGATCATATATATCTCTATCTATCCTTTTTATTTTTTATCTATTGGGCTCGTAAAAAGGTTTCGAGTTAATTAATCTCAGTGGGGGTGTATTTTCACCGTTTTAGGGAAGTCAGAATTAACTACCATCTTTGTAAAAAAATAAAAAATTAACTGCCATAAATCAGTAATGGAAAATAGTAGTTTGACCTTTTTATTTTGTCAACCAGTTATAGTCTCTTATATTATAAATTATTTTTTTACTCTTTCTTATTTAGGCCATTTTGTCATTTAGATCCTTCCGTTCTAACTTTCATTTTTATGTCGTTAATTGATGCGTATTCAATACCACATGTGACCTCCAATAGTAATGTATTAGCTTACTAAGTATTTTTTAATTGGGAATATAAATATATAATTATATAAAATGAAAATATGTGGTTTTAAAATCCTTTGTATTTCACCATACTTTTCGCGATACCTAATTTACCTCCATGACCAACTATTCGTCTCCTACCTTTGGTATCTCTCTTCGTTGGTGAGCGAATGTGTCCATATATAATGTTAAGAAGATGATAGTTGGAACAGAAGGACCCAAGTCCCAAAAGGAAAAATTGCTAAAATATGAGGAAATAAAAAAAATTTGTAGCATAAAGGACTATCTGTTAAATTTACAAAGGATAAAGTGCTTTTTTCTCTTATTTACTTTGGGGTCGTTTGGTATAGGGGATTGAGAATTAAGGGAAATATGAAATAAGAGAATGGTGGAAAAGTGTTTGTTAAAAGTTGGAGGTTGTAAAATTACATTGTTTGATATGTATATTTGGTAAAGAAAATAGGAGGGGAAGACAGTGGGTCCAATTATTCTATTTGGGGGAAGTCAAAATTTCTGATAAAAGTAGAAATTGTCAGAATACACATTCCGGAGACAATAAGAAACTCTGGGTATCTGGAATACAAAATCCTAGCTCCATTAGACAGTAAACAAACAAGGATATCTCAGAATACAGAGTTTCTAAGAAACACAACTGTATTTCCCCTATACCAAACGACCCCTTTATGCGTTTTTTAAAACAGTACGTCCCCATAACTATTTTCATATTTCAAAATATCAAATATATTTTATATAGTGTACAGGTAGAAGATTGGTAGGAGAAAAATTGAACCATTGATATATTATATGGGTAAAATACTTAATGGATCATGAAACTTTGAATTAGGCTATAAAGTGGCCCTAATAAATTTTCAAAATGTTGCAGAATGGTCCTAAAAAATTGAATTGTGTTACGATTCAGTCCTGCAGTCACAGGCAACAACATATTCCGACTATTTTTCAACATCACCACTGAAACGTCGTCATAGTTTAAGTACTGCATCGTACCATAGTTCAAAGTTTTGGGACTAGCCCGCAATATTTTAAAGTTTCAAAACCAATTTGTAACTCGATCTAAAATTCCAGGTTGTATTAAGTATTTAACTCTCTATATTATATCCCAAAATCATTAAATAGTCAGTAATTTAGTTGTCTTTTCAATAAACATACTTAAATTTTAACTTTTCGGTTTTAATCTAGGTTCTCAAGAAAATAACAACATCATAATTAAGAGTGCAATTTTCTTGTTTCTAAAAATGTAATATTGGTATAAGCACACACAATTAGTTATGTTCAACCTACAACGATATATAAATATATACTCTTAGTTCTAAAAAAGGGTAACAACGACTCGCATGAATATTGACAGTAATTTGATCGATCATGTGAAGATTCAAATGTAAAAACTGGTATAGATGACAAGTGTTTTACCTACAAAATTTTCGGTCATC
Source organism: Linum lewisii (assembly GCA_034768395.1). Taxonomy (NCBI): domain Eukaryota; kingdom Viridiplantae; phylum Streptophyta; class Magnoliopsida; order Malpighiales; family Linaceae; genus Linum; species Linum lewisii. The sequence goes on along the minus strand of CM068300.1, from coordinate 52,406,960 downwards.
AAATTAGTTAGACTTATGAAGTTATGTTTATGTAGTGATATTTAGATTAAATACAAACATTATATTTTTTTTGTTAACAGTACAAACATTATTGAATATCAATTATTTTTTTATCAGTTCAACCTCAATAAATTAACGGTATAATCAATGCAAAACTATGTATGCCAATAAATTGATCTCTAAAGTTAGGGACATGATCCACGTCCAACCCATTTGGGGTTGGACCGGATCCAACCAAAAACCGGAGGGGTAAAACCGTCATTTCACAAAATATTAATTAAACCCTAATCCCCAACCTCCCTTGTCCTCTCCGACGTGTCTTCCGATCTTGCCGCCGTCAGCTCCTCCCCTGTCGAAATGGGGCTCCGACGAGGCTGAATATTACCCTCGTCTTTCCAAAAGGAAGAACTTTTCCCGCGCCTTCCATCTTTCACTCGCCGCGATCCAAAGATTGCAAATCACGGAGCCGGGTCTTCCCCGACCGAGGTCCCGTCGTTGACCCGGACGGAATCCACGGATCAGGAAGATTACGATTCCATTACAGAGGAATTCGGCACTTCTTCATCGTCGGGTTCAGGTCAGGTTCGGGTTCGGATTCAGAAACCCCGTCGATGACGACCCGGAAACGGAGACGGTGACGGCTGGTTTCGGAGACGGCGACTGCGGCATTCAATTGTTGAAGACGATGACCAGAATTGTTAATAATTATAAAAATTACAATTTAGTCACTCTATTTTTATTTATAGATAGTTTGTTTGTCTAATATTAAAATTTGCAATTTTAGTCACTATTTTTTTATGTTGTTGACATTGATAACTAGTTAACTCGATTCGTTAACTAGTTAACTCGATTAGTTAACCAATTAACTAGTTAAATTTAGTTAACGAGTTAACTAGTTAACCAATTAACTAGTTAAATTTAGTTAACTAGTTAACCAATTAACTCAATTGGTTAACTAGTTAACTCGATAAGTTAACTAGTTAACTCAATTAGATAACTAGTTAACAACTTGATAAATTAACTAATTAACTCGGTTGGTTAACTAGTTAACTCGGTTGGTTAACTAGTTAACAACTTGATAACTAGTTAACTCAAGTTGTTAACTAGTTAACAAAAATAACTGTTATCGAGTAAAAAATCTGTTAATAAGTTATCAAACAAAAAACGTTGTTAATTAGTTATCAGATAAAAACCATGTTAACTAGTTATCAGTTAAAAAAACACTATTAACTAGTTAACAGCAAAAAAATATATTAACTAGTTAACTAATTTTGATAACTAGTAATCAACTAATTTTTTTGTTAACTAATTATCTAAATCATGATGTTAACTAGTTATCAAACAAAAAATGATGTAACTAATTATCAGGTAAAAACCATGTTAACTTGTTATCAGTTAAAAAATCACTGTTAACTAGTTAACAGCAAAAAAAAGTGTTAATTAGTTTTTTTTAAGAAAAAAATTTTAAAAAAATTTTTTTTTTCAAAAAAAAAAATTTCATCTCGCCGGAAAAGTCACCGGCGACGGCAGCCGGTCGCCGGAAAATTCGCCGGCGATGGTGGCCGGCCGCCGGTTGTCCCGTGAGAATTAAATTATGTGTGTAAAGTCCTAAATACCCCTAATAATCTAGACCATTAGATTAGTCAAATGGTCAAAGGATGATCTAATGGTTGAGATGAAGGTTGGAAGTTTTCAACCCTTGAAAATAGTTGGATGGGATCAGCTGCCCTAAAGTTACTAAACAACATACATCCTTATTCAGTTCCCTTTATAAATATTTAAATGCATGTTTTGAAAGAACAATTGGAGCATCAATGTATGTAATTTTTTGTATATGAAGTCAAAGACTAGTTTAATTTAACCATACAAAAATAAGTTAATTCACCATGACGGTTGTAAGTCACACACGGAATTATAATATTTATTTTATATAAAAGTCAAAGACTATTTATATGTTGGATAGGTTGTTATTAGATTTGATAAAGGGTAGGGTAGGGTAGGTTGGGGTATTGTATTGTTGTTGTGGTCACTCATATTTTTATTTAAAGGATATAATTATTTAAAATACTTAACAATTTAGTTTATAGGTTTTCATTTAATCTATTCATATGAATACTCTATCACACAGTATGGTGTAGACAATATTACTTTTATAAACTGTCATAACAAATAATTTGTAAAATTTTTATACTACACACATCGCTCGTCCAAAAAAACAATGTAGATACATTGTAATTAGTGACTGGTAAATGATAATGTCATTTTGTTAGGATATGTGAACAGTTATGTATATATTTGGATATTATAATTTTAATTGATCATGGGTGAGTAAATAATTAATATCATATTCATGGTCAAACGGGAATAAAGTCATGATTAGATTTTAAGTTTTGGTTTGATGGATGAGTTTATATAAAAACTATATGTAAATAGTAAAGTGAAGGATGATAAATTCATTTTCATATGTATATCTTTGCTCTACTCTTTAACTGTTAGTTAACACATGATTATGCTAAGCCTTGGTTGTTATATTATAACTTAAAACATGCATGGAGGATGAAGATTATTAATATCAAAATATTAATAATATGAAGTGAAATAATCAAATGGATTCTACTTATTGTTCTTGAAAACAAAAGGAGAGACACTATGAAAGCTCGGCCGACATCGTTGCATCCATGGGTACACGTGTGAAAAACTTGTCCCTCTTTAATAATATTGCTGTCAAATTTAACTGAATCGATTCGCACCTTTCAAATGCTTTCTTACTGTGTAATTGCGAATTCCATCAACGAAGAATTGAAAAACTCACGGATTTGGTCCACCGCTCCTCCACCTTAATGACGTGGAATATTAATTAATTTACCAACGATATTAAATTTGTTCGGCCCAATGAACAGGTTTCTAACAAAAAAAAACCATCTGGAAACCAAATAATAATAATAATAATAATAATAATAATGATAATAATAAATCACTTTCATTTTCACGTAATCCCCGACAAGAAGGTGGAAGAGTCTCGGTTTTGGGTTGCCAAATAGTAAAGAATCATATCATAGAAATGGTCCAAAAAAAGAAACGGATTTAATGGAATGATGGCCGTGCGATGGGAATAAATACGGAATCCGAGTCAGCAAGGGAGATAGAATGGGAAGGTGAGGTGGAGCGGGGGACAAACGAGAAAGGCCCACGGCGGACGGTGGTTTGAAGGTGATCCACTCGTGCTTACCATACGTGTCCACGGATCTAGTCTTTGTTCCGTATGCTCCCTACCCATTCCTCTATCCGATGTGGCACACTCTTTCTTCCCTCTACTTTGTCTTTTCCATTGTCAACCACTACCATATATTTGCCATCATCTACTTCCTTCAACCTCTACCAATTTCCTCCAAATTTTAAGTAAGATTAAATATTAAACAAAAAAAAAATAAAGTTAAAAATAGTAATTTTTATAAGTACTAGTAAACCTGACCTTAACACACCCAAAAAATTGTCTGGTTGTCGATTTCGGGTCATTTTGATTCTAGGTGTCAAAATAGAAAATTTAAGGCTAAACTTTTGGGTGGGTTAAGACCAGTTCAAAATTGTCAAGTTTATCAACAAACAATCTTCCTCTTCTCCTTCCTCACCTAGACATTCCAAGATTTTTTTTCCCAAAAATAGGATAATATGAAATTTTAATCTTATTCATAATTTTTTTTTTTAATTTTCACAATAGGGTAGTCTAAAAATTAATTCTCAATCTAGGGTGATTTTGTTGATTGTATCAAATGACTGCCAATACTATTGACGGTTTAACTACTTTTTGAATTCTCACACAATTAAAATATACATCACCAACTACCCTAGCGACCTATACATTTACATAGCCATGATGTTGCCATTTTCCATTCTAATGACTGCCATGATGGATGATCTTATTTTCATTTCACTATGCTATGTTTTTTATTTGAAATTAATTTTGTATATATTTAGTAAATTTTGGCTTTTATTGTATATCTATGTTTTATTATATATTTTTATGATTTTTAATTTAATAAACTTATATTTTTTTAATAACTTTATAAGTACTCCTGTGTTTAAAATCATATCAGTATGCTGAGTGAATTTAACGGTATGCAGTTCAATCATTTGATTTTTTTATTCTTGTAATATAAGTAAAATTAACTCAAAATTTTATTCCGATTTTGGCTTAGTGCATTTTTGAATCCCGGTTCCGCCCCTGGTTGTATGTCTTTTAAAGTCATGCCCGTGTGTAGAACTATTAAGTCTAACAATAAGTTGTTAAAAGATTGATCCGCTCCTCTTATCGTTAGACTCATAGATTTTTTTATGAATAATTAATTTCCATTCATCAAAATGAACCAAGGAGGATATAAAACCCCCTGGACAGTGAAGCTCTACAATTCGAGTACAACTGAGAAATCACTAATCCCCCATTTGAATCCCCATCTCCCTCTCATAAGAGGTTCCCGGATCAACTAAGGCAGGGTTAGGAACATAAAAAAATAGGACCACTACCCTGCACCATTCCAACTCACTACCTCTTCTCCTTCATCAAAGAGGTGCCTGATTCAGCTAAGATAGGAAGATTGAAATTAACAGCAACAGCCAAAACAAACCAAACTACTTCTATTGTTACAATGGAAAGATCATATTTGGAACACTTCTAATGCATTCCATCTCTACCAACTCTCTGGGCCAGTGCAGCAGCTGTCAAACATCCTTCACCTGCATTTCTTCTACAACGCTCATACCATACATTTCCAATAATAGCACGCCACAAAATACTCACCCTTTTATTCAAGCTTGTATTTGGCTTCAACACCCTTGCAAACTTCGTAACTTCCTCTTTCCCAGCTGGAAATATGCAAAAATCACTCAGGCTTGAAGCAGACTTCCTTCATTTCCTTAATATATGCACATCCATGAAAGATATGGTTAGTCTCATCCACTCCCAGCCCGCATAATAGACAACTAATATCAATGGACAAGCCCCATTTAGCTACATCAGCTCTACAAGTAATAAGACTAGACCACCATCCAAGCAACCATAGAATAATTAGGAGACAGGAAAGTTTGAAGCTTTTTGCAGAAAGTGAAGATTCTGGAGGAGGAGGAATGTGGCAAGTTTAAGGCAGAGGAGGAGGAGTTGAGAAGATTGAAGATAGAGGTGATTGACAAGGTTGAAGATGAGGCTATGAGGATGAGTAAGGTGTTGAAAGAGATGGAGATCAATAATAATGATGTAATTAAAGGGTAGTAAGGAGATGGAGTGGTGTAAGATGAAGCTGAGGATGAAAGGGAAAGAACTTTCTATTGCTAGCAAGCTGTTGGAGTGGAAAGATAAGGTCCTGGATATGAAGGATATAGTTCTGTTATGTGAAATTGCAGTTGATAGGGATGTTGTCGAATTTCAATTGTAATTTAACATAATCCCAGATTGGGATGTTATAATAATTTCAATTGTTTGTTTCATTTGTAACTACTGTAACCATTTTATTCATTCAGTTTCTGCTATATTTACGTTTTATGTGCAGCCATCTTCTAAACTGCTAATTCTCAGTTTCTGCAAGTATTAAACCTACTGTTATATCAATAGGTAGTGATTTCTTTACTTGTTAGTGAAGTAGTGAACTAGTTTCTGCAAGTATTCAACCTACTGCTATGGAGAGATGATATTGTTAAGGATTGTTTCTACAAATTTTGTCTCTAATTGTCTGCTGATTCTCGGCTTATTTAGTCCTCAATCTACTAATTCTACAATTTTTTGGTGAACAACAAACTGCTATCTTGATGGACAACTTCTGCAACAACTTGCCATGTCCAACAACTGTTATCTTGATGGTGTTATATAACTAATTCATCCATACTGCAACTGGCACCATCTAGGATCACCCTAATGATGAGAGGAAAACCAGCATCCACACAACATTAAATTAGTAGCAACCTAATAATATCCATCAATCCATACATCTGGTAAAGATTGAATATATATAGAGTTTCTGCTAGAGCTTCAAGGGAGAAGCTAACTTCAAACTTCTATGGCTAGAGGCAGTCAAAAACTAAATCAGAAGAGATGAATGGAGATTGCTGGTCGGAAATAAGAGAAGAGTTGCAGGGATGTGGAGTTAGTCGGAAGTTTGGTGCGAAGAGAAGACAGAAGAAGAAGAGAAGAGTTGTAGGGATGTGGAGTTCGTGGGTAGTCGGAGAGACTCTAGGTTTTGGTTTCAGATTAGGTTAGAAAGAAGTGATTGGGGTTGGAGATTTTTGGGTTTAGGTTTACTTGACCGATTTGATTAGGGGTTAAATTGGTTCGGGTAGGATATTATTTAATTATTAATTTAACTGACGTGGAGCGCTGATGTGGAAAAACCACCAGAAAAGGTCGCCGACGGCGTGAACAGTACCAATGCGTAACGGAGTCCATACTAATGGGACGAGTCGGAAACAAATTAAAGTTTTGGGACTGATTTATAACCAAGCCCAAAGTTTCGGGACTACTAAGGTATTTGACCCCTATGATTTCATACCAAAACTTTCATAATAACGACGTTTACCTCTTCTCCCACCCCCTTTTTAAGAGGAGGAAAATTTTCCAGAGAAAACGCTTTCTTCTCAAGCTCTGCATCCTCCTTACTCCCACTACCATCACTCTCAGTGTCAGATACTGCTTATGTTGGCAATTTAGCGACTGAATCATTCTTCTCAGAAGAAATTGAAACATTTTCTGCAACAGCCATATGTTGGGTTTTATAATTAGCTGTTGAGACTCATGGGTTCAACATACTAGTATAATCTTAAGAATATGTATGAAGTCATTGAACCGCCTACTAGTTTGACTCATCGGTTCAACTACGGGATCCTCCTCTTGTATCCTTGCTTCTCCCCTGAAGACCTGTAAGGGCTCCTCTTGGGCCTCCATGATTTCTAACCATGCTAATGACCTAAAATTCATTGAAGCAGCTTCGAGATCTGTAATCGATGGGGTGTTGCAAATTCCTCAGAGTGTCATTGATAAAGGGTTTGATGAAGCTTAAAGTTACCCTTATTGCTCAGTTCATTGGTGTGGTTCCTCCTTTCAGAGTGTTCAACTCTATGGCGAACATACTGTAGGGATATGAGAGGTTTATTCAGATTTCGAAGCTCTCTGATGGCTTTTTTTATGATTGAATTCCCTTTTGTGAACCTTGATTCCTAGGTGCTTAGCAGATCCTGGCATATTCATCATGTCATTCTGGTTCTACGTCGATGGTCAGAAGGAATGTTGAACAGTTGCCAATTAAGCTTGGTACTACAGTTGAAGTTAACAATAAAAAGCTGCAACCTTTGTGGAAATTTGTTCAAATAGACCAAAACCCTGTGCAAATTGTGGTCACTAATGATACGGTTCCTCCTACTAATGATTCTATTCCAAAACCTCAAAGTGTGTGTGTGTGTGGGGTGGGGGGGGGGGGGGGGGGGTGCTTCTAGTTCATAGAATAGTAAGAAAACTAAGAAGAAGAAGAACTTCCAACCTTCTCACAATGAGGCCAACCCTAGTAATTCAGGCAATGCTCCTCCATCTTCCTTGGAAGGGATGTGAGCACCTGGAATTGGTGAAGTTGTTCCTTTGGTTGCAAGGGGGAGAAGGCAATGCTCCTCGGCTTCTTTGCAAGCTTAGTGAGCAACTTCTCAACAAGGAAAAAAATCCTTGAAGCCCTGTTTCGATTGGTTTTTCTGCTCAGTCTAATGTGAAGGGGGACTATACTGCTAAATCATCCTAGGCTACACCTTTCTTTGGGCCTGCTTTCAGTGCATGCAATGTTAATGCACCTTCTTTGGAAGGGACAAAAACACCTGTAGTGGGAGTGGATGCTCAAAAGTATTGGGAGGGGGGCAGTTCGGCTATGGGTCTGAAAGCCATATCTCTCATATCCATCTGAGAGATTGGCGGGTAGAAGAGAGAAAATGACATTTGAAAGAGGAAAGAGAATGTTGGAGGAGAGAGACGGTTAGGTGTTATACCATCCATACGTCGATGTTATGACGTTGTTATGACATCGATTATGTCATAACAACGTCATAACACACTGTTATATCATCGTTAAATGAGTGTTCTTTTACCGTTATGAGATTTGACATGTCATAATACCAATATAACAACATCATTAACACATGTTATATAATCGTTATATGAGTGTTATTTTGCCATTATGAGATTTGACATGTCATAACACCAATATAACAACGTCATAAAACACTGTTATATCATTGTTATATGATTGTTCTTTTACCATTATGAGATTTTGACATGTCATAACATCAACATAACACTTACTTATGAGTTCAAAGTATTTCACTTAAACTCCAATAAACTATATTAAGATTGACATCATTGGACTCGAAAAATTATAATAAATAACATTTGTGAATTTTAAAATGTGATTTGAGCATTATATTAAGAATTATACTAATAAAACTAAAATTAGGGATAATTGTAAGAGAGAGTGTCAGATTTTTTTATGGGGAATGGGTTTCGGGCAGCGTCGCTCGATGGGAAGAGTTTAGCGTCGATCGATTAAAAACCGACGACAAACAAGCGACGCTAAACCTGAGTCCGGTCCGAAACAAGAACCCAACCCACTCAGATTTTAGCGTCGCTTATGCGGAAGAAGATAGCGTCGTTCGAAACCGACACCAAAGTCACGAGATTTTAGCGTCAGTTCCGTGTCCGGTTTAGCATCGGTCATCGACCGATGCTAAATTCCTTACCTATTTAAACCCCAACATAGATGGAAAATTCATTTTGGCAGTGTCCAACTCTCTCAACTCCTCTCAACTCCTCCCAACTCTCTCAACTCTCTCAACTCTCCTAAGGTATGTATTGTGTTAATTCAATATTGTATTTTATTTAGTTATTGAATTAGTTACAGTGGCAGATCCAGGATTGAATCATGCACTGAGCCAAAATTAAAGAAAATTTTTTCTAATATATCATTGAAATCACTCAAAATCGCATCTAAACTATAATTTTCTAGTATATCACATTAACATATATGATTAAACTATCAACTATTGCGTAGCCTAGTCATCACTATCTTCATCGCCGAAAATAGGCGTTCACCTGTAGCAGTAGAGATCGGAACAATCAAAACAAGACAAATAAGTCGATCCACAAGATAAATTGACTTGATTTGTCTGTGTCCATCAACTCGTGACAAAGCTCAGCAAGAGATGCTAACTTTTTGAAAGAATGGTGATTGAGAACATCAACCTGGAAAACTCTCAACTGAAAGTCTAATATCTTTATTTACTGTTCAGAAAAATAAAAAAGATAATACTTTTTCGTTAGACTGTAAAAAAAGCTTCGATGACAAATGCTTTATATCCATTTGAAGGATCCAAACATGAGCTAAGGTTCAAAAGTTCAATCACATTTTCATCAAACCTTGAGCTTATTTCTTCGGTCTGGTAATCGATAATGATGTTAAACACATCAAAATGATAGTAATGCTCATTTGGCACACCATTTTGTTGGCGAGTAGATTTACCTTCAACATGTGGAGCACTAAGAAGAGAAGACATTAAACCAAAAATATGCAATAGTAGTTTAGTGTATGAACGTTGACGAAAAATAGGACGAGAGATTGAAAGAAAGCATGAATAAAAGAAATTTTAATTGATGGAGATTAAATACTAAAAGAAGGCTAGAGTTTTAATTACAATAGTTGAAAAGGAAAATAATTAAAAAAGAATAAATCAAAGAAAAAGGAAAAAGATTATATGAAAGTTCATTAGGGAAGGAAAAAGATTAAAATGAAGCCATTTTTAAGGATCAAATTATAATTATGTTTGGTTTATGATTAAATTAAACAATATTTTAGGTTTTAGACTTTTAGCTTTAAAGTTAGAGGAAAAATAAATAAAATAAAAATTATTGGAATTGCAAGATTCAAACCAAGAACCTCTTGGAATTAATCTAACAGTCTAACCATTACACCATATGCCAATTCTTGACTTCGTAGGGGCCATGACCCTCTACTAGTGAACATATAGCTCCGTCCCTGAATATATACTCGATTTTCAAGGACGGGACCGAAAGGGGGTGAGTCGGGGCTCACCCGGGCACCCCCTAGATCCGCCCCTGATTAGTTAGTTATAGTGTTAGTAGTTAGTTTGTGAAATAATTTTTTAATATTGTACGTATTGTTAGGTTGTGAATTAATAAATTAGGGTTTTGATATTATTAGCTAGTTAGTGAAATAATTTGAGAATATATTGTTGTGTATTGTTAGTTAGTGAATTAATTTATTTATGAATTAGTGTGCATTATTAGTTAGTGATTTAAATTGTGGTTAATTGGTAGGTGTAACTCCATTTGAGCTAGGAGCAGCGGTGATGCCATCTCGTCATTGCTTTATCTTCATTGGTTCTAGGTATGTATATCAGTGACCATCCCTTCTTGTATGTATAATTTCACATAATTTTAAATTTATGATTACTAATTGTGTCGTAACTTTATCAGTGATCGTCCCTTCTTGTATCCTCATTTCTCCTTGTTTCGCATCTTCATCCCGGGTGTAAGGTATGCATTTTATGCAATTTTTGTTATATTGTACTAGATTGTTGAACATTATTTGTTGAGTTAGGATTCAATGACATTGAACATAATATTCATTACAAACTCTTGCTATTGCCACTTATATCAATTTCTTCAAACCTAATTCACATAATTACCACTTATAATGAATTGATGAACATTGTTGAGTTAGAGTTTTGTACAATTAAATTGCTATGTTATTAACTAATTGTTACTTTATTACATGTCAACATAATTATAATTATATTGCATGTTGCATTGTTACCTAAAATAATCTTTTATATAGATATCTAATAGAATTTCAAAATTGCTATATAGTTAATTGATAGATATTATGATTTAAACTCTAATTAATTCCACCACACCTATACTAAATTAGGCATCTTCCAATGGATAAGTCTTGGATAACCAAACATCGGTTGTCACAGGAGTATAGTGATGGTTTAGAAACCTTTTTGAATTTCGCTTTCACAAATAATCCTGATGGAGAGCAAATAGTCTGTCTATGTCCAAAATGTGGATTCAAGAAATGGCTATATAGGGATGATGTGTACGAACACTTGCTTCGTAAGCCATTCCCCCTAAGCTACACTGTTTGGTATCGACATGGAGATTGCATCATTGCTGAATCTTCTCAGAGTGCAAATGCAGTAGTGCAGAACTATGATCATACAAGATCATTTCAAGATTGGGATAATGACGCTTTTGGTGTTATTCCTGAGGAGGTCACTACTGCAATACAAGCTTCTGAAGATATTCTTATTGGTAATGAATAAGAGAATGTTCTAGAAGATGATATGAATCTTCGACTTGAAGATCCCATGATTGCAGATGATGTAATGAGCTACCTGAATGACACAGAGGAGCCGAATGAGACCAATGTTGTGACATCCTAGGCAAATCCCACATCGACAAAGCACGGGGGAGATCCATGGTCTATGTGAAATAGTTCAACCTTAACTGACATGACGCGTTTTGTGGCGTAGTGGTTGGGGTTTGATCTTGAGATGAGGAGGTCATGGGTTCGAATCCCACTAGCGCCCAAAAACAAATCTGTGAAGACTGGGCCCAAAGCAGACAATATCTTGTCAGAAAAGGTTGGGATGTTACAAGTGGTATCAGAGCCTCTCCCCGTCCCTCTTGAACGATGGTGGGGAAAACCTCGAGGACGTTGAGTCCCTGAGGGGGGTGTATGTGACATCCTAAGAAAATCCCACATCGACAAAACACGGGGGAGATCCATGGGCTATGTGGAATAGTTCAACCTTAACTGACATGACGCGTTTTGTGGCGTAGTGGTGGGGGTTTGATCTTGAGAGGAGGAGGTCAAGGGTTCGAATCCCACCAACACCCAAAAAAAATCTGTGAGGGCTAGGCCCAAAGCGGACAATATCTTGTCAGAAAAGGTTGGGATGTTACAAATGTCAACTTTAGAGATTTAATGAAAGATGGAGAAGCACCCTTATATGAGGGATGTACAAAATTCTCAAAATTATTTTTCATCTTGAGGCTTTATCATATTAAAGGGATGCACAACATCAGCGATAAAATAATGTCGTTGATCATTGAGTTGTTGCATGACGCTTTCGAGTTTGCCAACATACCGAAATCGGGATATGGTGTAAAGAAAATGATCTCAAAATTTGGATTGGGGTACACGAACATTGATGCATGTGAGAATGATTGTATGTTGTTTTGGGGGAATGACATAGAAGATGGATTGGGGTACACCTCGATTAATTTCTCACATTTTCTATATACTTGAAATCTTTTAGACGATGAACCATATATTGAAGCAAAAGATGCTCGAATGGTCTACTATGTCCAGGATAAAGTGGACAAATGATGGTGCATTCCCGTATATATCAAACAGAGAGATGTCTTTGACATGGGTGATGAGGAAGGAAGCAATGTACATGAGTGTGAGATGTTTGGAAATCAAGAGTTGTCGGCTTTTGATAATTCCAATATTCTACCTGTAGTTAGACCTGAAATAATCGCAGAGGTTCGATTAGAGTTTGGTAATATATTCATTTCACTTAGTTTACTTAAAGTCATTCTAGTTGGTACATTTTACCATCTAATCTAATTAACTGCTGTTATGTTATTGATGACACTAGAATTAACGTGATTATTAGCCCCGTTTAAGTGACATTTCATTGCTTGAAATTTTAGGGGTAGTTTAGGGTGTTTTTACTCTTTTGCACTATTTGCTACTGATTTGGTTACTTTGGCCCGTTTAGGGTCTATTTGACGTGTTTTCTAGTGTCTCGTTGAGTACACAAGTTTATGACGTCAAATAAGGAGCCATTGGACTTGTTCGAGAAGCAATGGAGTCTTAAGAAGTCACCCGGAATCAATCCAAAATCAAACCGATCAAAGAAATAACATTCTCCTGCCCAGCACCAAGTCCTCGACGAGAATATCAACATTCTCTCCGAGAATGTATTGAAGAAGTAAAGGAGAATTCTTGTCAAGATTCTGCTGAAGATTTACAAATAAGTTCTCGGCGAGAACTTCCAATGTTCTCCCCGAGAACCTATGAAGGAACTGATTGGAAATTCTCGCGGCAGTCAGAATAAATATTACACTGAAGTTCTCGGCGAGAACTTGCTCCTTTTCCAACGGTGATGAGGAAAGGAATTATATAAGGCAACCGCTTCCCCCAATACATTATATACTTTTCATAATCGAGACTTCAGAGCTGGGAGATAGAGTTCAGAGATCATCGAAGAGTTCCCGGAGATATCTTGACACCGTCTTTTCCACCTCGGAGTGCTCGGAGCTATGAGTGAAGATTGCCAGAGTTTGAAGCTTCACCGGAGTCGTCAGTATTAGGTTTTACAGTTTTTGTCAGTTCTCCTTTTGTATGATGAACTCCTCTGTTGATTTTGATTCTTCTGTTATCAACATGAGTATCTAAACTCGTTTAAGATTATATTAGATGAACCCTAAGTGACCCTGGGCTTTAAAGCGGTCACTGATTGGCGGTAATTAGATTCAAATTCAGACTGTTTCTCTTGCATGATTGGTTTGTTCTTCGTGTTTGTTTCTCTTCTAGCTTGATCACCTAGATTAGATTCGTGTTAAGATAAGGATAGTGGCGAACGTCCGCCTTACTTTAGAACATCAAATCAACCAATTAACCTATTCAATGGAGTGTGCCTTTCGTAGGAACCATTTAGGATTAATCTGCTTCTAGAGTAACTCATTAAACTCAATTAATTGCATCAGTTAGTTCTCTGTTACAGAAGTGAACGCACAGACGGTTAATTAATCGTGGTAGTTAGATCCGATAGAGCGAACGTTCGCGGAACTTAGACCTAAGGATAAGGAGTTATGGTGGTGTCTGAGAACTGAATGAATTAGGATCGAAAGTCGCCGGTTTTGTGATCGCCAATGTCCTGGTAATCTTAGGGGGATTCGAGTCTAAGCTTTGTCTGTCAAATCGTTCGTCAACCCCAATCAATCAATCTGTCTTTTGATTTCATTTCATTTTCCTTGCATATTAGATTAGAAGTCGTGGAACTCACAACATGCACAACTTGTTTAAACCCGAGTAAATTGCCAGCTTCTTTGAGTAAATGATTAGAAAAAACCTCAAGAAATTTGATCTATCTTACTCTTAGTAAGGTAGTTATTTGACCACACGTTCAAAACGTGTTCATCAATTTGGCGCCATTGCAGGGGACTCTTCTCTATTGTTTGAAAGAAGAGTTGGCATTTTATTCTTCTACCTTCCATCTTTTCATTTTCCATTACACTTCGATTTTACACCGATTGTTCTTGTTTTTGTTGACTTGCAGGTTGTTTACAAGTATATGAACCGCTCGTTCACTCGTTCTCAAATCAATCCTAATAAGACTAAGAGCTCAGACAAACGAAGTAGTTCTGCACCGACCAAGCAACATCAAGCGAAGAAACAAGTGATAATCGATCCACCCCCATCTTTCACTCCCATTAAGACTGAGGAGTTGAAGGAGAACTCTTCTTCTTCATCCGCATCATCCACTTCATCAGACTCTCTGCCACCCTCTCCTAGAATGGGTGACCGAGATCCACCGCCACTGTCGTCTCCTACTTCGCGCACTATGGTGGATTACAACAAGTCGAGCGCCACTAGCGTTCGATCTAGCATTGCTGTGCCACACAACGATGCCGATCCTGACTATGAGATCAAGATCCCCTTCCTGTGAATGATCTCTAGGGATGTTCAGTTTGAAGGGAAGATGCATAACAACCCATGCACACATTTGGCGGACTTCCTAGCCATGGGCGAGACCTTCAAGAGTGGGAATCTCGATAAGAATACCTTATGTTTACGAGCCTTCCCATTCTCTCTTAGAGGCGCCGCCAAGAGGTGTCTTACAGCAAGCCACCCGGTCACTACACCAACTGGGATGACCTTGCTTAAGACTTTGTTGAGAAGTATTTTCCTCCGGCCGGAACCACAGCTTACAAGGATAGCATCGCTCTGTTCAGACAGAAGGAAGGAGTCAGCTTATTCGATGCTTAGAATGAATTCCAAGAACTCATCTACGACTGCCCTCATCACGACTTCGAGCAAAGGCAACTAGCTGAAATCTTTGCTCGAGGATGAATGAAGAATCTGCTAAATGGTTCAACTCCTTGGCTGAGGGAGATTGTACAGTGCTCAGTCCAGAAACTGCTCTTCTTCACTTTGCAAGCTGTGCATCTAAGTCCAAGAATTGGGAGAGAGAATCTGAAGTAGCTAAGAGCCAATCAAGCTTGAAGAACATATCAAGGCCGAAGTACAGAAACACATAAAGAAGGTTGGCGCACCCATCAACTCTCCATCAGCTTCTGTCTATGTTGCCTATTGTGAATGGTGTGGGTATGTGCTCATAATGGAGGAAGTTGTCAAAACATTGGTAAAGCAGATGGCTGGTCTGTAGATGAAGTGAATTTTGTTGGTCAAGGCTTCACCAACAATAAAAAAGGCTACTCCAACTATCGTCAGTTTAGACAATCGCAATAACAAGGGAGCTTCCAAGAGCGTCCTCCTTACAACTCCGACATTAACCAGAATCAGAATAACTGACCATCTAGGTCGTATCAAGAACATAAGCCGAATAATCAATCCAGTGGAATCTATCAACCGCCTCACAGGAATCAAGGCAACTATGGTAGAACACCTGGCAATCGCCTGAATCAGTACCCTAATAATAACTATCAAGGTCCTCCTAGCTTCACCGGAGGACAACAGCCTTAGAGATCTGCGCCACAGGACACGAACCAGAATGAAATGGATAAAAATCTTAACCAGATCATATCCAGACTCGACGACCATGATGCTCAATTCAAAACTCAAGCTATTCTAAATCAAGAGCAGATGAATCACACATAGAAAGTGGAAAGTCAGTTAAGCACCCTTATGAGTCTCGTCACTAGTGGTCGCCTCATGGGTCAGTAACCGAGCTAGATAGAGCCTAACCCAAAGAATGAACATGTTAAGGCCATCTCTACTAGAAGTGGCAAGCAACTAGCTGGTCCTACTGCTCCTGATCCGGTCATGATTCCAGATGCTATAGCCATTGATATGCCGAAGATCGAGGAAGATGACAAAGAGGAAGAAGAGGAGATGACTGCTCCGCCTCCTCCGACACCAGCTCCTACACCACCTCTAGCTCCTTATTAGCCTAGGATTCCGTTCGCTAAAGCTATGAAGCTCAAGAATCTTAACACCCAATACAAGAGGTGGTATTCGGTCATGAAGAACACGAAAATCAAAATACCAGTCACCGAAGCTATCCAGATGATACCAGAAGTCAGAAAAGTTGTGAAGGGTCTTGCGAAAAACAAGAAGAAGGGAGAGTTGTCTTCCATCTCTATTGATGAGGAGGGCTCTGCCGACCTCGACTGCATGCCATCCATACCTCCCATAGCTAGTTGCCCCGATCCTGGTTCCTTTACTCTACCTTGATTTATCAATGGTATTAAAATTGATCGTAGCTTGGTTGATTTAGGTGCATCTATCAATGTCATGCCTACTTACTTATATGAAAAGTTGAATCTAGGTGAATTGAAACCAATTAGTATGCAGTTGGTATTTGCTGACAGATCTATTAAAGCACCTAGGAGATTAATAAAAGATGTAAATATTCGTTGTGGTCCTTTCACTATCTTAGCTGATTTTGTTGTTATGGATACCCGCGAGGAAGATGTTACCCTCCTCCTAGGCCGACCGTTTATGGCAACACCCGGCATGACAATCAATGTCCCAAATGGCTCGTTGACGTTAAGGGTCAGAAATGATAGTGTGTAACATTCTACCTCAAGGACGGTATGAAATACATTCCTTAGGGAGATGCTCATTGTTTATCCGTTGATACTCATGGCCTCGGTCAACTCTACTACTAATGACATTTCTAGTGCTTCTTTCAAGATAGTTATGACAGGTGTTGAACAGATTATCCGTCCGAAGAACGAGGCTCAAACACAAAAGCCAAAGAGAAAGGAGGCACCGAAAGCACCAACCATTGAATCACCACGAGCTAGAGATCATGGTGAAGTAAAGAAGGAGTGCAAGGCGAAGAAGCAAGTAGTTTGGAAGCCAATTACTCCTCCATCGTCCGCCAAGCCACCAGATAAAAGCAAGAATCTGAAGGATTTATTTGGGCCATTCGAAGTTATCGGACACCTCCCCGATGGACGAACTCAATTGACTCGCATCAATGGGAGGCGATTCCTCTTGACCAGAGGTACACCAAAGTTGTACATCATTGACTCGGATGCGAACGTGAAAGAAATCCTGAGTTTGGACGCTTCTTGATCGTCATCCAGGTATCGTCCGGCTCAAGGACGTTAAACGAGAGCGCTTCGTGGGAGGCAACCCATGGCTGGAGTCTGTTTTAAATTTATTGAGTCAGTTTTCATCATTCGAGTCGGGTTCGGGGGAGCCAAAGTGTTAGTTGTGCCATTTTTGGCACTTTTATTTTTTCTGTCAGGTCAAAACTTCTCGCCGAGAACTTTAAATATTCTCGGCGAGAATATGGGTTTTAAAAGATTCAATTCTTTGGTCCAATTTTAAAAAATAGTTTTCAAAGAAGTTACTGCCGAGAAAGTTCTCGGCGAGAAGGTTGGTTAGTTTAAGTCAGTTTTCTCGTCGAGTTTTGCAAATTCATTTCAAAGAAGTTCTCGCCGAGAACTTCAACATTCTCGGCGAGAACTTTGGGGTCTGTCAGAGAAATTTTCGAAAAAAAAACAGAGTCAAAACTTTTTTCAAAATTCCCCTAAACCTTCTTCATTTCGACTTTCTTCTGTGTGGATCCGGGACACTTGTTCTGGTTTCCTTTTGATTTTTTTTGTTGTTTTTATTTTTGTATGAACTTTGTAGCTATTTCGCTCCGCTCTGAGTTCTCCGTTCCATCCTCGACATCGACCATCACCTTCCAGGTTCTCTGTATCTCTCTACTCTAGTTTAGTCATGTGAGGACAAAGAAAAGTCTAAGTGTGGGGTAGGCTGCTAGAGAATCTTGCATGATCTTGTTTGAATTTCTGTGATTTCGTGGTGCATCCCAATTCCTCTAGCATAGAATTACTCGGTTCTTGACTTTTGATGTTAAGTTGACTTCAATTTTTCAAGATGATGCTTAGATTGCTTAGCTTAGAACATGTAACCAACTTGCATGCATTGATGTTAAATAACCTAGTCAGAAGAGAAATTAGAATTACGCTTGTAGTGTCACCTTGAAATGCATGAAAATGATCGAATCCGACTAGCACCCAATTGTGAGCTTTTGATCCATTGCACATAACTTGCAATTTGTATTCTTTTTGAGTGGCTTTCTCGTACTTTGAATGAGTTAGAATTTGCATCAGACTTGTTCGAGACCACACGATAACACGAGTACTAGGAGGATAGAGGCACCTAGAATTGCTACTCAAACCAGAAGCCATCCCAACGATAAATCATCTAGGTGTAAACCCTTGTGCTTGGCCTTTCTTTCGGTTCGTTTATACATTATAGCTAATTCCCATGTTTTTCATCACCCTGTTGATCCCATGTGGTAGTAGTTTGAGATTAGCTAACCGAAAGTCGGTCTGTGGTGACTTGCCTATAGCCAGTAAATCGGTGGTCTTAGCTATTATGTCCAGACGTGTAAAACCCTCTAGCAACTAAAAAATCAGCACTAAAAGCAAGAAATAGAAAAAAAAAATAAAAAAATGCAAAGAAAAGTTCCAAAAAGTTCAAATCAAAGTAGTAGTTCGATAGTTCAAAACGTTCTTCTCCCTACATATGGAAGAACGAAAGAAAATATGTAGAAAGGAAAGAAAAAGAAAAAAATAATAAATAAAAAGTGCTAGTTTGCTTGAGGGTATCATAGGATGAGCGTACACTATTCCATTCCATGTCTGGTTAGACGGTAGGGATCCATAGGTCCTGATTCGAGGGAATTTAGTCAATTGCTACGCCGCACCAAAGCCATCATCATCATACATCCCTTCATCCATTCATTATAAACCCTTGTAGTGTAGGATCGTTACAGTCCCGTGCAAAGTCCTTTTGACTAGATTCTTGTGTTGTCACAGTGGTGGAGATGTGGTCGAAATGCAAACTTATGACATAATTCGGTCGAGAAAGTGATTGAGAGCATAAACACGTCGCTAAACACAGAGTGTGAGAGTTCCCCATGTACTAAATAATTTTCGTGTGAGGAAGTCTAGTTGGTTAGGTCGGATTTGTGCATGATTGGTGATCACTCCTTGTTTTTGTGTAGAGACTTAGTGAGACCGGGTTGTTTGGCTGATATGTATGCATGTTAGGTTACTTGTTCTAGGTGTATCATTTTAATAATCATTGTGAAGGCTTGAACCTCAGTTTAATTGATCTTGTCATTTGTGAACCTGGGTGTGTTCTAATTCAGTTTGCCCGAGGACAAGCAAAATCTTAAGTGTGGGGTATTTTGATGACACTAGAATTAACGTGATTATCATCCCCGTTTAAGCGACATTTCATTGCTTGAAACACGGTTTCAGGGATAGTTTAGAATGTTTTCACTATTTTGCACTATTTCCTATCAATTTGGTTACTTTGACCCATTTAGGGTCTATTTGATGTGTTTTCTAGTGTCTCGTTGAGTTCACAGGTTTATGCCGTCAAATAAAGAGCCATTGGACGTGTTCGACAAGCAATGGAGCCTTAAGGAGTGACCTGAAATCAATCCAGAATCAAACCGATCGAATAAATAACATTCTCCTGCCCAGCACCAAGTTCTCGGCGAGAATATCAATATTCTCGTCGAGAATGTATTGAAGAAGTAAAGGAGAATTCTCGTCGAGATTCAGTTGAAGATTTACAAAGAAGTTCTCGGTGAGAACTTCAAACATTCTCGCCAAGAACTTGCTCCTTTTCCAACGGTGATGAGGAAAGCAATTATATAAGGCAGCCGCCTCCCCAGTACATTATATACTTTTCATAATCGAGACTTCAGAGCTGGGAGATAGAGTTCAGAGAGCATCGAAGAGTTTCCAGAGAGATCTTGACACCGTATTTTCCACCTCAGAGTGGTCGGAGCTAGGAGTGAAGATTGCCAGAGTTTGAAGGTTCGCTGGAGTCGTCAGAGTTAGGTTTTACAGTTTCTATCTATTCTCCTTTTGTATGATGAACTCCTCTGTTGCTTTTGATTCTTCTGTTATCAACATGAGTAGCTAAACTCATTTAAGCTTAGATTAGATGAACCCTAAGTGACCCGGGGCTTTAAAGCGGTCACGAATCGGCGGTAATTAGATTCAAATTCAGACAGTTTCTCTTGCATGATTGGTTTGTTCTTCGTGTCTGTTTCTCTTCTAGCTTGATCACCTAGATTATATTCGTGTTAAGATAAGGATAGTGGCGAACGTCTGCCTTACTTTAGAACATCAAATCAACCAATTAACCTATTCAATGGAGTGTGCCTTTCGTAGGAACCATTTAGGGTTAATCCGCTTCTAGAGTAACTCATTAAACTCAATTAATTGCACTAGTTAGTTCCGATAGAAATGTGAACGCACAGATGGTTAATTAATCGTGGTAGTTAGATCCGATACACCGAACGTTCACGGAACTTAGACCTAAGGGTAAGGAGTTATGGTGGTGTCTGAGAACTGAATGAATTAGGATCGAAAGTCGCTGGTTTTGTGATCGCCAATGTCCTGGTAATCTTAGGGGGATTCGATTCTAAGCTTTTTCTGTCAAATCGTTAGTCAACCCCAATCAATCAATCTGTCTTTTGATTTCCTTTCATTTTCCTTGCATATTAGATTAGAAGTCGTGGAACTCACACCACACACAACTTGTTTGAACCCGAGTAAATTGCCAGCTTCTTTGAGTAAACAATTAGTAGAAACCTTGAGAGATTCGATCTATCTTACTTTTAGTAAGGTAGTTATTTGACCACACGTTCAAAACGTGTTCATCAGTTACACAAGCATGTCTCCTTCAAATAAGCATGAGATTGAGCTCATCGATGGGCGTGGAGTGAAGGCTCCGGCCTCCATTCCTAGTAATAAGATGATGAGCCTTCCCCATGGGAAGAAGGTTGTCATTCCTTGGGGTGTTACAAGACCCTTAGGTATTGGTCCAGCTAAAATCCTCAGACAATTCAATGGTCAGCTCGCTAAAGATACTAACCTTATCCCGATCATGTACAGAGGATGGCCGAATGTGTCTGATGGCGAGAAGGAAGCAGTGACAGCCGCTGTCTGGGTATGTATAATAAACACTATTACTTTCAACGACCTAGGTTGATAAATACTAATTTTTATAAAATTTATTGTTGCAGAAAAGTATTGTCATTGAACCCGTGGGGGCAACGGATAGAGCTCTCTCCTATATCATGAGTGATATAGGAAATAAGTGGAGTGATTACAAAACTAAGTTGTGGGCCAAAGAAAAGATAAAGCTGTACAAAAAGTTTTTAGCGGAGGAAGCAGCAAGGAACAACCAAGATTTTGACCCCAAAGAGTTCGTGGTGTCATCGAGAGCGTGGGCACTGGAGAAGAAACCTCCGCAGGTTTCTGCGCCTATGTGGACGCAGTATGTGGACTTGAGGATGGATGAAAATATGTAGGTATGTAACAAAATATATGAATGCACCTCAGTTAAGTAAATTTAGTTAGTGATACAAATGGTGTTATTGAAAAAATCTCAATTTCCAAGAGCTGTCTCGGCTTAACTCTTTGAGGAGGGCGGAATACAAATCACCCCACACTGGGGGGTCGAAGAAGTTGAGGGTGAGAGGATCAGAATTGGTAAGAGTTCATTCTAAAACCACATTGTTTTGTTAAATTATTTGAAAAGAAATTAATATTATTTAGTTTGTGCACATGTAGGAAGCACAAACGGGAAAGAGACCCAATAGAGGTGAATTGTATGTCATCACTCACACGAAGAAGGATGGCACATACACTGATCCTAACGTTGTAAGTGACATTTCATGCTTTTTTTCAACTTTGTCATTACATTATTCAGAGTTTGGTTTCGAAAATGTGATGGTTCGTCAATGTGCAGCCTAAGATTCTTGAGTTGTTGAATGACCCTACCGTCCCGACTTGGGTGAGTTCTAAGGATGCATTGGGTAAAGTCTATCCCACTGAACATAGTGGTCGGGTTCGAGGATTGGGATTTGGTGCAACACCCACTTTGGTACATATATTATGTTATGATATTGGTTAAATTTAAATTTATATAACACTAACATTTCTAATATTTTGTTGTATTTTTTTTTTGTAGGTCAACTTGAGTAGGAGGAGGGGTGCAGCTGGCTAGAGTAGCAGCCCAGCAGATACTGCCATGCATGACTTCGAACATTGTCCTGTACAAAGACAAGTAATAGCGTTACATGATGTGATTCGAGTTCTGAAGGAGCAGATGACACTTCTGGCATCAGGAGCATCATGATCCTCTACTCAAGGTAAAGGGAAGGGGAAAGCCGTCATTGAGGAGGAGGAGGAGGAGAGTGAGACGGAGGGTGTTGATGAGGAGGATGGTGATGATGATGAGGAGGATGAATGATTCTGTGTGAACATTGTTATGCTATTATATTACATGTAGAGATATATAGGTTATAATATTATTAGAATTATATGTTATGACTATTATATGTTACGACTATTATGTATCCATGTCACTGGCTAGTAGTGTGTGTATTGTGCGGTATAATTCATGTTGAATTCTATGAATGAAATTGCAATTGCAGGTTTGCAGGTTGGCACTATGAGATAAGGAGCTGAAGTGGCCAAATAATTTTGACCTGTAATACAGGTTTGGCGTCGCTCAGAACGCCAAAACGACTTGTAATTTGCGTCGATTTTAGGATTTGGTGTCAGTCATAAACCGACGCTAAAACACCAATGGTCAACTGTTCACCATTTTGGCGTTGGTCATGCCATTTAGCGTCGATTTCTAAATCGACGCGAAAAAGGGGTTTCGTTTACAACCAGGTCGGTCCGGTCAAGGATTTACCGTTGCTCTCTAATTGACCGACGCCAAAATTTAGCGTCGGTAGAATTGGCGTCGCTTTGACGACCGACGCGAAACTATTTAGCATCGGTCAGTAAGTGACGCTAAGCTGCGTCCTTGACCGACGCTAAACAGACAGGTTTTTGTAGCTGCCAAGACGCGTAGGGAACATGCTCGGGCAGTGATGTGAACCTCGTGAGTCGGATGTCCTTGACCCGATCACCTCCTTGGGTGATGAACCTTGGCGTGATCTGCTTCGAGACCCTAACCACCGTGAGCTTGAATACCGACACTGAAGTTTTAACCTATGTAACCTGGATGGGAAGTACTTGGACCCGTTGGCTGTATATAGCCAAGAACCCTAAGTGTCCGATCGAATGGCTCCACTACAGAAGATGGATGCTTCTGTCGATAATACCATCTAAACGACGATCAATTCCATGAAAGTCGAGAAGAGAATAGCAATTCCATGCTAGAGAGAAAACTGAAGTTTAAGTAATTTTATTATTCAAAGTTGTGTCTTACAATGAGGCGTATATGCCTCTATTTATAGGCGAGGAAGGGGAGAACAGGCTCTCATTTTCCTCCTACGAAACTAACTCTTAAACTAATAAAGAAATACAAAAGAGTCCTAAAAAGAAGCAAAATTTGGAACTCTATTCCTTCAAGGAAAAGAGTCCTTCCTAAACAAAAACACTAAATAAGAAAGCTGGAAAATTCCTAAAAAACAGCTAAACGGGTTCTGGAAGATTCGGCCAAATAAATAGCAAATAAAATCGGAAAATTAAGCCCTTTGGCAGATAACTAGTAGACTTCATGGGCTACAACTTTCATGTTAGGAATCAGCCAAAATTCTTCCTCCAAGTAGCTCATATTCGTCAATCCCTGTCAGACTAGGAATCTGTCCAAAACCGGGAAATCCTAGCTTGATTAGGATTTCTTGCTCGGATGTATTTGGCATCTCCTCTTCATTTCCCGTATCATGAATGTTCAGACATCCTTCATTGGATCAGACTCAGGTGGTGGCCTGATCGCAGCTCTTAGCATTGGCTTCCTCGGATCAGCATTCGGGCTCCACTTGCTGATGCTTAGGCCATGCATCACTCGGACTTGATCTAGCTCTATCTCCTTCAATTCTCCTCCAAATTCAGCACCGTTTGTTGGAGGGTGCTCCTAGGACTTCAAGCTATGTAGAGCCATTGTAATTTCCCCAAAGTCTCGAGCCATTTTCTGGCTGGTCTCAAAGCACGCTTCTGTGGTGCCCGACGCTCGATCTGGCGCCCGGGGCTGGCTCCATGCTGGGCCTTTTTCAATTCTAGCCAAGCCTTTTGCTTTTTGCTTCGGCCAAGTCTTCAGGAATGTTCTCAGGGGGTCTTCAAGGGCTGGTGCTGGTACATGGATCGTGGCTTCGATACTGGAGCTCAGTCCTGGCATTTGGCCCGGTCCGGGGCTCGTACCGGGGCCTGTCTTCGGGTGCCAGCCTCTTCTAGCCAGGCCTTCCTCTTTCATCCATCGTAGATACTCCATAAATTCTTCCAGAGGATCCCAGGGGTGGTCATTGTCTCCAGGGCTAAGGAGGACCGGTCTAGAGCCTATTAGGGACCTTAAGCTCGGTGCTAGACTTGGCCTGGGATCCGGGTCTGGGCTTGGTGTCAGCATCAGCTCCTGGAGGGTCATTAACCTTGCTCCGGCTGGAGTAGGTGCTGGCATCGGTGCCCTGTTGAGGATCATCTTCCTTCAATGGGTGTTTTCTGGATCTGGGGCTTCGGCTCTCTTAAACTCCGGGCGTGGTGCTGGCGTAGGCTTTGGGCCGGTTTAGTCTTGGCTCGGTTTCAAGTCTCTGGGCCGAACGGGCATTAAATTCTCCTTGCCCAGTGCTCCCATGGATATTTCTTGGCCGGGTGTCAGTGGTGTCGTGACCACGCCGGTCTTGGTGGCCAGGATTACTTCAGGCAGCCCCTTTGATTTTCTAACTCATTAAACTCTTTTTTGTGGGGTCATTGCCACATGGCACCACGCTATTGGCCACTAATCACTAATCTCTCAGTTGGATCTGAGAGAAAGGCCTCTTAGACCCATAACGAAATTGATGGTGGTTGGGGGGGGGGGGGGGTTGAGGCAATGATGCCAAAGCTTTTGTGCAAGTAGAGGCATCACCTGGCCAACAAGGGAGTAATCCTATGAGCCTTGTGCCTGAGAACGAGGTAATTGCTAGAACTGTTGAGGACTGCAGTTCTAAGGAGAATTTGGTTAATGAATTTAGTGTTCTGAGACCAAAATCAACTTTTGGTGATTTTATTGTGGGAAGTAAACTAGTCTACAATAGAAGGTCTGTGGAGGAACTCGATCAGGGGAAGAGTTTGGAGATTAAGAGAGTAAAATATCAATTCGGAGAAGTAGTTCGAGATCCAAGAAAACATAAGTCCAAATTTACTCAAGAAATTTCATGGGGAAAGATAGTGGTGGGAATGACATATGGGAAGGGAATAGTAAGGGGCGGAGTCAGAGAATGCTAACCATATTTTTTCCCCTTTTTTTATAATTGGTGTATTTATTATTTTTAAAAAATGTTCATGTGGCAAGTTAATTTTAGCCATACATCTTATTTTTACGCCACGCCAGCCAATTCGTGAAATTAGAGTAACATATCTCGATAAAAATTGACGATATTCTATATTAAAAAATTAACATGATAGATTATTTCTCCTCAAATATACAAAAAATGTGGTATACAAATATATAATAAGCCAATAGTTCATAATATTGGAAATGTTTTTTTTTATGAATAGTATTTATCATTCAACCAAAAATGATGAGGAGATTAGAACAATCACCCTCAAGGTTTACAGCTTACAATCGAAACTGAAAACAAATAATTACAATTGTAAAGAGAACCCAAAATTAGCTAATGCAACAGAAAAATCTTTACTACCCAAAGCTTGTAAACCTATATCTTTGAGAATCTTAGAATCTTAGAATCTCTGAGAATAATATATGTACACACGTACACCTCTTTGTAAATGTGCACACACTCTTTTTATACTCGTGTACACCTACTTTGTACTAGTGTACACACGCTTTGTATTCGTGTACAAAAACTTTGTACACACTACTCCTTGATTAAATAATTTTATCATTAAATAATATCAATAAGAAGTGACTTAGAACCAGACAAGGAAATCATGATTTTGAATCATTTGGAAAATGATAAGGGTTTAAATTTCAGACAAGAAAATCATAATTTTGAACCACACTATCACCATTAATTTTTTTTTTGATACTTATTAGGTACTGACAACTGGTGTCAGCAATGGTGATAGGGAAATTCTTTCCTTGAAATCTCTATCGTTAGATTGAAATGATCATTAGATTTAACTGCTGAGATTGTCTCTTGATATTATGAAGAAACTTTACTCGTTGATGGTACGTAGGCCAGTCATTTATTTATACATGGTGTAAGTGTTAGCATTCATTTTGTGTATGTTTCTAAAACCTAGCATTACTAGATAGGCATTAAAGAATTAATAAAGATTATGGTGTCCAATATCAAGTTTTAAAAGCTCTTTATTATTCTTAATTTACAACTCAACAAGATTGAAAGGTAAGTTGTTGAGCTCCTGGCTGGTTCATTCATTAGAGAACGAATGAAGACTCTAAACTAGATGTATTGCTACCATACTCACCATTATATGCCATGCATATTTATCTATTCCAACGTAGACAGCCATTATTGATTGTATTACCCTAATAAAATAAAGTAGTGAGTGTGTCACCCATATGTTTGCCACACACCTCTTCCATATAATAACAATATAAGACCACTTTGAACCCCCACCATAACACAAAAGATAAAAATATAAGATGGAGCACTTTGATTGAGTTTGGATTATCCACTCAATCTAATCTAATCTAATCTAATGTAATCTAAGCTAAGCTATAAGGAGTTTGGGATAAAACAATCAAGATCCAATCCAATCCAAAGGCGACGCCACTAACTTTGTCCGCCCCGCCTATCAATTTCCATTTCTCATTTTGGCTTTGTCCTCTTCTCCTCACTTTTTCGGTCCAAGTTATATCTACACCATACAATCTTTCTCTTTTGGTTTGTTTTTGTTTACTCTAGACGTACATGTGGTTGTGGATCTCACTAATTACGTACCCAACTCGACTCATTCACAGATTTCACTCACAGGTTTTATTAGGGAGGTTGACGAATTAGCTGCTCGCGTTTGGCTCGACGTTCGACTCGAGAAAAACTCGCTCGTGACTCAGCACGACGTTCGGCTCGAGAAAATCTCACTTGTAACTCGACTCGATTTTAAACGAGCCAAACTTGAGCCAGGGTATGTTCGACTCGATAGGCTTGCGAGCTGGGTCGAGGTTGAACTCGAACTCGAGTACTAGCTCCATTATATGACTTATTATAAACTCAATAATGAAACATGTGGTTTGTCATGTACAATAAATCATATGCTACTTATGATTTTACAAGATGAAAACACAAATGATATATTGTTTAGGTTTAACTATTTAATATGTGGAAAATAAAAACTTGTAAATTTTAGGATAACTTGTTTTTTTTAGTTTGACTCGTTGATGTTTTTTTATCGCACAAACTTCAAATTGGACTCAATTTTGACGCATCAAGTGATTTTAATGACTTAAGTTGGACTTGAACTCGAGTTTGGCTCGTCAAGTATAGTTAACGAGCCAGGGTTGAGTAGGCTCGAGATCGTCACAAACTTAAAAATTCTAGCACGAGTTCGAATTTGAGCTCGTCTAAAAAGTAACGAGCCAAATTTGAGTACAATAAAATTCGGCTCGGTTCGCGAACATGATGTGACGTTATTTAGTGCATTTTAAGCCGTTGATTAGCCTAAGGATTTCCCATGTTTGATCTCATTTTGCTATGATTTATATGCGTTATTGAAGTTTTATGCAGAGTGCTATCTTGTTGTCCGGTTGCCACTTTGAGGCCAATTCTATGCCCATTAGAATTGTTTTCTTTGCATTTTCAGGATTTGGCATTCAAGTACTGGTGACAAGGAGCACGTAGGATCAAACGGGAGGTCAATCGGAGCTAGGACGGAGGAGATATGGCCGTTGCAAAATTGAGAAAAGTGCAGGGTTTTGTACTCAAGTTTTCGGCGAGAACCTTATAGTTCTCGCCGAAAACCCTCGGTCACTTGCAAACAGGAGGCGGACGTTCGATTTATGAAGACATTTTCGGCAAAAATATTGTATAATTTTCGCCGAAAATCTGTGAAGAAAAGCCAAACCGCTCGGTGTTTTTCAAAGACATTTTCGGCGAAAATCTTGTAGAATTTTCGCCGAAAATCCAGGCTATTTCCAGCGGTGCTATTTAAAGAGAGAGGGGTGGAAATTTTGGACAACAATTCATTCTTTCTTTTTTCACACCTTCATCAAAACCCTTTTCTCAACTTTCCAATTGTTTTTCTCCTCATCTCCAATCCACAACCCTAGAGTAAGGTGCAAATCAAAGTAGAGGAGCTTGGATTGAAGTCCACAACCTTGGAAGAGGAGCTTGCAAGAGGAGGATTGCCATGGTGTTCTTGGTGATCATCTTTCTTTCTCTTTCCTTCATTTCCTTGGCCATGTGTGGCTGATTTCTTAGGTTTCCTTGGATTGATAGATTAGTTGTGCTAGGATAGAGGTTGATTGTACAAATTTGCCATGATTGATCTTGGATTGTAAGAAGATGGTCTCTAGACTTGTTGTTAATTCCATTGATGGCTATGGCTTGATTGGTCTATTATTTGTGATGTAATGCATGAGAGTGCTTAGATTACATGGATTGTAGGTCTAGGGATTGAAGAGAGTGTGTTCTAAGAGATTAGATAATCTCAATTCAACCATAGTTGCATGATTTCTCACTTGTGCATTTTATCGAACACTTGGTGTGCATTAGGTTTTTCATTCAATTGAACTTTGATTAGTCTTTTGATGATTCTCTTAGTGTTAGGACATTGACATGAGAGTGTGGTGTCTAGCCTAGTGGTCATAGAGTCATAGGAGAGGGTTTTGTAGCTTGGCATTTCATCAAACACTTTTAATGCATCCTTAGTCACTTAGCTTGAGAGCGAGAGCCTAGGTTGAGTGGTTCTAGGATAGGGATTTAGTGCGACGAGAGTGCATTGAGTCTATATAAGGGATTTGTGTGGTCATTCGATTGCAACCTCGATCATGTTTGGCTAGTTTGTGCATTTGTTCCTCTTGAGCATGATGAACCTATCTTTCCAAGTGAACCTCCTTTATCTTTGATTTGCACCGTTTTGTTTTGCTTCCTTGTTTAGTTTCCTTTATGTTTTTATTTCCTTTTCAAACTAAAACCAATTTTAAATGAATAGACCGTCCCTGAACCGTGTGAGTATTAGCTTTTGAGAGAGCCCTCGTGGAATACGACTTTGATAGTTGTGAGTTGAATCTCGCATATCAGAACACGACCAAGGTTTTATGTTGCTAATTCTTCTTAATTTGTCTCTGTTACCACTTGCTTCGCCACTCTGTTTTTACCTATGCATGTTAGCTGTATAAATTAGATATCGATTACAAATGCATGAACGAAGATATGCTTGTAGAATAGAACTATAGTATATAGTATATACGTTATTTTGGTGTATATAACGTGCATGAGTGATGATCGTGACGATTAACCAACAAAAGTATCGATCAGCTGTTGGAAGTAGATTTGAATGATATACCACGAGTGTTTCAATGGAGGAAGTGGTAGGGTAATATATTGGTGGGTGAGTAGAATGCTTCCATTTCCAAGCATGCATCATTACAGAGCTAGGTAGGTAGATAGGCTACATGAGCCACTTTCTTTTTACTCCCCCAACTCTCTAACTTGCATCATTCCTTCAGCTCACAAGTTTTCCTCTTACTGCTTAGAGAACTACAAGTAACTAAATGAAAGAGAATTATGGTAATGCCAATAAGTTTTCCCTTTAATATGGACTATGTGCAAAGAATTTTTCTTCTGTTGTATTTATAACTATAATGTTTTTCTTATTTTTTTAGTCTACGTGTTAGAATTATTAATTCCATGGTAAGCATATGGTGTATGTGATTTTGTTGGTTTGAGAAGATTTAGATTATTAAATATTAATTTTTTTTTTTGATGAATTAGAGGTTTCATTTCATCAAAAAGAGATTAAGTACAAACTATAGGCATCTACAAAAAACTATGCTATATACATCTCAAAAACCTATTCTCATCCTTTCTACCTTTGGCGAAAGAAATAAGATCCAACTCAATCTGAGCGATACAATCATCCTCCGAAATCTTCTTATCTCCATATAAGATAGCACATCTACTTCTCCACACACAATTGACGATCATGATCCATTTCAATCTCTTAACACAATTTATCGGACCATTACCTTTCCACGAAATAGCCTCTTCAAGAAAAAGACTCCAAGTCGATAACCAATTACACTCTGGCAGCAGCTTCCTTTTCAATTTCTGAATAAAAGTGCAGGAGCCAAACAGGTGATCCCTTGTTTCATCCATGCTCACACAAAGCGGACACCTGCTGTCAATGCTGGCCTCCCATTTAGCAATCTTATCTTTGGTAGTAATACGATCAATCACAATTAACCAAACCACAAAGTTAAGTCTAGGCACTAAATAGCCCTGCCAAACAAGTTCAGCCCAAGGCACTTCAATCCCTTTTTCTCTTATATCCTGCCAAATTATCCTAGGTTTGAACTTAGACAATGCAGTTCCATTCCACAGTACTCATCATTCTCAACTGTCATAAACTGTTTAACTCTTGGTCTTAGCTTCGTCACCCGTTTCCAGACCCATGACCCGTAGTCTGCTTTTACCTCCCATAAATCCCTGCCTTTTAGCCTGTATTTATTAATCCAGGCTATCCATAACGATCCTCCTTGAGCAAATAGATTCCATAAATGCCTAATTGCATTGGCTACATTCCAGCTCCTAATATCTCGTATTCCAGCACCTCCCTCAGATTTGGGGATAGCTAATCTTTTCCAGGCAATTTTAGCCTTACCACCATCAACCTTCCCCCATAGAAATTTATTGCAGACAGCTTCTATGTCACTCATAAGACCCTTGGGCAGGAGATACACAGACATCCAGTACTGCAAAATACCCCCGATTACTAACTCAACTAACTGCAGTCTACCAGCATATGACAGAACCTTGGTCTTCCAATCAGAAATTCTCTTAGTAATTCTGTCCAAAAGCATCTTACATTCAGGCTTCTTAAGCTTACCTGCTGTAAGAGGAAGGCCTAGGTACCTGAAAGTTAGCTCACCCATATTAAAACCACTTGCCTGCCTGATATCCTCCACAAGATCACTATCAGCACCAGCTATGTAAAATTCACTTTTATCTGGATTATGCTTAAGCCCTGATATTCTATAAAATCTGTCCAGAATATTCATCCAGCAACCTACTTAGCACCTCCATAGAAATTACGAAGAGATAGGGAGAAATGGGATCCCCCTGTCTCAGACCTTTTCTAGCAGCAAAGTTACCACACAATGTCCCATTGATGTTCACAGTCATCATAGTAGACTTAAGGCACCTTTCTATCCAGAAAATATAGATAGCTGGAAACTCCATAGCTTTAAGCACTTTTAGCAGAAAAGACCAATTAACACTATCAAAGGCTTTCATCAAGTCAACCTTCAAAGCTATTCTTGGAGAAATTCCTTTCATACCATACATCCTTAAAAGCTCATGAGCTACCAGAACATTATCACTTATCAATCTTCCTTTGATAAAAAGCAGTTTGGGAAGAACTGATTAAATCCGGCAAAACTTTGCTCAACCTATTAGCCAGGACCTTTGATATGATCTTATAGACCACATTACAACAAGAAATGGGTCTATAATCTTTCATATCACATGCATTAGGTTTTTTAGGGATCAAAGCTAGGATCACAGAATTTACAAAACTCGGTAGCTTACCAGTATGAAAAAAGTAAAGCACTGCAGCAGTCACGTCCTCCCCTACCACTCCCCAACATCTTTTAAAGAAAGAAACAGGGTAACCATCTGGCCCAGGGGCCTTGTCAGATGGCATACTTCTCAATGCCTCCTCAACTTCCTTAGGGTAACCATAACAGATAGATCATCATACTGATCATCTTGAACTTTATGCTTTATAAGGGGATTCAACTCCAAGTCCTCCACTAGCTGCTTTTCACCTAAAAGACTCTTATAATAAGCGATGGCCACATACTGAATATCATCAAAATCCTCTACCAAAACACCATCAGAATTTCTGATCTGCCTTATAGTGTTTCTCAAGTTTTTTGACTTCACTTGGTTGAAGAAAAACTTGGAGTTTTTATCGCCTTTCTTGATCCAAAGGGACCTAGATTTAAGCCTTAAGAAGCACTCCTCATCCTTCTCTAACTGATCCAGTTCAATCCTCCAATTTTTAGCAGCTGAAAAAGTTCTCTCACAAGGATTAACATACACTTCATTCTGTAGGGCAATCATACCATTTTTCTTCTGCTTGACCCTATTCTGAATATCACTGTAATCCTCTGAATTAAGAATCTTTAACTCTTTTTTCAACCTCCTCAACTTACCATAAAGACAGAAGAAAGGAGTATCAGAACTTCTATGAGACCAAACCTTTTTCAAGATAACATCAAACTTAGGGTTATCAGCCCAAAAACTGAAGTATTTAAAAGGCTTAGGTCTGGAAGGCTGCAATCCCCCTGTTTCCAGCATAATAGCACAATGGTCTGAAACCTCACAGGGAATAATAGAAACCTGACTACCTGGAAATTTAGAATGCCAGCCAGAATTCACCAGAACCCTATCCAACCTTCTAGAAATAGGGTCTAAAGCTCTATTGTTAACCCAAGTAAAGAAAGGGCCCGAGTAAGAGTGCTCTTCCAAATCACAGTTTCGAACACAGTCCTTAAAATCCTCCATACTAGTAAAACTACTAACTCGATTTGAAGCCTCATTTAACTCAAGGATGGCATTAAAATCTCCCCCCCAAGAACCAAGGATCAGTTAAGCCCGATAAAGAAGCAATATCAGCATACAACTCTCTCCTCTTCGCTAAGTCAGTAGAAGCATATACCATAGTGCCAAAAAATGGACGAGGTAGCTCAACTTTGAAGTGAATAAACTGACTACTACACTTCAGAATCTTCAGAGGCACATCAGGTCTCCAAACCAGCCACAACTTCCCCAAATTACCACAGTAAGCATACTCTACCTTCCAACCATCAAACCTCTCATAGAATAACTTTTTTGCATTTTCAATTTTTATCTTAGGCTCTAGCAAAGCAATAACATCTAAACTATGCTTATTTATATACTTCCTCAAAACTTCAAACTTACCAGAATCATTAAAGCCCCTGATATTCCAAATCCACAGCTTCATTTCTTTCTCTTGTTATGCTGCTGCCTTGTCAAAACAAACCCTTTGGCAGGGGAAGCCTGATTGGCCATACCAACACCACTGAAAGAAACCATTTTAGCTGTACCAAAGGTTATACTCTTCTCACCCCCAGCTGTAGGAACCACATCCGAGACCTCCACAATAGTTTCAGTCCCTGATTGGCTAGCAGGTAGAACCTCCTCTCCCGCAGAAGACTCAGTCCCTAAACCTGCACTCCTCTCAGCATAAAGCTTTTTCCCAGAGCCCCCAGGTGAATCCTCCCCTACTAGTTTGGATTCATTGCCTGAGCTTACCCCAGAAACAGCTGAATTGGTATGCTGGCTGGTTTCCTTACCCTTCTTCTTCCGATTACGCTTCTTCTTTTTCTGGCCCTCTCCTTGAACAGGGCTCAGGATTTCTACCTCCTCCGAAGATTCGGCATAGTCCTGTTGTGCAGGTGACCCCTCCTCTCCAATAGGAGATTCAGGGACATTGCCTGCATCCCCCTCAGCAGTAGGTACACCATCCCCAGATGCAGGTGCACCCTTCTCCCTAGAGGAGGACTCAGGTACATTGCCTGCATTACTGGAGCTGGCACCTGAAACTTTCTGCTGGTACACACGAGCCGGGCAATTATACTTGTAAACACGACCTTCCAGGAAACTGACTTGGATCGAAGCTTGCTTACCTTCACTCAGCTCTACCTTCAGCTCCGAAATTCTATCCTCCATCTCCTTACGCAGAACACAAACCTGAACACTGAATCCATTTCGAACCAGCTTATTAACAGGTTTGCCTAGCTGCGTTGCAAGCCAACTTACCCCCTCCGGAGTCAAAAGTTCAGGCGGCACTCTCTTAAATTCTACCCAAACAGGTTTAAGCTCTTTAGCAAAATCTGCCGGCTCAACTCCAGGGTACCAATTCCGAACTATCATCGGCTCACGATGAATGTGCCAGGACCGCGCAACAACCCAATCTCTAAGGTTAACCGATGCAAACTCGAACAAGTAGAAACCCCTCGAAATTTGCGAGACCTCCACCTTCCCCTCGTATCCCCATAATCAGTTAGCCACAGAGCGGATTACCTTGAGCGGCGGGCCTTCACCGATGAACTGCCCGACCATCGCCCCATTAAGCCTGTCTCGACCCAAAGCTATCACCTCCGGCGGAATCCGCAAAACTCCGTCCACCATGGAAGTCAGAGCTTCCTCAACAAATCGAAGGTCAGTCTCAGGCTGGGAGACCACAGAAGACCACGATTTGGAGAAAGGCTCCTTCCCTTTGCTAGTAGAGTTCATCGTGCCGGAGCACCGACTGCGTCACTCGGAAAAGAATCTCCAATTTTCAGAGAAAACGACGCGCGGCGCGTGGCACAAAACCCTTTTCTTGATAGCGTCTGTATATTAAATATTAATTCATAGCAACACTACAATTAAGTTTCTATTTTGAATGGTAAAATATATTAATAAACTAAAGTTTCTATTTTGAATTTTTGAATCTTGAAATCAAATTTTGAATTTCTGCGATTTGAAAATTTGGTTAGATTCGAAATTCAAATGAACTAATTTTGGTTCGGTTGTTTAACCAAGTTTGGGGCTAAATGTTGGGTGATTATTGGGCGGATTTTTTAAAACAAAAATCAGGCCGAATAACCTTAATTGGCCGGCTGATTGTATGTGAGAAAGTGAGGGACGTCAAGTTAATTAGGTTACTTTTAATTTGATTTGAATGAATGGTTGTGTTGATCCATGGTTGAACCAACACAACTCTTCACCCTCACACCCTTCCATATCCTATAAAAAGAGGTCTCCTCCTCATTTCTCAAAGACACCAATTTACACAAATTCATCTACTTTTAAAGGTCTCAAAGGTTCTTCAATTTCATAAACCTTGATTTTGAAGGTGTTAGTAGTTTTATCCCATAAAGGAATTCCTTGTAACCCTAGGTTTTGGAAAAGGGTAGGAATGTTCTTTACGGAAAGTGAGTTCGTTCACGACTCTACTATAATCCCAGTCACAAACTTGGTTCGAGTTGATTACAAGCCAAAGCCTCTACGTTTCTACTAGAGTGTCGTAAGAGAGCGAATTCTAAGGTTGAAGGGACTTAAGTGATCATGTGATCCCCATTTCCAATCTGGGTACACGAACTCACGTCGTGATTGTCAACAAGAATTCGTTCTTAGGAAAGTCCCCACTTTTTGTACTCGGTAAATCGAAACATAGATTCCAACAACAAGTTCAAAAATAAGGATCGGGAACTCCGCATTTCAACCGATGTAGACGGTTGAGTACCCTTCTATATATGCGCCTTGAAGGCTAGGGTCGTTGAGGATAGGAGTTTCGCATATGATGGAGAATGCTGAAAATAATAGCTAGCTTTCAAACTCCTTCCTATACCATTCGATTGCAGGTAGCAACCATTTTCTTATTAAGCACCTTCTGCTCCTCAACTTCTTTCATGTAAGCTTCTTGGGCGATCGACGAAGGAAGCATCCAAATGATCCTTTAGGATACTCAGACTCGCGATAGCAGTTTTACCTTGAGCCGCTTCATCCTGAGCAATGATAAGAGTATTTTGCGCATCGACAAGGGAATCCCTTTTTTGATGAAGCTCTAACTGGAAGCTGGATAATTTAGACTTTAATTTTTCCTCAAACGCAGGAGGTCAGAGATCTGCTGGGATGAGGAGGATTGCAAATCCCAAATAGGATTCAGGTTTTCTTTCAGAACTTTGGTACACCTCAGAAAAAAGGAAAATCAAGATAAATATAAAAATTTGGAAGACTTAAGGAATGAAAGCATTCAGACTCATCTGCTCATCGCGTAAGGTCCTTCGGAGGTATCTCCGAGAATCCAAAATGTTATCATACTCTTGTATCAGAAGATCACCAGAGACAGAAAAATCACCCAGCTCCGACAAACCCTGCTAAAAAGGAAGAGAGAAAATGGTGCTCAAACAAAGCATAAGTATAAAAGGGGATGACAATGAGCGCACTATATAGGACGTACCAGGAGAAGATGTGAAACAATTGAACCATGAGTGTTGTGGAATTCCCCAACCCTCTCGAGATAAATCAGATGATTGTGGAAGACCACAAATGCAAATTCTTCGTTGATATCTCCCGGCCATTCTGATTGTTATCCTAGCTTGAGCAGAGGATATACAAGAGTGAAATAGGGCTCTCTATGTGTAGGCTTTGCACCATTCTCGCTGGGAATGAAAAGGTACTGGTTAAATCACTCCAATGAACAACTCCGACGATCTCGATCAGAGTCAGGGGTAGAAGGGCCTCAGGATCGGTAGAAGTTCCAGCTTGAGTTTGAGCTTCAGAAGTTTGGATTCAGGGTTCTCAATATGAATCAAGGGAACCTCGAGCTCAGTTTCAGGAGCCAATAGAGTAGTCTCAAGGACATTTGAGGATTGATATTTTCTAAAATATATTTCTCTAAAAAATCTTTTAGAGGAAACACATCCTCGTTGTCCATATCGTCCTCAATCTGAATTCTCAAAGGATTGAGCGGAGGATCAACAGTTACATTCTTCTATTTCTTGTGAGGAGGATCGCATGTGGTATATTTGACTTGGAAGAGCCTCTTTTATTGGAAGGCATTGAATTAGGTGTGACAGTGTAACATCCTACCCTAGAAGACTCCGGCTGAACCAATGGTTCAACCCATTCATACACTATAATGAGCATTACTAACTCTCACGTATTACAATCATACACATCATCACATATACAATAATCATTTATGTCTATAACCAGTATAAATCCAATACTCATAAACATCAACCCCCAAATCGGGAAATCCATACATCATAAATCTAGTAAATCAAGTAAACAAATGCCATCATATAACATGAAATCCTAAGAAATCCCTATAAAAACAAAATTGGGAAATGTGGGTCTGAACTCCAAGCTGTACCTAGCTTGCATGAACTGCTCATTGGTATGTTGTCTAGCTCATCCTTCTCTAGCTCTCATATGTAGCATGGTGACTTACTCACTAGACCCCAATAAAAAACATAACATAAACGCCGAGAGGGTCAGTGAAAATCACTGAGTGATCAAACCAGTAAAATTGTAATTGAGATGAGCATAAGCATAAACCAAGAGACTTGGAACTCAAGTCAACTCATATAATCATTAGCCAGTATAAGTAATTAGTAAGTAGGTTGAAAGTACAAGAAACCCCTAAGTGATCTAGAGGATCCCAATGCTAGTATGGTCTAATGATCTCAGTAATGCGACAAGGGCAACTAGTATGGTCACTAGGACCCTAGTATCGATAAGTCTACCTAGGGTGATTGCACAATCCGGGGGTGGTTCACCCATACTCACACCTAAGTCCAACCTTTACATTATTCTATCATGCATATCAGAATCCATAGCTTATTGATGACACTAGAATTATCGTGATTATCAGCCCCGTTTAAGCGACATTTCATTGCTTGTAACACTATACGAAAACATGGGATTAGTCACAGTTTTTTTTGCCTTTAGTCACGATTTGTACCGTGACTAAAAAAATTAGTCACGGTTTTGAAAACCGTGACTAAATCGACCAATTTTTGTCACGGTTTCAATATGAACCGTGACTAAATTTTTTTGTCACGGTTTCTAAAGGAACCGTGACTAATATTAGTCACGGTTCATATTGAAACCGTGACTAAATTTAGTCACGGTTTCCAAGCAAACCGTGACTAAATTTAGTCACGGTTTCTAATGAAACCGTGACAAAAACAGTCCAATTTAGTCACGGTTTCTATTGTGAACCGTGACTAATATTTGTCACGATTTACAATGAAACTGTGACAAATATTAGTGATCAAAGTGTAATATGCAGACTTTCCAATGACCCAATTTTCAGTTTCTTAAATTATAGAACCAAACCCTCAACTTCTTCTATTATACAAATCAGTCACCCCAATTTTAATTGTCAATTTAGTAATAATTAATGACCAATCCAGCAAATATCCCTAATCAGTCCACGAATTTCAACAACAACCCCTCAACTTTTCCAGTTACGCAACTTGATCCATTAAATTCTCAAAATTTTGTTTTGGTCACTCAAGGTACTGTGGTTTGCAGATCAAGTCCCTCTTCTTCTCCGATCAACCACTGAGCTGCGAGAGAGCTTTGACCGTCGCCGTCATCGCCAAAACTCAACCGTCATCGGCATCCCCA
Source organism: Linum lewisii (assembly GCA_034768395.1). NCBI lineage: Eukaryota > Viridiplantae > Streptophyta > Magnoliopsida > Malpighiales > Linaceae > Linum > Linum lewisii. The sequence continues at coordinate 52,368,323 of CM068300.1, read as the reverse complement.
AAACTCCATCCTCAGATCTCGCCAAAACGTACCCTCCACCACCAGAAACATCTCATCATATCCTAATCTTCTCCCCATCAAAACCATCTTCACTCTCCCTTCTCCCTTGCCTGAATGGCCCTCCGGTGAAAACGACTTCGCCATCGGAACCATCGAACTCGGCGGCAGAGAGAGAAGGCTTGGATTTCGTTCAAAGGATTTCGACGACGGAATTAGTTGTTGGCGTCGGAGGAATAAAACTTGGTTGGTGGTCGATGCTGGTTGAAGAAGAGAAGAAGGAGTGAAGAAGAAATGAAGAAGAAAGAATAAAGATGGAAGGATGCAGAAGAAAGAGTGAAGAAGAGAGAGAATAGTGAATATGCAGAAGAAAGAGTGAAGATGGTAGATGGTGGTTGGGCAATGAGATGAATAAGAAAGAGTGAAGAAGAGAGAGAATAGTGATCCGCGTGGCTTGGTTTGGGAAAGAAGGAAGAATACTGCTGATTCGGATTGCCAGCATGGCTTGGTTTGGGAAACAGCTTTGTCACGGTTTTTAATAAACCGTGACTAAATTAGTCACGGTTTTGAAAAATCGTGACTAAATTAGTCACGATTTTTAATAAACCGTGATAAATTAGTCACGGTTTTTCAAAACCGTGACAAATTAGTCACGGTTCCTTAAAAACCGTGACAACTTAGTCACGGTTTTTAAAAACCGTGACTAATTAGTCACGGTTCACAAAACCGTGACTAGAAAACCGTGACAAATAAGGCTTTTTCTTGTAGTGTAACACGACTTTAGGGGTAGTTTAGTGGGTTTTCATTCATTAACGCTATTTCCTACCGAATTGGTTACTTTGGCCCGTTTCAGGTCTATTTGATGTATTTTTGAGTGTCTCTTTGAGTACACAGGTTTTTGCCGTCAGATATGTAGCCATTGGACGTGTTCGGGAAGCAATGGAACCTCAAGAAGTGACCCATGACCAATCCAGAAATCAAACCGATTTAAGAACTGAAGAATTTTGCCTAGACCAAAGGTTCTCGGCGAGAACTTCAATGTTCTTGCCAAGAATGTGTTCAAAATCAATTGAAGATTCTCGTCGCCAATTTCAGAAAACTTTGTGAAGAGGTTGTCGCTGAGAACTTGTGAAGAAATAAATGTCAAAATCTCATCGCCAATTCAGAATTACTTTGTGCATATGTTTTTGGCGCGAGGACTTTATAAATTCTTGTCGAAAACTTGGCTTTTATTCCGGCTCAGACGAGGAAAAATATCTATTTAAGCAAACCTCAACCCGAATTGAAGGGGGCGGATTTTCTGACCTTCTACACATAATAGAGAGAGATTAGAGCGATTCTTGGAGTTCCCGGAGAGATCCTGACAAAGTCTTTCCATCTTGGAGCTAGGAGTGAAGATTTCTCGAGTTCCAAGCTTCGCCGAAGTCATCCCAATTAGGTTTTACAATTCTTCTTTGTTCTTCCTTGTTAAGATGAACTCCTTTGTTGTTTTCGATTCTCTTGATTTGAACATGAGTAGCTAAAATTGTTAAGCTTAGATTAGATGAACCCTAAGTGACCTGGAGCTTTAAAGTGGTCACGGATCGATGGTAATTAGATTTTAATTCAGACAGTTTCTCTTTCATAATTGATTTGTTCTTAATTCGTATCTCTTTTCTAGCTTGATCACCTAGATTAGATTTCTGTTCAAATAAGGATAGTTGGCGAACGTCCGCCTTGTTTTAGAACCTTAAACCAGTCAATTAACCTATTCAACGGAGTGTGCCTTTCGTAGGAACCGTTTAGGGTTAATCCGCTTCTAGAATAACTCACTAAAATCAATCAGGTGACCAATTAGTTATCCGTTGTAGAAATGAACGCACGGATAGTTAATTAATATTGGTAGTTAGATCTAATAGAGCAAACATTCGCGGACTTAGACCTAAGGGTAAGGAGTTATGGCGGTGTCTGAGAACTGAATGAATTAGGATCGAAAGTCGTCGGTTTTGTGATCGTCAATGTCCTGGTAATCTTAGGGGGGGTTCGAGTCTAAGCTTTCGTCTGTCAATCGTAGTAAAACCCAATCAACCCATCTATCTTTTAATTTAATCTCAATTTCCCTGTTGAATAGTTTAGAAGTCGTGGAACTCACACCATGCAATTTGTTTAAACATGAATTTTTGCCATCTTCTTTAAGTAAACGATTTGAAGAAACCCGTGGAATACGATCTATCTTACTTTTGTGGGATAGTATTTGATACCCTTTTTTACACGCTATCACTTATGTTAGTAATCATAATCCAATATACAATAACCAATAACTCAGAGCAATCAACCAGTATCAACATACAACTAGTTCCTAGGGTATGGATCACAACAGTTACATAAGCTTAACAATGCAAAATTTAACCCCTCGCAATTCTATGATGATCCTTGCTCGAAACCGAAAATGAGCAGCAACCAAGCTTCAATCCACACTCCTCTACTGAACTCACGAAACCACCCACAATTCCTAAAACATAGAAGCAATCCTGATCAGCCAATCTGAGAACCATACAAACCCGAGAGAAACCCTCACTCCCGGAGTTGAATCCATCAAACAGAGAAGGCTTAACTGAAATCAACAAAGGGGAATTAATCCTGGTAATTCTCTTGGTCTCTTTACAAACTCTCATGTCAATCGGAAACCTCTAGCTCTTGATTGGAAGAAATCTCCCTTCGGTTCTCTTCTTTACATCAGGATGAGAGAATTAGAAAGAATGAGGCTTATGAGAAACTACTGCTTAAGGTTCTTTTAAACCTAGAAATACAACATGTTCTACGACCATTGGCCGGCACGCGATGCCTATTTTCAGGAGCACAACTACGCCCGTGGTTCCAAGCGCATGACCGTTACCCACAACGGTCGTGGTCTAGCCCGGGTCAGGGATAGTTTGCTGAACAGAGTATCATAGGACTTACATTTCATCCTTCTCACAATCCCAACCTTTCGAACTAGTAACAAGGCGTTACAAACATTCCTATATCCATTTACCAGAGAGTACTCTCCCACCACCCTGGAGTTTTTAGGAGTCTCATCATGCTCTCCATTGTGGATGGTGCTCACTATTCTTTTAACTTTTGCTCTCTTGTCCTCTTTGGCGTCTGTGTTTGGATTGTTCTAGTCGCCGATGCGTTCAAACACATTTCCTCTTCTTTTCTCATTTCCATTGGGAGAGCGGAGCGTGCACGATCTCTTCAATTTTCTTCATGTCTTTACTCTGCTTTGGGGCTCTCTAAGCACCCTCTATGTTGGTCTCGGTCTCTATTGTGCGGGATATAGTCTTGTAACTCCCCTTTATTCAACAATCTCTCATAGTGTAATGTCCATGTTGCTGATGAAATTTACAACATCAAAGTTGCATCTCTTCTTTTCGGATTGCCCTTCATTGCTTCTGGCTAACGAATATCATATTTTCTTTTCTGAATTAACATTAAGAGTTTGACTCGTGACTCTCTCATGGCATTCACTCTTCAAAGTGATGGGTATGTGGAGGAGAGGAGTACCTACCTCTTCTGCTTTCCTCCCTTCCCTTCCACGAGTGTTTTTCTTTATTCTCCCCTTTTTCTGACTTTTTCATCCTTAGAAACTCCTTGTTCTTCCTTCTTTCTACCATCTATCACCTTTTTCTAACCGGGAATGACCCTTCACCCTTCAGCGCGGTTAGGCTTTCCTCCTTCTCAATACTCTCTTGGATTCTGGATTCCAGAACCGAGAGCATAACAGACAACCATTTATCATAGTAATCCCCTTAGGGGTTCAACTTTTTCAGATTTTCAAATTCCAGAAGATGGACATATTGCTTTTGATTACTCTCTGTCTGGTGAACTTCGCTAATAAGAGCCTAAAGAATTTCCCCAGCTCTTTATGAACCTTTAGGAAGGTTTTTGTACCGCTCCAACGCTAGACCACCAAATAATGTACCAGGAAAAGCCCTAAAACAAGTGGTGTCTGAAACCTTGAACATCTGCATCGAAATGGTGAATGCCGCCAAGTTGTCGTCTATGCTTCCATTTCCCTTGTACACTCCCATTAGCAACGAATAAAATTTCGTGGCAGCTCCTCTACTAGTAAAGTCTGAGCTAGGGGTTGTTGGAGCACTCTCTATCGGGCGCCAACCTGGTGGGATGGGAGGAACAACCATATCATCTCTTCAACATCTACCATCTTTTGGGAGGGTGGCCCATGGGCGAACCCCTCGTAAAGTTTTCTCTAGACAGAAGTTATTTCACCATTGTTGGCATTTGTTCGTTTTGCTTTTGGAGCACTACGACTTGTTTAGCCAGCTCTTAGAGTTGGGTTTTTTGTTTCTAATGATGAGGTTCCCCTAAGGGAGTTATGGGCGTTGTCATTGGAGTTGTGGGTGTGAGCACAAGCTGTTTGAGGGTTATACAACATCTCCGCTTGATTGCTTGAGCCTCTTCATCATCGTCATCGCGCCAATCTTGAACTTCAGTGGCATCTGGATTATAGGGCTGGCTAATGGGACGGGCTCGGGTACCCATACCCATTAAGAAACGGGTAGTGGGTACCCATTAGCCTCGAAACTCATCCTGTTCGAGTAGTGGGTACCCATTAATGAAAATGGGATCGGGTCGGGGTACCCACTAAACCCACTAAATATAATATATATAATATATATATATATATATGGAAACGACTACAGCGCTCCCGGAGCACCACATGCTCCCCTCTGTTTGAACCATTCAAGGAGAATCTCATTCGTTCATTTTGGAAGACCAAATCTGAGCCATCCATACATAAATTAATTTTATAATTTAAATAAATAGTAATTAAAATAACTAAAAGGTCACTCAACATTTTTCATATGAATAAATAATCATAACTCTTTATTTTATGTTTAAATTAAGTTTTGTCAAAGCCAAATTTTATTATGATCATCTAAATAACATCAAACACATTTTAAATAAATTATTTTGTAACTTGTTAAATCACTTCATCCCTTTCAAACATCTATCCATCCATATTTTAATTGTCTCTAACTCATCCACCCATCTTACTCACTCATCCCAACTGAGTGTATGATTTTACTCCAACCAACTCACACAAATCCTATCACCTCATAGAACACGATAGAATGGGGTTTCCAAAACACAAAGAACCCTAGAATTCCATTTTCAGCAATCTCTCTCAGTTCATTATCATTTCTCCTCCTCATTCTCTCATCATTTCTTCACCTCTCAACTTCATCTTATTTCATTTCTGGAAACCGCCCTCCCTCCCTGCCGATATTTGTAGTCGAGTCGAGAGTACGCCGATCGGCCGAGCAGAGACGAGGTGAGGAATGGGAGGTGGGTTTCAAGCTCCCAAGTTGGGACTTTTCTCGTAAGAAATCGAGGGAGATGGATCAGCCAAGGGAGATTTCTAATGGGGCAACGAGGGAGAAGAATCGAAGAGTATTCGGCAATGACAACGAAGAACGGTTCGCTCGGACTTTAGATGTTTTCAATTGTAATTTCGAGATTAGTGCGATTGTGGATGTGTGGGATTTAATTCCCATTTTGTATACCGTTGACTCCTGGACTTGGTTTAGATTTTCTAATTCTGTTTGTGCCTTTGTGGTATAAAGCTGGAATAGGCAGTCGGCATTCCGCACCCTTCGACAATCTGACGATTTCACGGCCGTAGACGACTCCACGGTCATGGAGACCGGGAGAGGGAAGGTGAGTGGATTAGAAAAAGCATACACTCAGTTGGGATGAGTGAGTAAGATAGGTGGGTGAGTTATAGACAATTAAAGTATGGATGGATGTTTGAAAGGGATGAAGTGATTTAACAAGTTACAAAAAAATTGTATTTACTATGTATTTAATGTTATTATGATGATCATAATAAAATTTGGCTTTGATAAAACTTAATTTAAACATAAAATAAAGAGTTATAATTATTTATTCATATGAAAGATGTTGAGTGACCTTTTAGTTATTTTAATAACTGTTTATTTAAATTATAAAATTAATTTATGTATGGATAGCTCAGATTAGATCATCCAAAATGAACGAATGAGATTCTCCTTGAATGGTTCAAACAAAGGGGAGCATGTGGTGCTCCGGGAGCACTGTAGTCGCCACCATAATATATATATATATGGTGCACACTTCGGTACCCGTGGGTATCGGTACCCTAGCTAGCATAAAATTTAACATTTCTATACTTTAAAAACTCAAATAATGAGTCCAAAACCTATTGCAATAAACCATGAACATTGCTTAATAATGCTAAGCCCCTAAAAACTAAATCTTAACCCTCAAATACTACATTATAGACTCAAAACTATACATCGTATTCCAAACTCTAACATTTGACAATAAGTCCAAATTAAAAGATCATAAACCCAAAAAATAAACTCGAAACCCCTAACACTATATTCTAACACCTCAACATTAAACTAAAGCTCTGAAACTTCAAAGTTCAATTACGAATATGACATAATTTTAATGATGGGGGTACCGATGCCCCTGGGTACCGAAGTGTTACCTAATATATATATATAATATATAATAATTAACAATCGATTGATAAATGGAGCATCGATTTCAGTCAACCGAGAGTGCATAAAGATTTGACTCAAGAAGTGCAGAACAGTGCAGTCGATCATTTGAGAGAGTGCACTGTAGTCGATAATTTGATGATTTTCGGCAAAGTGATGGAGCAGCAACTGCGACTGCCGATTAGTGGATTAGAGATTTCAGGCAAAGAGAAATAGAATAAGAGATAGGAAATAAGAAAATTAAGAATGGATTCAGAGAGACTGAGTGAGGAGAGAGAGAGCCTTTAGGGATTGGGTCATTGTGGTAATGGATTTACACATTTTTTATATTTAAGTGATTAAGATAATGGATTTACTAATTTAGCATTTGATAATTTTTTTTAATAATAATAATAAATTTAATATTTCGGGCTACACGGGCTTAATGGGTAGCCACGAGTATTACCCATATGTCTCCAAAGCCATCCCGTAGTCCGAACCCATTCGAGTAATGGGTACCCACTACCCATTAAGAAACGGGTCGGGCTCGAAGGTACCCACTACCCGGCGGGCCAACTTCCAGCCCTACTGGATCGGCGTGAGGGTTTTTGGAAAATCGTACAAAGACGATTTGTCTGCTAAGAATTCGGATTGCTTGTTTGACTATGGTCCAAGCTCTGTCTTCTGTCAGTAGTGTTGAATCCTCCAAGTGATGGATCTAAGTAGTGTTTAATAGTAGTTGCATTAGCGTTTAGCCCCCTATCTGGCGCGCCAATTGTTCCAACCTTTTAGCGTCGGGTTGGGATGAGCTTATGGCTCCCTAACTCTAAGTGTGTATTGGATCCTTTTAGGTCGGTTAGCCAGATCTGGCCTTTGGGTATCTTGCCCTTAGAGCATCTCCAATGGTAATGTGTAAAAGCTTTAAAGCTTTTAGAAAAAACTTTATAACCATCGAGGAGTATGAGGTGGCACTAAAAGCTTTATGTACATAAAGCTTTAGGGACTACAATGGTATGGTTTAAAAGTTTAAAGCTTTAAGTGAAAATATTATAATCCGTAAAATAGTATGAGGTGGAAATTATGGAAGAGAGATGATGCAAAAGCTTTATGCAATTAACCAATCAACTCATTTCTTCCTCCTAATTTTTTTACATTATTTATTTATTTATTTAAATTAATCATTTTTTAATAATTTCCTACCAATTGATCATCCGACCAACCGCTATGATTTTGTCTTTTGGTTTGAATGAAGCATTGGTTAAATTCATGTGCTTTCAAGGTACGTTGCGTTCTTTCATCATCGCTCGTAACATGATCGTTGTAGTATTTTGCTATTCGTTCCCAATTGCCTTTCACACTATCAGTTGGGATGATGAGGTAAGAGCTTGCAAGCAATTGGTCATCTTCAACGCTCCACCTCTTGCGACTTTCGTCATTACTCATTCCGTCGGACTCCACCATATTATCAGGTCTTGTATCGACAGACGGTGTTGGCATACTTTGTGGTGTATATTGTGGTTGCATTGCTGGATTGAAATACTCATAGTGTGGATACATGGGGATATGAGGGTTTGAATGATATGGAAAATTCGTGATACCTTAGCGTTCTTGAAACTGTGAAAAACCTTGCACTTGAGGTGGTGGAGCCATGTGTTGAGGATGAAGTGGTTCGTCATCATGATGACTACCCAATAACCTCATGAAATAATTTGACTCCATGTGAAAAAGTTAGTAAGGATAAAGTTTCCTGTAATTCAATTTATAGAGGTGTTTTCATTCTTATCATCTTAGATTATGCGAAGTATGTGGGATACCTCCAACACATCATGTATTTCTGTTTCAGTAACGACAACCCTATATTGAAGATATTTATTTTTAGGTTTATACTAATTAAATACATTTTTCATAGTATTCCATCAAATACCTAATTTAAATTGAGTTTGACATGTTTATCTTCAAATAGATGTATTAATTTAATAATATTTTAATTATATTATTAATTATTAGATGATTTATTTGTCGATTTCATCATTTGTAATTATATATACTTATATTCTTAATTAAAAAATACTTGGAGTGCTAATACATGGCTTTTGGAGCTAATGTGGTGTACTGAATGCGCACCAATTGATGTCATGAAAATGATAGGTGGAATGGAAGGTCCCAAAATGCAAAGTGATCAAACTAGGAGGTTGTATTTGTACAAGGGGCTATTAGTAAAGTTGGCAAAGTATAGGGGGATAAAGTGATATTTTCTCTTAATATTTTAATCATAATATATTATTAATTAATATTCAAATGTTTATAAAGCTTTATAAATTTTATGTTATTGTGAGAATAGCTTTATAAGTTAGAGTATTTTAAAAAAGTAATGTGGCATACTTGTTAAAACTTTAAATTACTAAACCATTGGAGATGCTCAGAGCATCATGCTCTTAGGGTATGGCCCCATTGGGCCTATAAACATTTTAGTGAGTATTATTACATTTTAATGAGTATTCCTAAGTCTCAGCGTTATCGTACTTCCAACCTTCTCATTTTATGTCATGAAGTTTAAAATTGTTGAAATTCTAATATGACTTATCTTATATAATCGTCTTTTGGGGGGTGAGGGGAAATTGTGCAAAAATATTTATTGAAAATGAAAAAAATAACAAAAATACTAAAAAATAAATAAACAAACAAGAGAACAAATATGAAGGCTAACAAATACCCCACTTCATGAACTTTTTGGATCCATTAAATGAAGAGCATATAATCCACTCATATTCCAATAATGATTTTGTGTTTAGAAATTGGATTAAACATGTAAATCCTTAAACAAGAGAGTCGGTGTGATTTACTTTACCATTTACAAAGAATGCAACTTTTTAAAGTATATATGGATAGAATTGTATTATATTGTTTATGGCGGCCGCTACTTGTTTGGGTCATGCACGTTAAATTAAATCAAGTGTGGTATAGTCAAAGAACCATATTCTTTTCCCAGTTTCTATATCTCTAAACAATTCACAATATATATTTATAAAGCAATACCTTGTTTAATATGGGAAAATAGCACTTTGCCCCCCTCTACTTTCCCAACTTAACAAATAGCCTCATATACTATAAATCACTCTTTTTACCTCCTTCTATTTTAACTACTTTGCCATTTTGGTCCTTCAATTTCAACTTTCTTCTTCTTAACATTAAATCTAGACACATCCACACCGACAAAGAGATATATCGGAGGTAGGAGATGTAGAGTTGGTTAGGGAGTTAAATTGTGGAGGTATCACGAAGAGTATGGTGAAATACGAAGGATTTTAAAACCACACGTTTTATTCGTCAATTTCATCCTTTCTAACCATATATATAATTAAATTCCCAACTAAAAACATTTAATAAGCTAATACATGGTTGTTGGAGCTAACGCGGTGTACAGAATGCGGATCAATTAACGTCACGAAGACGAAAGTTGGAACAGAAGGACCCAAACGACAAAGTGGTCAAAAATAGGAGGGGTAAAAAAAGTGATTTATAGTGTAGGGGGCTATTTGTTAAGTTGGCAAAGTAGAGGAGGTCAAAGTGATATTTTTGCATTTTAGTAACCTCTTCTTTCTTTAGTTTTGTAAGATATTAAACCTTCAGATCCAGTTCACATGTACTATTAACTATTCTATGCAAAAGGAACCTTTGAACCTTTATCAAGTGTGTGGAACAAAAGTTGGCGATTACTACAATGCGTGATCATTGATCAAGGCTTCGTCACGAGGTCACTAACTTATCATACTTAAACATTTGTACCTACCTAGAATTAGGTAACACTGGTTTTGTTATTAATTATTAAGCTCATGCCTAATTCACACACACCATAGTATTTTGTGTCAAATACATTTGTGGTTACTTAAGTTTAGGGTTTGTAATAACATAGTCACTTAAGTTTTAAATCTAGCATTGCACTCATTGTAGTTTAGATAGACTTTGTAACCCAACAATATTTTCGTCCGATTCTATTTCATTTTTCATTAAAATTGTGACGTTGTAGTTGAAAGAATGATTGGAATATTTACCCACACCCAATCGTGTGCTTCTACTTGTATATTTATAGTAGGAATTGGTTACAATATCACAAGATAAATACAAGAATATTATGGGATAAATACAATAGGAAATAGAATTATCTTAATTGATTACTAGGATCCTTATCACCCTCCCGCAAGCCAATGGCTGGATAGACAGTGAGCTTGAGGCGTAATGTCGTGAACCGTGGGGCTGGAAGTGGCTTCGTTAGCGCATCTGCTATTTGGTCTTTGGTGGAAACATAGGCGACATGTAGCTGCTTTTTGGCCACCTTTTCTCGGACGAAGTGGAAGTCGATCTCAAGATGTTTGGATCGTGAATGAAAGACCGGGTTGCGGGTCAAATATGTGGCGCCTATGTTATCACACCAAACCGTCGGTGCAGCCGGCAAAGGAAGGCCAATCTCGGATAGTAGCGAGGTGAGCCATAGTACCTCGGACGAAGCCGTAGCGAGAGCTCTGTATTCAGCCTCCGTGGATGACCTTGATTCCGTCCGTTGCTTCTTGCTAGACCAGGATATTATACTCGGGCCAAGATAAGTGACGTAGGCACTCGTCGATCGTCGGTCCGTAATGTCACCTGCCCAATCCGCATCTGTATAAACCGATAAATTATGAGAGTTATGTTGATAGAGGGTTATACCATGTGTCATCGTCCCTTTTAGATACCGTAGCACTCGTTTCAAGCGAACCCAATCGGCTTTAGTCGGCTCGTGCATAGTCTGAGACAACTTATTTGTTGCATACGACACGTCCGGGCGAGTCATCTGAAGGTACTGCAGCCCGCCTATCAATTGGCGGAACAAGGTCGGACGATCGAAAGCGGTGTTGTCATCCTCCGCTTTTGTGCTGTAGTAGGGCGTCGCTACTAGATTAGCCTCTTGGAGGCCAGCTTTTTGTAGGAGCTCAGTGATATACTTTTCTTGGCATAAATGGAGGGTGTTGGGTGTTCTGCTTACTTGAACGCCGAGAAAGTAGCTTAGAGGACCAAGGTCTTTGAGCTGGAATCTTTCCGCTAACTTAGCTATGACACCCTTGATTGCTTCGTCGGAGGCTCCCGTCACTATGATATCATCTACATATATCAACATATAAATGGGTAATGGGTGAGTTATGTAAAACAACGAGTGGTCGGTCTTGGATCCCACAAAACCGAGCTCAAGAAGCGCATCTCGTAGGCACGAGAACCAGGCCCTCGGAGCTTGCTTTAGGCCGTATAAGGACTTGTGAAGACGGCATATATGATGAGGGCGTTGTGGATCTATGAAGCCCGGAGGTTGAACCATATACACGAGTTCATCGAGGGTTCCATGGAGGAAAGCATTGGACACATCCAATTGCCTTAAGCTCCAGCCTTTCGCCACAGCCACCGATAGAATTAGCCGTATGGTTGCCGGCTTTATCACCGGACTGAACGTCTCCGAATAGTCAATACCCTCGGTTTGATGATAGCCCTTTGCGATGAGCCTAGCTTTGTGTCGTGCAACAGTCCCGTCCGGATTCCTCTTTATTTTGAAAACCCATTTATTCCCAATGGGTTGTTTTGTTGGGGATGGCGGTTCTAGGGTCCACGTGTTATTTTGCATGGGTGCATTAAATTCCTCAAGCATAGCCTCCCGCCACTCCTTCGGAAAGGCTTGCGTGTAGCAAGTTGGTTCGACATCGTCGCTAGATGTGCTTGCTGTGAAGGCGCGAGGTTTGAGATTACCCGTCCGGCTCCTCGTGATCATCTGGTGTCGAGAGGTGGTGGCTTGGCTTTGTGCTGTAGGAGGTTGCGGCGGCTCGGTGTTGGCTGTGTTATTTGGTGGTGTAGGAGGAGTCGGCAGAACTGGGACAGCAGGTGCAGGAGCCATGGGTAATAGAAGAGGGTTGGGTAGAGTTGGCGTTGGTATGGAGGTTGGTGGGGAGGGAGTGTCTGCTTGATTGAGTACCGAGGGCACCTGAAAAGGAAACGTCAATTCGTCAAATATAACATGGCGTGAGATATGAACCTTATACGTAGACAAGCTTAAACAATAATAGCCTTTATGTTGTAGACTGTATCCCAGGAACACACTAGGAGCCGACTTCGGCTCAAGCTTATTAGCCGCATAGGGCTTGAGCCAAGGGTAGCATAGGCAGCCGAATACCCTGAGTTCTGAATAATCTGGATCAACACCAAACAAGCATCGATAAGGGTTATCATAATTTAACACAGATGAAGGTAGCCGATTTATCAAGTAAACAGCAGTTCGGAAAGCATAGGTCCAATATTGAAGAGGAAGTTTCGCCTGGTGTATCAAGGTGCGTCCGAGCTCCGTCACATGCCTATGTTTCCGTTCGGCACACCCATTCTGTTCCGGTGTATGAGGACACGAGCTTTGGAAGGTGATGCCTTGTTCAACCAGATATTGCGCCAGTTTCTGGTACTCTCCTCCCCAATCTGCACGGAAAGTTCGTATAGGGCGAGCAAAGTAGTTTTCTGCCATTGCCCGGAAATTTTTAAACACATCTAGCAAGTCAGACCGATAACGAATGAAGTAAACCCAGCTGTACTTGCTGAAATGATCATAAAAAAGAACATAATATCGCTGATTATCCACCGAGGTAACTGGTGAAGGACCCCAAACGTCACTGCAAATCAAGTCTAATGGACCAGAAGTACGAAAATTAGACAAAGGAAAGGGTTGTTTATGCATTTTCTGATGCAACAATCCTGACAAATATGCGGAAGCCGCTTATTAGAAAAAGAAATATCCTTGCTCCGTAGCACCCTCTTCACGTTCTCTACATTTGCATGCCCCAACCGCTTGTGCCACTTCGAAAGTGTCGTCGCGTGCGCCTGAGGACCTATGCGATGTAGAAGAGAGAAAGGGATGGTGTAGAGGCCACCCTTACTCCGGCCTTGGTATAGGAGCCGCCGCGTCACTAAGTCCTGAATGCATACCCAATTTCGATAAAAAACAATAGCAAGATTGTTATCACGCGTTAGGGCACTAATAGACATCAAATTCTGACATGTCGTCGGCACCACTAGCATGTTATTGAGAGCAACAGATGATCCATTTAAAAAAGAAATAGCCGAACTGATGACACTCGATTTGACGTGATTATCAGCCTCATTTAAGCGACATTTCTTTGCTTAAGACATTGTTTTTAGGGTAGAATAACGAATATTCAATCGATTGCCCTATCTCGTGCCAATTGTGTTACCTTGGCCCGTTTCGGGTCTATTTGATGGTTTTCTAGTGTTTTTGTGTTCGCACAGGTTTTCGCCGTCAAATAAAGTAGCCATGGACGTGTCTAAGGCATTGGAACCTCGAGGAACCAAACCGGAATCGATCAAAGGAGCCAATCAAAGTCAAAGCAAATCCCTACCCGACTACAAAGATATTTTCGCCGAAAATACCCTATTGATTTCGGCGAAAATAATAGTACAAACCAACTGATGCCGAGTCAAAGGTATTTTCGGCGAAATTGATTAACTCTTCGATCCGAAAATAGAGTACAGAGAAATCAGCCGGCGGTGTCTTCAATTGCAAGAATATTTTCGGCGAAAATAATCCCTTATTTTCGGCGAAAATAATCCCTTATTTTCGGCGAAATAATAGAACAAATCCGGCGACTTAGGGTTTAAGTATAAATACTTAAACCGGCGGCCCAAAGGGGGAGAGGAATCAAGAAAACAATTCATTATTCATATTTTCACAAATCAGACTTTTGAGAGTCAGCCGACTCTAGGGTCGATAGATAGAGTTTAGAGAGTTCGAAGATCCGTGGAGAGATCGTGACGCCATCCTTCCACCTCGGAGAGCTCGGAGCTTAAAGTTGAAGATCTAGGAGATTGAAGCTTCGCGGGAGTCGTCAGAATTAGGTTTTTCAGTTCTTATCTGTTCTTCCTCTGTATGATGATCTTCATTGTTGCCTTTGATTCTCTTGTTTCTGATATGAGTAACTGAACTTGTAGAGCTTATATTAGATGAACCCTAAGTGACCCAGGGCTTTAAAGCGGTCACGGATCGGCGGTGATTAGATTCGAAATTCAATCAGTTCTTTTTCATGTTTGATTCGTTCTTCATTGTTCATGTTTCTTGTCTGGATTGATCACCTAGATTAGATTCTTGTTAAGCTAAGGATAGAAGCGAACGCTCGCCTTACTTTAGAACATTGAATTGAACAATTAACCTTATAATTGGAGCGTGCCTTTCGTAGGAACCGGTTAGGGTTAATTCACTGCAAGAGTAACTCATTAATCATAAGTAATTACACCAATTAATTAAGTCGTTGCGAGAGGCGACCGTACCCGGGCGGCTAGTTAATCTTGGTAGTTAGAACGGATAGAGCGAACGTTCGTCGGTCTTAAACCTAAGGGTAAGGAGTTATGGTGGTGTCTTAGTAATTGATTGAATGAGAATCGAAATCCGCTGATCTGTTGATTGCCAATGCTCTAGGGGACGAAGGGGGATTCAAAGTCTAAGTTCGTCTATCTTCTCGTTAGTCAACCTTTTACTTTTCTGTCTTTTATTTTCCTTTGTTCATTAGATTAGAAATCGTGGAACTCACACCACGCACTAAGTGTTCAAACCTGAATAAATTGCCAGCTTCTTTGAGTAGTCAAGAAGAAGAAACCTCGAGTCGAATACGATCTAGTCTGCCTTGGTAGATTAGTTATTTGATACCGCTAAAACTGCAGCTATCAAATTGGCGCCGTTGCCGGGGACTCTTCTAATTGTTTGAAAGAAGAGTTGGCAAATTATTCTTCTACCTTTCCGCCTTACCATTTATTTTTCTCCATATTTTCATGATTTACCTGGGTAGTGCTTCTTAGTTTTGATTATGCAGGGTAACAGGTGGGATGACCGGTACCGAGAGCGGTACTTCAATGAAGCACCATATCCCGATGATTATCGAGAAATGCTACATCAACAACAAGAACAGACGGCGAGATTTGACTCCCTCTTTGATAAGATCTCTTCAATGCTACAAGGTTACCAAGAGATACACCAACAAGAGCATCGAAGAGGCGCTAGAGATAACCAAGAGATGCTTCATGAACATCAACAATGCTCGTCAAGAACCCAATCTGCCTTGGATAATATTTCTTCAATGCTACAAGCTCATCTCGCGACGGACATCAAGCTCGAGCAACCAAAGCAGTTAATGACAGAAGACGCTCAAGAGCATTTTGAAGAAGAGCCAGAAGCTACACACGACCAGCAAATTCATCAAGAGGTGTATATACCGGCTCATTAGCATCGACAACAGACGGCAAGAGTAGAATCCGCCTTGGATGATCTCCTTTCGATTATACAAGCTCGTAACGTGATGGATGTCGAGCTCGAGCAACCAAATTCACTAATGGAAGAAGATGCTCAAGAGCCGTACGAAGATGAACATGACAACCTCACCCATGACTATTGCGAGCTAGAAGCATCTGTTGAAGAATCCTTGGCGGTGGTGGTTGATGAAGACAAAGAGCCAATCCATCTTGAAGTTGAAGCCGAAGAGGAGCACATAGAGATTGAGGAGATACCCTCACCTACACTTCCGCCGAGTCAACCTGTAGAGAAGATGGAGCTCATTGAACATGCCACGCCGTACTACCTCTTTCCTCCTCAAGTAGGAGAATTCAAGAAGAACTGGTCATCCAACCAAGATCGCAATCTATTGGAGCACTACCGGTTACATCACCCTTCTGGAGTGCTACATGGCACTCAACCGCACACCTTGAAGAAGACGATTAACTTCAAGGAACTCCTAAGTTGGGGTCCCTAACAGGTACCGTCCGGCTCAAGGACGTTAAAAGAGAGCGCTTCGTGGGAGGCAACCCACGGCTGGAGTCCGTTTTTTGAATTTTTGAGTCAGTATTTTCGTCGTTCGAGTCAGGTTTGGGGGAGCCAAAGTGTCAGTTTAATTTTCTTTCGTTTTAATTTGTTTTTCGTTAGTTTTTGAAAAAAAAAGTTTGAAAATAAATTTTCGGCGAGAATTGAAAATTCTCGACCGCAAACAAGTCACAGGAGCGTCCATTTATTTTTGTGTGTTTTCCGAAGATGTTTTCGGCGAAAACTCCTAAAGTTTTCGCCGAAAACTTGTGTTGTTTTGAAAATCAGTTAGTTTTTTTTCGGCCCGATTCCAACGCATACTTAATCGTCCAAATCGGAGCTCTGTAGCTCCAGTTATGCCCGAAACAAGTTTTTCACATTTTTGGCCAACTTCGTCGCTTTCCGTCCATTTTCTTGAGTCGTGTCTAAAAGGTTAGTTGTTGGGTTTTCAATTTCGAATCTTTTGACATATTGATTGTTGAATTTCGACGAGTTTAATACCGGTCTACCTCATTTTGCGTGTCTGCTATTTCGGTGTGATTTTTTCTGAACTAATTGAGCTTGGATGATCTAGATTGCTCTAGGAGTGTCGTGCCGTGAATTTGAAAAAAAAAAGAGTCAAAATATTTTCAAAATTCCCCTTAACCTTCTTTGTTCGACTTTTATTCTGTGTGGATCCGGGACACTTGTCCCGGTATCCTTTTGATCTTTTTTGTTGTTTTTGTTTTATAGGAACTCGAGTAGCTACTCCGCTCCACTCCGGACTCTCCGTGTTCATCCCCTACACCGACCATCTCATCACAGGTTCTTCGTATCTCTCTACTCTAGTTTAGTCCTGTGAGGACACAGTACGATTTAAGTGTGGGGTAGGATGTTATAATTCTGTGATCATGCTTGCTATCTATAATTCTGTGGTTCAAATTTGAAAATTCTCTAGCATAGAATTGCTCAATTCTTGACTTTTGATGTTAAATTGACTTCAATTTTGAACAATGACGTCTAGACTGTTCCACTTAGAACCTGTAACCAACGTGTCAGAACTGATATTAAATGAGTCTAGGTCAGAACAGATCACAAATCACTTCGGTAGATGAAACTTGAATTAATTGAATTGATTGACTTGTTAACAACAAAGCTCGATAACACCGTTCTAAGATGATAAATGCTAGCTTCTTCCATGTTTTTCACTCCATATTTGATCACTTGTGATTGTGGCTAGAGATTAGACGGAAATCCAATTCGAAATCTTGTGTAAAAAGTTATAACTAGCTAGGATCAAGTGGCTAAATTGGTTAAATCAAGTAATTAAGTGTTGCAAATCAATGCTAAGTTTTTGAAGTGCTAAAAATAAAGTTAGGCAAACCCGACACCTAAGTGAAGTGTTCGGGTTGAGCACTAGCAAAGGCACAAATACTGTGAGCTAGGCAGGTCCAACACCTAAGTGAAGTGTTTGGTATCGAGCACTAGTATGCAGTAAATAAATTAAAGGAAGAAGTTGAAACTTGAAGTAAATTGTGGTTTAAATTAGTCCTAGCTAGAACATGCAACGTACAGATCTAGAAACGGATGAAGTCGAGTCGATAGCCACGTCACTTTTCCTACCTCCGCATCCACATCATGGCTAGAGCTTAAAGTCTTTTTGATTAGAATTGGTGTTATCGTAGTCGGTTAATTATGATTAATTGTTTTGCCAAGAAACGAGCTTTGTTAAAACTACTACTTGAAGTGTGCAGAAATTAGTGAGATCGAAAACTTGTTTGGTTGATGTTCTTGCATGTGTAGGTCACTCTTTCTACGTGGAATAGTCTAAACCAAATTGTTAGAATTGAATCTCGGTTTAATCTTGTGTCATTTGTGAATTTGAGTATGTTCTAGTTCAGTTTGCTTGAGGACAAGCAAAAGCTTAAGTGTGGGGTATTTGATGACACTCGATTTGACGTGATTATCAGCCTCATTTAAGCGACATTTCTTTGCTTAAGACATTGTTTTTAGGGTAGAATAACGAATATTCAATCGATTGCCCTATCTCGTGCCAATTGTGTTACCTTGGCCCGTTTCGGGTCTATTTGATGGTTTTCTAGTGTTTTTGTGTTAGCACAGGTTTTCGCCATCAAATAAAGTAGCCATGGACGTGTCTAAGGCATTGGAACCTCGAGGAACCAAACCGGAATCGATCAAAGGAGCCAATCAAAGTCAAAGCAAATCCCTACCCGACTACAAAGATATTTTCGCCGAAAATACCCTATTGATTTCGGCGAAAATAATAGTACAAACCAACTGATGCCGAGTCAAAGGTATTTTCGGCGAAATTGATTAACTCTTCGATCCAAAAATAGAGTACAGAGAAATCAGCCGGCGGTGTCTTCAATTGCAAGAATATTTTCGGTGAAAATAATCCCTTATTTTCGGCAAAAATAATAGAACAAATCCGGCGACTTAGGGTTTAAGTATAAATACTTAAACCGGCGGCCCAAAGGGGGAGAGGAATCAAGAAAACAATTCATTATTCATATTTTCACAAATCAGACTTTTGAGAGTCAGCCGACTCTAGGGTCGATAGATAGAGTTTAGAGAGTTCGAAGATCCGTGGAGAGATCGTGACGCCATCCTTCCACCTCGGAGAGCTCGGAGCTTAAAGTTGAAGATCCAGGAGATTGAAGCTTCGCGGGAGTCGTCAGAATTAGGTTTTTCAGTTCTTATCTGTTCTTCCTCTGTATGATGATCTTCATTGTTGCCTTTGATTCTCTTGTTTCTGATATGAGTAACTGAACTTGTAGAGCTTAGATTACATGAACCCTAAGTGACCCAGGGCTTTAAAGCGGTCACGGATCGGCGGTGATTAGATTCGAAATTCAATCAGTTCTTTTTCATGTTTGATTCGTTCTTCATTGTTCATGTTTCTTGTCTGGATTGATCACCTAGATTAGATTCTTGTTAAGCTAAGGATAGAAGCGAACGCTCGCCTTACTTTAGAACATCGAATTGAACAATTAACCTTATAATTGGAGCGTGCCTTTCGTAGGAACCGGTTAGGGTTAATTCACTGCAAGAGTAACTCATTAATCATTAGTAATTACACCAATTAATTAAGTCGTTGCGAGAGGCGACCGTACCCGGGCGGCTAGTTAATCTTGGTAGTTAGAACGGATAGAGCGAACGTTCGCCGGTCTTAAACCTAAGGGTAAGGAGTTATGGTGGTGTCTTAGTAATTGATTGAATGAGAATCGAAATCCGCTGATCTGTTGATTGCCAATGCTCTGGGGAACGAAGGGTGATTCAAAGTCTAAGTTCGTCTATCTTCTCGTTAGTCAACCTTTTACTTTTCTATCTTTTATTTTCCTTTGTTCATTAGATTAGAAGTCGTGGAACTCACACCACGCACTAAGTGTTCAAATCTGAATAAATTGCCAGCTTCTTTGAGTAGTCAAGAAGAAGAAACCTCGAGTCGAATACGATCTAGTCTGCCTTGGTAGATTAGTTATTTGATACCGCTAAAACTGCAGCTATCACAAACCAGAGTGTGAGATAGGGACGAGATTACCATCGCTAAGCTGAACTTGTTCGGTGCCCTGGTACTCAGAGTGAAGGGCGAGGTTCGAGAGGTCATTGGTGAGATGATGAGTGGCCCCGGAGTCTAGGGTCCAAGCAGGTGTTGGCTGGGACGGGGACACGAAGTAGTGTGCTTGCGGAGGTTGGTGGTTCTGTCGTGGCGACGGGCACATCTTATAGTGGTGACCTTGCCCATTACAATTGAAGCAGACTAGCGATCGTGGTTGGTACACCGGCTGGGGATAACTCTGCTGGCTTGGAGTGTAACCATAGGTCGATCGCGGCCCATATGAGGGTCGTGGTTGATAGCGAGGAGGCGGAGGGTTCCCGACTCGACTGGGATAGGAGGCAGCCGGTCCTCGATCACGACCACGACTACCGCGTCCTCGTCCGCCTGTCGGTTGACCCGTGTAATGCACCTGAGGAGAAAGGAGCGACGCGGCTGCTTCCTCGACGGCAAGCTCCATTTCTTCCGAGATTAATAGCCCATGTATCTCCAAGTAGCATGGGGGTTCGACTCGATTGTGGAGGGACCGAACCAACGGACGGTATGTTTGAGGCAGCCCCCGAGTGATGCTGTCGACCAGGTCATGCTCTCCAACCGGGGCTCCGAGGGCTTGAAGCCGATCAGCCAAGTTCTTAGCTTTCTGCAAATAGTCAGACATAGTATCATTATGTAACTTTATACCATGAAGTTGATTCCTCAAGCACCTGATTTGAGACTGACTGCCCGAGCCGAACGCCGTAGCAAGTTCCATCCAGGCTTCTCGCGCCGTGCCTACGCCAACGAGAGTGTGGATGACTGTCGGGGAGAGAGAGTTGATGATCCAACCCAGGACGAGCTGGTCGTGGCGGTACCACTTTGAGTATTCAGCAGTGACGACACCCGCTTCATTGACTCGGGTGGGAGCGGCGGACGTGCCATTGACGTGGCTGATCAGGTCATAGCCAGCGAGAAACGGCTCTAGTTGCATCTTCCAAAGCACATAGTTCGTTGCGTCAAGCTTTACAGCCAAGCTCGACGGCGGAGAGGGGAGTTGTTGTTGCGGGTTGGCGGCGGCCATGGTGATGTGCGGTTAGGGTTTTAGGAAGAGAGAGAGAGAGGATATTGGCTAGGGTTGGCCGAATAAAAAAAAATTATGTGGAGGCTCTGATTACCATGAAAGAATGATTGGAATATTTACCCACACCCAATCGTGTGCTTCTACTTGTATATTTATAGTAGGAATTGGTTACAAGAATATCACAAGATAAATACAACAATATTATGGGATAAATACAATAGGAAATAGAATTATCTTAATTGATTACTAGGATCCTTATCAGTAGTGTCGTGTCAGACAAAAATTAATATTATTTGGACCCTAAACCCCAACTGATTTATAAACCAACTAATAAGTGCTCAATTTAAAATATGAAAATCCTTCCCTTCCTATTAATATTATTCGGATTGTCAACCGGGTACCCGGGCCCGGCCCGGACCCGCGTTGACCGGGCTCCGGGCTACCCGGTCACTATCCTCGGGCCGGGCTCGGGTTGATTATTTTGCATTCGGGTAGCCCGGTTGACCGGTCCGGGTTTAGCCCGGCCCGGCCCGCCCGATTCTCACTCCTACGCAAAATATATGAGTCGTTGAATTTAGTAAAATCTCGATCAAAATCTTAGGGTCTTCCTAGCAATCGAAACATGAGAATATCTTGTTTAATTACATATTCAACAAACCTATCATACTTATTAAGCCTCTGACATTCCAAACTCAACACTTCATCTTCCTTTAATTTGTTGTCTTGTTACTAACTCCTTTGTTTGCTCTTTTAGGGGAAACAAACTTTCCTCTACTGAGATAACTACCAAATATTATAGGTCGTTTGGATATTTGATTTGAGAATAGGGGATTTCAAATGTCTAGAAATTTAAAATGGCATGAGATTTGATGTCCCCTTGCTATTTGAAAAATAGAAGGTTTGGATGAATGATTTGGAGAGATATTGGGGAGCACAGTTCCGGAGACAGCAATAATAATGTTGTCTTGGAGACAGCATTAATCACAGCCCTTTATTTAATCTAACGGTCAATATTTTTTACTTGCTCTTTTTAAACTTTCATCTCATATGAACGAGATCTCTTTTCGGCAAACTATTTTCTCGGTCAAATAACGAGTTGGCCGGAGAGAGATCTTAACTTTTGGGACAACATTTATGTATGGCAGCGTCAATGATGACACACTAAATTTTTTCGTCTCTACAGTCTGTATGAATTTCATACAGAGTGTATATCATATACAGGTTGTACAATGACATACAAAGTGTACGAAGTTCATATAGAATATATACAATTTGTATGAATTATTTACAATCCTAATGTACGAAAAAAACAAATTGTACAAAAATAAATACAAAGTGTACCACTCTCGTACAAAGTGTATATAGTTGGTATACAAATTGTACAAAAATAAATACATAGTGTATAATTCACGTACAAAGTGTATACAGTTCCCCTACAAACTGTACAACAATAAATACAGAGTGCACAACTCTCGTACAAAGTGTATACAACTTGTATAAATAGCAATACGAGATGTATACAGTGTGTATAGACCGCATACAAACGGGCCAACAAGAAATTTATCAAGAAAAATATTTTTTTTTCCCATAATCATAGATCTAATGAAGACAATCACGTGGGTGGGAAATTTTTCGTCAACGGACGCTCGTGCAATTGGAAAATTCGTCGAGAAACTTTTTGGTGATGAAAAATGGGAGAAAATTCCAACAAACTAAAACAACTTGGAGATATAAACATAAGATTGAGACCACATGATTAAATAACTCAGATCTAACGGTGGAGGATAATTGTTGCATTGGATGCAACAAAGTTGCACCATTGTCATGAGAATTGTAGTAAGATATTGGGTAGGGAATTCATAAAATAAAAAATTGTAAATTAAATTCATGTTTCAAATGACCAAAATGTCTTTCATTAATCATCTACCAAAATTTGATGGCTCATATATGTGGGTTAATTGTAAATAGCTGAATTAGTTGAGGTAAACTAGTAAAAGTGTATCAAATCTCTCACAGACTCCCCAAAATTCCTGTTTTATTGTGGTGATTTTAAAAACTCTCCCAAATCACTTTGGGCTTACTTAAGAGATTTGAAATCTCTCTCAATCTCCACATATATTTGAAGCCCAAACAAGAGATTTTAATGAAATCTCTAGGACAGAAATTTAGACCCTAAATTACCAAAAATTTCTCTCTCAAATCACCTGTCCAAACGACCCGTTAATCTCATGTCATTCTGTTCTTTGGTAAAGATACTTTGTATATAAAAATCATCCTCATTCACTTTGTCATCCTACACACCATCAATTCTCTTGTTTGGAAATGAGAAAGATGATGATACAAAACTACGAGAGTACGAAAATTGAGAAAATAATGCTACATTGATGAGGAAAAACACAGAAATTTTAGAGAATTTTATCGGTCAAATACTTGAGTGGTCCCGAAACTTTGGGTCGGGTTATAAACTCGTCCTGAAACTTTATTTTGATACAGACTCATCCTATTAGTACAAACCCCGTTACAATGTAGTCCCATTTGCCACGTCATCCAGTCTACATCATTTAAAAATAATAAAATAATAGTTTTGACCCAAACCAATCTAAACCTTTTAATCAAACCGATCAACATAAATTAATTCAAATCAAATCAGGTTCCATTCAACCCAAGATAACCCAAACCAATTGCCTTCATGGATCTCTGGCGTACTAACCAAATCGTCTCCTTCTGTAACTGAGTCAACTCGTTCATTCGTGCTAATCGACTCGCAAGAGGTCGGGGTCCAACTCGTCCACACTCTACTAGCCTGCGCCGATGCAGTTCAAAATGACAATTTGAAGCTTGTCGATGCACTCGTCAACACAGGGTTACTACCAGCATCTCAATCAATCAAAACCCTTCAATTAACCTTCTGTGGAATCCTTCACCTCTTCCTTCCCCAATCTCTGCCACAATCATCTCACTCTTCACCCCCATCGCCCAACCTTCCGTGGAATCCTTCACCGACTGGTGTTCTTGTCTGAGGGCTTTCTAGCAAGTTCGTTCAGATCCGACGCCGATGGCCTCTTCCTAACCGAGCCGCGCCACCACTACCATTGTTGTTGACGTCGTCGTTGATCTTGACCGTCGGCCGCCGCTACCTCGCTCTGACGCCTTTGTTGTCAGATCCGCCGTCTCCTCCGTCAAATCCGTCATCGTCGCCATTACTTCCTGTGTCGACCGCCGAGACGAAAAAGTAGCTGGTGCTGAAGCCGTCGGTCTGCTTCGTCATCGTCGTTCACGGTTCGGCCACGCCAGAGATGGAGGCAATTGGTTTGGATGGGTTTGGAAGGAACCTGATTTGGTTTGGATTAAGTTAAATTGATCGGTTTGATCAGAAGGTTTAGATTGGTTTGTGTTAAAATTATTATTTTATTATTTTTAAATGATGTGGACGAATGACGTGGCAAATAGGACCATGTTATAACGGGATTTGTACTAATGGGACGAGTCTGCAACAAAATGAAGTTTCGGGACGAGTTTGTAACACGCCCCAAAGTTTTGGGACTACTTAAGTATTTGACCCGAATTTTATCTGACATAACATAAATAGTTTTAGGTAATTCTCATAAGAAAAATAGAGATATAGGATAAAAATAAAACTTAGGTATTCATACAAGCCGACAAATCTACCAAATCTTATAGCTTAAGTGACATTGAAGAGCTTTTTTAACCACATAGTGAAAAAAATGAGGAACAAACCCTCAGCCTGGAGGAAGACGCAAACAACCAGATAAAAGAAAAGGCGTCTAAGTATATTCAAACTTACTGAACTCATCTATCCATTCGCAAAATCTGGAATTTATCACTAATTGGCAAAATTGGTAACACTTTTTCACACAGATTTGCCTCCTCCCTTAATGTGTTGTTTGGTACCACCACTATTATATGCCCACATCACTCAACCAATCAAGCAAACACAGAGTGTCTTAAGAGTTTAGATGAGCCATCCCTAATATGAGCTATATGAACCATCGTTTAGCGGTTTGAGTTGGGTTCCACAAATATGTGCAAGAATCATAATATGGCAATAAGATAATGCAATATACCAACCCAAGAGATTTAATGAATCGTTGATAAATACCAGAACTCAGAGGAAACAGCACATCCAAAGACCTCCCCCAAACCAACCAACTACTTCATAAAGATGTTCTTGCCCGAATGACTGCCTACTCCAAGGACATCTGTAAGACTCTATACAATGACTCGTAGATGTGCATTGCTTGTCTGTCTGAATCTGTTCTTTCAATCCTGCAAGTAAGTTGGTCCGTATGGTCTAGACAGAAACACCAAAGGGAACAACACAAGACAATGATGATCGGACGGACAACAGATTTACTGGAACGATACACTTGGGAAGAACATCAATGTAAGAAGCTCCAGCATCAGAACCAAGTAGCCACCATTCTAATCTAACCTACCATACCGACAGCTTCATCTCGCCTCTTTAACAACCTACTAACTCTAACACAGATCAAACTCATCATTTTTGTTCGCTTCACATATCAACCACCACTTTATCCTCAGACAAAAATGCAGCAAATAACAGTTGGTTAATCACGACCATTTGCAGCATTTAAGATATTCTTTAAGATGGTAAACATTCTACCACATACAAGAATAATCAGATCTAACTGGACCGCAAAATGATTGAAAAAAGCCTTCTTTTATGTTCATCCCATCTAAAGAACCGGTACAACAAAATACCAAACAACACACAAGCTACCCAGGAGCAACTACCATAAGGATCTATGCAGAATCAACAAGAAACTTCTTTCCTTATGTATACCTCGTATGTCCAACACATAGCAAGGAAGTGCCCTGGTTAGAGTTAAAAAAAAAATAGAAAAACCATACCGAGAGAAACATTTGCTCAAGGATGAAGCTCTTTACAGAACAAATTTCAACAAGTCCGATAAATGTTACCACAATAACTGAGCTTTGGTTAAACATCATTGACAATTAGAGTCGTACACAGCAATAGCCAACCATTCAGTACTTGAAATCTCATAGGCTAAGCAGCTAGGGATATCAAAGTAAACAAGAACATCATCACATTGAAAAAAAGAACATTTATTACTTTTAATTTCCCTAAATATCATGTTCAATACCCATCAACTTCAACAACCAGAAGTTGAATGGTCTCGCGGAACATCACAGGGGCTACCTTCCAAACACGTTACCTAAAAGGAAACTCCATAAGTAAAACTGGAACTAAAAGGAAAATCCGACGGTGAAAACCTGACCACTTATCTCGCATCCTCGTTCACTCCTTGCTCTTAAGCCTCTCAATGCGGACATTGAGCTGCTCGATCTTGACGACCATGTTGGTGACGGAGTAAAGCAGCCAATAGAAGACGAGCGCTGCCGCAATCAACAAGGCGTTCCTCTGGCTTTTCATGATGGACTTCTGGTGGCGGAGCTGTTCGCTAGGGCTGCAGGAGTCCCCCTCACAACTCGGCCGCGTCTCGTACTTCCAGTAGATATCCATCAGCAGAAACAGGCAAAACGGAACAATGGACAAGAAGGGCTTCAGAAGGTTGCGAGTCACGGCGATCAGTCCCTTGCGCAGTCCGTCGAGGCCCGGGATTGTCAGGAGGAGGACCATGATCGCCTCCGCCCCGGCGGCGTATCCAAGCACCACCCACTCCAGTGCCATCTATGATCTTTTGAAACCCGAGAAGAATCGAAGAAGGAGAAATGGAGAACTGATTTCAGCTGTATGAATTCTAGATCTGACTCGCACACTTCCAGGTTTACACCGCGTCAAAAGTAATATACTTTTATTCATTTACTGAATTAATAATAATTTTGCTCACCCAAGTTTGGGGTAGATAACATATTCATCACTCAAATTTTATAAAAAATCATTGACTTGATTATTATCGAATTAGTCTCATCCACTTTTAATCAAAATTCCATCCGCTCAAAATGGTGTAAGCTAACTAAATCTGGAGGTAAGGGCGGACGTGCGACAAGTGTCCCAGAAGAAGCGAACCGTGAATTGGACGCATAAACATGCTTTGCAGGAAGAGATCACCAAGCTCTTGGAAGCTGGATTCATACGAGAGGTGCAATATCCGGAATGGTTATTTTAACGTTGTCATGGAGGGGAAGGCGGATGGAAGCTAGCGAATGTGCATAGACTTCACGAACCTCAATGGCGCCTGCACAAAAGATCCATATCTGCTCCCAACATTGACCAGCTGGTAGACGCCACAACGAATCACGAGACACTGTCTTTGTTCTCCGACTATCATCAAATTCCTCTCACAAAAGAAGATCAATAAAAGACGTCGTTCTCAGCACCCTTCGGCAATTACTGCTACAACGTAATTCCCTTTGGGTTGAAGAACTCCAGAGCAACGTATCAAAGAATGATCGACCGTGTGTTCCAAGACCAGTTGGGTCGGCACATGGAGGCGTATGTGGACGACCTGCTCATAAAAAATAAGGTCGGGAGCGACCATCTGGCCGACCTTCAAAAAACCTTCAATACCTTGAAGGTGAGCTTCGCCTGAATCCGAAGAAGTGCGTATTTGGGGCGTCTTCTAGAAGTTCCTACGATTCGTCATCACAAGTGGAGGGATTGAAGCAACCCAAAGAAAATTGAAGCAATCATGCGAACGCCGCCTCCCAAAACAGTAAGGGACATCAAAACACTTACTGGGCATCTAGCAGCAATGAATCTCTTATCCCAAAAATCACCGAAGACAGGCCTCCTTCTTCACAACGTTGAAGGATTAGCCAAGTTATATTGGACAAAGGAGTGTTCTAAGCGTTTGAAGAACTGAATGTATTCTTCACAACACCCTCATCCTCGTTGCGCCCTTCCAGAACAAGCTATACTTGTATGTTGTTAGTGAAGAGGGAGGAGAAGGAAGAGTGCTCTTTCTTCTACACTAGTAAGACTGGTAGATGCCGAGGAAAGGTACTCGCCTCTTGAAAAGTCGGTAAACGTCGTGGTCGTCACCTCCAGGAAGTTGGGCCCATACTTCCATGCTCACACCATACACATCATCACCAAATTGCCGTTCAAAACCGCGTTCAGATCAATAAGCGTGGCAGGGCGGATGGCCAAGTGGATAATCGAGATAAGTGAGTACGACGTGCACTTCCAACCCCAGACAACCATCAAAGTGGTAGCCTACTTTCTAGATGAGGTGGCGAAAGAAGTTCAACATCATAGTTGTAGACTACTTCACCAAATGGGCAAAGGTCGAGGCCCTAGCCTCCATCATGGTACTCCAAGTGTAGAAGTTCGTGATGAAGAGAATCATCACCCGCTTCAGCTTCCCGTTGGGTTTCATTTGAGACCACGACACACAGTTTGATTGCGCCTCATTCTTGGAGTTCTGTGAAGAATACAAGATTATCGTCCGCCTGACGTCTGTCGACTATCCGTAAGAACACGGGCAGGCGAAGCCATCAACAAGCTCATCCTTGATGACACTCGATTTTACGTGTTTATCAGCCTCATTTAAGCTACATTTCCTTGCTTGAATCATGAGTTTTGGGTAGTTTAGGGTGTTATCACTCGATTGCTCTAATTCTTACCGTTTTGGTTACTTTGGCCCGTTAGGGGTCTATTTGATGGTTTTCTAGTGCTTTTGTGATAGCACAGGTTTTTACAATCATTTACGTAGCCACGGACGTGTTCGGGAAGCGAGGAACCTCAAGGAATGGCCGGAGATCGATCTAGAAATCATACAAAGTCCCCAAGCAAATCCGCCCCATCTTCAACTGAAGTTCTCGGCGAGAAGTCCAAAGTTCTCGCCGAGAACTAATTCAAAATGTCACAGCAGAGAGACAGGAGGATCAGCCGTTTTTCAACTAATATTCTCGGCGAGAACTTTGAAAGTTCTCGCCGAGAAGTCTATCCTTTTTCAGCTGGATTTTGCAACCCTATAAATACAAACCGGCGACCATAATTTTGAAACACTTATTTCTTGGATTAATTTCCAGACTTGATATTTTGAGAGAGAGTTTAGAGAGTTTGAAGAGCCGGGAAGAGATCGTGACGCCATCCTTCCATCTTGGAGAGCTCGGAGCTAGGAGTTGAAGATTCAAGAGATTGAAGCTTCTCGGTTTCATCAGAATTAGGTTTTACAGTTCTTCTCTGTACTTCCTGTCTGAGATGTATTCCTTGATTGTTTTTTATTCTTTTGTTTTGAATATGAGCAGCTAAACTCATAGAGTTTAATTAGATGAACCCTAAGTGACCCGGGGCTCTAAAGTGGTCACGGATCGGCGGTAATTAAATCCAGTTTCAGATAGTTTCTCTTGCATGTTTGGTTTGTTCTTCGTTGCTAGTGTTTCTTTTCTAGCTTGATCACCTAGTTAGGATTCTTGTTAAGCTGAGGATAGTAGCGAACGTTTGCCTCACTTTAAAATACCAAATCAACAATTAACATATTCATTGGAGTGTGCCTTTCGTAGGAACCAGTTAGGGTTAATCCGCTGCTCGAGTAACTCATAAATCACTAGTAATCGCGCCAGTTAGTTTTCCATCGCAAGAAGCGAGAGCTCAGGCGGTAATTAATCTTGGTAGTTAGATCGGATAGAGCGAACGTTCGCCAGTCTTAAACCTAAGGGTCAGAAGTTATGGTGGTGTTTGAGAACTGAATGAATCGGGATTGAAAGCCGCTGGTCTTGTGATTTCCAATGTTCTGGTGACCTTAGGGGGATTCAAAATCTAAGCTCGTCTGTCGTCTTGTTTAGTCAACCAATCGTTCAATTGTTTTTTGTTTTCATTTCTTATTTATTGCTTTATAACTTAGAAGACGTGGAACTCACACCACACAAACTTGTTTAAACGTGAGTAATTTGCTGACTCATTTGAGTAAACGATTAGAAGAAACCCTGTGTAATACGATCTATCTTGCTTTGTGCTCGATAGTTATTTGACTACACGCGCGTGAAAACGCGTACGTCAATCCTCCAAGGCCTGAAGAAAAGAGTTGATGAATCCAAAGGAAGATGGGTCGAGGAGCTACCCAAGGTCTTGTTGGCGCATAAAACTCCATACAAGACCATCACGGACGAAACGCTATGCACGCTAGTGTACGGGACGGAGGTCGTCCTGCCAGTGGAAGTGAATCAAGCCTCGGGATCCAACACTTTGAGGCGTGCACAAATGAGGAGGCACCATAGAGAAGCCTAGACGTGATCGAAGAGAAGAGAGAAGACGCCAGCATGCGCCTCCTCGCGGAGAAAACGCAGTCGGCACGACGCTACAATGGCCATCTTTGCCCTCATCACCTAGCCGAAGGTGACTAGGTAGTTAGGAAGGTTTTTAGACCAATTCCCCAACACGGCAAGCTCAATGCAAACTAGGAAGGCCCCTACCGAATTAGGGAAGTGACTGGTCTAAGCACCTTCAAACTACAACACACATCAAGAGAACCCATCCATAAAACTTGGAACGCCATGCACTTAAGAAAGTATCACGCCGAGGAGGAGATGGAAGAATAGAAATGACTAGCTCTTATTTTTTTGTGCCTAAGTTATATTATGTATGCCTGTTATTTAATGAAAAGGCGAATTTGGGCACTAAACAATTATCCAAGTACTGTTAAAAAAGGCTTCAATGCCCTGATACCCCATTACGATATGAATCAAACGCTCTAAAATGGGTTCGAATCCCCTTAGGGAAGATCCAGCTCTCCACTCGCCTCCTAAGACTTTGGCACCCAGTTACCCCACGACGGCATGGCTCGAACTCCCTAAAAATGAGTTGAGATCTCCTTAGGGAAAATCCAGCTCTCCAACCGCCTCCTTAGGCTTCAACGCCCAGTTATCCCATGGCGGTACGTCTCGAACTCCCTAATAGAGTTCAGATCCTCCTAGAGGGAGATCCAACTCCTCATCCACCAATGAAGACTTTGATGCCCTGACACCCTATGATGGTGCGGCTCAAACTCCTATCCGCCTAGACTACTTTAATGACTTGTTACCACCGCGATGGTATGACTTGAATGCCCTGACAGAGTTGTCAAGATAGAAAGAGAGAATAGGATAGGCCGCGAACCCTTGGCATTTCATAAGAGAATGAGGAGAGGCCCTCAGCTTGTTCATATATAGACATAAGTACTCTCAAAACAAAGAAAAACAACAAGAAGTGTAAAAAACAAAAGAGTATGAGCATCCACGTTGCCCGTCAGCTTGGGAGGAATCCTCCTTGGAAGAGGATGAGGATTTCTTCTGCTTGTACACCCACCTAACCTGTAACACCCTAACCTATACATGACACCTAACCGGTGAATTAACATAATTACAGCGGAACATGATTTGGGTGTTACATTAACTTGCTCAATAGCTTGATATTTTTCTTGAAAATTTGACATGAGGTATTCGTATAGTGGACCTAACAGTTCTTCTCATCATACCTGTATAAAACATAACATATTTCTACATATACATACCATGAGTATCCACAACATCCAAAACCGTTATTAGCTCATGCCACTACTACAGACAAACTACCACTATGTATATCCTTACAATCCTGCAAACCACAAATACATATGCAATATATACACATAGATCACATGACAACTACAACGTGCCTTTACATGCCACACCTGCATAAGGGTCTAACATATGCATGAAAATGTGTCAAAAACATATTTAAGTGAAAACATGGATCTTTGGCCAAAATGCACTCCCTCGTAGACGTCCAAGCATGGAGTAGTTGAAGACCGTACCTCATCGAGCCTTCAACTCCTGGACCTACTGGAAGCTGTAAAGATCTCTACTGCTGCTGCTGGTCTGCTCAACCACAAGGATAAGCAGAGGAAAAGATAATAAAGAAAAGGGTCAGCTCATAGCTGAGTGAGTGTAATCATAGCATCCTGAGTTCAAAGCAAAGCATACCCCTAACACGTATCTAGCACATAAGCCAAAACACTATCGAATCTCAGCTATCATGACATCCCAATAGGCAAAAGACTCAACCACCTTGACATATGCACATGCGTCTTATCATATTTTAATTATTAGGCGTCTGGCTATTCCCATGCTATTAACTCTCCCGGACATGATTGCTTGTTATTCCGCACCACTAAGGGTGTGATCATGACTTGTAAAAGAACCTTCGCCATACCAAGAGTGAGGTTATAAACTTGATTTCATGAATGAGTCTACACCATACAAAGGGTGCGACTATAAACTTGACTTGATAATTGAGTAATAGCATGGGGAGCCCTAATTGCTACGTGAATGATCGTGAGACCATACCATATATGACTTGTGTTCTTGGTCATGATTCTTAACTTGATATTCCTTAACCTTAACTCGATCATTTAATGCACTTGACTTGCATATTCTGGACATAACAATACTTGACTTGACTTATAATAACTTAGGAGTCCCATAGTAGTACTTCATCGGGTCTAGCCCTCGTACCGGGTCATTCTCCTAATCATGAATCCAATTTAGCAACCAACACTAACATTGCAAATAACAGCAATATGAGCAAATTACTAATCATAAATATCATAGCACATAATAACGATATTAAAGGAAGCATGAAACACGGAATCACATAAATCACTTATTGATAAGCACGACAATAAAACTCGTATCAATCATGGTTCCACATATAACATGTAATTCCATACACCCCTAAGCAGTCGGTCTAATTCTCCTAGGTTCATACTAAGAATAAACGTAAATAACACGATACAACAAACTCGATATGCCGTGCTAATCCCTCACCGATTCTGATTGACGGAACTTCGATACTAACTTCTTTGTTGGAACTCTAATTCAGAACGACCTCCGTATCACGAACCATATACGAATACACGTTAATCTAACTCCCTTACCCCTCTCCTGCTCCCAAACTCTCACGCCTTTTCTCCCTGTTTTCTTCCTCTGGAACTCCCGTTCCCAAACTCTACTGAAGACTCTCTTTTTCAATAAATGCTTTACAATCGTATTTCTCTTTTTTCAAAAACCACTCACCTTAATTTCATTTTCCTAAGTTCAATGACATGGGTTTAATCATCCTTGTCATGCATTGTTTTGGGTGAAACACTATCAAATGCCCACGTGTATCATTTTATTTCCTAAGATAAGTCCTAACCTAATTCCATTTTTCTAACCAAAATATCTTATAATTATGTTCCCTTTATACTAAGTAAACGTGGGAAAAGTTTGAGATAATGACAAACTAATTATTCCACTCCAAGCCATACACGTCTAGCTTTAATTAATTTGATGGCATTTAAAAGTTTGTTACTGAACATAACAATTAATAGTAAACATGTTACAGTTAGTGTTATACATATATAGCAACAAGATAATCTGGTAGTAATAGTCAATTAATTCTATATGGTACGATAGGATTAGGATGTTACATAACCTCTCGCAGCAAGGTGAGCCCCTGGTCCTCAGTGAGAGAGAGGGAATCGATAGACTCTTATTTATACGCCTTGACCATCAATAACCAATTCACAACTT
The DNA here is from genome assembly GCA_034768395.1 of Linum lewisii. Classification (NCBI taxonomy): domain Eukaryota; kingdom Viridiplantae; phylum Streptophyta; class Magnoliopsida; order Malpighiales; family Linaceae; genus Linum; species Linum lewisii. The sequence goes on along the minus strand of CM068300.1, from coordinate 52,334,841 downwards.
GAAACATACAGTCGTGGTCCCATGAAAGCTCTGGTTGTGAAGAGCGGAGTTCATGGAGGATGGTCATCAAAGCACTGTCAATGATGTTACGCATCTTCCTACCAAGCTGATTCTCCACCTTGGCATCAACTTTCTTCTAGGCATCATTCACAACCTTCTGAGCCTCCTCGATGATCCTTTGTGCCTCTTTGGACACTTGTTGGGCCTCTTCGGCGGAGAGATCCTCCTTGCTCCTCAACTTGGACTCCTCCTTTATGCATTAATGGCCAGCTCATTCAGCCTCTCTTCCAAGTCAGTCACCCGGGTAGTTAAATCGGCTTTCACCGCCAGCTCCTTCTAGTGTGCCTCTTGAACCACCTGCAGTACACAGATATGGATAAAGGCTATTTGATCATATGCGAGGTGAGAAACATCGAGTTTAGAGGTAACGTCTACAAGGAGATGGGAAGTCTCGTTCTCCAGCTCCTTCTGAGCCTTGGTGTACACGCTTTTATTTGTAATTGTAGGCAGACGCTCTGGAAACCTACAGCTTGGACTTCAGGTCCTAGATCATGGCAGTTTGGCCAACACTCCCACCTGCCCTGTCAGCCCGATGTGCTTGATCCTCCGTCAGGAATACCCCAACAGACGTTATCAACTGCGCGAAAGGAAGAGCACAACTCAGCACAAGCCCCTAAAATCCTAAAATAAGAGAGAGGAAAAAAGTGTCTAGACATACCTTGGCACCTATGACCACTTGATCCATCACATGGCCCTCACACCCGTATCATCTTTGGGATGATCGATCCCCCATTCAGTGGCCAGGAGGACAGTTTCCTCTACCAAATCAGCAGTACCAGTGGGGGCGTAGGCAGTGTAGGCAGGTGGGCAGAGCCATAAGACAGACACCGGCCAATCGTGTGTCTTTTTCTTCTTGGGGGATCCTTGTCAAGGCCAGACTCTCCTGTCCTCTTCCACTTGTATATGGACTTATTCTAGGACCCTCCTTGACGTCATTGGACACTGAGAGGATCTTGGACCTTAGGCTTAGAGTCATACGTCTCCTTCAAAGGAGTCTCCTATTGGCGCTCCAAAGAATTCACTCTCCTTCTCGGCGGCAAGGCTTTGTCGTGCTTTGGAAGGGGATTGGTCTCAGAGCAAGAACCTCGGGCAATTGCCAATATCAGCGTGTCATAGATAGGTTTCCCTCCTAAAAGCGAAAAGAAGAAGTGGTCAGCAAGAATTAAAATCCAGTTGGTGAAGTAGTAGCATATGAAAAATAAAGAGTAGCAATTGACATAAATAAGATGGCCCCTAACCGCCCAATATCACTTTCCTCCAGAAGGAGAAGCCATTCTATATCCTTACACCCTCGGCGAAACTGGTTATAGTTTAAGAATTCATACACTCGGCTAATGTATCGATATAGTTAGAGGGCCAAGATAATTTATTGAATTTGGCAGACGACCCATACGACCAGGTAGGTCGAAGCAATCCAAACCATTCAACGTCCTCAGGAGCATCCTCTCTGAAGAAGAAGAAGGAGTGCCACCAAACCGGTTCAGCCTTAATGGAAACCCATGGCCCACTTCGCTGGTGCTTCTTCCGCTTTGTGAAGGTGATCCCATTCCGGGCAATATTTGCATGGTACAGAATCCATAATATCTTTGCGAAGGGGCAGACGCTCCGCTTTACACATGCGACCTTAAAAGTAGTCAAGGTCGCCAAGGCGTGGGGTTGGGGGGAATCTAGTGGGGACCAAGGGCGTCCATAACGTCGATCTTCCACGACTCCAATGGAAGGCAGGGTCCGTAAGAGAAAGCTCTAGTCCATCACCCTTGCCACGTAGGAGGAAAATTCTCAACCGAGTAGAGCATGGCGGGGGAGGCATATTTAAATCAGCAAGATATGTGGTAGTCCCTCGACATCCTTAAGAGGGAGGGCATCTTGAAGAAAGGGAAGTACCTAGAGCTGAAGACTTCTCTCCAGTCGGGCACCGACTCATCTCCCCACATCGCCTCCCAGGCAAGCACCTTGTACCCAGCTTTATCTCGATACGTCAATGTCAAAACCTCTGAAGGATTTGACAAAGCCAGTTTGATGAGCACAAAACACTAACAGTTGTTCGAATTCTAGTCTTTCATGGTTACTGCGGTGGAGAACCTCTTATGAGAGTGGTTCCACAGCTACTGCGCCGTTGGAAAGATGGGTCGCATCATCGTCCGACGCTTTGTCAGTGAACATAGTCTCCACGTGAGGATCAAAGGATAGATCCTCGTCCTCGGGGTATGGTGAACCTTTACCTGGGGCCTCAACTGACGCCTTGCCCTTGCCCTTACGCCCCTTTCCCTTCGGATGCGAGAGAGCATGTTGGGCGTCCTCGTCATCATCATCACCCTCCACGTTGATTCATTTTGGGTCTGAAGTGTCATCTTGTTATTCTCCAATGGTGGTTTTCTCGTGAGGGGCATATGATTTTGCCTCAGGAAAGAGACGCGGGTTTTGACTGCCATTGTCAGGAGCTGAAGGAGAGGTAGAAGACGAGGAAGAAGCATCTGAAGAGGTTGATGAGCTGGATCCACTACTATACCCTTCCGGGCCAGTGACCTTTCCTCCTCCGCTGACCAACGATCCTCAACATCTGAATGATAAGAGGAAGCAAAAATTAGAAGAGGCGGAGGGATAAAATTCAAAGATCGGTAGGGATCAAAAGAAGGAGAATTCAGACAAGGCGCATCAGAGCGGGGTTCTGCTCACACCCCTTGTAATGGTCCTTGTGTCGGTGTAAGAGGTCCTCTATCCCATCCAAGTCAAGTGACAATGAAGAACTCGAAGACATCGCGACGTAACAACTCAAAGAGTATGGAGCGAAATGATAGTATCCTACGCTCTCATACGTGTGGATGGAATAAAAGAAAATAAATAGAGAAGTTGAAGGGACGTTATACTTAGCTTTGACGAGGAAGAGGAGGATTCATATGTTGAACTCATCACGAATAGAGAAGAAGAGAGATGGAAAAGAAAAATGAAGGCGTACTCTAGCAGAAGAGCAGATGCTATTAGAAGGGGGCAGATACTCTCAAGAATTTTTAGAAAAAAGCGGTGCGAGTAAGTAAAAGAAGGAAGAGCCTTGTTTATAGTTATGACGTGGGAAGCTGAAGAGTCGCACACGCGACATGCATGCCACGTGGCAGTCGTCTAGTGAGGCCCCCATCCCATCACCACACGTGAGCCGTCAATAGGATAAACACGGTTCCCCAAAAGGACATTGTGACATCCTAGGCAAATTCCACATCAACAAAGCAGGAGAGAGATCCATCGGCTATGAGGAATAATTCAACCTTAACTGACATGGCGTGTTTTGGGGTGTAGTGGTGGGAGGTTTGATCTTGAGAAGAGGAGGTCATGGGTTTAAATCCCACCAACACCCAAAAAAAAATCTATGGGGGTTACGCCCAAAGCGGACAATATCTTGTCAGAAAAGGTTAGAATGTTACAGACATCCCCTAAAATAGATCTGCCGAAAAAGGATAGCCGCAACCTTGGATATAGGAATTAGGCGCACGAGGTGCTCCACGCGCATAGAAACCCTAACTGCACCAGGGCAAATGCTAATGATTCCGCCCTTCTCGAGCATAGATACTAAACCCATACGACGTCTCAGGCTCTGGTCACCCACCTGAGCCACATTATGGGGAAAGTGATGGGTCCCGAAGACGAAGATCCTGCTATGGGACATCGTTGCAAACCCATACTACACCTCATGCTCCGGTCACCCGCCTGACCCATGTTAGGGGAAATTGATGGGCCATGGGACCTAGGCCTACACATGTTTGTCCTCATCTCACAGCATCCGCGCGATGCCGCCCATATGCCATGTCGCACCAAAACCGTGACAAAGGCAGGTAAGGGCACAAACACTCAGACGTCACCTTAGTGGCAGGGCATCTGCCCTATCACTTAGCCACCAACTCCCTTGCGTCACCAGGAAGACCTGTCACCATCAGGTCAGGGACATCCCTTCTGACCACATTTGACACCGGTTCTACTCCTACTACGCTAAGGTCCCTCGAAGGGTCTAGATGACGCCTCACCATCAGTCCACTAGGAGAAGGACACGTGGGTGGACCACCGATCCCACGCCTTATAAATACTAGGTCATACATTTAATGAAGGACACGACCCACATACTGGGACTACATGCCTGATACTACACGCCCTCATGTTGCATGCTAAAGGCTATGGGCTTCTGTCCTCACTAAAGGGCTTACCCCACGGTACTTCTTTGTTATCTGCTCATTACACGCTTTCACCCCCACATACACTCATACACTATCTAACACCATTGTCATACGCCTTGCAAGGAGCTCAAGAACATCAGTGATATTGATGACACTAGATTTATCGTGCTTATCAGTCCTAATTAAACGACATTTCATTGCTTGAAACACGGTTTTAGGGGTAGTTTAGTGTGTTTTCACTCATTAGCACTATTTCCTACCGATTTGGTTACTTTGGCCAGTTTTGGGTCTATTTGATGTGTTTTCTAGTGTCTCTATGAGTACACAGGTTTTTGCGGTCAATTATGTAGCCTTAAACGTGCTCGTGATGCGATGAAGCCTTAAAGAATGACCCAGAATCGATCCAGAATAAAACCAATCAAAGAACGAGCCAATTTTGCACAGCACACAACATCTCGGCGAGAACTTCATAATCTCGCGGAGAACAAGTTCATGAAATTAAGCCAAATCCACGTCGAAAGTTCCCAGCAGATTACATGGATGTTCTCGGTGAGAAATTCCAAATTCTCGCCGAGAACTTATGAAGAAAATAATGCAAAGTCGCGTCAGAAATCAGAATTTAGTTTACAAAGAAGTTCTCGGCGAGAACTTCAATGTTCTCGCCGAGAACTAACCTCTTTTCCGCTGAGGTTTGGTAAACCATTATATAAGCAGCAGCGCATCATTCAGTGGGAGGATTCATTCAATATACTTTTCGGAATACAAAATTCCAGACTTCAGAGTTGAGAGATAGAGTTTAGAGAGTAGCTTGGAGTTCTCGGAGTGATCTTGACATCATCTTTCCACCTCGGAGTGCTCGGAGCTAGGAGTGAAGATTGCCAGAGATCAAAGCTTTGCTGGAGTCATCAGAATTAGGTTTTAAGTTCTTCTCTGTTCTTCCTTTGTATGATGAACTCCCTAGTTGTCTTTGATTCTTTTATTATCAACATGAGTAGCTAAACTTGTGTAAGCTTAGATTAGTTGAACCCTAAGTGACCCGGGGCTTTAAAGCGGTCACGGATTGGCGGTAATTAGATCTTAATTCAGACAGTTTCTCTTGCATAATTGGTTTGTTCTTCGTGTTCTGTGTTTCTTTTCTAGCTTGATCACCTAGATTAGATTCCTGTTAAAATAAGGATAGTGCGAACGTCCACCTTGTTTTAGAACATCAAATCAATCAATTAACCTATTCAATGGAGTGTGTCTTTCGTAGGAACCATTTAGGGTTAATTCGCTTCTATAGTAACTCATTAATCTTAATTAAATGCACCAGTTAGTTCTCCATTGCAAAAGTGAACCCACGGACGGTTAATTAATCTTGGTAGTTAGATCTGATAAAGCGAATGTTCGCGGAACTTAGACCTAAGGGTAAGGAGTTATGGTGGTGTCTGAGAACTAAATGAACTAGGATCAAAAATCGCTGGTCTTGTGATCGTCAATGTCCTAGTAATCTTAGGGGGATTCGAGTCTAAGCTTTGTCTGTCAAATTTGTTAGTCAACCCTCAATCAATCAATCTGTCTTTTAATTCCATTTCATTTTCTTTGCATTATAGCGTGGAACTCACACCACACACAACGTGTTTAAACCCGAGTAAATTGCCAGCCTCTTTGAGTAAACAATTTGAAGAAACCTCGAGAGATTCAATCTAGTCTACCTCTATAGGCTAGTAATTTGACCACTGTTTTACAGTACATCAGATATCCAACATTCAACCTCTAGTTGAACCACTTTACTGGTCCACTAGTCGAACTTGGCGGATCAATTAATAATCCAATTTTTTTATGAACTTGAATGGGAGAGGAGTGTTCCTAGGCAATTTCGAAGGTTTATAGTGGAGAAAACTTCAAGGACCATCTTGAGGCAATCAAAATCACGAATTGAAGAGCGAAACTACAAGTTTACTGACAAAATTAGGTTTTCGAATCTCTCTTTGTAAATCCAAGTTTTAATGTATTCTTGCATGATTTTAGACTTATTCATTATGAATGTGACTATGAGTATTTAATCTTTCATGCTTAGATTAGATGAATCATAGGTGTTTTAGAATGGACGATTGATTAAGGATTGACCAAAGTTCGAATTTTATACAAATGTTTTTCAGTTTATGTTGTTTCTATGTCTGAATGCTATCGTTGTCTTGATTGATCAGTTGTATTAGGATTTGGTACAATTAGTGTCACAGTTGTAACTGTGACTATTAGGTCCAGAAACTGTGACTAATGGTCTAGTTTCTTGTAGTGAAGCTCGACATGTCGAAGGCATACGACAGGGTCAATTGGAATTTTCTTCTCACTATGATGGAGGTAATGAGGTTCGGGCCGAGGTGGATGGAGTGAATTAGTGAAATCATCAACTCAACTAGATTTTTAGTGTTGGTTAATAGAATGGAAGCTCATGTGTTTCGCCCGACGAGGGGTCTAAGACAGGGAAATCTCATGTTCCCGTTCTTATTTATCATTATGTCGAATGCAATGTCCTTTATGTTACAAAGAGAAGTGGAGCATAAGAGGATTGTGGGTATTAAATTGAACCCGAGGTGTCTGATTTTAACCCACATGTTATTTGTGGATGGCACCATGACCTTTGGAAGGGTTGAGAAGAAGGAGGTCGAAGCAATTTTATCGACGGTTTGGTGTTACTGTAGGTTATCAGGGGATGCCATAAATGAAGACAAATCAGCTATCCTCTTCTCTGACAATTCCCATAGGGAAAGTAAAGATGAGGTTGATGAATTTCTTAATGTAGATCGAAATATTTTGCTAGGTCATGACACTCAATTTGACGTGATTATCAGCCTCATTTAAGCGACATTTCCCTGCTTGAGACACGATTTTTAGGGTAGTTTAGGGTGTTTTCACTCAATTGCTCTATTTCTACCGTTTTGGTTACTTTGGCCCATTATGGGTCTATTTGATGTGTGTTTCTAGTGCTTTTGTGAATGCACATGTTTTTGCCATCAATAAGTAGCCACGGACGAGCTCCGGAAGCAAGGGACCTCGAAGAATTGCCGGAATTGATCCAGAAATCAAACAAGTCATAGACCAGGACCTCCCCTGCCACAACTGAAGATTTTGGCGAGAACTCTCATAGTTCTCGCCGAATAGTTTTGAAGAATTACACGCAGGAGATCCAGGAGGAATCGCACTGAAGTCCTCGACGAAAACTTCCATAGTTTTTGCCGAAAACTCTTGAAGAATCAACACTGGACTTATAGGAGGATTTCCACTATAGTTTTCGCTGAAAACTCCCCTCTTTCCGGTTCAGATATGGACAAACCCTATTTATGCAAATCGGCGTACATCATTAAATATACACTTATTCCTTGGATTAATTTCCAGACTTAGAGAGTTCGAGAGAGAGTTCAGAGTTTCCCGGAAAGATATTGACGTCATCTTCCCCATCGGAGTGCTCGGAGCTAGGAGTTGAAGATTCTGGAGATTGAAGCTTCGCGGATTCATCAAATTAGGTTTTACAGTTCTTCTCTATTCTTCCTACCTAAGATGTATTCCTTGACTGTTCTCGATTCTCTTGTATTGAATATGAGTAGCTAAACTCTTAGAGCTTAGATTAGATGAACCCTAAGTGACTCGGGGCTTTAAAGCGGTCACAGATCAGCGTTAATTAGATTCAGATTCAGACAGTTTCTCTTGCATTTTTGGTTTGTTCTTCATTGCATGTGCTTCTTTTCTAGCTTGATCACCCATATTAGTTTCTTGTTAAGCTGAGGATAGTAGCGAACGTTCGCCTCACTTTAGAACACTAAATCAACAATTAATCTATTTAATGGAGTGTGCCTTTCGTAGGAACCATTTAGAATTAATCCACTGCTAGAGTAACTCATAAATCACTAGTAATCGCGCTAGTTAGTTTTTCGTTGCAGAAGTGAACGCACAGACGGTTAATTAATCTTGGTAGTTAGATCGGATAGAACGAACGTTCGACGAACTTAAACCTAAAGGTTAGGAGTAATGGTGGTGTCTGAGAACTGAATGAATTAGGAATGAAAACCGCTGGTCTTGTGATCGCCATTGCTCTAGTGATCTTAGGGGGATTCGAGTCTAAGCTTGTCTGTCGTCTTGTTAAGTCAAATCAATCTTTCATTCTATCCTTTGTTTTCATTTCAATTTCCCTTGCTTTATAGTCTATAAGTCGTGGAACTCACACCACGCACAACGTGTTTAAACCTGAATAGATTGCCAGCTTCTTTGAGTAGTCAATTAGATGAAACCTCAAGAGATTCGATCTAGTCTACTTCTGTAGGCTAGTTATTTGACCACACGCGAAATTGTGTTCATCACTAGGAAATTACCTAGGCTTACCAGTGGAATGGGGGCGATCAAAGAATTCAGTTCATAATTGAGAGACTTACGACCCGGGTAGCAGGCTGGAGTGTTTTGCTAACAACAAGAGGGAGGGAGCAGAGAGGTCCTTGCTAAATCAATCCTACAGGCTATACCCAATGGGGAGTCAGGAATTTCACAAAGGGGGTGCTTTGTTCAAAAAAAAATAACATAATATAAAAGATAACACTAAACGAAACAAAGAGTCAACAAAATAACATTTAAGGTTCGTACAATAACTCAATAATAATCACCAATTACAACGAACCACGACGAGATTTTATATTTTGAAAGCATTATTGAACATATTCAATTTGTCCAAACTAGCACATAAATCTTGTTCAATTTATGTCACCACTGCGTCGTTCAACCACTCATCGTTCATTCGATTTTGAAGCTCGTTCTTGATATATTGAATGAGAAGTGTCATGAGAAGCAAATAAATAGAGGGATATAATTTGTGCTTATTTGTTTCCACCATTTTTTTTTGGCTAACTCATCAAATCCCTTTCAAGTGAATCGGTCAAAAATGGTAGATCACAAATGTATGAATTCAAATGACGACCGAGAAAATTCATTGCATTTGGAGGGAGCTCATTGGGATAGAAAGTGTCAAGCTGCATCAATTTTTCCTTGTCAAAAACTTTAAATGAGTCTTGTGGGCTTAAGCAAGCCATGGATAACAATGATTGACAATTCACTTCATCAAAACGATTATTTATCTCTTGTAATTGAATATCTATAACAATTTTCTAGATTTATTAGTTTTCGAAGACGATGCTGTGGGAATTAGGATATAGATTTAAGGTCATTGATAACTTTTAAATATTAACAATTGCATATATAAATTAGTAATTTTAAGCAGAAAAATGGTTAATGACACAACCCCTTACCTGAGAGGTCACATGTTCAATTATGTTCTAGGTAGTTGAATCTATTTTTTTTAACAGAAGCCAAGGGGGCTGCAGAGCACCCCCTTGGACACATGTGGCTCCGCCATTGGCTATTCCTAGCTTCCTCTTCTCGTTTTTTTTGCTACCGGACTCGATAAAATGGATACAATTGTTATTTGGTTCTGGTGGGCTGGAGATGCAAGGAGAAGAACGATACATTGATATTCGATTGACAAACTGTAAAGCCTGAAGTGGGAGGGAGGATTGGGATTCCGATCTTTTAGGGAATTCAATCTTGCGTTTCTTGCAAAATTAGCATGAAAGATTATACAACAGCTAGGAGCCACTTGGGTAAAGCTATTAAAGGCCCTCTATTTTCCCAGATCGGATTTTAGTTCGGTTGGAAAGCACTGGAGTCATCTTGGATTTGTTCAAGCATTATGAGGGGATGTTCTACGTAAGGGCTTAAGAAAGAACATCGGCAATTGATGACACTCGAATTGACGTGATTATCAGCCTCATTTAAGCGACATTTCCTTGCTTAAGACATGATTTTTAGGGTAGAATAACGAATATTCAATCAATTGCTCTATCTCATGCCATTTGTGTTACTTTGGCCCGTTTCGGGTCTATTTGACGGTTTTCTAGTGTTTCTATGTTAGCACAGGTTTTTGCCATCAAACAAATAGCCAAGGACGTGTCTAAGGCGTTGGAATCTCGAGGAATTGCACCGGAATCGATCCAAGGAGCCAATCGAGTCGAACCAAATTCTGCCCCGTTTTACACTGAAGTTTTCGCCAAAAAAACCCAAGGTTTTCGGCGAAAATCCATGAACAAATCGACCGAGCTCAACCAAAGAGAGTTTTCGGCAAAAACTCCAAGTTTTCGGCGAAAACTCCAAGTTTTCGCCGAGAACCCGGCGTCCGAAAATCACAGGAGAATTCAACCGACGATCAGGCATTTTACAAAGGAATTTTCAGCGAAAATCCCTCCACATTTTCGGCGAAATTCCTAGAGAAAAATCGGCTGTATTAGGGTTAAGTATAAATACTTAACCGGTGGCCCAAATAAAAATATACCTTGGAGAATCACATAATTACCAACTAATACCGAAATTCTCAGAACTCTCAAGAGTTCAAGAGCGGAGTTTAGAGTTCGAAGAGCCAGGAAGAGATCGTGACGCCATCCCTTTCATCTCGAAGACTCGGAGCTAGGATTGCAGTTTGCCGGAAGATCGAAGTTCTTCCGGAGTCGTCTTAATTAGGTTTTTCAGATCCTTTTCTGTTCTTCCTCTGTGAATGATGAACTCTATCTTTGTCTTTGATTCTTTTGTGAAAAACATGAGTAGCTAAACTCTTAGAGAGCTTAGACTTGATGAACTCTAAGTGACCCAGAGCTTTAAAGCGGTCACGGATCGGCGGTGATTAGATTCAAAGTTCAATCAGTTTCTCTTTCATGTTTGATTTGTTCTTCGTTGCTTATGTTTCTTGTCTGGATTGATCACCTAGATTAGATTCTTGTTAAGCTAAGGACAGAAGCGAACGCTCGCCTTACTTTAAAACATCAAATCAAACAATCAACCTAATCATTGGAGTGTGCCTTTCGTAGGAACCAGTTAGGGTTAATCCACTGCAAGAGTAACTAATAAATCATTAGTAATTGCACCAGTTAAGTTATGTCGTTGCGAGAGGCGACCGTACCCGGGCGGCTAATTAATCTTGGTAGCTAGATCGGATAGAGCGAACGTTCGCCAGTCTTAAACCTAAGGGTAAGGAGTTATGGTGGTGTCTTAGAATTGATTGAACGAGAATCGAAATCCGCTGATCTGTTGATTGCCAATGCTCTGGTGAACGAAGGGGGATTCAAAGTCTAAGCTTGTTTGTCATCTTTGTCTTAATCAACCAATCTTTCAATCTGTTTTCAGTTTCAATTTTTAATTTCCGTGCATTTCTTAGAATTAGAAGTCGTGGAACTCACATCACGCACAAAGTGTTTAACTTGAATAACTTGCCTTTATATTTGAGTAAACAATCGTTAGAAGACCCGTGGAATACGATCTACCATATAGCTTTCTAAGCTTGGTAGTTATTTGCTAAACCTGCTCTGCAGCGTTCACCAGCAATGGAGAGTCACTCGGATCGACGAAGTTTGGTTCCCTGATGCTACCAATTTCAAATGCCACCCTAATCCTGATCTAAACTGTAAAGTAGCAGATTGTATTGATCGAGTCAGGAGGTGTTGGAAGGCTGAGAAGCTTAAGACCATTTTTCCCGATGCTATCGTCAATGAAATTATAAACATTCATGTTGGGCCATCAAATTTTAGCAACAAATGGCTATGCCTCTTTGATAGAGTGGGGAAATTTTCTGTTAAGTCTTGTTATTGGCAATTGAAAAATAAAGGCCAAGCCTCAGGTGCATGAGTAGATGGTATTAGTGAAGAGGAATGGAAATGGATGTGGCAATTGTCTTTGCTGACAAAATTTAAATTTTCCTTTAGAAAGGATGCTCCAACACTTTGGCTACGAAATGGAACTTTTTCCGAAGGAAGTGTTGTTTATCTGTAACGTGTATGTGCTGTGACGGGAAAGAAGAGACAGTTGAACATTTTTTCTTTCGACGCCTGCGCCTTACGAAGCTGTGGGAGTTGTGCTTTTCGAGTGACCTACGACCAATGGGAATTAGGTCTTTCTCGCAATGGCTAATGAGCCTACGAAATGGAATCTAAAACTCATTGTGTTATCGAACTCATATGTTGTTGTAGGGTAATTTGGAAAATGAGGAATTATGTTGTGTTTGAAAATGGTCCTCTAAATACAAACATTATGAAGAAGAAGATGGAAAAGGAATACCAGACGTGGATGGCGATCGAGGGTTCTATTAACCCAACCATCAGTCCCACTCATCATGATATATATCAACATACCTAGTGTTCCACAGCCAAAGATCTTTTGTACAAAGGCTTTATGTGATGGCTCCTTTCAAAAAGACATCTAGAAGGCAAGATTCAGGGTTATTATGTATAATCCTGATGGCCACGTAATTGATGGAATGGCGTAATCTTTCTTTTTGTAGAGCTCTGAATGTTGCGGAAGCATATGTTGTGCTTTATGAAGTCCGATTAGCTAGGAGGGAAAGGGTCGTGATGGAGGGTTTGTTGAATTGTCTTATCCTGACAAAAGCCCTGAAGGCTTCTCCTCACGAGTGGTTGTGGTAGTGTGCAACAATCATATAGCTGACATCGTGCAAGTGCTTGTGGATGACCCTCATATAATGATCTCACACTGCAAATGGATGAAGTACAACCTTTGGACACCGTTGCCAACCGAACCAAGATGGGTACATTGGTACCAAATTAGCTCTCGAACCTGTAACTCAGTTATTGTTCTTTCTTTTGGAATGTCCTTGACTCCTTGCCTTTTGGTCGAGCTATCGTTGATTAATATATCAACATCCACTTAACAAAAAAGAACACACTAGTAGAGGAATAAACTCTAACATACACATTGGCTCATCCCAAAGGTGACCCCATGACAAATAGAAGTACGTAAAATAGACGAGAAGAGGGGGTTGCAAGACGTCAAAACCAATGTTGCTAGAATCGGACCGAGCATCGAAGCGATTAAGTGAGAGGTTCAAGGTTCAATTGTCTGACCATATTGAACCTTTAAAAAAATGCTTTAAAGAACCGACCATATTTTAAGTTTTTAAGTATAAACATCTATAATTCTTTAACTCGACATAAAAAATTTAATATCAAGCCTTTAGCATTTAATCTAACTTCAAACACCCAACATACAAAGAGAAACAAACGTAAAGTATGAAACAATATAATTTATAAATTTTTCTTTTTAAACGTTAAAACTGGACGTCTTCAGTTTGGTTGTTTTATGGTTTAACCGAACAAAACCAAATAAAACCGCTAGTTACTTGCTCTGTGGTTTTATAACTAGACTAAACCAATTTTCTTAATGGTTGATGGATTTACTAGTCAAACTAATGGTGTGGTCTAGTTTTTATAACACTGGTCAAAACACGGCATTTTCACTAAAATAAATAAAAAAAATTAACTATTAACCTAAATAAATACCATTCAAAAGTATTGATTTTTCTAAATATAATGGACCCAGGCCTAGGCGATATCGCCCAGGCCCCAGGCGATATCGCCCCATCCCCAGATATTTCCACCCGTGACTCTGAAACGGGTCCGTGATTAGATTCCTGACCATTGTCAGAATCACGGGTCCGAAAATAGCTAGGGCTTGGGCGATATCGCCTAAAGCATGGGCGATATCGCCTAATTCTTGGAGCACTAACCAACCTTTAAATCCTTGTTAGTTTCGGGGGAGAGTCACCAAACCGAAAGAATTAAAATTTTAAAATGATCGACCACACTTTGTCACGAGAATTCCGGATCCAAGTTTTCTGGGGGGGCCGTATCGTCCAGGATTGGACCGGCTTATCCTACGAAGGGGGAAAAATGTCCGTCTCAAGATGACCAAGCGAGCGACCTATGATAGTGTGGTAACCGTGTTTCGGCGGAAAATGGGTCTTGGAGCGGATCAGATAATCCAGTCATTTGTCTAGAGAATGCCGATATACAGTTCTGAGGGAAATCTATCGCATTTCGTTTCTAGGCCGATATCGGACGACAACGACATACAAGTCATATACGACTTAGTTCGCGTCAACCCATTTTTCGAAGTTGCCAAGTTGTACGCTTTGATAGAAGAGGAGCCGTCTCACTTCTCCGATTTCTCGGGGGTCATTCCAAATCAGATGGTGGAGCAGAGCCAAACGTATGATGGGGAATACATGGCGACCACTCATGTCGGTCCGGAGGAGGAGGAGACCCAAAGGGTCGTTAGGGAGAAAGACGAGATTATTCGACAGCTGAACCAGAAAATCAAAGAACAACAAGAGCTTATGAATTTCATTATGAGAAACCCTCGAACCTGAACCGTGTTGCTACTGTTGTTTATGTAATTTTCGTATTGAAGCTTGTTATAATAAAAAGTGGCATTTCATTGCAAAAACATTTTCAGCGAAATGACATGGAATATAAATACTAGATCTGCCGAAACAAGTACAATCGAAAACCATAGTACGACAAATGAAAACAGTAAATCATAACATAAAAACAGTAACGAAAAAGTGAAACGAATCAATGCCTCCGACCCCTCTGGCGTCTCTGTCGCTGCTTGTCCGTGTAGCAATCCGGTGCACGCAATGTAGTCCGATTACGTAACATGTGAGTGTGCGGTGGTGTCTGGGTGGAACGCGGTACTAAATCAGGTCGCTGGGCCCAATCCTCGAACGCACTGTCCTCGGAGAAACCCTGGGAGCCGACCGAATAGCTCTGATCAACTGGCTGGCTGGTGGGTCCATACGGCTGGCTACTCGAAGCACCTGGGTGTCCTCGGCCCGGCTGCTCGAACTGTGGAACTGCATGCTGGTACTGAGGCGCCGTCGACTGGTACTGAGGCGCCATCGACTGGTACTGGGGAGGGTCATCGAAACTGTAAGTCCGCCCGACAGCAAAATCCTCGTTCCACACATAGTAGGGTGGAGGTGCGTATCCCACATCATGGTGCGCGATACCGCCGTAATCGACATCATCCAACCCTGTACTGTGACCTCTCTGTGGGATGGGATAGCCATCATAGAGAGGGTATGTCGGCAGGCGTAAGGCTGCACGTGGGCGGTGTGGTCCTCGATCGAGAAGGCGCTCATATGCTCCACTCATAGCCAAGCTAGATCGGAGCACATGACTCATGTGAGAATCACCCATACCACTCAAAATGGTAGCCTGCTCCAACGAGGCTATCTGAAAGGCAAAAAAAAAAATGTCAGTGTACTCTAACGGAATACTAAATTGGCTACAATTACGCAAGTAGTTGGCCACTAACCATCCCCTGAAACTGTGCACCATCGTGTGATATGGCCAGGCGTGTCCGTCTCCTGTACCACTCGTCGTACTCATCATGCCAGTGATGGTTCAATGGATCTGGTCTCACCTCGCCCTCAGCAATGTGCTGATCCCGCTGCTCCCATAGACGTAAGTACTCTAGGTACCTAGCACCCCAATCATGGACTGGCGCTCTGAAGTCTAGTCCCAGCAACTCCTCGACGCGAGCAGCAGGCTCGGCGTCCTGTGGGATACGCTGACCATGTCCGAACTGACGCATGCAACGATCGGGATGGTGCCATGCGACACAGTCTATGCACAGCATGGGGCAAACAGCACGCCACAACACATCATCCTCCAACTGATAGTCCTCCTCTCGGAAGACGTACGACATCCACTGGAGAATTAATAAATATGTTGTAAGGGAGAATTAAGAAAATCAGAGAGAGTATGTACAAGAGGTTAAAATTTCTAACCAAGAACTCCGTGCACCGGTCAAGTGCGTAGCGTATTTCCTCCAGCTTCATAGCCACGCGATGTTGATGGCGCCGGATGACAGACATCCAGCGCACACCACGAGGAACGGTGTCAGCATCTGGTGGGTCACCACCTGCTACGTAGCGATCGGCTATGATGGGGAATCTCTCCAAGGCCCAGAGCTGGACCAGCAAGGTGAAGCCTCCCAAGTCACCTGTACCCCTCTGACTCCCAGCCGTGAAGAAGGCCGCCCTCCCCATGGCCTTATACAGCCATGCTAGTACCGCACTACTCCAACTGAACGTGGATGCAACCGCAGAGTCCCCAATAAGCCGGAGTAGATGAACCGGTATCAAGTCTCCAGTCCGGTCAGCCAGTAGAATGGCGCCAAGAAGAACCCAAGTGTAGGCTCGTGCGTAGCGGAGAACAACATCTGCTGGAGCACCAGGCGGTAGACGATCAAACATTCCCTTCACCCACGAGATCTTCACTGATTGTCCCGTACAACTCCCAGCTGGGGGTTGGACACCCAAAAACTCCTCACATATAACAGTAGGAGGACGTCTGTCCACGGCTACGGTAACCGGAACTCCATCGGTAGGAAGACCCGTCAGTACCTCAACATCCTCCAAAGTGATCGTCGCCTCGCCCTGTATCAGGTGGAATGTGTTCGTCTCTGGCCGCCACCTCTCAATCAATGCTGTGACGAGCTCCTTACACGGTGTGGAACCGAGTAAATGAACAACAGGGAGGAGTCGACACTCTCTCAAGAATCCCTCGTACTCTGGACTCCACTCCAAGCAAGAACTACGCTGTCGCAACTTCAGCGCCTTGCACGCATGAGGGTCACGCCACACTAAAGTAGCCCTATGCTTGTTCTCCCCCCACAATAGAGAACAATCACCAGGTTGAGGCCTAACGCTCTCAGGAGTCTGATCCACCAACGATTCATCCCATCCATAGTTCGACATATATTGTATAGTAAATTGTTAGGAAAACTAAGTTAGACTAATTCTCTAACCTCAAAACTATACTAGTTCTATAACCTCATAATTATACTAATTGTCTAACTTCAATATTATACTAATTCGATAACCTAAAAAATCATACTAATTCTCTAACATAATTCTCTAACTTATCCATAAAGAATGACATGGTTTACAATGACGTAAGAACATTAAATAATGTATGTATTACGTACCTTGTGTAACTGTGCGAACTCTCGTTTAAAAAAATCCTACAACGTCAATATGACAGTGTTAATACATCACTTTGAAAAAAATTATCTACCATAATAACCCTAAACTAATTCTCTAACCTAAAACCCTAAACTAATTCTCTAACCTAAAACCCTAAACGAATTCCCTAACCTAAAACCCTAAACTAATTCTCTAAGCTAAAACCCTAAACTAATTCTCTAACCTAAAACCCTAAACTAATTCTCTAACCTAAAACGCTAAACTAATTCTCTAACCTAAAACCTACTAAATAATGTAATTTTAAAAAATAAGGGAGAAAGGGGACTTACCTTTGCCTTAGGGGTTCAAGAGTGGTGTGAGGGAATGGTGGGGTTGAAAATGGGGTATTTATATGGGTTGGGGCGAGTTTGCCCGGTGTCTAGTCCTCGGGCGAGATCGCCTGTAGCCCAGGCGATATCGCCTATGGCTGGGACGAGATCGCCTGTTGTCCAGCCAGACAGCATTTAACCGGTGGTTGGGCAGTTTGGAATCGGGTGGATCGAAAATATTTGGGGATGGGGCGATATCGCCTGGGGCCTAGGCGATATCGCCTAGGCCTGGGGCGATTATATTTAGAAAAATTAATACTTTTGAATGGTATTTATTTAGGTTAATAGTTAATTTTTTTTATTTATTTTAGTGAAAAGCCCTCAAAACACGTTAGAAACAAAGGGAGCGCGTAGCTTGACATAAGGAGGGGTTATGTCCCTATGACATAATCCTTTACAGACATATTATTAAAATAATATATTTACCTCCATTTACTGCCCCTGATTAATAGATTAGTTAATATATTTACCCCCAATTACGACTCCTAATTAATAGACTAGTTACCATATAAGTAGCCCTTTTCTTTTACCACACTTCCTTCTCCTTTCAATTCCATCTTGACGCCAAAATCAGTTTCCTCCCAAAGCTTCAAAACCAACTGCTGTTTCCTCAAATCCCGAGGTCGTCGCCAGCGAATACACGCCGGAAGGAGGTCTCATTCACCTGCCGTTGCCAATACTAGTATTCTCCATACTAGTATTGATGTGTGTTGATGTTTATTGCCAATACTAGTATTGATGTTCATTAACTTAACAAGAGTAGCAGGCGACGGCAGGGGAATTTCAAGAATGGTTAAAATCCCTTATGATTTTGGCCGGCGAATTAGTATGCTTAAAAGGGAAATCTGCACTCAAAATAATTAAATAGAAGAATATTTGAATTAATGTAAATAAGGTAATTAAAATATTTTAGATAATTATTAAAGATACGTATTAATTATCAATACTCTATCTCATAACAACTAAAATAGGTGATGTAGAGGATTATCATTGGTTATGTTCGGGGAACATAAGAATCCCCTATGTCCCCCTGGAAATTCCCAGAAACAAACTGATCAATTAGAGTTCAATACTGATTTTGAAATTTGAAGAGAGGTTAAAGACGAGAGAATTTAAAGGCTTCATTTGCAAGTATTATGGCAATAAGATAATGCAACGATATGAAATAAAGCTTCCTTGAAGCAGTCTGCAATACAGCAGCCCAAGAGAATTAATGAATCATTGATAAATACCACAACTCAGAGGAAACAGCACATCCAAAGACCTCCCCTAAACCAACCAGCTACTTCATAGAGAAGTTCTTACCCCAATGACTTCCTACTGTAATGTAATGCATTCCAAGGACATCTGTAGATTCTGTACAATGACTTGTACATACACATGGCATGCTTGTCTATGTCTGAATCTGTTCTTTCAATCCTGCAAGTTGGTCCGCGTGGTCTAGACAGAAACAGCAAAGGCAACAACACAAGACAGTGAAGACCGGACAACAGATTCACTGGAACGATATCCCGGAAAGAACATCAATGTAAGAAACTGCATCATCAGAACCAAGTATCCAGCATTCTAATCTAACCTACCACACAGACAGGCTTCGTCTTTTCTCTTTCACAACCTACTAACTCTAATACGGAGCAAACTCGTCCTACACTGACCATCCTCTAAGACAAAAATGCAGCAGATAGAGGTCGCATAACCAGGATCATTTGCAGCATCTAAGATCGCAACATACCAATAGTATAGCTGGAGTAGTCTGAATCTATCTGGAATGCAAAACCATCCATATTCCAATCAATTGGGGACTCAACCTCACTCACAAAACAATATATACAACTTCATTGCGCTGACCTAATCTTTTTTGTTTTATTAATGTGTGATACTGCGTTAAGATGACCCTTCTTTTATGTTCATCCTGCCTATAAAACCTGTACAACAAAATACCAAACAACACACAAGCTACCCACCATAAGGATCTATGCAGAATCTGTAGAGATAAATATGCATATGAACTTCTTTCCGATATGTATAACACTTATGTCCAACACATAGCAAGGAAGTGCCCTGGATACAGTTTAAGAAAAAGAATAACCAATTCGATGACCCATATACTTAAGGATGAAGCTCTTTACAGAACAAATTTCAATAAGCCCAATGAATCTTACCAGAATAACTGAGCTTTGATTGAATATCATTTGACAATTAGAATCGTAGACAGCAACAGCTAAGCAAGGAAAACACCATTCCTTACTTGAAATCTCATATGCTAAGCAGAGCCCGGGATATCAAGTAAACAAGTACACCATCACATTAAAAAAGCAACATTTATTACGTCGAATTTCCCTAAACATCATGTTCGATATTCAACAAAATTCAACAACCAGAACTTGGATCACCCGTCCTAACACGGATTACCTTACAAACATAGTACCTAAACATGGATTATAAATCAAGAAATTCGATGAGTAAAACCCGAACGTAAAAGGAAAAATCCGACGCTAAAAACCTGACCACTTATCTCGCATCCTCGTCACTCCTTGTTCTTGAGCCTCTCAATGCGGACATTGAGCTGCTCGATCTTGACGACCAGGTTGGTCACGGAGTAAAGCAGCCAATAGAAGATGATCGCTGCCGCAATCAACAAGGCGTTCCTCTGGCTCTTCATGATGGACTTCTGGTGGCGAAGCTGCTCGCTAGGGCTGCAGGAGTCCCCCTCACAACTCGGCCGCGTCTCGTACTTCCAGTATATATCCATCAGCAGAAACAGGCAAAACGGAACAATGGACAAGAAGGGCTTCAGAAGGTTGCGAGTCACGGCGACTAGTCCCTTGCGCAGTCCGTCGAGACCCGGGATTGTCAGGAGGAGGACCATTATCGCCTCCGCCCCGGCGGCGTATCCCAGCACAACCCACTCCAGTGCCATCCTTGATCTCTTGAAACCCGAGAAGAATCGAAGAAGGAGAAATGGAGAATTGATTTCAGCTGTATGAATTCTAGATCTGACTCGCACTTGATTACGTTGCTTTCCTTCCAGGTTTTGATTTGGGCATCATAATAGCCTTTTCTTTTACATCCAGAAGCCTCCACGTGCCACCCTCACCACCGCCTCAAAATTACTAGGGATGGGATCAGCGTCCAAAAAAAACTTGGTTTGGAAAGTTCCAACCACATCCTCAACCATTGAATCTAGTTTGACTCTTTTACTAATTTAATGGTCCAGATTGTTAGGGGTATTTAGAACTTTACACAAATAATTTAATTATTATATATAATTTAAATATTTTATTATTATTTATTATTTAAATATTTTATTTAATACTACAGTAGTCAACTATCGTCGTCCGCGGTCGCCGGACGGTCGTTGGCCGGCCACCGTTATCGGTGGCGACCGTCGCTGGCACTAGCGACTTTTTTCGGTGACTTTTTCCTGTGATTTTTTCTGACGACTTTTTTCGATGACCTTTTTCGGTGATTTTTCCGACGAGGACAAGTTAACCTGATTTTTACTATTAACTTATTAGCATTATTTTTTTATTCTTAACTAGTTAACTTGGATTTTTACAGTTAACATGTTTTTCGGTGACTTTTCCGGCGATGACAAGTTAACTAGTTAACCTGATTTTTATTAACAACTTGTTAACAAGATTTTTTATTGATAATTAGTTAACTAGTAAACCTGAGTTTTTATAGTTAACTAGTTATCTACTTAACATGTTATCGAATCGAGTTAACTAGTTACCAAGTTGTTAACTAGTTAACCAAATGAGTTAACTATTTATCAAGTTGTTAACTAGTTAACAAAAATTTTAGTTGATAACTAGTTATCAAAATTAGTAACTTATCGAGTTAACTAGTTAACATCGTGATTTAGAAAACGAGTTAACTAGTTAATCACTCGAGTTAACTAGTTATCTAATCGAATTAACTAGTTAATCAATCGAGTTAACTAGTTATCTAATCGAGTTAACTAGTTACCAATCGAGTTAACTAGTGACTAAGTTGTTAACTAGTTAACCAATTGAGTTAACTATTTATCAAGTTGTTAACTAGTTAACCAGTTGAGTTAACTATTTATCAAGTTGTTAACTAGTTATATACTCGAGTTAATTAATTAGTTAACTAATTAACTTATTGAATTAACTAGTTGTCTTATCGCATTAACTAGTTAACCAATCAAGTTAATCTAGTTAACTCGATTAGATAGCTAATTAACCAATTGAGTTAACTAGTTATCTAGTTATCTACCCGAGTTAACTAATTAACTTATCAAGTTGTTAACTAGTTAACTAATTTTGATAACCAGATATACGATCAAATTACCACATTATTCGACAACCAGTTTATATAGTTCAAAATTAGTTAACTAGTTAGCTTATCGACTTAACTAGTTAATATCGTGATCAGATATTATTAACTAGTTAACATCATGATCAGTTACGTAATTAACAAGGATTATCTGATTAATTATGTTGTTCTTACTTTGTTAACTAGTTAACATCATGATTAGTAGTAACTAGCTAATATATTAACCTGATGATTAATGGAAAACTTTGCAAAATGTTACAACAGCCATTATCAACCATCAGTATCATCTTCATGTTGCAACAAACAGCATGTTTATGAACAATAAACATCATCATCATCAAAATATCATCACCCCCATCATATATGACAAAACTGAATAACTGATCAGCCGATTAAAGATAAAATAAATTTATTGCTTGGACCCAGCGGAGTAACCGAGGAGGTTTTCAAATTCCGCCGATTGACAACAGCTCCAATATTAAATCTCCAATTTCAGCATTTGAACTGTATACTCCACCAAAATTTATCTATGGGAAAATAGGAAATCAGTCGTAAAGAGTGTAGATAAACCCCTGAATCAATCCAATTCTATATCATACACCTGCAAGCCGGAAACTCTTCAGGCTTTGGAGGATCTGAAGCCACGGCAAACTGAACGGTGTCCCTCCAATTAGTAAATACGGCGATATACAGATCGAAGTTGCTGTTATAAACAATTTTCTTGGTTGGATCGTCACGCTCGAAGAATTGCTTCTTCTGCTCAACATCCAGCTCGTGAAATCTACCAATTCCAGCTTTCATCTCCTGCAGCACACTCTCAGGGATTCCGTGGTTTACCAAATGGAAAACCCTCCAATTTGAAGAAGCGTCCCTGACTTACGGAGATTAAAGGGGAATTCGACCGCTAGGAGGAGATGCCGGCGGGGATGATCGACGGGTGGAAGGGTCCGGTGGCGACGATGTGAAGGAGAAGTGAGGAGGTACGAACCGGAGACTGACAGCTGGGGGAAGGAGGCGGCAAGATCGGTGGAATCGGTGGTGGCGAGAAGTTGACTTGTGGAAGGGCAAGGAAAAGGCCGGAATAGTGAGATTTTTATTTTCCAATTTTACCCCTTCAAATTTAGTTTGGAATCGGTTCCAAACCAGGAAGTTTGGACGTAGATCTTCTCCCAAATTACTATTCATTTTTTATTGGTCAAATACCTACTTTGGACCGGGTTACAAATCAGTCGCTAAAATTTAATTTGTTACAGACTCGTCCCTTAAGTATGGACTTCATTACGTCCTGGTACTATTCATGTCGACATCGACTTTTTCGGTGACTTTGCCACGTCAGCTAATCCACGTCAATTAAATAATAATAAAATAATAGACTCGGCCCGATTCAAATTAACCCTTAATCAAACCAGTCAATTTACCCTAAACCCGAAACACCCAATCCATTTCTTCCTAACCTAATTGGAAAATCCAAAGAGGCTCTCTAACGGCCCCTTTCGCTTCGTCTTTCTTCTTCCTTCCCTTGACGAAGAAAGCTTAGGAGATCAAAATCTTTGTAAATCGTGTAACCAATCTTCCCCGCAACTCCAATCCTCGCTGAATTTAGTGTTGCTGTTTTGAAGCGATTGATGATTCGACCATCAGATCTGAAATCGTAAATCAGTTCAAGCAAGAACATTCATATAACTAGTTCGAACTGTTTCCATTACTGGTATAGATAAAAGCTGGTGTGCTGCTATTGAAGAAGAAGAAAGCCATTTTCGGATGCTCTGTTTTTTGGTGCTCTGTTTTTTCTGGGATTCAAGAGGTGGAGTTCATATGGCGATTGGAGTATTGATTGATTTTGGGATTGTGTTGAGAGGAGTGATGATTAAAGAGAAGAGGAAAAAGAAGGGTTTTCTTGTTTCTGTTTCCATTACTGGTATAGATAAAAGCTGGTGTGCTGCTATTGATTTCCAGATTATGAGCATCAAACTTCTATGCTTCAAAATTAAGTTAGTACTTTCTACTGCTACTTGAATCAAACTATTAGTGGCCTTTACTAAACTTCCAGGTTATGAATTAAAAAAAAAGGTTTTCCCGATTGAAGAACTTCATCCCTTCCAACCGAAGCTCGTGGAGTCACCAAAATAACCATCAGACAACCCATTCTCGAACAACTTGCGAAAAGCTTCATAGTCCTCAGATCAACTGAAAGTATGAACCATTCCTCTTCCTTCCTCTGTAACCAACATCACGCAAGATTTTTTTCCTTCCAAAAGACCAATGAGCAGCTATCAATCAGTTCTTCCCTCCATACGCGTGAGTCAAGAATATACGAACCGTCTCCCTCTCTCGGACACATGAAAGATTCCAAAATGTTTTAGCATTCTCATCAACTTTTGTAGCATTACAAAGGGGGTTGGTTACTTAAATGATCACTAAACTTTGACCAAATAACCCGGTGGTAACTGTCTTCAAAAAATTTCCTAGCACTCACACAACGTTGGCTGATTATCCTAGCAGTCACTACCGTCTACGGACATCCAATTTTCCATCCATCTGCATACGTGGCGATGCCATCAAGGCAGCCACATCATTTAAATTGCCACATCATCTAAACCAAACCCCAAACCCAAACCTGAACACCTACCCTAATTACCAAACCAAATCAACCCAAATCAACTCTTTCCTCTTCCCTCCTTCTCTTTCCTCCTCCTTTCTCTTCCTCTTCCTCTCCTCCATCACAACCTCCAGAATCCACAGCCACCCTCACTCCCCGCCGCCGCCCCGTCGCCTCCGTCGGACGTCACCAGATCTGGGTTTGTTTCCCTCTTTCTTCTCAAGATAGATCTAGGTTTGTTTCCCTCTGTCATATACCCGATTGCTCTTCTTGGACGAATTGGAACGGGTAGAAGAAGATTCGAAGAGGGCACGTGAAGCGACGATTGAAGAGGGTTTGGAGATGTGGGTATTGGAGAGGGGAATAGGCTTGTGGCTAATGAAGAACGAGGTGAGGAAATAGAGGGAGAGGGAAACCAGAGAATCCATTTGTAGAATCTGAAATAGGGGTTCTTCTTGTCATGCTGCTGGGATTGGAGAAGAGAGAGGTTAATTTATGGGGTTTGGGATTCCAAATCCAGCTTCCATGGAGACGGCGGCTGGTTGAGGGCGGTTGATTTGGCGGAGGAGAAGAGCCATTTGGTTGAGATTATGAGGGTGAGGATTAGGATCGGAAGAAGAGGCAAAGGATTGGAGAAGAAGAATTGAGGCAGGTTTGACAGCAGATGGATTGGAGTAGATATGAGAAAATGGATCTGGAGGTTGGACAGCACCAGGCTCCCATCCTCTAGGTTCGGCGGTGGCGGCGATGGCGGCGACGGTAGGCAGTGAGGGCGATGGATCTGGAGGTTGTGATGGAGGAGAGGAAGAGGAAGAGGAAGGATGAGGAAAGAGAAGGAGGGAAAGGAAAGAGTTGATTTGGGTTGATTTGGTTTGGTAATTAGGGGGGTTGGTTACTTAAATGGTCACTAAACTTTGGCCAAATAACCCGGAAGTCACTGAACTAAAAACGTTGTTATTGACATTACCAGACTTTGAGCCATTATCCAAGAGGTCACTGTTAGCTGCGGACATCCATTATTCCGTCCATCCGCTTATGTGGACTTGCCAACTCATCCGCCATATCATTTAATAATGCCACGTCATTCCTAAGATGCCCAATCATCTGACCGGAGTACCAAACCGGTACCTAACAGGGTTGGTTACCTAAATGGTCACCAAACTATAGGCCAATTAACCCGGCAGTCACTAGATTCAAAAAAATTCCTTAAACGTCACCAAACTTCGACCTCATTATCCTAGCAGTCATTCCGTCCATGGACATCCATTTTGCCGTCAAACGGCCTATGTGGACATGCCAAATAGGACCATTTAATGTTCGCCACGTCATGCAAGCTTGTCTAGGTGGCATATTTTATCCTTGACCGACCCAGACAACCAAACCAGTCTACCCAAGCCGAAACCCAACTCCTCCTTCCACCCAGCTCCTCCTTTCCCCACCACCAGTGCCGCCTCCCTCCACCGTCTACCCTCCTCCGAGCTCCGCATTCCTCCTCCCTCCTCCAACCTCCACTAATTACATCGTCGACAAGCTCGGCCTCGATAACGTCGATCTACATGGCGCCGCTTCCGGAGAAGACCCGGATCCCGTCTTCATCGACCGAGATCAGCCATGGCTCCGCCTCCGTTGTCCAGATCTCGTCTTCCCACCTCCAGCGCCGCCTCCCTCCTCCGACCTCCGCCTCCGACCTCTGCTCTCATCCGACCTCCGCCTCCGACCTCTACTCTCATCCGACCTCCGCCTCCGACCTCTGCTCCCCTCTTTGTCGTCTGAAACATTGGTGTCTGAAACAACGAATCAGTCGATTTCTGTTTTGTTGGAGAGGAGAAGACAAATTTGAGAATTGCAGGGAGAAAGATGTAGGAGAGGAGGATGAGGATAGATCTGGAAGAGGGAGAAAGATGGAAGGAAGAGGGAGAAGAAGGAGAAAGCAAGGGGGAGGAGGAGGTAGAGGGGCGGAGGGCGGCGGCGGGAGGTTGGGGACTTGGGAAGTCAAACGGCTGGGGTTGGGGATTTGGGATAGGGTTCGGTCTGGGTTTGGGTTGGGAATCGGGTAGGGGTTCGGTTCTGCCGGGAATAAAATAGTCCAGCTAGGCGAGCTGGCGTGACGTGGTGGACCCTAAATGGTCCTATATGGCGTTGCCACGTAAGCCATTTGACGGCAAGATGGATGTCAATGGACGGAATGACCTCCGGGATAATGAGGTCAAAGTCTGGTGATGTTTGCAGAATTTTTTCGAGTTCAGTGACTTCTGGGTTAATTGGGGCAAAGTCCAGTGACCATTTTGGTAACCGACCCGTACCTAACCCAACTCACCACCCAAACTAAATAACCAAATTATGGAAACCCAAGTCATCCTTCTTCCTCCTTCCTCCTTCCTCCTCCTCTGCATCCTTCTTCTCCTATAATCTTCTCCATTTTCAGGATGAGTCTGTAAAATAGTACCACGAAAAAAGTCACCGTCGGCATGAATAGTACCATGACGTAACGGAGTCCATACTTACAGGACGAGTCTGTAACAAATTGAAGTTTCGGGCCTGATTTGTAACCCGGTCCAAAGTTTCGGGACTACTAAGGTATTTGACCCTTTTTTATTTACTTGCTTAATATTCATTTTGGTCTCTAATGTATATGGTTTATGACATAGTGATCATTAATGTTTACTTGTTATCATTAATTTATTGGATGTGTAACAATATAGTAATTCCATTAGATTTTCATCTATAATTTTCGTTAGGTGTTACGATCATCAAGCCAATTTAGCATTTTTTCACATCACCTATATTTGTGTCACCCAGTTCACCGTAGAATCAATATAATCCAATATAACATAATCCAATCTAAACCAACCAAACTCAAAACTCACAACCTTTGGATAGTTATTTACGCGAAACCAGTGGACTAACCAATCCATCCTATACTCTACTCAACTAACCAATTCAACATAACCTAATCCAATCTAAATAAAAAAAACTCAAAACCTCTGGATTACTATTTAAGTGAAACCAACAAGAAATCTTTCTAAATACTCTTTCGAAATCTTCATTCCTCTTCTCCATAGTCTTCAAATCTGCAAACATATTAGATGCCAAACCTAATTGTTTCTTCTTCGTGTATATATATAATTTTTCTTGTCTAAGTGTCTTCTTTGTCAGCATGGCTTCTCTTCCAATTCCTAGATGTGGGGAATCGGTTTCTTACCTCATGAACCAAAGACAATCCAGGGAGACGATCTTATTAATTAATTTTTTTACAGGAATATTGATGTGTATTATATACTGTGGTGGAAGGCCAAAAAGTCACCACTTAGAAGTTCTGAGATACAAAGAAAGAATCAAAAGCGGACAGGGAACAAACCTCTAGAACTGAGCAAAAGCCAAAAACAGAAAACAGCAGGGCAAAACAGGGGATCAAACCAGAAAGCAAAGGGGTGATTTAGCCATTGTCAAACACCAGCCTCTGCCAGACCCGCAAATCTGAAGGCGAAAAGCTACCATCGGCCGTGAGCCACTCGCCAACCGCAAGCCAAAGTTTGATCGTCGTGGAGGATGGAGAACAATCCACGTCCCTAAAGATCCTATTGTTACGCTCGAGCCAGATATACCAGAAAACAACATGTAGGATAGCTCTCTTCGCCGAAATGAATATCTTCGAGCAGTTCACTTCTTTCCACCCTGGATGAATCCAACCAAAGAGGAAGGGTGGGGGCCGTGAATGGAAAGTTTTGAACTAACGAGAGTCCAAACATCGAAGGCGAATGTACAACTGAGAAACAAATGCTGAACTAATTCCTCATTTGACACCCACAAAGCACGCACCTGTTGGCAAGAGTAAAACCTCTACGCTGCAGATTATCCTGGGTGGCCACTTTGCCCAAATAAATCTTCCAACTTAGACAAGGATCTTATTAATTAATTAGGATATGTGATTTCTTTAAAGGGTTTGATACTTTGATCCTCTTGATGAGTTTCTACCCTTGGGCTATTGGATTCATCCTCTAGCCAAACACTAGTGGTGAGATCGGACATGAGAGTGTTGGATTCATATTCACCAAAGAGTGTTGGTGTTCAGATCAATCGACCCACTTGCTTGGCCTTCCTCCCCAACATTGGTGTTCAAATCAACGTTCC
This sequence comes from Linum lewisii, assembly GCA_034768395.1. Taxonomy (NCBI): domain Eukaryota; kingdom Viridiplantae; phylum Streptophyta; class Magnoliopsida; order Malpighiales; family Linaceae; genus Linum; species Linum lewisii. Next base: position 52,306,365 of record CM068300.1, on the reverse strand, counting down.
TAGTTTATTCTATAGCTTTAGACTTCTTCATTGTGATTATGGGTAGTTAATCTCTTTGTGCATAGATCTGAACTCTATATGTTCTAAGATGAATGATTGATTAAGAATTGAGCAAAATTTGGATTTAATTCAAAGGTTTTTTTAGTTTATTTATTTTTGTGCCTGAATGTTATCCTTGTTTTGATTGATCATCTCGATTGGGAATTGATTAGGATTTAAGTTTGTATCAACAAAATTCCTAATCTTAGAACATAAAAATCAACTGCTAGGTTAACCGATTTCACTCGACAAAGGTCCAGTTAGACTAGTATGTCATTAGGAGAGGTCCATAGATCCCGAAATAGAGCGTCAGCTAGGCCCTGGATGCAAGAAGGAAATGGTCTAGGGAGGTAGCTTGGTAGAGATTTTATTGATGCAACGATGCTTGAACTTAGGCCATAAAGCTAGGAACCGCGATGGTAGATGAAGAATAAATTAATTAAATTAAAACTTGGTTAGTGTAAACCCTAACTTGTTTTTTGCGAGTCTAGAGGAGTTTGATTCTATGCCATTGTTCTCATTTAGGAGGCATTAAACTTCCAGCCTAATCCGTTTACTTTTCTTGCATTATTAGGTTTAAAAAACCGTGAAACCTCAACTACAAAACCCATTTCTGTCTAGAATTTTGCATTCTTCGAGTAATTGTGATTTAGAAGACTTTTGAGAATACCATCGACCATTTTCTAATACCTTGGTAGTTTAGGTTTTATTTGAGCTCCTATTTTACAGCGATCATCGACACCATCAATGAAATCATGACCTTCCATATCCACTGTGAATTGGAAAAGCAAGCGTTTTTAAAAAGACAGATTTGGCTAAGCGAAGGAGACATAGAAGTGAACCCAAACCGAATATGATCCCTTCACCTTAATCCCATGAGCAGAATCTTTCATCTTCTCTCCCACCAATTCCTCTACTTCTGATCTCGGTCCCACTAACCCAATTCTTTTTCTTCTTGCGATTTCTTGATGACTAGGTGATGGGGACTGAAGCGCCGATGAGAACGGGAGGAAAAGGCTAGGTTCTACACCGTGTTCTTCTGTCGTTATACTTCAAAATCGACACCGTTCTCAAACTTCCCAAACTTTGACCCAGGAAGACAGTCTTAAGAGCAAAAGAAAAGTTGAGTTTCTTCAACCCAGATGAACAAAACCCATGCCTCTCAGTACTTGCATCTGAGCCATTAGAGAAACCATATCGTTCTCGATGCTCACTTGGAATGAACAATAAAACTAAACAATTTTTTTTTTTTTTGATGAATAACAATAAAACTAAACAATTGATGGGATATAATATTGTTCAGAAATGATAAGTTCAGGGAAGGAAGTAAGAAAACTTTGTTGATTCTTTTGATGCATTTTAGAATAATGTAGACAACTTCTTACATCAACAAATTCTGGAAACTTACAAATTTAGAGAGGGAGATGATGGTGCTGAATATGGAAGAGACTGGTCACACGATCAAAGGTGTGCTTGAGAGAGATCCAAGCAACAGATTTTTTCTCGGAGGAGCTACACAAAGGAATTTAAAGTATTTCAATTTAATCTTTTATGATTTAATATTAGATTTTGTTAATACTCTGGTGATTTGAGTGAGTTGGATTATGAATCATTTGATAGACATTCTTAAATAATAAGGCTGAATACACAAATTTGGTCAAACCTTTCACGTTTATGTCAATTTTGTCTACTCCTTTCGGAAAACCCAATTCCGCCACTCTAAACTTTTTCGTCTATTTTTTCGTCTCTCCATTAGTGAAACTTAACAGAATCATATATCAATATTGACGTGGACCAAGGTACCATATGTATATTCGTTTATTCTCCACGTGGTAGGCCACATCATTGACTCAATATCCCCACCCACAAGATGGAAAAATTACTGCAGTTCATAATATTCTAGTCCTCAGCCTCCCACTCCCCTCACCTTCATTTGTTTGAAATATCTATCTCAACTCCGACGAGAATCACTGATGGCACGAAATCCCAACCAGGGGTGAAGTAAAGACGAGAAGTGCGAAAAGGAGCGTCGGGAAAACATATCTTGTCATTTGAAGCTGTTCGAGCTACATAAGCTGTCGTTGCACTTGAGCTTCAGTTACAGAGGCACCAGGTCGTAGAAGATGTAACTGTCGGGAGTTGTCAGTGAATGGTGGTGAACAAACGGAGGTTTAGTGGAGGGTTGCAGAGTTGCATTACCAATTCGGGGATTGAATAATTGTGAGTGTGCCTCTCGGCTCGCGACGAAATTAGGGTTTCAACAATTTGGGGGTTTGTTTTCAAACTTCTATCTAGAGAGATATGTTAACATTATTGGCCCAAGATGTAGGCCCAACCGAAATCAGTCCAATTCAAATTTCTAATGACCTAATTCCCTTGTATATATTCACTATTCAGTAGTTAGAGTTCTTTCTCATTTTTCTCCTGGTTTTTCTCTTCTTTCCCCTGCAGCTGCTCAGTTCCTTCTTTTCTCTATTCTCAGCTTCCATTCTTCTTTTCTATTGATCAATAATACAGAACTCTCTTCCTCTCCGTGGATTAGCTAACATAACGTTAGTGAACCACGTTATATATGTGTTCTCGTTCATCTCTCAGTTTATCGCAATGTCTAACAAGATATATAGCTTTGAGACAGTAGTAAATCGTATGGAGAGAGCGAAGCACGATGTACAAAAAAACCCTAAACAAGGACACATAACGAGAAATCGATGAAGGTGGGATGGCTAGGATGCGAACGAGAAATCGATTACGAAGTTGAAAAAAAATATTTTAGGAATCGACGACCAAATCATCCTTACTAGCTAGGACGCGAACGGGAGGCCGTAATTAGCCGTGAAATTGTACATCTTGCTGCGAGCTTAGTCGCCGAAGGGCGATGCTTGCGACAGAGGCCATTGGAAGAGTCAGAGAGTATGTGAGGGAGCTTGGAGCTAATGGTAGGGGAAGGAGAAGTGGAAAACGGTGGTGGAGGCGGAGGAGGATAAGAAGATGGAGAAAGGGAAGGAGTTTCACGTGGTGGAAGAAGGAGGAGCGGGAGGATGGAGGAAGATGACAGGGTTTACTCATAGACGAAGAGGGGTTCACCGACGGCGAAGGAGGAGAGAGCGGAGCCAGTGAGACAGAGTAGCTATGTCGTCGACTTTACGGACAGAATAAACAATGATGCAGTTGGTTTTTAATCCTAAGAATGTAACTAAGTCCACGTGGAAGGTAACTAAGTCCACGTGGCTACTGATGTGGAACAAAACTCATGCAACTCAGATGACATGGAGAGCACACTAACTGAGTTAACGGAACCGTAAAAAACATCATCACCGTTATCGGTCAACCTGGTCAACTAGACAGATTTGACACGAAAATAAAAGGTTTTGCCTATTTCGTGTCACTAAAATAGAAGTGGACATAATTGACATAAACATGAAATGTTTGGCCAGATTTGTGTATTCGGCCAAATAATAATGGTCGTTTGGTACAAAGAATTGAGAATTAGGGGAAATGTGAAAATAGGAGGATAATGGAAAAGTGTTTGTTAAAAGTTGGATGATGTTAAATTACCTTGTTTGTTTGGTATGTATATTTCTTAAAAAAAATAGGAGGAGAAAACAGTGGGACCCATTATTCTATCTTGGGGAAATCAAAATTTCTGATGAAAGTAGAAATTGTTAGAATACACATTTCGGAGACAATAAAAACTCTGGATATCTGAAATACAAAACCCCAACTTCATTAGACAGTAAACAAACAAGGATATCTCAGAATACAGAGTTTCCAAGAAACACAACTAGATTTCCCCTATACCAAACAAACCGTGAGTTAGACCATCTCCAATAAAGAGGATTAAATTGCCAAATTTAGCTTAAAAATGTACTCCAATAACAAGTGCCAAATTGTCAAATTGCTAGAATTGAATGATTTGGGTGCCAAATTGTCAAATTGTCAAATTGCTAGAATTGAATGATTTGGGTGCCAAATTTATATGGGCAAAGTGCAAAAGTGCTACTTTTCATTAAATGATCTGGACCCACCCAAACTCACTCACCAATCAGTGGAGGTTGATGTGGCTTCCACCCATTAGCCACACTTGTCATGTTAAAGAATAAAGAAAATTAAATGTTGAAATGAAATGGAAAAGCAAAGAATTTATTTCAATACCAACCCACACTAATAGCTAGTTGTATTTTTTTTATTCATTACACTCAATCGTTTACATATACTACGTTTCATTCATACACAAATTGCACCTCTCACATGTTTCAAACACTACTTCTTCTACTTCTAAAAATCTCTCATCAAATTCTTAAACAATGACAAGTCGAGGGCCAAATTGAACTAGAGCTCGAAGCTTTAGCCCAAGCTTGTGTCGAAGTGTCGGAGGATGGGATCGTCAACAACGGCCAAACTGGGCCTGAAAACTCATTCTTTCAAACATGTGAACAATCTATGACTACTTGACCCAAATAATTGATTTGTTGGCATTGATGATGTCATAGTTAACGAAAAAAAATTACATCAAAATGTTCGTTGTAATTAATGAATAATATCTAAATATAAATAATGAACAAACTGTGAGAAAAAGAAAACAAAATCAACAATATATAAATACTAATCATAAATTTAAAGTGCAGCATTATATATAAAACTCTCATTATTTGAGCAAAACACATTTTCCGAGTCTTATAAATTGCACTTTGACAATTTGAGATAGCAATTTGACACTTATTATTGGAGATGGTCTTATAGACTGAAAATTAAACAAAAGTGAATGGAATACTAATTCATTACAAAGTTAACACTTGAGTTATGAATCTGTTAAAAAAATAGTCGAGTGACCAAAATATTACTTATCCTAAAATCGAGTGATTGAAAATGCTATTAAACTATTTATTTACTCATCCAAAAAAAGCAGGCTATTTAAGAAGAGAACAATTGTCAATTAATAAAAGGTATGAGCTTGGGCAGCGCGCTATGTACCTCGTCAAGCACAAGATGACTGACTGAAGCAGGCCTGAATATCGATTCATTAGTAAAAAAAACTTCCCCTACTTTTGAATTGCCTAAACAAGAACTTTATGTGAGAGTTGAAGCCCCGAAGGGAGAATTGGGAATTTTTCTCATAGGGGATCAGTTTGGGCTCTAGAGGGATTTGGTGTTTCTCATATTTTACAAGAGATACTTACTTATAAATCTGATCATATGCCAGCTCGCGAAGGACTTCTCGATACTATAATTAATGGAAGAGCAGTTACTTTGCTTACTTTGGTTACTTCAGTTATTAATAAATAAATATTTCGTACCTTATAAAATAATAATAAAATCGAGCTAGCGGAGCGACTGTTTATCATTTTGCTTCTGCAAAGTCCAACGATTTCACAGTATGTCTACTCACATTCTCGCCTTGATCCTCAGTAATGCTTCCAACGATGGCGAGTTCATTCTTCTCAGACAAACCCCACCTCCCAAATTTAACGACCAAGAGTACGATTCCTTTGTGGATTCTGATCTCTGGGACCTGCCCTCCACCAAGCTCAACCCAGTCGAAGCACTGTCGGGGCCTGAACCGTTGATCGATGGTGCAGACTCGCTTATTGATACGATCAATTTGAGGAATTTCGACCTCGACGCCGCTATCACTAGAGTAGGTTATGAAACACAAATTTTCCTCTGGCTCTTCTGTTTTTATAAGCTCGTATCGTTCCCTCACTTGGTTTACTTCTATTATCTGCTGTGTAGTTCAGTGTTTTGACTAAGTTGTCATTTATCTTTTGCGTAAAATGTTGTTTTGTGGTCGTGTTAGTTGTTGGGGCAAGTGGGTTTCAAGGCAAGTGATGTTGGAAAGTGGAGAGTTTCGAAATTCATAGAAGAACCAGAGTTTGGACCTGGTTTGCCAATTCGAACTATCTACGTTGTTGCCAAGTTAGCGCTGGGTGGCCAACCATTACCAGGTTCATTTAAAGAGTTTCAAGTGATTTCCTTGTGCTTTCCAATGTTGATTAACTTGTGTTGTAATGCAAACCGTCATTTCATTTCCAAGCTTAGGGGTTGTGCAAGCCTAGAAACCCTGCTTTTGTGAAATTTTTACTTGATTGTATTAGTTTCTAGTGGTTTTGATGTTGTTGTACTTGTTACCTTACACGTGTGAAAGATAAATAGCAACTTTGTAAACCGGCATTGCCATATTTTTGCAGATCTCTGCAAGTGGATGTCTGTAGAAAGCTGTCTGACTCTACTTCATGATGTAAAACCGGGTAATGATCGTGTGGGGTCATTGGCTGTGGTTGGTCTTGTAGATGAATCTATGCGATTATCAGGACAGAAAATTCAAACGAACCTGCGCTACCAGGTTTGGTTGATGATGCTTCTTACAATGTTTTAGCTTAAAACATTAATGGTATTATGAATTTTACATGCTCGGGAATTATTAGGAAATTAGAAAAAAACACTGATTCAGCTATTTTTATCTCTCCTTTATGAGTGATAGTATCTGTCTTGAGCTGGATAATATATCAAGGAAAGAAAGACTCCCATGTTCATTCAGACCTTATGGATAGCATTACCTTCCTCTTTAACAAATTGGTTACATTTTCTAACATTTTGTTTCAGATGCTGCTTTTCATGCTTTATGTTGAAGACTCTATATTTCTCACTTTCAGGAGTACCCTCCAGGGGTTATTCTTGTTCCCATGACAAGTAGGACAGCTAAACCTTTTTGTACGACAAACTTGATTATATTTGCACCAGAGAACATTTCAAATGAATTCAATGAGGACAGTAGTGCAATATCTGGAGACGTTCTGATAGTAGACCCAGGGTGCCAAACTCATGTTCACGAGGAGGTATGAAATCTGTTTCTATGTTGACATAGTATGATTTCAATGCTTATTCAAAATCATATGCTTCATGTCATACTAAGCTCAAATTTGGTAATGAAGCCATATATGATGACTCGAGATAGGACATGCCAGTTATAGGTATTCTTGCACAGTGATCTGATGGAATTAAGTTGAAATGTGTTAGGGAGAAAGAAAGGCCATGCAGGATGTGACATGCTAGCTTTAGCTATCCTTAGATAATCCAATTGATCAATAGTTACTGTCTATGCATTATAAAATGAGTACCTTGTATCCATTTTATTATGCCTCCACTAGTTTCTTGTCATTCAAATTATACCTGATGGATCCTGTATCTTCTTGTTGGCAAGTTTGATGTTTTTGATCTGGCAAGTTTGATGCATATTTGATCAGCTACTGAAAATTGTTGGCGCTCTTTCTGGAAAATTGATCATCTTTGTGACACATCACCATCCTGACCATGTGGATGGTAAGATATGCACAAAACTCATCTCTTCAGTTAAAGATCGATTATTTGAACCCTTCTGAAATAAAGTAAAGCTAAACGTCCAGATGGGTCATTTAATATTTTGAACCTTGGGCTTTCTACTGTTTAATTATGCATCTCTTTCAGCAGTTCTACTTGTTTTACAGGTCTTTCTGTAATTGAAAAATGTAAGCCTGATGCTAAATTATTGGCGCATGAGAACACAATGCGAAGAATTAAGAAAGGTTGTCTTCGGAACTTGGCTTTGATAGTTCTCTTTTTGTGGCGTTCTTATGTTCTGCTCTTTGATTTTTTTCCTGACTGTGCAGATGACTGGTCCCGTGACTTTACTTTAGTTTCTGGAGGAGAAGACATTCTCATTGGCAACCAGAGACTGAAAGTCATTTCTGCTCCAGTAATATATTTATATGTTTACTTTGATTTCGTAACTTGGACTGCAACATTTTTAGTAGCATGTGTTGAGAATATAAGACTAGAATTTTGATTGGAATAAGAATGTGATTCATAATGACCAAGTCTTATTCCCCTCTTATGGCACTCCATAAATGCTGCATGTATGTTTCTTATACATGTTATTTGTAGATTGTGTTCTATGTCAGACTAATGTGCATCGCTTGAACACATGTGCGAATTCCTGACATACTTAAAGGTGATTAGGTCTTATGCCATGGTACCTTTGCAGGGGCACACTGATGGTCATTTGGCCCTGCTTCATGTCAATACTCACTCGCTAATTGTAGGTGATCATTGTGTGGGTAAGGGACTAGAATTTTTATTGAAGACGGTCTAATTGTCGTTATAAGAAATAGCGATGCAAATATTTTAAATCCTTTTCATGTAGTTCACAATCACTTGGACTAGAACTACTTGCTTTAAAATGTGAAGGAAATTGTACTTGTTGCTGAGCTTTTATGCCCTTGTGTGTCATTTAATGCTTTCATGCTTGTTGAAAATTAGGTAAATGTGAATTTTTGTTGAAAAGTTGAGTCTAATAAGTTTGTTATTGTCTCTGTTGTGCCTTTGTGAAACAGTCAAGGAAGTGCTGTTTTGGACATCACTGCCGGTGGGAACATGACAGTAAGTTGATTTATAATCTTTGGTTCATAATGTTAATAGTTGATACTTCCTCTCGGTTCCTTATTGAAGTCTGCTAAACCATTCATTGTCTCTATGGTTCATATATGGTAGACTTGTCATGGCCGGAATTGTTAGATGTTGATTTGTTATCCTCGGGAAGGAGATTATATGAGAGAAGAGTGTCTTCCTGCCATAATTTTACTTTCTGCTACTTTGGACTTGTAGAGTTGAACCTTTTGACATTTCAAATGATTTGAAGTTATATTTGCCACTTACACATTCAGTTAATTAGTAAAAGATGCCCCTGCATTTCACTTATTTTTGTCATGGCAGCTCGACTTTATTGAACTGGTGAGCCAATTCAGTTGATCACATTAAAACTCTGATCAGCTAGCTTGCGGTCAACCGTTTGCTTCACATGTCCCATAAGATGTGAAATATTTCAAGGCTATACATATATAGGGACCACAAACTATTTCCGGCAATCAAGTGTCAGATAATTTCTGTTCTATTAGAACATGTAACATTTGATTTTTCTGTTTAACTGCTTCATACAAGCGAGTGAAACCATTTCAGTATTAATCGGCTGGAGTAGTAGCCAGGTCATTAGAGTGTGCAGGAGTTTTACTTGTTATTATCCGTCTCTGTCTGTTTGAGAACACAACTGTCCCTCTTGGAGTATGCAGTATGCTCTCAGCCAGTTGCTTTCGCATTTACTGGAAAATGCAGGTAGTAAATTGACATATGAAATCTGAATAACTTTTTTGACTGTAAATGCAGGATTACTTCCAATCAACTTACATGTTTATTGACTTATCTCCCCACACTTTGATTCCTATGCACGGGAGAGTGAATTTGTGGCCAAAGAACATGCTCTGTGGTTATCTCAAGTAAGAATCCACTGCCCAGTACTTGGCATCTGCTAGTATCTTGAATTATCATTTGTAATGTCATTTTCAGGACATTGTTATTGCTGCTTTGTGTATAAGTTTATATCAAACAGTATTTTAAAAAATATCTAGCCCAAAGACATCAATGAGGAATTTAGGCATGCGGAACTGGTTAATTTTTGTACTGGGTAGAGAGGCTCTTAAACATTATGCATGTTGTATGTCTCTAATATTTGAACTGCACACTGGCATGACTTCCCCAGGAACCGTCGAAGTAGAGAAGCTGCGGTCTTGAAAGCTATAGAGATGGGAGATAAAACGCTGATTGATATAGTTGCAAATGTTTACTCTGAAGTGGATCGTAGTTTTTGGATTCCTGCTGCCTCAAACGTGAGGCTTCACGTGACGCATTTGGAAGAGCAGGGAAAGTTACCCGAGGTAAGCAATTATTTGGTTCAACATGGATGCTCTCCTGATGCCTTCTCTTGTAGCTTTTGGAGTTAGAATGATGTTCTGGTAAGCTTGCATTGCAGGGTTTCTCTATGGAAAGGTTTGAAAGAACATACGGGGCACATTTCTTCTGCAGATGGGCATGGATGTACCTTACCAGTGGATTTTCATATAAAAAGTGCGTAAGCCCTACGCTAGTTATTGCTGGAGCAGTAGCTGGTTTGGCCTTGACATTATCAGTCAGGAACAAGCTTATCTCCAAATAGGACTGAAGATTCATGAGAAACAGAAGAATAGGCTCTTGTCTAATATTGAATGCTTAGGCGCCTTATGACCAAAATAGCAATGGCTAAATCCTAATTTGCACATTTAGCCATCTCGAAAACATGAATTGCTTCAACCCTAAATATAACCATCAATATAATTTTCTGTGTTGATTTTGATAAATCTAACTTATGAATACCAATTTTTTTTTTTAGTTTAATTTTTTTAGGGTTTTGTTCATGATTATTCGATACAATCAGACCGATAAAATTTGAGTCATTTCCGAGTTAAATTTTTGTAGCTCATTTTTGTGTGTTTTATTTCAATTATGTCATTGATTATTGATAGATCACATCTTTAAATTTTCTCACCACCTCTATTTGTCTACGAAGAAAGGAAATGAATAAAATGAGCTATAAAGATAAATTCACATTTTAAAGAGAAACACATGACCCAAACTTTGTAAGGGGACTTATGACATCATCGTCGGATTCACCACTTTATCATTGCTCGTTGGCCTTTTTCAATGCCCCTTTCCATGAGCTGCAAGCTTTTCCTAGCCTAGAATGGGGACACTATTGAGCCTTGAGTGCGTTTGGTAGGATGACCGAATTCCTTGTACGTCATCTCAATCCTACCCTAAAAAGTATGACCGTTGCTCAACCCCTATGCCTCCATCGCAAGAAAATAGGGTTCACTTTTTCATATGCATATTTATGATCGTTTATAATTGTTATTTCGATCCTTGTACATTTATGACCGTTACGATTTTTAAAATATTTATATCTATCAAGTAATCATCAAATAATCATTCCGCTGGTCGAAACTCACTTAAAATCCTATAGAAGAACCATTAAAAATTGACAAATAATTATGATTATGTGACTTTTCCATTTGTTTTATTCATTTAGTGGGAAGAGGATCTGCGTCCAGGAGTTTCCGGTTTGGACCGTTCCAAACCCCATACACCGAGGGGCAATTTAAGTATTTTGGAAAATACCATCTCTATCCCTTCGCTCCACCCAACAACCACACTGAGTATTGCCCGCCGCCGCTGTCTGGCAATCCAACGTCGCCAATAGCACATCCAACACCGCCAGCTCCTCTTCCTCTATCCTGCTCGATCGGATGGAAGCTCCGGAACCAACATGCTCACCATCCTTCTTCCTCTCCTTCCCGCCGACACTAGTCACGGAGCCCTTGCTCCTTCCCGTCGGTGACTCACCACGTCGACGGTAGAGCATCCGTAGACCACCGATGAAGAGGTGCAGATGTCGGCGTCGAACTCGGAGGCGTGGGATTCGGCGGCGATGATGGTGGAGTACATCCAACCCAGATCTCCCAAATCTCCGGCTTTACCCCGATGCCCAATCTCTTTCTTCTTTTAATTTTTTGAATTGCAAATCAGTCACTGCAGTTACAGTGTTACACAAACGCATGGGGACTTGTTTAAATAACTTTAAAACTTAACATTTTTAGTCACTGAATTTCATATTTTTGGAAATTATGATATATTTATAATATTATAAAAGATAGAAGAATAAAAATATCATTCTGGTTGCAGGCATTGATTGATTAACTATTAATTTGATTAGATAACTAGTTAACTCGATTAGATAACTAGTTAACTCGATTAGATAACTAGTTAACAACTTGGTAACTAGTTAACTCGATAAATCATGATATAAACTAGTTAACTCGATAATTCGTTAACTAGTTATCAGCAAAATAACATGTTAACTCGATTGGTTAACTGGTTAATGGTTAATAACTTGATAGCTAGTTAACTCAATTAGATAGTTAACTTTATTGGTTAACTAGTTAACGACTTGATAACTAGTTAACAACTTGATAACTAGTTAACTCGATTAGATTGTTAGTTAACACCTTGATAACTAGTTAACTCAATTAGATAACTAGTTAACGACTTGATAACTAGTTAACTCGACTGGATAGTCAGTTAACAACTTGGTAACTAGTTAACTCGATTAGATAGTTAACTTGATTGGTTAACTAGTTAACTAGTTATAATTAAAAAACATGCTAACAAGTTAATAGTAAAAATCAGGTTAACTAGTTAACTTGTCCTCGCCGGAAAAGTCGCCAAAAAAACGCCTGAAAAAAGTCACCGGAAAAATTGCCGACGACTGTCAATAGAGAACACGTAGAAATATTTAAATAAAAAAATAATAAAAAATAATATTTAAATATTTAAATTAAATATAATAATTAAATTATTTGTGTAAAGTCCTAAATACCCCTAACAAATCTGGACCATTAAATTAGTCAAAAGGTCAAACTAGATCTAATGGTTAGAAGAAGGTTTGGAACTTTCCAAACCAGGAAAGTTTCTGGACGCGGATCCGGTTCCCATTTAGTGGTGGGGTCCCTTATTTTATTTATTTATTTAGTGGTAGGGTCCACTTTTGCATATGTATATGGCCAATGGACATATTCTTAGCCATTTAATCAACCAATTTTTAGCAAGTTGCTATTTTACCTATTGGGTTGGAGGATGATTTTAGGTACTAAATTGCCATTTTGCATTTTGGCCATAGTGCTGAAGACAGCCTTAGTTTCATTTGCTTTCGGTTAAAGTTTGAACGTTGATGGTTAGGCATGATTCCAGAAGCTTAAGAAAAGACAAAAGAGGAAAACATGAAACTCATTTGAATATGTTAATCACACTATTCCTTCTTCCTCTCTTTAGGTTCTTGTCTACTAGTAACTCTTCTTCACAAGCAAAACACTACTATACCTACGTAACGTTCATCACTTGTATATAGAGATCCATCTTGTTAAGATCTTGCACAAATATCATGAGGCAATTCAGAAAAGGACCCAGAAATGGAGGAAGCTTTCGTTTGGCAATTACCACCCTACTTCTTTTCTCCTTCATAGCATCCATTGTATTGTTTCTTGGGACCTATCTACACACCCATTTCACCAAATTCATCTCCAATAATCAACTACAAGAGCAAGTATGGCATTCGATGAGCGACGATGAGCTATTTCGGCGAGCATCCATGGAGCCACGAATCTCCAACGACCATCCTCTTATTCCTACTACACCTAAACTTGCCTTCATGTTCTTAATCAAGGAGGGGAGTTCCCCTTATCTTGCTCCATTATGGGAATTGTTCTTCAAAGGTCATAACCAATCTTACTACTCCATTTATCTCCACGTTTCATCTCTTCATGACCATGATCCTCATCATCATACCAACTCATCCACCTCACAACCACCAACACCCTCTATCTTCTACAACCGCATCATTCCAAGTAAGCCCGTCCAATGGGGGACATCAACCATGGTCGATGCCGAAAGGAGGCTACTCGCCAATGCCCTTCTCGACCTCTCCAACCAACGATTCCTCCTCCTCTCCGAGTCATGCATCCCTTTATTCAATTTCACCACCATCTACGACTATCTAGTTTTCAACTCCTCCAACATTAGCTTCTTGGGGTCAATTGATGATCCTCGGCCCATGGGTCGAGGCAGATACAACAAGCGTATGCACCCAAACATCACACTATCTGAGTGGCGCAAAGGTTCTCAATGGTTCGAAGTTCATCGCAAGTTAGCTACACTAATGGTCTCTGATGTTAAGTACTACGATATTTTTAGGCAGTATTGTAAGGGTCAATGTTACATGGATGAACATTATTTTCCGACCCTTGTGACTAAGCTAATGCCGGAGATGAACTCGAACCATAGCATCACTTGGGTTGATTGGTCCAGAGGTGGGTCACATCCTACCATGTTTTTGAGGAAAGATGTGAGCGAAGGGTTCTTGGTAAGGATTTGGAATATGACCGATTGTGGTTATAGTGATGACAATAATGGAAAAATTTGTTACCTCTTTGCTAGAAAGTTCCACCCTAGCACTTTGGAACCTTTGTTGAGGATAGCTCCATCTTTGTTTGGGTTCAACGCTTAAAATATTATATATGTTTTCTGTATAAATGATGATTAATTTTATTGTGATTACATTTACATTTACACTAACTTATCCAATAAAAATATTTATACTATCATATTAGGATTTATTGTCCTTCCCTCAATATGGCAAAATTTAGAGATAACAATCCTTGTTATTATTGATAGAATATGAAAAACTCTATATTTATAGAGTTTACTGGTCTAACTCCGATTCTTATCACTAATTTACAGCTATATATATCTAAACCTTATATTCGAGATAAAATAAAATAGTACGAGATTCAGCCTTATCTCAACACTCCTCTCAAACTTGATGTATGCATTGCATGGTAGAGACCGAGCTTGGACTTCAAGTAAACTATGAAGAATAGAAGAAATGATTACAAAATAATAAACCCTAACCAATAACGCTTATAATGACTAAGACCCAATAGCTATAAACCCAAGTCACATAAGCCCACCACCAACCATGTTAATATAATATCCCATACTACTTGGAAAAATCTTAGAGAACTTGGAACTAAACTCACCTCCCATATCTGACCGAAACATCGATCTTAACTGTCTTATTAAACTGGGTCATGGCCATCAAAATAAATTATTTGGCCATAGTGACGCGTCTGGACTTTTTATGCAACATATATATCCATGGTAAACGCTTCAGTACCCCGAGGTATCAATACCCTAACATTTATATAGTCATATTTGTATTTGAGCATTCGAGTTTAAGGATTTTAGTTTAGTGTTCAGGGGTTATGATATATGTATCGTTAGTGATTTGGAGTTTATTTTTTAGATTTATGATTTTTTAATTTGGACTTATGATCGAATGTTATAAATTGGGATACGATATAGAGTTTGAGTATAAGATGTAGTGTTTGGAGGTTAGGATTTAGTGTTTAGGGGTTAGCATTATTCATTAATGCTCAAAGTTTATTACAAAGAGTTTATGACTTATTATTTGAGTTTTAAATTTTAGAAATGTGGATTTTTAGTGCTAGGATATCGGCACCCTCGTGGTACTGGAGAATTTACCGTATACCCATGTATATCATGAAACAAAGTCAATGAAAGAGAAAAATATCGGTACCCAGACATGAGACAACTCGTGTTGGTCCCCATAATTTCGTTTGTATGAATTAAGATCAAATGAAGCAGCGATTGTTGTATTATTCAAACCAAAAGGTAGCTTGTGAGCTTTCGCCTCAATACAATGAGTCCACACATATAAGAAATCATCAATATACTTCAAATCCAAATGTATAGGTAACACATAATGTTTAATCATAAACTTGAGTCTCGCCGAATGTGGATGACCAAGCTGAGAATGCCATAAGTTTCAATTAGTAATCAAATCAAACTAAGTAGAATAACAATCAAACTGATATAGTGTCGTCTCTACTTGACGTTGTGGCCTCTCTGCCATGGATCGAGAATGACTTCAAGTAGTAAAAATTGAGTCCAAACTTATGTCTTACTCTGATTGGCCTCCCGGTCCTCCGGTCCTACACAATAAACCCAGAGGATGAGAAGGTTACCACATACCCATTTGTTGGTTAATTGCCCAACCAATACCAGATTAGGAACCATAGAGGGAACCTGCAATGTATTTCGAAGAGTAATCTGTCGGGTTTTATAATCACCACACGAACAATATTTAATTTCTCCCCATTAGCGACTTGGACTTGTTGGATTTTGTAATGACTGATAATTCTCTAGGTGTGTCGAGCTTTCAGTCATATGATTAAAGCATGCCAAATCTAAATTCCAAGGTCTAGAATTATCATAACTTCGAAGATAGCTAATGTGGCATTTAAAGCAATAGGGATAACTTGATTGATTTCCTATTGAACCATAACATTGATATTCGAAGGGGTACTAGTGGTTGTGACCGAAGACACTTTTGAGTTGATAATCGGGCCGTCCAAATAGGCTACACCGCTTAGAATACCATGAAACCTAGGATTGTTAGGCTGCGCATTAAATGGAGAGAATGAACCAACGTTAGAGTTATGATAGCTATGTTTGTGACTGTCCGAGATTGTATGGTCGGGTTTTTAGCAATAGTTGCAAAAATTGCGTTTGCGACTAGTTA
Organism: Linum lewisii; assembly: GCA_034768395.1. Taxonomy (NCBI): domain Eukaryota; kingdom Viridiplantae; phylum Streptophyta; class Magnoliopsida; order Malpighiales; family Linaceae; genus Linum; species Linum lewisii. The sequence continues at coordinate 52,290,272 of CM068300.1, read as the reverse complement.
ATTGGACATGATTTTTTTCCCACAATGACGACACTTCAATTTCCCAAAAGAAGTAACTTCAAACTTAGGTCTTACGTGGATGTTTGACACAACCACCTACATAACACTATTTTAATTATTGTTTTCGGATTAGTAGTTGTTTTCGGATTAGTCTTTGTTTTTGGAGTATATATTTTTTTTCAAGTTAGAGTCCAAGTCCAATTAGTGATAAGTTTCGGTGGCTATATAAGTAAAATGTAATATGAAGCATGGAAGTTAAGCAATTAATAAATAAAGTTTCATTCTTTCGTTGACGAGAGAAGCTCTCGGCAGCTAGGGATTTTCTATACAAGCTCTAGAAACCGTACCCTATCCTTCTAACACAACATTCATCATAACTCGCTTCACCACCCTTTGCAACGCCACAACGTCTCAGCCACCCGATCTCGAAGAAACACCTTGGGGAAGTCGATTGTGACGACGACCTGACCCCATAGTTACACGCTCTCAGTCAGCACGTAACAACTTGGTATCAAAGCCTGGTTCGTTAGACTTGTTTGACTCAGAAGAGATAATAGATGATCATTTGCAACTGTTGCAAACTTCGGCTCAGGAGCAATCGACCACCATTGATGGATTGAGGGCTTCAATAGCCACACTCACGAATCGAGATGCAGAGACAACTCGTCAACTAGAAACCACGTTTGCTGCATTCCGTGATGGGCTGGCCGCAATTTACTAGCATCTCGATCAGATGGATCGCCAAAACCAAAATCATAATATGAATGGAGGACGTCCAGAACATAACCGACTTCCGCAACCCCCAATCAAGATTGATTTTTCAAAATTCGCAAAAGCAGAGGATTCGACAATCTGGATTTGTCGAGTTGGGCAATTCTTTGAATTCTACAGAACTTTGGAAGAAGATAAAAGTGTTGCTTGCTTCTATTTATCTTGAAGGAGAAGCCCAACTATGGTTACAAGTCCTAAAAGATGGTGGACGACAAGTGACATGGGATGAGTTGATGGCCGGAATACATTCCCGATTTTATGGAATCTGGCATGGGTAAGCAAAGAGAGCTTAATTTCGGAGACGATTATGTTTATACTTATAAGGGTGTGGAGAATGGAAAAGAGTGATTTTTTACTATGCTTGAGTGACGATTGACGAAGGTGTAGAGGAAGATGCCATGTACAAAAAAGGGGAGAATAGATTAGGAAATAGACACCATGTTTTGTTGAAGGATGCACAGGTAAGAACTAAGGAGTTTAACTCTTGTTTTGTTGGGAAAATGATTTGGGTGAAGGCTTAGGTGACGTGACAAGTAACATTGAACATTTAAGATGACTAGGTAGGCCCACGAGGCAAGTTGACCGAAAAAGTTGTCAATAGGATGCATTTGTTGGCTTTTGAAACGTGTAGGGTGCATTAATTTTCTTTAATAGATACTAGATTAATCACCGGCCCGTTGGCCGGTTGATATCAAACTAATTTTTTTAACTCTTCATGTCTTATTTCTAACTGGCCTGTTAGCCGGTTTCAGTATAAATTTATTTAATGTGTTTAAATAGTTTACTATAAAAATATTTAATCGTTAAGATTATGTAGATCTGTTAATGGCGGGGTAAAATTTTAGTCCTCGTCAGAATGTCAGTTTAAAAATATTGTATGAAGGTTAGTATCAACGGTAACTTGTATGCATGTTTAGATGTGTATGATTGCATATTGTGTGTAAAGGTGAAGTGCATGCCTATACATACTCATAAAGGCACATCATACATGTCATTGATCAATTTTATAAATCATGTGAATCTTAATAAAATTATATCATGTCCTTTTACTATTTTGAGAACTCATATGAACCTTAGTAGAACACGATTCTCATACTCTTTTATTTGTTATTGGTCCCGGTTCTCATATTTATTATCTTAAACTTTTTTCCCTAAAATTTCATTTTAATGAACCTGACGGTTTCGAGAACTTATATAAACCTTAGTAGAACATGGTTTTCATAATCTTTTTTATCATTGACTTGAACTCTATTAAGAAATCATAATAATCAATATTTTTTTCAGTAATAATAGAGACATAATGATAAAAAAACTATGAATTATGATAAATGGGATTATGAATTTTAACCCGGTTCTCATACCTTATATGAAATTATATCATGTCCTTACTCGATTTTGAGAACTCATATGAACTTTAGTAGAACCCGATTCTCACACTCTTTTTATTTGTTATTAGTCTCCATTCTCATAGGAAAAATAGAAAGATTTGATTAAAGAATTTTTTTTTTCATTTTTCATTTTAATGAACCAACGGTTTTGAGAACTCATATGAACCTTAGTAGAATCCAGTTTTCGTATTGTTTTTTATTATTGAGTTAAAATATATTTAAGAAATTATAGATAGTAATCAATATTTCCATAGTATAAGGAGACCATATTGATAAAAAAATTATGAATTATGATAAACGGGATCATGAAGTTTAACATGGCTCTCATACCATATATGAAATTATATAATTCTCTCATACATGGATTTTAATAGATCAATAAAATTGTTAGTAAAAATTGGTTCACAAATTTATATGAACCTTAGTAGAACCCGGTTCTCATACCTTATATGAAATTATATCATTCTCTCATACATGGATTTTAATAGAAAAAAATATCGTCAATATAAATCAATTCTCAAATTTATATGAACCTTAGTAGAACCCGATTTTCATATCTTATATGAAATTATATCATTCTCTCATACATGGACTTTAATATATCAAGAACATTGTTAGTGAAAATCGATTCTCAAATTTAGATGAACCTTAGTAGAACCCGGTTCTCACGTCTTACATGAACTTATATTATTTTTTTTATCTTAATAAAGAGTATGAATATTGAAATAAAAATAGAAAATAAAATAAAATTAATTCCTTCATTAGTTATTTTCCTACACTAAAAGTGTCAAACAAATCATATACATTTTTTAATACGAAGAAGATTAGAAGAGGAGTTATTTTTATTTTTCATTTTAATCATGAAAAGGAGTTGGACTATTTTTCAGAATACTTTTTAGTTTTTTCTCCATGATGAGGGGTTATAAAGAAAGTGAGAATTAATATTAAAAAGTTAATGAAAAGAATAAAAAAAATTAATTGGTGAGAATGCCTCTGATTGGCTGAAATGAGAAGAATGTGGGGAGAAGTGGAAGTGTGGGTTTTAGCATTCGTGACATAAAGGAAAAAATATAAATGCATATTATAGAGTGTTGATGTTGATGCTGATGTTGATGAGACTGTTTTGTACAAAAGCCAAACAAATGAAACATCTAATGCTAATTACCAGACACCAGATCAGCAACAAGATCGATGAACAAGAGTCAAAGAAGCTAAGCCCACTACAATTTACAATTAACACAATGATCGATGGGCCTTAGCTTTTTCCCATTTCTCATTTCAATGGACCAATCACTAGGGCCGTGGCCTATAATTTCAATTAAGAATCCTATTTTACAACAACACAACAAACTATGAAAATTTCGGGAATTGGAATTTTTTAGCACAATTTTAAAAAATATGTACCGTCAGTAGCCAAATGCGTAAAAATGTCCAGAAATAGCACAATATGACTGGCAGGCAGCGCTGCGCCACCCAGCCAGCGCAGCGCTACCCAGCAGGCGCAGCGCTGGCTGCCTAATCAGATTAGATACCGTCAAATCTCCGTTAGGGTTTCCTCAAACCCAGCCAGCAATGCGCTGGCTAGGTGGCGCAGCGCTGGCTAGGTGGCGCAACGCTGCCTGGGTCTGAAGAAACCCTAAGGCCTCAATTTTCAGTATAAATACCCCCTCTATGATGCAGTTTTGGACCACTCACCTCCCTTGCCCTAAACTTAGAATTTGAAGTAGGCAGCCGTCACCAAGCTTAGAATATGTCGTTCTTCAACTCTGGCTCTAGGTCTCGGAAGAGCAAGCGTAAGTGAAATTCGTTTGGGTGCTTTGTACTTATCTCATTTTTGCGTTTAACGCATTAATCTTGTGTACTGTTGTTCTGTAGTGACAGATACTGAGAGGGTAATGCACAAGTTGAAGAAGCCGGTGGAGGAGGACTTGTTCGTTTATGAGGCCAGTGTGGTTAACTGCTGGTGTGACTTAAGGGCGACTAGATCCGTTCGACCGAGTGATCTGGAACGCTATTTTGGCTGCCCTCGTGAGAGAGAGGTAAAAAAAGGGTTCGAATTTAATTTTATTCATTTTCCTAGTTATCAAAACCCTCTACGTTTGATTTCTGATCTGTAGGAGAAGGGGTGTGGTTATTATGAAAAACTGGAGGTGCGGGAGGCCGTGGATGCTGCTATTAAGGAGAAGGACCAAATCATTCGGGCGAAGGACGAACTACTTGTTCGAGCGAATAGGGAGAAGGATGACATCGTTGAGGAGAAGGACAACATTATTCGAGAACTGAGGGAAGAAATTTCATGGTTGCACGTTTCAATCAATAGGTTGCTCAGGGAAGGGCCTCCCCCACCACCACCCGGACCTTGTCCTTACAATTGACATCCATGTTGGGCCTAGTGTGTTTGTTATTTCTGTTGTTGTTGTTGCTGTTGTTGTTGTTGCTGTTGTTGTTGTTGTTGTTGTTGTTGTTTTGTTGTTGTTGTTGTTGTCGTCGTTGTTGTTGTTGTCGTTGTTCGCGTCATTATAAAAGTTAATAAAATGACTGGGTTGTAGTTGCAGCCTTTCTTCATTGTGTTGTCAAATTTCATTTGTTGTTATGACATAGTTGCAGTCTTTCTCAGTTGAAGGATTGACTAATAAAAGTAACTTCATAGTACAACTACAAAACATTAGGTTACATTGAAACTGAAACATGAAATTGACAACCACACATTTGAAATACAGATTACCAAACACAAACTACCAAACCCATAATACTAAAACATTTCATAGTGCAATTAACCGTTCCTTGTAGGGTTTGGATTTCTGCTGCTTCGCCTCGCACGTCGGCACGTCCTCCTATTGTGCCCTTCTTCATGGCAGTAACTGCAGTGAGGCTCAATATCTTCAACCCAATCCATCTCGTTGCGTATGCGAGAATGTCGTGGTCGCCCCATCTCCCTGACCCTTCCTGGGTCAGGCATCAACTTAGGCCCTCCATGAGGCACCCAGTCGTCTTTCGAGCCGATAGGGAGGAAACTCCGTCCGTATATTTGTTTTACTGTTTCCAGCCTGTAATGGTCGTTGGCGTAGTATAAGGGATCTTGATTGGCGGCGTTACATGCGGCCACAGCATGTGAACAAGGCATCTTCCACTGTTGGAACTTGCCGCAGGAGCAATAACCGTCCCCCTCCTCGTAGTCCAAGCGAACTTCTTGCCTATTGTTTCCCTTCCCGTTGCTGCGATTTATCGCCGTCTGTATTTCGAATATGCCAGCTTCGTAATCGAATTGCCTCACTGTGTGGGAAGTGGCCTTATTCACTCTTTTCTGCAGGCGCTTAAGACACTTCTTCGTCCAGATTTCACCGGCCGCCTGTTCTTCTCGAACCCTTTTTCGTCGATCTTCAAAATACGTTTGCAGCCTGTAGAAAGTGGATTCCACCAAAGCTGCAACAGGGAGAGCCCGGATTGACTTGAATGCCCCATTCACGCTCTCCGCCATGTTTGATGTCAATTGGTTCCATCGTGCCCCGTCGTGTTGAGCGTCTACGGCTCTTGACCAATATAATTGATCTTCAAGCGCCCATTTTTTATTTACGGGGTCGTCCCTTGCGAATCTTGTTGCCCCCTTTGTGAACTTTCTGAAGGACCGGCGTTTAGCTGCAGGTAAAAAAGAATGGATTACAAATGATATACGCTGAAATTGTTAAGTACTTGGTGGAGTGTCATGATACTGACCTAAATTCATAAGGCGGTTTTTCATTTTTGGGTTCTTGGCGGCTTTGTTGTAATTGCTTACATAGTGTCTGGCGCACCATCGCCAATGCCATCCAAATTGGATTTTCTCCATTGCACTCACGATGCCCACATGTCGGTCGGATATGACACATACTCCGCGTCTCTGTGTCACTCGTCGTTGTATGCAATCAAAGAACCATTCCCAAGTCTCCTTGCTCTCAACATCCACGATTGCGAAAGCCACAGTGAAGATGTTCTTATTACCATCGAACGAACTAGCCATGAGTAGTGTGTGCTTGTATTTTCCGGTCATGAAGGTACCGTCGACGATGAGCACAGGAGGACAATGTTTGAAACCTTCAATGGACGGGGCAAAACTCCAAAACACATGGTCGAATTGGATGATTGTATCTCCATCAACCGTTGTCCATTCTTTCGTGACGAATTCAACTTCCGTCCCATAGTTCCGATCTTGTATTGCCTTCATTAGGGTAGGTAACTCGTTGTATGATTCCTCCCAATTACCATATATCCGCTCCATGGCGCGCTGTTTGCCGTTCCATGCCTTCTTGTATGAAATTTGTCGTCCGTACATAGTATGTATCTCTGTCTGAAGAAGGTTGATACGAATATGGGGGCGTGCCTGGACAAAGGGCGTGACTGCATCGGCTATGACATCAACGTCCAGCTGGGTCGGACTGATGTTGTTCTGACTGCCCAAACACGTATGGGCCGGATTGAATTGTTTATACCGTCCACACATCGCTCTCATCTGTAGTTAGCCTTATCCTCCACGGGCATCCATTGCGTTGATATCCATGACATCGTTGCTCAAGCAACCATTTGCTAGACCGTGTCGTGCATAACATGCGATTATTCCTGAGTGCATATTGCTTCAGACTAGTTTGAGCCACAAGCTTGCTTTCGAATTGTTGCCCAACCCCAAACCCTGGCCCATCAATGTGCCACCGTGGAACATTATGAACGCCGTACTCATTGTTGTTTGTAGTCATTAGGTCACCGATATCGTCTGGTAAATGTGTGAAATGGCTTGGGGGGTGTATTCTCTCGGTGGTTGCGCATTCACAAAGGGTTGAGTTTCAATGTCTGGCTCAGAGACATGTGCTGCGTCCTGCTCCGAGTTGATGTCGCTTTCTGATGAGTGTCCTTCTATCTCATTTCCTAAGTGCGCTACCGTACTTTCTTGCCTGCTATCGCCACGTACTTGTGTGTGATTGCTCTGACTGCTCTGACCACTATAACAGGCACTCGCTCCATCGCCCATGAATGTAGAGTCTACCTGGCCTGGCGTCCCACGGTGGTCTAACTCAAAGTATAGCTCTGCCACTCGGTAGTCCGATTGGGTTGCCATGATGTTGTAGATAACCTCTAACCCAGTAACGTCATTAAGAATGAGTGGGTAGTGTGCCACAATTTGGTCATTCCCAAAAACTGGACATCGATACATGACAGTCCGCAACACCGCCGAAGATCCTACCCCCATCTTTCGCAAGAACACTGGACATGCCTGTTGTAGTGAAGGTTGCCTCGTCATTTTGAGGCGACATAATTTCCCCCCGCTGTAGCACACCCCACCGTGTTGGCCGTGTACTATTTCGCCATCCCATCGGAGCCAAAACGCGAAATTCATTTTCTATGGTTACAAGATATTGAGAGTTGTAGTAGGTTTCGAGTAGTTTGGAAGAGTTAGTCAGAAATTGTTTATGGACTCACGCCTCTATATAATGTAAGGAAGACAGAATTCAGTTAGTGGATGCCAGAATTGCAGAACAACTCCAACTTTTTTCACGCGTGATGTCAATTATACGTTACAAATTATTGTGTCGTCCATAAGTGGTTGACTTAATGAGGAGCTGCAGCTTTTTTCACGTGGGTTGGCAATTATTTCTATGTGAACAGAATTATTGCTACATGACCCATTTTTAGGGTGTTGTCAACTCATAAGATGAAATGTGTGATCAATTATATGTTGCATTTCTAGGGTGTTGTGATCTCATGATGAAATGTTGTGATCAATTATAAAGTCGAATACCATGAAACAAACGTCTACTATGAAGTACTCTGAAATACGAAATACAATGAAATATACTCATAACATACTATAACTACTCATGACCCCTCCCATCACGACCCTCCCCTCCCGACCCCCACCCTGTCGACCCCTACCCTCTCGACCCCTACGCCGACCCTGTCCCCTCCAATGTGCCCCCAGCTCATGGCCTCCAGTAGCGCACATCCTCTGCGTAGGCTCTCGCCTCAGTCCATATCGATGCTGCCCGTCGGCGGGTGGAGTATCATCATCATCGAAAGATGCCTCATATGTCACTACGGGTGGTGTGACATACTGAGACCCGGATGGACCGGCGTACGATGAGGAAGGACCCCACTGAGACCCGGATGGAGGGGCGTAAGATGTATAGCCTCCAGTGGGGACTGTAGGAGTGGGGTATGGCTGGGTCGGGTCCGGATGCTGTGTGTAATCCTGATGCTGTGTGTAGTCCTCCGGCTGGGTGTAGTCCTGACTCCCCATATAATCGAAAGTCGCGTCGCCTGTAGTGTCGAATGGATAGTGGTCAGAGTATCGGGTCTGCTGGTGATGTGGATCCCACTGAGGCAATGTCGGCTCCCACAATCGCGGGACAGGGGGGACATCTACATGCTGTCGGACTCTACGTGTAGAAGGAATCCTGGCGGCTGGCGGGTCAGGCACTGGGTAGTCAGCATGTCGTGGATGGGTGGCCTGCCGGGGTGCCCTCCTAGACTCAGACGTCCTATGGATCCCGCCTGAAGCATGTATCATTGACCTCAGTGTAGCATGCATCTCCTGCTGCTCCTGAGGCGTGATATGTGACTGGCCAGTAGTCACGTATAGCCTCTCCATGCCATCAAGCTACAACACATAATTAGAATGGTTAAACATGTAACTAGAAGTAGTTGTAATAATTATGACAGAACCTACGTACCAAAGACTGGTCCACGGCTCCTCGGCGAGAAACTGTACGTCTAGTGATGCCATGATACCACTGGTTGATCTCGTCGTGGAAGTGATAGGACTCCCTCTCCTCGCTCCGCAGCCACGGGCCTGAGGCGATGTGGTCAACACGAGTGGACCATATGTCTCGATATCCAGCAAATCTAGCTACCACATCAGTACGATGCCATCCACGCTGTGTCAGCTCCAGGTTACTGATGACCTCACCTACTGGCTGATCCCATGTAGGGACAGGCTGGTCCATCCCAAACTGACGCAGCACTCTATCAGGCCTATGCCACATAGCGCTGAAGAAGCAGATAAGCGGTGCGACGACGCGATGGATGGGGAAAGTCCCTGGACTGTAATGCTCACGGTCCGCCGAGTAGGGACACCACTATATGAAATAAAGTAGAAAGTTAGACAACTACGAAACCTAAACTGTAAGGGAAAAAACACGATCTTCTTGTTAGAATACAATACCACGAATGGAGTCCCATCGTCAAACAGCTGGCGGTACCCCCCAACAAGGATGTATCTGGTCTTCGCGTGATACCATTCTTTCCAGCTACAAAATTGCGGAATGAACCACGTCATTCATACAACTTGATAAGATGGAATAAACCATGAAAATGGAAGAATAAGTCGTAGCCCGAACCTAGTCATACGTGGAATGGGGGAGTGCGTCGGTGCAATCTGTCGACTCTTGTGGACTCGACGCGCAATGGACGTAAATCTCTCCAGGGCCCACGCCTGAACCAGTGCCATCCAACCTCCAATGTCACCTACGTGGTCGCGGGACGGGTTGCTCTCTATGTGGAAAGCACACCGGCCAAGCTCCCTATATAGCCATGAAAGTGCGGCAGCCCCCCAAGCGTACTCGCCTATCTGGCTCATGTCCTCGAGCAGTGGAAGGAAGAAGAGTGAGGCGTGTTATCCTGACCGATCAGCAAAGATGCAGCTGCCGAAGAAGTCCAGAATGTATGCGCGACAGTGCTGCTCGATAGTCTCCTGGTCGGCGTCATCCCTGATGGTGCCAAAGTGGTTACGCAACCACGACATCTTCACTCTGCCAGCAGACAGGTCAGCGGTAGATGGTTTCTTCCCCAGAAGCTGCTCAACGTAAATCTGCAGATCAGAATCCACAGTCGGAATGCGCCTCTGCGACTCCACAAGCACACCATCGATGCTCAGACCAGTGAGAAAGTACATGTCCTCGAGTGTTATGGTTGCCTCACCGTGGTACAAGTGAAAAGTGCTCGTCTCGGGACGCCATCTCTCGACCAATGCGGTGATCAGCTCAGAATCAGGGGTAAAATCCAAGCAGTCACGCAACTGACCTAGACCTATGGGGGCAAGGTATGCCTCGAACCTAGGATCGTACTTCACGATCTTCTTAGAGAAGCGACAATTAAGCGTCATATGTGGGTCCTAATAGTTGGGGGAAGAAGATGTAACAAAATTAATAACTAGTACTCAATTTCTGAGTGCACCCTAAACATTTAAATGTAATTAACATTCACATATAATTAACAATCAAATATAACTAACATTTACATATAACAAACATTTATACATAACTAACATTTCAAATTGAAGTAACATTTCAATTATTACTATATAGTAATATGAATTAGGACTTACATTATTTGTAATTATATCAATTAGTATTATAATTATTAATATTAGGTACTACTAATTATCATTAGTAGTGAATTACTAATTCTATTTAAATTTTTTAATATAATTACTATTATTTGTTACTTTTTAACTTTTTATACGTAACTAATATTCTTTACTAATATTCGGAACTAATATTCGTTACTAATTACTATTATTAGTAAATTTCTAAGGTACATAATGTTCGCTACTAATTAATATTAGTAGTCAACTAGTAGTTAATTTGTATTTGAACCTAATATTACAATATAATATTCAAATTTGCTCCTAATTTGTATTTGATCCTAATAGTACAATATAATATTATACTAATTAATACTAATTAATGTTCGCTCAAATTTGATCCTAATATTACAATATAAGTAATTAAATTATGAATATTATTAAAATAAATGCAACATTCAAACATAAATACCTTGTAAAAATAAATAACATTTCAAATGTACCAACCTGAGCTTCAAAAATTCCCGCCGCTCGATGTCGGTCAGCATCACCCCATAAAATCGACGGGTCCTCGGGACTACCACTTCGTACCCCAACCGGCACCTCTCCAAACATGTAAACCATCTACAATTTAATATCCACAAGCAATGTTAAATACATATAAAATCGTAAAACACAATTTAATTACCATATAATTTATAGCATGATACCTTCTGAGGGAGGGTTCATGCCTTCTTCAAACAAAATTTCCTCGCCGGACAATTGCTATGAACCTACAAATAAAATACGTCATTAGCGTACAATAATACTAACAAAAAATTTTTGACAAACACAAACAAACTATCAAAAATACCTTAGAGAGAATTGAGTTTCAGAAAGTATGAGAGGAGGTGTGAAGATGGTATGTGGGGGGTAGGGGGTATTTATACCAAAAAAAAAAACGGTAGTATTGATCCCAGGTAGCGCTGCGCCACCCAGCCAGCGCAGCGCTGCCTGGGATCAATACTACCGTTAGTTAACGGATACATTGTAACGGCTAGTGTGCCACATGGCGCAGCGCTGCAACGGCACAAATTTGACTTGGCAGCCAGCGCTGCGCTGGCTGGGTGGCGCAGCGCTATCTGGCTGGCGCAGCGCTGCCTGCCAGTCATATTGTGCTATTTCTGGACATTTTTACGCATTTGGCTACTGACGGTACATATTTTTTAAAATTGTGCTAAAAAATTCCAATTCCCGAAAATTTCATGAGTGGGAAAAATATTCAAAGGTTGTGTTATGTTACAAGAGAAGTCGACACACTAAGAATTACAAGCTGATGAGATGAGCCCCTCTCCTAACAAAAAAGCAAATCAGAATAACAAGTAACTCCATATATTCTTCCTAGTGATTAAAGTGCATGACTTTAGGTGCATATCTCAATAGCCTAATCAAAGAAGTGGTCAAGAACTTCCTACCAAACAAAAAACAAGTAGTAGTTGTCTCCCCATTATACAAACACTTACTCCCACTCCTCAGCTTCTCCAAGAATCCCTCAGTCACCTCTGCTCTCACATACCGATTCGGATGGATCCCTCCGTTGGACCAATCGACCCAAGTCAAGCTCCTGTTCGAGTTCTTCTCCCAGTGCTCGATGCTCAAGTACGTGGGAAGGTAATGCTCATCCACGTAACAAGACATGTCCTTGCAGTGGTTCTGGAGCTTGGTGAAGTACTTTCTATCTGAGACAACCTCGATGGCAAGGTCCCTATCGATCTCGAACCACTGGGATCCCTTTCTCCATTGGGAAATCTTCATCTCAGGGAGCATGTCAGGAGTGTATCGGGTACGAGCTGCGGGGGAGTCGTAGGCCTCCACGTAGACTTGGCGTGAGTTGATGAGGTAGGTGTAGATGGATGAGAAGTTGAAGAGTGGGATGCATGACTCGGAGAGGAGGACGAAGCGTTGGTTTGAGATGTCTAGGAGTGCGTTTGCTAGTAGGCGTCTCTCGGCTTCCATCATGTTGAATTTCCCCCACACCACTCTCTGCATGGCCCATGCATGCATGCTTAACTTAATTAGTAAGTAATAATAGTGGATCATATATATATATATTGACATCTTGTAACCACAATAATCCTGAGCATGTCTTGAATATAAGTAGGATTAGAATAACATTATGTGTTATAATTAGTAGAAATCATGAAATAGCTAATTTGTGATTATTATCAATTGTCAAATCAATAAAATCATGTATAACCAATGAAGTTGTGATCATATAAAGTTCACTCAATCCAATGATCTAGTATCAAACAATGTGTTGAATGTGAATACTTATTGGACCATTGATTTAGGATCTTGCATATTTTACTTAGGGGTCATTTGTACATGGAATTTGGAGGGGAGAATTGGGAGCTAGGGGTAAGTGAATTGGAAAAATCACCTCGTGGCCCCTCTAGAATTCTCCAAGTGGCCCCTCTAGAAAATTTGACCTTAGCTCAAATTATTTCCGCGACAGTGGGGAATTCGTCAATTCACTATAGAATTGAACTAATTTTCACAAAATTATTTACTTTTTTATTTTCTATTTTTAAATTCTCTTTACCCAATAATCTCTCAAATTTATCCATCTAAACCTTCTATTCTCCAAAAAAACATGAAATTTCTAATTCTCCAGTTATTTCATTAGTATATACTTGTAAATATTCAGTAGAAATCCAGATTTTTTTGTCAAAATATATTGAAGGAGCAATTATTAGGCTACTATGAAAAAATTGATTAATTTAGCCGTTTCAGTGAATGAATTTCATGATTAGTAACGTAAATGAAGATGCATGCACATTTGAAATCACAATATTGGAAAGAAATATTGAAAACGTTAACTAATTATTAATTGTATCGTAAACATGATGAAGAACAATTAAGAAAATAAATAATTGATAGTGGAAATAATAATAATAAATTAGTAACAAACCTTGCTGGGAATCCGACGGGAGCGAAAGAGAGGGCTCTCGTCAGGAGGCGCCACGTAAGAGGGAGTTGAATGCACGTAAATGGAGTATAGTGTTTGATCCACTCCTTTGAAGAACATCTCCCACATCGGAGTTAAAAGTATCGGACCTTTCGTTAGGAACAAGAATGCTACTTTTGGAATCCTCTGGAATGGATAATCCTTCACTTTCGGCACCATTGATGCTCTCCACAGCAATTCCTTCTCTTCCATGTCATGCATTGCTTCCGGTATCTTCATATATTCCCTCAACCCGACCCGACCCAGCTCTGGCTGAGGAGGTGGAAGATGAACCGGCGCCGGTGCGGTGAGAGGCTGGGACGGCGTCGTAGTTGTAGTAGTAGTAGTAGTAGTTTTGTTAGGGGAGATGGAGAAGTTTGTTACGTGGAGATCGAAGCTGAAGTTCTTTACGTAGGAATTGAGGATGACACCTGCTGCTAATCCGCATGCAAATAGGAAGAAATAGGAGAATGTGTTGATTACGTGCCATTTCACAAACATTAATCCCTTCTTGGGTTGCTGATGATGATTATGATTATGCTGATGATGCTTCTTCATTTCTCACACAGGCAGGCATAAAATCTTAAAAGAAGAGAGGAAGGGATTGAACGATGATCACGCAAAGTGAGAATTAGCATTACCTGGGAATGAATCAAAGGATCTTCTTAAGAGGGTTTTCAATGTCTTGGACAAGAAGGAGGATATTAATTATTTGTTGGGGATTATAAATTAAATTGGAAAATCCCCAACATTATCGATGAATTCGATATTCATAATAGTGAGGGATTTTTGTCAAGGTCTCTTTTTAAATGAATTAAGGGGGCAACAATGGCGGAAAAAAAGAAGAAAAAATTAATTAACAATTAAATGATACCTTGCTTGATTTGATTTTTTGTTTAATTCCATTTTCTTCGCTGGGGGATTTATGGGGACATTGAGTGAGAGCGGTTCCCGCGCATTAAATTTATGATTATAATCCTACTTTTGACGACGTGGCAGTATTTTATATTATATATATATATATGATAGGAAGAAAAGCTAAAACACGGTTGGACTTGGTGAGCGTAATGAAGAGAGTTGAAAGGCATATGCTCGTGTTTGTCGGCAAGTGCCTAATTCTATACTTGTTCACTACGTACGTACGTAAGTAGTTGTCTTTCTTTCTCTCTCGAAGCTGCTTGCCCTGGGTCCAGCTTGGGATAAGGATCCATCAAAGAAGGGCATTATAGGTATTTTCAAAAAAGTGGCCAGCACCTTCAATTGTAGCCGGACCTCTGCCGTCTCGCCGTCGCCGGACCTCCGCCATCCCCGGACCTCCGCTGTCGCCGAACCTCCGCCGCCATCGCCGCCGGACCTCCGCCGGCTCTCCGCCGCCGTTGCCGGATCTCCGCCGCCGCCCTCCGCCGCCGCCGCCGGACATCCCGCCGCCGCCGGATCTCCGCCGCCCAGCCGCCCCTAGTTAGATAATTTATATATTAAAAAAATGTTGTGATGTGATTCGAAATCATGACCTCTCAATTTAAATATTAAACTCCCACCACTATGCTACTAAGCACTTAGTGATATTATATAATAATAAAATTATCTTATTAAATAGATGTACATAGTTTGTAAAAAAATGTGCACACGAGTACGAAATATGTGTACACTAGTATATAAAATAGGTGTGCACGTGTACGCGTTCACATGTACACACATTACATTATTAAGTAGTGTGCACATGATTTATACAAAATATGTACACACGAGTACGAGTATGTGTACTAGTAAAAAATAAGCGTGCACGTGTACGAATAGATATACACATTTATAGATGTGTACAAGATAAGTGTACGTGTGTAAAAAATGTAAGTACATAAATGTGTACGTGTATAAAACGTGTACACATGATGTATACAAAATATGTGTACACTAGTGTAAAAAATAAGTGTGCACGTGTACAAATAGGTGTACACGTGTATAAAATGTGTGTATACGTATACATAAACAAAATGTAAGATATAGTGTACATGTGTACAAAGAGTGTGTGCACGTGTACACCGTGTGTACATATCTACAAGATAAGTGTACACATATACAAAAATGTAAGTACATAAACGTGTGCGTGTATAAAACGTGTACAAAACATGTACACATGTGTACGAAAAATCTTTGCAAATGAGTACACAGTTTATGTACAAAAGTGTGTACACACGTACAAAAGTGTGTACACATTAAAACGAGTACGAAGCGTCACCAAAAAAAATTTCCAGAAAAATAGGCCCGACGACGGTCTGGTGGCCGAAATTTTTTTCGAAATCGGAGCTCCGATCGTCCAAAAAATTCATCGGAGCTCCGGTCGCCGGAGTTCTGGTCTCCGGAGCTCCGGTCGCCGGAGTTCTGGTCGCGGAGCTCCGGTCACCGGAGCTCTGGTCGCCGGAGCTCCAGTCACCGGCTATTTTCACTTGAATTAAAAAAACTAAAATTAAATTAAATTAAATTAAATTAAATAGGGAAATGACTCTTTTACCCTTTTAATTTAAACCATTAGATCTAGAAAAATAAATCAATGGTTGAGATTGTTCCTTGACACTATCAAAGAAGCTAAATTTGTTTGATGGTAAGCTGGACTCCTTGTCCTGTCCTTACATAGAAATTTAACCTAATCAACTCTCATTCCTTTTCATTCTTTCACCTACCTCTCTTTATCGCAAAGGATATGCGTCCAAACTTTTTAGTTTGGAACATTCCAAACCCATTAACTAGAGGGGCAAAATCGGGAAAACAAATTATTCCTTCCCTTTCCCTTTCCTGACACAGCACCCCCAGTAAACTAAATCTTTCTCCACCGGCGAGCTCTCCGTATACCGCTGAACTCCTCACGATTCCTCCTCCTCCAGCTTCTCGGAAAGCTTCGGCGACTCCGATTCCTCCTCCTCCAGCTTCTCAGAAAGTTCCGGCGACTCAGATTCCTCCGATTCCTCCTCATCCAGCAAACCCTGTTCCGACGACACTGTGGAGCAGTGGCGTTTCGCCATAAAACAATAAAACAGGCGGTATTCTCAAGCTTGGGGAACAACTATTCTCGCCGGAGTCTCCTTCTTCGCCCTAGGCTGGATCATCAAGGGCGGAAATCCTCTCCCTTCTTTCATATCCGATCACGACAACAACCCCAAACCTAGATCGAACGACGGAGCGTCGTTGATGCCCGCCGAGATCTGCCGATTCAGGTATGGAAAGACCGAGCCACATCGGAGCACCGACGAAGCATCGGCGGCGGAAAAAAATGGCGTGGTCCGAGTACAGGTAATGAAGGGGATTGAGAATTGTTTAATAATTATTAAAAAATTACAACTTAGTCACTGTATTTTAATTCTAGATAGTTTGAATGTTTAGTGTTAAAAGTTGCAATTTTAGTCATTATATTTTTATGTTGTTGCCATTATTGAAATAACTCAATTGGTTAACTAGTTAACAATTGGTAACTAGTTAACTCGATTAGATAATTAGTTAACTCGATTAGATAACTAGTTAACTCGATTATATAACTAGTTAACTACATGGTAACTAGTTAACTCGATTGGATAACTAGTTAACTCGATTTGGATAACTAGTTAACTCAATTGGTTAACTAGTTAACTCGACTGAATAACTAAATTTGATAAGTTAACTAGTTAACTCGATTGGTTAACTAGTTAACTCAATTTTGATAGCTAATTATCAACTAAAAATCTTGTTAACTAGTAAACAACTTGATAAATAGTTAACAATCTTGTCTTTGATAATGGCTAAGGGAGCTGGTTGTAGCTTTGCCCCCTGTCATTTCATGTTTTGGCTTGCTGTTGTATCTATAGGGATAGTGGTTTTGGGACGGGTTTTTTGACTTTGTAGGAGATGGTTTTGGTCTTCTGCCCATATTCAGGGATAGTGGTTGTGTGCAGGGGTGGGTATTTATTAGGTTCAAATTGGGTTTGGGTAGCTACAAGGTGAGTGTTGTTGTCTTCTTTTGTTTGTACAGGCTGTACCTTTTGTTCATATTTATATATAATTACAAATTCATCAAAAAAAAAAAAAAAAAATAGTTAACTCAATTGGTTAACTAGTTAACTCGATTAGATAACATGTTAACTAGATAACTAGTTAACTACAAAAACTCAGGTTAATTTATCAATACAAAAATATTGTTAACAAGTTGTTAGTAAAAATCAGGTTAACTAGTTAACTTGTCCTCGTCGAAAAAGTCACCGGAGCTTGGTTGGTCTTTGGAGCCTCGCCGAAAAAGTCACTGAAAAACATGTTAACTGTAAAAACCCAAATTAACTAGTTAACTAGTTATAAATAAAAAAATCATGCTATTAAGTTAATAGTAAAAATCAGGTTAACTAGTTAACTTGTCCTCGTCGAAAAAGTTGTCGGAACAGTCACCGAAAAAAATCACCGGAAAAAGTCATTGAAAAAGTCACCGGCGGCCGGCGACTGGGGACAATGGCTGCGCAGTGGTTGATTAAAAACAAAAATATTGAAATAAAAAATAATCATAAAATATTTAAATTAAATATAATAATTAAATTATTTGTGTAAAGTCCTAAATACCCCTAACAAATCTGGACCATTAAATTGGTCAAAGGGTCAAACTAGATCTAATAGCAAAAGATGGTTTGAAACTTTTCAAACTAGCATTTTCTTGAATGCTGATCCGGTCCCCTCTTTATCAATGTTATTATAGTTTTTTTAAAGGCAAAAAATCCAATACACCTTCACCTTTACGATTATTACAAAATATATAAATGTTCTTTACAAAAATAATCAAATGACTCAACTAATTATTACACCCAATTTCGAAAGGGTTACACTGTTAATTTCCATCCAAAATCATTTGATCTGAGCTGTTAAAGGTTTAGTGTAGCGTAAAACTTTCTAATGTGGATAGTCTGCATCAAGGTTTTCAGAACCGGACCGGGGTTCGAGCCGGCAAGGTCAAGGGTTCAGGGTTTAATGGTTTAACCGGGGTTGAACCGTTTGCATACCGGGGTTGAACCGTTTTAATTATTAAATAAATAAATAAATATAGTTAAGCCGGACCGGCCAAGTTTTTAATTAAGCCGGATCAAACCGGAGGTATAGAGAGTTCAAAATATCATGAGAATAAGTTATAATTAATAATTTTTATGCCATAACCTATTAATTTAGGATTGTATATGACATTTTCTAAAAATGAAGGACCAAAACATAATAAGCCAATGTATATATATCTCTATTAACAAACCTAATGGATCTAACTTTATGTTCTAACAATTGTGCCACCTCCACCACTTCTTCTATTCTTCAATTATGCCGCCTCCACCTCTTCTTCTATTCTTCTGCTTATTCATTATTTCTTCTTGTCTGTTTCTTCATTGCTTCTTCTTCTTCATTTCTTCTGCGGTGGGTCCACTGTAGGAAGAAGGGAGAGGCCGCGGCGGAGTTGATTGAAGGCGGCGGTGGCGGAGTTGATTGAAGGTGGCGGCGGCGGTGGCGGAGTTGATTGAAGGTGGCGGTGGCGGCGGCGTTGATTGAAGGAGAGAGGAGGCGCCGGTGTTAAACCTAATCGTTTGCGAAGGAAGATTGAAGAAGAGTCCCCTATTCCCCTGTTGCGATGCGATTAGATTTCGGATAATTGAGATTTTTTTTTATAACATTAGAACGCACAGTTTGTTAAGGGCCGACCGGGTGATTTTTTTCCGGATCGGACCGGCCGGTTTCTGGGTTGAACCGGTGAAGTGCCCGGTCTGAATCCCCGTCAGCAGACCGCTCGGCCGTTTTCGTGTGAGTGCCGGCTCGCGGTCTGACCGGTCCGACCGGCCGGCCCGATCCGGCATTGATAACATTGGTCTGCATTGGCCATGTCATACACCCGAACCTAGCTATACAAATTTTCGAAGAAATCCCTAAAATACCCTAAATAACACAAAGCTCTAGAATAGCAAAATTTTTTCTAGACTAGAATATTTTTACGTGCTAATTTTTTTTCTTATTCGTTCTGAATTTTATTATTAGTTCGTAACAGTTTTCATTAGATTTATTCCATGGGTAGTTGATGATGCAAACTTAGGTATTTTACGAAAAAAAAGCTCTCTCTCTGATTTCGTTTTTGCTTGGGGTGGCGTTCATGGTTGTCCCGCTGCCAGAGCCGGACACAGGGCCGGCGTACCCCGCTCTTAAAACGGTCAAGCGTGCCCGTACGACAGAGGGGACCGTTGCTAATCATAATTCTATGAAGGAGTCAGATGAGTTGCTACCGCAAAGCCCACCCGTGGGCAAGTCATTTCGGGACAAAGTAGCGGGGATCTAGAATTCTGAGTTTTCAGCGTCCCATTATGTGCTCTCAGATGAGTCTGATGTTAATGAAGAAGATGATGATCTAGCTTGCCCGACTATTCAAATTCCTAATGAAGACAAGATCAGGGTGAGGCGGAAGTTCGAAAGTGCGTTGATCATCAATACTCTGGGAAAAATTTTCCCTTTGTTTTCATGAGCAGGAAAATACCCCAGCTTTGGGCAAGGAAAGGTAGAGTTGAAGTGTTTGATATTGGTTGGGGATTTTATGTCGTCCGATTTGAGTCTGTTGCGGATCAAGAGAGAGTTATGTTCGGTGGGCCGTAGCTGATTGGTGATCACTATGTGGTGATTCAGAATTGGAGACTGCACTTCCAACCTGAAGCATCAAATTTTTTGCCTCTGAGAGTGTGGGTTCGTCTCCCAGGATTCCCGATCTAGTATTTCGATGCCGCCATCCTTAAAACTATTGGAAATAAAACTGGTACGACGGTTCGCATTGATCATACGACGCTTGAGGGAAACTAGGGAAATTTCACCAGAATTTGTGTGGAGGTTGACCTCTCTAAGCCTTTGTCATATCCTTAATTCCTGCCCCACCTTCTTTCTTAGGATCGCAAGGTGCTTCCAAGCTAGCTTCACCCTACCTCCCTCCAATTTTCCCCATAGAAATTTATTACACACAACTTCAATATCATCCATTAAGCTCTTGGGGATGAGGTAGATAAAGCCAGTATTGCAGTATACCACAAATAATAGAGTCTATTAATTGAAGCCTTCCGGCATAAGATAAAAACCTTGACTTCTAATAAGAAACTCTACAAGTTATCATATCCAGGAGGATTTTACATTCCGCCTTTCTAAGTTTACCTGCTATTAATGGTACACCGAGATATCTGGGGATAACACCTCTTTGAAATCTACTTGCTTTCACAATTACTCCTCAAGATCATAAGGAGCTCCAGCTATAAAGACTTCACTCATTTCAGGATTATACTTGAGACCTGAAACTTTGTAAAACTTGTATAGAATAGTAGCAATCCCTCAATTTTTTTCCTTCACCCTTTGAAAATATAAGCAAATCGTCAGCGAAACATAGGTGAATAACAACCCCTTTACACTACAGATCATAACTTACTTTACCACTAGATGCAACCTCATTCAAATTAACCTACAACTTATTGGAGGTTAGACATTTCTATATCTAGGAGACATGAAAGTTCATGTTTTTAAGGACTTCAAGTAAAAAACCCCAATCAAAACTATCAAACACCTTCATCAAATCCACTTTCAGAGTCCATCTGGGAGATAATCTTTTTGAATTATAAGGCCTTAACAACTCATGAGCAAGAAGGATATTATCACTATTTAAATGAATGATGTGATCATGGCCACCAAGCCCGACTTGGACACAGCTGATGCCGATCCGGCCCCAGCACTGATGTCGGGCCGAGACTACACTGGGCCCAAGCCTACGCTAGCACCACCCCCGGAGCCTAGGAGAGCCAAAGCCCCGGAGCTAGAAGACACCCGTGGGAGGATGCTGATCCTCAACCGGGCACTAGTGCCAGCTCCTATGTCCGCCAAAGTTAGATTGATGACCCTCCAGGAGCTGACGCTGATACCAAGCCCCGACCCGGACCCCGGGCCGAGCCTAGCACTAAGTCTAGGCCCAACCGAATCCTACGAGCTCCAGAGCCCAACTAGCACTTAAAGACACGCAGGAGACATCTTTGAGAGCCTGGTCCAGACAGAAGACAAAGGCCTGGACAGATTTGAAGAAGGCCCCAAGCTAAGCCTGCTACAGGCACAAGGCCCATGTCAGCGCCCATAAGAGGAGTTATTTTGGCCCAGCCAACAATTGGCCCGTGCCTTTTGAGATTTTCCAAATGAACTGGAATCCTTATGGCCCCAGGATGAACCTCCAATAAACGGTGCTGAATTTGGAAGAGTGAAGGAGACAGAGTGATGAACGTTGTAATGCGTGCAATCAAATAACTGTTAAGCACAGAGCAGGACAGATTGTATTCCACGGACCTCTTCTACTTGCTTACTCAAATATGTTGGAAATTTTTATTCAGGAAAGATCAACTTGTGCATGGTGTGAGTTCCACGACTTCTTAACTAAAACGCAAAGGAACTGAAATGAAATTAAAATGCAGAATGATTGATTGTTTGACTTAGACAGACAATAGACAAGCTTAGACTTCAAATCCCCTTTAGATCACCTGAGCATAAGCAATCAACCGACCAGCGATTTTCAATTCTAATTCATTCAGTTCACAGACACCACCATAACTCCTTACCCTTAGGTTTAAGACTGGCGAACGTTCGCTCTATCCGATCTAACTACCAAGATTAATTAGTTGCCCGAGTACGGTCGCTTCTTGTGATGACAAAACTAACTGGTGCAATTACTAGTGATTAATGAGTTACTCTTGCAATGGATTAACCCTAACTGGTTCCTACGAAAGGCACACTCTAATGAATAGGTTAATTGCTTGATTTGGTGTTTTAAAGTGAGGCGAACATTCGCTACTATCCTCAACTTAACAAGAATCTAATCTAGGTGGCCAAACCAGACAAGAAACAAAGAGAACAAAGAACAAATCAAACATGAAGGATAAACTGAATGAACTTCGAATCTAATCACCGCCGATCCGTGACCGCTTTAAAGCCCTGGGTCACTTAGGGTTCATCTAATCTAAGCTCTACGAGTTTAATTACTCATATTCAACACAGGAGAATCAAAGACAAACAAGGAATACATCTCAGGTAGGAAAGACAGAGAAGAACTGTAAAACCTAATTTCAACGAATCCTTGAAGCTTCGATCTGCTGGATCTTCAACTCCTAGCACTGGTTCTCCGAGATGGAAGGATGGCGTCACGATCCTTTTTGGCTCCTCGAACTCTTTTCACTCTTTTTCTCTCCCGCCTCCGTCTTGGAATTTTCGTCCCAAGTGTAAGTTATGAAGTATCTTTTCAATTGGCGATTTTCCCTTTTATACTTGTACGCAGATGGCTTGGAATCTGCTTGATTTTTCACCGAAAACTTAGGGAGTTTTCGGCAAAAACTTCCTTTAAAAACTTAGCTGATTTCGACTGTTTCTTCTGTTCCAAAATTACTTGGAGTTTTCGGCCAGAACTTTGAGTTTTCGCCGAAAACTTCTTCTTGTGATGCTCTGATGATCTCTTCTTGAGTTTTCGGTGAAAACTCAAGGTCTTTTCACCGAAAACTGCTGTGTGAATCGGGCAGGGGATGTGTTGACTTTAATTGACTCCTTGGTTGATTCTGGTGCGGTTCCTTGAGGTTCCAATGCCTTAGACACGTCCTTAGTCACATAATTTGATGGCAAAAACCTGTGCTATCATGTAAACACTAGAAAACCATCAAATAGACCCGAAACGGGCCAAAGTAACACAAATGGTACGAGATAGAGCAGTTGAGTGAATATTCGCTATTCTACCCTAAAAACCATGTCGTAAGCCAAGAAATGTCGCTTAAATGAGGCTGATAATCACGTCAAATCGAGTGTCATCAAAATACCCCAAACTTAAGCTTTTGCTTGTCCTCAAGCAAACTGAATAGAACACGCTCACATTCACAAATGATAGGATCGATTAAATTGAAGTTCAAGCATACACAATGAATTATTAGACAGATAATCCCTAGAACAAGAAGCCTAACATGCACACTTATCAGCCAAACAACCTGGTCTCACTAAAACTGCACACGACAAGAAGTAGCAACCAATCATGCACGCACTTGACCTGACCGACCAGACTCCTCACACAGGAAATATTTAGTATAAGGGAAACTTTCACTCTATGTGTTTAAGGACGTGTTTCTGCTCTCAATCATTTTCTGTTACTGAATTCTGTCATAAGTTTGCAATTCGACCACATCTCCACCACTGTGACAACACGAGGAACTAGTCAAGAAGGACTTCCCTGCTAGGACTGTAACGAATTCTACACTACAAGGGTTTATAATGAGATGGATGATGGGACTGTATGATGATGGCTTTGGTGCGGTGTAGCTTTCAACTAAATTCCCTCGAATCTAGCCTATGGCTTCCTACCGTCTAACCAGACACGGGTGGAATAGTCTACGCTCGTCCTATGATACCCTCAAGCAACCTAGCACTTTATTTTCTTTTCACATAATTTTTTTTCTGAATTTTCTTTTGACTTCGTTCTTCCATATGTAGGGAGAAGAACGTTATTGAACTAAAAACTTTGAAACTTTTCTGATTTTTCTTCTTTCTCTTTTTTTTTCAAAATTTGTCTTATTTTCTTCTTTTGTGCCGATTCTTTCTTTTAGTTGCTAGAGGGGTTTACACGTCTGGACATAACAGCTAAGACCACTTGTTTAATGGCTATAGGCAAGTTACCACAAACCGACTTCCGGTAGGCTAATCTAGAACTAGAACCACAGGGGATCAACGGGGAATGAAAGAATGGGAATTGGCTGTAATGTATATCGAACCGAAAGAACAGGCCAAGTTCAAGGGTTTAAACCTAATGGATTTAACGTTAGGTAGGCTAGCTGGCTTAGTAGCTGAATTTAGGTGCCCCTATCATTCTAGAACTCGTGTCATCGTGTGGTCTCGAGTAGGTCTCATGCAAATTCTAACTCATTCAAGCAAATAGAAAACCACTCAAAAAGAATTGAAATTGCAAGTTACGTGCAATGGATCAAAAGCTCACATTTGGTTTGCTAGTAGGATTCAGTCATTTTCATGCAATCAAGGCGACAAACTACAAGTGTGATTTTAAAAATCTGTTATGACTAGAAAATTTAGCATCAAAGTATATACGTTGGTTCTCAGGTTCTAGGTTAAGCAGTCTAAGCATCATTATGACAGATTGAAAAAAAAACAACTTAACGTCAAGCATCAAGAACTGAGCAATTCTAAAGCTAGAGGAATCGGTCAAGGCACCACGAAACACAATGAAAGGGCAATCAAGATCATGCATGGTTCTCTAACATCCTACCCCACACTTAGACTGTTCTATGTCCTCACAGGACTAAAAGGAGATGGAGAGGAATGGGGAACCTGGAAAAGGGGGCGGGGTAGCGGACGGTTTCAGAGAACGGGCCACGGAGTGGAGTAGAGTAGCTACCAAAAGACACATACAAAACAAAACAACCAAAAGATCAAAAGGAAAAACCGGGACAAGCGTCTCGAATCCACACATAAAAAAGATGGATCGAAATCCGAAAAAAAGAAAGAAAAATAAAGGGAAAGGATAGAAACAACCTGATCACTGTTCCGCAGGTGGGGGTGGAGGTGGAGTCGGGAGAGGATAAACGCCAAGTCGCTGCTCAAGCTGCTGTCGCCATGCGAGCTCGTCCCTGTGTCTAGTTTCCTGGTTGGCCATGGACCGTTGTAGGACAGCCCATCGCGCATTCTGCTCCTTTTCGTGCTCCACTCGGTCCTTCTGCCATTGAAGTGAACCAGCAGAGTAGTCGAGTAGCCATTGCTCAATACGCGCCAGCCTCTCGTTAATCTCGACGAGCATTTGTGGCTGAGGCGGAGGTGGTAAGTCCAGCACTGGGGCGCGAGGTCCTAGAGCTGCAACTGGCGGCGTCCTTACCGGGCGGCGAGGAAGCGGTCTACAATTGTCGATACCCTTCGAAAGGTCGATGCCCCGTGCTATGGTGAGCTCGGCACCTATGTGATCAATATGGATACGAGGAATGTTGGGGCCCCATTTGTCGCCGATCTGGAGGTTTTCGAGTAGACAGGAAATGAAGGGGTCGCCAGGAAGTTCAGATGGAAGTTTCTTGGTGGTCGTGCGCTTGTGGAAGAATCGTGCAAGCCACCATCCGGGATGGAGGCGTGCCTCCTTTCTACAGCTCGGAACAGTACGAGCTCCTCCAGAGAGACATGGTGACGTCCCGCCTTGCTGCTATAACACAGAGATTGCATCCACACATAATGAAGGAATTTAAAGAGGGGGTGGACGATGTCACCTACCGTTGGGTTGAAGATAGGAGTGGCTTCCGATTGACCAGAGATGAACCGCCATACTTCAGGGTATGGTTCATGTGCGATGGAGTAGACGTCTGAGAACCCAATCGAGGCATCCTGGACGATGGCATGGGGGTCGATGAGGTAGGCGAACTCATTGATGGTCTTCTCATACTTGACTCCCCCGAGACGGAAACGGATACACTTGAGGAGGCGATGGGGCTTCTGAGTCGTCCACTCAAATGAAATCCAGAATTCTTGAAGGGCGACCAGAGGATAGGGAGAGCCGAAAGTGGTCAAGGATCGCACGCCGTTTGTTCAAGGATTGGGTCAATCTTGGAGTGCCACACCAGATTGTGGTTCTTGAAACTGTCTAAGGAGAGGACTACCACCTTAGCCGGAGGGATGTTTTTGATCTTCTGATATACCTCCAGTTGGTGCAGGGGAAGGGTAGCAATGAATGGGTGCAGGGCCCCGGTGGTAGTGGCTGGAGCACTTGAATCAGGGATCACTGGGGCCGGTGTAGCCTGTGGAACCAAAGTTGCAGCAACTGGTACCGCGACAGATGGCGTGGGCGGCCGGGAGGGCTGAGCCTTGTTCTGGCGAGCCTTGCATCATTGCTCTCTATCTGCACTGGTGGTCTTGAAACGCTTTGGATTCCTGTAATACACAACTCAGAGCAGACTAGAATTAGATGACAAAAATCGTACCCCACACTTAGTTTGAAACCATTGTTCTGGGAAGAACGAAGGGAACAGGTGGGGGTAAGCAGACAAGCCAAGAGATCACAATGGCAAAACATAGTAGAAAGGAAACGGCCAGCATGCAGGGTAAGAGCAGCATTCAACCACCAAGTATGAGAAATGATGCAGTTCGACAAACGCAGGGCACAAGACAATTCATCGGCACAATGTCATAGAAAATCATTCACAAGGGCAATTTATATCAAAAGGAGTCCAAAAGTTGAGCCAGATTACACCGAAATAGCAAACACGCAAATTGAGGAAAACCAAAAAGTCAACCATGCCGAAAACCAAAAGTCAATACGCCAAAAGATTCAAAATCAAGGGCTGAACAACTAACCGTGAAGACATGACTCTAGAAAACGATTGGAAATTCAGGAAATCGACAAAAAGCTTGAAAACTCGTTTTGGGCGGAACCGGAGCTATAGAGCTCTGATTCGAGAGCTCTAGGCTGAAAACGACCAAGGAAGAGGAGGGGGGTCGGGTCGGCGGCGAGGGAAATTGGGCGGTGGTGGCGAATCGCGAGCAGGGAGAGAGAGTCGGTAGGAGGTGGTTTTCGGGAGGGGTTCGCGAAAAAACAAAACCGGAGTGGGGGTTTTATATCAGGCAGAAAAACTCAGAATTTTCGGCGAAAAATCCTTCAGAAGCCAAAACGACATCGACTGAGGGAGGCTAGTTCTCGCCGCAAAGTCAGAGTTTTCGGCGCGAACTTGTCGAAAATGAGAAACAGGAGGATCAGGGGGTTTTAAAAACCATACTTTTCGGCGAAAACTGGCAGAGTTTTCGGCGAAAAATCGTTTGAAATACAGGCGCGAACAGTTTTTTTAAAGGGGTTTTAAAAGAAACGACTCAAAATGAAAATAAACTGACTCCAGCCGTGGGTTGCCTCCCACGAAGCGCTCTTGTTTAACGTCCGTGAGCTGGGTGATAACTGGATCCGCGTTATGGGTCTGACGCAAAGTAGTGTACATCGATGAGAGAAACAGCTAATCCTTGCAGTTATCTCTTGAGCCTGTGACCTGTGACCATAAATGATTATTGACCGTGGCCTTTAATGAGGATGCTGCCCAAGGACGTTTGCCGAACCACGGTACAAGGGCCGGACCATCGGGATTTCAGTTTACCTGGGAAAAGCTTCAAACTAGATTTGTATAAGAGGACTTTATCTCCGGGGTAGAACTGCTTGACTGTTTTCAATTGGGAGTCATGAATTCTCTTGGTGCGTTCCTTATAAAGCTTCGTGCTCTCGTACGCGTGGAGACGGTGCTCTTCAAGCTCAGCGATTTGGTCGTGGCGCATACTACCTGCTACTGCATAACTCATATTCAACTCTTTAGTACCCCAAAACGTCTTGTGCTCAAGCTCAACTGGCAAACGGCATGCCTTGCCATAGACCAGCTGATACGGTGAGGTACCGATGGGAGTCTTATAGGCAGTTCGTTAAGCCCATAAGGCATCATTGAGCTTAGATGACAAGTCCTTGCGAGACCGGCGAACTGTCCTATCAAGAATCCGCTTGAGCTCATGGTTTGTCACTTCTTCTTGACCATTAGTTTGAGGATGGTAAGCTGTGGACATTCGGTGGGTGACGCCGAAGCGTTTGCACACCCGATCGAAATGTCCATGGAAGTGGGTACCCCTATCACTTATGATGAAGCGGGGTGAACCAAAACACGTGAAAAGACGTGTAAGGAACCGACCCACCACTCTTGAGTCGTTAGTGGGTAGAGCTTCAGCTTCAGCCCATTTAGAAACATAATCAATGGCCACAAGAATGTACTTGTTTCCGTTGGAGGGTGTGAACGGTCCCATAAAATCAATTCCCCAGACATCAAAAATTTCAATAGTTAAAGAAACAATTTGGGGCATCTCATTACGGTTAGAGATGTTACCTGATCGTTGGTATGCATCACAATGACGAGAAAAAGCGTCACAATCGCTAAAGATTGAAGGCCAGTAAAATCTAGTTTCAAGTACCTTTCTTGCAGTGTGGTTGCCGCCGAAGTGTCCTCCAAACAGGCCTTCATGGCACTTACGCATGATGTCAGCCGCTTCGATGTAAGAGACACATCTTTGGATCATCTCATCAGTACTAATACAGTATAAGAAGGGCTCATCCCAGAAGTATGACTTGGCCTTTTTGAAGAGATTCTTGCATGCATTATAGTCCAGCCCAGGGGTATTATGCCGCGAGAGAGATAATTAGCTAAGGTGGCATACCAAGGCTCATCTGAATCAGTTGCGTTACTTAGCTCTTGAGCGTGAGTGATTGCCCAGGGCTCGATGGCTATGCTGTTGACCTGTTCATAGATTTTAACACACAACAACTCGTCAGGGAAAGAATCATTGATAGGGGTAGTAGTAGACTTACCTGTCTGTGATTCCTCGAGTCGAGAAAGGTGGTCGGCTGCTAGGTTCTCAGCTCCCTTCTTGTCTTTAATCTCTATGTCGAACTCTTGGAGAAGGAGGATCCAGCGGATGAGCCTTGGCTTCGAATCCTGCTTGGCTAACAGATGGTGCAGGGCAGCATGATCAATATAGACAATGGTGTGTGAAAGAACCAGGTACTGTCTGAACTTATCAAAGTAGAAGACGATAGCTAGGAGTTCTTTCTCCGTAGTGGTGTAATTCCTTTGAGCATCGTTAAGCGTCTTGCTAGCAAAATAGATGGGATGAAACCTCTTTTCTTTTCTCTATCCAAGAACTGCGCCAACGGCAAAGTCGCTAGCATCGCACATAATCTCAAATGGAAGATTCCAATCTGGTGCTGTAAGGATTGGTGCGGTGGTGAGTCTAGTCTTCAGGATCTCAAAGGCTGCAAGACAGGCTTTGTCAAAAACGAAAGGAACATCTTTCTCTAGAAGCTTGGTCATTGGAAGAGTGATCTTGGAGAAGTCTTTGATGAACCGCCGATAGAATCCAGCATGACCAAGGAAGCTTCGAACTGTCTTGACCGAAGTTGGCGGCGGTAGACTGGCGATGGTTTCGAGCTTAGCACGATCTACTTCTATACCGAGCTTAGAGATCCTATGACCAAGAACAATGCCTTCGGTAACCATAAAGTGACATTTCTCCCAACTAAGAGCCAAGTTGGTTTCCTCACAATGAGCTAGCACCTTGTCTAGGTTGGCTAGGCACTTGGAAAATGAGTCTCCATAGATGGAGAAGTCGTTGATGACGTAAGATTTACCACGTTTATCTCGCCACATTTGAACGACATTCCTCTTGTTTGACTCTGAATTGTGATGAACTTGAGTGATTTTTTATGAAAAATGTGTATTATCCCCTGTTGGCCCTCTTTTGGGCAATTTGATGTTGTTTCGAGTTATTTTTGATGAGATTTCAGGTTACCACATTGTGGAGGACCTTTCTACGAGCCCGACGCTTCAAACGGGGATCAATTCGGAGCACAAATGAGGTGGGAATTACCGA
Organism: Linum lewisii; assembly: GCA_034768395.1. Taxonomy (NCBI): domain Eukaryota; kingdom Viridiplantae; phylum Streptophyta; class Magnoliopsida; order Malpighiales; family Linaceae; genus Linum; species Linum lewisii. Next base: position 52,260,349 of record CM068300.1, on the reverse strand, counting down.
AAGAAGTTCAGGAGCTGGATTCAGCTCCAAAAGTGCGCCTTTTGAAGGGGAAAGTGCACGCACTTTTCGACCCCCTTCCCGCACTTTTGGCTATTTTGTAAATTTTTGACGGAAATTGGGTTTTTAACCCAATTTCGAGGGGAGAGGAAACACACTTCATTTTCTGCAATTCTCCACTTTCTCTCTAACGAACCAGACACTCTCGGAGGTGAAGACGAAGCTTTGGAGACGCGATTGAGTGAGGATTAGCGAGGATTAACTCAGGAGTTTCAAGGATTAATCGAGATTAGGTCTTCTCGGAGTAAGATGTCTTCTTCTCCGGTTTTCTTCTTCTTTGTTTCTGCGATCCCTTCTGTAACGATGTCGAGCTAAATTCTCTAAGGTTGTTTAGATTAGATGAAGTGCTAGATAGGATTTTGTATGGATGATTTCGGGTTTCTAACCCGTTTATGTTAATCGATGATATTTCAGACTTAGATGCGATTTCTCCTAAACCCTAATTTAAGCTTCTTGATTCTGGCAACTCGATCAATTGTTAGTTTCTGAGTTTATCTTTGAATTGCGGGTCTGACCATGAACGCACTTCATTCTAGAGTTTAGGAGGTCGTTAGGTTCTCCAATAGCTTGACCATAGGATTGTCAGAACCTAATCTCTTTGCATGATTTTGTGGCATTTGTCTGTTCTTGATCGTTCTTGAATTCTTGCAAGTTAGCTTGACCATAGGAGCTTGTAGGTTTTGATAGGATAGAATCTCTACGGCCTGACCATGGAGTAGAGATTACAAAAGGAACTGCCGAGTCGTCTAGTCTGTAGAAATTCTTCGATTGCATAGTTTCATCCATCTAAACCGAACTAGCGTGGATTCGAGTCTGAACAACCACCTTAGTCTATCTTTGAATCCCCAACTTGTTAATTGCTTTGTTTGATTTCATTTGCATTATTAGTTACTTACTTCAAAAAACCAATTCAAACCGAAAACGAAACCTCGATTAGCTTTAATTCACATTTCTGAATAATAGAGAAAGGAAGACCCTAGGGAAGAACGATCTCTTTGGAGCGATCCATCGAATAAACTTAGTGCGCGTTAATTTGTGCATCAAGTTTTTGGCGCCGTGGCCGGGGACTTTTCTTTTTCTAGGAAAGGCATTGTGCGTTTTAACCTTTTCATTCATTTTTCTTATCATCTCTTTTCTCCCCATCTTTTTCCATGATTTACCTGGGTAGTGCTCTTGAGTTTTGAGATGCAGGATTATAGGTTCGATAGCAACCAAGGGTGGTACGACAATGGAATGCCACTTAATGATTACAACCAAGAGTGGAGTATATCATGGCAACCACCTATGCCAAACTGGAATGAGGAACCACCACCCTTGTCTTACTGGCCAGAGCCACAAGCTACACACTACCACCAAGATTACGAGGAGGAATATCTACAACCACCCCAGTACCACCAACAGGAATCTTATACAGATTATCTCTTGAAGCAGATCCTTTCGTCTCTATGAGCTCCTAATGTTCTGGATGTCGAGATTGAGCAGCGGAATCAACTGATGGAAGAAGATGCTCAAGAGTTGGTCGAAGAAGAAAATGATAATCTTGCTCATGATTATTGTGAGCTAGAGTTATCGAATGAAGAATCTCTAACAATGGTGGTAGAGGAAGATGTGGAGCAGATCCATCTTGCAATTGATGCGGAAGAGGAGCATGTGGATGTCGAGGAGTCAACCTCATTGGTAATTCAGACAACTGAAACTGAGGAGGGCAATGATTCTGAGGCGTATGTGCTCAACTGCCAGAGCAACTTGGATGACATTGGTGTGGAGCAGACTGCAATTATCGATTATAACACACCATATTATCTCTTTCCTCCTCCAGTAGGAAATTTTGAGAAGAAAAGGTCATCCGAGCAGAACCAGGATCTACTTGAGCACCATCGACTGCATCTTGCTCCATCTGACGTGTTATTTGGAACTAAACCGCCAGCCTTGAAGAAGCTGTTTGACTTCAAGGAACTCTTGAGTTGGGGACCCTAATCAGGTATCGTCTAGCTCAAAGACGTTAATGAAAGAGTGCTTCATGGGAGACAACCCATGTCTGGAGTCTGTTTTGAGTTTTTGAGTCAATTGTTTTATTTTGAGTTTGTGTCGAATTTTTGTAGTTCTTGAGTCAGTGGTCTATTCTGTACTTTAAATGCTCTAATCGTGTTGTGAGTTTCTCTCCAGTTTCAGGCTATCCTCAGTTCCCGCCATGACTGTCTGTCGGTACTTCATTCTTGCCTCCACTGACATCCTCACGATCTAATTCTAGGTACTTCACTCTTGCCTCCACTGACATGCTCATGATCTATACACTTTTCTTCACTATTTTGTGTGGTCCATTGAGGACAATGTCCAAGTTTAAGTGTGGGGTGGGGTGTTTATTTGCATGCTTTGTCATTCGATGGGTGGTGATTGTACCTTGTTTTGTCACTCTTCCCATTCTCTTTTGCAAGTAACTTTTCACATTGCTTAATATCTTTTTGGATTTTCTTACCGTGTTTCATATGGTGAGATTGATGTGGTGCTTTAGCTGACCAAATGTGTGTGCGAGAAATCGTATTATGACTATCTCCCACTCTTCTTGTTTGTAGTAGTCTAGGAACTTGTCCTTATTGGATTAGTGAACATGTGACTTGGTGTTGTGCAAGACTTGGTCTGTCTGATGCTCGAATTCTCTAGCTCAATGCCATGATCGAGTCAAGATAAGGGATCTTTTAATTTCATGCTTTTAATTGTTGTTAATGTTCCCAATCAGAGAAAATCTGAAAAATGAGTGGTTTGGAAGTTGTGGGTCGATTCACGAGCTGGCATACGTGCCTGCCCATTGCTGTAGTCCCAAAGGGAAGTCTCAATGTGGCATTCTTCTTCTAACCTACTCCCGATCGTGGCTGGGGTTTAGGATAACGCGGAATTCCAAAGGTTTCCGGCTGCTCCATACCTGGTAGTATCCACACTGTACCGGCCATTCGAAAATAAGACTTGAAAAAAGAAAAAAAAAGAAGGAAAAAAATGAAATGCTCTTTAATTTTGTTCAAGTCGGGTTCCCTTGTCTAGCAAGTGTTGGGTTGCGTTCTAGAGTAAGTGTAGCGGAAGTAAGTATTGTCTTGCCTTTATCAAGTCAGGTTGTTCACTAGCTCGTTAAAGTCTTGTTCCTATTTTACTCCGACAAAGGTTTGGTTTTAATTGTGTGGTCAGTCGGGTAATCCTCTTGTTTGATACAAGCACCATATACATCATTCTAGGACCCAAGAGGTTTTCGGTTTGCTCTTTCAGGTTGGTGCAGAGTTGTGTTAGAGTTCTTGTTTGAGGACAAACAAAAGTTTAAGTGTGGGGTGATTTGATGACGTAAGATTTACCGCGTTTATCTCACCACATTTGAACGACATTCCTCTTGTTGACTCTGAATTGTGATGAACATGAGTGATTTTTTATGAAAAATATGTATTATCCCCTGTTGGCCCTCTTTTGGGCAATTTGATGTTGTTTCGAGTTATTTTTGATGAGATCTCAGGTTACCACATTATGGAGGACCTTTCTACGCGCTCGAAGCTTCAAACTGGGATCAATTTGGAGCACAAATAAGGTGGGAATTACCGAAAAAAGTTCAGGAGCTGGATTCAGCTCCAAAAGTGCGCCTTTTGAAAGGGAAAGTGCACCGGCGCACTTTTCGACCCCCTTCCCGCACTTTTGGCTATTTTCCAGATTTTTTACGGAAATTGGGTTTCTAACCCAATTTCGAGGGGAGAGGAAACACACTTCATTTTCTGCAATTCTCCACTTTCTCTCTAATAAACCAGACACTCTCGGAGGTGAAGACGGAGCTTTGGAGACGCGATTGAGCGAGGATTAGCGAGGATTAACTCAGGAGTTTCAAGGATTAATCGAGATTAGGTCTTCTCGGAGTAAGATGTCTTCTTTCTTTGTTTCTGCGATCCCTTCTGTAACGATGTCGAGCTAAATTCTCTAAGGTTATTTAGATTAGATGAAGTGCTAGATAGGATTTTGTATGGATGATTTCGGGTTTCTAACCCGTTTATGTTAATCGATGATATTTCAGACTTAGATGCGATTTCTCCTAAACCCTAATTTAAGCTTCTTGATTCTGGCAACTTGATCAATTGTTAGTTTCTGAGTTTATCTTTGAATTGCGGGTCTGACCATGAACGCACTTCATTCTAGAGTTTAGGAGGTCGTTAGGTTCTCCAATAGCTTGACCATAGGATTGTCAGAACCTAATCTCTTTGCATGATTTTGTGGCATTTGTCTGTTCTTGATCGTTCTTGAATTCTTGCAAGTTAGCTTGACCATAGGAGCTTGTAGGTTTTGATAGGATAGAATCTCTACGGCCTGACCATGGAGTGGAGATTACAAAAGGAATTGTCGAGTCGTCTAGTGTGTAGAATTTCTTTGATTGCATAGTTTCATCCATCTAAACCGAACTAGCGTGGATTCGAGTCTGAATAACCGCCTTAGTCTATCTTTGAATCCCCAACTTGTTAATTGCTTTGTTTGATTTCATTTGCATTATTAATTACTTAGTTCATAAAACCAATTCAAACCGAAAATGAAACCTCGATTAGCTTTAATTCACGTTTCTGAGTAATAGAAGGAAGACCCTAGGGAAGAACGATCTCTTTGGAGCGATCCATCGAATAAACTTAGTGCGCATTAATTTGCGCATCAGTCGTCCATGAATACTTCCACCACATTCTCTACTAGATCTCCGAATATAGCAAGCATGCATCTCTGAAAAGTAGCGGGAGCAGTGCATAAACCAAAGGGAATACGACGATAAGCAAACGTACCAAACGGGCAGGTGAAGGTCGTCTTCTCTTGATCGTCGAGCTCGATGGGTATCTGGAAGTAGCCGGACATCCCATCTAAGAAACAATAGTAGTCATGACCAGCCAGCCGTTCTAATATATGATCAATGAACGACAGTGGGAAGTGATCCTTCTTTGTGGCGTCGTTAAGTCATCGATAATCGATACAGACTCTCCACCCGGTAACCGTGCGTGTGGGAATGAGCTCACCCTTCAGATTAGGGATGATTGTGATTCCTCCTTTTTTTGGAACAACCTGAGTTGGACTGACCCAAGGACTGTCGGCAATAGGATAAATGATACCAACATCCAAGAGCTTAAGGACTTCTTTCTTCACAACTTCCTGCATCAGAGGATTTAAACGGCGTTGCGGCTGCCTAACTGGCTTGAATTCTTCATCTACAACTATCCAATGTTTGCAGAAGGTTTTGGAGATGCCTCTGATGTCGGCCAACTGCCAGGCAATGGCTCGAACATGCTTCTTGAGTAGCATGATCAATTGCTCTTTCTGCTTGGGAGATAAACTCGAATTGATGATGACTGGCAGCTGGCATTCCTTCCCCAGGAATGCATATTCTAGATGGTCAGGCAGCTCCTTTAAGGCAAGTTCTGGGGGGTTCTCATATGAGGTAGTGATCCAACTTGATGCTGGTTCGATGTGTGGAGGTGCAGAAGTGGCTGTGGATGTCGCTTTCTGATCGTCTAACTCGTCCTGCCACAGGCGCTGCTCTGGATCTTCTAGCGCATTGTCAATTCCTGAAATCAAGCACAACTCTAGTGGATTACTAGATAAGGCGTTAGTGATGAAGTTGGCCGAGGCCAACTCCATAGAATCAACAGTATAACAATTATCATCTTGAGCAACAGAATATCTCATGCTATCCTTAATGCGGAATGTAACACTATCCTGTCCTACACTTAAAGACAACAGGCCTTGTTTGTAGTTGATATTCGCTCCAGCATTTGTTAAGAAAGGTCGGCCTAAGATAAGCGTTCCGTCTAACTCTCGGGTATCCAGAACAACGAAATCTGCAATTATGGTAAAAGGACCACAGCAAACAGCTACATCTTCTATTATACCCCTAGGCAGTTTAACAGACCTATCTGCTAGCACGAGATGCAAAGTAAGCGGTTTTAATTTCCCTAGGTTTAACTTTTCATAAAGATAAGCAGCCATAACAATAATAGAAGCACCAGAATCAGCTAGACTATGGTTAATTTTAATACCATTAATGATGCATGGTAATGTAAAAGGACCGGGATCAGAACACTTAACTGGTGGTGGTGGCGGCTGTCGCCTGGGAGACGGCGCACCGAAGAGAGAAGCGCATTCGTTGGTAAGCGTGTCAGAGTACGCCTCTCCGTTCTTCACCTTCTTCACGAGATCCTTAAAGAATTTCCCAAGTGGTGGTATTATCTCTACAGCTTCAGTTACTGGTATCTTGATCTCTGCATTCTTAAGAACATTGTACCACTTCTTATACTGGGTATCGTGATCCTTGGCTTTGCTCATCGCATCTTTCGGGAAGGGAATCCAAGGCATATATGGTGCTAAGACGCGCTCAGGAGCTGTCTTGGGAGAAGGAGTCGGTGTTGCCTCTTCCTCTTCCGTGATATCTTCAATCTCTGGCATATCCATGGCAGTAGTATCTGGTATCCTGTCAGGTTCTGGAGCCTTTGGATTGGTAGTTTGCTTGCCGCTCCTGGTGGTGATAGCTTGAGCTTGTTCACTCTTCACACCGAGGTCTTCTTGAAATGCTGCTTGATTAAGGAAAGGATTGCTAGTAAGAAATTTAGTCACATTGCTTATTGCATCTTCTATCCTTTGGCTTTGAGCCCTTTGTCCTTGATTGAGTGCAGCTTGAGCTTTGAATTGATTGTCATGTTCGTCGAGTCTGCTCATGATCCGATCAAACTTCTTCTCATAGTCCTCGTCTCTATTGTAATGCGGCTTTGCTTGAGGCTGTTGCTGTCCTCCAATGAATCCAAGAGGTCTTTGGTATGAATCTGAGAATCGGTTGTTCTGATTCTGCGGTTGGTAGTTCCTATAATTGGTGTAGCCTTTCTGATTGTTGGCGAAACCTTCACTAATGAAGTTCACCTCTTCTGTAGACCAATCATCTATTTTACCGAAGTTAAGGCAGCTTCCACCGTTATGAGCACAGGCTCCGCACCATCCACATTCAGCCGAAAAGACGGTAGCTGACAGGGGATCGAGGGAGATGCCAATTGTCTTTAGATGCTTTTGAACTTCTGCTTTGACCTGATCTGCAATGCTCATCTGACTCTTGGTGCTCTCTCTCTGTCTCTCCCAGTTTCTTGACTTTAAAGCACAGCTAGCGAAATGAAGACGAGCGTCCTGAGGTGTAAGAGCAGTGCAATCTCCCCCAGCTAGGGAGTTGACCCACTTTGCAGATTCTTCACGCATACCACAAGCAAAGAATTCAGCCAGCTGCCTTTGTTCATACCCGTGGTGAGGGCAGTTGAAGAGAAGTTCTTGGAATTCATTCCAAGTGTCGTATAAGCTTGCATCTTCTCTCTGAGTAAATGATGCGTAAATTAACGCGCACAAGTTTTACTCAATGGATCGCTCCAAAGAGATCATTTTTCCCTAGGGTCTTCCTTTCTCTATCACTACAAGAAAAATGAAGTTTAACAGCTGATTTTTATTTAGTCTAACAGCGGATAGGCCGCTGTTAGCTATCCTAACGGCGGATAGATATCCGCTGTTAGGTTGACTAACATAAGGCTATCTAACAGCGGATACGCGTCCGCCGTTAAACCTAACAGCGAATATCTCTATATACGCTGTTAAATGTAACAGCGGATTATATCCGCTATTAGAATTCCGATCAGAATTAAAAAAAATTGCAGAAACCTGCTCGCCGGAGCAGGTTCTGCATCTCGCCGGAGCAGGTTCTGCATCAGGTCTTCTTCTTCTTCTTCTTTATTCATCTTCTTCTTCCTTCTTTCTCTTCTTCTCTTCTCTTCTTCTTCTTCTTCTTTCTTCTTCTTCTTCTTCTTCTTTCTTCTTCTTTTCTTTCTTTTTCTTTCTTCTTCTTCTTCTTCTCTTATTCTTCTTCTCTTCGTTCTTCTTCTCTTCTTCTTTCTTCTTCTCTTATTCTTCTTCTTCTTCTTCTTCCTTCTTTCTTCTTCTTCTTCTTCTTCTCTTTTTCTTCTTTCTTCTTCTACTTCTTCTTTAGGTCTTATTTTTCGTCTTCTTCTTCTTAATGCTTCTTCTACTTCTTCTTCTTAATTCTTCTTCTTCGTCTTCTTCTGCTTAATGGTCGCCGGAGGCGAGGTCGCCGCCGGAGTCCAGTGGTGGAGGAGTGGTGAAAAAGAGGGGATTTAGGGTTTAGAAGAAGGAAGAAGAGGGGATTTTAGAAGAGGAAGAAGAGGGGAAGAAGAAGGAAAAGAAGGAAAGAAAGCATTGGTTGGGGACTGGTTGATGGTGGGCACACGGATTGCCACATCAGTAATACTTAACAGCGGATAACCTAACAGCGGTTTTAATCCGCTGTTAGATTTTCCCTCAAAATTTGGACTTCCCGCTAAGGCGGGATATTTTGGCGCGTCCGTGAATTCAACGCTAACAGCGAAAATTTAACGGCGGAAATATGTCCGCTGTTAGCAAACAGCGGTTGTTTAAATATCCGCTGTTAGAATGTACATTCTAACAGCGGATTCCTGTCCGCTGTTAGCAATTTGATGTTAGAATGTATTTTTCTTGTAGTGTATTACTCAGAAATGTGAATTAAAGCTAATCGAGGTTTCGTTTTAGGTTTAAATTGGTTTAAGAATGACCTAAGTAAACTAAGAATGCAAATTAAACAAGCAAACAAGTAAAGCAGATTGGAGTTTTGAATATAGACTAAGACGTTTGTCCAGACTCGAATCCGCTCTAGCTCGATTAAGACGGATGATGCAATGCAATTTCAGTTTATCAGAATTGAAGACTCGACACTTCCTTGGGTAATCTCTACTCCATGGTCAGGACGCAGAGAAACTATCCTATCAAACCTAGAAGTTCCTATGGCCAAGATAACTTGCAAATCGTCAAGAACGCACGAGGAACAGTGAAATGCCACACAGATATGCAAGGAGATTAGTTTCACCGGCCCTATGGTCAAGACACCGGCAACCCTAACGACCTCCTAAACTCTAAAATGATCTACGTCCATGATCAGAACCGCAAATCAAAGATGAAGCAAAACCCTACGATATGGTCAATCAACGGATTCTTAGAGCTTCAAATTAGGATTTAAGAGAAAACTCATCACATGCCTGAATAAACCTCAATTAACATTAACGGGTTAGAAACCCAACATCATCCATACAAAATCTCACTAGAGTTTCATCTAATCTGAACAAACTAAAGAGTTTAGCTCGACATCACTACAGAAGAAATCACAGAAACAATGGAGAAGAAAACTGGAGAAGAAGACATCTTACTCCGAGTAAACCTAATCCCGTCTAATCCTAGAAACTCCTGAGCTAATCCTCGCTTCTCCTCGCTTAATCATCACTTCAAACCTTCAAAATCCTCCTTCGAGAGTGTCTGGTTCATCGAAATCAGAATGAAGTATGAAGAGTTTTTCGTTCTGCTTGTTTCTCAGGCTTAAAAACCATATTTTCCCTCTCCAATCCTGATTTTTCCAAAAAGTGCGCCCGACGGCACTTAAAACGTGCGCCGGCTCACTTTTTCTTGTAAAATGCGCACTTTTGAACGTCGGCAAAAATTTCCCAGAGCGTCGAATAAAAAGTGCGCCTGGAGGCACCCAAAAAGTGCCCCGGCAGTTTTTTGTCCAAACAGCGCACTTTTGGGGCTGGGAAAAATAATTCCAGCTCCATTCTTCTTTTGATGATTCCCGCTTCGTCTAAACTCCGAATTGGTCCCCGTTTGAAGCGTTAGCTTGTAGAAAGGTCCTCCACAATGTGGTAACCTGAAATCTCAATAAAAACAACTCAAAACAACATCAAATTGCCCAAAAGAGGGCCAACGGGGAATAAAATACATTTTTATCCAAAATCACTCGAATCCATCACAATTTGGTGTCAAACAAGGGAAATGTAGCTCAAATGAGGCAAGATAAACGCGGTAAATCTAACATCATCAGTAAACTTGGAGATGCTGTCCTTGATGGAGGGAAGTATTCCTCAACGAAATGTTGAGCTAAAGTTTCCCAATCAGTGTAATGACCGGGTGGCTTGCTTCCAAGCCATCTCTTAGCTGCACCTCTGAGAGAGAATGGAAAAGCTCGAAGGCATAGAGCGTTCTTGTTGAGGCTCCCAGACTTGAAAGTTTGACAGACAGCCAGGAAGTTAGATAGATGTGTGCAAGGATTATCATCTGGCTTCCCTTCAAATTGCACGTCCCTAGAGATTAGTCCCAGGAAGGGGATCTTGATCTCATAGTCAGGATCGTCGTCATTATAAGGCACGGTGATGGGAGACCGAACGTTAGTTGCGCTCGGCTTACTGTAATCTGCAAGACTCTTTGGAGCAGCCATTGCGGTAGGGTAAGATGAAACGAGAGTGATTCGATTCTGTACCTACTATGATCTGTAAGGGACAAAAACAGACACAACCGGTGTAAAATCGAAGTGTGATGGGAAATGAAAGATGGAAAGATAGAAGAATAAAAATACCAGCTCTTCTTTCAACAAAATAGAAGAGTTCCCGGCAACGGCGCCAATTTGATGAAAATTGTAATGCGTGCAATCAAATAACTGTCAAGCATAGAGCAGGACAAATCATATTCCACGGGCCTCTTCTACTTGCTTACTCAAATATGTTGGAAATTTTTATTCAGGAAAGATCAACTTGTGCGTGGTGTGAGTTCCACGACTTCTAAACTAAAACGCAAAGGAACTGAAATGAAATTAAAATGCAGAATGATTGATTGTTTGACTTACACAGACGACAGACAAGCTTAGACTTCGAATCCCCCTTAGATCACCTGCGCATAAGCAATCAACAGACTAGCGATTTTCAATTCTAATTCATCCAATTCACAAACACCACCATAACTCCTTACCCTTAGGTTTAAGACTGGCGAACGTTCGCTCTATCCGATCTAACTACCAAGATTAATTAGTCGCCCGAGTACGGTCGCTTCTTGCGACGACAAAACTAACTGGTGTAATTACTAGTGATTAATGAGTTACTCTTGCAATGGATTAACCCTAACTGGTTCCTACGAAAGGCACACTCCAATGAATTGGTTAATTGCTTGATTTGGTGTTTTAAAGTGAGGCGAACATTCGCTACTATCCTCAACTTAACAAGAATCTAATCTAGGTGGCCAAACTAGACAAGAAACACAGACAACAAAGAACAAATCAAACATGAAGGAGAAACTGAATGAACTTCGAATCTAATCACCGCCGATCCGTGACTGCTTTAAAGCCCTGGGTCACTTAGGATTCATCTAATCTAAGCTCTACGAGTTTAGCTACTCATATTCAACACAGGAGAATCAAAGACGAACAAGGAATACATCTCAGGTAGGAAAGATAGAGAAGAACTGTAAAACCTAATTTCGATGAATCCATGAAGCTTCGATCTGCTGGATCTTCAACTCTTAGCACTGGTTCTCTGAGATGGAAGGATGGCGTCACGATCCTTTCCTGGCTCCTCGAACTGTTTTCACTCTTTTTCTCTCCCGCCTCCGTCTTGGAATTTTCGTCCCAAATGTAAGTTATGAAGTATCTTTTCAATTGGCGATTTTCCCTTTTATACTTGTACGCGGATGGCTTGGAATCCGCTTGATTTTTCGCCGAAAACTTAAGGAGTTTTGGCGAAAACTTCCTTTAAAAACTTCGCTGATTTCGACTGTTTCTTCTGTTCCAAAATTACTTGGAGTTTTCGGCGAGAACTTTGAGTTTTCGCCGAAAACTTCTTCTTGTGATGCTCTGATGATCTCTTCTTGAGTTTTTTGCGAAAACTCAAGGTCTTTTCGTCGAAAACTGCTGTGTGAATCGGGCATGGGATGTGTTGACTTTAATTGACTCCTTGGTTGATTCTGGTGCGGTTCCTTGAGGTTCCAATGCCTTAGACACTTCCTTGGTCACATAATTTGACGGCAAAAACCTGTGCTATCATGTAAACACTAGAAAACCATCAAATAGACCCGAAATGGGCCAAAGTAACACAAATGGTACGAGATAGAGTAGTTGAGTGAATATTCGCTATTCTACCCTAAAAACCATGTCGTAAGCCAAGAAATGTCGCTTAAATGAGGCTGATAATCACGTCAAATCGAGCAAGCCCATGCTAGGAGCTATGATCAGGCCACCACCTGAGAATGATCCAAGAGGAGAGAAAGGAGGAGAATCCAGCTATGGAGAAGGGCCAAGAGGCCAGCCCATGGCCAAGCAGCTAAGGGCTAAAGCCAAATTAATAAAAGGCCAAACCTGGATTTCTGTACAGATTCGTAGCCCGACAAAGATTGACGAATATGGGATACCTTGAGACAGAATTTGGGATTATGTCCATCATGAAAGTTGTAGCCCATGGAATCTACTAATGATCTGCAAAAGGGATTAATTTTACGAATTTGATTGATATTTATTTGGCTATTATTTACAGAACCCGTTTCAGCTGTTTTTTGGGGAAACTTGGCTCCCAAGTTTAGAATTCTTGTATAGGAAGAATTCTTTCCTTTGTAAGATTGTAAATCCGAATTGTACTTCCTTTTTAGGGTAGATTAGGATTAGGTTAGGTCCTCTTTAGTATTCTAATTAGGATTCTTTTTATTATTTCTTTATTAGAATAGGAAGTAGCTATCACTACAAAAAAAGGGGGGATCTGCATCGGTTGAAAGGAAAGTAAATTGCGTCAGTTGGTCAAAGACCGACGCTATATGCAGAATTCGCTTTGACCCGTGTAAATAGCGTCGGTCGCTGGTTAGCCGACGCTAAATGCGTATGAATCAACCGACGCTATGTACTATCCTAGCCAGATACGCTGGTTGAACCAACATTAGCATCGGTTGGTGTTTTGACCGACGCTAACATTTAGCGTCACTGTTATTCGCATCGGTCACATCGACCGACGCAACATGTATTTAGCGTTGGCTCTGACCGACGCTAAAAACCCGGTCTAACCGACGCTAAATGTATATTTTTTGTAGTGTATTTAGGAGTAATATGAGAGCTTATTCCCTATTCCTCCACCTATAAATAGAGGCCTATACACCTCATTGTAACACACCTTTGAACCAAATAAACTCTTAAACTTCGGTTTTGCTCTTGCATTGTTATGCAATTCTCTTTTCAACTTTCATGGAATTGACTGTCGTCTAGATCGACTTATCGTCTAGGGTATTCACCCTTTGAAGTGGCGCCTTCAACTTGATACTTCTGGTTCCTAGCTCTTTATAGCTAGAGGGTCAATGTCCTCTCTCTGCCCCGGTTCCAAAGGTTTCTACTCGTTGCTAGGAGATCAACTTGCGGTGGTTAGGGTCATCTGCCCACGGTTGTGGCAGGTCACATCAACGACCTATAACGAAAGCAGTCTTAGAATTACCTATGAGGATGGGGAGTACCACACTCATTATGTTTGCAATTATCTTCTAGATGATTTTGTAGATGACATTGTAACATGATATATGCCGATAGTCTTTAATTTCAGTCGCATTTGTTCTTTTTGGAATCAAAGCAAGTATCACAGAGTTCACATATTCTGGGAGCTTACCAGTGTGGAAGAAGTAAAGGACAACAAAAATCACCACATCATTCCCAACTGTGTCCCAGCATTGAACATAGCAGGAAACAAGATAGCCATCAGGATTTGGGGCCTTATCCTTAGCCATGCTTCATAGTGCATTTACCACCTCCTTAGGAGTAACATGCTCTACCAACTAATCTTTCTGCTCTTTATTAAGTGTCCTATGAATAGCCATAGACCAATCAAGCCCATCAGAATTGACTGTATCCGCAAAACCAAGAAGGTTCTTGTAAAAGTTCATAGCTATGCTCTTCATTTCACCAAAATCATCCACTAGATCCCCACTATCAGTTATAAGCTTTATAATTGTATTTCTTATATTCCTCGCTCTTATTTGATAGAAGAAATACTTCGAGTTCTTATCACCTTGTTTAATTCATAGAGATCATGACTTAAGCCTCAAGATACACTCCTCGTCTTTTTCCAATTGATTTAACTCAAATCTGTAAACCCTAGCATCTTTTATATTAGAAGGGCTCGAATCATCATAAATCTTCTTTTGGTTAAGCACTAAATCGGCACGCTTAGAAGCAACTCTGTTCTGGATATGAGAAAAATCAGTTTTATTAAGCTTATGAAGTTCAATCTTCAAACTCCTGAGCTTACCATAAAGTTTGTAGAAGGGGGAGTCTTTGATGTTGCTTGACCAAAACCTCTTTAAAATACCATCAAAATCCTTGTGTGAATGCCAACACTTCAAATATTTGAAAGGTTTAGGTTGAGTAGCCATGTCATTCCCTGTGATCAATTTTATGGCACAATGATCTGAAGCTTCACAAGAGATTACCTCCATCGAGATGCCTGGGAATCTAGTGTGCCAATCTCCATTAATAAGAACCCTATCAAGGCGTCTAGCAATGGGCTCTTGTACTCTATTGTTGATCCAAGTAAAGAACGGACATGTTGAAACATGTTCTTCAAGATCACAATTCCTGACCAAGTAACGAAAATCGTCCATACTAGTAAAGCATGAAATCTGATTCGAGGCTTCACTTGAATCCAATATTGCGTTGAAGTCCCCTCCAAACCAAGGTTCACTATTTAACCTACGCCTGCTTATAGCACCATACAATGCCTTTCAACCATTAATATCATTAGCAGCATACACTATAGTTCCATAGAAACCAGTAGGAAGATCCACTTTGAAGTCCACAAAATGCGAACTTGTACTCAAGATTTGAATAGGGATATATGGCTTGCAAATGAACCAAATCTTCCTGATGCGCAAATTACTGCGCACAAAACTTTACTCAATGGATCGCTCCAAAGAGATCATTTTTCCCTAGGGTCTTCCTTTCTCTATTACTCAGAAATGTGAATTAAAGCTAATCGAGGTTTCGTTTTGGGTTTGAATTGGTTTTATAAACTAAGTAACTAATAATGCAAATTAAATCAAACAAAGCAATTAACAAGTTGGGGATTCAAAGATAGACTAAGGCGGTTGTTCAGACTCGAATCCACGCTAGTTCAGTTTAGATGGATGAAACTATGCAATCGAAGAAATTCAACAGACTAGACGACTCGACAATTCCTTTTGTAATCTCTACTCCATGGTCAGGCCGTAGAGATTCTATTCTATCAAACCTACAAGCTCCTATGGTCAAGCTAACTTGCAAGAAATCAAGAACGAATCAGAACAGTGAAATGCCACAAAATCATGCAAAGAGATTAGGTTCTGACAATCCTATGGTCAAGCTACTGGAGAACCTAACGACCTCCTAAACTCTAGAATGAAAAGCGTTCATGGTCAGACCCGCAATTCAAAGATAAACTCACACTACAAAAAAATATAACATATGGCGTCGGTTAGACCGGGTTTTTAGCGTCGGTCAGAGCCGACGCTAAAAACATGTTGCGTCAGTCGATCCAACCGACGCGAATAATGGCGACGCTAAATTTTAGCGTCGGTCGAAAAAGTAACCGACGCTAAATGTTCTGACCAACCGACGCAATATTCGCCCAGCCACCCACTGGTTGGTTAGTCGGTTGGGTGGGTTTAGTTTTTTGTTTTCATTTTTTATATTCGTTTTTAATTTTTGTTCGTTATTTTCATTTTTTATCTTCGTTTTTTATTTTCATTTTTTTCAATCTGGGTTTTCCAAGATCTGAATTTTTCTAGATCTGTGTTTTAGGAATAATGGCGGACGACGGTAGGGGAAAGTTGGCGGCGGACGACGGTGGGGAAAGTTGGCGGCGGACGAGGGGGAGGTGACGATGTTGGTGGGGAAAGTCGGCGGCGGACGAGTGTGTTTCCAGATCTTCCAGATCTGCGATGGCGGTGGGGAAAGTCGACGGCGGATGAGGGGGAGGTGACGATGTCGGTGGGGAAAGTTGTGGTGCTGACGGCGGTGGGGTGATGTGAGGGAGGGGCGGCGGTGGGGTGATGTGAGGGAGGGGCAGCGGTGGTGGTGTTTGGAGGGAGGGGCGGTTGTGGTGGTGTTTGGAGTTGAGAGGATGAGGGTTTGAGAGGTTTTTGAGAGAGGTGAGAGAGTTTCAGGAGAGAGAGGAGAAGATCGAGAGAGGTGAGAAGGATTTTAGGGTTAGGGTGGCGACTGAGAGGTTTAAATAGGTATGTGTATTTAGCGTCGGTCGATGATCGACGCTAAATCGACCGACGACCGACGCTAAAGCTGGTTTTGGGTAAGGGCTTTGTTTCTGACCCTAAACCAGATTTAGCGTCGTGTATTTAGCGTCGGTCGACAGGCGACCGACGCTAAACGTCGGTCAAACACGAGTCAATATTTTAGCGTCGGTCGTTTGTCCAACCGACGCTAAATACTTTCGTGACGACCGACGCTAAATACTTCTTTTTTTGTAGTGTCAGAAACTAACAATTGATCAAGTTGCCAGAATCAAAAAGCTTAAATTAGAGTTTAGGAGAAATCGCATCTAAGTCTGAAATATCATCGATTAACATAAACGGGTTAGAAACCCGAAATCATCCATACAAAATCCTATCTAACGCTTCATCTAATCTAAACAACACTAAGAGTTTAGCTCGACATCACTACAGAGGAAATCACAGAAACAATAGAGAAGAAGCAAACTGGAGAAGAAGACATCTTACTCCGAGAAAACCTAATCTTGATGATTCCTAGAAACTTCTGAGTTAATCATCGCTAATCCTCGCTCAATCGTCACTTCAAAGCTCCGAGTTCTCCCTCCGAGAGTGTCTGGTTCGTCGGGGAAGAAAGAAGAATGAATTGTACGTTATGTTTTTCTCCCAGAAAAGAATAGGATTAAAAATCTCGTCAGATGATGGTACTAACGGCGTGTATCATAATACACGGCGTGCTTCTGGTACACGGGTGTATTGTAATACACGCCGTGTGTTGCTTCAATTCCAGCTCCAGCATTTTGCAGCCTCTCCCGATTCGTCCCTAATCGTCATGGATCACCTGAAATGAACCAAAAACGTGCAAAACATATAAAACGGCCCCAAAGGGCCAAGGGGTACGGAACTCACTTAAAACCATGCAAATTTGACATGTAAATCACTAAAAATGTCGTCTAATGCGAAGATGAATACGCCAAAAATGAGACGCATCAAATCACCTCACACTTAGACTTTTGTTTGTCCTCAAACAAATAAAACTTGGAATCACACTCAAATTCACAAGTGACAAACTCAACCAAATTGACGCTCAATCTCTAACAATTCAACCCATACTGTTTCGTCTAGAAAGCGTAACCTACACATGAAAGAATGTCAACCAAACAAATCCAAGTCTCACTATTCTCTGCACACAACAAGTAACAATCACCAATCATGCACGATTCCGACCTAACCGACCAGACTTCCTTACACATAAAATATTTAGTAATAGGGAACTCTCACACTCTGTGTTTAGGGACGTGTTTGTGCCCTCAATCACTTTCTCGATCGAATTATGTCATAGGTTTGCATTCTGACCACAATCTCCACCACTTTGACAACACGAGATACTAGTCAAGAGGACTTTGCAAGGGACTGTAGTGATTTTATACTACAGGGGCTTATGATGAATGGATGAAGGGATAAATGATGATGAAAGGTATGGTGCGGTGCAGCAATCGACTAACCTCCCTCGAATCAAAATCTAAGGATTCCTACCGTCTAACCAGGCTCGGATGGAATAATGTATGCTCGTCCTAGGATACCCTCAAACAACTTAGCACTTTATTTTTTTCTGATTTGTTTTTTTTCTCTTTTTTTACTACTTATTGATTTCATTCTTCCTTATGTAAGGAGAAGAACGTTTTGAACTAAAAAAAACACTTATACTTGAAACTTTACTTGGAATTTTCTATTTTTTTTTCCTTTTTTAATGCTAAATTTTTTAGTTGCTAGAGGGGTTTACACATCTGGACATACTAGCTAAGACCACCGTTTCTGGCTATAGGCAAGTCACCACAGATCAAATTCTGGTAAGCTAATCTTAGGCTACTACCACAAGGGATCAATGGGGTGAACAAAAATATGGGAATAAGCTGTAACGTAGTATCGAACCGAAAGAACAGGCCAAGCTCAAAGGTTTACACCTAGTGGAGTTAATATCAGGTTCAGGGGCGGAACCAGGATTAAAAAGTGCCCTGAGCCGAAATTTATTACTAGAATATATATTACGTTACATATATTATTTTACTTTCAATATATAATTCTATTTGCCATTAGATCATTGCGACCGATATGTTTGTTCTTAAGGTTATTAATATTACTCTTGAAAAATGAAATTAGAATGTGCCACCGGCGATTTTTTTTTAATTTGGATGATGTATCATCAAATATTGTATTTTTACTCATTCATAAGTCGAGATAAAATGGTATTGGGCTTACTCAACCCTCTACACATGTTGACGAAACATTAGCATTATGGAAGGGTATGGTTAATATGATTGAATATATTAACTATATTAGGTTTTTTTTGAAGAGACAAAGGTATTAGAATATATTTAGTTGTTAAGTTTGAAATTATAACAATGAATTGAGTCGAATTAAAATAACACTGAGCCAGATTTAAATTTTGCACTGAGCCGGATTCGAAAAAATAACAAATTTATACTCGGATTAAACGCTCGGGACCAAAAGTGGGGTGAGTGGGGGCTCGGCCCGGCTCCCCCCTAATTCCGCCCCTGGTCAGGTTGGCTTTTGGCTTAGGTAGCAATTCTAGGTGCCTCTATCATCCTAATACTCGTGTTATCATGTAGTCTAGAATAGGTCTCATGCAAATTTTAACTCATTCAAAGTACAAGAAAGCCACTCAAAAAGAAACAAGTTGCAAGTTACATGCAATGGATCAAAAGCTCACAAATGGTTGCTAGTCGGGTTCGAGTCATTTTCGTGCAATTCAAAGTGAAGCTACAAGAGTGATTCTAAAATCTGTTCTAACCAGATTCATTTAATATCAATTCAAGCATGCTGGTTACAAGTTCTAGATAAGACAGTCTAAGCGTCATTGTGAAAGACTGAAAAAACAGTTTAGCATATTGATAAGAATTTAATTACCAAGGTCGTATTCCACAAGGTCCTCTCATAAGCTAATACTCACAAAATTCATGAACGGTCTAAACATTTGGATTGAGGTTTGGTTTTGAATGAGAACAAATCAAAAGCATAAACAAATAAGGCAAAACTAACAAGTAAAATTGAGGAATCAAACAAGAGAGAAAGGAGTTTAGCCTAGCAAGGGGTTTCTTCAAGCTCAAGGTTCATGAAAGCTGGATTGAATCTCAAGCAACGATGTGTAAACTAATGACCATGCATTTCACTCGAGTAGAATCAACGAACTCTCGCACAATTGACTCCTACTCCTAGACCAAATGAACCATGTTTCGCTATGTGAACAAAGGAAATGAAGTGCTTTAACTAGACCAATGAAATGCTTGAAACTTGAATTCTATGCTAACATTCATCTAACACAAGGTAAATGATGCAAGACACTCTCATGTCAATCATATAACACTAGTCTAGCAATCAAAAGGGTCTTTCAACCTTCAAATGAAAGAAAACTAAATGCTAACCAATGTTTGATAAAATGACAACAAGGAAAAACAAGCTCAAAATGGTTGCAATTGTATAATCCAATCTCTCAAATCATCCAATTACAATCCTACAACCTTAGATCAACATCAATCAATCATTCTCATGTATTGAAAGACATAAACAATACCAAAAGAACAAATCAAGCTCTAATGGCTACAAAGCACAAGGTCTAGGATCATCATCTTACACAAATGGCTAAAAGAAACTCAATCCATACAATCAATCACCTATCCTAGCTTGATCCATCCCCCACTAAACTAAACCTAAGCTTAGCCTAGCATAACCATGGAAGAAACCTGAAATTGAGTAGAGGAGACCATCCTTGCTTCCATGGAGGATCTTCCTACTTGGCTCTTCAAGCTCCAATCCAAGATATGGAGGACTTCACTTAGATCCTTGATCGTCAAGTTGATCAACAAGGGAGGGAGGATGGTGTTTGGTTGAGAGAGAGGGATGATCGACAATTGAGAGGAAAAGAAAGTGATCGGCGACTGAATGAATTTCCCTCAATTTTCGCCTCCTTCTTCTTTATATAGCACACCGGAAATAGCTGAAATTTTCGCGAAAACTTTTTCGCCGAAAATCTCTTTGTAAAATACCGAGCGGCTAGCATTCCTTCATAGGTTTTCGGCGAAAACTCAGATAGTTTTCGCCAAAAATTTCTTCAAAAATCGGATGTCCGCCTCTGTATTTCTTCTGCTTGAAAATGTTAAGGGTTTTCGGCGAGAACTTAGAGTTCTCGCCGAAAACTTCTTCAGTTGAAGGGTGCATTTTTTTCGATTTTGCAACGGCCATATCTCCTCCGTCCTAGCTCCGATTGACCTCCCGTTTGATCCTACGTGCTCCTTGTCACTAGTACTTCAATGCCAAAACCTGAAAATGCAAAGAAAACAACTTCAATAGACATAGAATTGGCCTCAAAGTGGCAACCGGGCAACAAAAGGGCACTTTGCATAAAATATCCATAAAAGCATATAAATCATAGCAAAATGAGATCAAACATGGGAGATCCCTAGGCTAATCGAGGACTTCAAATGCACTAAATATGATCACATCAAATTTCCCTACGACTAAGCTTTGCTTGTCCTCAAGCACATGAATTAGAAAACATCCAAGTTCACAAATGACAAGATCGGTCCATTGAGATTCGAGCAATAACAATTTGGCTTAAACTGTTCCACGAACAAACTCAACCTACACATGCAAGAATATCAACCAAACAAGTCTAAACCTCACTAATTTCTGCACACTTCAAGTAGTGGTTAATTGGGATACAGAAAAACCGACCACGACAACACCAACTCTAATTAAAAGGACTTGAACTCGGGAAATGGAACGGATAAGGCGGGGGTAGGAGAAGTTTTGAGAGTGATGACGATCATGTGCATACTCGACTTCATCCGCTTCTAGATCCGCACTTTACAAACTCTGGCTAGGATCAAGGGCCACATTCGAGAACTCTCTTTTTTCTTTTCTTTCCAACTTCATTTTTTCTTATTTTTTTTTTCTACTGTATACTAGTGCTCGATCCAACACTTCACTTAGGTGTTGAACCTGCCTAGCTCACAGCTTTTAGCTTTGCTAGTGCTCAACCCGACACTTCACTTAGGTGCCGAGCTTGCCTAGCTTCTCTTTTCTTTTGAGCATTTTCTTTTGAACATTCTCTTCGCAAACTAGCCACTTGATCCTTAGCCCCTTACAACTTCAACACAATATTTCGAATTGGATTCCGTCTAATCTCAAGCCACAATCACGAGGGATCAAAAAGTTCAAAAAGTTGAAGAAAAACATGGAAAAGGGGTGAAAATTCTGATTGCCTTCATCATCTTAGACCGGTGTTATCGAGTGGTACAAAAACACGTATCAAAACCAATCAACCAACATACAAGAGTGATAAAATCTCTGTTCTGGCCTAGACTCATTTGATATCAGTGCTAACATGCTGGTCATAGGTTGTAAGTGGAACAGTCTAAACGTCATTGTGACAGCTTGAAGTCAATTAAACACCAAAAGTCAAGAACTGAACGGTTCTACAATAGAGGAATTTGACATTCAATCAAGATCATGCAAATCATCAAAGCATAGCATTGGACTTCTACCGACAAATATTCACACCAAACCTCAAACTCCCCCTACGACTAACATGAGCATTGCCCTCAATGATCAAGAGAGAGAAGGTAAGGTGGAACGAAGTTACCGCGTTGGTAGAGAAGCATAGGAAGCCAAAGTAGAGGAAGAGTCCCATGACGCACATTGTGAAGAGTGATCTGCCTAAGTGCTTGCCAACATCTTATTCAACGAACTAAAACTACACAAAAACATAAAAGCGAAAAGGTAAGGATAACATGGGTTACCTCCCATGAAGCGCTTCTTTAACGTCTCTAGCTAGACGAAACCAAGAGCACTCAAGGCATAACCAAGGATAAAACCTCTACTGCACCAATAGTATCATTAATCACATAATGTTTAAGTCGATGGCCATTCACCTTAAAAGGTTCAGCTTGAGAGGGAGAAATTACCTCGATGGTGCTATAAGAAAATGCTTGAGTTACCATGAATGGTCCGGACCAACGAGATCTCAACTTCCCAGGAAAGAGTTTGAGCCGAGAGTTGTATAGGAGGACTTGGTCACCAACTCTGAAATCCTTGCCCGGCTTCAATCGGGAGTCATAAATGAGCTTCGTCCTCTCCTTGTATAGCTTGGCACTCTCATATGCATGATGGCGATACTCTTCGAGCTCATGTACCTGAAACTTACGCTCTTCTCCTGCGAGACTCATATCAAGGTTTAGAAATTTCAACGCCCAAAGAGATCGGTGCTCAAGCTCTACCGGTAAATGGCAAGCTTTACCATAGACCATCCTATAGGGAGTAGTGCCTATAGGGGTCTTGTAAGCCGTGCGGTAGGCCCATAGAGCATCATCAAGCTTCGTCGACCAATCTTTCCGCGATTGGTCGACCGTTTTCTCCAAAATTCTCTTAAGTTCCATATTAGTTATATCGGCTTGGCCACTATTTTGAGGGTGATACGAGGTAGACATCCGATGAGTGACACCGAACCAGCGGCATACTCTATCGAATTGCCCTTGAAAGTGAGTACATCGATCACTAATGATAGCACGAGGAGCACCAAATTGGGTGAACAACTTAACAAGAAACTTCCCTACAACTCGGGCATCATTGGTAGGCAAAACTTGTGCCTCCGCCCATTTAGACACATAATCAACCGCAACTAATATATACTTGTTACCATGCGATGGAGGGAACGGTCCCATGAAATCAATACCCCAAATATCGAATATCTCTACTACTAACGAAACATTTTGAGGCATTTCATCACGGGAAGAAATGTTACCTGAACGTTGACAAGCATCGCAAGACTTGACATAGTCTTGACAATCTCAAAAGATCGAGGTCCAAAAAAATCTGGACTCAAGTACCTTGCGAGTGGTGCGATTTGCCCCATGATGTCCACCCGTAGGACCGGAGTGGCAATGAAGTATGATGTCCTTCGCTTCTCCATGGTTAACACATCTTCTAATCATCCCATCGGAGCCAACTCGAAACACAAAAGGATCTTCCCAATAGTAATGCTTCAAATCCGCAAAGAACTTCCTTTTGTCTTGAGTGGAGAGGCCCTCCTTCAAGTATCCACTAGCAAGATAGTTAGCTAAATCCGCGAACCAAGGTTCCTTGAACTCCAAAGTTGCTAACGCGAATAATAGCTCATCGGGGAAGTTGTCATTGATTTCTTCATTACCGTTGTGTACCATTTCAGCTTCTTTCAAACGAGACAAGTGATTGGCGGCTACATTCTCGGATCCCTTCTTATCTCAAATTTCAATGTCAAACTCTTGCAACAAAAGAACCCATCGAATCAATCTTGGTTTAGCATCGGTCTTAGATAGAAGGTACCACAAAGCTTGGTGGTCCGTGAAGACAATAGTGTGAGAAAGCACCAAGTAGGACCTAAACTTATCAAAAGCAAACACTATGGCCAAGAGCTCCTTCTTCGTAGTTGTATTCTTCCTTTGAGCTTCATTGAGAGTCTTACTTGCATAGTATATCGGATGGAATCTCTTGTCGATTTGTTGGCCTAGAACCGCTCCAATAGCGTAATCACTAGCATCGCACATCAACTGAAACGACCTTGACCAATCCGAACCAATGAGTATAGGAGCATTTGTAAGCTTACCCTTGAGGAGTTCAAAAGCTCGCATGCATTCATCATCAAATCGAAATTCCACATCCTTCTCAAGAAGCCGAGTCATAGGAGTAGTTATCTTAGAGAAGTCCTTAATGAAGCCTCTATAGAAACCGGCATGCCCCAAGAAACTTCTCACGGCCTTCACGGAAGAGGGTGGAGGAAGTTGAGAGATGGTCTCTAGCTTTGCCTTATCAACCTCAATGCCTTTTCGAGAGATCTTGTGACCAAGAACAATCCCCTCATTGACCATGAAATGGCACTTCTCCCAACTTAATGCGAGATTGGTCTCTTCACAACGATGCAACACCTTCTCAAGGTTCCTCAAACAAAGATCAAATGAGTCCCCAAAGACCGAGAAATCATCCATGAACACTTCCATGATATCTTCCACAAAATCATCAAAGATGGAAAGCATACATCGTTGGAAGGTAGCAGGAGAATTGCACAATCCAAATTGAATTCGACGATAAGCAAACGTACCAAAAGGGCATGTGAATGTGGTCTTCTCGATGTCCTCCGGAGCAATCGGTATTTGGAAGTATCCGGACATGCCATCTAAGAAGCAATAGTACTCGTGACCGGAGAGACGCTCGAGCATTTGATCCATGAAAGGTAGAGGAAAATGATCCTTCCTAGTGGCCTCATTGAGTCAACGATAATCTATGCAAACACACCACCCGGTGATCGTCCTTGTCGGGATGAGCTCATTCTTGTCATTAGCTACCACCGTGATCCCTCCTTTCTTGGGAACAACTTGCACGGGGCTAACCCAAGGACTATCCGAGATAGGAAAGATAATCCCCGCATCCATAAGCTTAATAACCTCTTTCTTCACAACCTCTTTCATGTTAGGATTCAATCTTCTTTGAGGTTGCACAACCGGCTTGAAATCTTCCACCATGAGGATCCGATGTGAGCAAAATGTGGGACTTATACCTCGAATATCCGAGATTCTCCACGCAATAGCTCTCATGTACTTCTTGAGGAGCTCCACTAGGCGGTCCTTTTGCTCGGGTAGAAGCTTAGAATTGATGATGACCAGTAGCTTAGAATTTGGCATGAGAAAAGCATACTCCAAATGTGTGGGAAGGGGTTTGAGCTCAAGAGTAGGTGGTTCTTCATAGGAGGTCTTCACCCTTTCCACCTTCGGAAGAGCAACAAAAACTGTTTCACTCTCCAACTTGTCTCTCCCTTCATCAAGGTAAACCACCTGAGCTTTTAACTCTGGGGTGTCTAAATGTTCCTGCACATTCATTCTAAGGCAAACATCCAAAGAATCTCGACACACGAAATTAGAAATACTACACACACTAGCCGAAGCAATAATATCACACGAGTACTCTAAATCATCTTGTGCATGAGCAAATTTCATGCCATCAGCTATGCAAAATGTGACACTCTCTTGTCCTACTCTCAATGTCAATTTTCCATTATGCACATCAATTAAAGCACGAGAAGTAGCAAGAAATGGTCTACCAAATATCAATGAGACATCCACATCATCGGTTTCAATGACCGCAAAGTCAACTAGGAAA
Organism: Linum lewisii; assembly: GCA_034768395.1. Classification (NCBI taxonomy): domain Eukaryota; kingdom Viridiplantae; phylum Streptophyta; class Magnoliopsida; order Malpighiales; family Linaceae; genus Linum; species Linum lewisii. The sequence goes on along the minus strand of CM068300.1, from coordinate 52,234,993 downwards.
ACAAAAGGACCAACTTTAACTAGCACATCATCAACAATCCCCCTAGGACTCTTGGTCGACTTGTCCGCAAGTTGAATGTACATACGAGTAGGACGAAGATTAGATAACCCTAGTTTCTCAAATATGCAATAAGGCATGACATTGATACTAGCACCTAGATCCGCAAGACCATTAGCCAAAGAGGTATTACCTATAGCACAAGGGATAGTAAAAGTACCTGGATCCTTAAGCTTTTCCGGTGGACTCTTGAAGAGAATGGCGGAGCATTCCTCACTGAGGTGAACTAGAGATGTCTCCGGTAGCTTCCTCTTGTTGGTGTAGAGTTCCTTCATGAACTTAGCATATTGAGGCATCATAGTCATAGCTTCGGGAAACGGAAGAGAGAATTGCATTTGACTAAGCCGCTCCATAAACTTCTTAAAAACCTTCTCAAGGTCATCCTTCTTCACTCGAGAGAGGTATGGAAGGTTAGGCTTGTCTGGAGGTACAACCGGTGCGGGAGGAGAGACCGGTGGTGTACTCGATGTAGCCTTACTAGGTTTCTTGGCAACCTTAGTACTCATATTACCCGTAGGAGGTTCGACTTCAACCTCAACTTCATCCGAAGGATCCTTGATATCATCATCATCATCAACCATTATATTAGGAGCTTGTACCTTTTGGAAGTCAATTGGAGAAGAGGTTGCATCTTGCAAAGGTTTTCCACTTCTCAAGGTCACTACCTTGCAATGCTCCGGACCTTTGGGGTTGACCTCGGTATTGGAAGGCAAAGTGCCTGAGGGTCGCTCCGAGAGCGTCTTAGCAATATGACCCATTTGATTCTCCAAATTTGCAATTGAAGCCTATTGATTCTTGATAAGTTGAATCATTGCTGCGTTGGTATCCTCTTGCGGTATTGAAGAACCGCCCTCTTTGTTGTGAGGTGGTTTGTTGAATCCGGGTGGTCCATCACCTCTATGATTGTACATTCCTGGTGGGGTAGGACCTTGGGGACCTTGATTTGGATGTCCACTTTGATTCCATTGATTTCCCCCTTGGTTCCCTTGACCTTGGTGACCTCCTTGAGTCCATTGACTACCTTGGTTTTGGTTACTTCCTTGAGTCCATTGGTTGCCTTGATACGCTCTATAACCTTGGAATCCTCCTTGATTTCCTTTGTTGTAACCCTTGTTATAACCACTACCTTGTCTCCCGTGGCCTTGGTACCCTTGGTTAGACTTGTTGTACCCACCACCTTGGTTCCAAGGTCGGTTATAGTTACCCCCTTGATAGTTACCTTGGGGGTTGAAATTACTATGGAATCCTTGACCTTGTGCGAAGCTTACTGATGTGAATTTATTTAGTGCATTTTGAGCTTATGATTGACCTATGAAATGCCCATTTTTGTTCGTGAAATGCCATGACTTATATGCTTTTATTGAAGTTTTGTGCAAAGTGTCCATTTGTTGTCCGGTTGTCACTTTGGAGCCAAATTCGTGGTCTATTGGAGTTTCCTCTGTGCATTTTCAGGTTATTGCATCGAAGTACGGATGACAAGGAGCACATAGGAGCAAACTGGAGGTCATTTGGAGTCCGGACGAGGGAGATATGAGCATTACAAGATCGAGTTTTATGCAGAGTGCAGGGGTGCACACCGTGTAGTGGTGCACGCCGTGCACTTCCCCCTGCACTATAAATACCCGCGTTTTTGGCCATTTTGGGGCATTCTTTCATCTCTCTTGAACCCCAAACACATACCCACTAACCCTCAACCCTTAGAACACATTTTGGGAGCAATTTGAAGCCATTGGAGCTAGGATTGAAGCCAACAAACCTTGGGAGAAGTGCTTACAAGTGGAGAAGTGAAGATCATCTCAAGGATTCATCCATGGTGTTCTTGGTGACCATTCTTCCTTCTTTTCTCTTTACTCCCTTGGCCATGTGTGGCTGAGTTTCTAGGGTTCATCTTGGATGGGTAGATTAGTTGTGCTATGATAGAGGGAAGATCGTATAGAACTTGCCATGATTGATCTTGGTTGTATGAGGATGATTCCTAGACTTGTTCTTAATGCCATTTTATGCCATGTTTGCTTGACTTGGTCCATTCAATGTGATTTGATGCATGAGAGTGCTTGGATTGCATAGATTGTAGTTCTAGGGATTGAAGTGAGTGTGTTCTAAGAGATTAGATCATCTTGTTTCAACCATTTTCACTTGATTTCTCTCTTGGGCATTTTATCGAACACTTGGTGTGCATGTGGATTTTCATTCAATTGAGTTTGAAAAAGCTTTTTGGTGAATCTCTTAGTGTTAGGGCATTGATATGAGAGTGTTGTGCCTAGCCTTGTGGTCATAGAGTCTTAAGAGAGGGTCTTGTGTCTTGGCATTTCATCAAACAATTAGAATGCATCCTTTTTCACTTAGCTTGAGAGCGAGAGCCCAAGTTGAGTGGTATTAGGATAGGGATTTGGTGCTACGAGAGTGCATTGAGTCTATGGAAGTGAAATGCATGGTCATCCGAATACAAACTCAATCTTGATTGGCTTGTTTGTTCAATTAGTCCTCTTGAGCATGATGAAACTACCCACCAAGAGAACCCCCTTTGTCTTTGATTTCAACCACCTTTCTCTCTTGTTTAATCTTTGTTAGTTTTGCTTTTCTTTGCCTTTGTTTCTGAATTTCTCAATCAAACCAAACCAATTTCAAATGTCTAGACCGTCTATGAGAAGTGTGAGTATTAGTTTATGAGAGGACCCCGTGGAATACGACCTTGGTAAAATCCTTTTATCACTTACCTCCTCATTGTGGTCGCCTTGGCCAAGCTCAGGAGTGGCGGAAGGGCAAGCAATGACATCATGACCCTGACCCCCACAACATTCACAACAATATATTGAAGCCATCGGGGGATTACCCACATGAGATGATGGAACCTTAGAGGGATGCTTAGGCATACTTAGGTTACTTACCTGAGATGCCATGGCATCAATCTTCGACATGAGGAGCGCAAACATGGGGTCATCTTCATCTCAGTGCCCCAGTAACTTAGGCTTCTTCCCATAGCTAGACGAATCCTTTTCTGCATCAACACTTATAGCTCTAGAGTCATAGTGAGTGTCGCTCCCATACTTGGACCTTGGAGGTTGTTGTCGAGACCAACTCCTTGTCTTGTTGGCCATCTCCGCAAAGAGTTCTAGAGCATCTTCGGGAGTGAGCATCCTTAAATCACCTCCGGCGGCTTGGTTGATCATTCTTGTATTCTCAAAATCAAGGGACCTAGCAAAGATATCTGCCAAGCTCCATTCGGCGAAGTTGTGATGAGGACAAGACCGAAGAAGGGCTTGGAATCTATTCCAAGTCTCATGGAAGAGCTCTCCCTTGTGTTGTGTGAAGTGGTTGATACGATCTCGGATTGCATCCGTCATATGAGGGGGAAAGAAATCCTCGAGGAAGGCTTCGGCTAGTCCCTCCCATGTAGTGAATGTTCTACTAGGTTGGTTCTCCAACCAAGACTTGGCTCTACCTTTGAGGGAGAAGGGGAAGAGTCGGAGTCGCACACAATCCGGGTGAACTTGATCGTTCTTCACCGTATCGCATATCTCTAGGAAGTCCTTCAAATGTCTAGACGGGCACTCTCCGTCTATACCATTGAACACCACTCCGTTCTGTACCATCTGAATCATATTAGGCTTCAACTCGAAGTTTCTTGCATTTACCGGTCTTCGCACGATGCTCGAGGCTGCCCCTTCGAGGGTTGGGCGAGCATAATCAGCTAGTGTGCGCCTCGCACCTCTTTGCGATTGATCATCTTCGTTAGTGTGATGTGAATGTTCCGAATGGTTATCCTCGTCCTCGTGATGAGACATAGTGCGGTGTGAGATGCGGTCAGCGTCTTGTTCTTCAACTGTAGGAGGTGGGGAAGTAGTCCGTGGCTCGAGCGCTTGTTCTAGTCCTTGGATTCGTGCTTGAAGACGAGCTGAACGCCTCATGCACTAACACCAATCTCCTACAACAAGCACAACAAACACACCCGAGTAATACAACGATGCGGGATAACAAAGTAAACAAAGAGTAACAAGGAAGCTAAAAGGAAAATGGAAGGAAGTGTAAAGATCGGTTCACTAATAATTGCTTTCATAGGAATGAGAGATCCCCGGCAACGGCGCCAAAAACTTGATAAGAATTTAATTACCAAGGTCGTATTCCACAAGGTCCTCTCATAAGCTAATACTCACAAAATTCATGAACGGTCTAAACATTTGGATTGAGGTTTGGTTTTGAATGAGAACAAATCAAAAGCATAAACAAATAAGGCAAAACTAACAAGTAAAATTGAGGAATAACTAAGAGAGAAAGGAGTTTAGCCTAGCAAGGGGTTTCTTCAAGCTCAAGGTTCATGAAAGCTGGATTGAATCTCAAGCAACGATGTGTAAACTAATGACCATGCATTTCACTCGAGTAGAATCAACGAACTCTCGCACAATTGACTCTCTACTCCTAGACCAAATGAACCATGTTTTCGCTATGTGAACAAAGGAAATGAAGTGCTTTAACTAGACCAATCAAATGCTTGAAACTTGAATTCTATGCTAACATTCATCTAACACAAGGTAAATGATGCAAGACACTCTCATGTCAATCATATAACACTAGTCTAGCAATCAAAAGGGTCTTTCAACCTTCAAATGAAAGAAAACTAAATGCACACCAAGTGTTTGATAAAATGACAACAGGGAAAAACAAGCTCAAAATGGTTGCAATTGTATAATCCAATCTCTCAAATCATCCAATTACAATCCTACAACCTTAGATCAACATCAATCAATCATTCTCATGTATTGAAAGACATAAACAATACCAAAAGAACAAATCAAGCTCTAATGGCTACAAAGCACAAGGTCTAGGATCATCATCTTACACAAATGGCTAAGAGAAACTCAATCCATACAATCAATCACCTATCCTAGCTTGATCCATCCCCCACTAAACTAAACCTAAGCTTAGCCTAGCATAACCATGGAAGAAACCTGAAATTGAGTAGAGGAGACCATCCTTGCTTCCATGGAGGATCTTCCTACTTGGCTCTTCAAACTCCAATCCAAGCTATGGAGGACTTCACTTAGATCCTTGATCGTCAAGTTGATCAACAAGGGAGGGAGGATGGTGTTTGGTTGAGAGAGAGGGATGATCGGCAATTGAGAGGAAAAGAAAGTGATCGGCGACTGTGTTCTAATTTTTTAGAAAATGAATTTCCCTCAGTTTTTGCCTCCTTCTTCTTTATATAGCACGCCGGAAATAGCTGGAATTTTCGGTGAAAACTGAAGAAGTTTTCGCTGAAAGTCTCTTTGTAAAATACCGAGCGGCTAGCATTCCTTCATAGGTTTTCGGCGAAAACTCAGATAGTTTTCGCCGAAAATTTCTTCAAAAATTGGATGTCCGCCTTCTGTATTTCTTCTGCTTGAAAATGTTAAGGGTTTTCGGCGAGAACTTAGAGTTCTCGCCGAAAACTTCTTCAGTTGAAGGGTGCATTTTTCTCGATTTTGCAACGGCCATATCTCCTCCGTCCTAGCTCCGATTGACCTCCCGTTTGATCCTACATGCTCCTTGTCACCAGTAATTCAATGCCAAAACCTGAAAATGCAAAGAAAACAACTCCAATAGACATAGAATTGGCCTCAAAGTGGCAACCAGGCAACAAAAGGGAACTTTGCATAAAACATCCATAAAAGCATATAAATCATAGCAAAATGAGATCAAACATGGGAGATCCCTAGCCTAATCGAGGACTTCAAATGCACTAAATATGATCACATCACATATCAAGTCAAGAACAGAGCAAGTTCCAATTAGGGACAGCATACCGAAATCGCAGCAAAACAACCCTAAAAAATAAACATCCCACCCCACACTTAAATTTGGACATTGTCCTCAATATTCCACACAAAACAATTAGCATGAAAAAGAAAGTGTTGAGGGGTACCAGGAAATTGATCGTGAGGATGCTGGAGAAAGAGCGAGTTAAGTACCGGCGGACAGTCATGGCGGGAGCTAAGGATAGCCTGAAACAGGAGAGAACCTCACAACAAGATTAGAGCATTCAAAGTATAGAATAGACCACTGACTCAAGAACCACAAAAGCTCGACACAAATTCAAAATAAAACAACTGACTCAAAAACTCAAAACAGACTCCAGATAAGGGTTGTCTCCCATGAAGCGCTCTTTCTTTAATGTCTTTGAGCTAGACGATACCTGGTTATGGACCCAAACTCAAGAGTTCCTTGAAGTCAACAGCTTCTTCAAGGCTGACGGTTTAGTTCCAAATAGCACGTCAGAAGGAGCAAGATGCAGTCGATGGTGCTCAAGTAGATCCTGGTTTTGCTCGGATGACCTTTTCTTCTCAAACTTTCCTACTGGAGGAGGAAAGAGATAATATGGTGTGTTATAATCAATGATTGCAGTCTGCTCCACACCAATGTCATCCAAGTTGCTCTGGCAGTTGAGCACATACGCCTCAGAATCATTGCCCTCCTCAGTTTCAGTTGTTTGAATTACCAATGAGGTTGACTCCTCGACATCCACGTGCTCCACTTCCGCGTCAATTGCAAGATGGATCTGCTCCACATCTTCCTCTACCACCATTGTCAAAGATTTTTCATCAGACACCTCTAGCTCACAACAGTCATGGCCTAGATTATCATTTTCTTCTTTGACCAACTCTTGAGCATCTTCTTCCATAAGTTGATTTTGCTGCTCAATCTCGACGTCTAGAACATCAGGAGCTCGTAGAGTCGAAAGGACCTACTTCAAGAGAAAATCTGTATAAGACTCCTGTTGTTGGTACTGGTGCAGATGTAGATATTTCTCCTCGTAATCTTGGTGGTAGTGTGTAGCCTGTGGCTTTGACCAGGAAGACAAGGGTGGTGGTTCCTCATTCCAGTTTGGCATAGGTGGTTGCCCTGGTATACTCCACTCTTGATTGTAATCATTAAGTGGCATTCCATTGTAGTACCACCCTTGGTTGCTATCAAACCTGTAGTCCTGCATCTCAAAACTCAAGAGCACTACCTAGGTAAATCATGATAAAGATGGAGAGAAAAGAGATGATAAAAGAATGGATGAAAAGCTTAGAACGCACAATGTTTTTCCTAGAAAAAAGAAAAGTCCCCGGCAATGGCGCCAAAAACTTGATGCGCAAATTACTGCGCACAAAGTTTTTACTCAATGGATCGCTCCAAAGAGATCATTTTTCCCTAGGATCTTCCTTTCTCTAATACTCAGAAATGTGAATTAAAGCTAATCAAGGTTTCATTTTGGGTTTGAATTGGTTTTATGAACTAAGCAACTAATAATGCAAATGAAATCAAACAAGGCAATTAACAAGTTGGGGATTCAAAGATAGACTAAGGCGGTTGTTCAGACTCGAATCCACGCTAGTTCGGTTTAGATGGACGAAACTATGCAATCGAAGAAATTCAACAGACTAGACGACTCGGCAATTCCTTTTTTAATCTCTACTCCATGGTCAGGCCGTAGAGATTCTATTCTATCAAACCTACAAGCTCCTATGGTCAAGATAACTTGCAAGAAATTAAGAACGAATCAGAACAGTGAAATGCCACAAAATCATGCAAAGAGATTAGGTTCTGACAATCCTATGGTCAAGCTATTAGAGAACCTAACGACCTCCTAAACTCTAGAATGAAATACGTTCATGGTCAGACCCGCAATTCAAAGATAAACTCAGAAACTAACAATTGATCAAGTTACCAGAATCAAAAAGCTTAAATTAGAGTTTAAGAGAAATCACATCTAAGTCTGAAAGATCATCGATTAACATAAACGGGTTAGAAACCCGAAATCATCCATACAAAATCCTATCTAACGCTTCATCTAATCTAAATAACCCTAAGAGTTTAGCTCGACATCACTACTGAGGAAACCACAGAAACAACAGAGAAGAAGCACATCGGAGAAGAAGACATCTTACTCCGAGAAAACCTAATCTTGATGATTCCTAGAAACTCCTGAGTTAATCCTCGCTAATCCTCGCTCAATCGTCACTTTAAAGCTCCGAGTTCTCCCTCCGTGAGTGTCTGGTTCGTCGGGGAAGAAAGAAGAATGAATTGTACGTTATGTTTTTCTCCCAGAAAAGAATAGGATTAAAAATCCCGTCATATGATGGTACACGGCCGTGTATCATAATACACGGCGTGTTTCCTTAGTACACGGCGTGCTTCTGGTACACGGCGTGTATTGTAATACACGCCGTGTATTGCTTCAATTCCAGCTTCAGCATTTTGCAGCCTCTCCCGATTCGTCCCTAATCGTCATGGATCACCTGAAATGAACCAAAAACGTGCAAAACACATAAAATGGCCCCAAAGGGCCAAGGGGTACGGAAATCACTCAAAACCATGCAAATTGGACATATAAATCACTAAAAATGTCGTCTAATGCGAAGATAAATACGCCAAAAATGAGACGCATCACTTCCCTAACTCTCCATCACAACAAAATTCATAATTCCAACCAGCAAAACCTGTAAAAAAACTCCTTAGAATACTTTTCTTTAATACGAGGCTCAAGTAAAGCTAATATATGCATTATGTATTTATTTATGTACATACGTAAAATATCAAACTTACTAGGGTCATTGAAGCCCCGTATGTTCCAGATCCAGAAATTAATTGCGCTTGTTGTGCTGCTGCCTTGTCAGCACATTACCCTTAACATGGGACATAATAACAATGGAACCAATGCAATCTCCCAAATTAACCAATCTTCTAGGACCAAAACTTTCAACTGTTGTTTGGTAGGTGATCTCTTGTTCACTGCTTATAGGCTATCTAGGGCTCAGAGATTTGATCTCCACAAAAGTTTCAGCTTACCTTTGTTGGTTGGTTGCCCCCTCCTCTTGCATAGAAGATTCAGGAGCATTGACTCCCCCCCCCCCCCCTCTAACATGCATACCACTAATGCATCCAGGTGAATCCTTCTCCTTAGATGAGGACTCAACAACATTTCCTGGAGAAGCATTAGTGGCAGCAACAACTTTCTGTTGGGATTCAGCAGCAACACCTAATTTACCTTTTCGATTCCTCTTCTTCATTTTTCCTGACTGAGTAGCTACAGGGCTCAAGGGAAGAACCTCCATATATGTTTCAGCATCCCCTCGTTGAGCAGGTTCCCCTTCCCCTTTCCGAGAAGGCTCACGGAAATTGGTTGCCACCCCCTCCAGTAATCTGACTAGAAGTGCCCTCAGGTGTTTCCTCATCTTCAGAAGAAGACTCTGGCACATTGCCTGAGTGAGCGATCCCTAGTAGCCACAAGTTTCTACTAGGGAATAGCTTTCCATTTCACTGTGTTACGCAGCCTCTTGAGTATTTCTAAATTCAGGAAACTTGACCTAGACAACAACCGGCTCCACCGCACCAATGTCTACTTTCAGTTCATTCTTTTCAAGGGATGAGCCCTCTCTTAACACACAAACTTTAACAGTGAATCCACGCCTTACAAATTTGTTAATCAGCTTCCCGAACTGACTCGCCATTCAGCTACTTCTTTTAGGATAAATCAGCTGTGGCGGGACATCACTGAATTCAATCCACACCGGTTTCCTTTCCTTAGAAAAGTTAACCGTTTCAATACTAGATTACCATTTTCGAATGATCATCGAGGCTTTATGAATGTGCTAGGATCGCTGCATAGCCTAGTCTCGCAATTCCTTTGAAGCGAACTCGAACAAGTAGAATCCAACAAAGATATGGGAAACGATTACTGGTCCTTCATATCCCCATAACCAATTCGCTATAGATCGTACCACCTTGATCTTCGGGCCATCTCCTACAAATTGGCCAACCATGGTGCCTCTCAGACACTCAACTCCTTTTTCCACCACAACCGCTAGGATTTTTAAAACACCATCAACTAGAGACCTCAACGACTCCTCTACAAAATACAAGTATGAAATACTCTAAACAACCACCGAGGACCAAGTTCAGGAACCATACAAATCATTAGAGCTGCTCATCGAGCCATGGCAAGAGCATTGACGGCGCTGAAACGAAGAAACTCCAAAATCACTTTTAGGTTTTCAGAGAAACTCATGTGCTAGCTACCGCGTGAAAGTGTAGTTTAAAACTATTATTATTTAATTTAATTAGGTTTTATAAGGGAATAATAAATTATAGTTTGTTAATATTATCCTTAATTTAAATTAATGATTTTATGAGAATAGTAATTAGTTGGTAGAATTATTTTAGATTATAAAATATGACTTAGTTACTTAGATTAAATAAATCTTCTCCATCTCTCTCAAATTAGATAATTAGGACATGATTTAATAAAATATTTTTTCTATGAATAATTAAATCTTAGATCAAGTTTCTCTCTTTCTCATCTCAAAATTTAGCATATAAAGTTATGAAAGGAATAACATATTTCTTTAGGGATTGTAACCTTATTAGAAAATAAGTTAGGAAATTTAATCGAAGTATTAATAATGTGTTCTCTTTTGAAAATTAGTAAATTATGTATGGTCAATAATATACTTATGTAAGATAACAGAATTATGTATGGATTTCAGTCTAACAAATTTTCCGTCTTTAGGTTTTTAAAGACGATCGACTCTCTAGACCAGACTCTGATTAATACGTTGAGCCTCTCTCGCTCATTAAAGGTGGGTATAAGGGGGTAATATCTTATCGTTTTAATAGTTAATTTTTTTTATGTTTATAATGTAGTTATCTTCTTTATTATGATTGTTATGATTATAATGATGTGCACTTGAGCATGTTTGAGTGGGTAGAATAGATTCAGACCTCCTCTAGACAACTAATACATGGATTGAAAATATGTACCTCACTAGCTACACCCTTGTTCCTAGTTATTGGACCACTAGAGATCCAAAATATGTTATCGAGGAACTAAAGACTCCGTATATGATATTGGGCCACTAGAGACCCACAGTTTACATATGACAAGGAATGAAAGTGGTAGTTAGTTGAGTTAGAGTTCCTACCTAAAAGATGATTAAGAAGTTATGATTATGTGTAGTATGATAATAAGAACACTTGTTTCGTGATATGATTACGATTAGCCATGTTTTAGTAGTTTTTTTGTCCTAGATACACCCACAAGAGACCGAAATGTATTAGTTTTTTTGCCTACATGTTTGTGATGATGTTTATATTTTAGTAGTAATATGTTTATTTCTTTAATACACATTAAATTCAATAATGTTTAAAACCATAGTTATTACTTCAATAATATGTTCTATTTGAGATTCCTACCTTCTTTTTCTCTTATGAGTTTTGAACACGAAAGACTGATCCCGAGCCACCCACTAGATTTTCTAGAAGCTACATAAGTTCAGGAGTATGTTGTCTTCATTATGTTGCAAGTTTTTAATTGAGTAGATAATTCAAGTATGTGGAGTTATTAGCAGTTGTGGAGACTAGGAGGTGAGATTTGTCATTTGAGATTTTAGGTAAACACGATTTTATTTATGTGTTGCCCGCTTGTTAGAGCTATGTTTTCAATTCTTCCAATTAGTTATATTCTAAACCATTTATGTATATTGTATTTATTTATATCAAACGTCGATCCCGCAACAATTTAGTCTTTTTTTATTAATTTTAGGGGTGTATGAATGTATGTGGCATATGATGAACCATGATTGATATATACTTTATGTGTCATGTTTATTGATAAGTGATTTACTTTCACCCTATTTCACCCTATGTTCTATGTGTTTTTAACTCCTCGTTATGTGCTATGATATATAGATTAGTAATATGCCTTTATTGATATGTTAGACTTAGTTGTGGTATTGAATTCATGAGTAGGAGAATGACCAATACGACTAGAAATGGTTCGATTTGTGTGGGTGTATTTTCTGAGGTTAAAGTCCGAGCTTGCTACTATTTTGCAAGAGTTTGTCATAGTTGTCCGTACTAAGTTTCAGAAAATGGTTAAAGTCTTTCGCTCTGATCCTGGGGGTGATTTCATTCTATGGCTCTTCATTAGTTTTATCGTCAGCATGGAATTTTGTTTCAACGGTCTTATCTTGGGCTTCCAGAACAAAACGATTTGGTGAAGCGTAAACACCATCATATACTTGATCTCACTCGGGCAATTCTTATTCAGTCTCATGGTCCTGCTCCATTATGGGTTGAAGCTATTAGCAAGGTGTTCTATCTCATAAATTGTCAACCAACACTTGTCCTAAATAATATATCACCTTTTGAGGTAATATATTCTTGTTCTTCGGACTACTTTCGACTACGGGTTTGTGGTTGTACTTGCTTTGTTCTTCTTCCGAAGAAAGATAGTACCAAATTATCTCATAGGACGGCCTATTGTGTTTTCTAGGGTCAAACTGATAATCACAAGAGGTATCTCTGTTATGATCTTCTTCAGTGTCGTATCTACACAACTTATCATGTGATTTTTTAGGAATCATAATTTTATTATCATACTTCTGCCACTGTCTCGGCTGCACACCTACCTTGCATCTTTATCTACCTACCTTTGATGACCATCCGTCATGACAACTGATCTACCTACCTTGTCTGACATCAACCCTCTACCAAGTCCTACAAACACAACAAACATCCTTGCCTCTCCATTATCCTTCCCTAAATCCCTCAACTCTCCTCATGCAACAATCCCCTCTATATATCCATGCAACAATAACTCACCAACCCACGTCACCCTCCCATACCACCAATGTTCATGCCTCCCCCATCTCCCCCAGAACTCTATCTTTATTCAGTGTCTCGTCCGCGGCATCCCAGATGACAACCCCCATCACTCCCTCACCTCCACTTTATCGATCTACCGTCCAACCCTCGACCTTCTTCCCCCATGCCACATGGACTATATTACCTATGCTACTTCGGGTGTGGACGTACCCTCCACTTATAAACAAGCTAAGGATGATCTGTGATGGCAAGGTGCTACGATAACTGAGTTAGATGCTCTCTATGAGAATTACACATGGGATCTTGTCGCTCGCCCACCTCATGCGCCGATTGTTTGATCTCGTTGGTTTACACGGCAAAGTTCCATCTCGATGGTCTCTTGATCGGTATAACGCTCTTTTGGTTGCTCAAGGTTCTTGTCGGGAATATGGGATTGATTATGATGAGACTTTTACTCTTGTTGCCAAGATGCAGGCTATTCGGGTTCTCCTTGCTCAAGTGGCGTAGGATAGGTGGCCTCTCTATCTGCTAGATGTGAAGAATGCTTTTCTTCATGGGAATTTAAAGGAAACTGTCTACATGAGTGTCGTCTCGGCTACCCCCTCCGGCTGTTGGCATAATATTGAATGTCGTTGCTCTTTTTATGGCTTAAAACAAACTCTCATGCGTGGTTCGATACCTTTCAGTCCCTCATTCTTCACTCCGGGTTCACTCAAAGTCGAAATGACACTACAAGAAAACGGCATGTTAACATCAATTTCCTAACGACAGATAAAAATCCGCTATTAGAATCACAGTCTAACAGCGGACAACCAACCGCCATTAAATATCCACTGTTAGGAATTCAATTTAGTGGGGCGCCAAAATATCCCACTTTAGCGGGAAATCAAAATTTTGGGGGGAACCTAACAGCGGGAAATCAAAATTTTGGGGGGAACCTAACAGCGGATATTAATTGTTGTTAGGTTTTGCTGATGTGGAAATATGTGTGCCCAGCCCCAACCAATTATCTTCTCTTCCGAATTTTTCTCTTCTTTTTCTCTTATTTGTTTTTAGAGTTTGTTATTGTGGCTTAGGGTTTGTTCTAGAGTTTGCTGAAGAAGAAGAAGAACAACAAAGAAAAAGGAGAAAAAGAAGAAGAACAAAGATGAAGGAGAAGAAGAAGAAGAAAGAAGAATCTAGATTTGGAATAGATAAAGAAGAAGAAAAATAAGAAGAGAAGAAGAAGGAAAAAGGAAGGAGAAGATAGAAAAAGAAGAAGGAAGGAGATGAAAGAAGAAGAATTAAAGGAAGAAAAAAAGAAGAAGAAAGAAGAATCTAGATCTGAAATAGAGAAAGAAGAAGAAAAATAAGAAGAGAGAAGAAGGAAGGAGACGGAAAAAGAAGATGAGGAAGAAAGAACGATCCCAATGAGAGATCAGAAGAAGAAGAAGAAAGAAGAAGTGGAAGAACAAGAAGGAGGAGGAAGAACACATAAACCTGCTCCAGACAGGTTTCTGTATTTTTTTAAAATCTGAACGCAACCTTAACAGCGGATATATCCACTGTTAGGATTTTTAACAGTGAAAGTTAACAGCGGACTCTTATCCACCGTTAGCTTTCCTTACGTTAGTAAACCTAACAGCGGACACACGTCCGCTGCTAGGATTTCTAACAGCGGTCTGTCCACTGTTAAATTGAATAAAAATCCACTGTTAAAGTTTCTTTTTCTTGTAGTGTGATCCCTCTCTCTTCATTAAACATACTTTGGTTGGCATCACCATCCTTATTATCCATGTTGATGACATGATCTTGACAGACAATGATGCAGCAGGTATTGATGAGATTCGTCAAACGATGGGTGATCATTTTAAACTCAAGGAGTTTGGCGACTTTTCATATTTTCCGGCATACAGGTATCTCAGTCTCCATATGGTATTTTCATAACTCAAGAGAAGGTCATTGTTGACTTGCTTGATACTTCCTGCAAGCTAAGTCTGATGCTCGTGGAATCTAATTTGGAACTTCAACGGGATGGGGGTGATTCAGTGTTTGATCCTACCATTTATCAGAAAATTGTTGGCAGTTTAATTTACTTTGCTGCTACTTGTCCAGACGTAAAATACGCTGTTCAAGACAATATTAGCCAATTAATATATGGCTAACCCGAGAGTCCCTCGTCAAGATGTCGTGTTTTGTATTCTTTGATACCTCAATGGTACACGGTCAATCGATATGTAATTTCCATGCTCAAGGTATCAACATTTGATGGCTTACGCAGATGTCGACTATACTAGATGCATAGACACACGTCTGTCTACGTCTGGTTGGTGTGTCAAGTTTGGTGATTCTTTTATTTCTTGGAGCTATAAGAAACAAGATAAGGTTTCTAAATCTTCGACGGAAGCAGAATATTGATCTATGTCTGAGGTTTGCTAGGAGGTTGTTTGGCTATAATGTCTGTTACACGATCTCGGTCTTACAGTTCGTGCACCAGTTCACTTGTTTGGTGATAACACGAGCGCTATTCAGATTGCCAGTTCTTGATGATTAGACCAAACACAAGACATATGTCCACTATAGCGAGATTTGGTGAATTCCGAGATTATACAGCTGTTCTACTTGTATGAAATTCTCTCTAATCATAATAAAACTGTCTCCTCTCTTCTCTGTGGATTAACTGACATTACATTAGTGAACGGTGTTATCTCGATTGTTCTTCTTTCTCTCTTTTCCTCTCTTCCGCCCTAGCTATGTCTAATAACTTAATGGCACATTCTCACTATTTTCGTTTGGATGTGGAAATATTTCTCCACAATATAATCTTAAGAAGTACATGTTACATTGGATTATGTACAAAGCCATACGTATACCGTAGAGTAGATTAATATATCGGATGAATTATGAGCAGCAATGCAACCTCTCCTCCTGGTCTGGACAAGCTAGGCAGCTACCATTGAACATTATGAATATGTACAAGTAATGCTAGAAAGAGGGCACAACTTGTCCATACGACCCTCCACTACTCTGATGAGTAGAGAACAAGCGATGGTTAACCATGTTGACTATCACCTCTTCTTGTTTTCCATCAATTTCGACATGGCCATGATGGGATGTCATTGTTCTCGACGAGGGTGATGATGATCTCTTGGCAAAGCGTCCCTTGATACGAGGCCTGGTCTCCGCGTAAGCCTTTCTGGAAGCGTATCTGATAGTCTTCTCGAACTTTCTCTTCTTCTTCTTCTCTTTGTATCGTAGCACCCTCGCCTCTCTTTCCGCTCCTCGTAGTTGTATAGCTTCTGTCTCCGATGAGTTCATCAACACCTCCATTGTTCCCTTCTCCGCTCTAATTTCACTATCAATCGATTGATCCGGCACCACTCCCACCTCCATCATGTTCATTCCCTAATTAATCAAATATATAATGTCATTTATCGCAGCAATATAGATGGATCATAGTAATTGATGATAAGATTTGTACAACAAATTGAGTTCATTAAGACTTTAATAACCTTTACACATGAATTAGTCGTTACCGAGATTCAAAATTTTAAATGAATTTTAAATTGTTTAATAACACTTATATAATTAAATAAATTAAAATTACTCACATGGTAACCGTAATTAGTAGACGATGCAGCTGGTTTGGGTGACGAAATCATTGACGAGGAGTCGTCGTAAAAGTCGTCGTCGAACAAGCTGCTAACGTTGAAGTTATGGTACTGCAGCTGGAACGGAACGACGCCCTCGTCGGCGGTGGTGCCGCACCCGTACCCCTCATCTGCCGTTGCTATACTTGACATGTACTCTACCGTATCCAAATCTTCGTCATCATCATCATTCAGTAATGCTGCTTCATTCATATTAAGCTTCCCATCATCATCATGAGGATTGGGCAACAACCAAGAAGCTGCCTCCTGGTCGTCGTCATCATAACCACCATTTTGATCACCTCCCTCCTCTGCCGCCGCCGTCGCCGTAGGAAGAATGGAGATACGGTGGTGACGGCGAGCGAGATGGTTAACGGAATGGATATGGGCGTCGCATGATGGGCAGAGGGATGCGGCGTCCGCCTTGCAGTAAAAGACTGCGGGAGCAAGCTCGCAGGCGTCGCATATCCGCATTACGCGCTCGTCCCTATCGCACGCGCTGCACAAGTACGCCGAGGAAGAAGCTGCCGCGCTGCCACAGCACTTGTGACACATGCGTCCCCAATTGTTCATGGCGATTGCACCGACGCTCTCTTCTTGCTTCATCATTTTCATTTTTATATATCTGTGGTGGTGTAAGCAAGATTGGAATTTGGAGCTGAAGAGAAGAGAGGATTTAGTATATAATATATATACCTTTCAATTTAATGGTGGGCTTAATTATATGGTAGCCAGGTGTCCATCATATAGTGGGTTAATAAGTTTATTTAATTTTATAAGTGAAAGCGAAAATGTGTTTTTTGGGGGGCGCGTAAAATCATGTGGTTGCCTGAGTTTCATGGGTGGGGTCGTACGTATATGTCTATCTATTATTCATTCATGTTTGGCTTTTTCGCCGGTTCCGAGGTGTCACTTCTCTTACATTAATTGCTGCACTTTTATATTATTATTATTATTATTATTATTATAAAATGTATTTATCAAGTAAGGTAGATTATTGATCAAAAAAAAAAAAAAGTAAGGTAGATTGGAGAATGTTACATAATTTATGGCCAATAGGTTACGTACTACTTGTTCCGCATGCATGAATAAAACCCATTACGTTATCTCCCAATTTGAAGTATGCATCATGCATGTGCTATATGAAGCTACATTTAATCGGATAACAATTTCGATTCAGTTTATTAATTATCAGTTATCTGGGAGTAGATTTTATGGATAAGACCCAAGTTCGTTTTTATTTGGTTGAGGAATTGCAATCGATACAGCTACAGTTGATGATGGTGAAAGTCTGCGTATATGTGTTTAAGGTCCTACTGAATGAAAAAAGGTGTGGTGAAGAGTGAAACAGCAGCGTTATCTCATGGGTGATGTTTGACTCTCGCAATGAAATAACATGAACAGTACTAGTGTAGACGTGGAACTATGATGACTACTAATCATAGAAAGGGTCAAGTGGTGGATATGGGAAATGAGAATGGAGCTCAGCCACAAGTGTGCTCAAACTCTTTGTGATCCCTTAATTCACATTTTGGCATTTTTGAAGAGAGGTCCATTCGAATAAAAAGTTACACATATCTCAATAGATGCATAGTCACCTGTTAATTATCCTTCCTTTATCTTACTCTGTTTACATATATATCTACTCATTTGCAAATTGACTTGTGTGCTTTTCTTTTTTTTCTTTTTGCCGCCCTCACTAGAGAGTGATTTGGAGCGCAATCAGAGAAGTAATTGGTTTTGAAGAATTTATGTCTCTCGGAGGTGTTTGACTTGATTAATAAAAATTATTGGGTGGTTAAGAATTAATATATTTTGTTAGAGACCAATATTAATCAGTGGTTTGAGGCACGACTAATCGGACCGGGTCCTACAAGATCACATACTTATAGTAGGGGAATTGGAATTTTGTAGCACATTTTAAAATTTTATGTACCGTCCATAGCCAAATGCGCAACTATGTCCAAAACTAGCACAATGTGACTGGCAACCAGCGATGCGCAAGCCAGCCAGCGATGCGCCAGCCAGCTAGCCAACTTTTGTTGTCGTCTGCCTCCATTGAAGAGGGTTAGGGTTTCTTCATCACTAGTTGGTTTCTTGCCAAGAAGGTCTAGCACGTACTTCTGCAGCTCGGGCTCACCAGTCGGAAGGCACCTCCGTGACTCCACTAGCTCACCATCTACGCTCAGACCAGTGAGAAAGTGCACGTCCTCGAGTGTTATAGTCGCTTCACCACGGTACAAGTGGAAAGTACTGGTCTCGGGACGCCACCTCTCTACCAATGCGGTGATCAGCTCAGGATCAGGGGTAAAATCTAGGCAGGCAGTCAACTTATCTAGACTAATGCGGCCAAGGTAAGGCTCGAACCTAGGATCGTACTTTACGATCTTCTTAGAGTGACGACAATTAAGCGTCATATGTGTGTGGGTCCTAATAGTTAAGGGAAGAAGATGTAAAAAAATTAATAACTAGTACTCAATGTTTGAGTAAGTGCTAAACATTTAAATAAGTCCTAGACATTAAAATATAACTAACATTAAATTATAAATAACATTTAAATATAACTAACATTTAATTCAAGTAAATTAATATATTCAATTATATCATAAGTACTTAAATACAATAGTTAATCACTATTAGTAGTCATTGTTAATCTTTTTAGGTTACTAATACTCAATACTTCATATATAGTAGGTTATACTAATTACTAATAGTATCATTTTTAAGGTTACTAATATTCGCTATTAATTAATTTTAGTAGTCAACTAGTAGTTAATTTTTATATATGGTCCTAATATTGGCTACTACTTCTAATATTCAAATAACTCCCTACTATTACAATATAAGTAATTATAATTTGCTCTTAATAATATTAAATGTACTAACCTGAGCTTAGAAAATTCTCGATGCTCGATGTCGTTCAGCATCACCCCATAAAATCGAAGGATCTCCGGGACTACAACTTCGTACCCCACGCGACACCTCTTCAAACATGTAATCCATCTACAATTAAATATCCATAATCAAAGTTAAGTATATATATAATCGTAATTAACTATGTACAATCATAATAAAGTATATCATAACACACATTTAATTTGGATAATAGTGAGAGTATGATACCTTTCGAGGGAGGGTTGCTATGAAAATGCCTTCTTCAAACGAAAATGCTTGAACGGGAATGACAATTGCTACGAACCTAAAAAAAAAGACATTATTAGCGTACAATTATCATAACTCGAGTTAATGATGGAAACTAAAAAAACTAATGAACAAATTACCTTGGGAGAATTGGCAAGCAAATTGAGAGGAGGTGTGAAGAAATGGGGATGGTATGGGGGGTATTTATACTAGCTGCTGTGTAACGGCAGGACTGATTCCAGCCAGCGATGCGCCTGCCAGTCAGCGCATCGCTCGCTGGAAACCGTGCTGCCATTACATAACGGCTAGTTTTGCACGGTCTGATCGCCAAGTGGCGATGTGCTGGAACGGATTATTTTTTGCCAAGCTGACCAACGATGCGCTGGCTAGCTCATCGCTGGCTGCCAGTCACATTGTGCTAGATTTGGACATAGTTGTGCATTTGGCTACTGGCGGTACATAAAATTTTAAAATGTGCTAGAAAATTCCAATTCCCCTTAGTATGGACCGGATCAACTCATAAACCTAATCCATGATGCATTAGGACTACTAGGTTGACGACCCATTAGGGTTAGGAACGAATTAGGGTTTCTATCTCAATCGTATAAATAAAACTGTTATATGGTAACATTTAATCCAAAGTCACCAGACTTTTTCTCAGCGAAAACCCTAACCACCATAACCCTAAAAGCCTTCGTTCTTCAATCAAGAGTTCTAGCAAGCTTTCACTACAAAAAAGTTTACCTTTAGCTACTGCAAGGTACTGTAAAATTACAACGACATGAAAATGCAGTAGGAAATAGTTGATATTTGCTACGGCAATAACTATTTCATGTAGTAATTTGCAGTAGCAAATACTATTTGCCACACCACTATTTGCAACGGGATGCTGAGTGTAGCAAATAGTGGTGTGGCAAATAGTATTTGCTACTGCAAATAACTACATGAAATAGTGATTGCCGTAGCAAATATCAACTATTTGCTACTGCATTTTCACGTCGTTGTAATTTTACAGTAGCTAAAGATCAATTTTTTTGTAGTGTTTACCGAGGAATGTCTGGATCCCAGCTAACATGTACTGAGCCGATATGATCCAACAATGTTGCCCCGATGCCAACCGGTATTCCTACACCCCACCAGGATCCCCTGGCCTAGGTAGAAAGACTCCGAGGAAGGGAATGCTATCCCAAGCCATGCTGATGGCCGAGGGTATAAGCCCTAGCACCGAAGAGAAGCTTCAGCCCGCTCCTAGTCTGACCTCCAGGAGCCCTGAAGAAGAAGTCGGTTCTTTGAGTGACCCTCTGGAAGCATTTCTGGAGTACAGAAGGAAGAGAGCCCAAGAACCTTTGGCCCGAAGAGGAGAGCTGTCAAAGATTGAACCTGAGCCGAGGCATTAGAAGACTTGGAGTCCTTGGCCCCGAAGCATGACACTTGGGCTGACCACGGAGGGCTACGTCCAAAGCTACCTGGAGGCGTACCTAAAGCTTAGGAAAGAAGGCACGAGCAGAAAAGGGAAGGAACTGAAGACAGGCCCGTCCCGAGCCTTAAACCGGCAGCCGGACCGATCCGAGGGATCCCAAGAAGTCGGCCAAGAAGCCCGGTCACTGAACCCGCCCGAAGCCCGAAGCCCGCGACCGCCACCCGAGTCAAGCCCGGCGTTCGGCTGGTCAAGCCCACCGGGCCGCCACTTGCGGCCAACCGGCCTGAGCAGCCGTACGCGGCTAGATTAGGGGTTTTGACCTAATTTAGATATTTTATTCTGCCTTAAAGACTACAACTATTATTTTATGTTTTATTCCTTTTTAGTAGGATTATTTAGGGGTTTTAGGAGACTATTTAGGAATAGGACTCTTTATTTTATTATTATTTAGAAGTAGTGATTAGGGAGGAGAGCTTGTTCCCTCACCTATTTAAGGAGGCCGCCGGCCACCCTTGTAGACACAACTTTTATGAAATAAACCCCCCTTTGAAAGAACTTTGTTCTGAAACCTTATTGTATCTACATGTTGCGATACTGAAGGCCCTGACTTATCATCAAGAGCATCCATCTCTTGGCGTGGCGTCATCGACTGGACACTTCTGGTTCCCTGCTATATACAGCCGACGGGTCAAAGTACTTATCCGCCCCCGGTTCCCGACGGTTCTACCTCGTTGCACGGTCTCAACTTACGATGTTTAAGGGTCGTCTGCCCACGGTTGCAGCGGTTCACATCAGTTGGTATCAGAGCACGGTTCAGCTCACGGACCACAATCTATCCCAGTCTCCAGGTTCACCTGGATTCATATTCTTTTACTGCTTTCTTTAGAAAAATAGCTTCGGAAATTCCCTTCTATTTCAATTATTGTTTCAATTTCGAGTTAAGAAAAAGAAAAGAAAGCAAGGTCACCTTGCCACGTTATTTCCTTTCGTTGTAAGTTTATTTCTAAGAAGAGGGGATAGAAAATTTGCTTCCGTTTGCTAGTACTAACCATGGCAGACGAGAGATTAGCCAAAATGGAGAACACCCTTCAGAATCTTGGAGCTACCCTGGTCCACATCCAAGAAACCCTAACCCAGCTTGGAAGAGGACGAGGCCGAGACGGCTACACCAGAAGACCCGCCCATGCCCCATCGAGAGGAGATCCGAGTACAAGCCAAGCTCCATGGAAGCCCGAACAGACCCGAGCCCTCAGCTCACGGCCAAACCCTAACCCTAGGAATTCGGCATCTCTGATAACACTTGCACCATCTACTTATAAGTTTCAATGCTCTAACCCACGTCCCAGTGGAATTGTATGTGTCAAATGTCAAGGAAGGGGACATATCTCAAGAGACTGCCCTAATCAACAAACGATGGTGATAAGAGAAGGAGGAATCGAGACCGACGATGAAGAAAAGGAGAAGAAGGAAGAAAAAGAGGAGTCTGATGAGGGAGAAGAAGTTAAGCCCGAAGGGCTCGAGAAGTTTGCAGGGTTCACTTCAAAAACCCTAGCACCCGGCGCCCCGGCCTCAGCCCCGGCACCAGCCCCGGCCTTAACCCCGGCACCAGCCCCGGCCTTAGCCCCGGCACCAGCCCGGCCCCGACCCCGGCACCAGTACCCAGCCCCGACACTGCCCGACCAGGCCCCAGCTCCGGCGTTGCCCGATCAGGCCCCAGCGCCCCAGCGCTGGGCCCCAGCCTCGGCGCTACCCGATCAGGCCCCAGCAACCCCAGTGCCCCAGCACTCGGCCCCAGACCAGGCGCTGCCCCACCAGGCCCCAGTGCCCCAGCACTCGGCCCCAGCCTAGGCGCTGCCCGACCAGGCCCCAGCGCCCCAGGGCTCGGCCCCAGCCCCGGCGCTACCCCACCAGGCCCCAACGCTCTAGCGCTCGGCCCCAGCCCCCGCTGGCACTGCCTGACCAGCCCCGGTGCCCCAGCGCTCGGCCCCGACTGGCGTTACCTGCCCAGCCTCGACGACCCAGCACCCGGCCCCGGTGCTGCCCTACCCGGCCCCGGCGCCCCAGCGCCCAGCCCCGACTGTCGCTACCCGCTCGGTCCTAGCGCCCCAGCACCCGGCGCTACCCAGCCCGGCCAGGCCCCGGCCGACCTAGCACCCGGCCCCGACCGGTCACTACCCAAGGCCCCCCGGCGCATCACCACCCGACGTGGCCCCCGAGCACGAGTTCGGCGCGTCCCTGCCCGATGCTCAGCCCCGGTCCTACCCGACCCCAGCTGCCCCGACTTGATGATGGCCAACGCTGCCGACTTGGCCACCGCACCACCGCCCGTCGCCGCCGCCGGCTTCCCACCATCGCCGACACGTCCCTGCCCGCCGCCGCCGCCTTGCCACTACCCGACGCGTCACTGCCTGACGCTACCGCCGGCTTTTCACTGCCCGCCGCCGCCTTGCCTCTGCCCGATGCCACCGCCGCCCCACTACCCGGCGGCGCCCCCTGCCCGAAGTGCCCTGGTTCACCTCCGGCACCTCCGACACCCCCGTACCCAACCCGACGCTTCACCGTCGGTCCCCTGTGCACCCCAGGTTCAATGGGAGATCACCTCCCGACGAGTTTTGAGAGCTGCCCCGAGCGAAGAAGATCTGGATGCTGATCCAGATGTGGAGATGAGTAAGGAGCTCTCACCCACTACCTCCCCGAGCCTTAACATTATTATTGATAGTTTTTCAGGAGAAGGAGCGATGGAGACGGATGGAGAAGGTACTGAAGGACCCGAGTCTTGGTCCGTTGTTGACTCCAATGACACTCCTCGGTCTAAGGATAATGCTGCTGAAGATTGGAAGAGGATGATGTGTTAGGAAAGGACCCGAGATGGATTTGGGGACAAATCCAAGGCAAGAAGAAGGGGATGATATGATCCAACAATGCTGCGCCGATGCCAACCGGTATTCCTACACCCCACCAGGATCCCCTGGCCTAGGTAGAAAGACTCCAAGGAAGGGAATGCTATCTCAAGCCATGCTGATGGCCGAGGGTATAAGCCCTAGCACCGAAGAGAAGCTTCAGCCCGCTCCTAGTCTGACCTCCAGGAGCCCTGAAGAAGAAGTCAGTTCTTTGAGTGACCCTCTGGAAACATTTCTGGAGTACAGAAGGAAGAAAGCCCAAGAACCCTTGGCCCGAAGAGGAGAGATGTCAAAGATTGAACCTGAGCCGAGGCATGAGAAGACCTGGAGTCCTTGGCCCCGAAGCATGACACTTGGGCTGACCACGGAGGGCTACGTCCAAAGCTACCTGGAGGTCTACCTAAAGCTTAGGAAAGAAGGCACGAGCAAAAAAGGGAAGGAACTGAAGACAGGCCCGTCCCGAGCCTTAAACCGGCAGTCGGACCGATCTCAGGGATCCCAAGCAGTCGGCCAAGAAGCCCAATCACTGAACTCGCCCGAAGCCCGCGACCGCCACCCGAGTCAAGCCCGGCGTTCGGCCGGTTAAGCCCGAGCAGCCGTACGCGGCTAGATTAGGGTTTTTGACCTAATTTAGGTCTTTTATTCTGCCTTAAAGACTACAACTATTATTTTATGTTTTATTCCTTTTAGTAGGATTATTTAGGCGTTTTAGGAGACTATTTAGGAACAGGACTCTTTATTTTATTATTATTTAGAAGTAGTGATTAGGGAGGAGAGCTTGTTCCCTCACCTATTTAAGGAGGCCGCCGGCCACCCTTGTAGACACAACTTTTATGAAATAAACCCCCCTTTGAAAGAACTTTGTTCTGAAACCTTATTGTATCTGCATGTTGCGATACTGAAGGCCCCGACTTATCATCAAGAGCATCCATCTCTTGGCGTGGCGTCATCGACTGGACACTTCTGGTTCCCGGCTATATACAGCCGACGGGTCAAAGTACTTATCCGCCCCCGGTTCCTGACGGTTCTACGTCGTTGCACGGTCTCAACTTACGGATTTTAAGGGTCGTCTGCCCACGGTTGCAGCGGTTCACATCATGAGCTATACTTGGAGCTGTCGACATCGATCTAAAGGCTTCAGCAAGTATTCATCACCGAACTAATAATCACGATTCAAGAGGTAAATCATGATATAACTATTGTTATTGCTTTTTATGCTTAACAAGCTATTCTAGGTTGTTAGATGTTAATTTGTATTTCCGCAACCTTTCTGGTTTTTCATTTAACGATTTTCTATAGTGGTATCACAACCCCTCATTTTGCATATATTTTTTATAAAAAAATTATATTTTTTCTTTAAAAAAATTTTCAATTAAAAGATAGATTATGTCGGGTTTTGTAGTTTTGGGGCAGTTTCGGAGAAATATGTAGTCTCAATGGCACTTTCACAAAATATATCCGGAAATGGGCAAATGTGAAGGGCAGTGAGCGTCGTGCTGGCCATTGAGCGTCGCACCCACTAGCCAGTGCGACGCTCACTATCTTTTCAAAATCTGACCATTGCCAGCGCCGCGCCACTTGGCATTATGACCGTTAGAAAGTAGCCATTGCCGACCGTTAGGGCAAGGAATCCCAATGAGCGCCGCGCTCACTAACGAGCGACGCGCTGGTGACCTCCCCCCTCCAGTTTCTATATAAACCTTCTCTTGGTTCATTCATTCTTCACACCTCACTCATTCTCTCTCAATCCTCACGACATTGGCTTATACCAACTTAGGGATGCCCTGTGACTAACCCCCGATCTAGAGCTCATCACTGCTTTGGTCGAGAGGTGGCATCCAGAGACCAACACCTTCCATCTCTACCACGGTGAGGCGACCATCACACTGGAGGATATGCACTTCATCACTAGTTTGATCGTAGATGGTCTCGCCATCACTTCAGCTACCCTCATTCCTACTGAGACGGAGAAGATTTAGGGTTATGTTCAGAACCTTCTAGGCAAGAGGCCAGCTATGTCTGATCTGTCCTCGGGGAGGATTAAGATGACTTGGTTGCGCACCAACTTCGCATACCGTGAGGGTGCCATTAGTGACGACGGTACTCAGACTATACATAAGTATTGTCGCTCCTACATCCTGGACTTCTTCGACAGTTGTATCTTTGCCGATTTCTCAGGGCTCACCTCTTCTTCCTCCCTTTGCTTCAGGACCTTAATCGTGTTGGAGATTATGCATGGGGGGCGGCCGCACTGTCATGGATGTACAGAGAACTTGGTCGTACCGCATTACGGATTGAGAGCGGCACCACTGGCGATCACATTGGAGGCTGGATGGTGGTGGTCCAGGTGTGGGCTTTGGAGAGATTCCCTTCTATAGCTCGACGGGTTCACAAGAAGCGTACATGGACACCGGAGTGGAGGATTGTTCCACACATGCCATTGTAAGTTGAACAAATATAGTTCAAAGAACAACACAAGATTCATTTCAACGTATCTCTAACTTTTAAGGTTATTTGAACGTAGGTAGGCGCCTTGGTTCAAAGACAAGACAAGATTCATCTTACTTTCTGGGTACCGACAGATTCTGAACGAGGGGACACCATTCATAGTAGGTTTTACTGGAGTTTTAATTTACTACGTAGGCCACTTCACCATTGGATTATTAAGCTAATTTTTCTTTTTTTTTCGTAGTGGCTACCATGGGACTGGTTTGAGGGCCATAGTCCGTGTACATTCACCGCATACCGCGTCGTCACACTGCTTATTTGCTACTTTAGTGTCCAGTGGCATAGGCCTGATTGTGTATTACATCAGTATGGTATGGACCAGCCACTACCGACGTTTGACATGCCTCGCTCAGAGGTCATCATGAACTTAGAGATCACTCGGCGGGGGTACACGACATGGAGACTGGGTTGTTAGGTACCCTTGATATGTCCAGTTCTAGGACGAGCGCTTCGATCAGTTGGTGGCAGGTCCATGGATTGATGACCCCGATGACTGGAGCTTCCACGATGAGTACTCGCAGTGGTACCACGCCCACACACGACATGGTGTGTCACGTTGCGGCATTGTCATGGAGACCTTGGTACGTGGGGTTTAGGGATGCATACTGACTATGTACCGAATCGTTTAAAGGTTCATTGCTGACGTCAGTTTCCATTTTTTTGTAGCTCGATGGCATTGAGTGTCTGCACATCACGACCGCACAGCCTCACATCACACCGTAGGACCATCAGGACATGCATGCTACCCTCCGATCTCTTACGCATGCATCTAGTGCTTTACAGAGGACGCCCGAGAGGAGGATCCAAAGGAGGGCACCTGCCCAGCTGACACATGCACCGCATGACTACCAGGTACCGGATCTCTCACAGGTGAGGATCCCACCGACATGCACTGTCAGGCAGAGGCGTAACGTTCCAATGGCTCCCGGGTTGTGGGAGCCAGAGCTAGCACAGTGGGACAACATGCAGCCACATAGGCCACAGTATCGAGACTCGTACCCCATCGATGACTTCCAGGACACACAGTGGACTCAGTTGTCTCAGACACAGATTCAGTCCTTCATTCCACCCACCCAACAGGTGAGACAATCCTTCGTTCTACCTGTCCAATATGCACATCATGGCGAGGGTAGCGGTTCACAGCAGCAGCGCACTCCCGCAGCGACGATCACTACCAAAAAATTGTGTTTTGGTGTCGGTCGTACGTGCGCTTTAGCGTAAGCTAGTGACCGACGCTAAAATAAATGGCGTCGGTCAAATTGACCGACGCTAGAATTGGTGACGCTAAATTATAGTGTCGATCGAAAAGGAAACCGACGCTAAAGCCTGACCAACCGACGTTAATTATGTTTCTGACCGAACCACCAACTGGTTGAGTGTGGTCAGATTTTAGCATCGGTCATTGTTTCTGACTGACGCTAAATAACAAAACCGATGCTAAAGTTGCTGGATAGTCAATTGCGAGTTGACCTGTAGTAGCGTCGGTCGCAACCGACGGTATATTATAGGTCCATTTAGCGTCGATTACAACCGACGCTATTACAGGTCGACCGACGCTAAGTTACAGGTTAATAGACAAAATTTTACTCAATTTTTTTCTATTCTCATACTCTTCTAGTGCCAATACCTGCATAAATTTTCCTGCATACATCGATTTCACAATTCACTTTTTGATCAACGAAAATGCTTAATTGCACTATATAATATAACATATATATAAATGTCAAAAAAGCGAGTGTACAACAAAAACATGCACCTAAAACATGCACCTAAAACATCCAGCTAATATATCCCCCTAAATCATCCACCTACCTACTCATCATCCACGTCCTCTTCATCCCACAAGTTCATCACCTCGGCATCCAAATCCGGGGGCATCATCCCTTTTCCCTTAAAGGATGCGGTAGGCGTGGAAGACGAACCCCCCACCAACTGGCTGAGGCACTTAACCTCCACCTCCAGCTGGCTCAAGCACTGGACCTCTGATAGATCGGCCGAACTGGTCCGGTTCTAACAACACTAATTATTACCAACTCCAGTCCTCTACACTACAACAAAAACAACCTTTTGCAACCTTTTAATGTGTCGCTAAAAAAGGTAAATAATGTCGCTACAAGTTTTCACTGACGTTTTGTCCAAGTGTCATAATAATGTCGTTTAAACTAGTGTCGCTTTATGTTTTTGTGACACTTACAATAAATGTGGTGAGTATTTTTTTGCGACATTTATATGTGTCACAAAGTGTTGTAACACTTATATATGTTACTTAAATGTATATATTTGGTTGGACACCCCATCGTTTGTTGTTGGAAGTCACCCCACCTCCTACTCATATTAACCTGCATAGACAAAGACAACAAATAATTAGAATTTACAAATGTATGGCTATTTTAAAACTACAAATATCATATACTACAGTACATTACCTGAGAGGGGGTCATGCCAAATCCCATACCGCGAACTCTACCACTATGCTCCTTCGGATAGACACGTGTGAGTGCATCATCCGCAGAAGGAAATGTCGGGATTGTGGGATCACGGGTCAGCTCCAGAATCCGAGGCTGCACATTGATGACAAAAATGGGTTTTAAAAACCTAAGTCAATTAAAAAGGCACTATTTGAGATTGTTTTGTTAGATTGAAACAGGTGATAAAGTACTTACCAAATTAGGATCAATGTAAGTCTAATCCTTCTTTGTGTGAGTGATAGCATACAACTCACCTCTAGTGGGCGCATTCCCTCCCCTTTCAAATGCATACATGTGTACGAACTAAACAATATCCATACACTTTCTAAAATCATTAAAACAAAAAAAAGAATTAGCAATTTAAACTGAATTATTACCAATGTTGTCAAGACCGGACCGGACATCAAACCGGTCTAATGAGAGGTTTAAGGGTTTAAGGTCCGACCGGTATTGAACCGTAAAAACTGGTACCACTATTAATTTAAAAATTATGTATCATTACCCATAATAAGGTATCAAATTGCAATTATACACAATATATAAACAATTATTAAAATCCCTAAACCTAGACTACTTCTCTTCTTCCCCATTACGCCTACCATTTTCTTCTCTCTCTTTTCCAAAACCCATCTTCATCTCCAGAACGACAAAACTCATCTTTCACTTCTCCGAATCTAAGTTAATAATACATAAACCTCTTTCTCTTCTCCTAATTTATATTTTATTCTAAACACTACAGTCATTTGATTTTTAGATCCACCCTTTCTCGTTGGCCGATGTTGACGAGATACGGAGATCAAGCGACGACCGAAGTTGACGACAATCGGAGATCGATCGAGAGGCAGCCGACGTTGACGAGAAGCGGAGATCGATAGAGAGGCCGCCGATGTTGAAGAGAAGCTGAGATTGAGCGGCGGCCGATGTTGATGAGAAGCGGAGATCGAGCGGCTGCCAATGTTGACGAGAAGCGGAGATCTAGCTGCTGCCGTTGTTGACGAGAAGCATAGATCGAGGCAAAATTGGACCGTGAAAAATCGTGCCGTCCGGGTCAACCGGTTTGCTCGGTTTTACCGGTTCGACCAAAAAAATAGCTTCATTCGACCGGAAGACTTTTAACTTCTGACCAGACCAGATTTGTGCTCGGTTCCCGGTTTTCCCGGATGGACCGGCTGAACTGGTCCGGTTCTAACAACACTGATTATTACCAACTCCAGTCCTCCACACTACAACAAAAACAACCTTTTGCGACCTTTTAATGTGTCGCTAAAAAAGGTAAATAGTGTCGCTACAAGTTTTCACTGAGGTTTTGTCCAAGTGTCATAATAATGTCGCTTAAACTAGTGTCGATTTATGTTTTTGTGACGCTTACAATAAATGTGGTGAGTATTTTTTTTGCAACATTTATATGTGTCACAAAGTGTTGTAACACTTATATATGTTACTTAAATGTATATATTTCGTTGGACACCCCATCGTTTGTTGTTGGAAGTCACCTATCACTTCCACCAAGTAGTCCTCCACCTCCGAACCTTTAGCCATTTGTCTCTCACTAACCA
Source organism: Linum lewisii (assembly GCA_034768395.1). Classification (NCBI taxonomy): domain Eukaryota; kingdom Viridiplantae; phylum Streptophyta; class Magnoliopsida; order Malpighiales; family Linaceae; genus Linum; species Linum lewisii. Next base: position 52,204,690 of record CM068300.1, on the reverse strand, counting down.
CTAGCCACCAGGTAGTCCTCCACTGTCGAACCTTGGATAGTGCTCCTATTTCGCCCTGGAAAAGAATGTTTACCATTTGTTGACGTTGGGATTTGAACCCCAGACCTCAATGTTATAAAATTGAGTCCTTACCATTATGCCATACATCTAACTGGTTTTTTTATATAGCATATTTATTTAATTCATTTAAGGGTGTTTGCACTTGAGTGTGTACAATGTGTATCTATACGATTACTACAAGTGTGTATACATGTACCATCTACAAAAGGTGAATACGTGTAAAATCAAGTACAAAAGGACATTGATACTTTGCATTATACGAAATCTGTACATGAATACAAAGAGTATTTACATGAGTACAAAGAGGTTTACACGTTAAATTTTATTTCATTTAAATTCGACCTTTGTAGATAAAAATAACAAAAACTTAAACGAGTGACTGTAATGCTTTTTCTGAATTAAGTATACTATGAATGTTGAAATGATATTTATGTTAGACAGAATGCACCATCCTTAAATATATGTTTCTAAGTTAAAATATATATCGAACAATACAGTAACATAAAAATGTCATTATACATTGACATACGCGCACCATTTGAGTTAAAATACTCTAATTGATTGCATTATGTATGAACTAAAGACAGGTGACACACTTACGTCAGAACATAAAAAATGTCATTGATTTATGTCGCAAAAAATTATAATTTTGTGACATTTACTCAAAATGTCGCAAGAGTTACAAAATTTAGCATTTTAGCGACGTTTAATTGTCGTTCTAGATTACTTAACAAATGTCGCAAAAGCTTATTTTTGTTGTAGTGCTAACTCGCAACTTCTTTGACCCTCCAGTGTGGGGTGACTTGTAAGTCCTCCGAGCGGCTAAATTCTTGCGAGATAGCTCCTACAAATTGATATTCATTTAAATAGATTGAAGTTGATAAAAATATATTGATATAAGGCCCAGTTGCTAAAGAGCATTTTTTGTAGTGGATAATATGGGCGCGTGATACGATGATGACAACGACGACTTTGTCCAGCCACGACCATATGGATTGCGCATGGATCCTCGACCAGCTAGGTGCGGCACATGTGGGCATTTGGCTAGAGATCACGCTAGGGACAGAGGTGGGCGTAGAGGTGGTGGACGTAGACGTGGCTAGAGGCTTCTACTTTTATATTTCAGAGTTGTAGTTTTATATTTTCAGACTTGTAGTCCGCATTTTCAGACTTGTAGTCCGTATTTTCATACATGTATCTCATATTTTCAGACTTGTAGTTCGTATTTTCAGACATGTATCTCGTATTTTCACACTTGTATCTCGTAATTTTAGACTTGTATCTCCACAACACTTTCCAGCTACATCCCACAACACACTGACGAAAAGTCACATGCTGCCATAGTGGGGGAATCTTGCCAGCTGCATCCCCACCATCCACGACCTCCACCCGGTGCCTACACCCCCCTAAATTTTTCACGCATTTGGCGCCGGACATCGGTGAACGAATGGTTACTAGCAACCACGAGTACGACGTCAACATAATTCCTCGTTTCCACCTCGGTGGACCTGGCTTCGCTATTGGGCAACAGTTTAAGTCGAAGGCAGACGCACAACTTTCCTTCAAGCATTACGCTTTGAAGAACAACCAAATGTTGACGACGACACGGTCTTAGAAGGAAGATCTAGAGCTCAAATGTGATGGCTACAAGCACAATGGATGTCGTTGGAGAATCAGACTCACTACCGACGATAGTGGAATGTGGATAATGCGGTAACTCAACCCATATCATACATGTCAAGGGAGTATGGACAACATTGGCGCGAAGCAGCTCGATGTCCAAGTTATAGCTGATGCCATTTTCCATCTCGTGAAAGTAACGCCTCATGTGAGGATCAAACAGCTTTAGGTTGAGGTTTTGAGTCGGTTTGGATGGAGTATATCATACAAGAAAGCATGGACCAGAAAGCAATGGGCCATAGAGCAAATCTACGGCGACTGGGAAGAATCATGCAACGACTTGCCAACAGTATTGAAGGCAATCCAGGATTGGAACCCTGGTACACAAGTGGATTTCGTCATAGTCCCCGTTTCCACAGTGACAAGAGGTACTATTCTTCAATTCGAACGAGTTTTCTAGAGTTTCGGTCCTAGCGTAGAAGGATTCAAGCACTGTCTGCATGTGCTTATCGTGGATGGCACTTTCATTACTGGAAAATACAAGCATACGTTGCTCATTTCTAGTTAGTTCGACGGCAACAAGAACATCTTCACTGTGGCATTCACCATTGTTGATGTGGAAAATCAGGTGAACTGGGAGTGATTCTTCAATTACATTCGGGATCTCGTAACCGACAGACGCGGAGTCTATGTCATACAGATAAACATGACGGAATCAGGAATGCGATGGGTAAGATCCGTAATGGATGGCAATGGCGATGGTGCTCATGTCACTACGTTAGCAACTACAACTCCAAGGCAAAGTATCCACCCATGAAGCATCGTTTGGCAAATCTATGTAGGTCTCATTAAGCTTCTGACTACTTTATTTCAACCTATCATTGTTTACTAAACCCCATCCATTGTGTGACCCTTGCATGTAAAAAATCCTCCATGAGGAAATTTGAAAAGGGGGTCAGATCATTCATGAGAACAGACGCTCAACTGGAAATGAGCATCACTGATTGGGTTCTTCTCGATCAACTCTATTGGTCGAGAGTTGTTGATTCATGAAACGATGGGGCATGGTGGAATAATATGACATCGAACATTGCAGAGAGTGTCAATGGGGCGTTCAAGGCAGTTTGTGCCCTTCCCATCGCAACTCTTGTGGAGGCCACCTTCTATAGGCTTGTTGGATACTTTGAAGATCGAAAGACGAGGATTGGAGAAGAAGTGGAGACTGGGGCAATATGAACCAAGCTGTGTCTCAAGCGGATGGGGAAACGACTGAACAAGTCACATACCCATGTAGTAAGGACTTACGACTATAAGAATGGGTTGTTCGATGTGCAGACTACACCAAATTTGAGAAATGGGAGGGGGAATAATACGCAGACAGTGAATCTTTATTACGACGACCATGACGGGTCGTGCACCTGCGACAAGTTCCAACATAAAAATGTCATGTTCACATGCCATGACAGCCATTCGACATGCTCGTCAAGATCCGTTCCACTACGTTAACGAACATTACAAGCTGGAGACTGTGAGTCAGATATACGATAGGATTTTCCACCCAATTGGGGGCAGAAATGACTTGAAGCCACATGGAGGGTTGCATTTCGTTCCCGAGCAGAGATTAATTAGGAAATTCGGTAGGCCACACATACACAAAGAGATGGACTGGGTCGAAGAGATTGAGCCTCATTGCAGCTACTGCAAACAAGATGGCCACAACAGAAGGACTTGCACACGGGCAAAGCAAAGCAACAAAAATCCAAACCCCTCCAGGAATGGTTAATTCGTTTTTATTGTCTTCTATGTCATTGTGTTGCATTCATGTACCAGTCTTTCATATCTATAATTATCACTGAGTATGTCGATCATTGTATTTGTGTAACCCTCTTTCAAGTTTTAATGAACTTTATCCTTATTTTTCGTCGTGTTGTTTATGTAAAATCTACTAGACAAAATTGAAAACAAACTAACCAACATAAGGTCTTCCAATTCATATCTTCCAATGATGCTACAGAAATGAACGACACAAATATAACAAAGGGATACAATGAGAGACAAGGGAGACCCCAACCCTCCAATAGCGTACGAGTACAACAAAACAACTAAAACACGACAACAACCACTTCAACCTCTCCAGTACTCTTTCCAGTCTAGTCACGATTAGAAATTCGACTCCCCTTAACCAGGACATTGATATAACCCTGCAGCACTGTGTTGTGGGACTCCAGACCCTTCACTCGTTCTACAAGACGCCGAATCGAGTTTTTCTGACCCTAGATTACTCGTCCTTCTCCCTAGTCACCGCGTCCACAACCTCACGCACCTCTGGTTTCTCATAAAACCCACAAATCTTACCCTCCTTCTCGAGAGGACAACCGAAGTAGCGTTCCAAATTGTAGCCAATACATCTGGTTGTCCTTAATCCGCACTTGCATTCAACGAGGCCTCCCTCGTAAACGAACAGATCCCCCTCCTCTTGCCTCTTCATCTTGAACATTATCATTTCGACATTTGAAACTGAATGAGAGCATTAATTAGTGCAACATATGAAATGAGGAAGAACTGGGATGCAAACAAAAACTCTACCATTTCACTTACGTCGACTCGAAGAGGCCATATTCTACAATAGCTACGAAGGCAATAACAAGATCGAGAATAGCTTGAGAAAATTGAGAGAGAATGAGTGAGGTGTGAAAATTGAAGGAGAGCAAGGTCGGTTTATATAGAACTGGATAGGGGGCAGTCCAGCAGTCCGACGCTCATTGGTGAGCACGACGCTCACTGGTTTTCGGGCTCTAACGGTTGGCAACGGCTACTTCGTAACGGTCATCTTGCTAGGACGCGCGACGTTTGTAACGAAAAGATTTTGGAAACACACCCAACACGGCGCTCACAAGCCAGCTTGGCGCTGGCTGCCCTTCACATTTGCCCCTTTCTGGACATATTTTGTGAAAGTGCCACTAAGGCTACATATTTCTTCAAAACTGCCCTCAAAACTACAAAACCTGATTATGTCGTGTTACTTTTTTCTTTGAAAATTGTGTTTTCAATGAGTTCATGGATATTTATTAGTTTATGTTTATATTGATTTAATTTGTTTTCGTCGCTGCCGCTGATCGGTGGCAGAGGTTGCATCAGTGGCCTACAATAGAAGGGAAGCAATGGCTGAAGCAGCAGGGTTTGAAACTTAGCAGTTAGAGATGGCAACATTAATTATCCAACACTTGGATATTCATCCATTTAGTCTCTTTTGGATTGAATTGGATGTGAGTCTATTTAGAAATGGGTCTAATACGAAAAATTGTCCAATATTCCAAATCTAAAATCCAATAAACAAAGTTATGTCAACTATCACTACTTTTGTTTAATGCGGGAATTCACATTTCCTTTTTAGCACATTTCAATTGACGCCGCCAAACTTCTTCCTTCACATTTCTGTTGACACCAGCGAACTTTTTTCGTCACATTTCTGTTGACGTCGCCAAATTTCTGTCGATGTAACCAACCCGTCAAATTTGATATTTTTAATGTAATTCTTTGGATCATTGATATTTTTAATCATAATTAGATATTTCATAAACTAGTATTTTTTTCGGCCCGTTGACTGACTTTATTTTGTATAATTAGAATGAAGAATAATTATGTAAATGAGAGAATTTAGGATTATCTTAATCCAAATGAAAACTAACTAAATTTTTTTAATCAAAAGATTGAAATCAAACTAAAAACTCAAGGGTCAAACTTTTTATATTTTAGTAACATCTTCAAGTCATTTTCTATTTACGTAGCTTAGGTATCTCTCGTATAAGATAATTTTTTTATTTTAATATAGTAGAATGTGATGGGAAAAAAATGGCCCTATAGAGAGCATGGTTAAAGAGTTTACGAAAATAAAAAGAGTTTTCAACTAAGTGATGGTTTGTCAAGGCAAATGACTGACATGTTTTGTAGGTGTATTATCATATACCTTAGTCATAAAAAGTGTGTATTTATTTTCTTTTAAAGATTGTCTTATTATGGTTATCCTATGTTTTTAATATAATTTTTTTGTTTTTTTATTAAGTGTTCTATTTGGTTTATTATTATTATATTTAGATATGTATTATTTGCATGAATTAAATATTATAAAATGTGTAGTAACTATTCATGAATAAATAATAATTATTATTATTATAAAAATATCTATAAAATTAATAGAAATAAAAAACAATTATCCTTAAAATTCTATACTCAAAACCGGTTTATTTTTTAGTTAATAAAAAAAAATACTTTTCTTAAACTATTCATCACTTCAAAGATATTAGAATTTTATTTATAAATTTCTAAGTCTAATAAAAATGAAATAAAATAATATTATTGGTTCATATCTTCAATTTAAGGGGAGGAGTTTAACTCAAACACCCTTTAATTATAAGTGCTTATATAATATGTAGATTATTATTGGCCCGTTGGTCGAGTTAATACAATACCAAAAAAATATATACTATTAAATGGAATGTTAAGATAAATTGAAGGATATTTTAAGTATTAATTAAATTTAATTACATACTGAAATAAAATAGGTTCACTTATGACCATTAAAAAATTGTAAAGGCTTGTAAAAAAACAATTGTAAAGGGGAAATAACATAAATACTTACCTGTTGTTCAAACAAACTTTTCAAATGAGTGATTTCCTTTAAACCAATGTGACTTCAAAATATTTGTTACATAAAATTTAATTAATCCTAAATTCTTACTAACAAAAGTTAATAAAAAATTAATAGCAACTCATTTGAAGCATTTGCAAACAAACAAAGTCGAGACTAATTAAACCATTATTTCTCTAAAAAAATATGTCAAGTTTAGTTCAACATAATAAAAATAAATCCTCAATTGACATGTTAAAAGAATATAGAAGTAAAAATCATATTATATATATACTTAGATTTCATGAATATGCTCAAGTCAAACTGACTCAACTCGATCAATAGTTTGAATGGCATAAGTTATTGACATGTAACTCGTTTTACTTACTATCTCATGACTCATACCCTTATACACTCATGACTTTAATCACTAACCATTGCTCTTACGAAGAATTCTGGATAGTTTTTCGGCCCGTTGGCCAATTCGAGATCCTTTCTCTCACTTTACTATTGACAACCTAAATAAATTGACTGAATAAATATTTGCCAATATGTTCCTTAGTTATTCGAACCAAGGAACAATAGTGAAATTATATATCTAGTATCATGTATTTTTAATTATATATGACAAACAAATTAAAATTGTTCTACATGCTTTTGAGGCACATGAACTGACTTAATTCTTAAAATCTTTCTACATGTCCCAAAGTTAGAGGAATCTTTCTACCCGTGTCATGAACAAAATCCACTACAAGTTATGGAACAATACATATTATTTACTTTAAAGGAATGTATCTTTAAACATTTAACTTAAAAAAATTTGGATAACGAACCATTCTAACTTAATTTATTTGAATGAATATACATACATAATGTATTATTTACTTCAAAATCACGATGTATATTTACACCTTTAACATGAGAATGCTGGAAAATAAAATATTCTAACTAAAATTTATATTTGATTTATTATTTACTTTAAAGTCACTATAGCATCTTGATCATATTATTTTATTATGAGAAATCCAATTTAATGTTGATGATCATCTTAGTTGATTGATTAACATCTTGATAATATTTATTTTGTAGAATGTTATGAAAAAGTTAGAATATTAATGAAATATAGATTTTAAGTTAATCAAAGTGTGGGGGAGAGTTGAACAGTTTTAGCCTTCATACTTGTTGTGTCACTTGAACCATATATTAGACCGATTTATGAACTCTTTATATATTTTATAACAATTAATGTTTTGAATGAACAACATATTAGGCTTGTTTATGTTGTAAGTATACAATATGCTTTGAAATTTTTGGTGTAATGAGTAGGTGTAAGTACATGATTAACGATTTGGTCATCCTCCACAAAGTTTTTAATATAAGATTACTTATTTACTAAAATATATTAAGATTGATGTTGTTGGATTCGAAAAATTAAAAACGAACACGTTTGTGAAGGAAACAATATGTTTTGAGTAACACAAAAAATGTTATAAAAAGAAAACTAATTAAAAGGGAAAAGAAAGAGGGGAGAGAGAGTTTGGAAAATTAAATTAAAAAATAAATGTTATTAACCCTACATTTAAGGAGAAGCATCTAGAAGATGATGTGGCAAGGAGTATTTGTCTAAATTGCTGTAATGAAGGAGATTGCAGTTTCTCATTTTCAAGAGCTTTTCAGAGCCGGACAGACTACCTTGTTGGACCTCTCAGCCGCGGCGTTACCCTCTCCGCTCTTGGACTCGGAGGGTCGTAGCCTCGCCCGTATCTCGTCCGTTGAGGAGTGTTTCTCTACACTTAAGGCGATGGGAGGCCTTAAAGCACCAGGGAAGGACGATTTTCACCCAATTTTCTATAAGAATTGTTGGGATATTGTGGGCAGTGATACTGCTGATTTTATTATTCGTTGTTTCAGGACTCCAAAGCTCGTCGAGAGGGCGAATGAGACGATCATTGTCCTCGTCCCTAAAATCTCGAAGTCGTAATTTATTTCTCAGTTTCGTCCAATCAGTCTTTGCAACGTTTCCTATAAAGGGATTACTAAGTGCATTCCTGATCGTGTGAGGAAGCACATGAACAAGCTCATTGGGGATACTCAGACCAGCTTTTTGTCGGGCCGACAGATCTCTGAAAACAACATCATTCTGTAGGAAGTGGTCCACACCATGCGTTCGCAAACGGGGAAAGCTAGCTCGATGGTGATCAAGCTAGATCTGGCTAAAGCCTACGACCGTCTCGAGTGGAGCTTTGTTGAGGATACGCTCGCCCTTGCCAACCTCCCTAAGAGTATGATCTCTTTGATCATTGCGTGCATCTCTACAGCTTCCACTCAGATTTCTTGGAATGGAAGTCTCACACCCAGCTTCAAACTAGGTCGCGACTTACGTCAGTGATGTCCCTTATCCCCTTTCGTCTTTACTTTATGCATTGAGAGGCTTAATATTATGATTAATAATGTTGTGCGTGCTGCCGCGTGGAAGCCGATCCGCCTTTCTAGGGATGGACCAGCTTTATCACATATCTTCTTTGCTAATGACCTGGTACTGTTCAGGGTGGCGGGTCAAAGGCAAAGTAGAGTTATCAATAATCTATTAAGCACCTTCTGTGCGGCGTCCGGCTAGGTGGTGAGCGCGGATAAGTCTCGCGTCTTTTTCTCTAAAAACACGAGCTCCACCATTCGTCATCGGCTGTGTGCTCTTTTGAGTTTTCAAGAGACACAAGATCTTGGAAGGTACCTGGGAGTTCTTATCCTTCACGGTAGGATCTCTAAGACCACCTACGGCTACATCCTAGAACGAATGAGACGAAAACTGGATGGGTGGAAATGTAACACGCTCTCCTTGGCGGGACAGGTTACACTTGCACTCTCAGTTCTTAACTCTATTCCCTCCTATGCGATGCAAACATCGGTCCTCCCAGTTTCTGTCACTAAATGGATTTATGCCATTATTCATCACTTTGTTTGGGGAGGCTCCCTCATCAAATCTAAAGTCCACTTACTTACTTGGGATCGTATTTACAGGCCTAAAGATCATGGTGGATTGGGGCTCAGAAAGGCGAGAGAACTCAATCAAGCTTACCTCATGAAACTGGGATGGTTGATCCTTAACCAACTTAACAAGCTCTGGGTGCGGGTTATTATGAACAAATACATGAAGGAGACAAGTGCGGGTCTGCAGCTCCGCCGGAAGACGGGAGGTTCCTCGCTCTGGAGAGGGATTTGTGGTGTCTACCACGAGCTGAGAGGTGCCTGCCAGCAAAACGTTCGAAATGGGAAGGATACTCTCTTCTGGTCATCCCGCTGGCTAGACTCTGATATTATCTTTGCTGACCATGCTTTGGTTGATCTTTCAGGTGAAGACATTCAACTTACAGTCGCGGAGGCTAGGAGTGAGGATGGAAGTTGGGATTGGGAGTTTCTGCGGCGGTCCCTCCCCTACCACATCATTGGGCTTGTTGCAGCCATGGAGCCACCGAGCGATTCCCTTGGCGAGGATGGCATAATATGGGGACCAGACCCTCGAGGACGTTTCACTCTGAAGACAGCTTACGAGGTTTTAGTTAGTGCAGATCCCCATACCGAGCAGGACATTTGGAAGACTATTTGGCAGTGGACGGGGCCGAGTCGGGTCAGGCATTTTCTCTAGTTGGTTACTCATGACCGGATCCTGACAAATGCAGAACGATGCAGAAGACATATGGGGACTGTTGGTGATTGTCAGAGATGCAGAGGCTGCACTGAGGACACGCTCCATGTTGTCCGGGATTGCCAGGTGGCGAGAGAGGTCCACTTGCATCCCGAGTGATCTTAATCCACACTTTTTCTCTTACAGTCTGCAGGGTTGGCTCTTGAAGGGCCTATAGCATAAGGATTTTGGTCTCATGTTTGGCATCACCATCTGGATTCTTTGGAAGGCGCGCAATGAGGCAATCTTTGAGAATAAACTTGCGACATGCGATCAGCTCTGCCTACGAGTCCTTCATTGGATCGCCGGGGTTCGAGAGACAATGAGAGCGGACTCGCAAGTGATATCAAAGGCGGCCACACGGCGTATCGATACTCACATCAGTTGGAAGGCAGGGCCTAGTGACTATATTAAAATTAATACAGATGGCTCTGTGCTCCAACCCCACTCCCAAGCGACAGCGTGAGGTATTCTCCGCACCCACATGGGACCCCCGGTGAGCACCTTTGCGGCTAACCTTGGTCGTTGCTCAATTATGAGAGCCGAGTTTCGTGCAGCTAGATCGACCTCAAGATCGCTTGGGACATGGGTTTTAAGAAGGTCCACCTCCAACTTGACTCTTTGGCGGCTGTCACTGCCATCCTAGGGAACCAGGAGGAGGACTCCAGACACGTTTGGACGCTCGGTTCCAGCAATGAGCTCCGAAGTAGAGACTGGGAAGTCTCCATCTCCCATACCTTTCGCGAAGGCAACAGAGTCGTCGATCTGCTTGCCCTCCACGGACACACCCTTGATTTTAGTTTTCATGTTAATTTTATTTATCCCCACGAGGTTGATAGAGCTATCTGGAGTGATCATGTAGGGACTTGTTTTCCCAGAACTATTCCGATGAATGAGTAAGGGTGCTTGCCACCCGTGTTTCTACCAAAAAATATGCTTATATATGTTCTTAGATATATTTCTATATTATTTAGTGGTCCATTGGATATCCAATAACTTAGATCCAATAGTGTTTACAACATATCCAATCCAATCCAAAACAATCAAAAAAGTGTTTGGATACAACTTAAATTCATCCGAAATCCAATGGATCCCACTACTTGGATAAAATTATCCAATATGTAGATCCATTGCCATCCCTAGCAGCTAGGCCCCCAAGTACTTTACATTTGTCCCATCCCAAACGTTGGGCTCGAACGTTGCTGATATTTTCAGGTTTTGTAGTTTGGGGGCACAAATTACGTAACTACACCGCCGAGTTTCTTAGTGAGTTAGGCGCTAGAGCCATTGGCGGAGACAGTAACAAGAAGACCATTTAATTTTTTTTGCTTATTACACATATGTGGCAGAGAGACTTAAACTTGAAACGTAAAGCTAAAAAAGTCAACATTTTAACCATTACATTTACACCAAACAAAATCTTCTACATATTTACCAAACATAGATATATAGATTGTTTATTTATGAGAAAAATAACATTTTGGACCCCTTTGTTTTATCAACTTAACAAATAGCCTCCTGTACTATAAATTGCTCATTTTGCCCCTCCTACTTCAACCACTTTGTCGTTTGGGTCCTTCCTTTCTGATTATCATTTTCTTAACATTAAATCTGGAAAAATCCACACCGGCATAGAGAGATATCGGAGGTAGGAGATGAAGGTTTGGTTAGGGAGGTAAATTGAGGAGGTATTGACAAGAGTATGGTGAAATACGAAAGGTTTTAAAACCACACGTTTTATTCATTGATTCCATCCTATCTCATATATATATATATATATATATATACGCGGGGTATCGGTACCCTAGCATTAAAATTATGTCGTATTTGTGATTGAACTTTGGAGTTTGAGGGCTTTAGTTTAATGTTTAGGGTAGAATATAGTGTTAGGGGTTTAGGGTTTATTTTATGGGTTTATGATATTTTAATTTGGACTTATCGTCAAATGTTAGAGTTTGCCATACGCTAGTGGGTAGACGATAATAACGAGATGGAGGAGCTAGGAGTTGAGTATTTTTCATGAGTTGTTGACATTGCAAGGAACAAACATCAAGTTGGTATTTGAGTCAATATATATGTGTGTCAAACCACCAAAACACAATGTTGGAGGCACCTTTCACTTTTCAGGAATTTCATATGACCATCTCACTTTGTAATTATGTATGACAAACATAATTCTACTCTTGAATGTTGATATGACACAAACGATGAAAGACCTGAGACTAATCTTACTTTGTAACATGTACGTGGCTCTTAAAGTTGATATATCAAAAGATTATGATCGAGTGGAGTGGAAATACTTGGAGGATATCAACACTCTATAATATTTATTTATGATTTCCCCTTTATGCCACGTAGGCTCAAAACCCCAATTCTACTTTTCTCCTTATTCTTCTCATTTCAGCCAATCAGAGGCTTCCTCTTCCAATTTAGAATTACACTTTTCAATTTCCACCTCTCTTTTCTGCCTTTCCCCCCTTCTCAATATTTGAACGAATTAAAATTTTTGTCACCTTAATTTTCAACCCAAAACGCCATTGCCGTTTCCAAAGTTACTCGGTGGCCCATCCATCCCTGAAGTTGGTTGATTTCCATTCAACCCTAAATTCGTCGAACACGGCTTGTCGCGGCTTACTCGGCTGCTCATTAAGGTCAATTTTCATTCAACCTTCAACTCTTCGAACAGAGCTGCTGCTCATCAAGGTCAATATCCATTATCTCCTTGAATATATGCAGTTTAAACAAGTTTTGTGTATGTCTATGCTCCTCATATTGGTTTGGATACTTAGATGTTAATTACCTACTAGAATTTTGACCCCTTTTGAGTACTAAGAAGTATAGCTGTCTAAATGAGGTTGCAATGTATAAGGATCACGCCATTTAATAGAGAATATTCTAGTTTCTATCTTGTATTTATCCTTCCTAATATTGTGTAACTAATTTCCTACTTTCATGTAACTAATCCTTATATAAATATAGAAGTATATGCACATGGTTGGGTGTGCCTAAACTATTCCAACCAAATCTACATGGTATCAGAGCCTTCACATAAATTTTCTCTCTTTTTTTTTCTCTCCTCGACAAACCCTAGTTCTACAAAACTCTAATTGCCACCGCCAAGCATGGCTGCCAACCAACAACAATTACCTCCCCCCCTTCCCAATTATCCGTCAAACTCGATTCGTCGAACTACGTGTTATGGAAGCTACAGATGCCGGGTATGATCTCATATCTCATGTTGATGGAACCGGCGATGCTCCAGCCCGAGCAAATGCCGAAGGAGCTGTCACGCCACAGTATACACGGTGGCACCGCCAGGACCAGCTTGTCCTAGGCTGGTTGATCAACTCGCTTTCCCCATCGGTAATACACACCCTCATTGGAGTGAAGACGCTCGCGAGGCATGGATGGCCCTTGCCACTGCTTTCGGATCGGGGAGCCCTTCCCTGGTTCGATCCCTCAGATCCCAACTCCTGGATTTGAAGCTGAATAATGATAGCATTGCCGACTATCTCCAGAAGGCGAAGAATATGGCTGATTGCCTTCATGCACTTGGTAAGCCTGTATCTGACTCGGAACTCGTCGAGAACGTGACGCGGGGACTCCCTTCCTCATATCGGTCACTGATCCGATCCTTGCATAATCGGACTGACGAGGTCACCTTCTTGGAGCTACAAGGGCTGCTCCTGTCGGAGGAGCTTGATCTGAAGATGGAAGAGGTTGCGTCTTCAATCACACCCCAAATTAATTATGCGGCGCCCCCTACCGTCAGCCGCGACCGCTCAAGACGCCCAAGAAATCGTCAGCCGTCCTATCCAGCCACAGTTCGGAGTGGCTATCCGCCCACTCAAGTCTACCAGCGGCAACAGACTCTGGGATAACAGGTCTACCAAAGGCGACGCTCGTTCCAACAGCCGTACCAGCCGAATACTCAACCGGGTCGTCCCCTCGTGTGCTATAATTGTAACGGCTTCTGACATCACTATAAGATGTGTTCGTCGCCTCGTCAAGGGCAGCAAGGACCTCAAGCTCACTACTCGACCTCTCCCACGCAAACGGCGGCTACATGGGCACTCGACTCGGGCGCGACACATCACTTGACCAATGACCTTGCCAACCCAGCCTTGCATTCCGAGTACCAGGGCACTGACCAAGTCCAGATTAGCAATGGTAAACTTGTTCCGATATCCCATTCTGGTTCTGCTCAATTTATTATTGCTGGAGCTTGTGTTAAATTGGATGATATGTTGGTTGTGCCGTCGACTTGTCAGAATTTGTTATCGATAAGTGCTCTAACTCGAGATAACGATCTTTCTATTCTTTTCTATAAAAATATGGTGTGCATACAGGATCAGGAGAGTCACAAGATATTATATCAAGGCCAGAGTAGGGATGGCCTCTACCATATCCCGTTTTCATTCCTCCATTGGGCGCGACCGAGGGTGAATCTGGTCACTCTATCCACTTGGCATCGACGATTGGGGCATGCGAACATGGAGAGCGTGAAACGAGCACTACGAACATCAGATATTCAGTTTCCTAATAAGCGCCTAGCGCATATATGTCATGAATGTTGTGTAGGAAAGATGCATAAACAGCCATTTACGTTATCTAATTATCGAGCATTGGGACTACTAGACCTAATTTGTAGTGATGTGTGGGGTCCCTCGCCTATAGAGTCGGTGGATGGTCACAAATATTACGTGCTCTTTTATGATCATTACAGCAAGTACTGTTGGATTTATTTTCTCCGATATAGATCTGATCTGCTTTCTGTGTTTATAACCTTCCGTGCAATGGTAGAAAAATTTTTCGGCCGCCCTATTTGCTCATTCCATGCAGATTGGGGAGGAGAGTATCAGAAGTTGTCACAGTACCTGATAAAGGAAGGGATTATTTTTCAGTCATCATGCCCCCATACGCCGGAGCAGAACGGGTGTGTCGAGAGGAAACACAGACACGTAACTGAGCTAGGTCGGACGCTCATACATCAGGCTAAACTTCCCCTTCAATATTGGACCTTTGCTTTTCGCACTGCTGTTTATCTGATTAATAGATTGTCGTCGTCGAGCCTTAATAATGATATACCATTCCGTTGCTTGTTTAATGAGCTGCCAGATTATTCACAGCTGAAGGTGTTTGGGTGTTTATGCTACCCATGGCTGAAGCCTTATTCGGCCAACAAACTAGAGCCGAAATCTGCTCCGTCCGTTTTTTTTTGGGATACAGTTTACAACACAAAGGCTTCTACTGTCTGAATTTAACGAATTATAAAATTCATATTTCAAGGCATGTGGTGTTTGATGAACTTACCTTTCCGTTTCAGGTGCCCTCGGTACTCAATGCAACACCAACACCACCGAACAATGACCTCACCCACCTGTCTCTCCCCAACCCGCTCATCCTTCAACCGACCGAGCAGTCGCCATCTTCGTCAACAATGGGCAGCATAGAAGCCCAGCAACCACAACCGACAGTAGACCAAAGGGTAGAACAACCCACGACTAAGAACTGGGAACTTAAAGCCAAGGACCTTTTCGGCGGCAGTCCATGATGATGATGTAGAGCTGACATGCTTTTCTCAAGCTTATCCGAAGGAGACGTGGAGACGGGCTATGAATGAGGAGTTCAATGCTCTTCTTGAAAACAACACATGGACCTTAGAGGAACCGAGTCCGCACAAGAAGGCAATCGGTAATAAGTGGGTCTTTAAAATCAAGAGGAATCCGGATGGATCGGTGGCTCGCTACAAAGCTCGCTTAGTTGCAAAGGGATTCCACCAAACGGAAGGGATAGATTACACGGAGACATTCAGCCCGGTAATTAAACCTGCTACTATACGACTTATTCTATCAATAGCGGTTTCGAGGAATTGGATTATTAACTAGTTGGACGTGTCTAATGCTTTTCTTCATGGCACACTCGAAGAGGTGGTTTATATGGTACAGCCTCCAGGCTTTGCAGATCCGAGCCGTCCGAGTCATGTTTGTCGGCTAAACAAATCGCTTTATGGCTTAAAGCAGGCACCAAGAGCGTGGTTCTCTTGTTTACGAGACGCTTTGGTACAACTTGGTTTTGAGGGGTCGAAAACTGATACATCGTTGTTCTATCTCTCTAACCCGTCACCAATTATTGTGCTTATCTATGTAGACGATATTATAATAACCGGAGCATCGAGTGAGCAGGTTCAAAATATTATACATGAGCTGGCCGGACGCTTTAAGCTAAAAGACCTAGGGCGGCTGAGCTACTTTTTGGGAATTGAAGTCAACCAATCTACTGCATGCATGCATCTGACGCAAACTAAATATATAAAGGACTTATTGATGAAAGTTGGGCTTCATGACTCCAACCCAGTGGCAACGCCTTATTCCAAGGAAAAGGTGACGAACACAGAGCCATTCAATCGTCCCACGGAGTTTCGGCAACTCTTGGGCAGCCTACAGTATCTATAGATGACACGACCCGACATATCATACCTGGTGAATAAGTTGTCGCAAATGATGCATGCTCCGTCAATGACCGATTGGGTACACTTGAAGAGAGTACTACGTTATCTCAAGGGGACACTCACACACGGAATCACTCTCCGAGGACATCCAACACACACACTTTCTGTTTACACCGACGCTGACTGGGTAGGTGATGAGGCTGACCGTCGGTCAACGAGTGCGTACGCGACATATCTCGGGCCCAACCTTATATCTTGGACGAGCCGAAAACAGAAAACTGTCTCCAGATCGTCAACAGAAGCTGAATACCGGGCATTGGCTACCGCTTCCTCGGAGGTCCTATGGCTGTCATCTCTTCTAGCTGAGATCGGGTTCCCCCTCCGACAACCACCGACTGTTTGGTGCGATAATATTGGAGCGACGTACTTGTCAAGAAATCCTGTCTTCCACGGCCGGTCCAAACACTTAGAGATCGATTTTCATTTTGTTCGGGAGAAGGTTGCCTCGAAACACCTACATATTGCCTACATCTCCACAAGGGATCAAATTGCATATGTACTAACGAAACCGCTGCCAGCACCACGATTCACAGCTCTTCGTCTCAAGCTCACTGTCGGACCCGCCATTGGCTTGCGGGAGGGTGATAAGGATCACGCCATTTAATAGAGAATATTCTAGTTTCTATCTTGTATTTATCCTTCCTAATATTGTGTAACTAATTTCCTACTTTCATGTAACTAATCCTTATATAAATATAGAAGTATATGCACATGGTTGGGTGTGCCTAAACTATTCCAACCAAATCTACATCTGTGTGGTTTTTTAAAGGGCCTCTGAATGGGTGTTTGAGTGTTTTCATCAGATCATTGCTTATTTGTATTTTTTCGTAGGTATGCAGGACATGAGAAATTGCTATGATATCTTATTGGCATCTGTTACTGCAACGACAAACATTGCTTACAGTAAATTGTGTACATATGTGATGTACTAATGCTTATATTTTTCACTTCCATTCCACGAATCCATGATATGCTATAGTTGACTTATGAATCTTATTATCTTAACTCCACCATGACGTTAGAAAAATGAAAAATGACAGTTGGGTCCAATTAGAAAATTGACTTGTTCATCTCCATCTCTTCAACTCAATGTCCTGGGCACTAAATTGATCTACGTCCTTACACGTCAAGTTTCCTATCTACCCATGTTAATTAATTATTCTTATAGACTTAAGCTCTCTAATTAGGTGTACCATGCTTTAATTTTTTTCTTAAGCATGCATTAGCCCAATAAGCCCACCAACCTTACTGTAAACATAAGTTTCACAATTACAAAAGCCCATAAGCAATGGACAGCCTTTCTTGTTGTTTTTCATAGACTATTAACCTTACTCTCTTCAATAGAATCCACTCATTAGTCATTACCTTTTACCCTAAATAAATTGATCGTTAGTTACCGGCAAAGAACGCAACCATTCACCTCCACCTCTCCCACTTTCTCCACCTCCTCGAAAAATCATAACGTTCTTTCTCTTAACTCATCTTACCAAAAAAAAAACTCCAATAACATGAATGAGAATGCAAGTGTCTTTGGTTTCACCTGCAACTCAAACATATGTGTGATCGTGGGTCTAAATTTCACTATATATCCAGAGCAACATTTGTTCCTCATATTCTACTATCACTTTCCATATCATCAGTACTTCTTCAAGGAGGATGAAGGTCAACTCCATTGACGAATTAATACCCACCCAGCCAAAGAGATGGGCTCTCCAAGTTCGAGTTAGCAGGTCATGGATGGCAATTCATCCATTGAGAGATGTTGTGCTTCACAAGGGTCTCCTTCTTTTAGATGCCAAGGTACAAATTCAAGAGCAAACTTTAATTCAACAAATTTAAATTTTATTTCTGTTTCTTAATTACTTTTATGTCTTCTTCCTAACCACGAGTTCCTGACCTTCGTTTATCATTGTGGCTAATAGGGTGATGACATATGGGCTGAAATACTTGTTTCCCTACTTGACAGATTCACTCACCTCATGGTAGAACAAAAAACCTACACCATTCATCAGTTCAAAGTTATTGCAGATCCTCAGGAATATCGCCCCACATCCAACAAATTTGTTATCCAGTTCCATGCATTGACTACTGTTGAGGAGATACTAGACATTCCTTCCATTCTGTACTACAAATTTACCTTTATCAAGGAAACTGAATTAGGTGCATGCTGTGAAACTGAAAATCCAACAGTATTAATAGGTGATGTTCCTTGCTCTCTTTGTGAATTATAGCAGTTTGTAATGAATTCCAACTGACATCTTGACAATTATTCTATTCTTCGCCTTGCTAGATGTTATCGGCCATGTCATTGACTACTCCAAAACTCAAGTTGGTTCATCGATCCTCCGAAGACCATCACACTTAAGCTTACTGAGTATTAGTTATCCCATCTCATCCAATTTTTTCATTGCCTGTTTTTCAACTCTCTTAATGTTTTTCTCACTCTACCTTGGCAATTTCGTTCTGTCTATCCAGTTGTAGAAATTGCCAGGTAGAGCTTTGTTTGTGGAACAGGTTTGCTGCCATGATGGATGAAGTACTTGCTGCTAATGGTGATAAACCATTGGTACTTATCGCAACATCGGTTTACATACGACTTCGTAATGGTTAGTAACACAGTTGTACATATTATACATTTAATTAATTATACAACAGTACTAACCAATAATCATCTTGATTGTACAAGGAAACCATGTTATGTATGCGTCAAGCGCAACACAGCTATGTGGAAACCTTCAAATTCCAGAAGTACTTCACTTTTTTAATTGGTACTTCCGATATTATTCTCCGATAGTCTTAACTCATGGTTCTATGTGGTCTGTCACTTTACAAGCTTCTGTGTTCTTTGAATTAACTGTTTTAATGGTGTTTTTGTTTTTGTACATCAGGTATGCTTCTGAAGTTACTACACCAGTTCTTAATGATCCGTCTGACATTACGAAAACTCTGGTCGTCACTATTGAGGAAATGAATGCTCTAATCAAGGAAAGCAACAACCAGGTTTAACCATATTATGATTTACTAAATTTCTTTGTATATTTCTAAATTTGTTCATGGTCCTATTGTTTGAGTTTAAAAGTCTACATTTTGAGGTCTAATGAATTGTTGTTTTATCACATTGTTTTAGAATAATTACTACATAGTGGAATGCACGATTAAGGGAGTGAAGAATGGATGGTGTTATTTTGGGTGCTCAAACTGTCCGAAGAAGGTTGAAGAGGGTGTCAATGATAGTTTTGTTGTGGATCTGTTCGAACTAAAATTGCACTAAAGTACTTCCTCTGTAAATCTGACCTTGATGTACTCACTTTATGTGTATTCATATTAATATATTCTTATTGTTGCTATGCAGATATAGAGTACAACTTCAAGTTTCTGACAATACAGAAGAGGCAGACTTTGTGATTTTGGATTCGAAAGGACAAAAGTGGATCGGTGAGACAGCCCAAACAATGTTTGAGTTCAATGGTCAGAATAGCAGTATTCCACCACAAAAAATAACCATTCTAGTAGGTAAGGAACTGAAGGTTCAAGTTCAAGTGAACCGTTACAATATGAGCAACACAAGGAGTGAATTCACAAAGACCAAAATTCTTGCAGGAACAAATGGAATGGACATTGTGCCCCCCATGGTTTGTACCTCAACATGTGAATCGTTCAATATATGATGATTTGTCTTTCCTTTTACACTAATACTCTGCTATTTTTGTAGGAAAGTATGACAACCACATCTTATCCATCTTCTGAGTCTATCAGTAGTTACATCTCTCAGATTGGCACCTCTCAGCCACCCAAATTGACCAGAAATGATGACACAAAAGGTGTAGTTGAACAAAATGCAACTGATACAGATGTAGCTGAAGCATGCGACCTCGGTGATGATACTACAATAGCAGCCGTTGCGAAGATTGTGAGGAAGCAAAAGAAGGAAAGTGGCAACAATGTAGAAGGCTATAAGGAAGCAAAATAAGGAAAGTGGAGAAACGAAATAATGAAAGTGTTGTTTCGAACTTAGAACAATGGTGTGCTTATGAACTATTAGTATTTATGGTTTGACTATTAAGTATTAGTTATTTTAAATTATCTTTGCATACAACTTTCATAGACAACTTTTTTCGGCTTCATTGTTTTTTCTCTTGGAACAATGATTGTGTGTTCTTTCTACATTTGCAATGCATTTTAATAATGAATTTCGAGTTGAAGTGTCCAAGTGGTTTCATGTAAATATCATTCCGATGAGTTCTTTACTTCTGAGATATGATTTTGATCGCATATAAAATGCTTTGCAACCTAACTTCATAGATTACTGAGAATACATTTCATGTATTAAATTGACCACCATTTCAAAAATACCTTAAAAATCCTTTATTAATTATATTTAGGTGAGTAAGGAATAATGATGCAAATTACAGCCATGAAACTCTTGATTATTTCAACACAAATCGGCCAACAACCATGAATCTCTTGATTATTTCAACACAAACCGGCCAACGAGCCGGGAAAAGGCTAGTTATGAATAAGATGGATTTTAATGCTCGTTGGATTTTCTTGAGGATGGTGTGCATAATATCCAATGAATACTTGGTGATGATGAATTCGAAGTAAGTAGGTATTTTTTTTACCTCGCTGTGGACTCAGACAAGGATGCTCATTATCTTTTTTTTTAAGGTTTTGTATGGAAGGATTGACGGCTATGATATCATGTGATTTCATATGTGGAGACGTATATGGCTATCATGTTTGTCGGCGTGCTCCCATAGTCACGCACATGTTGTTTGTGGATGACTCGGTTTCCTTCTTCAAGGCAGAAATCAGTGAAGCAAGATATATGAAACACATCTTTCATCTTTACATGATAGCCTCTAGACAATTAATAAATTTTGATGAGTATAGAATTTTGTTCAGTAAAGGGTTGGATTACATGCTACAGAATGGTTTCTTGCATATCTTGGAGGTGTGAAATGACGTTGATACTATTAAATACCTTGGTGTGTTAGTGCTGGTGGGAAGAAATCGGGTGGAGGTGTTTAATTATTTGAAAGATTGTATTTGGAAAATATTGCACTCAGGTCAAGGGAAGCGATTATCAAAAGGGGTGAAAGAAGTATTGATAAAATCGATAGCTCAAGCTTTGCCTATGTATTGTATGAATTTATTTTTGCTACCACCTACGCTCATGGATTATATAAAATGTATGAATAATTCATTCGGGTGGGGGTCAAAGCGAATGAATGGAAGAGGTATATCTTGGATGTGATGAGAGCTATTGGTGATTCAGAAGGAGGTTGGTAGTCTTGGTTTTAGAGACCTACGACCATACTAGGAAAGCAAGCATTGAAACTTCAGACTAAACCACTTGGTTCTACAAAGCAAATTACTTTCTTGACCGAGAGTTTATTACAACCAAGTTGGGACACCATCCCAATTTCCAGGCCCGCCCAACACCCTGTGCTGGTCGGCCCACCAGCACAGGGCCTCATACGATTAGGGCCTCCTAAGGATAATTATTTTATATATAATTTATTAGATAGGAACCATTGTTGTAAGATATTTGGCCCACCAGCACAGTGTTTTTAACAAATAGTTTCATTTAGTCAATATATCGGGGCCCACATGCATGTGCCATAGTTATATATAAAGTTTAATAATATAATAATATTATTTCCCTGTATTTTTTTTTACAAAGGCAGCTCATTGCGGAGAAGCGGAGGCAGCAAACACAACCAAAAAGAAACATTAAGTCCCAACCCAGGAGGGTCATGCGAGCCACGTAATGGGCGGACCTCTTACCTGAATGGCGAACCGTCATGAAGCGCCAAGCTGGTGCTCCTCTTTGAATCTGTAGAATCTCTTCAACAATAGCCCCTCCAGGGTTTGTCCGAGTCTGTCCAGCCAGGAGCCGTGTCGAGACAAGTTCTGCATCCCCTTCAATGTCGACCTGTAAAACACCAGCCCATAGACGCCAAGTGCAAGCATCTCAAAAAGCCAGTAATTCAAGCATAAAAGGATCAACAATACCTGGATATGTCGCCGCAATTGCCCGTAGAATTTCCCCATTAGAGCTGCGAAGAACCCATCCTGACGAACCACACATGTTCGGACGCACGACACTGTCAACATTGATCTTGAGGCGAGTGGGGTGGGGAGGAAGCCAAGAGACGAGGGAAGAGGAGATAGAGGGAAGAGGATAAGAGGAAGGGGTATCGTGAATAAGGCAGTGCTCCCGGCACTAACTATGGAAATATTGGAATAAAAATTCCAGTCTCGTTTGAGCCTTATCAAAGATCGCCCTATTTCTGCCCTTCCACAAGCGCCACCATGCTAGAACCCAAATATCCTTTAGGTGTGGCTGAGTGAATAAAAAGAATTTCCAATAAATTGAGATGTGAGTGTCCCCTAGATCAGGAGGAGTGAGACAACACATGCGAAGGAAGCATCGGGTAATCACACAATGGAGGAGTAAATGCTCCACTGTTTCTGGAGCGTCATAACAAACTGGACACAAGGGGTCTATTGTTTTGGATCTAACTCGCACCATTATACCGTGAAGAGTGGGAAGAATGCGATGCGAAATTTTCCATAGGAAGAAGCGCAGCTTCGGCTGGATTTGTAAAGACCAGACAGATATCCAAGTTGATGACTCCATTGGAGATAGGTTGGCGGAGAACAGGTCTGGCCTCGACCACATGCCAACTTTGTATCCAGAGAAGACCGTATAGACTCCTGACGAAGAATGGTGCCAGACCCGTCGGTCAACCTGAGGTCGCCACGGAAGGGGAATTGATTGGATCGATCGAACTGATTCCTCAGAAAACCAATACCTAGGTAATGGAACATTCCACCTACCCTGAGCCACGAAACCAGCCACCGTAGGAGGACCTAAGTACACCCCTGGTCCACGAAGGAAAGGCCTTATAGGTAGACTACCAGGTAACCAAAGATTCTAAAGGGCATCCACCTGCATCCCTGACCCAATCTGCCATCAGAGACCAGGTTGTAAAAAATCTCACCCTATCATCAGGCTTTGCCAACCCCAAGACGGACGTCCCCGACCATTACTCTGAAGTAAAGTCGTAGTAGGATAGTAGACACTTTTTAGAACACGCGACAATAGAAGGTCTGGGTTTGTGAGGATGCGCCAACACAGATTTGCCAGCAAAGCCCGATTGAAGGTGGCAAAATCCTGAAAACCCAATCCCCCTGATTCCTTGGGAAGACTTAATCTAGCCCAAGAGAGCCAATGTAACCGACGATCATATGATACCTTCCCCCGCCAAAATATAGCCATTCGAGTGTTCAATGCCTCACACATCTTATCTGTTAGTTCGAAGCAGGACATGGCGTAGACAGGCAAGCCCGCAATAACAGATTGTAGGAGCGTATGCACCCCTGCTGGGGATAAGCACTCCCGCTTCCAACTACGGAGACGCAAAGACATCTTATCTTCTATGAACCTGAAAGTTTCCTCCTTAGACCGAAGAATAACACACGGTAATCCAAGATATTTTTTTGAGCGCTCGAGAAACCGAACTCCCAACGAGTCCCTGTATCGCAACTGAATGTGAGGGGGGGTATTGTGACTGAACATGACCGCCAATTTCCTTAAATTCACTCTCTGACCGCCCATGCCCCAATACTGATCGAAAAGAGTCAAGAGCATGCGGATATAAGTGTCAGATGCGATATAAAGAGACAATGCTGAGTGACTCGAATTCCATACATGGTTCCAGTAGCTGTTGCCGACAGCAAGAGACGCGACAACCCCTCAGAGAAGATGGAAAATAAAAGCGGGGATAAGGGATCCCCTTGTCGGAGGCCTCTTGAAGGAGAGAAAAAAATCCTTCGGATCACCATTAATTAGGATATCCATTGTGGCAGAAGAAAGACACTCCCAAATCAGCGCAACCAAGGAGTCGGCAAAACCCAGTCCTCGCATCACCGCAAAAAGAAAACTCCACTCCACACGATCATAAGCCTTTTCCATATCAATATTTAGTGCCATCAGGTGCTGATCTCCAGTATGGGTTTTAAAAAAATGAATTAGTTAGTCGGGAGCACATCTCCCAGCCTAGAAGTTAGAATCTTGGAAAAGATGTTTAATAAATCCATTCTGGGACGGATGGACTACCATCGGGAGCACATCTCCCAGCTTAGAAGTTAGAATCTTGGAAACGATCTTATAGGGCACCGTGCAGAGTCCAATAGGTCGGAGTTGTCGCATTGTGTTAGCATCCGAAACTTTAGGAATCAGAGTTATCCAAGTGTGATTTAGTGTGCGCAACATTTTTCCCTTTTGAAAGAAATCCTGAACGGCATCAATAATTGCACCGCCTACAATGTCCCAATACCATTGAAAGAAAAGGCCTGTAAATCCATCTGGACCTGGAGATTGGGTTGAGCCAATGGAAAAGGTTGCGTTTCGTATCTCCGCAGGAAGCACCGGGGCCATTAAAGTCTGATTCATGTCCTGGGTAATTATAGGGCAGAGCCTTAAGACATCTAAAGGCGGGAGCCCTTGATGGAGATCAGAAGAGAACAATTGGCAGAAGTAAGAGACCACCAGCTCACTTTTGGCTGATTCGGTCGAACGTGTAACCCCATCATCATTTATTAAAGAGTCAATTTTGCACCGCTTTCGATTACGAGAAACAGACTGGTGGAAAAACTTGGTATTTTGATCCCCATCTTCCAACCAACGAAATCTATGCCGCTATTTCCAGTATTGATTTTCCTGACGACGGGCGGCATTTAAAGCATCCTCCAGCCGTCTCACCTCCGGGCAATCTACACGTGGAGCCTGAAGACTAGACCGAAGAGCAGAGTCGCAGTCATGAATTAACCGATCAGAGTTAGAAGTCCCTGCACTACACCAATCAAAAAGTGCATGGCGGACGTTTTTTAACCTTGACATCAACCGAAACTGAGGGGGCCCCGGACCGGTCGGTTCCATCCAATAATGATGAATCAATAAATCAACCTCCGGATTATCCACCCAACGACAATCAAACCTGAATAGGTGTTTAATTCTAGGTGAAGGGGGTTGTAGGTGCAACAAAATTGGTGAATGATCCGAAGCAATTGGCAACAAATTTGAAACTGCCGATTCCGACCACACCAATAACCAATCCTAATTAAAAAGAAAACGATCCAAGCGTTCATAGATGATAGTCAAATATGCATGCCTATTTGACCACGTAAATTGCTCACCCGATGCCCCGATATCAATTAGTTGAAGGTCATCAATAAATTCCAAAAAATCATTAATTCGTGAGCGGGGAACCAAACGACCTCCACTTTTTCGCTATCACTCATGATGATATTAAAGTCTCCGAAAATGGTCAAGGGATCATGATCGCTTGCAAAAGAGAGGAGACATGAACAAATTGAGAGCGTCGGGTCGTTCAAAGTAGAAAAATGAACCCCTACTAAGTAAGCAAAACACGAGTCCTCATATTCCCAACACACACAGATTGCATAACAGAAAGAAAAAACAACCATACAACGAGTGGTGTTTGCCCAAACAAAGGCCACACCACCCCTATTGTTCACCCCATCCGCATGCTCAAAAGAAGAGAAATCTATACTACGAAACAAGGAAGTACTAGAAGGCAAATCAAGGCGAGTTTCACATAAAAATATAAAAGTAGGCGAATGTTGTCAGATTAGTCTATTGAATTCCTCAACTATCGCGTCTCTGCCCAATCCACGACAGTTCCACGCAAAAGTAGTCATAATCCCTTAGCGGGTTGGTTCTGGTCGGCTTCGCTATCCACCTTTGTGTCTCGAACTTGACCACCAACTTTAGCCACAATGCTGGCCACCTGAAGGTCAATGGGTAATCCATTATCAAAAGAACCAGTCGGGTTAGAGATATATAAGTCGGAGAGATCATAAAGAACCGAAGAGAAAAGAGGTTGAACCTCATTTAAATCAGATTTGGGTCCATCTGAACAGTCCATTAAATCTAAACCCAGGGCCTGGCCCATAATTCCTTGACCAGCCTTAGAATGGGCTGAAATTACAAGAGGCCCACTTGGGCCCAAGCTCCCTTGAGAAGAAGAAGTCTCATGGAGATTCAGATGGGCTTCGGGGTCTGAAGGCCCAGCAGCCGCTGCCAAAGAAGAATGGCCCAAGGGAAACCCTAAATCACAAAAAGCTCTCCTCTTTCCTTCTTTCCCATGAGCTGCCGCCGACAGGAGAAACTCACCGGATTCTGCCTCCACCGATGAGCGTTTCTGACCACCACGACGAACCTGAGTGAATTGCTTTTGCTCGGCTTGCATCCATGGACCTCGGTCCTCCAAGATCAAAACTTCCTCTACCGGAGACGGGCAAAGTCGAAGAGGATGACCAAGCAACCACACCCGTAACACACTACCGGCAATCCTTCGTAACCGAATTCTACCCAAAACTCCTCGCCACTCGTGAAACGAGCCTTTCGACGTCCAAGCAAGGGGTAGGTTACGTCAATCCGAACAAAGCCTCGGACAAACTCTCGGGCATCCATCTGAGATTCGTAGACACCGGCATGTAAGTCCTGACCCACTAGTTCCAAGAGGCCCACGCCGAACTGCTCTGTCCGGAACTCCACGGGAACCTCCCCTAAGCTAACCCAGAAAGTGGCGAATCGTAACTCATCAAACACGGCTTGGGAAGGATTCGACCACGGAGCGAGATTGACCAAAAAGACATCAATCGAGTGCGGACGACGGCGCATGACCCTATCCATATCTGCCTTCTTGACAAAGTAAATCTGGAAGAGCCCGAAACCTACGACGGTAACACGAAACATCGATGAATGAAGGTTCCATTTGCGGCCAAGAGTAGAGTGCAACCATTGCCGAGGCTTTTGCTCCGGCGAGAAGAATCGTGCCAAGAGACTCGTAGAGCAACGTAACTGACCGTCGGCCACCACTTCCACACCAAATTCGAACACCGGCGGTTGAGAAGCCATTGAAAAAAATACGCGAACACCAAATGAATTGGGCAGTGGGGAGATGAAGGCTGAGAATTGACTACATACACAGAGGGTAAAGGGGCTATTAAAATACCCCTCCCCCCGCCAACTAGTCATGAACCCCACGACGGGGAAAAGGCGGATGAACCGCAGCGGCACTCAGGCCTGGAGTACAATCGGCACAAGGCCACGTTTTGAGAAATGGATCGTGGGGTGTTGGAGTCGGCAGGCGAGGGAGTTGCAGATAACCGTCACAGAGCACTCAACCGTCTTTTTCTCATTTTATTATTCAATATTATTTCCCTGTGTTACTGTGTATGTTCATGTTCCGATTCTGTAAATAGTGTATTAATGCTAAAATGACAATTTGGTCCCTCTATTTTTTTAACTTAACATATAACACACTACACTATAAATAGTTCTTTTTAATATTCCTACTTTGACCACTTTGCCTTTCGAGTCCTTTCCTTCCACCTTTCATCTTCATGACGTTAATTAGTGCACATTCAGTACATCATATTAGCTCCAACAGTCAGTGTGATGTCTCGGTTCCACCCAAGAACCGACCAGAGGCACATGAAGCGGTATCTACAAAATAACCAAATACAAGCTTTAACAACACAAGGTTGATGTGATGGGGGTGTGCGGTACTATGGAAAAGGTTTGTAGAGTAACTGGCACCTATTCACGGAGTGAGTACGTGAAGGAGTGTTGGCAGAGAGTGGGGTTGGAGCAAGTTATTCAAAGTAGTTCATGGAGGGAGTGAAACAATCGGGTGTGAACAAATGAGAGCACACTGACTGTTGTTATGACTCAAGACAGTTGATGGGTCGGTGGTTCAATAGAAAATGTGACAGTCCATATGAGTGATGTCGACAAAGGATGGGGAAGTGATGGTGCTACTAGAAGCAATACACTGGGCCATTGATTTGGGACATATGCAGGTGATATTTGAAGGCAACTACTAGACAATATACGTCATTGAAGGATTAATAGGATCGTTCATGAACTAGCTAGACAATCTGTTTTCCATACTTAGGGGTAGCCACTCCGGGATAGCTTATTAGTA
Source organism: Linum lewisii (assembly GCA_034768395.1). Lineage (NCBI taxonomy): Eukaryota > Viridiplantae > Streptophyta > Magnoliopsida > Malpighiales > Linaceae > Linum > Linum lewisii. The sequence goes on along the minus strand of CM068300.1, from coordinate 52,176,164 downwards.
ATGTAACCAATATCTATCATTCAGTTAAGCAAATGATCACCCAAAACTTACTACTTCCCCATGAGTTCAAGTAGAAATTTCAACTGATATGTGTAAACATGATCAAATTACACAAATATTTGGGATTGCACAAATCAAACTGTCAGTCTCTTGAAGCATATAGCCTATACAATTACAGCCCCTCGAAAATTTCATCCACAACAAACCCTATGGAAACCTATCTATCTATAATACAGACAAAAAACCAGTAAAGAAAAAAACAAGAAATTACAATCTCCAACAATCTAAGCTGTATTACACTACCATATCAAACTATTAGCTGATCATCCTACCCCTTTTCCTATTTGAAAACTGAAAACCTTGTTCAAGGAGGAAGTTTCACCTGGGCCCAGAGAGTTCCATTGCTTGTACCAACAATGATGAATCATCTGTGAGATCAGAGTACCGATCCGATGACGAGAAATCGTGATGTTTGGACTTGGTTGCTTCTGCCTTTTGAGAAGCTTCCCATCTCTCTGCAAGTCCATCTCCTTCCAGCATTCGTACTACTTCCGACATCCTCGGTCTGTGGCTTGGAAGGTACTGAGTTGATAGCAGAGCAACTTTCACTATCTCCTCAAGCTCAATTGTATCATAGTTCCCTTTCAAATCCTTGTCCACCATCATGTCCAGCTTCTTCTCTTGATGAAGCTTCTTCACCTGCAAATTACAAGTACCCAACTCAGTCACTGTAACACAATCAAAGCATGAAGCTTTTTTCTTTTTCCAATCTGAAAAAAGGAAAATAAGACTCACCCAATCCAACATTGCTCCTTTCTGATTAGATGCCTTCCCAAACTCAAGTGCTCTTTGGCCTGTGATTAGCTCAAGAAGCAATATTCCGAATCCAAACACGTCGGTTTTGTCTGATGATTGACCTGTGGAAAGATATTCAGGGGCAATATGGCCAACAGTACCCCTAACTGCAGTAGTGACATGTGAGTCTTGATGATCCAGAAGCTTTGCCAACCCAAAATCTCCCACCACAGCTTCACAGTAGTCATCAAGCAATATGTTTGCTGCCTTAACATCCCTGTGGATTATTTTCGGATCACATTGTTCGTGGAGGTATAACAGCCCCCTCGCTGCTCCTAACGCTATCTTCTTCCTTGTGCTCCAATCCAACACTGGCTTCCCTAGCAATTTACAAGAGAAGATTATTTGGTTTTCACAAACTAGCCTGAATAGAACACCAATTCATCCGGTTGAGCATCAATTTGATAACTCAACGTGTCCATTTGACAACTCTAATTATAATGGTAATGCTAAAAGCATTCATATCAACTTACCCTTGAGACGGGAAGCAACGCTACCATTTGACATGTAAGGATAAACCAGTAGTCTCTCAGTTGATGTGATGCAGAAACCATACAACTTGAGGAGGTGTCGGTGCACCGCTAAGCTGATCATTTCAACTTCAGTCTGGAACTGAATCTCTCCACCAGCGGCATTCCCATCTTTCAGCCTCTTCACAGCAACAATTGTCCCATCATGGAGAGTTCCTTTGTACACATTGCCAAACCCTCCTTTCCCAAGTATGTTTTTGTTGCTGAAGTTTCCTGTTGCAACCTGGAGTTCCCTAAACTGAAACCTTCTCAAGTTTCCAAGGGAAACTTCTTCATGGTGCTTGTCTATTGTTTCCAAGATAGAAGCAACAGAAGATTGTGTTATAGACAGAAGAATCAGCCCGTCAGGCATCTAATGTGTTGTTGAAACTCAGGATAGCATCTCCTTACCATTGACATCGAAAAACATTGGTGGATTAAGTTTTTGCCTCCACCATAGGAACATCCCAAACACCATAATGATAAGTGAGACAGCACCAACGCTAGTGCCCAAGGCAACTGCCATCTTGTGACTTTTTGGTCTTTCGGAAGGGAGAACAGCTGATGACAGAGATGACTCCAGATTAAACATGCAGCAAGGCATCAAATTTCAAAAGTATCAATGGAGATTATGATTTTCCTTACTCTCTGTGCCGTTCAAGTTCATGGACATTGGCATAAGCGTCGTCCCAAAACACTCTGGCTCGGAACCGGTTGGACAGATGAGAGGATTGCCAACAATGCTGCATGGACCAGATACAAATGCAAGAGGTGAATAGAAATTAGCAGAGGATCAGTGAATATCTAGTCTAGAAAGATAAAGGGAGGAGGAAATGAAATTACCAGAACGTTTTAGCAGGGAATCTAGGTACTGGGCCACTCAGATTATTGTAGGACAAGTCACTGAAATTTCGCAGAAGAAGTTTATTTCAGAGGTACAATTCTAAGAACAAGCTATACACAAATGACACGCAAACACACTTGGGTGGAAAAGAACTTACAGAAACACAAGGTGGGTCATGTTCCCAATAGACATTGGGACTTCTCCAGAAAGACTGTTGTTATTTAGCCTCCTAAGTACAATTACAGCAACATTGGTTAAACAAAAGGTTTACTGATTAATGATCCAGAAAACTGAAGACCAGGAGAACCATATTTAATGTAAAAGAAAATGGGTTTGATTTTGCTTACATGTATTGGAGACTCCTTAAGAGTCCTAGAGAAGAAGGAACATCCCCAGTGAAGAAATTGTTAGAAAGATCAAGTGTGTGAAGTTTCGAAAGCCTCCCTAGCTCTGCTGGAATTGGACCTGTAATGTTATTGTTCTGCAATAGCCTGCAATAAATGCAAATGATTAGCCTCTTGAATGCTTGAAAAAAGGCGCAGATTTGACTGCCCAAATTAAAAAAAAAAAATATAGGAACTTACACAATCTGAAGATTGGTCAAGTTGGAAATGCTTGGAGAAAGAGTTCCAGATAAGTTCTGACTGGGAGTTCCCCTACAATTAAAGGACCAGTTTTCAGCATTTTCAAGACTTTGAAAGCTATCTATGAAAATTGTAATAAAATAGCAGAATAATTACAAGCCAATGACGAAGCTCTCCGGTGAACAAGTGATCATAGTCCAGCTACAAGGATCCACAGCGTCGCCATCCCAATTATCAAGAACACCATGAGGATCATGAAGAGAAGCCTTTATACCCATTAAAGCTTGAACTGTAACAAAGCAAACCCATATCAGAGAATGCCCTTTGGCCGTTTTCCTTGAAAGGAAATTCATCAAACACTACGCAGGCAAACTACGAACTTGCCCATTTTCCTTACCTTCAAAGTTGACACCTTTGGGAGAAAGCAGCGCATCTGCAGTAGCTACACAAGAGAAGCACAAGAAACCCAGTAAACCCAAAACAGCAACTTCATCTCTTCTTCTTCCAGCAATAGCTTTGGTCGCCATTGAAGTAAAGAGATTTATTGCAGAAGCGAAAAGGAAAGAAAGAAGGTGGGTTTGATTGGGTTATATGTCCGTTAATACAATGTAATGATTCCCGAGTGGTTTTATTATGAGAGCCAATAAAGGAAAGAAGAAAGACTGAAAACGGGCAGTAGTTGCTTTTCTTCTGTGTGACTGAGGAATTGAAGTAGTAAGGAGCAGAGCAGACCCACAAGCCCTGCTTTCCATGCCTAGAAAGAAATCCATATTCCCCCCACACCGAAAAAAACAAAACAAAAGTAAAGAGAAAGAAAGAAATGGTGGTGGGGTGGGTAAGTGTCAGAAAACAACAAGAGAGTGTTTGTGTTTTTTGGTCTTATGAAAGGAAAGAGAGGAGCAGCACGCCTGTCATCTCATCTCATATTCTCATCATCTATGATTCTATCTATCCAACTTACTGCAAAATGAACGAGATAGCTAGCTCTTTTGCTCTTTTGCTCTTTTATAACGTAATTATTACACACTCCAATATTTACACACATTAAATGCAACAATGCTCCGTGATTTTAGAACCTGTCTTCTAGACATAGTCTTATAAATGGATAAAAAGAATCTTAATAAAGCAAGGAGAGTGATGGACTATGTTTCCCCACAATTTTAAGTGAAGATGATAGTGTTTGAGTGTTTAATTCAATCTTAATAAATTCAATTTTAAGTTTGGTATTGGTAAATGAACATGTAACGGTAAGAGGATAGTGTTTGAGTGTTTTAAGATTCCTTAAGCACTAATCATTATAATATAACCTTAATCGGAATGAATTTGATTCAAAAAGTTTAATTCAAACAATTTTATAACTAGTTACCAGACAAAATAACTAGTTCTTTAATTAGTTATAAAATTGTTTAATTATGTTTGAATGGAAAAATGTTTGAATATGATGATCGACTACCTTAACCACATATGAAACTTGTTTATAGATGTAGAAGAGTATGGCATCAAGGAAAGTGGACGATTTTTGGGATATTTTAAAAGTAATGTTATCTTTTAGCTATCCAGTTAAATTATCTAATCACCTAATTACTTAACCCAATTAACTTAAAAATTTTGAATTCCAAAATAGAAACAAATCCCATAAATTTAATTCTAAAATTTTTATACAATTTCAAGAGAATTACAATTTGTTTCACACAAATGACCTCATAAATACTTAGTGAACTCAATGTTTTCAAATACCTATCTAATAAAATTAAAATATTATATTTTTTTTATTTTTTATTGCAACTTTATCTCTTAACCATATTTCAGATAACACAAGATCGAAGTTGCGCAATCCATTGAAAATTTCAATCCATTTGAAATATACATAATTTCCTTACTCTAAATTTAGTGATGGCTACAACCAATGGCAAGAGGAAAGTAGAGCAAAGCGATGCAGTTGAACCCCTTGGCTCTTGAAAACAAATATTATATATGTGTAATTTTTAGATCAAATATGTGATCTCTTAATCGTAGGAATGAAGCTATTGTTAGCATATTATGTGTGTCGGTTATATAGGGGCATTATGGTATTTTTGGCCTAACCCTAATTGTGTCGTAGATTCCATTCTTCCCTATATAAGCAGTAGATAGCCGCCGGCTATTGGATTCAATAATTCCTTCCTTCCTCCTCTGTGATAATAATATACTTCTCTTCCGTCCGTGGAGTAGCTAACGTCCTGTTAGTGAACCACGTTAAATCTGTGTTTGTGATCTTCTTTCTCGTGTTCTTACTATGTCTAACATGGTATCAGAGCTTATGCATAACGCATACTCGGATTCTATTTGTGTTCGCTTCAATGGCAAGAACTACGCTCTTTGGGAATACTCGTTTCGCACCTTTATTCACGGCAGGGGACTTCTCTCGTATCTGGATGGCTCCAACCCTAGGCCTACTGCTTCCTCTATTACTGTGACTTCATCCCCGACTTCCGCCTCGTCTGCAAACACTGACAAGGACAAGCTTGTCACCAAGGACAAAGAATCCTCCGAACCTGATCTCGATCGAGAAATTCATCTGTGGTCTATTAATGATGCCCGAGTTATTTCTTATCTTATTGGTTCAGTCGAACTAGGGATTGCTCTTACCCTAAGTCGATACCCTACGGCAGCCGCCATCTGGTCTCACCTACGTCGGACGTATTCTCACGTTAATACGTCCCGGTTCTTCGATCTTGAGTACGCTCTAGCCAATTTATCGCAAGGAGAGCTATGTGTTAATGATTATTTTCAGGCCGCTACCAATTTGTGGACTGAGATTGACTTAATCTCTACTTCCTTAGTTACGGGTGAAGTTGCAGATGGTATCTTACGTGAACGCGAGCGGAGTCGGAGCCTTCAATTTTTGATGCGACTAAGGCCTGAATTTGAGCAAGTAAGGTCTCGTCTCATAGCTGATGGGAATATGGATATTGATACCATATTGGGAGAATTAATTCGGGCCGAAACAAGGTTCCTTACTCAAGCTCAGCTTGATGGTCATGTTCCTTCTGCTCCAACTGGATCAGCATTTGCAGCTAGCCGACAACGTCCTCAATTCTTCTCCAAGTTTGGAACCACATCATCAGCTAATTCCAATGCTTCTCATACCTCATCCGGATTATCAAATAACTCAGCTAGCATGAATCCTTCCATAAAGTGTAATCATTGTCAAGAATTGGGGCACCCAATTGCTTTGTGTCGCAAACGCAACGTTTGCAATTATTGCAAACGCAATGGGCATATTATTTCTGAATGCCGAACTCGTAGTCGCAAAGGAAATTCTGCTGGACGTGGTTCAAACAATTATGGCACCAACAGTTATGCTATTCATAACCCGACCTCTATAACTTCGGCGGGAGCGTCGACTTCCGATACAACTTCTATCGGAGCACCATCCGAGTCTTCATTCAACATATCTCAGCTGGTCCAAGCCGAGTTAGCTCGAGCACTCCCCCTTGCTCTTAATTCAGCCTTCGCTAGTCTCGGTTTAGCAGGTAATCGCTCACCTAGCCCATGGTTTATCGATTATGCAGCTTTTAATCATATGTCTGGTGACTCCTCGTTGTTTCGATCTTATACTCCTATTCATAATCATTCGGTTGAGGTGGCTAATGGCCACCAATTATCGGTTGCTGGTATTGGGACGGTTCAGACAAATAACATTACGTTACCTTCTACTCTTCATGTACCGGATTTGGTTCCCAACCTCGTTTCTGTTGGGCAATTAACTGAATTGGGTTGCGATGTTCTATTTGCTCCTTCTGGTTGTGTAATACAGGATCAGCTGACCAAGAGGAGTCTGGGCAAAGGGAGTAAGCGTGGTCGCAATTACCATTTGGAGTGTCTTGGGTTAGAAGTAGCTGGACGTGGAACACGACAGTGCGGTGGCGAGATTTTGGGTTCTAGTGATGTTGCTTTAGATTCTTCGGTTGTTAATTCAGATTCTCTTAGTTATTCTGTTAAACTTAGTTCTGAACAGTTGTGGCATCTATGGCATAGTCGGTTGGGTCATCCTCATTCTGGGAGACTTTTGAGTATGTTTCGCAAACGTTTGTTGCCAGCTCATAGTAATAACATGCGACAGTTTTTGGTTCCGGATTGTTTGCACTGTATTGAGGCTAAAACAATTGCCTTACCGTTTCATTCTAGCACAACTGAAGTTCATGATCCATTCTCTCTCATTCATACGGATGTTTGGGGGCCAAGCCCCGTTACATCTCGCCTCGGATATCGATATTTCGTTCTCTTTGTGGATCACAAAACTCGCTTCACTTGGGTTTATTTCCTAAGATTGAAGTCTGAATTATTTCAAGCTCTCAAAGACTTTGTTACAATGATCCGCACTCAGTATGATCGTCCAGTTAAGGTGTTCCGCTCGGATCCCGGGGGCGAATTCACCTCCCTAGCTCTTCATCAATACTTTCGAGACCTTGGCATTTTATTTCAGCAATCTTGTCCTGGCGTCTCTGAGCAGAATGGGTTAGTGGAACGGAAACATCGTCATGTGTTTGACCTTGCTCGAGCTCTCTTACTCGAATCACAGGTTCCTGCTCACTTTTGGGTTGAAACCATTAGGACTGTGGTTCATCTGATTAATCGCCAGCCTACTCCGGTCCTTAACGATGTGTCACCATTTGAACTTCTCCATGGCAAGCCTCCGGATTATTCACGTCTTCGAGTCTTTGGATGCACTTGCTTTGTGTTACTACCAAAGAAGGACAGAACCAAGCTCACCGCTAAAACGGTTCGATGTGTTTTCATTGGGTATACAGATCATCATAAGGGATACTTGTGCTACGATCCTCTTCTCCGTCTAATCTATACCGCCTACCATGTAATTTTTCTGGAACACTCTTTTTACTATCATTCTCCTCCGCCTACTGTTATCTCATCACGACCACATATTCCTTTATTTTTTAACCCTATCGAACCCTTAATTCCATTATCACCATCTTCTTCTAATACCCAAACATCACCTCCCCATAACCCCATAACCCCCTCATAAATTCCCATTCCTTCCTCACCTTTGACCAACTCCACTGCCCAATCAACACCTTCCCCACATTCCACTGCCACACCAATCACTGATCCTAACTCTTCCCCATCACAGTCAACTACTCCTCTCACTCAATCACCTGACCATCTTCTCCCACATACACCTCTTCCACCACGACGTTCTACTCGGACAACTCTTGGTGTTCCTCCATCTCATTTGTCCGATTATATTACTTATGCTACCACGGCGGTACATGTTCCCACGACATACAAACAGGCTTCATGTGATCCTCAGTGGACGAGAGCCATGCAAGAAGAGTTAGCTGCATTGCATGATAATAACACGTGGACTCTCGTCCCCCGTCCTCTTTCAGCTCCAGTTATCGGCTCTCGTTGGGTTTTTACAACTAAATTTCACCCAGATGGTACCTTAGATAGGTACAAGGCACGTCTTGTTACTCAAGGGTTTCGTCAGGAGTATGGCATTGATTATGATGAGACTTTTGCTCCGGTTGCGAAGATGCAAACAGTCCGTGTTCTTCTTGCTTTGGCCGCCAAACAGGATTGGCCGTTATATCAACTTGATGTTAAAAATGCTTTCTTGCATGGTACTCTGAAAGAGACTGTTTATATGGAGTGTCCTCCAGGGTACGAGAAGCCTTCCTCAGATACGGTTTGTCTCCTTCATCGCTCGCTATATGGTCTTAAACAAGCTCCTCGAGCATGGTTTGAAACGTTTCAGGCCCTTATCCTTCGATCTGGCTTTGTTCAAAGTAAGAATGATCCTTCTCTCTTCACGTGTACGTCCTCGCGAGGCATCACGGTTCTTCTTTTATATGTTGATGACATGATATTGACTGGTACCGACTCTCATGGCATTTCACAAATTCGTCAGGTCTTGAACTCTAGCTTTAAGCTTAAGGAGTTGGGTCAGTTATCTTACTTTCTTGGACTCCAGGTTACACGCTCATCTAAGGGTATATTTGTTTCTCAACAAAAGTATGTTGCAGATCTACTTGACATGGCTCACATGGCTGATTGTAAGCCATGTCGGACTCCTATGGAACTCAATCTCAAGCTAAGTAAAGATCAAGGTGACCTAGTTCCGGATCCGACTCTCTTTCGTCGGTTGGTTGGTAGTCTTATTTACCTTACTTCTACTCGCCCGGATTTGGCTTACGCGGTTCAAGTTGTTAGCCAGTTTATGGCCGTCCCTCGTGTTCCTCATCAGGCTGCCGTGTTTCTGATACTTCGGTACCTTCAGGGTACACGTGATGTTGGTATGTTCTATCCTACTGGGGGTGATCTTCGTCTCTCGGCTTATGCCGATGCTGATTACGCTGGGTGCATTGACACACGACGCTCGACGTCTGGCTGGTGTGTGGCTTTTGGTGACTCATTTATCTCGTGGAGATGCAAGAAACAGGACAAGGTGTCAAAGTCCTCGACGGAAGCTGAATATCGTTCGCTATCAGAGGTTTGCTCGGAAGTGGTTTGGTTGATTCGCCTACTCGGTGACTTGGGTGTTTCGGTACCTTCACCTGTCTCTCTATATGGGGATAACACTAGTGCTATACAGATTGCGGCTAATCCAGGTCTTCATGATCGCACAAAGCATATTGAGACGCATGTACATTATATTCGGGATCTGGTTCAGGATGGTACTATCCAACTTTTTTATGTTACTTCAGAGGATCAAATCGCTGACGTGTTGACCAAGGCTCTAGCTACTAGTCGTCATTGGTTCCTATCTGGCAAATTGATGTTGCGTAGCCATCATCAATTTGAGGGGGGCTGTTAGCATATTATGTGTGTCGGTTATATAGGGGCATTATGGTATTTTTGGCCTAACCCTAATTGTGCCGTAGATTCCATTTTTCCCTATATAAGCAGTAGATAGCCGCCGGCTATTGGATTCAATAATTCCTTCCTTCCTCCTCTGTGATAATAATATACTTCTCTTCCGTCCGTGGAGTAGCTAACGTCCTGTTAGTGAACCACGTTAAATCTGTGTTTGTGATCTTCTTTCTCGTGTTCTTACTATGTCTAACAGCTATAACCACTACATTAAACATTAATAGGTCAATGTGGATGAATAAATTGGACATGAGAATTGTGATCCAATTTCACGGGTTTGGGTCTAATTCTCATGAGGATGAGAGTGAAATCTTGTTGTGGTTTGTTATAAATATTGTGTTTTGACTATTACTCGGTTATTGTAAGAATTTAAGTACGTATTACATTGCTGACATTCAGTTTCGTTTATGATTGAATTTTCTAATATTTAATAGACTTTTTTAATGCTACAAACTTTAAATTTTTTGATCAATTTTCTGACTCCATCAGTGATTACAATAAATAAACCAATCCTCGACTACGAGAATGAGAGTTTGAACTTCAAATTCTATATGAATAATATTTATTTGGGGGGTTGCGATGATGATTGAAGAAAATGAATTTGAACATTTTGGGTTATGGTACATCACATCATCCATCCATATATTTAATGTAACTTCCATGATTCTGTAAACCGCATAACGAATGATACCAAAACTCCAAAAGTCCTTGCTTGCTCCCAAAACTGTATCTTTATATATATATATATATATATATATATATATATATATATATATATTAAAAGTCAAAAACATTGGCGGTGATCTAAGTATGGGTAATATAACAGCGTAATCACCTAATTATGTTTTGTAACAGCATTGTCACCTAAGTTTGTAAATCATAACCAACAGGTATCTCCAACGATTTTTTCACCGAATCTCCTGTGAATTTGCTAGCTTAGAGGGCAACATCAGCCAACAAAATAATATTGTTAACATGGAGAAGATGGAATAAAAATATTTTGTTGCTGATGTGACCATCTGAGTTGACAAATTCACTGGAGATTCGGTAAAAAATCAACGGAGATGCCTATCAGTTACGATTTACAAATTTAGGTGACCACACTGTTACAAAACATAGTTAGGTGACCACGGTGTTACATAACTCATACTTAAGTGATCACCAGTGTTTTTGATCATATATATCTAATCTAAATCTAATCTATCTATCTAATCTAAATCTAAAGAATAGTCTATAGGAGATTGGGGCAAAGTTGCTGCCACATCAGCTTTTGAAGGAAAAATGATTGGCCACGTCATTATTGGAAAATGGCACCGTTAGCCTTCTTCTTTCCTTTGATATTTTTCCTGAGCTTCTTCTGGATTTCTTACCGGTAGTTGCACACCCCCAATTAGGCTTCTCTCTCCATCTTCTTCTTCAATTTCTTCGATAGCGCCGGCGACCGGGAGACAATAGTCAGACGAAGAGGGAGTTCTCGGTGTACGGCTGCACTCTCTGATCACTCGACCCGCTCCACAGTCGGCCGAGCAATTTCTAACTACAGGTTTCCATCCACTCGCTGCAGAATTCTGGCTCCCAGGTTCGATCTCTTCTCCGCATTTCCTTTTTGAATTGTGAATCTGGTTGTTCCAGAGCATCTAGGTTTCTTCTTTTCCATTTTACGGTCATTAGCCTTTTGATGGAGGATTAGAGATCTGTCGAATTCAATTTCTCAGTTTAGTGCGTGGTGAATGGTGATCTTCCTGTGTAATTTTATGCATATTGTGATTTTGTTCCATGAAACTGAAACTCGATACCTTAGGCATGCTGTTGTTTTGTGGGTACGGTGCTTATGATAATAGAAGCAACTCTTCAAACAGTTAAAAATATTTGCTTAAAAGGATTTTTAATAACTAAGGCATGCTGAATATTAAGAGTTACGAATCCTGTATAATTGGTATGGTGAAAAGTGCTGATTCTCAGTAGTAATCTTCTATTTCCTGGGTTTATTTTCAGCTTATTTGATTCCTTTTTGGTTAGGTTTCCTCTGAAGTCATAGTCAATTGTTTGGATGTCGTTAAATCTGAACTGCTGAAAGTGTTAGGATGTCAACTATATTTTGTTTCCGAACTCTAATTGGTTTATATTGTGGATGAACTCATTAGAACAGCTGCAGCTTCAAATGAGGTCAATTTGGGAACTCGGTTGCACTAACGAAATGATAAAACCTTAAAGTATCGTGTCGGTCTATGTCTATATATACTGATCGAATTCATAGCTTATTGACTATTGTTTTTCTTTAATCTTAATGTTGATAGTTAGAAGTTCTTGCAACAGTTGCAGCAACCAATGTTGTATGTCTATTGGCTTTCCCTTTCCTATATTTTCAGTTTTGAGATATTGAAATAATTCTGAGAGGAAAAGCTTGAATTTTTGCTTAGTTGTGTTTAATTGAAGTCTAATGGCTTACTCTGATGTATTTGCTAGCGTGAAGATAATGCTGGAGAGATGGAATGATCATCAATATTGAATTGGTGGCTCTTCACAAGTATTGTGAAAGGTATGTTACTAAACCTTTGAAGTTTCATTAGACTGCTACCATGAAACTCATGCTAAAACTAGGGGTTCAACTGAAACACATTGCTACTGTTTTGCTGACTTGAGCATGTGTTGTTGTCGGGTCAGTCATTGTGTCTTGCCAATCATTACCGCCAATCATCCAATCATTAGCTTGGAGGGAAGTGGGCTTCTGTGTATCTAAATTACTGCCTTCATTAGCTTCATGCATGTGGTATCTACTTAAACAGCCTTAATATGCTATTTGGAAAACCCAAAATTATCTTCAAGATCTAGATTGTTGTAATTGATGGTTAAATCTCATATTAGTTGCTAATTTCCCAGAGGCCAAATGAACACATAAAGTAAATTGCTTTTCTTTCTCAGCAGATATGGCTTACATTGGGATTGTCAGTGATTCAGAATACTTGGCTCTCTAATCTACTTGCTATAGAATTGCCATTAGGCTCAACTGCAAAACCCCACCTGAATTCATATGCTTTAGCCACCATATTCCATAATCAATCTGCTATCAAATGATGCAAACCCAAGTTCAGTTCGTATGGTCTGGTGCCAGACCAATCCACCATATAATAGCTGAAGATGATCAAGAACATGGGAGTATAAACCATCATTTTCATTGCAAGTCGACATATCAATAATGGGATTAAAGGCTGTAGTGAACCATCTCCATCTAATACCTTGAGTTATTGGGAGGAGATGATCTTCTACATGGTATTGAAGCCTTCGGTCGGAAGGTGTTTGGATGGCCTTTGCTAACTTCTATTCCTATTCATAGGTTTCGTTTTGAGGGGATGTGTTAAGAAATCTTATAAAGAATCCAAACACTGTTTGTGTTAGTGGGCAGGTTGAGTGGTAGTTACTTTGTAAAAATAGCAAAAATGTACAGAATAGAGTAACCTCTGCATTGTTGCATTAGTTAATATACCTGAAATTATGGAACTTTTCATTCTCAGGTGGTCGAGGCTCTAGGTTGGTGCTCCATGTTGGATACCTATTATTATGATTAGCCACATTTCTCTTCAAGCTCAATAAGCCATTTCAGCTGCAGGGAAAGCACATTTTGAAGCTGCTACCAAAACTACTGTAATCAAGAATTGAGAATTCATTGAATTCCCTGAAAACCCAATAAAGTAAATTGCTTTCTTTTCTATTACCATTTTAAGTTTTAACTTTTAACCAAACTCATCTCAATTTAACATTACTATATCAATTGCACTCAATCTTCGACTACTATGTTTCTCCCAACAAAATAGAAGAAGGTTGGATTATTGCACACTATTTTCCTTCAGTGTTCTACTGGTGTGATAAGAGTAACGTGTGATTTTGGTGGAGGGTTTTATCATAGTTTTTCTTCTTCATATTTTCATAGTACATACTCAACTGTAAATGTGCAGTAAGTAAAGCTGATTTCTAAATTTGTGCGAGGCTGTGATTTTGATTCCATGTAGAGAGTTAGAAAGGAATAACTGATTTTCTTTTGGCCATCTGACATGCACTGCAAAACCTAGACCACCCAATTAGGTCTGTCATGTAAATCCCCCAGATGTTATCTGGGAATTGGGGGCTGTTGTTATAGCAGCCTATGTTGATTTACTGCAGGGATCTGATCACCATGAAATTTACAAACAATGGTGAAGAAGAAGAAAAAGAAGAAGAGAAAGGAAGATAGACATCTGGCTAGGTTGTTCTTCAATTTAAAAGCAACAATCAAACCCTTTGGGTTTCTGTGATGATCGTACATTAAAGTTAAAAGGTTTTGCGTGCACAAGAGGAAGGTTCTGAAATTAAACTGCATTAACTTATTTTGTTGTAGGACTTGAGTTATTATGTTGGTCTTCTTTCTACTTAGGATTGCCAGTTTTGAACTCCTCTGCCTTCTGAGCTCTTTCTGCATCACATTCCTCTTAAACCACATTTAGCACACACAATAGAAAAGAATATAATTCAATGATTTGGGTTTAAAGAAATTTATGTCGGGATAAGATATTAATATCCAGTTATGTGGGCGTAGGAAAACACACAAGCAAAATACGGAGATGGAAGTTGGTGGATGTCAGATTTTCAAAATAGCAAGATGTGATAATCGTGTTAAGAATGTGTGGGATATTAATACAGAAACAACTTAAAGGAGACGACATTACAGAGACAATACTGGAGATGGAGAGGGATTGCTAGATACAATCAAGCATTTCATACAACATGCATGCTCACAACATCAACAAATAAATTCCAATAGGAATATCATATCACATGCATCTATAGCTGTATACAATATTTAGTTCAAATTAGTATTGCATATGCATCTTTACAAACAAACAATAAAAATCTCATTCCAACCATATTAGTTTCGTAATTCCCCCAACAACAACGACCATGACTACATCACAAACACAAAAAATAAACTACCAATTTAACAAAACGAAGTGCCTCACAGCAGAATTAATCACAATTAACTAGCAACCAAACCGCCCATCGGGCGGGTAAAAAAAACTAGTATATATATATATATATATATATTTGTATTGTCCAAGCTAGAGATGGGTTTAGTGTAGTAGCTATCTATCTCCTTGAGTTTAACTTGTAGTAAGGAAGAAACAACCACTACTTGTATATTATTTAAATTAATTTTATCAAGGGGGAAGCATTGGCATCACATGTGTGTTCTTTTATTGGGGAGTGGATTCATCCTTTGCCAAATTAATTAATATTATTAATAATTAACCACTTTGGTTTGGTACACTGTGCTCTTTCTTCAGAAGATTATGAACCCCAAGGTCGATTGTTTGCTGGACTGTGTTCTTTGTGCAATCATTTCTTTAATTACAGCAAAGAATCTTATTACCTCATTTCCTTCACACACTTGATGAATGCACGGTGGAGAACTCTAATGTTACATTTTAATTACCGAGTTGTTGAAATAGGTTTATAATTGAGTTATATCACATTATTTAGCAATAATAATCTTTATATAATTCATTTTTCTTTTGAATTCTAGTCTGATAACTTTTCTTCGCATGTTTTTTTTGGGTTTGTAGTGTAACGTTTATGCATAACTTTCATTGTTTCTGGCGTTGGATTTCTATAAAATTAATTTTATTCGTAAAAAAACAATCCATTTTTTTTCATTTATTATATATTAAGCTTAGGTGTACTTATGTCAATTCATAGTTAGACGAGTCTTCATACAAAGTCCATCTCAACAAGCGGAACATAAGTCTAGGAAGGCTGTCTTTGTTTCTTTTTTCTCTTCTCCGTTTCCTTTTCTATATTCTTTGTTTCTTCTAAATTTGTCAATAGATTCTCGAATGTTTGTTTCTCTTTATATGTGAGGCATGCATCATAATACTTGCTTTGATTTGTTCCATCTGGACAAATTCATTCATCGCCCTAGTTTGATGGTGCAGTTCAAATGGCTAGGAAAAGAGCAACAGTTCCACCAATTAAAACCCAATATTGAGAACACTCCCACGATATCTTACGACTGAATGTTTTCAATTGGTATCCGAGCTGGTTTCTCGGAGCGAGTTTACAACTGCCAAGAAAAATCTAACATCCATGGCAAACAACCCAAGTCACACACCTGGGATCGAAGGGCTGTCTCACACTAGACCTCCTTGGTTTGATTGAACTAACTACCACTTCTTGAAGAACATGATGAAGGTATTCTTCCAAGGTATGGACTTTGCAATTTGGAAAATTGTTGATAAGGGTGATATTGATGTGAAACTACTAATGAAGTTTGAAAAACTCTTTTAGCGTATTGATGCATGAGTATGAACTGTTTAAGATGACTAAAACATGAACTATTTATGCTATGTATGACAGGTTTAGTCTTATTGTGTCAAAGCTTAAACATCTTGCGTAGGAAGTTGGATAGATCAAATTTAGTTGATGCCTAAAATTACTACTATAGAGGAAGCTAAGGATCTCTCAACTCTTAGTTTAGAAAATCTTATCGGTTCTCTCATTAGTCATGAAGTTGTTCTGAAATAGACTAATAATGATGAAGATACAAAACCTTCTAAGAACATTGCTCTTAAGGCTTCACAAAGTTGTGTTTGAAACAATGCTTATTGTGGTGTGTTTGTGGTTGTGATCGTTGTGTTTTCTGTTTGTCTTTGCTTGGTTCTTCTGTGGTTCTTTTTGGACATTGTTTTGGGTTTCTAAAAAGGTTTCTGTTGAAATGTTTGATGCTTTCAATAAATGATGAACTAGGCTCTATTCCTAGTATTAGTGCTCTCCTTGTTTAGTGATATCCAACTTAGGGGGAGATTGTTGGACTTTAATTGGTTGAACCGTTTCTCGTTTCCTAACTATTTGAACTGCAAAATCAAACCACACCATCTAACCAAACCGAAAAAGGAAAGAAGTGTTTATGTGATTTCAGGTTTTAATGAGAGGCAACAAATTTGAGGAGGAGGAGTGAATCAAGGTAAATCCCTCGCTGCAACAATGGTGTAATCTCACATAAGGAACAAGAAGTGCATATTGCATAGTTTTGGGCTTTGATTATCTGAATTATTTTTTTTCACTCACAAGTGTACTGTGAGGTTTTGTTGTTCGAGGGTATGTTTCGTTCTGTATTGTCACCAAGATTTGAATTATGAATCTTAGGTTATTTTGTTATCTAATCTCAGTGACTCTCTCGAGCTTTGCTCGAGAAGTGGATGTAGACAAGTAGAACTTGTCGAACCACGTTAAAAATAGGTGTCGTCTCTCTCTCACATTTCGCGATTCTCACCGATTTCAGCTCTCAATCCTAGTGCATGTATTCGAGATTTCATCACAATCTTGAAACAATTCTTTCATACTTCACTACAACCGTTTGGACTTCGTATCAATTCCAATAAACAAAGGGAGTCTTTCCATACGATTCAGTATACGATTCAGTTTATTCTTCCATCTGTATTACCTTACTACAAATCAGGAACCCTAAGGCTCTAATTTCAGGGTGTGTTTGATGACACTAGATTTATAGTGTTTATCTTCCCATATTAAACTACATTTCACATCCATTGATGCAATTATGATGAGTATTTGGTGTAAATGTGTTACATATGCGATTCTTGGCTCCAAGTGCGATACACTGTCTATATTTTAGCTACTTTTACCTTGGTTCTGAGTTTTGTTGTTGAGCCTCCATGTTATCACATTGTATAGGACTCTCTCATGAGTCTAGAACTTCAAATAGGGACCAAATCGGAGTTCAAACAGAGCAGGAATCATCGAAACAACGAGGAGAATGAATTCTGCCCAGTGAAGAAGTTCTCGGCGAAAAGGTTGAAGGTTCTCGGCAAAAACCTTGTAAAAGAAAAACAAAGTCAGCTTGGCAACGATTTCAAACAGTTTGTGAAGAGTTTCTCGGCGAGAACTCAAGGTTCTCGGCGAGAAGGTTGGGTTTTCCAGATCTAAAGCTGAAATGGATTTCAACCCTATTTAAACACCTCTTCAGCCCCTTCCCAAGACGCATTCAATTTTCCAGACAGAGCCACGACTTGGAGAGTGTTCCAGACTAGTCGTCTGGCCCAATAGATGTCAAATGCCCAGTTGCCTGGTCCTTGGTGGTATAGGTATCTCGTAAATAAAGGGGGGAAGTAGTAGTCAGTTCAAGGGGTAATCAGGCGATTATAAGAAGTGTAGGGAGGTGAACGGAATAACGTACCGCGGAGTTTTGGTCCGCTGGGTAAAAGAGTGTACCCTTCTTTAGAGGGGTCAGGGATGTATTTATAGCTCCGACCTCCTTTCTTGGTTGCCAAGAATCGATCCCAGGTGTCCGTGTCGGCCTCTGGGATGATGCCACGTGTCCTCGTGTCACTCGAATCCTAAAGCCGTTAGGGTCCTCAGTAGTGGGCTTCGCTGCTTCCTTGTTGGGCTGTCGTCCTCAATTGCCTATGGGCCAAATCAACAATCGCCTAAATAGTTGACTGTCTTCTTGCGGGCCCTTTTGGTTGTCTACTCTGAAGCCCAGAATCGCTGGGCCTAGGGCCTATCAGAGAGAGTTTATAGAATATTTTGGAGTATTTGGAGAGATCATAGTAAGGATTAATCCATACAGAAGAGGCTCGGAGCATCGGAGTTGAAGATTTTCAAGATCGAAGCTGCACAGAATCATCAGAATTAGGTTTTTCTCTTTGTTCTTCCTTCCTATGATGAATTCTTTTGTAGTTGTTGAATCGTGTTTTTCGAATATGAGTAGCTAAAATTCTCTAGCTTAGATTAGATGAACCCTAAGTGACACGGGGCTTTAAAATGGTCACGGATCGGCGGACAGTTAAGATTTTAATTAAGATTTTTCTTATTCATGTTTGATTCGTTCTTAAAATATTGTTTCTTCTCTAGCATGATCACCTAGCTAGATTAGATTCTTGTTAGGATAAAGGATAGTGGCAAACGTCCGCCTTGTTCTGGAACGTCGAATTAAATAGTTAACATTTTCAATGGATTCACTTGACCAATAGGGGTCGTTTAGGGTTAATCCATTTCAAGAGTAACTCACAAAATCAATTCAGGTGCACTAATCAGTTATTCATTGCAGAAGCGAATGCACAGACAGATAATTGATCTTGGTAGCTAGTTCAGTAGTAGTGAAACGTTCGTGGACTTAGACCTAAGGGTAAGGAGTTATTGCGGTGATTAAGAACTGAAAGAATTAAGTATGAAACCTGTAGGTCTTGTGATTCTCAATGCCATGGTGATGGTGATCTTAGGGGGGTTCTCATCTTGTTAATTGAAACCAACCAATCAATCAATCTGTCAGTCTTAATTAGTTATTTTCTTTCTTTGCATGTTAATTATAGAAATCTCGTGGAACTCACACCACACAACTTGTTAAACCGAATAGTTACTAATTCTTTGAGTAAACGTGAAGAAGAAATCCATGTAATATAATTTTTCATACTTTTGTGAGATAGTATTTGATACCACTGTTTTACAGTCTGTCAGTGTTGTTTTATCGATCTCTAACGTCTGAGTACTGTTTTCACTCAAAATATGGAATCTAAGCGAATCAACTTCTTATGAACCTTGGATGGTCCACCATGGTTTTTCCTGAACCATGTGGTATCTACATGGAAGTTGCGTGTTGTAATAGTTCATCTCTATAGTGCTTACAAATCTGAAATTTTGGGCTCCAATTTCAATGTAGAAGAAGTTGGTTTTGCTCTATGTGTCACACGCTCTGATGATCTTACTCATGTCCCTATTGATTATCTACTTGACAATTTGTGTGTTCCCCATTGGTTTGTTACTCATATCCTTCTTCCTCATTCTTATAATCGAGATCTTGTTCTTTCGGTTGATACTTGGTTTACCACAAGTGTAATTGTACGCTTAGTCCACCTCATCTTATCCTTCTAGTGTTGTTGCATATTGCCTATGATCCCTTGTTGGAGCCTCTTCCTTTTGGGATTGGAATTTTGTAGCCTAATTTAAAATTTTATGTATCGTCAGTAACCAATTGCGTAACTATGTCCAAAACTAACATAATCTGACTGGCAGCCAGCGCGTAGCCACCCAGCCAGCGCATAGCTGGCCAGCCAGCGATGCGCTGGCCACACAGCGTACATACAATTTGCCAAGCTAAATGTTGAAATCAAATATGGTTTTATTGCAATTTGGTCACTTATTTTTATCTATTTTACAAATGGATTATTATTATTATTAATTTGATAATATAAGCTGGTCTTGATAAAATAATAATATATAAGCTATAATTAATTAAAGAAAATTATATTAGCCGTCACAATCTCTTGAGTTACGGATCCCGAGGTCGCGTTTGTTGGAAGCACAACGATGAAGGAGACAACGACTTCCAATAATAGTTTTAACTTTGAATCAATCAGTGCATAACCAGCGCAACGCATAGCCAGACCAGCGGGACGTGACCTCGAGTCACGTTTGTTTTAACTTTGAATTACGAATCCCAATGTCACGTTTGTCGTTTGTCGTTGTTTTAACTTTGAATTGTTGTGCCTCCAACAAACGTGACATCGGGATCCGTAACTCAAGAGATTGTGACGGCTAATATAATTTTCTTTAATTAATTATAGCTTATATATTATTATTTTATCAAGACCAGCTTATATTATCAAATTAATAATAATAATAATCCATTTGTAAAATAGATAAAAATAAGTGACCAAATTGCAATAAAACCATATTTGATTTCAACATTTAGCTTGGCAAATTGTATGTACGCTGTGTGGCCAGCGCATCGCTGGCTGGCCAGCTATGCGCTGGCTGACCAGCTACGCGCTGGCTGGGTGGCTACGCGCTGGCTGCCAGTCAGATTGTGCTAGTTTTGGACATAGTTACGCAATTGGCTACTGACGGTACATAAAATTTTAAATTAGGCTACAAAATTCCAATCCCCTCCTTTTGGTTCCTAGTTACTGTCATTCTTACTCTTACATGTGTTGACCTTAGTAATCATGTCTTGATGTATCGTACATCTCTTTATGATCTCAACGTGTTTCATAAAATGAAGTATCATCAAACCCCTAAGAAGTCTGCTCTTCTAACAACAAAATGAGAGCAACCATTCTCGAGTCTGCTTGTCTGTCTTTCCGAGACAGGAAAGGTAGGTTCTTGATATGATGATCAAGAAATTGAATTAAACTCAAATACATGATTTGAGTCCTCAAAATTCATCTAAACAATCATGCATCCATAGTTGACCCAGTTGAAATGGATGCTCATGTGATGGTGGAGAAAGTCATACACAAGATAGCTCTAAATCTAGAGTACCAAATTAAAGACGTTGCCAAGATAATGGATGAACGCATTGATTAGGAATTCCATGAACACCAACAAATCAAGTTTGGAACATCTCCCTCAACCAAAGAAGTTATTCATCTTCATGTTCAAACTCACGAAACCCCCCACCCCATGTACTGACTTATTTGACTACGACTCTACGAGTCAGACTAGAAGATGACTATGAAATTGTTCTCCTTTTATTTGAAAAAAAATGAAACATGTTTTAAGTAAACTCGGTAGAGAGACCATAAAAAAATTAGACTTCAGAGTACTAGTCTCTTTGGATAATTTCTATTAGCTTTCTATCGCATACATGTTGGATGAATAATATGTTTCATTCAATATTTTGTATTAAATTATATATTTATTCACTATTAAAACAATTGAACATCAATATTGGATATGATATGATGCCATTTTTGGTGTTGAAATAATTGGAAAAATTGGGTTTGATTGTTTTGGGTTGTACTTGTGAGTTGTGAGGTGCCAGTCAATTATTTATGACAGTTAAAAAATCAAAGCCTTTTGTTTATTCGATCATGGGACACGAATACTGTTTTGTAATGTTGTTGGATGGAATGTTGTTACAGTCTCGAGGATGAATGAATGAATGAATGAATCAAAATGAAAATAGATAACTACGTTTTTTTAACCAACTACCACCCACCACCACCATGGCAGCACTTCTTAGTTCTTACCTTAATTATTATTCTTTATTGAATACCACTCATCTTATCAATTCATTTCCTTTGCTATTTTTTATTTTATTTTTATTCACATGTGCATATAGGACTGGAGAACGGGACGGGTTTGGGTACCCGAACTCTAACTATCACGGGTTACGGGTACCCTAATGCTCGAAGCTCATCCCAAACCCCAAACCCGTTCGGGTTACGGGTACCCTAACCCCAAACGGGGTCGGGGTCGGGTAACCCACGGATACCCGAATTTGACTAAATTAATTTATTTTTTGTTTAATTAATTCACTTTTAGAGTACCATGGGTTTGTTAATCATTAAATAATGCATTATTTTTTTTCATACTATGTGCAACACATGAATTCATTTGTTTGAAATGTACATTCCTCATTTGTCATGACCTCATTTGGTCATTCCATTTCAAACCCAATTAAACAATGAATGTATAATAATAATCTCCGTACCATCAGATGAGAGTCACATTTAAAGGCTAATTGGGGGATTACTTTCGCAACCAGAGGTTTGAGTTGATAAATGATACAGGTAGATGGATCATTCTTTGGGGGATTACTTTATGTAGGCGCAGTTGAACAATGAATGAGTTACAAGTTAATGTCATTATTATAACATTATGTCAACATTACAGATTATATAATTTTATTGTTATTTGGTTCGGGTTGAACGGGTATCTCGGGTAGAAGGTATTAACCCATACGGGTTAAGGGTACCCTAATCCAAAATTTCAATTCCAAACCCCGAACCCGAACGGGTTACGGGTACCCTAAATCCTCACGGGTTCAGGTAATCCCATATCCTTACGGGTTCATTTCCAGCCCTATGTGCATACAATTGAAATGGAGACACCTAACACATAGAAAACAACTCTATTAAAAAAAATTAATCAGTTGATTATAGTAATGATAATTATAGTTGTGTTGTTGACTCTATTAGAAAATAACCAGTTGATTATTTATAGTAATCATAACTATATATTTGTGTTGACGGTGATATTGAATTTCTCTTATATATCTCGCATCCGCTCAACGCACTTCACTAGTGTCAAATGGGGTCATCAGTTGTTAGATCAATAACATGGTAATTGTTGTTCCATTATTTCATCTATAGTTTGCTCATCGCTCTATCGATAAATCACTTATTAAACAAAATATTTAACTATTCTATATCTTATATTAGATAATAGTGTTTCATATAATAAGTTTATACTTAGAATTATATTTGTCTGCTATCTTAATTTCTCTATACCAACCATCTAAACTAAAAAGAATAATAAAGAAAAAGTTGATAGAGAAAATAAGTTAAATAAAATCCATTGTAATTAACATGAAACTCTCTAGTGTTGTCAATTATGATATGGCTTCTTCATTCTATAATTTGAATCTGATCTGAAGACACACTTCCATTGTACTCATTTCGATTATTATATCCGTTGAACCTTTTTGTAGGAACCCAAAACATTAGTAGTCACTGATCAGTTGGTCATGAGCGGCTGCTTTTGTGCTGGAAATTATGCCGATGATTATATACTTTGCTACTTAATTTCCTCATAAAATACCACTTTGCCCCCTCTACTTTTCCAACTTAATAAATAGCCCCTATACTATAAATCCATTCCAGACTAATTGCCTGACCCAATAGATGTCAGAGGCCAAGTCGCCTGGTTCTCAGTGATGTGGTACCTCGTAAGCAAAGGGGGAATAAGTAGCAGTAAGTTCAGGGAGTAACTGGGCGATTGTAAGAATTGTAGGTAGGTGAACGAAATAATGTACTGCGGAGTTTGGTCCGCTTGGTAAAAGAGTGTCCCATTTCTTCATAGGGGCGGCGCTGTATTTATAGCCCCAACCTCCTTTCTTGGTCACCAAGGATCAATCTCAGCCGTCCACACTGGCCTCTGGGATGATGCCACGTGTCCTTGCTTCGCCCAAACCCTAAGGCTGCTAGGGCCACCGGTAGTGGGCTTTATCGCTTCATATTGGGCTGCTGCCCCCAATCGCCAATGGGCCAAGTCAACGATCGCCTAAATCGTTGACTGTCTTCTTGCGGGCCTTTCTGTGAACAGCTCTGAAGCCTAGAATCACCGGGGCATGGGGCCTATCAATTGCCCCAAAGCCCTTGGCTAAGCTCTTGCTTAGGGAAGGACTAATAATCGCCTAAGCCTGGCTCTATCAAAATCGCTTGTTTTACCCTCTCCTACTTTGACCACTTTTCATTTTGGGTCCTTCCATTCTAATCATTGTCTTCGTGACGTTAATTGGTGTGCATTCAGTACACCATATTAGCTCCAATAGCCATGTATTTGCTTACTAAGCATTTTTTATTGAGAATATAAGTATATATAATTATGGAAAACACTCCGGTGCACCCACTAAAAGTGGGTGCACTGGGTACACCCACTAACGTTTGTGCTATCTAGAGTGATATTTTCATTGAACTAATCGTTTATATCAATATATTTACTCTTAATAAGTCTAAATTGAGCTTAATTACAATTTTTAGTCATCATAGTATAAGATTATACCTAATGTTCTTCAGGTTTCTTTCTACAGCTGCATTTTTTCTCAATATGATGGATTATCATCTCTACCAAATTAGTTTTTTGTTCAAATCGTCCTATATATCCTTTAACAATATGTAGATTCTTATACTCGAAAAAAAAATATTAAAAACATGTTTATCTATCAAAACGTTAGTGGGTGTACCCGATGCACCCACTTTTAGTGGGTGCACCGGAGTGTTCACCATATAATTATATATAGGATGAAATCGACGAATAAAATGTGTGGTTTTTAAACTCTTCATATTCCACCATACTCTTCGCGATACCTCCCCAGTTTACCTCCCTGACCAACTTTTAATGTCCTAGCTCCTATATCTATCTTCGTCGATGTGGGGATGTATCCAAATTTAATGTTAAGAAGACGATAATTGGAATGGAAGGACCCGAAATGCAAATTTGTCAAAGTATGAGAGAGTAAAAAGAGCGATTTATAGTATAGAGGCATTTGTTAAGTTGGCAAAGTAGAGGGAGCCAAAATGCTATTTACCCTTGTTTTAAATTATTAGATTCCCAGCTGGGAACCCACTAACACCTCCCAAAGCTAAACTCTTATCTCTTGCACGCAGATGCGCCCTTTTTCTCTTTTGGTTCATCTCATCTTCTTCTTCTTCTTCTTCCCTTTATTCTCAAGCATTTAAACAAACAGACACAAATCTTGTTTGTTCATCATGTGTGCGTGTATATCTTTTTAATATTCTATTTCACAAAAAAGAAAGTAGTTTATTTAAATTATAAAAGCAAAAGCTGACATGTCTTTTTCACCCACCTCCCACTCTCCACCAATTCCCTTCCCTCCAATATTAGACACAATTTAAAACAAACGAAATTTAATGCGTCACAGTGCCTAAGAGAATACTGGTGGCGCTGCCTCCTCAAATTTCTAACTCCTAATATTAATACTACTAATAACGCTTCAATGTTTCCATGTTGGTATCCTAATACTAAAATCTCGTTATATTTGTATTTGAACTTTAAAGTTGGGGATTTAGTATAATGTTTAGGGTTTTGAGTTTATTTTTGGAGTTTATGATTTTTTTTTTAATTTCAATTTATGATCAAAAGCTAGAGTTTGAGTCTATGATATATAGTGTTTGAGGGTTGCAATTTAGGGGTCATTTTTCGCATGGAAATTGATTGTTGGAGAATTGACAATGCCAATGAAATGGATTATGGGGAGAAATTAACAATTTCACTAGAATTAAATTCCTTATTTTCCTGTTTCATGGCCATTTGGAATGGAGAGAATTTCAATTCCCTTCCACTCGAAATGTTTTGAAATTATGGTTGGAGTTGGATTTGGGTGGAGAAAGAAATTTAATTCCAGAGATATTGGTCGAAAAGTTATAGACAAAGACAAGGAATTCGAAATGCGGTATAATTGCTAAGTTTCGCCTCCCAAATCCAAGCAGGAGAACGAACTCTAGTGTTTAAGAGATTAAGATTATTTATTATTTTTTTTTATAGGAAAAGTCACTCATTTCATTCAATTGAGGCGAATAAGCGATTACAACATTACAGATGGGGGAAGGCCCATTCAAAAGTGAAATCCAAGCTTCCGGGAGGGAGCCAAGGCACTTTTGTTTAGCCACCTAATCCGCTTTGGAGTTTTGAGCTCGAGGAACAAAGCAAACTGAAATCCTAGGAACAAGATCGAGGAGCCTGATTGCGGAGGCAATCCGAGCCGCACAATCCCAGGGCCACGAATTAGGTTTTTTGTTGCTAATGTCCACTAGCACCTTGCAGTCTAATAAGATACGAACAAGACCATCATAGTGGTGGGCTAGGGAGATTGCCTAAAAAAAGCAAGAGCTTTAGTCGCCACAGGAGAAGAAATAAGAGCTGGACCAGCCTTCCCATCCAAAACAAAACCATGCATATATGTAATGACGATACCATAAGCCGCCACTTGGGTCTCTAGCTTGAAGGACCCGTCGCAGTAAAAATCCAGGCGGATTTCACTAGGCGGAGGATTTGTGAGATCAGGGGGTGGCTGAGCTGGTCGGGTGAAAGTCAAGGACGAGGGACAATTCGCAAGGATCCAACGACTAGCGTCCCGGTTGTAACTAGAGGCTGAGACCGAGGCTGAGGGACTGACGTTGTTGAAAACAAAATCATTTCTAGCCTTCCAGATATTCCAGCATCCCGCTGCAACCAAGGCCCAGGAAGAGTGATGACGCTAGATTTACCGCGTTCATCTCACCAGTCCTAAGCGATATTTCATCTATTTTACACACTTTTATGCATAATTCGAGGTAGATTCTCATTCTTGTGTCAAACACTATGTTTTAGTGCCCTTGACCCGTTTTGGGTCTATTTGATGTCATTTTGTAGTACTTTCATGTGAGTTACAGGCTACAGATGTCAAAGGAAAGTCTAAGACGAGTTGCAAGAGGTTTGGATCGCTTTGGAGGTACTTCGGATTGCATCGGAGCACTATGGGACACGTTTGAAGGAAGAAATTCAAAGCTGAAAATCATGTATAAAAGTGCGGTTCAAAAGTGCGGCCCAAGTGCATTTTTTGGGCGCACTTTTAAACAGCTGCGGATTTTGGTCTATTTTGAGAGGAGAGACAAATTAGGTTTATTCAGACTTCACTTTTTCAGACTTCATTCTGATTTCGACGAACCAGACACTCTCGGAGGAGGATTTTGAAGCTTTGAAGTAACGATTAAGCGAGGAGAAGCGAGGATTATCTCAGGAGTTTAGAAGATTCATCAGGATTAGGTTTTCTCGGAGTAAGATGTCTTCTTCTCCGGTTTTCTTCTCTGTTGTTTCTGTGATTTCTTATGTAGTGATGTCGAGCTAAACTCCTAGGGTTGTGTAGATTAGATGAAGCGTTAGTAAGGATTTTGTATGGATGATTTCGGGTTTCTAACCCGTTTATGTTAATTGATGTTTATTCAGACTTAGATGCGATTTCTCCTAAACCCTAATTTAAACGTTTTGATCCTGACAACTTGATCAGTTGTTAGTTTCTGAGTTTATCTTTGATTTGCGGGTCTGACCATGAACGCATTTCATTCTAGAGTTTAGGAGGTCGTTAGGTTCTCCAATAGATTGACCATAGGATTGGAATGACCTAATCTCTTTGCATGATTGTGTGACATTTCATCGTTCTTATTCGTTCTTGATTGCTTGCAAGTTAGCTTGACCATAGGAGCTTGTAGGTTTGATAGAATAGAATCTCTACGGCCTGACCATGGAGTAGAGATTACAAAAGGAAATGTCGAGTCATCTAGTCTGTTGAAACTGAGATTGCATAGCTTCATCCATCTTAATCGAACTAGCGTGGATTCGAGTCTGAACAACCGCCTTAGTCTATCTTCGAAACCCCAATCTGCTTTGCTTGTTTACTTGTTTTAATTGCTTTGTTAGATAATAATTTCATTCACAATAAAATCCCAAACCAAAACGATACCTCGATTAGCTTTTACACACTTTTCTGAGTAATAGAAAAAGGAAGACCCTTGGAAAAAATGATCTCTTTGGAGAAATTCATCGAGTAAAACTAGTGCGCATTAATTTGCGCATCAAGTTTTTGGCGTCGTTGCCGGGGACTTTTCTTTTTCTAGGAAAGGCATTGTGCGTTTAAGCTTTTCATTCACTCTTTTATCATCTCTTTTCTCCCCATCTTTTTCATGATTTACCTGGGTAGTGCTCTTGTGTTTTGAGATGCAGGACTACAGGTTGATAGCAACCAAGGATGGTACAACAATGGATGCCACTTAATGATTACAACCAAGAGTGGAGTACATCATGGCAACCATGTATGCCAAACTGGAATGAGGAACCACCACCCTTGCCTTCTTGGCCAGAGCCACAAGCTACACACTACTACCGAGATTACGAAGAGGAATATCTACATTCGCACCAGTACCAACAGCAGGAGTCTTATATAGATTTTCTCTTGAATGAGATCCTTTCGACTCTACGAGCTCCTAATGTTGTGGACGTCAAGATTGAGCAACAAAATCAACTGATGGAAGAAGATGCTCGAGAGCTGGTCGAAGAATAAAATGATAACCTAGCCCATGACTGTTGTGAGCTAGAGGTATCTGATGAAGAATCTTTGACAATGGTGGTAGATGAAGATGTGGAGCTTATCCATCTCTTGATTGAAGCTGAAGATGAGCATCTGGATATTGAGGAGTTATCGTCATTTATGCTTCCGTCGAGCCAGCCTGTAGTTCCAGATAGAGATGAGCACATGGATATCGAGGAGTCACCTTCATTGGTAATTCAGGCAACTGAAACTGAGGAGGGCAATGATTCTGAGGCGTATGTGCTCAACTGCCAGAGCAACTTGGATGACATTGGTGTGAAGCAAACTGCAACCATTGATTATAACACACCATACTATCTTTTTCCTCCTCCAGTAGGAAAATTTGAGAAGAAAAAGTCATCCGAGCAGAACCAGGATCTACTTGAACACCACCGACTACATCTTGCTCCTTCTGGCGTGCTATTTGGAACTCAACCGCTAGCCCTGAAGAAGCTGTTTGACTTCAAGGAACTCTTGAGTTGGGGTCCATAATCAGGTATTGTCTAGCTCAAAGACGTTAAAGAAAGAGCGCTTCATGGGAGGCAACCCATGTCTGGAGTCTGTTTTGAGTTTTTGAGTCAGTTGTTTTATTTTTATGTCAAACTTTTGTGGTTTTTGAGTTTGTGGTCTATTCTTTACCTTGAATGCTCTGATCTTGTTGTGAGGTTCTCTCCTGTTTCAGGATGTCCTTAGGTTCCGCATGACTGTTTGCCGGTACTTAACTCTGAGCTCGCCGCCATCCACGACATCGACCTTCACCTTCCAGGTTCCCCAAATTCCTCTACTCTCTTTCTAGTCCTGTGAGAACAATGTCCAGTTTAAGTGTGGGGTGTTTTCGTTGTAATGCATGCATGTTGGTTAATTGAGTTCTTGTCTTTAAATGGGTGGTGAGTGTGCTTTGTTTTGTCACTCTTTCACTGCTTCCCATTCTCTTTTGCAAGTATCTATTTGCATTGCTTAATATCTTCTTGAATTGCTTGCCTTCTTCCATATGGTGGGATTGATGTGGTGCTTTTTCTTGACCAAATGTGTGTGTGAGAACCCGTATTATGACCATCTCCCACTCTTCTTCCTTGTAGTATTCTAGGAACTTGCCCTTATCGTGTTAGTGAACAGTTGACTTGGTAATGTGGAAGACTTGGTCTATCTGATGCTCGAATTCTCTAGTTCAATGCCATGATCGAGTCTAGATAAGGGATCTTTTAATTGTTGTTAATGTTCCCAATCAGAGAAAATCTGAAAAAATGAGTGGTTTGGTATTGAAGTTGTGGGTCGATTCACGAGTTGGCATACGTGCCTGCCCATTGCTGTAGTCCCAAAGGGAAGTCTCAATGTGGCATTCTTTTTCTAACCTACTCCCGATCGTGGCTGGGGTTTAGGATAACGCGGAATTCCAAAGGTTTCCGGCAGCTCCATACCTGGTAGTATCCACACTATACCGACCATTCGAAAAAAAAGAAAAAAAAAAGAAAAACTGAAAAAAAGAAAAAAAGAAATAAATTTTTCTTTTAGTTTTTAATTCTTGTTCCCATATCTAGCAAGAGTCGGGTTGCAGTCTAGAGTAAGTGTAGCGAAAGTAAGTATTGTCTTGCCTTTACCAAGTCAGGTTGTTCACTAGCTCGATAAAGTCATGTTCCTCTTTTACTCCGGCAAAGGTTTGGTTTTAATTGTGTGGTCAGTCGGGTAATTCTCTTGTTTGATAGAAGCACCATATACATCATTTTAGGAACCAAGAGGTTTTCGGTTTGCTCATTCAGGTTGGTGCATTGTTATGTTAGAGTTCTTGTTTGAGGACAAACAAAAGTTTAAGTGTGGGGTGATTTGATGATGCTAGATTTACCGCGTTCATCTCACCAGTCCTAAGCGATATTTCATCTATTTTACAAACTTCTATGCATAATTCGAGGTAGATTCTCATTTTTGTGTCAAACACTATGTTTTAGTGCCCTTGACCCATTTCGGGTCTATTTGATGTCATTTTGTAGTACTTTCATGTGAGTTACAGGCTACAGATGTCAAAAGAGAGTCTAAGACGAGTTGCACGAGGTTTGGATCGCTTTGGAGGCACTTCGGATCGCATCGGAGCACTATGGACACGTTTGAAGGAAGAAATTCAAAGATGAAAATCATGTATAAAAGTGCGGTTCAAAAGTGCGGCCCAGGTGCATTTTTTGGGCGCACTTTTAAACAGCTGCGAATTTTGGTCTATTTTGAGAGGAGAGACAGATTAGGTTTATTCAGACTTCACTTTTTCAGACTTCATTCTGATTTCGACGAACCAGACACTCTCGAAGGAGGATTTTGAAGCTTTGAAGTAACGATTAAGCGAGGAGAAGCGAGGATTATCTCAGGAGTTTCAAAGATTCATCAGGATTAGGTTTTCTCGGAAGAAGATGTCTTCTTCTCCGGTTTTCTTCTTTGTTGTTTCTGTGATTTATTCTGTAGTGATGTCGAGCTAAACTCCTAGGGTTGTGTAGATTAGATGAAGCGTTAGTAAGGATTTTGTATGGATGATTTCGGGTTTCTAATCCGTTTATGTTAATCGATGTTTATTCAGACTTAGATGTGATTTCTTCTAAACCCTAATTTAAACGTTTTGATCCTGACAACTTGATCAGTTGTTAGTTTCTGAGTTTATCTTTGATTTGCGGGTCTGACCATGAACGCATTTCATTCTAGAGTTTAGGAGGTCGTTAGGTTCTCCAATAGATTGACCATAGGATTGGAATGACCTAATCTCTTTGCATGATTGTGTGACATTTCATCATTCTTATTCGTTCTTGATTGCTTGCAAGTTAGCTTGACCATAGGAGCTTGTAGGTTTGATAGAATAGAATCTCTACGGCTTGACCATGGAGTAGAGATTACAAAAGGAAATGTCGAGTCATCTAGTCTGTTGAAACTGAGATTGCAAAGCTTCATCCATCTTAATCGAACTAGCGTGGATTCGAGTCTGAACAACCGCCTTAGTCTATCTTCGAAACCCCAATCTGCTTTGCTTGTTTACTTATTTTAATTGCTTTGTTAGATAATAATTTCATTCACAACCAAATCCCAAACCAAAACGATACCTCGATTAGCTTTTACACACTTTTCTGAGTAATAGAGAAAGGAAGACCCTTGGGAAAAATGATCTCTTTGGAGAAATTCATCGAGTAAAACTAGTGCGCATTAATTTGCGCATCAAAGAGTGTGGTAATCTGTCCTTGAGGGAGAAAAGCCAAGACCTGAAATCAGAAAACAGAGGGGGAGCAAGTGATGGTAAAATCTAAGCCCAGGTATCTCTGGCATGATCACAAAAGAAGAGACAATGGTTGATGGACTCGTCCTGATCACAGAGAGGGCAGGTAGGAGACGGGGTGCATTTCCTGATCAGAAGATTGGCATTGGTTGCTAGACAGTTATTAGCCCCTCTCCAAAGGAAAAAGGCCACTTTTGGAGGGACTGAAAGGCTCCATAACCATTTCCACTTAGCCTCATCACTAGGGTTAGTGATGACACTCGATTTGACGTGATTATCAGCCTCATTTAAGCGACATTTCTTTGCTTAAGACATGGTTTTTAGGGTAGAATAACGAATATTTAATCGATTGCCCTATCTCGTGCCATTTGTGTTACCTTGGCCCGTTTCGGGTCTATTTGATGGTTTTCTAGTGTTTTTATGTTAGCACAGGTTTTTGCCATCGAATGAGTAACCAAGGACGTGTCTAAGGCATTGGAACCTCGAGGAATTGCACCGGAATCGATCAAAGGAGCCAACCAAGTCAAACAAATTCCTGCCCGGTTTACAAAGGAATTTTCGCCGAAAATACACTAGGATTTTCGGCGAAAATATCAGCACAAATCGACTGCCGCCAGCTGAAGGAATTTTCGGCGAAAGCGTTGAGTTTTCGAACCGAGAATGAAGTCCAGGAGAATATCCGGAGGTCCCTTCATTTACAAAGGAATTTTCATCGAAAATTCCTCAATAATTTTGGCGAAAATATCAGAAGAATTCGGACTGATTAGGGTTAAGTATAAATACTTAACCCGGCGGCCCAAAAACATATACCTCATAACAGATCATAAAAGATCATTCATAATTACGTTTTCCAAAGGATTCTCTGGAGTTCTGGAGCGAAGAGTTAGAGTTCGAAGAGCCGGAAAGAGATCGTGATGCCATCCCTTTCATCTCGGAGAACCGGAGCTAGGAGTGTAGTTTACCGAAGATCGAAGTCTGTCAGAGTCGTCTAAATTAGGTTTTTCATATTCTTTTCTGTTCTTCCTCTGAATGATGAACTCTTTCCTTGTCTTTGTTTCTTTTGTAATAATCATGAGTAGCTAAACTCGTTAGAGCTTAGACTAGATGAACCCTAAGTGACCCAGGGCTTTAAAGCGGTTACGGATCGGCGGTGATTAGATTCGAAATTCAATCAGTTCTCATTCATGTTTGATTTGTTCTTCATTGTTCATGTTTCTTATCTGGATTGATCACCTAGATTAGATTCTTGTTAAGCTAAGGATATAAGCGAACGCTCGCCTTACTTTAGAACATCAAATTGAACAATTAACCTTATAATTGGAGCGTGCCTTTCGTAGGAATCGGTTAGGGTTAATCCACTGCAAGAGTAACTCATTAATCATTAGTAATCGCACCAGTTAATTAAGTCGTTGCGAGAGGCGACCGTACCCGGGCGGCTAGTTAATCTTGGTAGTTAGAACGGATAGAGCGAACATTCGCCGGTCTTAAACCTAAGGGTAAGGAGTTATGGTGGTGTCTTAGTAATTGATTGAATGAGAATCGAAATCTGCTGATCTGTTGATTGCCAATGCTCTGGGGAACGAAGGGGGATTCAAAGTCTAAGTTCGTTTGTCATCTCTATTTTCAAACCCTAATTTCCAATCTGCTTTAGTTTAATTTGTTTTAATTTCTCTGCATTTCTTAGAATTAGAAGTCGTGGAACTCACACCACGCATAACTTGACTGCATTCGAGTATTTTGCCAGTTTTGAAGTAGTCAATCTTAGAAGACCCTTGGAATACGATCTACCCTAGCTTTTGTAGCTTTGTTAGTTATTTGTGTGAAACGCATCACAACGACTGCGCGTTTCACAAATTGGCGCCGTTGCCGAGGACTTCTTTTGATTGTTCGAAAGAAGAACTGGCAATTTATTCTTCTACTTTCCATCTTTCATCTTCCATCCACTTCGATTTTACACTAGTTTTGTTTGTCTTTGTTATCTGTAGGTTTACAGGTGTATATGCCTCACTGTCCTTGGACTCGCTCTCAAACCGAATAGGCTAAGAGTGCAGAGAGACCAGGCAGTTCTGCTCCACCTCTACGATCACAGATTCTGAAGAAAGACAGATCCAATCCATTCATCACTCCGATCAAGATCAAGGAACTGAAGGAGAGTTCCTCATCTCCATCTTCACCTGTACCGTCATCTTCATCCGCTTCATATACCGAGTCACTCTCACCTCCTCCATCTCCTGCCATGGACGATAGATTACCACCACCACCGAATGACGATCAACCACCGCCGCCACCACCTGCACAGAAGAGTCTAGCAGACTACAACAAACCGAGCGCGACTAGCGTTCGATCTGCCATTGCCGTTCTGCGCATTGAAGGAGATCCTGACTATGAGATCAAGATTCCATTCTTGACTATGATCTCTAGGGATTTACAGTTTAAAGGCAGGCCCCTAGACAATCCGTGCACTCATCTTGTAGACTTCCTTGATCTCTGCAGCACTTTCAAGAGCGGAAACCTCGACAAAAACACTCTTTGTCTGAGAGCTTTCCCGTTCTCTCTGAAAGGCCCTGCTAAGAGGTGGCTTCCTGGCAAACCACCTGGCTATTACACTGATTGGGATACTCTGGCTCAGGACTTCGTCGAAGAATACTTCCCTCCAGCCAGAACAACTGCCATCAAGGACAGCATTGCCAGATTCTCCCAGAAAGAAGGAGAAAGCTTATATGATACTTGGAATCGATTCCAAGAACTTCTCTACACCTGCCCTCATCATGGATTCGAGCAGAGGCAGTTAGCTGAAATTTTTGCTCGAGGACTTCGAGAAGAATCCGCCAAGTGGGTCAATTCTCTAGCTGAAGGGGATTGCACTACACTAACACCTGAAGCTGCTCTTCTTCACTTCGCAAACTGTGCTTCCAAGTCAAGGAACTGGGAACGACAATCTGAAGGATCAACGAGCAAGCTAGATCTCGAAGCTACAATCAAAGCAGAAGTAGAGAAGCATTTGAAGAAGTCTACCACACCGATCAAGCCGCCGGCAGCCTCTGTCTACGTTGTCAGAGTGGTGTGGAGCTTGCGCACATAACGGAGGCCGTTGTCAGAATTTTGGTAAGGCAGAAGTCTGGTCTGCCGAAGAGGTAAATTTCATTCAACAAGGCTTCGTTAATAATCAGAATGGTTATGCTGGCTACCGTAACTTCAGACAGCAAGGGAACTATCAAGACAAACCTCCCTACAATGCTGGCGCCAACCATAACCAGAACCAGAATAACCGCTCGGCTGGTCCAGCTCAGGATCAGAAGCCTAACCATCCGCCGGCAGGTGTCTACCAGTCGCCGCATCGCAATCCGGGTAATTATGGAACTACTCCTGGCAATCGCCAGAATCAATATCTTAATAATACCTATCCAGGGCAGCAGCATCAAAGAGAGAACAATGTCAATGACCTGGATAAGAAGCTCAGCAGATCATCACCAGACTCGATGATCATGACAGTCAGTTCAAGGCTCAAGCTCTTCTCAATCAAGAACAGATAGCATCTGGACAAAGAATTGAGCAAGCCGTGAACAACATTTCGAGCATGCTAGCATCTGGTCGACCATTTGGCCAACTTCCAAGCCAGACGGTGCCGAATCCGAGAAAGGAGCAAGCCAAGATGGTAACCGCTCGAAAACTCCCAAACTTAATTGCTGATGCTTGTTCTGTCTCACGCAGGATCGTTGAAACTCCGGAGGAAGAAGAAGAACAGGAACCGGCGCCTAAGGAGGATGATCCTCCTCTTGCACCGTACGTCGTGAAGCCTCCTTTTCCAAGAGCATTGCTGCCAAATGCAAGGATCGAGACTGGCATGAAGGGGAACAAGGAAGGATATCCTGACATTCGTATTAAGAAACTTGCCTCTCCATATCCAGCTAAGTTATCTGATCCTGGTTCTTTTACTTTACCTTTGGTCATTAATGATGTTGAGATTGAACGTTGTTTAGTTGATCTAGGAGCGTCTGTTAATGTCATGCCTATGAGCCTGTTTGAAAAGTTAACCTAGGAGAACTTGAACCGCCTAGTATGCAACTTGTCTTTGCTGATAGATCACTTAAAACCCCTAAGGGAGAGATTAAAGACGTTGTTACTAAATGTGGTCCGTTCACGTTCTTAGCTGACTATGTGATTATGGATACTAGTACGGATGATTCTACCATTCTCATAGGTCGACCTTTCATGGCTACTACTGGAATGAATATTAACGTTCCAAATGGTTCTCTAACTCTAAGGGTCGGTAAAGAAACGAAAAACGTTCCGTCTTAAAGATGGCATGAAATATGACTCTAAGAATGAAGAATCTCACTGCCTAGCTGTTGAAACTGTGGAGTTGACTCCGGTCAACTCCGTTACTAATGATTCTTCCAGTGTCTCTAGATCAATTGTTGCCGCAGATATTGAACAGGTTATTAAGAAGAAGCCAGAAACTTCGGCTCAGAAGCCGCTCAAGAAAAAGAAGAAGGATCTGCAAGCCTCTTCTAAACCGCCAAGCAAGGAGTCTGGCAGGTCAAGGAGGAAGAATCATAAGAAGAAGCAAACTCAAATGGTCTGGAGACCAAAAGTTCCGCTGTCTTCCATCGAGCCAGCTGCACCACCAATTTGTTCCGAGAAACCGCCGCCGGAACAAGTATGGAAGGAGAAGCCGAAAGCATCTCCTAAGGAAGTACTGACGATCACCGATCCTGGTGATAACAAGCCGGAGAATAAGAAGAAGACGAAGCAGGCAGTCCTCATTCCTTCCATCGTAACACTCAAGAAGGATAACCTCTCCAGAGAGTTGTTCGGGCCGTTCAAGTTCATCGATCATCTTCCCGATGGACGTACCAAGCTCTTGCAAGTGAACTGGAAGAGATTCACTCTTACCGGAGAAGTCCCGAAGCTGTACTTCATGAACTCCGACGCGAGCGTTAAGGAGAATCTGAGTTGGGATGTCTCCTAATACCGTCCAGGTATCGTCCAGCTCAAGGACGTTAATAAAAGAGCGCTTCGTGGGAGGCAACCCACGGCTGGAGTCCATTTTTAATTTTTGTCGAACTTAGTTTTTTTAGAGTCGGTTCGGGGGAGCCAAAAGTGTCAGTTTGTTTGTTTTCTTATTTTTCGTGTAGATTCTGTGTGTCATAGTGTTGTTCGCAAGTTGATTGAGGTCGTTCCAAATTTTTTGGATTTAACTGTGATTTTCTGAAGTTGGCCAGATTTGCGAAAATATTTTCACCCGAGTAGTTCAAAATTTTCGGCGAAATCACCCCTGTTTTCGGCGAAATTGCCTTTTGAATTTTCGAACCCGGTCTCCTGTTTCATATTTTTGGTTCGAAAAGTTGAGTGGTTTCGGCGAAAATATCTTTGAAAACCGGCAGTGTATTTGAACGTAAATTTTCGGCGAAAACCCCCTATTCTTTTCGCCGAAAATCCCTTTGAAAATCAGAAAAATTTTCACCTTAAAAATCCGGTTTTATCCTCTCTCTTCCCTTATTTCATTTTCGACCCACAGCCGAAAACCCCCCTCTGTTTTCGAAACCCGACCGCCACCCTTTTTAAACCGCCGTCGCCGCCGTTTTGCCGCCACCGCCGCCATCGCCGACCGCCGCCGCTCAACTCCCCTCTCTCTTCCG
This sequence comes from Linum lewisii, assembly GCA_034768395.1. NCBI lineage: Eukaryota > Viridiplantae > Streptophyta > Magnoliopsida > Malpighiales > Linaceae > Linum > Linum lewisii. The sequence continues at coordinate 52,138,985 of CM068300.1, read as the reverse complement.
ATCGTTTCGAGCCCTAGAACGTTCGAATCGGAGCTCTACAGCTCCAGTTCACCGAAACCTTGTTTTCAGAGTTTTTCATCGATTTCTCCCAAATCGTTCGTTTTAGCACCCATGGCTTCAAGGTAAGTTGTAGAAATTTTCAATACGAATCTTTTGACATATGGATTGCTGAATTTCGTCGGGATTGACTTTCGGTTGACTTTTCGGTTTGCCTCGATTTGCGTGCCGACTGATTTCGTGTGAACTAGGTTAGCTGAACTTGTAGAACTGTTCTAGCATGCTTAGGGAGTTTCGTGCTTAATTTCCATATCATTTGATCATGTGTTGCTATGCATACGATTGATTCTTTGTTATGTTGACTTGTGAGAAATGTCGGGTTGACCATGACCTGTTTTTGATCATTTGGCTGCCGTACGTGTTCATTCTCGTTCAGATTATCGTGTTTGCCATCTGAGATCATATTTTACTGTCGTTATCCACCTTGTGATAGTCTTGCCATGATTAGGGTTCATTATGCTATAGTGTTGACTTTCTAAATGTCGGTTTGACTCTTTGAACTTTGATTGTGCTTATCCGATTCTGGTTGTTCCTAAGCATGTATTTTACTGTCCATGATTACCGGTTACTCTGCTTTGCTTACCCCCACTCGGTCTTCCTCATTTCTTTGTGAAATTGAGTTTTTCTACTAAGTGTGGGGTAGGGTTTTAGTTTAACTAATCTGGTTTCATTCTGGTTTTAGGAACACCACTTATGAGCGCAGGACTAAGGCGCGACTTGATGGTGCCTCGAGCTCCGGAGCTGCCGCCCCAGTCACACCCGCCGTTCTGGGTCCTCCACTCGCACTACCTCGCCGGGCTGGATACCATCGCACTCTAGCTCGTCTACCAGACTTCTACTTCGAGTGTTTCCAGAAGATCCAGCACATTCGTGGATCTGACGTGCGCCCTTGGTGAACGCCACCCGGTCGTTGTTAGGCGGGTGGTTCAGCCAAATAAAAACTACTAATGCTAAAAAGCGTATAGCAGATCGTATTCCGAGGGCTTTCTATGATTGGTTACTTCAGAACTAGCAAAATACTCAAAGGTAAACACGTTGTGCGTGGTGTGAGTTCCACGACTTCTACTTCTAAGGAATGCAGAAAAATTAAAACAAATTAAACTAAAACAGATTGGGAATTAGGGTTTGAAAACAAGAATGACAGACGAACTTAGACTTTGAATCCCCCTTCGTTCCCCAGAGCATTGGCAATCAACAGATCAGCGGATTTTGATTCTCATTCAATCAATTACTAAGACACCACCATAACTCCTTACCCTTAGGTTTAAGACCGGCGAACGTTCGCTCTATCCGTTCTAACTACCAAGATTAACTAGCCACCCGGGTACGGTCGCCTCTCGCAACGACTTAATTAATTGGTGTGATTACTAGTGATTGATGAGTTACTCTTGCAGTGAATTAACCCTAACCGGTTCCTACGAAAGGCACACTCCAATTATAAGGTTAATTGTTCAATTCGATGTTCTAAAGTAAGGCGAGCGTTCGCTTCTATCTTTAGCTTAACAAGAATCTAATCTAGGTGATCAATCCAGACAAGAAACATGAACAATGAAGAACGAATCAAACATGAGAAAGAACTGATTGAATTTCGAATCTAATCACCGCCGATCCGTGACCGCTTTAAAGCCCTGGGTCACTTAGGGTTCATCTAGTCTAAGCTCTAAAGGGTTTAGCTACTCATGATTATTACAAAAGAAACAAAGACAAGGAAAGAGTTCATCATTCAGAGGAAGAACAGAAAAGAATCTGAAAAACCTAATTTAGACGACTCTGGCAGACTTCGATCTTCGGTAAGTTACACTCCTAGCTCCGGTTCTCCGAGATGGAAGGGATGGCGTCACGATCTCTATCCGGCTCTTCAAACTCCAGCTCTTCGCTCCAGAACTTCAGAGAATTCTGATTCGAAAAGTTGTATTATGATTAATTATGATTGTCCTCTTTTTGGGCCGCCGAGTTAAGTATAAATACTTAACCCTAAATTAGCCAAGTCAGCCTAATATTTTCGCCGAATATTCCTTAAGAATTTCAGCGAAAATTCCTTTGAGTTCAGGGGATGATTTCTCTGTTCTTGAATTTTGGTCCGAAGAGTTGATTGATTTCACCGAAGACATGCTTTGACTCGGCACCAGTTGATTTGCACTATTGATTTCGCCGAAGATGCAAGCCTGTTTTCGCCGAAAATGCAAGTGTGAATGGGCAGATTTCGGCTTGAACTTGATCGACTCTTTTGATCGATTCCGATTTGATTCCTCGAGGTTCCTACGCCTTAGACACGTCCATGGCTACGTTATTTGACGGCAAAAACCTGTGCTAACACAAAAACACTAGAAAACCATCAAATAGACCCGAAACGGGCCAAGGTAACACAAATGGCACGAGATAGGGCAATCGATTGAATATTCGTTATTCTACCCTAAAAACCATGTCTTAAGCAAAGAAATGTCGCTTAAATGAGGCTGATAATCATGTCAAATCGAGTGTCATCAAATACCCCACACTTAAGCTTTTGCTTGTCCTCAAGCAAACTGAATAGAAATGCTCATGTTCATAAATGATAAGATCGATTAAATTGGAGTTCAACCAAACACAATGAATTATTAGACAGATCGATCCTAGAACAAGAAACCTAACATGCATACAGATCAGCCAAACTACCTGGTCTCACTAATAAACTGCACACGACAAGTAATTAGCAGCCAATTATGCACGAATTTGACCTGACCGACCAGACTCCTCACACAAGATGTATATAGTACAATGGGAACTCTCACTCTCTGTGTTTAGGGACGAGTTTTCTGCTCTCGATCATTTTCTGTTACCGAATTCTGTCATAGGTTTGCATTTCGACCACATCTCCACCACTGTGACAACACGAGTATCTAGTCAAGAAGGACTTCCCTGCTAGGACCGTAATGAATTCTACACTACTCGGGTTTATAATGAGATGGATGATGGGAATGAATGATGATGGCTTTGTGCGGTGTAGCTTTCGACTAACTTCCCTCGAATCTAATCTATGGCTTCCTACCGTCTAACCAAACACGGGTGGAATGATGAACGCCCGTCCTATGATACCCTCAAGCAACCTAGCACTTATTCTTTTTCTTTACACGATTTTTTTTTCTCTTTTGCTTTCTTTTGAACTTTTCTTTTGACTTCGTTCTTCCATTTGTAGGGAGAAGAACATTTTATTGAACAATACTTTGAACTTTTCTTATTTTCTGATTTTTCTGCTTCTCTCTTTCTTCTTATTTTTTTTATTTTATTTTTTTTATATTTTTTTTCTTTTGTGCCGATTTTCTTTTAGTTGCTAGAGGGGTTTACACGTCTGGACATATTAACTAAGAACACCTGTTTAATGGCTATAGGCAGGTTACCACAAACCGACTTCCGATAGGTCAATCTAGAACTACAACCACAGGGGATCAACGGGGAATGAAAGAAATGGGAAATGGCTGTAATGTATTATCGAACCGAAAGAACAGGCCAAGCTCAAGGGTCTAAACCTAGTGGATTTTATTGTTTGGTAGGCTATCTGGCTTAGTAGCTGAATCTAGGTGCCCCTATCCTTCTAGACCTCGTGTCATCGTGTGGTCTCGAGTAGGTCTCATGCAAATTCTAACTCATTCAAGTAAACAGAAAACCGCTCAGAAAGAATTAAAATTGCAAGTTACGTGCAATGGATCAAAACCTCACAGTTGGTTTGCTAGTCGGATTCAGTCATTTTCATGCAATCAAGGCTACAAACTACAAGTGTGATTTTTAAAATTCTGTTCTGACCAGGCAATTTAGCATCAAAGCATACAAGTTGGTTCTCAACTTCTAGGTTAAGCAGTCTAAGCATCATTATGAAAGTTTGAACAACAACTTAACATCAAAAATCAAGAACTGAGCCATTCTAATGCTAGAGAGACTAGAATGGAATCACGAGGCACACATAAAACATAATCAAGGGCAATCAAGTTCATGCAAGGTTCTCTAGCATCCTACCCCACTCTTAAATCGGACTGTGTCCTCACAGGACTAATTCTAGAGTTTAGAGTGGAATGGAAGAACCTGGAAGAGGACGGTTGATTTCAGAGGGTAAGCACGGATCCTGAGAGTGGAGGGAAGTGTAACAGAACCTGAAGCAAAGGGAGTCCACCGATTGCCTACAAAACAAAAACAATTGAAACATAAAAAGGGAACCGGGACAAGTGTCCCGGATCCACACAGAAAAAAAGTTTGACCGAAATCCGAAAATATAAATAAAAAGAAGACACCAGAAAAGGAATACAACCCGATCACTGCTGGTCCGGTGAGCCAGGAGGTGGAAAGTGGAGAAATTCGCCGAGCTGGCGTTGCCACGCCATCTGCGCCTCATATCGCCGGTCGGCGCGGCGCATATGTTGCTACATAATAGTCCATCGCGCCTCTTGAGTGGCGTTGTCGGTGATGCACCACTAATGCAGTCGCTCGTATAACTCACCCACGTCCGCTGGGTGCGGGTGGTGCTGTTGAGTATGCGCCGGATATGGCTCGGGGATGTGCGGCGGCGACTGGTGGATGTACCCTGCCTGATGGTGTGGCGAGGGTATATAATCATGAAACTCAGGTGGCGGCTGCGGCTGCTGCTCCTCAGCATCATCTTCTTCCTCTGACTCGACCACAGGCTGGAGTGGAGGATCAGCTGCTACATGGGGACTGAGGTCGAGTTCTAAGTCGTACTCAACCGCCAAGTCTCCACCAACAGTCCTAACTTGGTGGCGTGGAATGTGTGGGCCATACTCATGGCTGATGCCAAAGGAGATGATGAGCTGTCCTATGAAGTTGGCCCCCAAGAGTTTGCGAGGTGGCGTCTTCCTCTTGGTCTTCTGGCTGAAGATGCGAGCTAGCACCCAGCCGGGGTGGAGAGGGTAGCTCTCTCGGATGGCTCGGTGAAGCATGAGCTCCTCCTTGAGGATATGGTGGCGATCCTTGTCTCGAACATATAAAAGCGACCTCCGCCAAACCATATGAATAAATTTATAGAGCGGGTGAGAGAGAGACTTAACTGAGTTGCTCGTCCCGAGGCGATCGCCAGGTACGCCTGTTATGTGGCTCCAGAGCGCGTGGTACTCCTCGTCATCATCATCCTCGCCCCAGCCCAGGTGATGATTGTGATAGTGCTCGTAGGGGATGCCCAGATGAGTGGCAAACTCATCGTAGGTGAGCTGTCGGTACACCCCACCAAGAAAGAAGGTGACAACCTTCTAGCGCTGCTTCCTCTTGTGCTCCTCCAGGTCAAAGGTCGCCCAGAACTCCTGGAGGGCAATGCCTGGGTAATCAGCAGCTATGGTGGTCAACTCCAGGAGACCAGCTGGTGCTAAGGCGTCATGCACGTTCCGGTAATAATCCTCGTCATGCTCCTGGAGTGACTCCATGGACAGAGGGCGCACGTCAGCTCCACGGATGTGCTGAATCTTCTGGAAGCACTCAAAGTAGTAATCCGGTAGACGGGCGATGGTGGGATGGTATCCAGCCCGGTGAGGGAGTGCAGGTGGTGGACCTAGAATAGTAGGTGTGACGGGAGCGGCAGCTCCTGAGCTCGAGGCGCCATCAAGTCGTGCCTTAGTCCTGCGCTCAAAGGTGTTCCTAAACCAAGAACGAAACCAGATTAGTCAACCAAAACCTTACCCCACACTTAGTAGAAAAACTCGATTTCACAAAGAAATGAGGGAAACTAAGTGGGGTAAGCAAAGCGGAGTAACCGGTAATCATAGACAGTAAAATACATACTTAGGAACAGCCAGAGTCGGATAAGCACGATCAGAGTTCAAAAAGTCAAATCGACATTTTGGAAGTCAACATTTAAGCATATCGAACCCTAATCATGGCAAGACTATCATAACTTGGAGAATGACGATAAAATATGATCTCATATGGCAAGCACGAAAATATGAACGAGAACGAACACATCAGACAGCCAAATGATTACAGCAATTCAAAGTCAAACCGACATTTCTCACAAAAGTCAACATAACAAGAAATTAATCGTATGCATAGCAACACATGATCAAATGATATGGCAATTAAGCACGGGACTCCCTAAGCATCCAAGAACAGTTCTATAAGTTCAGTTAATCCTAGTTCACACGAAACAGTCGGCACGCAAAATGAGGCAAACCGAAAAGTCAACCGAAAGTCAACCCCGACGAAATTCAGCAATACATATGTCAAAAGATTCGTATTGAAAAGCTCTACAACTTACCTTGAAGTCATGGATGCAAAAAGTGAACGAGTTGAGAGGAATCAGTGAAAAACGTTGAAAACTAGGTTTCGGAGAACTGGAGCTGCAAAGCTCCAATTCGAACGTTCTAGGGCTTGAATCGATCGGAAAATGGAAGGGAAGGGAGCGGCGGCGGTCGGCGATGGCGGCGGCGAGTGAAACGGCAGCGACGGTGGTTTGAAAGAGGTGTGGTCGGCGGGGTTTTGAAAACAATGGGAGGGGGTTTTCGGGTGGTTGAGCGAAAATGAAAGAAGGGTTGAGAGAGGAGAGGCCTAAAATCGGGATTTTTAAATGGGAAGATTTGGGTGATTTTCACAAAGCTTTCGGCGAAATTGAAAGGAAATTTTCGCCGAAAATTTTAGTTCAGATAAACTGTCGGATTTTCGAAGGCAGTTTCGCTGAATATAACAGTACCGTTTCGCCGAAAATTTTAGTTAAAATGGTTTCGCCGAAAACAAAAAACTTTTCGAACCGAAAATGATAAACAGGGAGATTGAGTTCGAAAATCAAAAATCGATTTCGCCGAAAACAAGGGTGGTTTCGCCGAAAATTTTGAACTGTTCGGGTGTTTTAAATATTTTCGCAAATCGGCTAACTTCAGAAAATCACAGTTAAATCCAAAAAAATCGGAACGACCTCAATCAACTTGCAACTGACTCTATGACACACAGACTCTACACTAAAAATAATAAATCAAACAAACTGACACTTTTGGCTCCCCCGAACCGACTCTAAAGTACTAAGATAGACACAAAACAAAAACGGACTCCAGCCGTGGGTTGCCTCCCACGAAGCGCTCTTTTATTAACGTGCTTGAGCTAGACGATACCTGGACGGTATTAGGAGACATCCCAACTCAGATTCTCCTTCACGCTCGCGTCGGAGTTCATGAAGTACAGCTTCGGGACTTCTCCGGTAAGCGTGAATCTCTTCCCGTTTGCATGTAGTAGCTTGGTACGTCCGTCGGGAAGATGATCAACGAACTTGAATGGTCCGAACAGCTCTCTAGAGAGATCATCCTTCTTGAGTGTGACGATGGAAGGAATGAGGACTGTCGGTTTCTCTTTTTCTTTCTTCTTCGGCTTGTTATCACCAGGATCGGTGATCGTTAGTACTTCCTTAGGAGACGCTTTCGGCTTCTCCTTCCATACCTATTCCGGCGCCAATTTCTCGGAACGAAATGGTGGTGCAGCTGGCTCGGTGGAAGACGGTGGAATTTTTGGTCTCCAGACCATTTGGGTCATCGTCTTCTTATTCTTTCCTCGAGGTCTGCTCGGTGGTTTAGAAGAGGCTTGCAGTTCCTTCTTCTTCTTCTTAAGCGGCTTCTGAACCGAAATTTCTGGCTTCTTCGTAATGACCTGTTTAATATCTGCAGCAACAGCTGATCTAGAGACACTGGAAGAAGCATTAGTAACGGAGTTGACCGGAGTCAACCCCACCGTTTCAACAGCTAGGCAGTGAGATTCTTCATTCCTAGAGTCATATTTCATGCCATCTTTAAGATGGAACGTTTTTGTTTCTTTACCGACTCTTAAAGTTAAAGAACCATTTGGAACGTTAATATTCATTCCCGTAGTAGCCATGAAAGGTCGACCTATGAGAATCGTAGAGTCATCTGTACTAGTATCCATAATCACATAGTTAGCTAAAAACGTGAACGGACCACATTTAGTAACAACGTCTTTAATCACACCCTTAGGGGTTTTAAGTGATCTATCAGCAAAGACAAGTTGCATACTAGGCGGTTCAAGTTCTCCTAGGTTTAATTTCTCATATAGACTCACAGGCATAACATTAACAGATGCTCTTAGATCAACTAAGCATAGTTCAATCTCAACATCATTAATGACCAAAGGCAAAGTGAAAGAACCAGGGTCCGATAACTTAGCTGGATATGGAGAAACAAGTTTCTTAGCACGAATGTCAGGATATCCTTCCTTGTTCCCCTTCATGCCAGTCTCGATCCTTGCATTTGGCAGCAGTGCTCTAGGAAAAGGAGGCTTTACGATGTATGGTGCAAGAGGAGGATCCTCCTTAGGCGCCGGTTTCTGTTCCTCTTCTTCCTCTTCTTCCGGAGTTTCAGCGATCCTGCGTAAAACAGAATAAGCATCAGCAATTAAGTTTGGGAGTTTTCGAGCAGTTACCATTTTAGCCTGTTCTTTTCTCGGGTTTGGCTCTGTCTGGCTTGGAAGCTGGCCAAATGGTCGACCAGATGCTAGCATGCTCGAGATGTTGTTCACGACTTGCTCAATTCTTTGTCCAGATGCTATCTGTTCTTGATTGAGAAGAGCTTGAGCCTTGAACTGACTGTCATGATCATCGAGTCTTGTGATGATCTGGCTGAGCTTCTTATCCAGGCCACTGATATTATTATCTCTTTGATGCTGCTGACCTAGATAGGTATTGTTGAGATTTTAATTCTGGCGATTGCCAGGAGCAGTTCCATAATTACCCGGATTGCGATGCGGCGGCTGGTAGACACCTGCCGGCGGATGGTTAGGCTTCTGATCCTGAGCTGGACCAGCCGGGCGGTTATTCTGGTTCTAGTTATGATTGGCGCCAACATTGTAGGGGGGTCTGTCTTGATAGTTCCCTTGCTGTCTGAAGTTACGGTAACCAGCATAACCATTCTGATTATTGACGAAGCCTTGTTGTATGAAATTTACCTCTTCGGCAGACCAGACTTCTGCCTTACCAAAGTTCTGACAACGGCCTCCATTATGTGAGCAAGCTCCACACCACTCGCAATCAGCAACATAGACAGAAGCTGCCGGTGGCTTGATCGGTGTGGTAGACTTCTTCAAATGCTTCTCTACCTCTGCTTTGATAGTAGCTTCAAGATCTAGCTTGCTCCTTGATCCTTCAGATTGTCGCTCCCAGTTCCTTGACTTGGAGGCACAGTTTGCGAAGTGAAGAAGAGCAGCTTCAGGAGTGAGTGTAGTGCAATCCCCTTCAGCTAGAGAATTGACCCACTTGGCAGAGTCTTCTCGAAGTCCACGAGAGAAGATTTCAGCTAACTGCCTCTGCTCGAATCCATGATGAGGGCAGGTGTAAAGAAGTTCTTGGAATCGATTCCAAGTGTCATATAAGCTTTCTCCTTCTTTCTGGGAGAATCTGGCGATGCTGTCCTTGATGGCAGTTGTTCTGGTCGGAGGGAAGTATTCTTCAACGAAGTCCTGAGGTAGAGTATCCCAGTTAGTGTAGTAGCCAGGTGGTTTGCCAGTAAGCCACCTCTTAGCAGCGCCTTTTAGAGAGAACGGGAAAGCTCTCAGACAAAGGGTGTTTTTGTCGAGGTTTCCGTTCTTAAAAGTACTGCAGAGATCAAGGAAGTCTGCAAGATGAGTGCACGGATTGTCTAGGGGTCTGCCTTCAAACTGTAAATCCCTAGAGATCATGGTCAAGAATGGAATCTTGATCTCATAGTCAGGATCTCCTTCAATGCGCGGAACGGCAATGGCAGATCGAACGCTAGTCGCGCTCGGCTTGTTATAGTCTGCTAGACTCTTCTGTGCAGGTGGTGGTGGCGGCGGTTGATCGCCGTTTGGTGGTAATCTATCGATCATGGTAGGAGATGGAGGTGGTGAAAGTGATGCGGTGTATGAAGCGGATGAAGAGTGCGGTGAAGACGGAGATGAGGAACTCTCCTTCAGTTCCTCGATCTTGATCGGAGTGATGAATGGATTGGATCTGCCTTTCTTCAGAATCTGTGATGGTAGAGGTGTAGCAGAACTGTCTGGATTCCCTGCAATATTAGCTTGTTCGGTTTGAGAGCGAGTCCAAGGACGGTGAGGCATACACCTGTAAACCTACAGATAACAAAGACAAACAAAACCAGTGTAAAATCGAAGTGGGTGGAAAAATGAAAGATGGAAAGTAGAAGAATAAATTGCCAGTTCTTCTTTCGAACAATCAAAAGAAGTCCCCGACAACGGCGCCAATTTGGTGAACACCACCCGGTCGTTGTTATGCAGGCGGTTCAGCCAAATAAAAACTACTAATGCTAAAAAGCGTATAACAGATCGTATTCCGAGGGCTTTCTATGATTAGTTACTTCAGAACTAGCAAAATACTCAAAGGTAAACACGTTGTGCGTGGTGTGAGTTCCACGACTTCTACTTCTAAGGAATGCAGAAAAATTAAAACAAATTAAACTAAAGCAGATTGGGAATTAGGGTTTGAAAACAAGAATGACAGACGAACTTAGACTTTGAATCCCCCTTCGTTCCCCAGAGCATTGGCAATCAACAGATCAGCGGATTTCGATTCTCATTCAATCAATTACTAAGACACCACCATAACTCCTTACCCTTAGGTTTAAGACCGGCGAACGTTCGCTCTATCCGTTCTAACTACCAAGATTAACTAGCCGCCCGGGTACGGTCGCCTCTCGCAACGACTTAATTAATTGGTGTGATTACTAGTGATTAATGAGTTACTCTTGCAGTGAATTAACCCTAACCGGTTCCTACGAAAGGCACACTCCAATTATAAGGTTAATTGTTCAATTCGATGTTCTAAAGTAAGGCGAGCGTTCGCTTCTATCTTTAGCTTAACAAGAATCTAATCTAGGTGATCAATCCAGACAAGAAACATGAACAATGAAGAACGAATCAAACATGAGAAAGAACTGATTGAATTTCGAATCTAATCACCGCCGATCCGTGACCGCTTTAAAGCCCTGGGTCACTTAGGGTTCATCTAGTCTAAGCTCTAAAGGGTTTAGCTACTCATGATTATTACAAAAGAAACAAAGACAAGGAAAGAGTTCATCATTCAGAGGAAGAACAGAAAAGAATCTGAAAAACCTAATTTAGACGACTCTGGTAGACTTCGATCTTCGGTAAGTTACACTCCTAGCTCCGGTTCTCCGAGATGGAAGGGATGGCGTCACGATCTCTATCCGGCTCTTCGAACTCCAGCTCTTCGCTCCAAAACTTCAGAGAATTCTGATTGAAAAGTTGTATTATGATTAATTATGATTGTCCTCTTTTTGGGCCGCCGAGTTAAGTATAAATACTTAACCCTAAATTAGCCGAGTCAGCCTAATATTTTCGCCGAATATTCCTTAAGAATTTCGGCGAAAATTCCTTTGAGTTCAGGGGCTGATTTCTCTGGTCTTGAATTTCGGTCCGAAGAGTTGATTGATTTCGCCGAAGACATGCTTTGACTCGGCACCAGTTGATTTGCACTATTGATTTCGCCGAAGATGCAAGCCTGTTTTCGCCGAAAATGCAAGTGTGAATGGGCAGATTTCGGCTTGAACTTGATCGACTCCTTTGATCGATTCCGGTTTGATTCCTCGAGGTTCCTACGCCTTAGACACGTCCATGGCTACATTATTTGACGGCAAAAACCTTGCTAACACAAAAACACTAGAAAACCATCAAATAGACCCGAAACGGGCCAAGGTAAACACAAATGGCACGAGATAGGGCAATCGATTGAATATTCGTTATTCTACCCTAAAAACCATGTCTTAAGCAAAGAAATGTCGCTTAAATGAGGCTGATAATCACGTCAAATCGAGTGTCATCAGCCCTCTTTCCATGGAGTCCCTCTCCGAGCACGACGAGGACTACCACCAGAATGTGCATGACGCCCTAGCACCGGTCGGCCTCCTAGAGCTGACCACCATCGCTGCCGATTTCCCAGACATTGCTCTCCAGGAGTTCTGGGCGACCTTTGATCTGGATGAGCACAAGAGGAAGCAGCGCCAGAAGGTTGTGACCTTCTATCTTGGTGGGGTGTACAGGCAGCTCACCTACGATGAGTTTGCTGCTCATCTTGGCATCCCCTACGAGCATTATCACGACCATCACCTAGGCTGGGGCGACGATGATGACTACGAGGAGTACCACGCGCTCTGGAGCCATATGACTAGAGTGTCTGGTGATCGCCTCACGGGCCATGACTCAGTTAAGTCCCTCTCTCACCCACTCTTTAAATTTATTCATGTGGTTTGGCGTAGATCGACTTTTGTATGTTCCCGATAAGGATCGCCACCATATCCTCAAGAGGAGCTTATGCTTCTCCGAGCCATCCGAGAGAGCTACCCTTTTCACCCCGGTTGGGTGTTGCTCGCTGCGAGAGTAGAGGAGACACTCGCAGACTTGGATAATTCACATACATCTCCTCGGATCAGCCATAATAGGCCCGAACATCCACGATCGCCAGTTAGGACGTTGGGAGATTGCGTTAGTACGACTTAGAGTTGGAGCCTCAGCCCCAAGTCAGCAGCTAATCCCCATCCAGCCATGTTCGAGTCGGAGGAAACGTGATTGAGAGAGCAGCGCAGCCCGCCAAGTTTCCCTGACTATATACCTCGTCCACATCATCAGGCGGGTAGCACACCGTCGCCGCCCAATTCCCTTCCTACCAGCGCCATACCCATCAGCCCCGACACCACCCCGCAGATGTTGGTGAGTTGTATGAGCGACTGCATGAGTGGCGCATCACCGACAACGCCACTCAGGAGTCGAGATGGACTATTATGCAGCAGCATATGCGCCGCGCCGACAGGCGGTATGAGGCACAGCTGGCGTGGCAACGTCAGCTCGGCGAGCACCTCCACTTTCCACCCCCCGACACCCCTGACCAGCCATGATCAGGTGGTGTCCTTTTCCTTGTCCTTTCTTTTTATTTATTCTTTTCGGATTTCGGTCTAACTTTTTTCTGTGTGGATCCGGGGCACTTGTCCCGGTTTCCTTTTTATGTTTCATTTGTTTTTGTTTTGTAGGCAGTAGGGAGATTCCCTTTGCTTCGCTTTGGTAGATTCCCTCCGCTCCGAGGATCCGTGCTCATCCCCTACACCAATCATCTCGGTCCAGGTTCTTCTACTTCACTCTGAACTCTAGAATTAGTCTTGTGAGGACACAGTCCGATTTAAGTGTGGGGTAGGATGCTAGAGAACCTTGCATGAACTTGATTGCCCTTGATTGTGTTTTGTGTGTGCCTCGTGATTCCATTCCAGTCTCTCTAGCATTAGAATGCTCAGTTCTTGATTTTTGATGTTAAGTTGTTGTTCAAACCTTCATAATGATGCTTAGACTGCTTAACCTAGAACTTGAGAACCAACTTGTATACTTTGATGCTAAATTGCCTGGTCAGAACAGAATTTTTAAAATCACACTTGTAGTTTGTAGCCTTGATTGCATGAAAATGACCGAATCCGACTAGCAAACCAACTGTGAGCTTTTGATCCATTGCACGTAACTTGCAATTTTAATTCTTTCTGAGTGGTTTTCTGTTTACTTGAATGAGTTAGAATTTGCATGAGACCTACTCGAGACCACACGATGACACGAGTTCTAGAAGGATAGGGGCACCTAGATTCAACTACTAAGCCAGATAGCCTACCAAACGATAAATCCACTAGGTTTAGACCCTTGAGCTTGACGGAAAAATTAGAAAAGTTTCAAAGTTTCTAGTTCAATAAAACGTTCTTCTCCCTACAAATGGAAGAACGAAGTCAAAAGAAAAGTTGAAAAGAAAGAAAAAAAATCGTGTAAAGAAAAAGAATAAGTGCTAGGTTGCTTGAGGGTATCATAGGACGAGCGTTCATTATTCCACCCGTGTTTGGTTAGACGGTAGGAAGCCATAGATTAGATTCGAGGGAAGTTAGTCGAAAGCTATACCGCACCAAGCCATCATCATACACTCCCATCATCCATCGCATCATAAACCCAAGTAGTGTAGAGTTCATTACGGTCCTAGCAGGGAAGTCCTTCTTGACTAGATACTCGTGTTGTCACAATGGTGGAGATGTGGTCGAAATGCAAACCTATGACAGAATTTGGTGACAGAAAATGATCGAGAGCAGAAACACGTCCTTAAACACAGAGAGTGAGAGTTCCCGTTGTACTATATATATCCTGTGTGAGGAGTCTGGTCGGTCAGGTCAAATTCGTGCATAATTGGTTGTTAATTACTTGTCGTGTGCAGTTTATTAGTGAGACCAGGTAGTTTGGCCGATCTGTATGCATGTTAGGTTTCTTGTTCTAGGATCGAGCTGTCTAATAATTCATTGTGTTTGATTGAGCTCCAATTTAACTGATCTTATCATTTGTGAACATGAGCGTTTCTATTCAGTTTGCTTGAGGACAAGCAAAAGCTTAAGTGTGGGGTATTTGATGACACTCGATTTGACGTGATTATCAGCCTCATTTAAGCGACATTTCTTTGCTTAAGACATGGTTTTTAGGGTAGAATAACGAATATTCAATCGATTGCCCTATCTCGTGCCATTTGTGTTACCTTGGCCCGTTTTGGGTCTATTTGATGGTTTTCTAGTGTTTTTATGTTAGCACAGGTTTTTGCCATCGAATGAGTAACCAAGGACGTGTCTAAGGCATTGGAACCTCGAGGAATTGCACCGGAATCGATCAAAGGAGCCAACCAAGTCAAACAAATTCCTGCCCGGTTTACAAAGGAGTTTTCGCCGAAAATACAATAGGATTTTTGGCGAAAATATCAGCACAAATCGACTGCCGCCAGCTGAAGGAATTTTCGGCGAAAGCGTTGAGTTTTCGAACCGAGAATGAAGTCCAGGAGAATCAGCCGGAGGTCCCTTCATTTGCAAAGGAATTTTCGCCGAAAATTCCTCAGTAATTTCGGCGAAAATATCAGAAGAATCCGGACTGATTAGGGTTAAGTATAAATACTTAACCCGGCGGCCCAAAAACATATACCTCATAACAGATCATTCATAATTACGTTTTCCAAGGATTCTCTGGAGTTCTGGAGCGAAGAGTTAGAGTTTGAAGAGCCGGAAAGAGATCGTGACGCCATCCCTTTCATCTCGGAGAACCGGAGCTAGGAGTGTAGTTTACCGAAGATTGAAGTCTGTCAGAGTCGTCTAAATTAGGTTTTTCAGATTCTTTTCTGTTCTTCCTCTGAATGATGAACTCTTTCTTTATCTTAGATTCTTTTGTAATAAACATGAGTAGCTAAACTCGTTAGAGCTTAGACTAGATGAACCCTAAGTGACCCAGGGCTTTAAAGCGGTCACGGATTGGCGGTGATTAGATTTGAAATTCAATCAGTTCTCATTCATGTTTGATTTGTTCTTCATTGTTCATGTTTCTTGTCTGGATTGATCACCTAGATTAAATTCTTGTTAAGCTAAGGATAGAAGCGAACGCTCGCCTTACTTTAGAACATCGAATTGAACAATTAACCTTATAATTGGAGTGTGCCTTTCGTAGGAACCGGTTAGGGTTAATCCACTGCAAGAGTAACTCATTAATCATTAGTAATCGCACCAGTTAATTAAGTCGTTGCGAGAGGCGACCGTACCCGGGCGGCTAGTTAATCTTGGTAGTTAGAACGGATAGAGCGAACGTTCGCCGATCTTAAACCTAAGGGTAAGGAGTTGTGGTGGTGTCTTAGTAATTGATTGAATGAGAATCGAAATCCGCTGATCTGTTGATTGCCAATGCTCTGGGGAACGAAGGGGGATTCAAAGTCTAAGTTCGTTTGTCATCTCTGTTTTCAAACCCTAATTTCCAATCTGCTTTAGTTTAATTTGTTTTAATTTCTCTGCATTTCTTAGTATTAGAAGTCGTGGAACTCACACCACGCACAACTTGACTGCATTCGAGTATTTTGCCAGTTTTGAAGTAGTCAATCTTAGAAGACCCTTGGAATACGATCTACCCTAGCTTTTGTAGCTTTGTTAGTTATTTGTGTGAAACGCATCACAACGACTGCGCAGTTCACCAGTTAGCTGTGTATGGGCTAGGCAAATCGCTTTTCCTAGTAGCATGGTAGGCAGAGCGAACTGAGAATTTCCCGGAAGTGTGAAGGCCCCATGCCCAAAAATCCTCCATCTCTGGGGGACCAACGGGAATCCTCATGATCTACATCATCTGGTGGGAAGTGATAATGGAGGAGAGATGGGTCCCATGACCTTGTATTCTGATCGATGAAGTCTGCTACTCGATGAGTACTCTGGCCAGGGTTATGTAGGTGGTAGTTTGGTTGATTGGGCACCCATGGGTCCTCAAAGACTGAGATGTTAGCGCATTCCCCACCACTTTGATACAACCCAAGTTCAGAGTAGATCGAGCTTCAAAGAGGCTGGACCAGATCGAGGAAGGACGTCTGCCCTTCGTTGCACTGAGGAAATTCCCAGAGGGGAAGTAGATAATAAGCTTAACCCATAAAGCATCGGGGGAGTTAATCAGCCGCCAACCTTGCCTAGCCAAAAGAGCTTTATTAAAGGCGCCGAACTCTCTGAAACCTAGCCCCCAGACCTCCTAGAATCACAAAGCTTGGAGCCTTTACACCAGTGAATAGCCTTTTTGGTCATAGAACCCGACCATAAGAATCTCCGAAGCAGAGAGTTCATCCTGACGATCCTCTTCTTCGGAAGAAGGAAAAGGCTCATGATATAAGTGGGGATTGCTTGGATAACTACTTTAATCAGCGTCACTTTCCCAGCATGGGATAGAAGAAGCCCCTTCCATGCCTTCCCTTGCTTCTCTATTCTTTCCAGTAAGTAGTTAAAAGTTTCAGCTTTTGATCTACCCCACTCCGTAAGGACCCCCAGATACTTAGAATGATCCCCCGACCCATGGAAGTTGGCAAGGGCTGTTATATTATGTTAGAGGTCAGATGGGGTATTTTTGCTGAAGAAAATGGATGACTTATCCAGATTGATTTCTTGTCCTATGATATCCCCATAGTTGTTGATAATGCTAATAATACTGGTCATCTCCTATTCCGAAGCTTTCCCAAAGATGACAGTTTCATCTGCAAAAAGACAGTGAGTGAGGACGGGGCACTGAGGTTTAAGACGCACTCCTTAAATGTTGTTTCTATGCACTTCCTTTTCAATTATAAAAGATAAAGCATTAGAAATTAAGATGAAAAGGAAAGGGGAGAGAGGGTCTCCCTGGAGAATCCCTCGAGAGGGGGAGAAGAAGTCCGAGGGTGACCCATTGAACATCACCGAGAATCTGACAGTACGGATGCAACACTTAACCCAGTCACACCACTGGTCCACGAACCCATAAGCTCGGAGAAGGGCATCTAAGCAGTCCCAATCAACGAGGTCATACGCCTTTTTCATATCAAGTTTAATCATCATGTCATACTTCTGACCCTTCTTCCGGATGCGGAACTGGTGAAGAGTCTCGTGGACCATAATAATATTATCCTGGATCATCCGCCTCCCTGTGAAGGTGCCTTGCATCTCGGAAACCAAAGAAGGCATCCAAAGTTTGATAGGCGAAGCCATGATCTTCGAGATAATTTTGTAAGCAAAGTTACAACAGTTTATGGGACGGAATTGGCTCATATTTTATGGCTGATGAACCTTAGGGATGAGAGCTATATGAGTATCATTCCAACCTTGAGGCATGTTCCAAGATTCGAAGAAGACCATAATTTCCCTGCTGAGGCTTGGGCCCACAACGTCCCAGAACTTACAGTAGAATTGCCCAGAGAAGCCATCTGGCCCTGGTGACTTTGTAGCTCCCATGCTGAAAACCGCATTCCTAATTTCGGCAGGAGTGGGAGGAGCACAAAGGTGCTCATTAACTTCGTTGTAAATAATAGATGGGAAGTCTTGAAGTATACTGAGGCGGTCTTGAACCTGGTCTCTCTTGAAAAGATTCTCAAAGAAATCCTTTGCATGAGAAGCAAGGCTCGGGATATCGCGGATCCACCTATCATTCTCATCCTTAAGGGTCTGGTCGTGTTCTTCTGTTTTCGGAAGAGAGTTGAGGCATAGAAGAAAGAGGTATTTCTATCACCATCTTTATACCAATTAACCTTTGCCCTTTGTCTCCAGAAAGAATCTTCCTCCTTCCAACAATTTTCCAAGTCCCTCAAGAGCCGGGATTCCTCCTCAATAGTATCCCTCGACCGGAAAGAATTTCTCAGGTTTGACAGTGTAGCCTTAATATCCTCTTCCCTGGCTATGCTCCTCCTTCGGTCTTCCTTAGCCCAGTCTTTAAGGTGGGAAGCACAAGCAACCAGGTTATCATGTGTTGACCGGTTTTGACTCCACTCTTCAACGATAATTTCATCACATTCCGATTTTGCAAGCCACCGAGAGTCGGATCGAAAAGGGGTCGCTTTCCTAATACGGGCCCCAAACACCTCAAAACGAATGGGGCAATGGTCCGACTCTATCTGCTCGTCATGGTACACAATAGGGTTTTGGAAAGCAAGAGTCCATGCAGTATTTGCCACAACTCTATCCAACCAGCATTTGATCAGCCCCGGTTCCTCATGATTGTTCGACCAAGTGAAGCGGTCACCGACAAAGCCCAAATCATCAATACCATTATTAAATAATTTTTTTTTAAAAGCTTGAGACGAGTTATAACAAACAAGTAAGCCACCCATTTTTTCATAACTATATAACACCGCATTACAATCCCCCATGACCACCCAAGGCACCCCACTATCCGGTCTTAAGTTACTAAGGTCATCCCAAAAACTATTTCTGTCTCTAACATCGTTGGAGGCATGGATAATCGTACAAAAAAACCCGATCCACATTCAATGAAAGCATGGATAAAATACTTACTAGAGCTAATAATGGAAATCCTAAGATCGGCAACCCACCACAGAGCAAGTCCCCCTCGACCTACCCACAGGATTGACTAAGAAACCATTCGCAAAATTACATAAAAGACGTTTCCTCTCCATAAATGCACACACATTTTTGGTCTCCATGAGGAACACAATCTAAGGCCTAAGGGAATTAACAAAACGATGGAGATAATCACCTGTCAAAGAGCGGCCTAACCCTCGACAGTTCTAACTCATGATACTCATGGCTGCTGAGGTGGCTTGAGGCGAACCATCGCTGCCTCCGGAGAGCCTGAGTCATCCTGAGAGTCAGTGAATGGAAGGGACCTGGAGCATGATGGAGTCCTTCCTTTCTTCTTTTTTCCTCCCTTTCTGCTTGAAGGTTTGTGGACAAACGCCGATTGGGCCTCAAAACCAGTGCTGGCCCGCATGGAAGGAAAAGAGAAAGCTGGACCTTGGGAGGCCCTTCTCTTTGGAGGCTAGTTGGGATCTTAAGAGCAGCTCCAACGAAGGCCCAAAGTCCTGGGAAAAATCAGTGGGCTCGCCTGGCCCATCACTTGCCCTCTACCCCTTTTCGGCCCTTTCAGAGACCACCAGGGCCTCCAAAGAGCTTTTCAGGTCTCTAGGTATAATGGGGGACCTCTGACAATGCTGGGCCTGGGCCTGATTCTCCCCTGGAAACAGATCAGTGAAGGTAGCCGACCACTGGATTGGAGAGTTGAGGTCAGGACCTATGAGACTGAAGCCTGGTGGAACAGAGCTGATGAACGAGGCCGGCGCAACGGTCGTATACACGTCAAATCCGAGCACCCCACCCGATGCTCTGGTCAGGGCCTGCTGGTGGTTGGGAAACGGGTCAGCCCTCTGGGAGAGAGACGACGATTGGGATGAGGAACGCCGAGCTGCTATCGCCGGCGGAATCCCTCGCCGGAATCCAGTGAAGCTTCTCCCCATGCTAGGAGGGGATGATGGTGGTGAATCAAAACCAGCAAGCAAAGAGAGGTGGAACTCCCCCGTCGGTTCCCCTGACCTCCCGGACTCCATGTCGTCTTCGCGGTAGAGGCATACGTCGAACTCTTGCCCCATCCTCCCACAATAGAAGCATAGTGACGAGACTTTTTCGTACTTGAAGCAGATCGTCTCCGTCACTCCTCCGATTGACAACACCTTACTTGCCCGGAGGGGTTGGATTATATCCAAATCCACAATCCTGCCGAACTCACACCATCTGCCTCCATCGAGACCCATCGGGTCGACCGTAACCAGATTCGGGAAGAGCCTAGACAAATTGATAAGATTTTCGGCATTGAGATGGGCCGGAGGGATGTTATGCACCTGAACCCACGTCACCGAGAAATTAACCTCCTCTTGCTGCGGATTACCTCGTCCATCCCATTTCCTCAGAGCCAGAGTGGTCTCTGTCAGCAACCAAGGTCTTCGTTCCCATACTTGAGCAGCTGCCATGGCTGAAGGAAAGGTGACGAGGAAGCGATTGTCCCCTAGATCGCGAACAACCGGCATGCCCAGCTTTCCCCATGCCCTTTTTGCACCACCGACCGCCATTCCTACCCCAACTCTCCTGAAGCAGAGGAACCCCTCGATAAAGAGTCGGTCATTGGTAATAGCATTAGGCCCGGTTGATGCTTGAAGCACAATTTCCGGGTCAGAGTTCGTGGGATTGAGCATCCTGGAAGAGCTAGCCATATTATCACAGGGGTTGGGAAGCACTGTAAGAAGATGGAACTTTTGGTTGAAGGCAGGGAGGTCTGGTGAGGAGAGGGGGGGATCTTCACTCATATGTCGTAAATAGGGTGGGGTGGAGGTAGAAATGTCGCCATTAAGTCCGGATGGGATATCCAGCCATCGCTCCCGGAACTTACAATCGCCGCTTTGGATTTTTGTGGGCTCGAAGTTGCAGGGGATTGACCTTTTTCCTTTAAGATTTGGTAGCAGACTGATGTGTTGATAGGGGCGGCGAAAAAGGTTATTCTCCGGAAAATCACCGGTCAGATCGCAAGGCGTCAGATGATATTCCAGGACATTAACTCCTAACCATGCTCCAAGGTATAATGTCTCTGACCTCTCATTTAATAGGTTATGGCAGAGGATTGGACTTAAGATCTTCAGAGGGAACGAGGAGGAGCCAAATCAAATCTTCAGTTTATTGATCTGGATCGGAGGTTGAAGCCTTGCCTCCTTCGTATCAGTGGTCGGCGATCTATTTTCTCTTTCGTAACTAGAACCCCTTCGACTAGATTTGGGAAGACGGTGGTTCGTGGACTTAATTGCCTCATTAATTGTTATTAAAAGCTCCTTAATGGAGGATTTCTGAAACTCCTTGACGGAGAAAGTCTGAAGCTCCTGAACGGAGAGGTCAAAAGGATTGAGAGTGTTTTCTAGAGAGATAAAGTTAGAGAGGGACATACTAACCTCGGAGGATATTTCCATCAGGACTTCATTAAATTATTTATTAGTGTTCAGAATTTATTGCAATGAGTTTTTTGAGTTTTAATAGAAATATGAATATTTAGTGTTAACTAAGGTATCGATACTCTGGAATACAAAGCTTTAAACATATATATATTTCTTTAATTTGCAGAAAGCAGGAGGGACCACTATTCATTCGACCATCTTCATTCTGATGCTGTGCTTGGATTTATGGATTATATAAACCTGAGTTAGTTTTGTTTTTCTATGTGTCTTATTGAGCCAACTTCGACAAAGGGTATTATTAGTTTTAGATAATCAGGCTAGTTGATTTAAATTTAATACTGAAACTGATTCATTTTTTTTCTAATTAGAATTGAGAGGCCTCTCTCGATTAGTTGGTCATCTCAATTCTCAAATGTTGATGGATTCCTTCCGGAAGGAATTTAATTATAGCAATTAATTCTCCCAAATGAGGTTACGTGTATCTAGAGTAAGGGACGGTAGTTATACTTATCTCGATTAATTAATGGTTCTAGTACAAGTAATACATACATGGTGAAGGTGACGCGGCGTATAGAGTTACGTTGCTATATAGTATCATGTTATTGGTTTGATTAATTAATTCTTTAATTATCATTCTTAGTCTGTAATTTAAATTGTAATATACCATATGATCATAATAAGATCCTTAAAATAATACATATATTTATATTATATTCATGGAACTGGAGATTTTAATATAAATGTCAAATTAGATTGTTCGGATGAATTCAAATTTATATATCAAAATTTATATGTTAATTTCTTTTAAGTATATCAAAATTGATAAGTTTTTAATGTGAATCTAGAACATATTATAGTTGGAGTTCAAAAATATGATATATGTCATAGGTTAAGCTCATTCATTCATTGATGTTGATTCCTCAAATTTTTATTTTGAACGTAACATAATAATACTTCTACTAAAACATTTTGATTTTTAAAAATAAATTCATATATCATAATCGGTGAATATTAAAAAAATGATATATGTATGTATGATCAGAGATATAGGTATGTTAAGCCTATTGTTCCTAATTATTTTGATTTTTTTTTTACATATAAATATCTTAGAATTAACATGTTATGAACCGCGAGTTCGTATTTCATGATGACTTGTGTATGCTCTAGAGCCAATAAGAGGACAAGTTCTCTAGTCTGCTACGAGTTGGATGGGCAATGAAGAGTCGAGAATCTCTCTTACATCTTTAGCAACAAAATTTCTAGAAGATGAAGTTTATGCAATTAGTGTCTCTAAAGCATGGGATCAACTACTTTAATGGAGTCTAAATTGTCCATAATACGTGACAACGGTTCTAGTTTCCATGAAGGATTGGATGGAATCCAATATTCCATCATTGCAAAGATAGGGAACTCATCCTCGATTTTCTAGCACAAACCATGTAAAAGGAGGTCTCTACCATGGAGTATACTTCTCCAACCCCATGAAGGTCTATTACCCGTCACCGCTTGAAAATAATTGTATAGTGGAAATATTTCCCATGGTAAATTTGAAAAAGCAACAAATTTGGTTCATTACGTAACTGCTAAGCTTGACAAGCCAGTAAATGCTTGGTTGAAAGCTATAAAATCATGAAATTCTAGGCCTCCCTCATCTTTTGGGCGACAAAGTTTCTCCCAAAACATCCAGTGAAGCCGTCGTTCATCACCCCGTTGTCCCCACCAAAGTCGAGCAAGGAATTAACAAAGCGAGAAATGTTGTCATTAGGGATCTTGGAACAACCTATAACATAAACTGAGAGTGGTGAGAGAACTGATTTGACAAGGACTTCCATGTCGGATGGAGATAAAAAAAACCGCCATTCTACGACAAAATCATTTCCATGATAGTATCTTCTATAAAATTAAATGTGGCACTTTTTTTTTATCTTTGTATTGTAGATAAAAATTAGATGTTCAAGGTCGGGATACCAATCTTGAACATCCATGAAACCCACTTCATGAATAATACCCAAAGCCTGCTTTAGATCTTTCGGGGTTGCTCAGCAAAACTTAACTACTTTTTGTAGATTAATTTTTTACCGTTGTAAGATTGGTAAAGAGCAAAAAGAGCGAGGGAATTGATCTAACTATAGTTGAGACTCGTAGATAAAGGTAGGTATCATCCACAAACATGAGATGATAAATTACTGGGATTCCATGATTAATGTGAATTCTGTTGATAGTCTTAAGTTCTAGTTCAATGATTATCATGAGGGATAATCCTTCAGAACAAATTGCAAAGAGAAGATGAGATAAAGGGTCTCCTTGTCGTTAGAGCTGGCAAACGGGCGGGTTGGGCGGCCCACGGGTCGGGTTAGTCGGGTTGCGGGTCAGTCGGGTCTCGGGTCAGTCGGGTCGCGGGTTCATCGGGTCACGGGTTCATCGGGCCGCGGGTTTGTCGGGTCGGGGGTTAGTCAGGTCGCGGGTCAGTCAGGTCGCGGGTTAGTCGGGTCGTGGGTTAGTCGGGTCGCGGGTTAGTCGGGTCGCTGGTTTATCGGGTTGCGGGTTGGGCGGGTCTCGGGTTGGGTCGGGTTGCCCATCGGGTCACAAGTCTCAACTACAATTTTCAAAACTTAATATAAATTTTTTTATGTGATAAATAATTCTAAATTAAATTTAATAAATTTTTATTCACTTGTAGCAGCGTGTATATTAGAAATCATTTATTATTTAAATTAAATATACTTATAATAAATAAAATAAAATTGAATATAATTTAACTTTTAAGGTTTATGGTTTAAGATTGGACTTATAGTGTGGGAAATAGAAAAGAAGAGAGAAAAAAGTGTGGGAAATAGAAAAGAAGAGGGAAAAAAAGAGAAGCGAAATATAAAAAATGAATATGTGATTTTTTATTAAATGTTTCTTTACATATGATGATAATCATATGATAAATGTATGATACAATCATATATTTGTTAAATATATTATAAAATAAGTTAAAATTTTACATTTTAATTAGAATTTTCATACAAGTTTGGTAAAAATGTGTGTATTTAATAAGATCAATCGGGTTAGTCGGGTGGGTCGGGCCGGTCACGGGTTAGTCAGGTCACGGGTTCGTCGGGTCACGGGTTCATCGGGTCGCGGGTTCTTCGGGTCGCGGGTTCATCGGGTCGCGGGTTCGTCGGGTCGCGGGCTCGTCGGGTCGCGGGTTCAGCGGGTCGCAGGTTCGTCGGGTCACGGGTTGGGCGGGTTACGAGTTGTTGACTTTTTGGTCAGACGGGTCACGGGTCGAGCTGGGTTGGGCGGGCTGGGCTTGTTTATCGGGTCGGACCAGCATTTTGCCAGCTCTACTTGTCGTAAACCTCTAGTAGGTTTAAAGAAGTCATAAGATTTACCGTTTCTAATAATTGAGAATCACGTGGATGAGATACAAGAAAATATCCATTCCAACCACCATTCGATGAACCTCATTCCACGTGAAAGTGTCATTATGAAAGACCATTCCACACGATCATATACTTGTTGCATGTTTAGCTTTAAAGTCATAAATAGTTTTTTCCGTGCTAATGTTCTCCTAGAAAGGTAATGCATAACTTGATGAGTAATAACAATTTGTAATGGATCATCCCATTACAAAACCATTTTGCAAAAGGTTAATAACATATATGAGGTAAAACCTTTTCAATGCAGCCACTAAGGATCATTGAGATGATTTTATAAAGTACCGTACAAAGCAGCACAGTTGGTCTAATTTGCTTCATATTATCTACTTGGTCTACCTTTGGTAATAGTGTTAACCATGTGTGGTTAATACTCCGCAAAATCTCACCCGAACGAAGTAAAGAATATGATAACAGCTTTTGTAACCTCCCTTCCAACTACATACTAGAAGGTGTGGGAAAATATTTTGGGGAAGCCATCGAAACCAAGCGCTTGAGATGCATTCACACTAAAAATGGCAGTTTTGACTTCATCTCGGGTTATTGGGCGTGTAGTCTATAGTTCATGTCAGGGGTTACATTACATGTTGGTAATTTGGAATGCGTCTCATAATATTAGTGAGGTTAGATGGTCAAATTGGGGAGGTAGGTAAAGAGTTCATGGTAGTAATAAATAGCAATATCCCCCAGGGCAGGCATTTCAGATTGGGGATTATCATTTCGATCTTGTAGAGTAGTGACACGGTTCTTTTTCGTTGTTGATATACTGCAGAACATCGGTTCAAATAACTATCCCACAAAAGTAGGATAGATCGTATTCCAATGGTTTTTTCTTTCATGTTTACTCAAAGGAATTGAAAACTACTCAGTTAAAACAAGTTGTGTGGTGTGAGTTCCATGGGATTTCTACTACTATCATGCAAAGAACGAAATAACTAATTAAAGCTAACAGTTTGATTGATTGATTGGTTGGTTGGTTTCAATTAACAAGACAAGAGCTTAGACTCGAATCCCCATAAGATCACCAAGGCATCGACAATCACAAGTCCACCAAGGTTTCAGACTTAATTCATTCAGTTCTTAATCACCGTCGTAGCTCCTTACCCTTAGGTCTAAGTCCACGAACGTTCGCTACTATTGAAATAGCTACCAAGATTAATTATCAGTTCGTGCGTTTGCTTCTGCAACGGATTATTGATTGGTGCACCTAAATTAATTCTATGAGCTACTCTTGAAACGGATTAACCCTAAATGGCCCCTATTGGTCAGGTGTTACCGCTGAATAGGTAAACTATTTAATTCGACGTTCTAGAACAAGGCCCCTATTGGTCAGGTGTTTCCTTTATTCTAACAAAAATCTAATCTAGGTGATCAGGCCAGAGAAGAAACAAGATTTTAAGAATGAATTAAACATGAATAAGAAAAGTCTGAATTAAAGTCTAACTACCCGCCATTCCGTGACCACTTTAAAGTCCCGGGTCACTTAGCGTTCATCTAATCTAAGCTAGAAGATTTTAGCTATTCATATCTAATAAACAATATTCAAAGACTACAAGAGAA
Source organism: Linum lewisii (assembly GCA_034768395.1). Taxonomy (NCBI): domain Eukaryota; kingdom Viridiplantae; phylum Streptophyta; class Magnoliopsida; order Malpighiales; family Linaceae; genus Linum; species Linum lewisii. The sequence goes on along the minus strand of CM068300.1, from coordinate 52,112,720 downwards.
TTCATTTTAGAACAAAGGAAGAACAGAGGAAATATGAAAAATCTGATTCTGGCGATTGCTGGCAACTTCGATCTTGAGAATCTTCAATTCCTGATCTCTGAGCATCTTCCAAGACTCCAAAATATGCTCTCAACTCTCTCCAAGTCGTGGCTCTCCTCAAACAATCGAATGTCCCTTGGAAAGGGCTGACGAGGTCCTTAAATAGTGCTTGAAATTCGTTTCTGTTTAGGATATGGAAAAGGCTAAGTTCTCACCAAGAATCTTGAAGTTCTCGGCGAGAATTTCTTCATAAAATACTGGAAAATCTCGACGAGATTTCTACGGTCTAATTTGGCACCTTCTTGGCGAGAACTTAGCTTCCCTCTGGGCAGAATTCTGAGTTCTTCTTCTTTCTTTGACTTTTCTGATGGTTTCAGACTCATTCTCGATACTCTATTGCAACCCGAACACGTCAGGTGGGTACTTATTGACGGAAAAAACTTGTGTACTCAAAGAGACACTAGAAAACACATCAAATAAACCTGAAATGGGCCAAAGTAACCAATTTGATAGGAAATAGAGTAAACGAACCAGAATGTCGCTTAATCGGGAATAATAATCACGATAATTCTAGTGTCATCATTTGTCTAGCAATTGAGTAGTAAAAGAAAGTCGTATTCCTGTCTCCCTCTGAAAGCCATCTAGAACACTCTATGTTTTCAATATAGCTCTTCTCAGTAAGCAGCCAAGGCTAACTTGGATTCTAATATGAATTCCTTGTCCTAATCGATCGGGTTTTCCACTTTGGCAGTTTTAGTTTCAAATTCCAACTCTTGTATTTGACGGAAATTGTTTATGACTATTGCTCTAGCCTAAGAGAGAAGTGCATTTCTTATTTTCTTTAAGATTTCTCATAACTCAAAACATTGGAAAACCAAGGCAATGACGGTTTCATTGATCCCACGTAACTCACAATTTCGGGTAATCAAGCAAATTTCTATCAACTGAAAACACGACGAGTTGGAGAAGACCGAGGAACCCTAGTGAGAAAATTGGTTTGTGGCCCGAACCAAAGGTTAGACAGTGGGTAACTGTAGTCTCTAGCCAAAAGGTAACACATTCATTCGATAATAGGAATCGATCCAGTCGTTATTTAATTAAACTTTCAACACACCTATTTGACCAAGTAAAACACTCACCTAAGTAGCCTACATCGAACAATTGAAGATCATGAATAAACACCTTAAATTCAATTGTTGAGTGGGAGTTTGAAAGCAACCCTCTTTTTTTTTATGAAAAGATGTAACAATGTTAAAGTTGTCAACTCAAATATGGCGCAAGAGGCATCGAAATCCAAAATTTTGTGTCTTAAACATTCAAGTTGGCAAGATGGAGTAGGAATATCCGCCAACAAGTAAAAACCAACAAGAAAAATGTTATTATTTTGGAAGTTCCCACCGAATACAAATTCCAAAATTAAAATGAAACAAACATTGACAATTCAAGGATGAATCGCAAGCAAAAGCCAAATCACCCCTCGTATAAATGTTATCGACTAATTAAAACATAAAAAACTAACAAAGTTCAATTTATTTTGAACTGAATTTGAAGGATTTTTATTTTTTAAACAAAAAGAAAGAAAAGGTCGACAGAGATTCAAAAGCCTCTTTAATTCGCTCATTATCAAGGTCGAACTCGATCCCTTGACAATTCCAAGTGAGTACGCTCATTTATCCGGTTGGAACTAAACTTGGGTGGCTTCCTTGACCTCTTTAGTATCCAATTGAACCACACATCCTCCATGTAACTTATCCCCACTACCGTGAGGAGAAGATCCTTTATCCACTCAATCCTTAATTCGGCTATCCAACTTTTCTACAAAAGAAGTTGTCGTGTCCGCTAGATGTTTAACCGAAGCTGAAGAGTTGTAGGATATATCACTTTTTGAAGAGCCTTCTCTGATGAGAATAAAGGCACTACTCCTCTAGTAGGTTTTGATTCACGATGAGAAAGAGTATTAAACAAAATGTTGATAAAAGAAGAGATTGAGTAAACTGAAACAAAATAGTATCTTGGGAATCGCCATTGACTCGAATTTCATAGGGAAATCCAGTCAATGAAGACCGTTGGGACCGCAAAGCCAACCAAAGGTACACAAATGGGGCGGAGAGTCCTGCGCTGCGAAGAAACACTGCTGAACTCATTGTGAGTAGGATGCAAATTGAATGAGAAATCCTCAAATTCGCCAAAGTTTGAGTGAGCTTCTCGTGTGTACTTACTAGATAGAATAACAAGCAATAAAACAGTGGTGACATCAGGCATGGTACACCCGGGACAATATCTTGCAAAATTCCCAAAGTTGTGAGCAATAATAAGCAAATTGGATTTTGTTAAGAAGACAAAAAGACACAAAAAGGAAGTGGGGATGGAAATGGAAATGGAAATGGAATTGACCAAACAGCATAAATTTAAAATAAGAGAGACAACATTAAATAGATGGAATTTCTTTTGACAAAATCCAAGAAAACAAACAAAGCTTCATACTTTGGTCCCGTTCTCCACTCACATGTCCACCACATCACTCCCCACTAATCAGAGTCTTCTTGTATGTTTTTTTCTTCTCGTCACCCTTCTGTTAAAACGGTCTGCTCACCTTTGCTCCTATTATATTTTACCACATTTCCTGTAACAAAACTATTCAATGACACGTATGCATAGTTGCTGACTTGGCTATATTCACTTCAACACGTGGACATAGTACCATGATACGATTTACCATGCAACAACAGCTGCTGCTGCAGCTCCAGCTGTATTCTTCTGGGACGAATTTTGCTTCTTGTTACGCTACAACTTGCACAAGAAGGAACAATTCTACGTAGCATAGACCAATTCATCCGTATAACACAAACATATGGTGAATTCAGTGCTTCTCTGGTAGAACAAGGAAGTAAAATGTTGCTGAAATGATAACCACCACCACTGCCATCAACACTTGCTTCAAATTAGACACCCCAACATCGACTACATCCAACACCTCAGATGTGCTTCCTTCACCACTCAACATCCTTTTCCCAGTCTCTTGCACCTGCAGAATAAGAATTCAAACATTGGAAACTCATCTGAAGCATTCAAACATTGGATGTGGCTCGAAAAGACTCAACATTTAACATCCAATCCAACCCGAAACTCATCTGAAGCAACCTCAACACCTGTTCTTGCTCCTACTTACCTTGAAATTACAATCAGCAGGATTCCCAGGCTTTACAGTTTGATTGTCCTTTTTCTGCTGCAGCCTCATTAACAATGTTCTATTCTCTGATGCAAGTGATGAAAACTGCAAAAAACATACAAAGGAGTATCTCTTTTGGTCTTCACAATAAAACATAAACAATTACATATCATCCCGATCCAAAGGCACGTCCATAGAGCATTGGTAATTATCAAAACAAACTTGTCATCTAAACATCTCGAGACCGAGATGTAAGATCCATGACATACTTTTGAGTAAAAGACTGTTTTACTCAACATAACTGATTTCTAATGGTTCTTCTTGCCTCATTCAAATTCCTGAATAGTTTCTATCACACGTAATAAGGATAATTGGAAAGTGAACATACTAATTGAGAGATACTAACCTGCTTATGAAGACGTTCTCTTTCAATAGCCAACTGCATCACTAAATCAGTCATCACTTTACTTCGAAAGCTGATTCCCTTTGCAGTCACTAATTTTGATTCTTCAGATTGATTCAGAAAAGTTTCCAAACGGCCAAGTCTACCCCGCAAAAAGTTCAGTTCCTCATTTAATTCAGCATTGGATTCTGACAGTATGATGCACTTATCCTCAGCGCTATCTGCATGACTTTCGGCTTCGAAACTTTCGACTTGAGATCCTCAATCAAATTTTCCATGTCTCGGATTGTAGAGTACAACATACTTTGCTTCTCATGACTAGCTTCAGCAGAAGCAACTGCATGTTGGATTCTGATATCAGAATCCTTCAACTGCTTCTCTAGCACATCTACCTTCTCAGACTTGTGTTTAAGTATGTCAATCTCTTCACTCAGTTCCATATTTGTCTCCGTCAGTAGCTTGCATCTCTTATCTGCATTTTCAACTTTCCTTTCTGCTTGGGATAATTTTTCCTCCAACTCCTCATTTTCATTCTCCAATCGGTTGATTTCGGAATGTAACACATTATGATCCTCCTGAAATCCTTCCTCAGAGTCCTTTGAGTTGAGAAGCTGAAACTCGGATTCTTTCAGCTGCTTCTCAAGCAAGCACACCTTCTCACTAAGAGTGAAGACCTGGGAAGTAGCAAGTACTAATTTATCCTCAGCATCACCCAACTTATCTTTCAGGCTATCACTCTGTGCTAGCAGGAAGTCATTCAGTTTTGAACTACTACTATTAAACTTCTGCAAAGCAGTTTCTTTGGCTTCTAACTGATCTGAAGATTCTCTAAGCCTTGATTTAAGATATGCTTCCCTTTGACTCGAGCAATTCAAATTGAACTGTACAACCTGGAGTCGACCGATTAGCTCTTTACAGATCCCCATCAGCACCTCAGAAGCATTTTCTGCTGCAAAACACCTTTCCCAAACATCTGTTGCCTCTTCATCCATAATGACGACCTCTTGCTCTACAGACTCTAGCATATGGCTCAGCTCTTCACCAAGTTGAGCTGATTCATTCAGCTTCTTTTCATGGTCCATCTCCCTTGCCAATGACTTTTCAAGCATCCTCAAGATCTGCCGTTGGTGTTCTGCTGTTTTCATATCGATCGTCGACTTGTTGTTTAAACTCTCTTCTTCAGAGGAGTACATCTCTCCATTGCCTGTGACCAATAATTGCATCATAAGTGAGCTAAAACGAAGATAAGTAATCTATATATCATCCTTTTGAAGTTATGTCATGTGGATCTTTCACCATATCAATCAGAGAGAGTAAAGAAGAAAACAGGCTAACACAACAAATTTGAACATTAAATAAACCTGACCAACAGATTACCAGTTGATTTTCCATGTGCAGACAATAAGATCTTTTTAAATTCTGAAGACCGCACCAAAATGGCTGAAACTTGATCTTGCAGCTGTTTGAATAATTTTTCGCAATCTTGCAACTTCTCTTCCCCCACCAAGGATATTTCTCCCAAATCTTTACATGAAGATAGTATATTACCAACATCAGCTATGTCAATCTGTAAGGTTTCCAGGTATTGATCCACCTCGGATACCACAGACTCCAAAATCCCAGATAAAAGATTAAATTCCAGAGCCTTTTCTACTGAACCTTCTAAAATATCTCCATCTGATGCTGCAACAAAGGTTTCAAAGTCACCTTCCCTGTTCGCCACTTGCATAGAGAACAAACTTAAATTCTGTAATTTCTCATCCGCATAGGCCAAATCCAACTCCACTCGAGTTAGAATATCCTCAGGAGTTCCCAATTCCCCCATTGTCTCCCGATCTGTGGCCATTTCCACATACAAGTCTGTTTTACCGGAGTCGACCATTTCCACGCTACTGTCAGTATCAGCAGGAGAATCACTAGTCTCATAAGCAGCCATTCTGATTCTTTGCTTCTTCTTCCTCTGCTTCTAACTCAACTGTCTGTTATGATCAAACCATAAACAGGAAGAACAGGAAATAAGATTGAATATAGGACAAAGCTCAAGGAATATAACTCAAAAGGAAAGCAACATGCATTCTAGTAATGGCCATCCTCACGAACTGCGCCGGCCGAAAATTGGAAGGAAGCTACATTAACGTTTAAGGCCATATATGAAATTCATTCTCAGTAAACTGAATACTTGAAAAATACTAAGAATTGTGAATGGAGCAGACTCTTCTGGGTAAAAGGTATAACCTGATTGGGAGTGATTCCGAAGATGCCTCGGAACAGAGCGACCTCGAAGACGAAGTTGAAGATGGAATCGTGTGATTCCGCCGCTGCCGATGCAAAGAATAGGTATCTTAGAGGTACCGCCAGTGACAGTGATGAGTACGGTTCACAATCTCATCTGCCGCCACGATCATTGCCGCCGCCGCCATGGTCTTTTGTTGCCGTCGACAGATCTGAAAGGTAAAACATGAAACAAAACAAAAACTCTCCTCTATGCTTTTTTTTTAGGTTGTTCAAGATATCCACTACTTTTTGTTAGTCTGCGATCTCAAAGTTTGATTCAATTCAGATTTAACTCGTAGATTTTTTTTTAATCATTTTTGTATGGAAGCTTTTTTCATTTTGTTTATAAGAAGGCAAACTTTTGCTGCATATATGATGACTGATCGGAGGAGGAGATTGATCCAAGAGCTGGGAAACAATCTATGTTCACCTTTTTTTTTTCATAGGTTGGTTTAGGAGTTGTTACGATAAAAAAAAAAAAAAAAAACTGAATACTTGAAAGGGAGGGTAAGGGTTAGAACAAAAAATAATGGGTACACTGTTTTATGAATGCATGGAATTTTTTGTTCATGAAAAGAAGAAACAAAATGACACTATTTCCATTAGCTTATTCGACTAAAGAATCGTGAAAAATATTAAACATTCAAGAAAATCAAGGCAAAGCAATGACAGACAAAGCTACATACATCTACTCACAAAGGTGGTAGGTCATTAATCTAATTAGAAAGGAAACCTAACATCACCAAGACTTCACCATCTGGTAAATACTATAGGAACATGGTTGGCAGACTGCTAATAATCCAATAAACTCATCAGGCTAAACTGATGCAGTGACTCAAGAACATTATAGCAAGGCACCACGGAACGATTCAGGCTGAAGTGGAATGGATCCTATATAATCATATAATCAGCTAGTGAACATGAATAAAGAACCTCTAAATCTTGTGCATCAAAATCAAAGGAACCATAATGCATAAACCTAGATATAGATGGGAGGTAGGGAAGGTAACTTCCTTCTCTTGTCCTAGGCTACCTGCACATCTTATGAGCGGTTTTTCGCTTAGTAGAGCTACCGGTCGCCGGACAACGACCGCTTCTTGTTCTCGCCCAGCACCTATGTGTTCATGTTCTTCCCAAAGGGCGTCGTTTGTTTGAGTGTAATGAGGATGTGGGAATTGGGTTTTGGGTTTCAAGGGATTTCATGGTTTCTTAAAGTGAAAGGTGAACTTCGAATTCAGTGTTTGGTGTAGTGGAATGACTGTTCATTCATAAAGATAAAAAAATAACTGTTAAAAAATGATTAATTGAAATTACCAAGCTGCCCTTATCATCTTCACCTTTATTATAAAGGATATCCTTCATCCTGGTTCTATACTTCATAATCCAGAAAACATAAACCGACGCCGTCAAAGGGGAATCATTGTCACACTTCATCCGAAAGATTTCAGTCACAGCAGCTATGAGGAAATCGGGAGGTGTGCGTACGAGCTCTATTGCAGATCTCTGTTGTTATTGTGGGATTGAGGTTGTGGTTCGAACGTCGAATACGGCGGCGAATCCAAATCGGGACTTTTATGGATGTCGTCTTTGGAGTCCGAAGGTACGATTTCCACGTCCACCGTCGTTCATTACATTTCCACGATTTGAACAATTACTTACAGCCTTGGTTTGTTGCCTTTACTCCTAGGGTAAACGTGGCTGCAGATTCTTTCTATGGTGTGACGAAGCTTATAACGAAACCATCGGTGGTGCGAACACTAAAGGAGCATCATCGGGTTCTCCGTCGATGAGTTGTTACTCGAGAATGCGGAACTCAAACATGAAAACAAACAGCTGAAGCAGCGACTCAGGTCCGCGGAATTACACAGGCTCAAATTGCAGGACACAGAACCAGGCCCTGATGAAAAGGTTCGATCACCCACTACCTCAGACAACTTGGCTGAGCGTGTTAGGCGTTTGGAGGAGATGATCAGTTCGCTGCGGTGTTGACAGTATATTAAGTTACCACAATTGCAGTCGCCCAATCCTATGTATGGTTTATATATTGACCAGTAAGGCATTATGTAATCTGCTCATTATGTGTACAGCGAGTAGTTCAGCTTCCATTTCCCGCAATCAGTTTATCACATTTCAGCTACGAAATTAATTAACAGAAAGTTCAACATCAAACTTGCATTCATACTGTTAACGTTGTCCAACACAATGTCTAAACTGACATTGGCCCATCCGTGTGCTTCCATCCTTCATACGTGCAAAACAATACAACATAAACCGGCATGAAAAGTTAAGTCGCAGCCTACTCATCACACGAGGTGATAACAAAATGAAAGAGACTCATTAGTGTTCTCTTAATGCAGGCCTTCCCATGCTATCTTCTTACTACTGCAGCAATATCACTGTAGAATTTCCCAAACGAACTCCAGCTTCTCCTCATCTGTAGGAAATTGGAAAAAGGTATTAGCATCACCGTCATCACGGTTCAAATGCCTCAACGCCTTGCTTCGCTGGTTGCTGGTCAGCTCAGGGAATTTCGCCAACTCTTGGTACAAGAAGCGCCTCTTCAGAGCTAAATCTCCCTCAATGCAATAGCTATCAGCAATTTTTCCTATGCTCTCAGTTGTTGTCACCATGGAAGCTGCGATGCGAGAGCGATCCTCATCAGTAAATTGTTGGCGCGTCCTTTTGCTCCCGGATGATGTGGCCGCCTCCTTCCCTTTGGCTGGATCCCTCTTCGATGTGATTTCAGCTTCAACATGCCTTAATCCAGTGGCATGCATGTCAATCCCTTGGTTGATCAAATCTTCCATCACCGCGTTATGATCACCAATGTTGGGGATGTTGTACGAGTCACCTTGTTCGACCTCATCTTCATCCATGTACGAAGACACTCGGGGACGAGAGACAACCCTACTGACAGCATCTCCCGGCTGAACAGCGTGCGATCCCGTGGCGTGATCCACACCGAAGATTATGCACAAATCATCAAAGTACGGCTGCGGTTTGTGATTCATCCCGCTAGCCTTCGGATGGCTCTACGTGCAGAAATTGGAGTAATGAGCACACATTGAACAATAACATTAAATATGCATAACTGCTACAAACTTAACAGAACATTAACCAACACTTGATAATAACTTTGCACAAATGACAACAGCACCATTTACCATATACCTTAACCCAACCAGCGAATACTTCGTCATCAGCAACTACACACCCACGAGCATCGTCCCACCCGAAACCACTAGCCTGCTTAAGATTTAAGAGGGTCATGAATTTGTCTTTGAAGTATCTGATCTTGGATTTGATATGCCCAACAGTTACTTGGCAATTTTCAACTTTCTCAATGAGCATCTTCTCCAATGATTTCAAATGCGGCTGCCTGAAGTTGCCTTTCTCCACCAGCTTAGCATCCGCCATCTCCCTCATACAAGCGATGAGGGTTTGTTCTTCCACCCTCGACCAGATCTTGTAATCCCGCGTGCCCTCATTGCTTCCTTTCGTCATGGTGACAATCAATCTGCATAATACCATATAAAGTGGACGGATACTCATTAGTACAGAGCATTCTTAAAAAAAACCAGAACACCAACAAAAGGTGAGTACAGCATGCTGGACAATGCAATTTACTGCCAACCTTGTACAGATGCTCAATGTGGAGAGTTGTACCAGTTTGCATAAGTATGGAGGGCCACAAGACTAAACCACACTACTTGTCATTATGTACCTCCACGAAATAGGGAGTAAAAATGAATCTTCTACTGACATCTTGGAAAAGTCTACCTTCAGTATTTACTATGGTGGTTGAGTGCAGGCAGTTGCTGCAAGTGGTAGATGGAGTACACTCTTGGAGCAATAAATATTTACTCTTGTAGCAATAAGTAATTCTGACGTTTCAGTGAGCACTTCAATCGAGGGGAGCACAAGTTTGAAAATGGGACTGCTAGTACAGGGGAATGATAGAAGGGGACTGCAAGAAGGGGACTGCAAATAACCTTCTGCATGTGCCACTGCAATTAACCTTCTGCAAATGCCACCTGCAATTACCATTCTCTAAATGCCACTGCAATTAACATTCTGTAAGTGTCATTTTGTTCTCATTATTCCATAACCAAACCCCTTTGTCAAACACAAAATATTCATAATTCCTTAACAAATTAAATCAACCAGAATTTTGTGCTAACTGAAATCAACAAATGCAGTACAGGGCCGAATACAATACTAATAATTCTGAATCATAGTTCTTAGCGGGTGACTATATAGTTCAAACTTAGCGGGTGACTATATAGTTCAAACTAAACTCAACTCAACTCAACTCACATCAACTCAACTAAACTAAACTCAACTCAACTCAAATCAACTCAACTAAACTCAACTCAATACTTGAAACTCAACAACTAGTGGTAGGATACAATGCAGAAACCTACTGTCCTCGACAAGCCTACATCTCGGCCGCCAGTCCATGCCTAAAATCATTCCACTCTGTAGATGACTCCACTACATTGGAACATCGTCCATGGTCTCAACGAATGGAGTTTCTTGGGCAGTTGGGGGGACGTACTCCTGCTCAAACACATCGGACCTCCCACCTGGCGGATGTAGTTGTGGAGTATGCAGCAGGCTGTGAAAAAGAGGCCCACCATCTCTGGGGAGTACCATGACGTGTCGCGTAGTAATGCCCACCTCATCTTCAGGATTCCAAATATGCATTCGATGACGTTTCGCGCCTTCGAATGCTTCATGTTGAAGAACTCCTCTGCCGTTCTCGGGCGGTTGGCACCACCCCATTCTTGGAGGTGGTATCGTTGCCCTCTGAATGGTGCAAGGAAACCCCTGGCATTCATGTACCCAGCGTCACACAAGTAGTAGTTTCCTGTAAGGGGACAAACGACATACACATTGAATCAGCTATGTACTTTGCAAAGTAGATAAGGAGTTCAATCAATTATCAAAAATCCAGAGGGTTATAGTATTTTGAAGTACCATGTGGAACTCGTAGACCTCCAGGACGAGACAGGGCATCCCGTAATACCCGACTGTCATGCGCCGAGCCCTCCCACCCGGCTAGACAGTAGATGAATTGAAGATTTGTGTTGCATACGGCCAAGCAGTTGATCCCTGTTGTGCCCTTCCGAGTCCGATATCGAGCTTGGTTAGCAGTTGTCGTCCTTACTGATATTATGGTTCCATCAAGAGCCCCTAGGCAACCCTATAATGAAAAGTGTATGATTTATTAACAATTCGGCAGTGTGAAGTATATGCCCATGATATGAAACTGTCATTAGTACTGCAAATGTAGCGGTGAGTAGATGGCACGTAGCTTGAAGTACTTCCACCTAGGGTCGTCACAATTTTCTGGAACAGGTGTTGGCTTGACTAGGCAAATCTCATGTAGATTCAACACAGCTTGGAGCACAGAATGAATGGTTCTTGACACGGTTTCGCCAGATCGACGAAATAGAATCTGACATGTCCTATTCTTGATGTTATGCCCCACCGTGACTAAAAAAATGGCGACCATCTCGTGGACGTCCATGTTCCTAGACCTTTTCAACCCGCCAGAGCTCTCGAGTAAGTCACATAAGTTCCAAAATATGTTCTTACTCATTCGCAGCATGTTGATGCAATTGACATTAGTGGTTCGTGTGGTATGGTGCAAGAAACCAATCCGGTACATGTCAGGTCCATGCGGGAGGGGCCGGGGAATGTCCTCGCCTTCTTCGGTTATGGATTGACTGCCTCCACTACATTCGGTGAGCTTCCAAGTAACTTGTTGCATTACGTGGTAGCACATGGCAACGACATACACAATAATGCGTCGACGTTGCTTAGCAGTCCTTCGAGCCATTCCTAACACCTGTTAAGATAGAATGAAAGCGTACATATTGATGGTACTGTGGGCAGACGCAGTTCTGATAAAATGTGTGCAAGTAACATAAGCTTCACTAAAGGATCCGTTGTTGTTTTGTACAAAATTGATCTTGGAAACCGATTTCAAGGAAGACCAACAACATTACCCCCTTTTTTATCCCATTTCAGCGCATGAAAATCCTTAGAAATAGAACCAGAGATTAATTAATTCAAATGCAATGCATAACCCAGTATATCATTTCCCTTTTCTTAATTGTTTAGGCTAGACAAATGCATTATCTTCTCATGATAAAGCTATTATTTACCAAGATCATTATCATGTCTGAATCTATGAATCCACTACATCCTAAATGTACAAAATATGCATCTGGTAAACATGCAAGATTAAGCAGATAACAACCGAGTCATTCTAGCATTCCAACCCAACATCCAGAATCAGCTACAATCACTCAATTCGCAGTTGCCCCAAGTTAACTGTATCCCAACGAAACTACAGATAAATAAAACACGAGATCCAATCCCCAATCCCCAATCTACCTTACTCCAGCTCGCCAGAAACCCAGCTGTACTGACTGGTTTTCTAAGAATCACGGATAAAAGAAAAAAGGAAAGTGAAGAAGAGGCGGTGCTGGATGCAATTTTTTGACTTAAATGCCTCGGATATCACTAAATTTTTTAAAATGAGTCACCTTGACCACTCAATTTTTTTTGGTCATCAAGTACCACTAAACTCACATTAGTATTCATGAAATACGAGATATGTATAGTGTTATGAATAATATTATATGTAGTGAATGTCTATTGGATGATACCTTCACATAATATGTTTCTTTAACATTGATCATATGAATCAATGTCTTCCATGACCTAGGGGTGGAAGTTTGGGTATGGGATATGGGAATTCCCATTTCCAAATTCAAATTCCCAAAATATTTAGGGAATTGGGAGCCCATATACCAAAATTTAAACTGAAAATTGGGTTTGGGTTTGTAATATGGGAATGGGAATTTGAGTTTGGGTATGAGAAAGCCCAAATACCAAAATATGAAATTTAGGTCGCGTATGAGATTTTGTCCGAGTGAACTCTGCTTGCTGAGTTGCTGTGAATCGCGACGAGCCGACGAAGGAAAATGATGTTGCGATGCCTCCAGCTTCAGTCCCGGGTTACCTCCTCCTCCTCCTCCTCCTGACCTAAGTTACCACCGACCACCACAGCGAACCTCCTGACCTAAGTTATCGGCCTCATTCGTTATCCCGTCGTAATCCTCCTGACCTAACCACCGGCGAACTTCGATCCTCCTCCTCTGAGCTTGCTGCTCTCCAATGGGTTTTCTTCTCTCATCGTAATGTGTAAAGCTAAACTTAGATTCTGAAACGAAAAGCAGAAACTCTGAGTGAAGAAGAAAACAGAGCAGCTTCAGTCAGGCATTATCACAAACACTTGGCGGACATGGGATAAAGAGAGCATAAATGAAGGACGAAATGGGGATTGATTGATTGTGCTGGTGTTTCAGACTCTCAGCTCAGCTGCGAACGACAAGGAGGAAGAAGAATCACAGAGAGAGATTGTTCTTACAAGAGGAGAGAAGCGAAAAAGATGGAAGCTTTGCTTTATTGCGGAGACAAGGTGATTCATGTGGCTACTTAAGGTTTTTTGTGTAGTTTATGGTATCTGCATATTGCATATTGCATAATGTTGCATAGTTCATCCTTTTACATCCTCTTTTCCAAAAATGATCTAGCAAGAGATCACTTGGTTGATTCGTCTTATGTCTTCAGTTTCAATTGAACAAGGGTGGTAGTTGGTTTCATCTGTTTTTATCATGTGATGATCATATGCTTGGTTGGCTGCCATTGTTTGCAATGGGATGGTTGTGTCCATGATATCTTGGTCTTGGAGAGAAAATCAAAGGGTGAAAGTGCTTAACCACTAGCATCATATGATTCCACTCGATCAAGCCATTTCTACACTATTGCTTGTTGCTACTGTGCTATAAGTAAACAAACATGAACATGTGGATTTAACTTGTTAATTTATCATCTTGCTCAATCAGTAGCGTCTGTTTACTCAAGCTGTTTTTTGTAGTGATTAAAATTATCTGAATTTTGTTAAACGAAGTTGGCAACATAATTAATTAACATAAGTGTCCTGAAATTGAGTGGCCTGCAGTTCTTGAGGAGGAAGGTTCGGCTGCCTTGTTTTATGATCCAACAAGTTGTTTAGCTTCACACAATAGGATACCTCTTTCGTTGCAGAACCAGAAGCATTATTTTATGATCCAACAACTTTGATTGTGTGATTAAGGGAAACCAGTTGATGTCCTTTGCTGAACTTTGCTGAAATCATCTGCTGTCACTTGCTTCTTCCATGTCTAAGATAGTTATTCCAGCATATTCCCAGAAAGTTGGATGACCATTTGATGTAATATTCACAGCTGATTTGGATATTTTTGGCTGGTTTATTTTGAGGGTTTAGGTTTGATTTGATTCATTGTTCATCTGGGTTATCAATGTTTGTTGTATATTGTTCTTAATGGTGGTTTGTTGTTATGGTACAAGCTTAGACTTTGTATGTAGAGTTTGAACTAAGGGATTGTTTCCAAGTTGAGTTTGTCACTGATGCAACTGCTCTTGTGTTGTCTGGTGTCTGTTGTTTGTTTCAGTTCTGCATTTCCATGGTGATGGTAGAGTCTATTTCTTCTTCTCCTCCTCATCCTGATGAGATTTTCAGCTTCCAAGCCCTTAGTTCTGCATTTCTCTTGTGTTGTCTGTTGTTTCAGTTCTGCTCATAATGTACTGTTTCAGTTCTGCTCAAAATGTACTGATGCATTTCTCTTCTGAATTTTAGGTTCAAATAACGTTAGTTCAAAATGTACTGATGCTATAACGTTAGAATTTGGAATGAATTTGGTTAAAAATGTACTGATGCTGTAAGAATCAGTGATGTAATAGTTAGATCAAACAAGGTTGGTGTAAATTTGGTTTTGGGTTACATAGCAGTCATATAAAAAATCGGGAATTTGGGATCCCGATTCCCAAATTAGAATTCCCGTTCCCGAATAAAAATTCCCAAATTAAATTCGGGATTGAGAATGAGATTCCTAATTTGGGAATTGGGAATTGGGACTTTGGAAATATGGGAATGGGCTCCCAATTCCCTCCCAATTTCCACCCCTACCATGACCCATTCTTCTTCATTCATGTGTAATTATATGAGCCCATTCATGACTCATTATTCTTTCCATTGATGTGTAATTACATTAACATATATGAGTTATGTATTGTGTACCTATGGGAGCGCCTAGCTTGACATAAGGAGGGGGTTATGTCCCTATGACATAACCCTTTAGAGCCATATTATTAAAATAATATATTTACCTCCAATTACTACTCCTAATTAATAGATTAGTTAATATATTTATCCCTAATTAATACCCCTAATTAATAGATTAGTTACCACATTAGTACCCCTTTTCTTTTACCACACCTACTTCTCCGTTTAATTCCATCGTGCAACCCAAATTAGTTTCCTCCCAAAGCTCCAAAACCCAACTCCTGTTTTCTCAAACCCCGAGGTCGTCGCCGGCGAAGATGACGCCGGAAGGAGGTCTCATTCACCTGTCGTTGCCAATACTAGTATTACTAGTATTGATGTCTATACTAACACCGGTAGTGATGTTTATTGGCAATACTAATATTCCCAATACTAGTATTGATGTTTTCACTCAACAAGAGTAGCAAGCGACGACAGGGAAATTTAAAAAATGGTTAAAATTCCTTATGATTTTGGTCGGCAAATTAGTATGCTTAAAAGGGAAATTTACACTCAAAATAATTAAATAGAAGAATATTTGAATTAATGTAAATAAGGTAATTAAAATATTTAAGATAATTATTAAAGATACATATTAATTATCAATAACTACCTAATAACTATCTTATCTCATAACAACCAAAATAGGTGATGTGGAGGATTCTCATTGGTTATGTCTAGGGGACATAATAATCTCTTATGTCACCCTAGAAGTTCCCGTGTACCTATAATTAGAACACATCATTGTATCAATTTTGGATGAATAAGAAGAAATAATTCTCCTCTCTTTCTCTCTTGTGTTTTCTCTCTACTTCATAGTTCATAGTTCTCCATCACTTTCATAACACGTTATCAGCACGAAGTTCTGCCATCTCAGAGATCCACGAAGCTTTACTCCTTGGAGAACAAGATCATCATTTTTAGGTATAAATCTATATTATGAAATTTCAATTAGTCTTTTTTTTGGTTAAGAGGTTGATTAATCATAATCAATAGCAAGACCACAAAAACGTGGAAACAGGTTCAAGTACAAAGTACATAGACCAAACAAAAGACGTAACTCCAAACTTATTACGTCAGCAACCAGAAATTAGAAAGTTCTTCGTCCCTAGCTCGCTTCGCCAGACGATCAGCTTCGTGAACTTCAGTCTTTCCCACATGGGTGATTTCAATCTCCCGATGATTACTCAAAAGTTGAGTAATCGATGCCACAATTGCAGCCGCCTCCCACATCCATTGATCGGGCTGGTCCATCAACGCCTTCGTGAGGGTTTGGCCATCTGAGATGATCAACGTTCCCTCTCCATAACTTGCTGCCAGCTCCACAGCTGCCAACAACGCCCATGCCTCTGCACAAATCGGTGCTCCGCAAAAGAAACTCCTTACTCTATCGTCCACAAGTCTCCCTACGGGGTAATACATAATAACTCTGAATCCCCCACGATGTGTGGCTATATTGAAAGCACCATCACATACGATTTTCTTCTGAAAATTCGTTGGGAGGATGGTAGGTCATGGAATCGGATCGGACGAGATGGAGTCACCACATATCACTCCTTCTGCTCATATCCCAACAATTCAGCTCATATCTGATTTGGAAATCCATTTCATTTAAGTTTGGTTCCACAAGCTCAAACACCTTCTTGTTCTTATTCTTCCAAATCACCCATAAAATGAAGCTCACCTTTACAATTGTAGGCTCCTGCATCGAAATCTTCATCTGTTGAAACCAATCCTTGCACAAAAGTCCATCTCCAGGGAGTTGTATCTCTGACACTAATCTCTCCCACAACTCAGCAAACTTTCTGCAGCAGAAGAAAACATGTTGTACAGTCTTCGAGCTGCTATTGCAGCAAACACACTCATCCCGAACACTACAATGCCTTCGAACCAAGTTATTCCTCGTAGCACCATTATTGTTCTCAGTCTCATGATTACGTCGACCACTCAACAACCTATAACAGGACTTATCTGTAAAATGCCCTTTCTTCTCAAAGTGCCATACCCACCGATCCTAGAAATTCTCAAGACCCAACAGAATACGCAAGATCTATTTTACAACCTCCTCCGCAAAAATAGATCTGAGTTTACACACATTCCAACTCCTTTGTGTCATCAAGATACACTCCGAAATTTTACAATTGTCTTCCGCATTAACACTACATAAAAAATCCTCCCTTTCCGGCATCCAAGCTTCATCAAGGAATGTAGTATGACCGTTACCAGTATTTCTTCGAATTCCTTTCAAAAGTGCTTTTCTACCTTTACAAACACTACTCCAAATCCAAGAAGGCCTATAATAACACTTGACCGATAGAAAATATTGGGTCGGGAAGTAGAGCCCCTAGAGCAATTTAACCCACATAGCATTAGGTTGTGTGACTATTCTCTAAGCAAGTTTGGCCATAAACGCCAGATTCAGATCCTCACAAAGTATTTAAAGCCAATGCCACCCCTTTCTTTACCCATTCTCAAGTTGTCAGCCTTAATCCAGTGTATTGGCTTAGACTTGATATCACCATTCCACCAAAATTTAATAATAACATCATTCGTTTTCTTTATCAATGTTTTTGGCAACAAGAAACATGAGAATAAGTAGGACGGAAGGGCTTGAAACACCGACTTGATCATCGTCTCTCTTCCTGTAAAGGACAAAAGCGAGCTACGCCAAGATTCAGCTGGAAGTTAAAGTCTCTCGAGCATGAAGTGGAAGGTTTCAGTCTTAGATAGCCCCGCTCGGTAGGGATGCATAAATAATTTCCCAACTTTGCATCCTCCAGCACTCCCAGCACCCTCAGTACTTCCACTTTGGTGTTCTCCGACGTATTAGCCCAAAACAAAATAGTTGATTTGTCACTATTAACCGCCTGACCAGAAACACCGCAATACTTATCAATAACCATCTTTAGATTTTTCACCTCCCTCATTGTTGCTCGCCCAAACACAACAGTGTCGGCTGCGAATAACACATGATGGATTACCGGGAAATTAGGGTTCATCTAAACTCTTTTTATCATAGTAGAATCACAGACTTGGTGCATCATGAAGGAATAAGCATTCGACACCAAGCTGAATAAGAAAGACAAGAGAGGATCCCCTTAACGTAACCCTCTAGAAGGTGAAAAACCAGCCTGTAGACTCACCGTTAACCAGAACCGAGAAGCGAACCATGGTAATGAGTGCATAAATGCAGCTGATCCAAGTGTCGTTAAATCCCATAGTGTGTAGGGTTGCCATGACAAAATCCCATGAAACCCGATCGTAAGCCTTAAGCATGTCCACCTTAAGCATAAAGTCGTATTTTTTACCTTTATTCCTAGTACGCAGCTTATGAATAAGTTCATGGACCACTATGACATTATCCTGAATCTGTCTATTACCCGTGAATGTTGCTTGTAGCTCAGAAACCAAAGACGGTATGAAGGGCTTAAGACGGTTCGAAAGAATTTTATAGAGTACCTTCATCTTGAAGTTTGTCTAGCTAATAGGTCTGAATTAACTAATAAGCTCTGGATGATTCATCTTTGGAATTAGGGTAGTAAAAGTATCGTTCCACTTCTCCGGGACTTCAACATTCTCAAAGGAAGACCTAACTTCAGCACAAAACTGATTCGCCAAAAGGCTCCAATGTTCCTGAAAAAACCTCTCAAGATATCCGTCGGGTCCGGATGACTTCGCGAGGCCGAGCTAAAAATTGTGATCTCAATCTATCCGTCAAGAATCGGACGAGTTAAGCTCTCGTTGATCTGAACTGTAACTCCACCCGGGAAATCCTGCAAAAAAGAAAAATCAGTTACCTCCCTAGTTCCGGAGAACAGAGAGTGGAAAAAAGCTTTTGACATGCTCTGTAATATCATTTGGATCCTCCAGCCAAATCTCTTTCTCATTTTTTCAAGCGTGTGATGTTGTTCCTTCTCCTTCTTTGGATTGTAGTTCTGTGAAAGTAATTTGTGTACCTATCCTCAAGTTGAAGCCAATGATCCTTTGCTCGTGTTGCAAAAAGGTTTTCCTGAATTTTCCATCTTCTTGCAGCTCTTCCTGTATATCATTCTGTCTATCCAACTTTTCATTTGTCGAACTCAGATTACTCACATTAGCTAACTCCGTAAGGAGCTTGTCAATTTCCACCCCATTATTACCAATTGTCTGCATTTTTCAAATTGTCAGCATTTTCGCACACTCCTTCAAATTTTCACTTGTGCTCTTTCCTGCTTGCCATCTCCCCACAACCTCCTGATGGTAACTCTCTTCCATCGTCCATCCAGGTTCGAACATGATTAGACTGTGTAAAGAGAATCTAGATGTGTAAAGAGAATGATTAGACTGTGATCCAATGTCGCAATCGGAAGGTTCACCACATAAGCTTTTGGAAAGATGACACCCCAACCTTCATTACATAGCACCCTATCAAACTTTTGCCTCACCAAACCTCCAACCCTGTTGTTATTCGTCTAGGTGAAGCGAGCCCCCTCCCTCTTAATCTCCATGAGCTTCCCCTGTTCAATGAACAAATTAAATTAACACACCGAAGACATCACGAGCGGATTACGACCTTCCTTTTCTTCCCCCATTCTTATCGCGTTGAAGTCACCCACTAAACACCAAGGATTCACTTTCTGTGCACTAAGCCTCAATATTTCGTCCCACACCTCCTTTATATCCTCCCTTCTAGGAGCTCCATAAACAAACGTCACGTACACCATACTCGCCTCCATCCATTGCACATCTATATAATTTTTTGTTGACTCCAAGATGGTGATATTGAGGTCTTGGATCCACCATAATGCTAATCCACCCGACCTTCCTTCTGGTTCCACATAATGAGCGTTGGTAAATTTTAGCTTCCTCCTCACCGAGTCCATAGTTTCACTTGATTGCTTTGTTTTCATCAAGAAAACTACAGACGGGCAGTTCTTACAAACTATCTCTTGTAAGTACTGAATTGTAGGGGACTGTCCTAAACCCCTACAGTTCCAGCTAAGAATTATAGAGATCTCGGTTGCAATAGGATTGCCACCACCGCCATATCTTTCGATTCCATCCCCACCACTTCACTTTCCTCACAATTTTCTGCCTCCACATTTCTCCTTACTCTAAATTTCCTATAATTTCCAAGAGTAGAGGAGCCCCATTCAAACTAACCATTATCTCCTACCAATGCTTCAGTAGTGTCTTCCCTCTTTCTCCTCAAATACTCATTATCATGTGCATCTTCCTTTCTTTTTCCACAAAAGCCACCACCTGGTATGTCCATTCTGAATGAGGGATGGGTCTAAAGGGTTAAATGGGTCTTGGTTGAAGTTTGGGTGGAGAGGGTTAAGAATATGGATCGTATCCCATATATGTTGAATGTGTAGGTTTAAGAGGTACTAAGCTAGATAAGGTATTGGAATTGAGTAAGCTTTTTCAGCCAAGTTTGTATGGTATGCTGCTAAGCTTTAAAGGATTTTGGTATTGTTAGGCTGGAGAAGATGTTCAGTATTGATAGCTGCAGTTTTAGCGGTATCAAATACTACCAAGCTAGAAGCTAGGGTAGATCGTATTCCACGGGGTTTCTTCCAATTGACTACTCAAAAAGTTGGCAATTCACTCAGGTTTAAACACTTTGTGCGTGGTGTGAGTTCCACGACTTCTAGACTAAGATGCAGGAAAAATAAAATGAAATTAAAAGACAGAATGATTTGTAGGTTTAAACAGACAACAGACAAGCTTAGATTTCGAATCCCCCTTTGATGAGAACCGTCGTTGTGATGAGCTGGTTCTATCAAATAACTATCAAGCTCAAGAGCTGGGATAGATCGTATTCCACGGGCCTTTAATTGATTGGCTACTTCAGAACTAACAAATTACTCAAGGAAAACACGTTGTGCGTGGTGTGAGTTCCACGACTTCTAATTCTAAGGAATGCAGGAAAATTAAAACAAATTAAGCTAAAGCAGATTGAGAATTAGGGTTTGGAAACAAGAATAGCAGACGAACTTAGACTTTGAATCCCCCTTCGTTCCCCAGAGCATTGGCAATCAACAGATCAGCGGATTTCGATTCTTATTCAATCAATTACTAAAACACCACCATAACCCCTTACCCTTAGGTTTAAGACCGGCGAACGTTCGCTCTATCCGTTCTAACTACCAAGATTAACTAGCCGCCCGGGTACGGTCGCCTCTCGCAACGACTTAGCTAACTGGCGTAATTACTAGTGATTAATGAGTTACTCTTGCAGTGGATTAACCCTAACCGGTTCCTACGAAAGGCACACTCCAATTATAAGGTTAATTGTTCAATTCGATGTTCTAAAGTAAGGCGAGCGTTCGCTTCTATCCTTAGCTTAACAAGAATCTAATCTAGGTGATCAATCCAGACAAGAAACATGAACAATGAAGAACGAATCAAACATGAAAAAGAACTGATTGAATTTCGAATCTAATCACCGCCGATCCGTGACCGCTTTAAAGCCCTGGGTCACTTAGGGTTCATCTAGTCTAAGCTCTGACGAGTTTAGCTACTCATGATCATTACAAAAGAAACAAAGACAAAGAAAGAGTTCATCATTCAAAGAAAGAACAGAAAATGATCTGAAAAACCTAATTCGGACGACTCTGACAGACTCCGATCTTCGGTAAGTTACACTCCTAGGTCCGGTTCTCCGAGATGGAAGGGATGGCATCACGATCTCTATCCGGCTCTTCGAACTCCAACTCTTCGCTCCAGAACTTCAGAGAAATCTGATCTCGAAAAGGTGTGTTTTTCCGAATTATGAATTGTGTCTATCCTCTATATTGGCCGCCGGGTTAAGTATAAATACTTAACCCTAGTTGGGCCGGGCTGAGATGGTATTTTCGCCGAAACCATAGGGGTAGTTTCGGCGAAAACTCTTGTGTGAAAGGACGTCCACCGACTGATCCTTCTGTTCAACCTTTTCGGTCCGAAAACTCAAAGTTTTCGGCGAAAACTTTCTTCACTTGACATCAGACGGTTTGCACTAATGTTTTCGCCGAAAACATATACTTAGTTTCGGCGAAATCTCCTTTGTCTTGGCACCAGTCTGAATGCACTAATATTTTCGCCGAAATCCATAGGACATTTTAGGCGAAAGTGTCTTTGTAATCGGGCAGGATTTTGGTTGGACTTTGATTGGTTCCTTTGATCGATTCCGGTTCAGTTCCTCGATGTTCCTATGCCTTAGACACGTCCATGGCTACTTTATTTGACGGCAAAAAACCTATACTTACGCAAAAACACTAGAAAACCATCAAATAGACCCGAAAAGGGGCCAAGGTAACACAAATGGCACGAGATAGGGCAATTGATTGAATATTCGTCATTCTACCCTAAAAACCATGTCTTAAGCAAAGAAATGTCGCTTAAATGAGGCTGATAATCACGTCAAATCGAGTGTCATCACCCTTCGTTCACCAGAGCATTGGCAATCAACAGATAAGCAATTTTCAATTATCATTCAATCAATTTCTAAACACCACCATAACTCCTGACCCTTAGGTTTAAGACTGGCGAACGTTCGCTCTATCCGATCTAACTACCAAGATTAATTAGCCGCCCGGGTACGGTCGCCTGTCGCAACGACTTAACTAATTGGTGCAATTACTAGTGATTTATGAGTTACTCTTGCAATGGATTAACCCTAACCGGTTCCTATGAAAAGCATGCTCCAATTATAAGGTTAACTGGTTGAATTGATGTTCTAAAGTGAGGCGAGCGTTCGCTTCTATCCTCAGCTTAACAAGAATTTAATCTAGATGATCAAGAAAGACAAGTTTTTATGTTTAAAGCAGGGAAGCTGTCTGGCGACAAACCCTAGCTCACACAAACCCTAATCTAGGCGATCAGCCAGAAAAGAAACACAAGAACAACGAAACTAATCTAGGCGTCAACTAGACGAGAAACGCAGAACAACAATCAAGAACAAAACAACCATGCAAAGAGAAACTGATTGAACTTCGAATCTAATTACCGCCGATCCGTGACCGCTTTAAAGCCCTGGGTCACTTAGGGTTCATCTAATCTAAGCTATACGAGTTCAGCTACTCATATGAGAAATAAGAGAATCAAAAACAAACAAGGAATACATCTCAGGTAGGAAGAACAGAGAAGAATTGTAAAACCTAATTTGACGAATCCGTGAAGCTTCAATCTCCGGTAATCTTCAACTTCAGCTCCAAGTCTCCGAGATGGAAGGGATGGCGTCACGATCTCTTTCCGGCTCTTCGAACTCTAAACTCTCTGCTCCAGAACTCGGGAGAATTCTGAAACTAATTGGTATTATGTGATATATCTTCTGTTGGGCCGCCGGTTAAGTATTTATACTTAACCCTAAATTAGCCGGATCAGTTCAATATTTTCGCCGAAAATACTGAGGTATTTTCGCCAAAAATATTAGTGTAAATGAGACGACCGCCGGCTGATTCTTCTGTAGTTTTCGTTTCGGTCCGAAAACATTGTGTTTTCGCCGAAAACTTCCTTCGGGCGGCATCAGTCGATTTGTTCTAACATTTTCGCCGAAAACCCTAGGTTATTTTCGCCGAAAATGTTAGTGTAAATGGGGGCAGACTTTGGTTCAACTTGATTGGCTCCTTGGATCGATTCCGGTGTGATTCCTCGAGGTTCCAATGCCTTAGACACGTCCTTGGTTACTTATTCGATGGCAAAAACCTGTGCTAACATAAAAACACTAGAAAACCATCAAATAGACCCGAAATGGGCCAAGGTAACACAAATGGCACGAGATAGGGCAATCGATTGAATATTCGTTATTCTACCCTAAAAACCATGTCTTAAGCAAAGAAATGTCGCTTAAATGAGGCTGATAATCACGTCAAATCGAGTGTCATCAAATACCCCACACTTAAGCTTTTGCTTGTCCTCAAGCAAACTGAATAGAAACGCTCATGTTCACAAATGATAAGATCGATTAAATTGGAGCTCAATCAAACACAATGAATTATTAGACAGATCGATCCTAGAACAAGAAACCCAACATGCATACAGATCAGCCAAACTACCTGGTCTCACTAATGAACTGCACACGACAAGTAATTAGCAACCAATTATGCACGAATTTGACCTGACCGACCAGACTCCTCACACAGGATATATATAGTACAATGGGAACTCTCGCTCTCTGTGTTTAAGGACGTGTTTCTGCTCTCAATCATTTTCTGTTACCGAATTCTGTCATAAGTTTGCATTTCGACTACATCTCCACCACTGTGACAACACGAGTATCTAGTCAAGAGGACTTCTCTGCTAGGACCGTAATGAATTCTACACTACTCGGGTTTATAATGAGATGGATGATGGGGATGTATGATGATGGCTTTGTGCGGTGTAGCTTTCGACTAACTTCCCTCGAATCTAATCCATGGCTTCCTACCGTCTAACCAAACACGGGTGGAATAATGAACGCTCATCCTATGATACCCTCAAGCAACCTAGCACTTATTCTTTTTCTTTACACGATTTTTTTCTTTCTTTTCAACTTTTCTTTTGACTTCGTTCTTCCATTTGTAGGGAGAAGAACGTTTTATTGAACTAGAAACTTGAAACTTTTCTGATTTTTCTTTTCTTCACTTTTTTTTCGAGATTTTCTTTCTTTTCTTACTTTATTATTTTCATTTGTGCCGATTTTCTTTTAGTTGCTAGAGGGATTTACACGTCTGGACATATTAGCTAAGACCACCTGTTTAATGGCTATAGGCAGGTTACCACAAATCGACTTCCGGTAGGTCAATCTAGAACTACAACCACAGGGGATCAACGGGGAATGAAGGAATGGGAAATGGCTGTAATGTATTATCGAACCGAAAGAACAGGCCAAGCTCAAGGGTTTAAACCTAATGGATTTATCGTTTGGTAGGCTATCTGGCTTAGTTGCTGAATCTAGGTGCCCCTATCCTTCTAGAACTCGTGTCATCGTGTGGTCTCGAGTAGGTCTCATGCAAATTCTAACTCATTCAAGTAAACAGAAAACCACTCAGAAAGAATTTAAATTGCAAGTTACGTGCAATGGATCAAAAGCTCACAGTTGGTTTGCTAGTCGGATTCGGTCATTTTTCATGCAATCAAGGCTACAAACTACAAGTGTGATTTTAAAAATTCTGTTCTGACCAGGCAATTTAGCATCAAAGTATACAAGTTGGTTCTCAAGTTCTAGGTTAAGCAGTCTAAGCATCATTATGAAAGTTTGAACAGCAACTTAACATCAAAAATCAAGAACTGAGCCATTCTAATGCTAGAGAGACTGGAATGGAATCACGAGGCACACAAAAACACAATTCAAGGGCAATAAAGTTCATGCAAGGTTCTCTAGCATCCTACCCCACACTTAAATCGTTTTGTGTCCTCGCAGGACTAAACTAGAGTAGAGATATACGAAGAACCTGGAATGAGATGGTCGGTGTAGTGGCTGAGCACGGATAGCCCGGAGCGGAGTGGAGTAGCTACTCGAATTCCTCTCATCAGTGCGGAGCATGTGCTGCTGGATAATAAGTCATCTGACGTCCTGAGTGGCGGTATCAAGTCGCGCCTTAGTCCTGCGCTTATGAGTGACATTCTTAAACCCAAAAACGAAACCAGATTAATTAACTAATAACCCACCCCACACTTAGTCGAAAAACTCAATTTCACAAGGAAATGAGGAAAACCGAGTGGGGGTAAGCAAAGTAAGTAACCGGTAATCACAATAAATCACAGAGCATGTATATGTCTAGCCGGAACGTTCATATCATAATTAGGGGTCAGAAGTCAAACCGACATTCAAAAAGTCAACATCATAGCACATTGAACCCTAATCATGGCAAGACTATCTCAAGGTGGGAAATGACGGCAGTGGCGATTTTTTTTAAAAGGGCGGCGGTTTCGAAAACAGAGAAAAGGGGATACTTTTCGGGTGAATGACGAAAATAGAAGGTGAGGAGAGAGAGAGAGGAAGATCGGATTTAAAATGGAGGATTGGCTGATTTTCAAAGGAATTTTCGACGAAAATAAAAGGGTGTTTTCGCCGAAAACAAACGTTCAAATGCACTGCCGGTTTTCAAAAGTAATTTCGCCGAAAATTCCCATATGTTTTCGCCAAAATTAAGGGTTAAAATCACTGTCGGTTTTCAAATAGGTTTTCACCGAAAACACTCAACTCTTCGAACCGAAAATATGAAACAGGAGACCGGGTTCGAAAATTCAAAAGGCGATTTCGCCGAAAATAGGGGTGATTTCGCCGAAAATTTTGAACTACTCGGGTGAAATATTTTCGCAAATCCGGCTAACTTCAGAAAATCACAGTTAAATCCACAAAAATCGGAACGACCTCAATCAACTTGCGACTGACACTACGACCTGCAGACGACATACGAAAAATAAGAAAACAAACAAACTGACACTTTTGGCTCCCCCGAACCGACTCTAAAACACTAAGGTTGATGAAAATAAAAAACGGACTCCAGCCGTGGGTTGCCTCCCACAAAGCGCTCTTGCTTAACGTCCTTGAGCCGGACGATACCTGGACGGTGTTAGGAGACATCCCAACTCAGGATTTCTCTTAGGCCCGAGCCGGAGTTCATGAAATATGGCCTTGGGGATCCTCCGGCAAGTGTGAACCTCTTCCCATTTGCGTGAATTAGCCTGGTTCGTTCTTCAGGAAGATGACCAGAATTTTTATAAGGCCTGAATAGTTCTTTCGAAGAAGCGTCCTTCAGAGGATCATTCTTCCCTGGTGGCTCGGTAGACGGGGGCTGAGCAATCGGCTTCCAAACCTCCTTCGTCTTCTCTTTATTTTCCTCCTTTATCTCGCCAGGATCTTTAACGTTTGGTGATTCATGAGGGGACGCCGTCGGATCCTCCTTCTTTCTCGGCCTCTGTGCCGGCAGCTCATTCTTCAGATTAGGGACCTGTCCGACACCTGGCAAGCAGATTTCTGCAGAAACTCTAGATTTTTCATTAGTAACAGAGTTGACCGAAGCCAACTCCATAGCTTCAACAGATAAGCAATGCATCTCTTCTTTGACTGGGACTTGCATACCATCCTTGAGGCAGAATGTCATGGTGTTCTTGCCGACCCTTAATGTCAACGAGCCATTCGGGACATTAATATTAATGCCGACTGTTGCCATAAACGATCGGCCTAGGAGAAGAGTGGCATCTTCCCCTCGGGTATCCATAATAATAAAATCAGCCAGAATAGTAAAGGGACCACAATTGACAACCACATCTTCTATCAATCCCCTAGGTAATTTCACAGATCTGTCGGCAAACACTAAATGCATGCTAATCGGTTTCAATTCTTCTAGGTTCAATTTCTCATATAAGCAGGTAGGCATGACATTAATGGAAGAACCTAGATCAATTAAACTACGATCAATTTTCACATTATTAATAGTGCAAGGCAAAGTGAAAGCACCGGGATCTCGACACTTAGCTGGGGGTGGTATGGGTGTCGCATGGCCCTGGATAGCAGAGCATTCTTCCTCGAGGGGGACGGGAGACAACTCTTTCTTCTTCTTGTTCTTCGCAGGATCCCTTGCGATTTTGTCAGCCTCCGGTATTACTTGGATAACATCAGTAACTGGTGTATTCATATTCGTGTTCTTCAAGTATCCATGCCACTTTCTGTACCGGGTATCATGATCTTTCTCCTTTGATTGTTCGGCCTTAGGAAACGGAATCCGAGGCTGATATGGAGGGAGAGGTGGCGCAGGTGCTGTCTTTGTCAGGGAAGGCGGGGCAGTCACCTCCTCTTCTTCTTCTCTATTCTCCTCCTCGATCTTTGGCTTGTCAATGGTTATAGCTTCGGGGATTATGGCTGGTTCAGGAGCTACAGTATCAGCTGATTGCTTGTCGCTTCTTGTGGAGACGGCCTTGACGTGCTCCCTCCTAATGGTAGAGTCGACTTGAACCGAGGATTGATTAACGAGGGGGCTACTAGTTATCAAGCTGACCATGTTATTTATCATGCTCTCCATTCGTTGACCTCGAGCTTCATGTTCTTGATTTATGGCGGCTTGAAGCTTGACTGTTTCTTCATATTTATCGAGCCTTTCCATGATCAGGTCGAGCGTCTTGGCTACCTCGATATCCCTTGTGTTCCTTGATGTAGATCTCTGAGGTTGATTTTGATAACTATCACCCAAGTACTGATTCTGACTCTGGTTGTATCCGAGGTTGTAAGGAGGACGCTCTTGGAAGCTTCCTTGTTGTTGAGGAGGTTGTCTGAACTGACGATAGTCGGGGTGGCCCTGTTGACTGTTGGTGAAGCCTTCATCAATAAAGTTCACTTCCTCTGAAGACCAGTTACCAAAAATCTTCTTCATTTCTTTCTGCACTTCAATCTTGATCTGATCTTCACGGCTTGGTCGGCTCTTAGCTGCTCCAAACTGTCTCTCCCAGCTTCTCGACTTAGATGCGCATTTTGCAAAGTGAAGAAGAGCAGCTTCCAGTGCAAGTGCGGTGTAATCTCCATCAGCTAAGGAGTTAACCCATTCAGATGACTCTTCGTTCATACCCAAGCAAATATCTCTGCTAGCTGCCTCTGAGTGAAACCATGATGAGGGCAGCTGTGGAGGAGTTCTTGGAATTCGTTCCAAGCATCATGTAAACTTACTCCCTCTCTCTGTCTGAACCTTGAGATGTTTTTCTTATAAGCAGTTGTTCTAGAAGGAGGGAAATATTCCTCTACGAATTCCTGAGCAAGAGTCTCCCAGTTAGTGTAGTAACCAGGTGGTTTACCAGTGAGCCACCTCTTAGCTGCACCTTTCAGAGAGAACGGGAAAGCTCTCAAGTAAAGAGTGTTCTTCTCGAGATTCCCATTCTTGAAAGTGTTGCAGAGATCAAGAAAATCTGCCAGATGCGTGCACGGATTGTCTAATGGCCTGCCTTCAAATTGTAAATCCCTAGAGATCATTTCCAGGAAGGGGATCTTGATCTCATAGTCAGGACCGTCTTCATCGCACGACACAAAGATGGAAGATCGACTGCTAGCAGCACTTGGCTTATTGTAATCCGCAAGACTCTTTTGAACAGCCATTGCGGTAGGGGGAGGTGGATCGGAAGTGATTTGATTCTGTACCTGCTATGATCTGCACGGGACAAAAACAAGCACAACCGGTGTAAAATCGAAGTGTGACGGGTAATGAAAGATGGAAAGTAGAAGAATAAAATGCCAACCCTTCTTTCAAACAATATAGAAGAGTCCCCGGCAACGGCACCAATTTGATAGCTGCAGTTTTAGTGGTATCAAATACTACCAAGCTAGAAGCTAGGGTAGATCGTATTCCACGGGGTTTCTTCCAATTGACTACTCAAAAAGTTGGTAATTCACTCAGGTTTAAACACTTTGTGCATGGTGTGAGTTCCACGACTTCTAGACTAAGATGCAGGAAAAATAAAACGAAATTAAAAGACAGAATGATTTGTAGGTTTAAACAGACAACAGACAAGCTTAGATTTTGAATCCCCCTTCGTTCACCAGAGCATTGGCAATCAACAAATAAGCGGTTTTCAATTCTCATTCAATCAATTTCTAAACACCACCATAACTCCTGACCCTTAGGTTTAAGACTGGCGAACGTTCGCTCTATCCGATCTAACTACCAAGATTAATTAGCCGCCCAGGTACGGTCACCTCTCGCAACGACTTAACTAACTGGTGCAATTACTAGTGATTTATGAGTTACTCTTGCAGTGGATTAACCCTAACCGGTTCCTATGAAAGGCACGCTCCAATTATAAGGTTAACTGGTTGAATTGATGTTCTAAAGTGAGGCGAGCGTTCGCTTCTATCCTCAGCTTAACAAGAATTTAATCTAGACGATCAAGAAAGACAAGTTTTTATGTTTAAAGCAGGGAAGCTGTCTGGCGACAAACCCTAGCTCACACAAACCCTAATCTAGGCGATCAGCCAGAAAAGAAACACAAGAACAACGAAACTAATCTAGGCGTCAACTAGACGAGAAACGCAGAACAACAATCAAGAACAAAACAACCATGCAAAGAGAAACTGATTGAACTTCGAATCTAATTACCGCCGATCCGTGACCGCTTTAAAGCCCTGGGTCACTTAGGGTTCATCTAATCTAAGCTCTACGAGTTCAGCTACTCATATCAGAAATAAGAGAATCGAAAACAAACAAGGAATACATCTCAGGTAGGAAGAACAGAGAAGAACTGTAAAACCTAATTTGACGAATCCGTGAAGCTTCAATCTCCGGTAATCTTCAACTTTAGCTCCAAGTCTCCGAGATGGAAGAGATGGCGTCACGATCTCTTTCCGGCTCTTCGAACTCTAAACTCTCTGCTCCAGAAC
Source organism: Linum lewisii (assembly GCA_034768395.1). Taxonomy (NCBI): domain Eukaryota; kingdom Viridiplantae; phylum Streptophyta; class Magnoliopsida; order Malpighiales; family Linaceae; genus Linum; species Linum lewisii. The sequence continues at coordinate 52,082,344 of CM068300.1, read as the reverse complement.
TCGGGAGAATTCTGAAACTAATTGGTATTATGTGATATATCTTCTGTTGGGCCGCCGGTTAAGAATTTATACTTAACCCTAAATTAGCCGGATCAGTTCAATATTTTCATCGAAAATACTGAGGTATTTTCGCCGAAAATATTAGTGTAAATGAGACGACCGCCGGCTGATTCTTCTGTAGTTTTCGTTTCGGTCCGAAAACATTGTGTTTTCGCCGAAAACTTCCTTCGGGCGGCATCAGTCGATTTGTTCTAACATTTTCGCCGAAAACCCTAGGTTATTTTCGCCGAAAATGTTAGTGTAAATGGGGGCAGACTTTGGTTCAACTTGATTGGCTCCTTGGATCGATTCCGGTGCGATTCCTCGAGGTTCCAATGCCTTAGACACGTCCTTGGTTACTTATTCGATGGCAAAAACCTGTGCTAACATAAAAACACTAGAAAACCATCAAATAGACCCGAAATGGGCCAAGGTAACACAAATGGAACGAGATAGGGAAATCGATTGAATATTCGTTATTCTACCCTAAAAACCATGTCTTAAGCAAAGAAATGTCGCTTAAATGAGGCTGATAATCACGTCAAATCGAGTGTCATCAAGTATTTTGAGTTTGAAAGATTGTTGTGGAGTTTGGGATTGCAGATTATGGATTGGGTACCGATTTTGCTATGGGCTGGACTGATGGATAGGTGATTGGGTCTTGTGGTTAGGCTTTTTGGTAGGGAAAACTATTTGTGGTTTGTTGGTTGAAGAGAGAAGAGAGATTAGGGTTAAACATCTTATACAGATGCAGGTTGACTACCTCGGTTTGGGACAGAAAAGTAGGAGAAGGACTCTGACCAGTCACTATCCGAGCAGGTTTGGAAAAGTGGGAAAAAATGCTTTGGGAAGCTAAAGTTTCGGACGGACCATTGGGCATTCGAAGTTCTCCTTCTTCCTTGTTAATCTCTTTGCCTTCCCTCTGACCCGTCGTCGGACTCTTTCGTCACCCTATATTACGTTTGTTGCCACCATCAACTCGCCTCTGCACTTCGACTCTCATATGACTCCCGAACTTGTTCAGATTCTTCTCGAAAATTTCTGGATTTTGAGCTCAAATTTTTCAATATGATATCGTGCGGCCCATCACCCCACAACAATAACAAAAATCTGGAATGTTTTCGTACACAAACTCAATCTGTTGAGCTATTCCGTTGACCGTCGGACATCGCAAACCCATCGGCAGAGGATTGTCGATCCAAATTCCAACTCTAATTCTCATGATGCTACTCCACTCAGCAAAGTTTTGGCTCTCCACATCTACCTCCAACAATCCATTGAACATACCCGTTATCATCAATATATTTTCATTACTTCGGAGATCCGGTGTTAATCCTTCAATCCTAACCTAAGTTGAGGTCGCCTGTATCTCCAATTCATCTGGTGATTTCGATCCCTCCCATCTTTTTAAGACAAAGTGAGATTGCATGATAGTCCAAGGGATTTCTTGCAGAATACGAACCTTATCGTCTTCCTCAAAGAAGGAGAAGAGAAACATATTTTGGCATTTTTGTGGCTTCACCCTCAAATCTCCCTTCAATTTCCATACTCGAAGGGCATTGTTATTCACTGCTGTCACCGAACATGGAATCTGGATTATAAATCTACCAACTAAAGATTTCCTAGCAAATCCTTGTTGTAACTCCACTTTCCCCTTTCAGTTCAAGGACAGGGTCATTACAACTCAATAGGGCAGTACTTCCAATGATTCTTTCCAATTCAGGGGATTCCTCCATGATACGAAGTTTATTAAAGAAGCTAAAAGCAAAGAGATCAGAAGAGAGGCAGAAGGGGGAACAGAGGTTCATGGAAATAAGAGGGAGAGAGGTAAGGGACGAGGGATGGAATCACGCGATCGGAAACCCACCAGAGAGGGAGAGAAAGAAAGAAAGGTAACGAATATGTTATTATTTTATTGTTCCTATTCTCAAATGCGATTGTATCAAAGACATGATTTAGATTCGCAAAAGTCATTCGTTGAGAAGATGTTGGAAACAATGATGGTTGGATGTTGGAATCTATTTGAATATATATCAATAGTCTAGAAGACTATATGTCATTTCTCAAAGAGAATGTATCCAACATATGCTACAAAATTTCTTCAAATCAAAGTAGCAAAACATGATTATGATTCATGTGAGAAAGATTGGTATTTGACGCAATACTTTGGAATATACTATTGCATTCCACGAGAATAAGTGTATCAAGATACACATGTTATCCAAACAAAAAGAATTCTCTTATATGTCTCAAATGTTGATGATCCATGAGACATACTATCATTCCTTGATAAAAATGTTTATAATCATATGTCCATAAAGTGACAATATCTATGTTCCCACAAGTAAACAAAAGAATACATTCATCTATGATTTCGATTATCATAAGAATGAGATTTCAAGTGTCTTTCATAAAACTTGAAAGAGAATGAATATAATCACATAAATGGTGATACAACTATCAAATTTGTTTGGATGATCATAGCCTAAATGACACTATTATGATTCCATATATTGGGTAATGAATGATATATATAATTGAGTGTCAATGGTCCAAAATACAGTATCGCATTCCATGAAGTGAATGTATAAGATACTATTACAATCCATGATGTGAATGTATTAAGTGACCTCATATAAAAAAAACTATTCCAAAGGAATGCATCAAATCACATTTGTTATATCATTTCAAAAAGTGAATATAACATGACATTGATCATTATTTATATATGCAAACAATATTTTGTTTGGATGGTCATAATGTAAGGCAAATTACAAAGAGAGTATATTCTAAATGGAAGTTGAAAATGCTTGATGAATAAAGTGATAAAATTCAACATCTATTAAGGAGTATGCAATGCTTCTAATGAAATAAGAATTGTTCTTACATCCTATCAGTTGTACAATTACAAATGGTGGATCGAATTACTATCGATTATTCACAAAATATCAGTGTTGTCATGACCGGACCGGACCGGCCGGTCCGACCGGTAAAACCATGAACCGGTGCCAAATCCGGTCCGGTCGGCCCCTAAATCACCACCGGCTGAATAAGCTTCTGAAATCCGGTCGAACCGGAAAAACCGGTGAAACCGGTCGACCCGGCATTGGCGGTTTTGATCGGTCGGGTAGAATTAAAAAAAAATCATAGTCATCATCCGCCGTCGCCTTTTCTCTCTGCCTCTCTCTCTCTCGCACACTCCGCCGTCGCCTTTTCTGATTTCTCCAGCCGGTAGTGAATTAAAAATTGAAACCAGAAATCTCGAACCAATATTAACTAAGGTAGGAGTGGGATTATGATTAGATCTGAGAATTGATTTCCTTGTAGATTTAGAATGAGATGTGGGATTAGGAGATGAGGAAAATGAGTTCTTGGAGAAGAAAAAGAAGTAGATGGAAATAGGAGAAGAGGAAGATTGATTTATGGGAGAAGATGAGTTAATGGGAGAACAGGGAGAAAGTTTCACGGGAGAAAGAGAGAGAAGAAGATGTTCATTGGAGATGAGTGAAGAGGAGGAAGAAAATGGGAGGTAGAGAGAGAGAAAGAGAATATGAAAAGTTGAGTCGGCGGCTGCATACGTTTCATTTAGGGTTAGGATTTTTAAGAATTTTATATCTAGTTGGTATTATTGCAGTTTGGTACCTATATTATTCTTGTAAAAAAAAAGTACCTATATTATAGGTAAATGATCAAAGAGTTACATTATTTTCAAAAATAATAGTAATACCGGTTTTAACACCGGGTTTTACGGTCTGATCCCGGTCGGACCTTAAACCCTTAAACCTTTCGCTGGACCAGTTCGATGTCCGGTCCGGTCTTGACAACTGCAAAATATCATTTTTACTGATTGTGAAGAGAACAGTCGCCACCTATTTGTGATATCGATAATTGAAAATTTCAATATTTTATTTCTCATTTTAAATGAGATTCTTTACAAGCACTAAATACTTCTTTTATAATATGGCAAAGAAAATATCCAAAACTAATACTAGAAAGAGCTTATGTATAATATATTACATCCTCAAAACTTGTTACATAGAGGAAAGAGATTCCATATTGATGGTGCATTATATTCTACAAAATTGTGTATGAATAGATTAAGTTAATGAGATATCACATTAATGAATATCATATTATGAAAATAAAGACAAGAATAATGAATATATGCTCATCACATTCACATATATAGATTATGATTGTGATGACCATATATTCACATAAAGAGAAACAAGAAACCAAATTTAGTTGTCTCGCTAACTAACTGATCTTAAAAACATGAAACAAAAAAGCTTGTTGATAAACTAATCTTAAAAACAGCAAATGGTTGAATTAACCAACTAAATCGCATACAATAACGCAATTTACTTCCAGGACAAATGAAAAGGATCCACATTTAGAGCAGTAATAATTGACCCTTTTCCCATTAACTGGAGAAACCCACATCAACCCAATGAGCATCAGGAAACACGAGGGTGAACTAAAGGCCGGGGGAAACATTTACTAACCCGTAAAGAAATGAATCTCCAGTGACTCGCATGATCAATCACTTCATCGTTAAGAAGAAGAGACAAAGGAATTACTATCACCGATAAAAGAAAAAAGGAGAGTGATGAAGAGGCGGTGCTGGATGCAATTTTTTTACTTAAAATACCTCGCATATCGCTATTTTTTTTTTTAAATGAGTCACATTGACCACTCAATTTTTTTTGGTTATCAAGTACCACTAAACTCACATTAGTATTCATGAAATACGAGATATGCATAGTGTTATGAATAATAGTATATGTAGTGAATGTCTATTGGATGATACCTTCACATAAGATGTTTCCTTAACATTGATCATATGAATCAGTGTCTTCCATGACCCATTCTTCTTCATTAATGTGTAATTATATGAGCCCATTTATGACTCATTATTCTTTCTATTCATGTGTAATTACATTAGCATATATGAGTTATGTATTGTGTACCTATAAATAGAACACATTATTGTATCAAATTTGGATGAATAATTCCTACCAAAAAAAAATTGGATGAATAAGAAGAAACAATTCTCCCCTCTTTTTCTCTTGTGTTTTCTCTCTACTTCATAGTCCATAGTTCTTTTTTTTCGTTAAGACTGCTGGATTTCATAAATCGTCAAAATCCTTCCAACCAGAAGTGAGAAGCAAAAACATGTTCAGAAGTACACCCCCATACGAGCCAAAATAAAAGAAAACAGAAACAAAAGCCACAACAACAGTCAGAAGGGGGTTACAACTTGCAAACTCAGTTAGGCCTTGGCGCGCCTATTCTCTCCTGGTTGGCTATGTCGTGCGCCTATCTAACTTCAGTCCTTCGGCCGTGCATGATTGAGATATGTGGGATTTGTCTCATGAGAATCTCAATATTGACTATGATTGCTGCAATTTTCCATGACCACTCTTCCATTGGTGCCTTAATCGCTTGAACAACGTCCAAATAATCTGATATGATCACTACCTTAGTCTCCATCTCCTTAGCCATCTAGACTGCCTTCAACATAGCATAGGCTTCCGCAACGCACAGAGCTCTGCAAAAGAAAGATCTTGTTGTAGTGTCGATAACACGGCCGTTAGAGTCCTTTACAACAACTCCAAATCCTGCCTTTTGGATGTCTTCCTGATAGGAACCATCAAATAGAACTGTTATGTGGATGTTTGGTGGCAGTGGCACATGATCATTGTTTCTCGTATCTGAGCTGGGATTGATCGGGTTCGTAGCGTTCCCCATCGATTTCCAAGCCTTCTCATCGTTCCCTTACATTGATGCCACTTGCTACTTCATTTCTAAACAAAAATTTGTTTCGTTGTTTCCATAAGTTCCAGCAGCAAGCTATCCTTCTGATAACTTCGGACACCTGGTATGTGTTCTTGGCCCTCATAAGCCACTTCTTAAAGGTATTGCCAGGTCAGACTCCATTACATTATGGCAATACAGCATTCCACACATCGCCTAGACTTTGACAATAGAAAATCATGTGTTCCGTCGCCTCTTGAACAGATTCTTTTTCGTTGGCAGGGTGTTCTGACAGGTTTTCCACATAAACAATTTTTACATTTTCAGTATGTTTAAGCCGCATAGCCATTTCCATTCTTCTTCCTCCCTTTGTTCCACTTAATCTCTCGAATTTGCATTCCCGTTCTTGAGGAGCTAGTAGCAGGATTTGATGGAGAATCACCCTTCTTTATCTCTATGCCAAATCCACCTGTCATTCATTATCCTCGGTCCTATCGGGATCTTACATATCTCTGTTACCATATCCTCAAGGAAGATTGATCTTAGATTTGTTATATCCCAACACCTAAGAGATTGGTTAACATAGTTTGCAACTCTGCAATTTCCCATCGTGCTTGGATGGCATCTGAAATCGTCATTTCTAGGGAACCACGACTCATCCAGCATCGTCATTTCCCCATTCCCAATATTTTTCCTTATCCCTTGGATTAGGGCTTTCCGTCCTTTGATTATACTTCCCCAAATCTAGGATGATCTTCGACTTTGTGGGACATAGATAAAGTCGTCATTAGGAAAATATATTGCTCTTAGGAGTCTTACCCATAAGGCTTTAGGCTGTTGAATAATCTTCCAGGTCAATTTCGCAAGGAAGGCTAGATTGAACTCATTGAAGCTCTGGAACCCCAAGCCTCGTTTCCATTTTGCATTTGCGAGTTTGTCTATTGAACACTAGTGAATCGTTTTCCGTCTCACATCTCCTGCCACCAGAATCGAGCCACAATTGCATCCATTTTTTGTAGCATTTTGTTTGGCAGCAGAAATACAGAAAACAGATAGCTTGGGATAGCTTGTAGTACGGCTTTAGCCATAACCTCCCTTCCGCCCGCCGACAGTTATACACTCTTCCACCCCTCTGCTTTTGCTATCAGTCTTTCCGTCATGTAGTTGAACGTTTCCTCCTTAAATTGTCCCCACTCCACCGGGAGACCCAAATAGCTTCCCATGGAGATACTTCTGTTGACCTCAAACTTCTGGGCTATTTCTTCCTTTCTCTCATCTGGCATGTTACTTAAGAAGAGAATGGCTGATTTATCTCTATTTATGCTCTGCCCCGAAAGTCTACAATATAGATCAATGACATTCCCAATTGCCTCCACTTCCTTTCTGTTTGCTTTTCCAAATATCACCGTGTCGTCAGCGAATAGACCATGCATCAAGATCGGACATCAAGGTTAATCTTTATGCCTGTGATCCATCCTCGTTGTACTTCCCGATCTATCAAGAACAGCATAGCATTGGAGACAACTATGAATAAGAAAGGAGATAGTGGATCTCCTTGCCTCACTCCCCTTGTTGGTTTGAATATCGCTCCACTTTGTCCATTCACTAGAACTGAGAACCTGACTGAGATGATGATCTGGTGGATCCATCGTAACCAATTTGCCCCAAATCCTATCTTCTCCATGGTAATAAGCAAGAAGCTCCAGTCAACTCTGTCATATGCTTTTTGCATATCCAGTTTCAGCAATAAATCATAGTTCTTCCCCTTTTTCATATTCTTCAGTTTGTGTAATACTTCATGCACCACTATGATGCTGTCATGGATTACTCGATTCCGCACACGAGAAAATTAAAAACCACGAATTGACATTTTTGTCTCCCCAAGAAATCGACTCAACAAATTCAAAACTGATTCCAGCCGTGGGTTACCCTCCCACGAAGCGCTCTCGTTTAACGTCCTTGAGCTAGACGATACCTGGTTGGAGATCAAGAGGCGTCCCAACTCAGAACTTCCTTTACGCTTGCATCGGAATCCATAAAGTAAAGCTTCAGTGTACCTCCTTGCAAGAGAAATCGTCTCCCATTGGCGTGGGTTAGTTGAGTTCTACCGTCGGAGAGGGTCCTGGTGATCTTGAATGGACCGAACAGATCCTTCAGGTGTACGATTTTGTCTGTTGGCTTGGCGGATGATGGAGTATCAATTTTCTTCCAAACTACTTTTTTTTTCACTTTGCACTCCACCTTCACTTCTCCATGATCTTGAGCTCATCGAGTTCCAGCAATGGGTGCCTCCGGCTTCTCTTTCTTCCTTGTCTTCTGTGCTTGAGCCTCATTCTTTGGGTGGAGAACTTGCTTAGTTCCTGTCATACACGTCTTTGGAGGAACGCTAGAGTTGTCATTAGTACTAGAGTTGGCCAAGACCAACTCCACAGTATGAATTGATAAACAATGTGCATCTTCCTTAGCAGAATATTTCATACCATCCTTGAGGTGGAACGTCACACTATCCTTTCCGACCCTCAAAGTCAACGAGCCATGTTGGACATCGATGGTCGCGCTGGCCGTTGCCAGAAACGGTCGGTCTAGGAGGAGGGTAACATCTACCTCTCGGTATCCATAAATGGACCACATCGGACAACCAGATCTTCTATTATTCCCCTAGGTGTTTTAATAGATCTACCAGCTAATACCAATTGTAAACTAATCGGCTTCAGTTCACCTAAATTAAATTTTTCATAAATACATGTAGGCATGACAGTGAGAGAAGCACCTAAATCAGCTAAGCTACAATCAATTTTCAAACCATTAATGATGCATGGTAAAGTGAAAGAACCGGGATCGCGACACTTAGCTGGGAGAGGTATAAATGGTGTCTAGTAGAGGACGGCGGAACATTCTTCATTAAGGGAGAAGGAAGACGCCTCTCCCTTCTTCTTGTTCTCCGTAGGATCCTTCATGACTTTTTCGAGCTGAGGTTTCGTCTCTATGGCATCAATCTGTGGTATCTTGAGCATCGTGTTCTCCAAGTATCCATACCACTTCTTGAATTTGGGGTCGAAGGCCTTTGACTTCATTGCCTGAGAAAACGGGATCCTAGGCTGATATGGGCGGAGAGGTGGCGCAGGAGCTGGTGTTGGAGGAGGCGGGTTAGTCACCTCCTCCTCTTCTTTTGTATCTTCTTCCTCTGTCTCTAGCATGTTAATGGCTATGTCATCAGGAACCATGACTCGATCGGGAGCTGTCAGACCAGCTAGTTGCTTGCCATTTCTTGTCGAGATGTCCTTGATATGCTCGTTCCTTGGGTTCGACTCTGTTTGGCCCAGTAACTGACCATGAGGCGACCACTGGAGAGGAGACTGACGATGTTGTTGAGCTGGTCTTCCATCCTCTGACCTTGAACTATCTGGCCTTGATTCAAGGCGGCTTAAGCTTTGAACTGCGCATCATGGTCGTCAAGTCTTGTCTTGATTAGGTCGAGCTTCTTATCTATCTCGCTCTCCCTAGTGTTTTGTGGTGTGGACCCTTGAGGTTGTTGTCCTCCGCTAAATCTAGGTGGTCCTTGGTAACTGTTGTTGAAGTACTGATTCTGGATATTGCCAAGTGTTGTACCATAATTACAAGGCTCCACTTGGTTGATTACTCGGCTTCTGCTGTTGAAATGACCCAGATGGTCGATTATTCTGATTCTGATTCATGCTGGAATTGTATGGGGGGCATTCTTGGAAGCTTCCTTGTTGATGCTCTTGTTGAGGTTGTCTGAATTGACAGTAGTCGTAGTAGCTTTGTTGATTATTGGTGAAGCCTTGACCAACAAAATTCACTTCATCTACAGACCAAACATCTGCTTTACCGAAGTCCTGATAACTTCCTCCATTGTGAACACATGCTCCACATCATTCACAATCAGCCACAAAGACAGAAGCTGAAGGAGGATTGATGGGTGCACCAGCTTTCTTCATGTGTTTCTAAACTTCTGCCTTGATCTATTCTTCAAGGCCTAACTAGCTCTTGCTTGCTTCGAATTGTCTCTCCCAGTTTCTGGACTTGGAAGCACAGCTAACAAACTGAAGTAGAGCAGCTTCGCATGTGAGGGTGGTGCAATCTCCTTCACCCAAGGAGTTGACCCACGTTGCCGATTCATCATTCATTCCTCGAGCAAAAATCTCAGCTAGTTGTCTTTGCTCGAAACCGTGATGTGGACAGTTGTAGAGAAGTTCTTGGAATTCATTCCAAACATCATATAAGCTAACTCAATCCTTCTGTCTGAACCTGGCAATGCTGTCTTTGTAGGTCGTGGTTTTGGATGGAGGGAAGTATTCCTCCACGAAGTTTTGGGTAAGAGTATCCCAATTGGTGTAGTGACTGGGTAGCTTGCTGTTAAGCCACCTCTTAGCGATGCCTCAGAGTGAGATTGGGAATGCTCGCAAGCATAGAGTGTTCTTGTCGAAGTTCCCACTCTTGAAGGTCTCGCATATGGAAAGGAAGTCCGCCAGATGAGTGCATGGGTTGTCATGCGGCTTCCCTTCAAACTAGACATTCCTAGAGATCATTCCCAAGAAGGGGATTTTGATCTCATAGTCAGGATCTGCATCATTGACTGGTACAGCGATGCTTGACCGGACACTAGTCGCGCCCGGCTTGTTGTAATCTGCCATGGTGCATGGTGGTGGCAGATTCATCCTGGGAGATGGTGGTGGTGAGTATGAATGAATGGAAGGTGTAGGTGAAGAAGAGGAGTTCTCTTTCAACTCCTCAACTTTGATGGGGGTAGAGGATGAGGTGGATCGATTATCACTTGCTTCTTCACTTGTTGTTGCTTTATCGGTAAAGAACTGCCTGGGATGTCTGAGCTCTTAGTCTTGACAGATTTGAGCTGAGAACGAGTAGTTGGACAGTTCATATATCTGTATTCAACCTGCAAGTCAACGAAAACAAGAACAACTAGTGTAAAATTGAAGTGTGATGGAAAATGGTAAGATGGAAAGTAGAAGAATAAATGCCAACTCTTTATTCAAACAATTAAGAAGAGTCCCCGACAACGACGCCAATTTGATAACTGTAAAACAGTGGTCAAATAACTACCCTACTAAATCAAGGTAGATCGTATTCCACGGGTTTCTTCAAATTGTTTACTCAAAGAAGCTGGCAAAAATTCAGGTTTAAAAATCAAGTTGCATGGTGTGAGTTCCACGACTTCTAAACTATTATGCGAGAAAATTGAAATTGAATTAATAGACAGATTGATTGATTAAGGTTTGAAACGATTGACAGACAAAAGCTTAGACTCGAATTCCCCTAAGATTACCAGGACATTGGCGATCACAAAACAGACGACTTTCAATCATAATTCATTCAGTTCTTAGACACTGTCATAGCTCCTTACCCTTAGGTCTAAGTCCGCGAACGTTCGCTCTATCAAAACTAACTACCAAGATTAATTAATCGTCCGTGCGTTCACTTCTGCAACGGATAACTAACTTGTGCACCTAATTGATTTTCATGAGCTTTTCTAGAAACAGATTAACCATAACGGTTCCTACGAAAGGCATAATCCATTGAATAGGTTAATTAATTGATTTTATGTTCTAAAACAAGACGAACGTTCGCCAACCATCCTTATTTGAACAAGAAACTAATCTAGGTGATCAAGGTAGAAAAGAAACACAGATTAAGAACAAACCAATTATGAACGACTATGTTATTATTTTATTGTTCCTATTCTCAAATGCGATTGTATCAAAGACATGATTTAGATTCACAAAAGTCATTCGTTGAGATGATGTTTGAAACAATGATGGTTGGATGTTGGAATGTATTTGAATATATATCAATAGTCTAGAAGATTATATGTCATTTCTCAAAGAGAATGTATCCAACATATGCTACAAAATTTCTTCAAATCAAAGTAGCAAAACATGATTATGATCATGTGAGAAAGATTGGTATTTGACCCAATACTTTGGAATATACTATTACATTCCATGAGAATAAGTGTACCAAGATACACATGTTATCCAAACAAAAAAGATTCTCTTATATGTCTCAAATGTTGATGATCCATAAGGCATAATATCATTCCTTGATAAGAATGGTTATAATCATATGTCCATAAAGTGACAATATCTATGTTCCCACAAGTAAACAAAAGAATACATTCATTTATGATTTCGATGATCATAAGAATGAGATTTCAAGTGTCTTTCACAAAACTTGAAAGAGAAAATGAATATGATCACATAAATGGTGATACAACTATCAAATTTGTTTGGATGATCATAGCCCAAATGACATTATTATGATTCCATATATTGGGTAATGAATGATATATATAATTGAGTGTCAATGGTCCAGAATACAGTATTATATTCCATGAAGTGAATGTATAAGATACTAGTACAATCCATTATGTGAATATATTAAGAGACTTGATATCAAAAGAACTATTCCAAAGGAATGCATCAAATTACATATGTTATATGTTTGTGAATGTATTAAGAGACCTGATATCAAAAGAACTATTCCAAAGGAATGCATCAAATTACATATGTTATATGATTTCAAAAAGTGAATATGAAATGACATGATCATTATTTATATATGCAAACAATATTTTGTTTGGATGGTCATAATGTAAGGCAAATTACAAAGAGAGTATATTCCAAATGGAAGTTGAAAATGCTTGATGAATAAAGTGATAAAATTCAACATCTATTAAGGAGTATGCAATGCTTCTAATGAAATAAGAATTGTTCTTACATCCTATCAGCTGTACAATTACAAATGTTGGATCGAATTACTATCGATTATTCACAAAATATCATCTTTACTGATTGTGCAGAGAACAGTCGCCACCTATTTGTGATATCGATAATTGAAAATTGCGATATTTTATTTCTCATTTGAAATGAGATTCTTTACAAGCACTAAATACTTTTTTTATAATATGGCAAAGAAAAGATCCAAAACTATACTAGAAAGAGCTTATGTGTAATATATTACATCCTCAAAACTTGTTACATAGAGGAAAGAGATTCCATATTGATGGTGCATTATATTCTACAAAATTGTGTATGAATAGATTAAGTTAATGAGATATCACATTAATGGATATCATATTACGAAAATAAAGACAAGAATAATGAATATATGCTCATCACATTCCCATATATAGATTATGATGACAATTTGTCATCACATTGAAGCTCCTAGAAAATTATTTGGCCGGTTAGACCATCCCGGTTCTAAAATTATGCGAATTGAGAATATGTGTGATTAATTTTGAAACATTCCACACACATCAATCTAAGTTGATTATTGGATAATTATTGACAAAGTAAGTAATGAATCGCTTACATAAAGAATTAAGGGTGATATTTAGATCTATACGATACACCCAACGTATGATTCGTTTAGTTGTTTTCTACTTTTAATCGATGTATCAACGAGACATTCACATGTGTCTGGATTATATACTCACAACCTACAATTCACGAGATTATAAGCTCGATTATTTCGATTATGAACATCATGATTATTCAATAAGTAAAATATATCATTGAGAATGAATATTCTCGTTATCTTATATATGTGTTTCTCTAGGTGAAAAACATAAATTCTCATTATGTCAAAGAGTTATGATAAGTTTCCCCGTTATAATTGGTTTTGGGTCAAAACCTCATATTTCTCGTATAAGAATATTTGGATGTAATACATATATCTCAATTGCTCCACCACAATTCATTAAGGGGTCGTTTGGTTGGATTAACAAGTTTGAGATGAAATATATGAAACTATATGATTGCATTCACTTGCAAATTGTGCATATCTCAAACATGATTGTTGTTTATCAACAAAGATACACTACTGAAGTGTTAAAAATTCTGATATGGATATATATTATCCATAACTACCTTGATGGTAGTAAAATCTACATGTAAATAGATGTCTATATAGATATCGATAAAGTAATGAAGAAACACTATGTCCTAAAGTATTATATCTGAGTGCAATAAGATCATTCATGAATCTTGCTAGTCTTATAAGACTTGATCACTACAAAAAAAAATTGATCTTTAGTTACTGCAAAATTACAACGACATGAAAATGCAGTAGCAAATAGTTGATATTTGCTATGACAATCACTATTTCATGTAGTAATTTTCTATTTGCATCCCTGTCGCAAATAGTGGTGTGGCTAATAGTATTTGCTACTGCAAATTACTATATGAAATAGTGATTGGCGTAGCAAATATCAACTATTTGCTACTGCATTTTCACGATGTTGCAATTTTGTAGTAGCTAAAGGTAAATTTTTTTGTAGTGGATTCATCTATCAGTTAATATTTTGACAAGATTATACTCTACTCTCACTCAATAACATTGAGATCAAATTAAAGCATATACTATGTTAATGTTCAAATAACATAAGATTTTCAAGTTATTTTATTTGAGCATATTGAAGACATGTCAATGAGTTACTTGGTCTTTGACTATCGATATGATCTTCGTGTTGGTCAATTACATGGTTTTTCCCATTGGGTTTTACTGGTAAGGTTTTTAACAAGGTAATATGTGATAGTGTATTTTAAGAATAATATATATTTCCCAATGCATGTATTATTCTTCTATTCACTACAACAAAAACAAGCTTTTGTAACCTTTTAATGTGTCGCTAAAAAGGTAAATAATGTCGCTTAAAGTTTTCACCGACGTTTTGTCCAAGTGTCGTAATAATGTCGCTTAAACCAGTGTCGCTTTATGTTTTTGTGACGCTTACAATAAATGTTGGTGAGTATTTTTTGCGACATTTATATGTGTCACAAAATGTTGTAACGCTTATATATGTTACTTAAATGTATATATTTCATTGAACACCGTCTCCAACAGCCTCCCTCCAACCCACCAGGTAGTCCTCCACCACCGAACCTTTAGTCATTGTCTGTCGCTAACCACTAGCCACCAGGTAGTCCTCGACCGCCGAACCGTTAGCCATTGTCTCTCGCTAACCACCTCTTATCATGTGCCATCAAACCTTGGATAGCGTCTCCAACGGCCTTCCCTCCAACCACCAAGTAGTCCTCCACCGCCGAACTTTTAGCCATTGTCTCTCGCTAACACTGGCCCCCGGGTAGTCCTCCACCGCGCCCCACCAACTACTTTCTCTTGTTGAGCACTTGGAAAAGAATGTTTACTATTTGTTGATGTTGGGATTTGAACCCTTGACATCAATGTTATAAAATTGAGCCCTTACCATTATGCCACATATCATAATTGTTTTTTATATAGCATATTTATTTAATTTGTTTAAGGGTGTTTGCACATGAGTGTATATAATTTGTATCTATATTTCTACAAAAAATGTGTATCTATATGATTACAACAAGTGTGTATGCATGCACCGTCTACAAAAGGTGAATATGTGTAAAATCACGTTCAAAAGGACCTTCATAACTTGCATTATACTCGTGTATACGAAATGTGTACATGAATATGAAAAGTATTACATGAGTACAAAGAGATTTACACGTTAAATTTTATTTCATTTAAATTCGACCTTTACAGATAAAAATAACAAAAACTTAGATGGGTGAGTATAAAATGCTTTTTCTAAACTATACTATGAATATTGAAATGACATTTATGTTAGATAGAATGCACCAAACTTAAATATATGTTTTTAACTTAAAATATATATCTAATAATATAGTAACATAAAAAAATGTCATTGATTTATGTCGCTAAAAATTATAATTTTGTGACATTTACTCAAAATGTCGCAAGAGTTACAAAATATAGCATTTTTAGCGACGTTTAATGAAATTGTCGTTATAGATTACTCAACAAATGTCGCAAAAGCTTGTTTTTGTTGTAGTGATTCAATTTTTCCTTGTAAAGTTTTAACCGAGATATCATTAACCAATGAACATTCAAGGGAGAGTGTTATGAATAATATTATATGTAGTGAATGTCCATAGGATGATACCTTCACATAAGATGCTTCCTTAACATTGATCATATGAATCAATGTCTTCCATGACCCATTCTTCTCCATTCATGTGTAATTATATGAGCCCATACATGACTCATGATTCTTTTCATTCATGTGTAATTACATTAGCATATATGAGTTATGTATTGTGTACCTATAAATAGAACACATCATTGTATCAATTTTGGCTGAATAAGAAGAAACAATTCTCCCATCTTTCCCTCTTGTGTTTTCTCTCCACTTCATAGTTCATAATTCTCCATCAGTTTCATAACATATAGTAAGAAATCGTATTGATTTCTTATATAAGAAATCCATTATGAGCCGTTAGATTTCAAAGATTTGATATAATGATTGGTACATTTTATTATTAAAAAGGGTAAAATGATATGAATAGAAAACTTTAGAAACCGCCATGAATATTAGTAGGATGTTTAATCATTGGCCATAAAATCCTAACTATATGAATACTAGTTTTGTTTCCGGCCCGTTGGCCGGAATTGTAATAAGTGATTTGGGTCAATGTTAAGTAAATGAAATAATAATATAATTAAAATTATACATTAAATATTATTTACTTTCAAAAGATAAAAGATCGATAAATGAGTAGGATAAGACATTTACATTGTGGTTGAAGGTATAAGAGACTATTTTGGGATTACCTACAAATGTGTCTACTTGATGATGTGAATATCAGAATAAATAAATGTTGAAAGTGAATTATTATCTAATTGTTCAAAAATTATTTAATATTGTAAAAACATATACATCCACCACATTTTATAATATATATTATATATATATTATATATATATATATATAATATATATCTTCTAATACATTAAAGCATTTTCGCTTTTTTTCAGTTGACACGTCAGCGTTTTGGGGATTTTAGAGCTTCTCCTTCATTCTAGGAATGAGGGTATTTTGGATAAAAATTGATTTTGGCAAACAAAATTTTTTGATTCTTTTCTCACGAACAAGGATCGAACTCTCAACCTCATGTTTAAGAGACAAAGTGAACAACCAACAATGTCACACCTATTGATTGGAGTAGTTTACTATTTAATCAAAGAAAATTTGCAGTGTTTTCAACGTAACAACAATAAAGCATAATTATAATACTTTTATTTATTATATTCCAACAATTGATAACAAATTTATAATTTTTTACCAACATATGAATTAAATTATTATATATTAAAAAGTAGAAAAAATTCAACCACACTTCTAAGTAATCTAAATAAAAATAAAAATAAATATTTTTTGGTAAAATATTAACACAAAAAATCGGCCAATGGGCTGTCTACAGTTATTTTTTAATTCTTTGGCAGGTATACCTTTAATTTTTTTAAATATCTTTAGTTTTTTAAATTTCAAATTATATTTTCTATTACATATCAACAATGACGTGGTAAAATTGCCAAAAAAAATACACCGCTGACGTTAGTAGGACTGCTCCGAACCCGTATTAAAGTAATGAGTTCACTTTGTAAAGAATTTAAAATTTAGGAGGTACGAAGACACTCGACTGAGTTTGGAGGGGATAGGAAGCCCCGTGGCCAACTCGAAGGGGTTGTGTCCAGACGTACTAAATATTTAATGTTTTAAATATTTATCTTATGTCCCTTTGTTGGTTCTTCCTCCTTCCTTGGGGTACTGGATGTTCGGCCTTCTTACTTCAATATATACATACATAACACATTCAGATCAAAAAAAAAAATATTTATCTTATGTTGAAGTCGGCCAACAGGCCGCGACTAATCTAGTATAAATATATATATAAATATATATATATATATATATATATTCTCTCCTCTCCTTCAATTTCAAATTCAACCAATAACTGTCCTAAAAATAATGCAGCCACATTTTTTTTCTGCCAAAAAAATAATGGGTGGGGTAGTTTCAAAATCAAGGTTTTAAATTTTATTGTTAACCATTACAAAGAAAAAATTTATTCAACAAATATCTTGGAAATGAATCAATACTTTCACCCATTCTCATTTTTTTCACCTAAAATTCAATCTTATACCACATCATCTAAACAGTAATTTTAAAATGACACATCAATTAAAAAATGATTCACTACCCAACATCTAAAAACTAAATTCAACCCGATCCAATCTAACTCAACCAACTATGATTGATCTAACTCAATAAGAAAACCATACATTTTGTTCCAAACAAAGCTCTCCCTCTCACCCTATAAAATATATTATTATTTTTTTTGGTGTAAAATATTATGACATCAAACAGAATCCACACTAATTACACAATTCAATCATCCAACTAATTACTTTTGCCGCCCTTTGAGACTTTCTCACATGGGTAGCAACAAAGGCTCGAACTTCGTTTTGTCTCAGTAGTACAAATAAGAAAAAAATCAAACATAACAGAGAAGTACAAAAAAGATAGTTTATCGCTAAAATCTCTTATACGACGAACATACCAACAAAGACACAACTTCAACTTTACTATCTACATACGATTCCTAGGTCCTCCTACATTGGCAACATCTTCTTCTTCATCTACCATCGTAGGTAGTTACAACATACATGTATGCCTCTTGAATCTCTTGATATCAGAAGCTTCACCCTCTAAAAATTCAAATGTACATGTAAATAAATGAAAAAAACTATCCAAATTTAAGTTACGTGAAGAGATCTTCTCCAATTAATTAATGAAACAAATTAAAATAAGACAAAGATGACGATGACAAACCTCCTTCTAGATGAGCTTGGTGATCATTTCCCATGAGCGGTGATGTCGTCACGGTAGTAGTCATATTTATATCAAGGAGGAAGAGAATTGAGATTGCTCACAATGAGCTATGTGTGGCTTTGTCTATCACAATCATATAAGAATATTAGTAGTTCATATATACTTCTGAAACTCTTGACTCCATTATCGGCTAACGAGTGAAAAAAGTGAAAGGAACAATGTTAACATCTTCACTTGTTTTCCTCTAACCATTAACTACTAATTGTAGTACTATGAAGTTTTTAAAAAAATAGTATTGTTGAAGAGACGAAGAAGTAGTATAGGTGTATAGGTATAGAGAAAAGAATTGGAGAAGTTACAGGAAAAGTCTAAAGGAAGTTGAGGGAATACCATAAGTAGATTCCGTAAATCTAGAGGATGTGGTGTCGTGAGTTTAATTAACATAAATGTTTGACAAAAAATAATTAAAATAAATGTTATATGAAATAAAAAAATTAATTGGTGGAGAATCCACACTTAAGGATAATCTAGTACTTACCCCGTTGGTCGATTTAGATGTCTATTTTTTTGCATAATTAATTTATATGAAAGAATTGTGTTTTTTTCTCATCTAGTTTAATTTTAGTTTTTATATTCATCTATGAAGTAAAAATGAACTAATAAAATATAAAAACTATAATTGATTGTACGTCCAAATGAGAATTTGAGATCATTATCTCATATTGTAAATAATCTAGGATATAAGATGTTAAATTTTATTAGGTGAATTTTAAACAATGCCCAAATCAACCTCTCATTATTTTTTAAAAATTAGTGAGAAGTTGAGATATCTTTAATTTACTCCCTACAACCTGATTTGTCATAGTGATACTTACTAAGTCGTTATATTTTTATATATCATAATAATATAAAACAACCATCTTATGCGGACTAATAAATTTTTAATAAATTCTTAGCTAATGTATTTCTTCTCAATTGTTTTTTTTTCAAAGCACATTAAAGATATACAATTATCTATTGCTTACTCAATTAAAGAATACTAAATTATGATAATTTTATCATGATTAAGAAAAACTAAATAATGATTAAAAATAATTTATCATGATTAAGTACAATTAAATAGTGACTAAAAACTAAAGTTTCAAATAATTACTGAAATAAAATAATGAAATAATTTTTTATGTTATATGATAATTTTAGTTTGGTGTTTTTAGGTGAATTTTAAACAATGCCCAAATCAACCTCTCATTATTTTTTAAAAATTAGTGAGAAGTTGAGATATCTTTAATTTACTCCCTACAACCTGATTTGTCATAGTGATACTTACTAAGTCGTTATATTTTTATATATCATAATAATATAAAACAACCATCTTATGCGGACTAATAAATTTTTAATAAATTCTTAGCTAATGTATTTCTTCTCAATTGTTTTTTTTTTCAAAGCACATTAAAGATATACAATTATCTATTGCTTACTCAATTAAAGAATACTAAATTATGATAATTTTATCATGATTAAGAAAAACTAAATAATGATTAAAAATAATTTATCATGATTAAGTACAATTAAATAGTGACTAAAAACTAAAGTTTCAAATAATTACTAAAGATAAAATAATGAAATAATTTTTTATGTTATATGATAATTTTAGCTTGGTGTTTTTAGGTGAATTTTAAACAATGCCCAAATCAACCTCTCATTATTTTTAAAAATTAGTGAGAAGTTGAGATATCTTTAATTTAGTCCCTACAACCTGATTTGTCATAGTGGTGCTTACTAAGTCGTTATATTTTTATAAATCATAATAATATAAAACAACCATCTTATGCGGACTAATAAATTTTTAATAAATTCTTAGCTAATGTATTTCTTCTCAATTGTTTTTTTTTCAAAGCACATTAAAGATATACAATTATCTATTGCTTACTCAATTAAAGAATACTAAATTATGATAATTTTATCATGATTAAGAAAAACTAAATAATTATTAAAAATAATTTATCATGATTAAGTACAATTAAATAGTGACTAAAAACTAAGTTTCAAATAATTACTAAAATAAAATAATGAAATAATTTTTTATGTTATATGATAATTTTAGTTTGGTGTTTTAATAATTAATAAATTAATTAATTCATTACATAATTGTACTCAAATCATCCGAAAAAGTCACACTGATGAAAAAAATGAAGTTAATTTAGTAAAATTAATCAAATTATTAAATAAAAATAAGTGGGTACAATTAAATGAAAATTTGAAAAAGTAATTAAGCAATTAAATAAAAAAAATGTCAAAACAACAATGCCTCCTTTTTGAAGAAACTTACTGGCACATCCACGTAAAATAAAAAATTTGAAAAACTATTTTTTTCGTAGTAAAACATTTTTTTTCCATAAATTGTCAAATAATAAACAATTAAAAATTTGAAAAATTCTCATTAGGTGAGGCCCTACAATCAAGGAGAGACTTGGAAATGAGGACCCTATATTATAAATGCTTATAATATAGTATAGATATAGATATAGATTAGCTGAAAAGAAGAAGTTTTGACTTTTCTCTCTGAAGTAGTTACCCCTCTTCTTTCGTTCTTCGACCACTCTTCCCATTGACGCTTGTTTCTGCTCTTTGCTTCCCCAAATAGAGTCTGCCATCTTAATCGCCTTCTTTCCTAAACTTTGGAGATTGGTGAACCCGCATCCGACTCAGGCACTGGAAGCTTTTTTCTGGACTTGTGGATCTGCTTGCCACTTTTCCTCGGATCTCTATCTAGTTCGCCTCGAGTCTTCGGTCGGAGGACTTTGATTGTGTTGATGGATTTGATTTATGCCCCTTCCCTCAGTTCGCTTCCTTCGCCGGGTTGAGTAATTCCTTCATTTTCATGTTTCATTATTAGAACTTGAGAGGTTTTTTTACTGTTCTTTCATGGTTGGCAGTGGTTGTTGTTAATTGTTTCTTTAGTGCTCATAAAAAAATTGTTTCTTTAGTGATTCTAGCATATCGATAGAAGTTTCAATTGATTAATAGAGCAATTTCTTTGTTGTTCTCCTGCTTTCCATTTTCTTAGATTTTGATTTAAGGTTTGACTTTCACTCATCTTTTCAGAATTGTAGAAGCACGAATTTTTCTTCGCAACAGTTCCCTCATGGGATTTTCCCGATTTGTCTGTGTTTAGCGCTATTTTTCTTCACGACAGTTCCCTCGTGGGATTTTCTTGGTTTTCTGTGTCTAGCGCTTTATGTGCTAATAAATAGAATTCTGATTTGTTCGGCTTTTTGTCCTTGATGCTTAACCTTGTGTGATCGCCCAGAAGAAATGATGTTTCTAGCATGGAACTGTAGAGGCGCTTTTTTATTAGGTTGTGTCTCGTTTGGCTGACTTGCCTCTGTTCCTCCAACCTCCCATTGCTTTACCCAAACCTCCGCCTCTCTGACCCCTTTCCCTCGTAGATTTCATGGATGCCTCCCTCGCAGTTTTGCCTCAAGGCAAATGTTGATGGTGTAGTTTCTAATCTATTTGGCGGGGCCACTGGATGAGTGCTCCGTGACCATGCATGCATGGTTCTTCATGATGTAGGAACCCCGTATCCAGGTATTTTTTTATCCATTTGTCCTCGAATTATTAGCTTGCAGGGATGCGGTGTCTTGGTATTTGTCCTCGAGTTTTTCCAGGTTGATTTTAAAGGGGGCGCAGAGTTGGTAGCCAAGGTAGTATGTCTCAATGAACGCACCAGAGCCATGGGCGGGTTTTGAAAAATTCCAATACTCCATTCCAGCCCTCCATACACAATACACCTTTGACCGCAACAAGATTTCTTTGCTCCCACTCCCCGCTCCTCCTGTTCCAGCCCCCTGCCTCGGCCCACCATTTGGTTACCTCCTCAACATTCCCGTCTAAAGATCAATGTAGATGGCCTTGTAGCTCCAGGATCGGGAGGTTTGGTCGGCCTAGTCGTTAGAGATTCCGTTGGTGGCCTCCTATTTGCAACATGTATCTCTTATCATGGTCAGACTTATCCTTTCATTCTTGAATTCTTGGCTGTTAGGGACGCTTGCGCCCTTCGTCTCGTTCTATGAGGTGGTCGACAATGGATATTGAAGGAGATGCAACACAAGTTCAACTCTCAATATCGAAAAGGCCTTTTGGTTGCCACGACGGAGGAGCCTTAGTGTCATACATTTAGACCCTCTTGGATGTATTGCCCCAGGTCAGACTGAAGACTGCTTCGTGTTAGTCTAACACGACAGCCTATTATGTGGCTCGCCATGGCCTTCGATGTCTCACAAGCGAAGGAGTGATAAACCTTTCGGCTTGGGTAGACACTTAACTTTTATTCATGTATGGTTACCTCCTTTTCTCCTGGGGGAGTTACCTCTAGCCAAAAAAAATTATATGAATATTGAAATTGACGCCTAAACTTTTGTACCATTCGCAAAATAAATGGATTGTCGCCGCCGGCTACATTACCAATTTCGGTGGCACATCACGGGGATCTACTATTATGAGGACCCCTAAGTGTCCTTATATAAGGACACCCCTTGCTACCATTGGATGATGATCCAGATCTGATGGTTACGAACAAAGTAGGGATAAAATTGGAAGTAGGGATCAGTATATAAAGTAAAAAAATTAAGGTTTTGACACAAAGCCACCTCATATCATTCTACAAAAATAGTCGTCATTCCCTTTCTCTCTTTCTATACTCTCTCGGCCGGAAACCTAATCAACGATGCCGCCAACTGCCAATCGACCATCACCCTCTCATCAACGGACCACCGTCCATCTCCAAATGGCCACCGCGCTAATCTCCAAACAGTCACATGCCCGTCTCCAAACGCCTATGTTCAATCGCCCATCTCCACGCTGGCGGTTCTCCTCCGCGTCGGTGATTCTCGATGTTTCTCAACCATAATGAACCAACATCGTCGTTGCCGCTCCATGGAACCATCCTCGCCGCCGTCTCCAGCCCTACACTCTTTGATCTATGACAACCGCTGTCTCCATCCCGCTCTCCTCACCCCACGGCCGCCACAAAAACCAAAAATCATCGCCGCCACGAAGCAATGGTCATCCAGATTCGATATGGTATGGAGAAAAAGAAGGACGCTTGCATGTTTCTGTTTTTGTTCCGAACGACTTACTATGAAGAAAGGAGGGATGTCGAAGATGTCGGTGCGAATCGTCTGGATTTCGAAAACTATGGCGGATGATGGAGGTTCACCAAGAGAAACACGGAAAGTGGTGGATGACGTTACGGCTAAACATACGTTATGGCCAATTTTGATATTTCTTTATCTTCTTTTCCTTTCCTTTTTTCTTTCTCTATTTTTTTTTGCCTATTTTTGTATCAATTCTTCATTTGGATCTATATGTATATATATATATGGCGATTACATCGCTCTCGGAGCACCAGATACTCCCCCTATGTTTGAACCAATTAAAACGAATCTTATTCATTCATTCGTAAGATCTAACACGGGCCTTCCATAACTAATTTATTTTTATAATTTAAAATAATGATACTTAAAATAACTAAAAGGTCATTGAACTTTGTTCATATAAATAAATAATCATAACTCTTTATTTTTATGTTCAAAATAAGTTTTATCCACACCAAATTAAATTATGATCATCATAAAAACATAAAGTACATATTAAGTACAAATATTTTATAACTTGTTAAATCACTTTACCCTTTTCAAACATCCATCCATACTTTTACTCAATCAAACTCACCCACCGATCTTAATCACCCATACCACCTGAGTGAAGATCTTAATCACCCATACCACCTGAGTGAAGAGCAAACCCACCCAACCAATTTTTCATATCACCAAAACCCATCATCTCAGATGATTTTTCCTCATTCTCCCACCATTTCTTCACCTCTCTACCTTATCCTCAGTTTTCTGAAAACTCCTTCCCCGGTGAAACTTGCACTCCTTGCAGTAGAGATTCAGTCGGTCGGCCGAGCAAAGTATATGTGAGGAATGGGAGGCGGGACTCTAGCTCCCAAGCTGAGGGTTTTCTCAAAAGAAATTGACAGAGATGCAGATTGAGAGGATGATTCAGCCAAGGGGAGCTTTCTGGTGGGGCAACGAGGGAGAGGAAGCGAAGAGGGTACTCAGTCATGTAAAAGAAGAGGGGAACTTCATACAGATTGAGGAATTTCTCGATTTTTAGGTGTATTCTCTCCTCGAATTTAACCACTTAGATGTTTTCAATTTGTAATTTCGAGCTTATTGCGATTGTGGATGTGTGGGATTTAATTCCCGTTTTGTATACCGTACTAGTGTTGGCCTTGGTTTTTATTTTCTAATTCTATTTGTGGGATAAAGCTGGAATGGGCAGTCGACATTCCGCACCCTTTTACAATCTGACGATTTCACGGCCGTAGAAGACTCCACTGCCGCAGATCCACTCACCTTCCGTCTCCTGGTCTCCACTCTTCTGCCCTCTACCAGTATTCGCTCATCATCGCCATTCCATCTCCGATCCTTTGACCCGATTCCGTGACGGTCCAGGTGAGGGAAAATTTGGGTGGTCAGTCAGAAGTATATTTGATTAATGGTGGGAAGTAGCTTCCGATATTCTTTCGAGAGGGTTCAGATAGCACAACGCTTGCACCTCGAAGCTCTTCGTTCATCTTATCCAATACTAGAGGCAGCTTTTGGTTGGAAAGTTTGACGTGTATGTTAACGCTTTATGACCTCTCTCTCTACCATCCTCATTCGGCAGGGAGGGAAGTTTCCAGAAACGACATAGGACGAGGTAGAGAGGTGAAGAAATGATGGGAGAATGAGGAGGAGGAATGATAATGAACTCAGAGTGATTGCAGAAAATGGAATTCTAGGGTTCATAGAGTTTTGGATACTCCCATTCTATCGGTTGCATGAGGTGATAGGATTTGAGTGAGTTGGTTGGAGTAAAATCGTACACTCAGTTTGGATGAGTGAGTAAGATGGGTGGGTGAGTTTGATTGATTAAAAGTGTAACACCCGAACCGAATCAACCCAGTGAAACCCATGGTTGAACCGGTTTCGAGTATTACTAAGTGAAAATCAACGTAAATAAACAAGTAAAAACTTTGCTTTAAATGAAAGTCAACATAGGAGGCCTCCATAAAACCATGAAAACGTTAACTGTTTACAATCCCAAATCCTTCATAAAACCCATAAAAATCCAACATAAACCCAAAGTACATAAATACATGAAAACCACCTCCCAAAATATCCAAGGTCAACTGAAATAAAGAACAAGTCAACTCCAAATAGGCTCCAGTCTTCACCTCATAGCTCCGGTCCGGAATTTCTCGAAGTCAACCCTCAAGCTCTCACTCCAACGATCACCCTCACTAGCCACGAGATCCTGAAAGGGAGAAGGGATCAATTTCCTATTGAAATTGAGTGAACCCACAGGGCCTACCTACACGTTGTCCTAAACCTAGGAGTGGTTTCAAACTCTACACAGAACATCCACAGTGGAACCCGACCTTACCCCTTGCTAGATTTTAACATCCTAAACAGTCTAGGTGATCACATAGGTCAGTTCAACATTCTCATTCATAGTTCAAGCATTGATACGACATAATTGAGCAACATACATATACTTCACAAGATTCACAACCAAGTAACATTCACCAACCGATACGCACACCACATGCACACGCACAACCAGATACACATATTCATTCTAGGTGAGTTATTAGGCGCCAAGGAGTTATCCACACCACCACCGCCAGCCATCACATCGACACACATCCTGCAGGATCTTTCCCTTATGGGGAGATAACACGACGCGTCCCCTTAGGGATCCTTCCTCCACGGAGCTATCACGACGCATCCCCATTGGGATCCTTCCTCAACTGAGATTTTAACCTCCATGACTCCCCGTCATGGGATTCACCCCAGTGAATCGAACTCGATCTCAACAATATTTCGGGTGGGGTAGTGTGGGCTCCTTCCGGTTCTACTTTCATATTCAAGTTCCAACATCAAATTTCTAACACAACTTATCACAAACACAACCATCACACAATCACATATTCCACAACACTTTCACAGTTCACAGATCATTTCAACAACTCCATGCTCCTGTCACATCCACAATTCACAACACAATCAACCAATAAGGTAACCGATTAGCTCACCGGCCACCCCCACCTGCAAGTACAGGGGTCACCCACCTGTTCGTCTTACTCAGAGCGACCCCACATTGGCAGGGCCACTCACCTGCATCCACAACTGACAATTCATAACACCATAGCACTTGCACCCATTTCCCAAATCATCCTAACTCTCATCTCCATGTTAATCCATTAGACAATTCATTTCATTCCACCCCAAATCCCACAACACAACAATCAACAACGACAATCAACCACAACAATCACCAACAGCAATCAAGCACATTCACAGAACAGTTTACTCCTTTTACTCTCATCATTTCCAAGCATTACCTAGATTTCATCTAAGTCTAAATTAGAACTCCTCACGCCGTCCAAACTACCTATACAACGCTAAGCCCTCACCTGGAATAGAAGACGAGGCTCTAATCGTAGTTCCTCAGAATCCAAGTTTCCCCAACTCCAAACTCGTAGCCTAACTATAGCACCCTTCCCAAAACGACCCAGGTTTATCCGTGGTCAAACCGGTTTGAGTGCTATTCGAAGATACAACATTTAAAGAAAAGAGTAAAACGCCGCAGAAACAGAAACAACTCTTAATAAAAGTTCAAAATAAAACGAAGGCCTTCCTTAATTCAAATCTAAAATCCGAACAACCGATAAATCAACATCCGAAATCCACACCTCAACAATGATTACAAAATCCCCCAACCCAAAAGTGTCAACTGAAACATATAACCAAATCGATAGCCACTCCAAAGTAGTCCACTAATCTTCACTTCACAACTCCAAACCCTAACTCCTCTGAACTCAACCGAACACCTAAAAAGAGAAACTGGGGGGGATCAGTTTCCTAATGAAACTGAGTGAACCCACTGGGTTTAACTATGCGTCGAACCTAACCTGAAGAGCGATTCCAAACTCCGCGCACAACCAACAATGGAACCAGACACAACCATTCATGTTTTAATTCCCTAACACAGTCTAGGTGATCACATAGGTGCAATACTCGACTCAACATCCACAATCATAACAACAACAACATAACAAAGTTCCTCATGCACATAGTTCAACATCATATCACCAAACAGCGTCATCGTCGTTCATACAGTTCAGCATTACAACATCACTTACATACAGTTCGACATCGCAACACATCACATCTCGCATACATTATCAACGAACACACATCCACATACACACAACCACATACAACATCCTTCTTATTTCAATTACTAAAAGAGTTATTAAGCATCCTTAAACATTCTAAGTTATCACTCAAGTGCAACTCTCGATACTATCAATTCATGTCTCATAACATCCTCATAAACATGAAGCATTCAATATCCACTTACAGTTCAGCTCAACCACACAAACCATTCACATACAATCCAACACCGACCACAGCTCATCAGAAGCATCGCACAAGCACATCCAATACACACAACATACACAAATCACACACACATCTCATATACACACACTCACAAACCCCACACATACACCACCAATCATTTATCTATGTGAGTTCATTAGGCACCATAAGGAGTTGCCCTGTACCACCACTGTCAGCTTACCACAGACGCACCCCCAACCATAGAAGGGGGTCCCAAAGACGCATCCAAGACCGCAGCACAAGGATTCATGGCCAACTCACAATCACATCACAATCCATCACGCCACTCTTCCAAGAGGCATGACCGCACCTCCAACCGCAGAAGGAGGTGACTATTTGGGGGCAGTACAGGCTCCTTCCGATTCTATCACTTCATTCAATCACAACAATCAATCCAACCCACAATTCCATATATCAACCCATTCCTCAATTCCTCATCAATACCATCCAATTCCAATCATCAAGTCCATCAACAATTCCATCATTAACACCATCAATAATCCAACTCCCGTCCACATTCATATAACACAATCCAATCAACTACACATATCAACAAAGCAAGTCCAATCAATCAAACCAAGTCCCAATTCCTCTAACCAATTCCATGTACCAATTCCGTTAGCCAATTCCATGTACCAATTCTATTAGCCAATTCTAGGTCATAAGTCTACCACCCTAAACACATTAACAACCACCTTCACACACAACATCAATTCCACCCAAGCCATCACATAACATCAATTCAACCATTCATGTAATCACATCACCCCATTCCTTATCCAATTCTATGTCATAATTCTTTATCAATAACACATTATCAACCCCCAACCCGACATGGCACCACTTTCACCCAACAACACATACCATCAAGTCATCCAACAACACATAGCATCATTTCATCCAACTACTCATAACATCATTTCATCCAACATCACATTTACAAACACAACCCATTTCATTCACCATCACATTTAACACAAACAGTTTAAGGGTAAACGGCTAGCTCACCGGCCACCCCCACCTGCAAGTACATGGGTAGCCATGTCGTGAGTCATAGGATTACCCTCCTGTTCATCCTTCATAGGACGACCCCACATTGGCAGAGCCATCCACCTGTTCATCATCAATTAGGGCGACCCCACATTGGCAGGACCACACTCCTACAACCACAACTGACAGCACAAGGTTAATCATTCCCCCAACCTCAATTCATAACAAATCAGCCAACAAATCATCATCCAATTCATCCATTAACAAACATCCAACAATCATCAAACCACATATTTCACATAATAGTCAATTGCAGAATAGTTTTCCCATTTTACTCTCTTTCAATTTCATGCAAAGCCCTACATTCTTCTAAGTCTGAATTGTAACTCCTCGCACTGACCATACTACCTATCGTAAGCTAAACCCTCACCTGACAAGAAGATGAGGCTCTAAAACAATTTCTAGAACTCGAACAGCCAAGCTCTCAGACACAAAAAACAAAGCTTCTTTCTTCTGCCACTGACACCAGCCTACTCCGAAATACCCAGAACCATGATGTGTGATCTCTTCCTCTCGTCACCACAAACGTGTAGCAACAAACGGATCGCCAATCGGAGCTCTACAACTCCCGAAATCAAGGATTTAAGCTAAGGGGGTTTTGGTTCGTCAAAAGGATTTTCGGGAAAGAGAAAGAAGGGGAAGTTATGGAAATCCGTGAAAATCAGCCTTTTATAGTCA
Source organism: Linum lewisii (assembly GCA_034768395.1). Classification (NCBI taxonomy): domain Eukaryota; kingdom Viridiplantae; phylum Streptophyta; class Magnoliopsida; order Malpighiales; family Linaceae; genus Linum; species Linum lewisii. The sequence goes on along the minus strand of CM068300.1, from coordinate 52,052,587 downwards.
AGCCATGATACACGACGTGTATTGCTGATACACGGCCATGTATCATAGTCTGCCCACCTTGACAAATTTGCGCGTACTCGCTTGTATCTTCGCCCCGACTCAACTATGAATGTCCCAAACTTCGATGGGGCCTCAAAAACATTGTTTCCAATGTCTCAAACACTCAAACTCGAGTTCCAAACCGTTCAGTTGGGCGGGGATGTTACACTAACCTTCCTCACTGACCGGGACCTACACCGCGAAACCAGAAATTTAAGTTAACGGTCTCTTCTCCTCGTCGCTACGAACTGATATCAACAAACGGAACTCAATTCCGACCTCTACAGCTCCCGGAATCACCCTCTGAAGATTGCTCGAAAGTAGTTCGTCAATGGCTTTTCGGGGAGAGAGAAAGGAATGAGAAGTTATGGATTTCCGTGCAAAATCCGTCCTTTTATGTCAGGTCACGATACACGGCGTGTATCTACAACACACGACCGTGTATTAATTTCTGCCACTTTTCGACGAGATTCTGACGTTAAGGTACACGGCACTGTGTATCATGCATACACGGCGTGTATCACACTACACGGCTGTGTACTCTACACTGCACCGTTTCCCCCTTTGTAACTTCAACCCAGCTCATACACGAACGTCCCAGCCCAGACCTCAAAGGGGACCTTAGGGCACTGATTCCAGAGCTCTAGTCGACCGAACTTGAGTTTCAAACCGTCCGGTTGAGCGAGGATGTTACAAAAAGTATGGATGGATGTTTGAAAAGGGTAAACTGATTTAATAAGTTATAAATAATTGTACTAATATGTATTTGATGTTCTTGTGATGATCAGAATTTAATTTGGTGTGGATAAAACTTAATTTGAACATAAAAATAAAGAGTTATGATTATTTATTTATATGTGAAAAGTTGAGTGACCTTTTAGTTATTTTAATTATCATTTATTTAAATACTAAAATTAAATTAGTTATAGATGGGTCAGATTAGATCTTCCAAGATGAACGAATGAGATTAGTTTTGATTGGTTCAAATAGAGGGGAGCATATGGTGCTCCGGAAGCGTTATAGTCGTTTCCATATATATACGGTGGCGACTACAGTACTCTCGGAGCACCAGATGCTCCCCTTTGTTTGAACAATTCAAGGAGAATCTCATTCGTTCATTTTGGAAGATCTAATCTGAGCCATCCATAACTAATTTAATTTTAATATTTAAATAAATGATAATTAAAACAACTAAAAGGTCACTCAACTTTGTTCATATAAATTAGTAATCATGACTATTTATTTTTATGTTCAATATAAGTCTTATCCATACCAAATTAAATTATTATCATCATAATAACATCAAATACATATTAAGTACAATTATTTTGTCACTATATAGGCTAATTAAATTGAATCACTTCACCCATTTCAAACATCCATCCATAATCTAACGAAAACAAACTCACCCATCTCACCTGAGTGTTTGATTTTATCTGCAAACAAACTCGAACCAACTCACCCAACTCCTATCGTTCATGCAACCCAAAAATTGAGATAAGGTACTATTCAAAACTCTCAAGAACCCTAAAATTCAATTTTCTACAATCACTCTCAGGTTATTATCCTTTCTTCTCCTCATCCTCCCCCATTTCATCACATCTAAACCTCAGCCGCTGGCGTTTGTGAAAAATCCCCTCTCTGTTGATGCTTGCCGTCGCTGCGGTCAAGATTGGGTCGGCCGGCCGAGCACAAAATAGGTAGGGGAATGGGAGGCGGGACTCAAGCTCCCAAGCTGAAGGTTTTCTCGAAAGAAATCGAGAGAGATGCAGTTTGGGAGGAAGGTTCAGCCAAGGGAGGCTTTCTAGCAAGGCAACGAGTGAGAGAAAGCGAAGAGAGTACTAGGCCATGTAAACGAAGAGGGAAATTTCATACAGTCGTGGATTATCTTGAATTTCAGGTGTATTCTCTCCTCCAATCTAACCACTTGGATGGTATCGTCACCATATGTTATGCTGCCGCTGAATTCGGGTTGAATCCATATGTTATGTGAATTGGGGTAGATTTTTGCAAGAGGAATTTGGTGTCAGACAAACAAAGTAAGCTTTGGATTTTGATAACAAACTGAAATGACTCGACTGCAAGTATCGGAAGGGAGGGCGGTTTCCATAAACGAACTATGATGAAGTTGAGAGGTGAAGAAATGATAAGAGAATGAGGAGGAGAAACGATAATGAACTGAGAGTGATTGCAGAAATGGAATTCTAGGGTTCTTAGTGTTTTGGAAACCCCCATTCTATTGCATGAGCTGATAGGATTTGGGTGAGTTGGGTGAGTAAAATCATACACTTAGTTGGGATGAGTGAGTAAGATGGGTGGTTAAGTTTGATTGACTAATGGTATGGATTAGATGGATGTTTGAAAAGGGTGAAGTGATTTAACAAGTTACAAAATAATTGTCTTTGATGTTATTATGATGATCATAATTTAATTTGGTGTGGGTAAAACTAATTTGAACATATAAATAAAGAGTTATGATTATTTATTTATATGAAATATGTTGAGTGACCTTTTAGTTATTTTAATTATCATTTATTTAAATTATAAAATTAATTTAGGTATGGATGGCTCAGATTAGATCTTCCAAAATGAACGAATGAGATTCTCCTTGAATGGTTCAAACAGAGGGGAGCATCTGGTGCTCCTGGAGCGTTGTAGTCGTTTCTATATATATATATATATATATATAGTGCTCCTAGAGCACCATATACTCCCCTTTGTTTGAACCAATCAAATTAAATCTTATTCGTTTATTCTTAAAATCTAATCCAAGTCCATAACTAAATTATTTCATAAATTTAAAATAAAAAAATTTAAATAACTAAAAAATCACTCGACTTTATTTATATTAACACATAGTCATATTTTTTATTTTTATGTTCATATTAAGATTTATGAACATCAAATTAACTTATTACCATCGTGAGAACATCAAGTATACATATCAAATACAATTTTTTATAACTTCTTATAATTGGCAAGGATCCGGCTCCAACCCTTTCCAAGGGTTGGAAGTGTTCCAACCTTTTCTCAATCATTAGATCACCCTTTGATCTTTTAACCAATCCAATGGTCTAGATTGTTAGGGGTATTTAGGACATTCCACACAAATTTTAATTCTATTTTTTTTAATTCAAATCGGTCGACCGGTTTACTTAGGTTAACCACAATTTTGGTTGGCCCAATTCTGCATATTTCTATTGATTTTTATAAAATTCTCAAATGTGAAATTAAAATTGTAACTCCCAGGATTTGAACCCTAGTCTTCAATTTAAAAACCCACACATCTACCATCTGAGACAAGTAGCTTAACTAATCAAATACCAGTTTCATACAATAATAATTAATTTGTGCGGAGTAATGATTAAATAACATAATCATACAATAATAATTAATTTTGTACGAAGTAATAGCATAGACTAGACATACAATACCACAAAAGATCTAAATTAATTAAATTTCTGATGATTAATAAATATATTTTTTATTAAACAATGAAAAAATAATTTTGGCCCTAAACTACATCTCAAATTTCAGTTCTATTATTTTTTCGACATACAAAATTTTACATAAATCATATCGTTGCTTTCTCCGGTTCAACATATTGTATGCTATGTGATACGTTATGAGAACAATGTCTCTAGTGACTATTTGTTCACATGTATTTGATAACCTATTAACAAAATTATATAACAGGTAATCCGAAGTTAACTAACCACAACAAGTTTATTTTTCTGTTGAAATTGAGCTGCAGTAAATTATTTTGTTTATAACTAGTTAACATGTTATTTTTTCATAACTAGTTAACATGTTATTTTTTCATAACTAGTTAACATGTTATTTTTTCATGACTAGTTAACATATTATTTTTCCATAACTAGTTAACATGTTATTTTTTCATAACTAGTTAACTAGTTATTTGAACTACTTAACATGTTTTTTTGGTGATAATTAGATAACTGAATTAGTTAACTAGTTATCATGGCTAGGTAACTAGTTACCTAGTAAACTGAAAACTAGTTAATGAATCATCATGATCAACATTTTAATGAGATTTTTTAACAGGTTATCAAACTAGTTACGTTGTTTTTACCTAGTTAACTAGTTAACATTTTTTTAAGATGGTAACTAGTTATCAAAATTAGTTAACTAGATAACTTATCGAGTTAACTAGTTAACATCATGATTTGTTAATTAGTTAATGAGTGTATTTAGTTGATAACTAGTTATCAAAATTAGTTAACTTGTTGACTAGTTAATATAATGATCAATTAGTTAATTAACAAGATTTTTAACTAGTTATATGAACTAGCTAACACGCTATTCGACTACTAGCTAACTCCGTCGATGACCTGTTAACTAGTTAACAACGTTTTTATTGAAGTTATTCTATTGATAACTAGTTAACTAGAGTTTTTGATAAAATGTTATCTAACTAGTTATGTTGTTTTAACTAGTTAACTAGTTAACATCATAACTTAGATAAAAATTTGTTATCAACATTAGTTAACTAGTTATCAAAATAGTTAACATGTTATTTTAATGTTAAAAAGTTATTTTATTATTAACTATTTAACTAATCAAGTTAACTAGTTAACAAACTTTTTACTTGATAACTAGTTATTTTGTTAACATCGTGATAGGGTAACTAGTTAACGAGATTATTTGATAACTAGTTAACAAGATTATTTGATAACTAGATAACGTGATTATTTGATAACTAGATAACATCATGATTAGATAACTAGTCGACAATGTTTTTATTTGATAACTAGATAACGTGATTATTTGATAACTAGATAACATCATGATTAGATAACTAGTTAACAATGTTTTTAGTTGATAACAAGTTAACACGTTTTTAGATGATCAAATATAGTTACATGGTAATAGGATTTTTTATGTTAACTAGTTATCTAACCAGTTAACTAAAATTACATATTTTTTTTTCTATTGATGGCATGTTATCTAGGTAACTAATTACTTTGGGCAATCATTGTAATAAATAAAAAGTTACAAAATTTTCTGTTAACTGAATGAAGATGGAGTACCAAACTGTAAACTAGAAAACTTGAATGGTTAAAATGAAGATGGAGTACGGAAAAATGTCATTTTCTTTTATGTTGTGCGTGTGCACAGCAGCGCAGATGATCAAGTAACGTCAGACTGTGCATCATCGATTGCCATTGGGTGCTGGAAAGGGAGGGGTTAATTTAATTTTTTTTAATACCGAAATTACCCCTCTGTTTTTGGTTGGAACCGGTCCAACCTTTAAAGGTTGGGTCCGGATCCTGAGCCTCTTATAATTCAACTCATCACTCAACTCCTTCCAACATTAGAACCAACTTGTCATCAAGGGCCAAGGTTTCTTAACGGCATCAAGAAACAATGTCAACCGTCAGATCTAATCACTTCAATCTAACGGCTGAGATTGCAAGGGAAGAATTAGAATTTATAAAATTATCTTACCACCCTACTAATCAGCGGTCCACCTCCTCAATAATAATATAAAGTAAAATTAAATGATAATGGACTTCAAAACCATGACCTCCTTCTCTCAAGTTTAAATTCTTACCATTATGACACTTTATTATTATTGATATTAAGTAATAATATAATTATTTTATTAAGGATCGTGCAACTATATTTTTTTAATTACATCCTCCCTACCAAATGATTAACCCCTGAGACAAAAATGTCTCTATTAAATTCCAATTCTTCGCTTACAATCTCAGTCGTTAGATTAAAATGATAAGATCTAATGGTTGATATTGTTTCTTATGCCGTTAAGAAACCTTGGTCCTTGATGACAAGCCGGTTAGGAGTTGAATGACTAGTTGAATTATAAAAAGTTATAAAAATTTGTATTTGATTTGTACTTGATGTTCTTATGATGGTCATAAGTTAATTAGATGATCATAAATCTTAATGAACATAAAAATAAAAGGGTGCTGCTATTTGTAGTTCGTGTTTACTGTAAGCAGTCCGTATTTTAACACAAACTGACAATTATGCCCTTGTAGTCCGTATTTACTAACGCAGTCCGTTTTTTACTAATGCAGTCCGTGTTTTACTAACGCAGTCCATTTTTACTAACGCAATCCATTTTTTACTAACGCAGTCCGTGTTTTACTAAACGCAGTCCATTTTTTACTAACGCAGTCCGTGTTTTACTAACGCAATCCGTTTTTACTAACGCAGTCCGTGTTTTACTAACGCAGTCCGTTTTTACTACCGCAGTCTGTGTTTTACTAACGCAGCCCGTTTTTACTAACGCAGTCCGTGTTTTACTAACGCATTCCATTTTTACTAAACACGGTCCTTTTTTACTAAACACAACCCGATTTTTTACTAAACGCAGTATGTTTTTTTCTAACGCAGTACGTTTCTACCAATGTAGTCTGATTTTACTAACGAAAATCTTGATTCATAATATATTAGAAAAAACGGGCATAAAATACAAATAACAGATTAAACATTTAGAATAAATTAATAATATTGATAAAAATACTAATGAAAAATTATAAATGTTGAAATAAAACTAATTTTGAGAGAAAATATTGCTATGAAATTATGTAATTTAAAAAAATACATATTCAAAACTACAGTTATATCCGTTTTTTCTAATATATTATGAATCAAGATTTTCCTTAGTAAAATCAGACTGCGTTGGTAAAAACGTACTGAGTTAGAAAAAAATAGACTGCGTTTAGTAAAAAAATGGACTGCGTTTAGTAAAAACGGACTGCGTTTAGTAAAAACGGACTGCATTAGTAAAACACGGACTGCGTTAGTAAAAACGGACTGCGTTAGTAAAAAATGGACTACGTTAGTAAAAAACGGACTGCGTTAGTAAAAACGGATTGCGTTAGTAAAAACGGACTGCAAGGGCATAATTGCCAGTTTATGTTAAAATACGAACTGTTTATAGTAAAACACGGACTGCAAATAGAAACCCGCAAATAAAAAATATGATTATTTGTTAATATAAATAAAGTGGAGTAATTTTTAGTTATTTTAATTTTAATTAATTAAAATTCTAAAAATAAATTAGTAATGGAAGGTTGAGATTGGATCTTAAAAATGAATGAATGAGATTTGTTTTGATTGCTTCAAATAAAGGGGAGCATCTAGTGCTCCAGGAGCAGCTAGGTGGGTGCATCGAGTGCACCCGCTTGCGTGTCGCGATCTCATCCGTCCGTTCAATCAACGGATCTTAAGGCTTTGAATTAAATATAATTAAATTAATTAGTTTTATTATTATTCTATTCCACACATGACATAATTACAGATTACTACCTATTATTATATAGAATTACAAAACAAACTTATAACTTTCTAAACACTTTTCAATTAACCCACACGTTATCTTTTGAACAGCAATGTCAGACTATTTACCATCCATCCTTATCTTCTCACTTCCCAAGTCAGCAGTCTTCTTTGAGTCATTGCAGAATCTCTCATTCCTCCTCTCCTCATTCGTTCTCATCGCTGAAGGCCTATTCCGCCGCCGTCTCTCTTCATTCCTCCTCACCTCCGCTCCAATCACGGCCACCGCCGACTACTCCAGCCTCAGTCCTTGCAAAGACTCCAAGCAGCCAAGTTCGACAATCCCTGAAGAAGCTCGACTCTCTTGAATATGACCCCGTTGAAGGTATTCTCCACTGCCTTCTCTCCTCAATCATCCTCACCTCCGCTCTAATCACGGCCACCGTCGACAACTCCGACCTCACACCTTGCGAAGAGTCCAAGCAGCCAAGTGCTACAATCCGTAAAGAAGCTCGGCTGATCTACAAAGGCTGAAGAAGATAGTGGCGCCCCTGCTATCTCAGATCCATTCTTCCGGCGAGCTGACCCAGATCGGCTTCCCTCCTTCAATCGCCGCCACGGCCGGCCGAATCGGTAGTTCCTAAGTCGATTCCGACCCAATCCCGGCCACCGCTGCTTCCGGCGATGCCGACCCATATCGAAATCGACTTGGAAGAAGATGGTCGAAGAAGATTGCGGAGCCGGAGCAGGAGCCGAAGGAGATGGAGTCGCCGGAGACCGAACGTGAACTCGAAAGAAGTTGGCGGCCGCGGAGCTTGATTGTTAGTCGTCGGAGTCGGAGCCGAATCGCAATCCGATTGCTGGGTAGGGTGCCGAATCACAACTCGGTTTGCTGGGTAGGGATCGGGTCAGACGATTAACCATACCCATCCGGTTCTGGTTATTTGTGTATTTGGTTGATTTTTCGGTTTGGTTGGTAGAATTACAGTAAGTGATAATGACTGAATAATTACAGCCATTAATTGGTTACTATTTAATTAGGTACCATTAATTGGTTACCATTTATTTGAAGAATAATTAAAGAAAGTATAAAATATATTATTTATTTAATTTTTTAATTAGGTACAATTAATTGGTTACCATTTAATTTTTGTATTAAGAGTAGTTATTAATTAGTTACCATACTTAAATCTCTATTAATTCCGCCATAATACTATCCAATTTAATAGGCTTTTTTTTGGCCGAATTTAATAGGCTTTTATTAATTCTTCATTCTTATTTCTTTTAGTTTGAGTGTGACGAAATTCAACCTGGGCCCGTCCTACTTCCCTTGCGATCCGGCCCAGCCGAACCCCCCTTCGTTACTACCCTTTCTTTCCCAATTAATTTCATTCTTTTGCTCAACAATCAACCCATGAACTCTCTCCACAATTAATTCCATTACAAACATTTTTTTTGCTAAAATATTTTTCAAATATATTTTTATTATCGTTAATAGTATAATATATTTTATTTAAATTAATATAAATTATTATTAATTAAACTTTTAATTATGTTAAACCGTAAATATACAATTTTGAGATATTATTTACAGTTTTTTGTATGCTTTTAAATTGTAAAACCTATTAGTATTGAATAAATTATGTTGGCATTTACTAGAAAAAAATTGTTAGTATGAATTTATGTTTTAAATTCATTTATTATTGAAAATTTTGGAACACTTGAAAGAATATCAAACAAAAATTAACTTTAAAACACGAAATCAAACTCAATCAGCGTTTTCTAAAGCCCGAACTACGCTTGTGTTAAATCTTTGTTTTCTAAACACGAAAACAAGAATTAACTTCATCACACTTGTGTTAAATCTAAATTTCAATTCCAAAATGTGATCAAGAGACAAATATAGGTGACAACTAGGTATCTCATCTCTATGAGATACCTAGGCGATTAATGTAAAGTAAGTGAAAGAGAGGTATTTTGGGAGCTCTAAGTGGTTGCACGATTTGTCATCATTCAATTGAATTGACCTGCGAAATGTTATATTTAGCTAATGATGTCAAATGGACGGGTTAGATTGGTTGGGCGGACGGGCTCATCGACATGCGGGTATATCGGAGAATTTATTCATCATAGTATGAGTATATTATATCATAGTTTGCATAGTTTGAAGGTTATTGCGATATTAATAAAATTAGGCTAACTTTGAGATGTTGGATTTAAGTCAATGTATTTTTTTGGTTGGATGTAGTAGGGCTGAGTCGGATCAGTTTTTCGGAATAAATTGATTGCGTGCGGACTAGTAGGTATGGAAATTAGTTAGTGGTTATTAGTTATTTTCACATTGTTTTCTTGTAAAAGTGCAGGAACTCAATGAAACCTTGCAATGTTTCAAAGATTGTCATATGTAAAATGATGTAGCATATCCCAAAAATAAAATAAAAATTACATCCTTCAAAATGATTACAACTTTCAAAATAGTTCTCAAAGCTTCAACGCTCGAACATGTTCATTAATGATTGATCTCGAAGTCTAGCACATATTTACAATCGTGCTTCGAAACATTGCACCAAAATACCATTACCTACCCCAATTATGAACGAGCTCACCTACATTGAGACGATTTGTAGGATTTCATTGTTTCCGCACGTAGATCACATATGTTCTAATAGAAATAGAATCAAAATTAAAATGAGTGAGTCATAGTTATATGAGACCGACTCAATTTAACGATACAAAATTTTGATTCATAAACCATAATTTGAACTAGGAATATTGATATTTTGGGTAGATTCCACTCTCATATGCTATGGTTTGTTAGACTTCAATTTACATGAATCCATACACCATAAATAGTAAATTCCAAAAAAATTCAATAATAAATGAATTTAAAACATAAATTCATACTAACAATTTTTTTCTAGTAAATGCCAACATAATTTATTCAATACTAATAGGTTTTACAATTTAAAAGCATACAAAAAACTGTAAATAATATCTCAAAATTGTATATTTACTGTTTAACATAATTAAAAGTTTAATTAATAATAATTATATTAATTTAAATAAAATATATTATACTATTAACGATAATAAAAATCAATTTGAAAAATATTTTAGCAAAAAAAATGTTTGGAATGGAATCAATTGGGGAGAGAGTTCATGGGTTGATTGTTGAGCGAAAGAATGGAAATAATTGGGAGAGGAAGGGTAGCAATGAAGGGAGGTTCGGCTGGGCCGGATCGCAAGGGAAGTAGGACGGGCCTAGGTTGAATTTCGTCACACTCAAACTAAAAGAAATAAGAATGGAGAATTAATAAAAGCCTATTAAATTCGGCCAAAAATAAAAGCCTATTAAATTGGACAGTATTATGGCGGAATTAATAGAGTTTTAAGTATGGTAACTAATTAATAACTACTCTTAATACGAAAATTAAATGGTAATCAATTAATTGTACCTAATTAAAAAAATTAAATAAATAATATATTTTATACTTTTTTTTAATTATTCTTCAAATAAATAGTAACCAATTAATGGTATCTAATTAAATAGTAACCAATTAATGGCTGTAATTATTCAGTCATTATCACTTAATGTAATTCTACCAACCAAACCGAAAAATCAACCAAATACACAAATAACCAGACCAAATAACCAGAACCGGATGGGTATGGTTAATCGTCTGACCCGATCCCTACCCAACAAACCGAGTTGTGATTCGGCACCCTACCCAGCAATCGGAGTTGCGATTCGGCTCTGACTCCGGCGACTAACAATCACGCTCCAGCGCCGCCAACTTCTTCTGAGTTCACGTTCGGTCTCCGGCGACGCCCCCTTCCTTCGGCTCCGGCTCCGGCTCCGACTCCGGCGACTAACAATCAAGCACCGGCGCCGCCAAATTCTTTCGAGTTCACGTTCGATCTCCGGCGACGCCATCTCCTTCGGCTCCGGCTCCAGCTCCGCAATCTTCTTCCACCATCTTCTTCCAAGTCAATTTCGATATGGGTCGGCATCGCCGGAAGTGGCGGTGGCTGGGATTGGGTGGGAATCGACTTAGGAACTACCGATTCGGCCGGCCGTGGCGGCGATTGAAGGCGGGAAGCCGATCTGGGTCAGCTCGCCGGAAGAATGGATCTGAGATAGCAGGGGCACCACTATCTTCTTCAGCCTTTGTAGATCAGCCGAGCTTCTTTACGGATTGTAGCACTTGGCTGCTTGGAATCTTCGCAAGGACTGAGGTCGGAGTTGTCGACGGTGGCTGTGATTAGAGCGGAGGTGAGGATGATTGAGGAGAGAAGGCAGTGGAGAATACCTTCAACGGGGTCATATTCAAGAGAGTCGAGCTTCTTCAGGGATTGTCAAACTTGGCTGCTTGGAGTCTTTGCAAGGACTGAGGCCGGAGTAGTCGGCGGTGGCCGTGATTGGAGCGGAGGTGAGGAGGAATGAAGAGAGACGGTGGCGGAATAGGCCTTCAGCAATGAGAACGAATGAGGAGAGGAGGAATGAGAGATTCTGCAATGACTCAAAGAAGACTGCTGACTTGGGAAGTGAGAAGATAAGGATGGATGGTAAATAGTCTGACATTGCTGTTCAAAAGACAACGTGTGGGTTAATTGAAAAGTGTTTAGAAAGTTATAAGTTTGTTTTGTAATTCTATATAATAATAGGTAGTAATCTGTAATTATGTCATGTGTGGAATAGAATAATAATAAAACTAATTAATTTAATTATATTTAATCCAAAGCTTTGAGATACGTTGATTGAACTGACGGATGAGATCGCGACACGCAAGCAGGTGCACTCGGTGCACCCACCTAGTTGGGTGCACCGGAGTGTTTTCCATATATATATACCAGTGATGTAAAACTTCAGACGATGTCTGTTGACCTTAAAGGGTTTTTCTCCAGGTTTGCAAATCTCCACATCGCCATGATAAAGGACCTTAGAAACGGTGAATGGACACATCCAACGAGATTTCAGCTTGCCCGGGAAGAGATGGAGACGTGAATTGTAGAGGAGGACCTGATCTCCTTCTTTAAACTCCTTGCTTCCCTTCAAGCGCGAGTCGTGGAGCTTCTTTGTACACTACTTGTAAATCTTCGAGCTCTCATAAGCTCGGTTCCTCCATTCCTCAAGCCCTAACACCTGTAATTTCGGTTCTTCACCTGCCAAACTAGCATCCAGGTTTAGTAGCTTAAGGGCCAAGTAGGCTTTATGCTCGAGCTCTACTGGCAGATGACATGCTTTCCCATATACCAGAAAATATGGGGAGGTTCCTATTGGCATTTTAAATGCCTTCCTATAAGCCCAAAGCGCGTCATCTACCTTGGTAGACCAGTCCTTCTGGGATTGATCGACGATTTTCTCAAGGATCCGTTTTAATTCCCGGTTTGACACCCCGACTTGACCACTCGTTTGAGGGTGGTAAGCCGTGGATAAATGATGGGTCACACCAAACTTTCGGCACACCTTATTAAATTGACCCTGAAAATGAGTTTCACGGTCGCTAATAATGGTTCTAGGTGCACCAAAACAAGAGAAAAAGTTTCTTAAGGAACTTTCCAACAACTCGAGCATCATTAGTGGGAAGAGCTTGTGCTTCCACCCACTTTGATACATAATCCACATCCACGAGTATGTACTTGTTACCGAAAGACATTATGAAAGGACCCATAAAGTCAATTCCCCACACATCAAAGATTTCAACTACCACAGAAATTTGTTGAGGCATTTCATCACGTTTAGAGATCTTACCTACTCGTTGGCATGCATCGGCAATTGATGCACTCAAATATTGGTGTATTCAATCCCTCATTAGACGACATTGTTTGTACTCTACTTGACCATTTTGCATGATTTTGTGTGAATTTCGTACCATTTGACCCCTTGGACCAATTTATGTTGTGTCGCATGTTTTTATGCATTTCAGGACATATAATGTTGGGATAAAAACTAGAGTTGAACTGTATTTAGAGTATGACACCATTGGAAGAAAAGTTTGGCTTGGACAATGATGTGGAATAGGATTATCATCTAATCACAACTTCATCATCACTGATGAAAAGTTGGAAGTGGATTGTTTAAAATAAAGAAAAACAAACCCATATGTCATATCATCATGGAGGATGGGTTTACTTCATTAGCTGCCAATAACGCAATATTAAATTAAAAGGGAAGAAAGCCATTTGATTTATTTGCCCCAAGCTTTTGACACAGGAGGATGAATCGGGTTGGGATAATTGGGCTGCCACAGTCAACGTACAAATGGCCCATTCTAAATCATCAATGTGTTTTTCAATATAAAGAAGGATGTAATCAGGAGGAGAAGAAAAAGTGGCTGGAGCGGAGATATAATTATTCGGCCTTTGGCCAGTAGACAAAGACAACAGGAGTTCAACCATTGCAGGGAATATGAGATGGATACAAGCGACTGGAATTAATTATTTGGAGCTCAGCTCGCTAATAGCGGAGGAATCAAGGCCAACCTTGATGAATCGGCGGTTTGCAGTTTTCTTTCTGATTAATCTCATGAGTAGCTAGGTTTTCTTTTCTTGCTTGGGTTTTGTTGATTTCTTTGAGATTATGAGTTGATACGTTGAACTGGATTGTGGATTTATGATGATTGATGATCTATTTTGTTATCTTGTCGCCGCGTTCTTAGACTTCCCTGTAATTCGAGGTTTTATGCAGTTCTCATGTTTTAGGTTTTCTGTTCAGTTTGCTATTGGATTATTGGTTGAATGCGAGTTAGGGTGTGTTGCAGGTGGTTATTGGTTGTAGAGTCAACCGACCCAACCCTTAGAACCTGAAACTGATTCTCATCCATGTCTTGCCAGTTCTGTAGATGCATTTTCTCATAATTTCTTAGAAGGATACAAACCCAAGCAAGACCTCTTCCCCACATTTGATCCCATTTGTTGATTTCTGTTTTAATTGTTAGTTAGTTTCTACATTTTCTAAATTAATAAAAACTCCGATCAAAATGATTTCGCTGACTAGCAGAACTAAACTGAGTAATGTAGCTTGAGTAGACCCGTGGGAATACGACTCTGAGAACTCTCAGGTTTATTTGGTGTTGAGGCTTAAAAATCTTGTCATCAGCAATCCTTGAATATAGTAGGCCAAAAGAATCAAGAAGACAAGACCTTCCGAGCCGTCCGGTTCGCTCCATGGTGGCCACCAACAGGTCCTGGATGGCATTATGTCAGTCAGAGCCTACTCGGAATAGGTACGGATCAACTCATAAGTTCTTCTTCGCCTCGTTAAAGAACTTTCTCCTCTCTTGATGAGAGAAATCAGTCCTCACGTAACCAGTGGCTAGAAAGTTAGCCAGATCCGCGAACCAAGGCCCTTCCGCCTCACTTATCATAATGATGAAAAGATGTTCCTCCGGAAAGGTTTCTCGAACCGCTAGATTGTCATCTGTACTCTGCTCAGGTCCCTCCAACCGTGACAAATGATCTGGAGCTACAATCTCCGACCCTTTCTTGTTTTGGATTTCGAAATCGAATTCTTGAAGGAGAAGAATCCAACAAATCAACCTTGGCTTGACATCCGCCTTGCTCATTAGGTGCCAGATAGCTGCATGATCTGTAAAAACCGTGACTTGAGCTAGCACAAGATAAGAGCAAAACTTATCAAAGGCAAAGACTACCGCTAACATCTCTTTCTCGGTAGTGGTGTAATTCCGTTGAGCCTCGTTCATAGTCTTGCTAGCATAATAGATAGGCCTGAACCTCTTCTCAACCTTCTGCCCCAAAACAGCTCCAACGACATAATTACTCGCATCACACATAAGCTCGAATGGCAAATCCCAATTCGGAGCTACAACAATAGGTGCAGAAATGAGCTTGTTCCTCAAGATCTCAAAAGCTGTCATTCCCTTTTCATCGAGGAGGAAAGGAACCTCTTTCTCCAATAATCGAGTCATAGGCAAGGCAATCTTAGAGAAATCCTTGATATACCGCCAATAGAATCCTGCATGACCTAGAAAGCTTCTTACGACCCTGACAGAAGAGGGAGGTGGCAACTTAGCAATGGTATTGATCTTTGTCAGATCAACCTCAATACCATTCTTTGAAACCCTGTGCCCAAGCACAATGCCAGGGGTGTTTATTTTTTAGGGTTACTTTCTGTTGTGGTTCGGTATGCTATCCATGTGATGCACTTAAATATTGGTGTATTCAATCCCTCGTTAGACGACATTGTTTGTACTCTTTTTGACCATTTTGCATGATTTTGTGTGAATTTCGTACCATTTGACCCCTTGGACCATTTTATGTTGTGTCGCATGTTTTTATGCATTTCAGGACATATACAATGTTGGGATAACAAACTAGAGTTGAACTGTATTTAGAGTATGACACCATTGGAAGAAAAGTTTGGCTTGGACAATGATGTGGAGGAGGATTATCATCTAATCACAACTTCATCATCACTGATGAAAAGTTGGAAGTGGATTGTTTAAAATAAAGAAAAGCAAACCCATATGTCATATCATCATGGAGGATGATGGGTTTACTTCATTAGCTGCCAATAACGCAATATTAAATTAAAAGGGAAGAAAGACATTTGATTTATTTGGCCCAAGCTTTTGACACATGAGGATGAATCGGTTTGGGATAATGGGGCTGCCACAGTCAACATACAAATGGCCCATTCTAAATCATCAATGTGTTTTTCAATATAAAGAAGGATGTAATCAGGAGGAGAAGAAAAAGTGGCTGGAGCGAAGATATAATTATTCGGCCTTTGGCCAGTAGACAAAGACAACAGGAGTTCAACCATTGCAGGGAATATGAGATGGATACAAGCGACTGGGATTAATTATTTGGAGCTCAGCTCGCCAATAGCTAGGAATCAAGGCCAACCTTGATGAATCGGTGGTTTGCAGTTTTCTTTCTGATTAATCTCATGAGTAGCTAGGTTTTCTTTTCTTGCTTGGGTTTTGTTGATTTCTTTGAGATTATGAGTTGATATGTTGAATTGGATTGTGGATTAATGATGATTGATGATCTATTTTGCTATCTTGTCGCCCCGTTCTTAGACTTCCCTGTAATTCGAAGTTTTCTGCAGTTTTCCTGTTTTAGTGTTTCTGTTCAGTTTGCTATTGGATTGTTGGTTGAATGCGAGTTAGGGTGTGTTGTAGGTGGTTCTTGGTTGTAGAGTCGACCGACCCAACCTTTAGAACCTGAAACTGATTGTCATCCCTGTCCTGCCAGTTCTGTAGCTGCATTTTCTCATAATTTCTTAGAAGGATACAAACCCAAGCAAGACTTTTTCCCCGATCCTACTTGTTAATTTGTGTTTTTAGTTATTAGTTAGTTTTTACATTTTTCTAAATTAATCAAATCTTCGAACAAAACTATTTTCACTGACTAGCAAAACTAAACTGAGTAAGGTAGCTTGAGTAGACCCGTGGGAATACGACGCTGAGAACTCTCAGGTTTATTTGGTGTTGAGGCTTAAAAAATCTCGTCATCAAATTGGCGCCGTTGCCGGGGACATTACTTGACTTCAGGAAAGGTTTAGGATTATTAGCTCAGTTTTTGCTTTCTTGTTTGTACATATTTGATCTTTTAGTTTGCTTCATACCTCCATCTTGTTCACATTTCATTTTCTACTTCACCCGTTGTGTTGGTTGTTTGCTTGGATTTTCTACTTTGTTTGCAGGACAGGGTATGGATATTGAAGCAAAACTTGCAGCTATTCTTGGGGAGTTAGAAAATCATCGTTCTCCATCGGTTCAACCCTCTCCGCCAGCCTTTGTTGGTTCTTATGAAGAGTATAGTGGTGATTATGGTAACTCTGGCAGCTGGAGTATGCAGGATCCATGTTATTCAGACCAACAAGATCAGTCCTGCTATTATGAAGAACCTGAATCTTATGGCTCAACACCCCAAGTTAGTCCTTCCAGGACTGAGGAGTTGATCAAGATGATTATTACTAGTGCAGCTGAGAATGCTTCTCGTAACGCTTCTCTCAAGAGAATAAGTGAGAACATGGATCTCATCATATCGAAGCTTAAGGAAGAAAATGATGATGCTCTTGGTTCTAACAAGAAATTAGCGATCATCTTAATCAAGACTCTCAGCCTGACAAACAAACATCAAGTGTTGAGGAGTTATTTAGTAGTTTGACGAAGGTGATTCAGACTAGATTTGACGCATTAGAGACCACTACCAATGCAAGATTTGATATGATGGAGGCGTATGTGCGAAAGAAGAAAGAAGTATTGGAAGATGGGTTGCACAAGCAGAAAAGAGCAATTGAGTACTTGTCTAGCAAGGTGAAAGAGCTTAGTGATGGGTTGTGGGACTTGGAATTCAAGTTGACAGTGAAGACAGTTGAAGAGCAGTGCAGGGAACTTCAAGAGGCTGAAGAGGCATATCAGCACATTAAGAAGGAACTTCCTTTTTATCCGAGCTCGGATGACGATGAGTTTTTCAGTCCTTCGATGGGTACGGTCATCACCACTCCTACCCCTCTGATTGAATCTGTGCCCCTTCCTACTGAAGAGATTAAAGCTGTTAGTGCTTCAACTAGTCAAAATGTAAACTCCATGCATTCTTCTGATGAGACAACTACGGATGACTCTGAACCTATTAAGACAACAAAGCGGAAGCGCCTTAGTAGGAGAAAAAGGAAGCGGCGTCGCCAAGAGTTGATGATGGTTGAGCAAGCAAAGAAGAAGGAAGAGTTACCTAGGTTTGACAACCAGAACAAGATTCAAGCCTCTCCTATTGGTGTTATTCCATTCACTCATCCACAATGGGGAAGTATTCAAGTTCAGTTCCTAGATCACCTCTACTTGAAGTATGGAGATGACATGAACTACAAGGAGATGCTTGGATGGGACGGAGACTGCTAATTCTCCAGGTATCGTCTAGCTCAAAGACGTTAAAGAAAGAGCGCTTCATGGGAGGCAGCCCATGTCTGGAGTCTGTTTTGATTTTTGAGTCAATTTTCTATGTGTTGTTTGTTCCTTTTGTGTTTGTTCACTGTGTAGGTCGTCATCTTTGGTGCTCACCTGGCCTCCTCACTCTCCCATTAGCCAATTCTAGGTACACTGTATCATCCCCATTCTATTTTGATCCATTGAGGACAATGTCGAGTTTAAGTGTGGGGTGGTCTTGTTGCAATGCATGCAATGTTGGTTAAATGAGTTCTTGTCGTTAAATGGGTGGTGATTGTGCTTTGTTTTTCACTCTTTCACTGCTTCCCATTCTCGTTTCCAAGTTTCTCTTGGCATTGCTTAATATCTTCTTGAATGGCTTACCGTTTTCCATATGGTGAGATTGATGTGGTGCTTTATCTGTGACCAAATGTGTGTATGAGAACCCGTATTATGACCATCTCCCACTCTTCTTGCTTGTAGTTTTCTAGAAACTTGCCCTTATCGTGTTAGTGAACAATTGACTTGTTAATGTGCAAGACTTGGTCTATCTGATGCTCGAATTCTCTAGTTTCAATGCCATGATCGAGTCTAGATAAGGGATCTTTTAATTTCGTGTTGTTAATGTTCCCAATCAGAGAAAATCTGAAAAAAATGAGTGGTTTGGTATTGAAGTTGTGGGTCGATTCACGAGTTGGCATACGTGTCTGCCCATTGCTGTAGTCCCAAAGGGAAGTCTCAATGTGGCGTTCTTCTTCTCAACCTACTCCCAGTTGTGGTCAGGGTTTAGGATAACGCGGAATTCCAAAGGTTTCCGGCTGCTCCATACCTGATGTGATTCTCAACTGTACCGGCCATTCGAAAAAGAAAAAAATAAAAGAAAAAAATAAAAAATAAAAAAAAAAAAAAAAAAAAAGAGAAAAGAAAAGAAACAAATTTTGCTTTTAATTTTTGTTCCCTTATCTAGCAAGTGTCGAGTTGCTTTCTGGAGTAAGTGTAGCGGAAGTAAGTATTGTCTTACCTTTACCAAGTCAGGTTGTTCACTAGCTCGATAAAGTCATGTTCCTCTTTTACTCTGGCAAAGGTTTGGTTTTAACTGTGTGGTCAGTCGGGTAATCCTCTTATTTGATAGAAGCACCATGTACATAATTCTAGGAACCAAGAGGTTTTCGGTTTCCTCATTCAGGTTGGTGCATTATTGTGTAGAGTTCTTGCTTGAGGACAAGCAAAAGTCTAAGTGTCGGGTGATTTGATGCACTCAAATATTGGTGTATTCAATCCCTCATTAGACGACATTGTTTGTACTCTACTTGACCATTTTGCATGATTTTGTGTGAATTTCGTACCATTTGACCCCTTGGACCATTTTATGTTGTGTCGCATGTTTTTATGCATTTCAGGACATATACAATGTTGGGATAACAAACTAGAGTTGAACTGTATTTAGAGTATGACACCATTGGAAGAAAAGTTTGGCTTGGACAATGATGTGGAGGAGGATTATCATCTAATCACAACTTCATCATCACTGATGAAAAGTTGGAAGTGGATTGTTTAAAATAAAGAAAAGCAAACCCATATGTCATATCATCAAGGAGGATGATGGGTTTACTTCATTAGCTGCCAATAACGCAATATTAAATTAAAAGGGAAGAAAGACATTTGATTTATTTGGCCCAAGCTTTTGACACATGAGGATGAATCGGTTTGGGATAATGGGGCTGCCACAGTCAACATACAAATGGCCCATTCTAAATCATCAATGTGTTTTTCAATATAAAGAAGGATGTAATCAGGAGGAGAAGAAAAAGTGGCTGGAGCGAAGATATAATTATTCGGCCTTTGGCCAGTAGACAAAGACAACAGGAGTTCAACCATTGCAGGGAATATGAGATGGATACAAGCGACTGGGATTAATTATTTGGAGCTCAGCTCGCCAATAGCTGAGGAATCAAGGCCAACCTTGATGAATCGGTGGTTTGCAGTTTTCTTTCTGATTAATCTCATGAGTAGCTAGGTTTTCTTTTCTTGCTTGGGTTTTGTTGATTTCTTTGAGATTATGAGTTGATATGTTGAATTGGATTGTGGATTAATGATGATTGATGATCTATTTTGTTATCTTGTCGCCCCGTTCTTAGACTTCCCTGTAATTCGAAGTTTTCTGCAGTTCTCCTGTTTTAGGGTTTCTGTTCAGTTTGCTATTGGATTGTTGGTTGAATGCGAGTTAGGGTGTGTTGCAGGTGGTTCTTGGTTGTAGAGTCGACCGACCCAACCTTTAGAACCTGAAACTGATTGTCATCCATGTCCTGCCAGTTCTGTAGCTGTATTTTCTCATTATTTCTTAGAAGGATACAAACCCAAGCAAGACCTTTTTCCCACCGTTGATCCTACTTGTTAATTTGTGTTTTTAGTTATTAGTTAGTTTTTACATTTTTCTAGATTAATCAAATCTTCGAACAAAACGATTTCGCTGACTAGCAAAACTAAACTGAGTAAGGTAGCTTGAGTAGACCCGTGGGAATACGACTCTGAGAACTCTCAGGTTTATTTGGTGTTGAGGCTTAAAAAATCTTGTCATCTCCATGATTGGAACTTGCTCTGTTCTTGACTTGCAATGCTAAACTAATTTTCAATCTTTAACAATGACACTTAGACTGTCTTATCTAGAACCTATAACCAGCATGCTTGAGTTGATATTAAATGAATCAGGTCCAAACAAATTTTTAGAATCACTCTTGTAGCTTCACTTTGAATTGCAAGAAAATGATTCGAACCCGACTAGCAGCCAATTGTGAGCTTTTGATTCGTTGCACATAACTAGTAACTTGTTTCTTTTTTAGTGGCTTTCTTATACTTTGAATGAGTTAGAATTTGCATGAGACATATTCGAGATCACACGATAATATGAGTACTAGGATGATAGAGGCACCTAGAATTGCTACCTAAGCCATAAGCCATCCTGTCATTAATCCCCTAGGTGTAGACCCTTGTGCTTGGCATATTCTTTCGGTTCAATATTACGTTACAGCTTATTCCCATATTTTTGTTCACCCCGTTGATTCCCTGTGGTAGTAGCCTAAGATTAGCTAACAGGAATACGGTCTATGGTGAACTGCCTATAGCCTAAAACCGATGGTCTTAGCTAGTATGTCCAGACGTGTAAACCCCTCTAGCAACTAAAAAATTTAGCACTAAAAAAATAGAAAAACAGAAAAAATCCAAAAAATATACAAGTCAAAGTAGTAGTTAGAAAGTTCAAAACGTTCTTCTCCCTACATAAGGAAGAACGAAAGCAATAAAGTATATGTAAAAAAAGTGCTAAGTTGCTTGAGGGTATCCTAGGACGAGCGTACATTATTCCATCCCGAGTCTGGTGAGACGGTAGGAATCCTTAGATCTTGATTTTAGGGAGGTTAGTTGATTGCTACACCGCACCATTGCTTTCATCATCATTCATCCCTTCATCCATTCATTATAAGCCCTTGTAGTATATGATCATTACAGTCCCGTGCAAAGTCCTCTTGACTATTTCTCGTGTTGTCACCGTGGTGGAGATTGTGGTCGAAATGCAAACCTATGACAGAATTCGGTCGAGAAAGTGATTGAGAGCATAAACATGTCCCTAAACACAGAGTGTGAGAGTTCCCTATTGTACTAAATATTTTCTATGAGGAAGTCTGGTCGGTTAGGTCGACATCGTGCATGATTGGTGATTGTTACTTGTTGTGTGCAGCGAACAGTGAGGTTTGGATTTGTTTGGCTGACATTCTTTCATGTGTAAGTTACGCTTTCTAGATGAAACAATGTAGGTTGAATTGTTAGAGATTGAACTTCAATTTGGTTGATCTTGTCACTTGTGAATTTGAGCGTGATTCCAAATTTTATTTGTTTGAGGACAAACAAAACTCTAAGTGTGGGGTTATTTGATGCGCCTTATTTTTTACGTATTCATTCCCTCATTAGACGACATTTTTGTTGTGTTATTGCAATGATCGAGGGTGTTTTGTGTGTGTTTTATTCTCCCTAGGACTTTGGGCCATTTTATGTCATTTTGCATGTTTTTAGTGTATTTCAAGCTTTATACAATATTGGGAGATCGACCCGAGAGTTGGGTATTGATCCCATGGAGTTTCGAGGCTTAGAAGACTGATGCGAGGCTGTAATTTGAAGGCCCAAATCGTGATCCTACAACACGCACCAAGTGGAACCCCTTTTTAATGAAACACTGAGTTTTGCTAGAAAAAAAAAAGATTCCCACACCGTGGCTATTTCCTAGACAAGGGAAATTTCCCTTTTCAAGAGGGGAAAGGATTGGGGGAGTAAATATATTCTGGAAGATTTTTGAAGGCACTTTGGATTCTTCTTTCTTCACGATGAACCAGACACTCTCGGAGGAGAACTTGGAGTTTTGAAGTGACGATTGACCGAGAGGAAACGAGGATTTGCTCGGGAGTTTCTAAGATTCATCAGGATTAGGTTTTCTCGGAGTAAGATGTCTTCTTCTCCGGTTTTCTTCTCCATTGTATCTCTGACTTGTTCTATTGCTATGAGTAGCTAAACTCTCTAGGGTTGTTTAAATTAGATGAAGCGTTAGTGAGGATTTGTATGGATGATGTCGGGTTTTTAACTCGTTTTTGTTAATCGATGTTTATTCAGACTTAGATGCGATTTCTCTTAAACCCTAATTTGAAGCTCTAAGAATTCGCAGATTGACCATATCGTAGAATTCATTTCATCTTTGATTTCACAGGTCTGACCATGAACATGAGTCATTCTAGAGTTTAGGAGGTCGTTAGGTTCTGCCAATAGCTTGACCATAGAATTGTAAGACCTGATCTCTTTGCAAGATTTTGTGACATTTCATTGTTCTTGATTCGTTCTTGACAATTTCAAGTTAGCTTGACCATAGGAGCTTGTAGGTTTGATAGAACAGAATCTCTACGGCCTGACCATGGAGTAGAGATTACCAAAGGAAATATCGAGTCATCAAGTCTGTTGAAACTGAGATTGCATTGCATTATCCATCTTAACCGAACTAGCGTGGATTCGAGTCTGAACAATCGCCTTAGTCTATTTTCAAAACCCCAATTTGCTTTGCTTGCCTACTTGATTTAATTGCTTTCTTAGTTTACTTAGATCATAAACCAAATTCAACCAAACGAAAAATCCCCCGAATAGCTTATTCCACAATCGTTGAGTAATAGAAACAGAAAGACCCTAGGGAAAAATGATCTCTTTGGAGCAATCCATTGAGTAAAACTAGTGTGCATTAATTTGCGCATCACTGAGCGATTCTCTTATGGACTCTTGTCCTTTCGCTTAGTGCTGAGAATAAAGTCTCTCAGCCGCCCTTCGCTGATCCACCTCTCAATCTCATTTTTCAACTCCTTGCACTCTTCTGTCGTGTGCCCATGTGATCCGTGGAAGTCGCTGAACTTTCATCGATTTCTTTGGTCCGATGGGGTCTTTAAAGGTTCTAGCCATTGTATATTGTGGCCCTTGTGTTGCATGTACAAAAAGATTTTCCTACGAGACTCCGTGAGGGGGTGTACTCCAGCCTTTCATCCACGTATCCCCTCCTTTCCTCTTGATGCCTCCTTCGATCTGGCGATCTCTCGGGACGTCGCCATCTGGACTATCTGTCTATCTGCTTGCTTTCTAGCTTCTCTATTTTTACTGCCTTTCCTGGCGAGGGTTCAGCCAGTTGTTCTTCCATCAGATTTACCTCGTGCACTCTTGCTTCTAGGTCGGATAATGATGTGGGTGCCACATCCAACAGGGACCCCCGCAACCTTTCGTTGTGCATTGATTGGAATAAGCTGGTCGCGGTGATCTCGTGATCTACCTTCCGGATGGACTGGACTACCCCTATCCACTGATCGAATAAGTCTTTGAACGATTGATTCGACCCTTGCCTTAAGCTTACCAAGGTCTGTAGCGGGATAGTCCTCGTTCTCCTGGCCTCATACTTCTGTGAAAAGATCAGGGCAAATCCTTCCCACGAGTTGATGATTCCCTCTGGGAGATTCATATACCACTCTCGAGTCCTTCCTCCCAGTGTGGCCGGGAAGGCTCTACAGTAGGCAGAGTCGCTTGCCTACTCCATTTGCATAGTGATATGGAAAGCCTGAAGATGGTCGTCTGGGTCCCCCGTCCCTAGGTACTTATCCAAGTTAGGGGCAACAAGCCCCACGGGTAGCAGTTCAGCAACGATTGCTCGGGCGAGCGGCTGTCGAACGGCTAACTGAGTGGGGGTTGCTTGTGTTGCGGGCATGAGCTGTTGCAAGATTTCACTGGCAGTCCCCAGGGGCGGCTGCTTATTCTCGTTGAGAGGAGGAGCTCTAGCCTGCTGGACGATTAGAGTCTTCACTAGCTGAGTCAGTTGCGCATTCTACTGATCTAGAGCCTGGAATCGCTATTCCAGCATGCCGTATGCTTCCGATGTCGGTCTCGAGTCCTGAGTCTGAGACCCCGAGTTGAATTATTCCTCCAAGTTTCTGGTGAAACCTGGGTTGGTATTGTCCTCATGAGTCACATGCTTGAGTGGCGTCACCCTGTCCCCGTTTCCTCGAGGATGGAAGGACGCATCTCCTGCCTCCATTTGCTTTGTGAGTTGTGAATCGCCTGCTACTTCTCCTATCCGGTGCGCCAATTGTTCCAGACTAGTCACCTGGGCCAATAGATGTTGAAGGTCCACTTGGGATGGTCCTTGATTCGTCAGTGTACCTCGTAGTGAATGGGGGGGTAAGTAGTAGTTAGTTCAGAGAGAGATGTGTATGCGATTCGAATAGTGAGGGTGAGGGAATAGGGTTACGTATCGCAGATGATTGGTCTGCCATGTAAAAGTGTGGGTCCCGAGCCTTGTGAGGGTAGCGGGGTATTTATAGTTCCTGTCTTGATCCCCAAGGCTGAATCTCAACCGCCCATCTGTTCTCCCAGGATGTTGACACGTGTCCCAGTGTCCTCGTAATCCTATGCCTCGTTGGGCTGCTGCCGAGATTGTTTGTGGGTCGGGGCCTGTTCGCCGGATCGCCGGGCCTACCATTGTCGTTATCTGCTTTTGAGGAGGCTCACTCGTGGGCTGCCTTGAGGCCCAAAATCGCTGGGCTGGGCCTATCATATTTAATAGTAATAAATTAAATTAATTTTTTGAATAAATATAAAATTTCCTAAACATACCTTTTAAAATTTTTATATTACAAAAAATATATATTTAATTTAATTTAAAAAGAATAAACTTATAAAATTAAAATCCTGAAAAAATATTATAAATATTTTTTATTTTGTTAATTTATAAATTTATTATTTTTATTCCGTGAATTTTGTTTTTAAAGTTTTAGTTTAGTTGAGTCGCTTACAATATGGATGAATGTCGTTGTGTGGGAATGTACTATGATGAGTCATATTGGTGGGGAAAATCTTCCATCAGGACACTTGATTGTCCCTTATATGAGGACACTAATCCTTACCATTTATAGTAGTAGATCCCATATCTAGCCAAACCTTTCACGAATATGTCAAATTTGACATATTCGTTAAAGATTTGGCTAAATTAGTGTATTCGTCCTAATAAACTCAAATAATGAGTCTTAAACCTATTGCAATAAACCCTAAACACTAATGAATAATACTAACCCCTTAAACAATAAATTTTAACCCACAAATACTATATCATAAACTCAAACTCTAAATCGTATCCTAACCTCTAACATTTGATGATAAGTCCAAATTAAAAAATCATAAACGCCAAAAATAAACCCGAAACCCCTAACACTATATCCTAACCCGCGAACAATAAACTAAGTCCAAATTATTGGAGTTTAAAAGTTTTGAAATGTGGACTTTTAGTACTAGTTAGGGTACTAATACCCATGGGTATCGAAGCACTCAAACTCCAAAGTTCAATCACAAATATGATAGAATTTTAATGCTAGGGTACCGAATTGTTAACCATATAAGTTGTGAGCACTTCGGTACCCGTAGGTATCAATACCCTAACTAACTAGCATTAAAACTTCACATATCTAAAATTTATAACTCAAATAATGATTCTGAAACTCATTATAATAAACCATGAGCACTAATGAATAGTGTTAACCACCTAAACACTAAATCCTAACGCTAAAACACTATATCATAGACTCAAACTCTATATTGTATCCCAAACTCTAACTTTTGGTGATAAGTTCAAATTAAAAATTCATGAACCACAAAAATAATGTTAAAACCCCTAACACCATACCATAACCCCTAGACACTAAACTAAAATCCTCAAACTCTAAAGTTCAAACACAAATTAGTACTAGGGTACCGAAGTGTTAACCCGGGCTTATGTATAGATAGAAGAACGAAAGGTTGAGATTGTTTTTCAAAATGGTTCTTCTCGCAACAACTCTTTCCCATTCCCCACTGCGGAAGACAGAAGACTACCCCACAGACATGGGTGTTTACAGATGGAGAACCACAATTCTACAGTGAAATTTCTACTTACGTTAACACTAACAGTTACACTCTCTATATTATGTATCAGTCGGCCTGATAGGCTGATACACAAACAAGAGTGACTAACAGTTACAAATGGAAGCTGTTGTCTGTAGTCAGCAACTCTGAAACACTTTTGCTACCTACCTTCCTATATTACATACACAGTACACACATTCCTCCGTCTACAAACTTACCCCTCCTTCCATCTGCTACTAACACGTCCAGCGAGAGATTGTTATACATTTCAAGAACCAAGATGCTTGAAAAGTTCTGGAAGATGAGCATTGGTGAGCTTAGTCCTCTTACTGATCTCGTGTTTCTTCTTCTTCGTCTTTGGCTTGCTAGAAATCCCTTGAATCTGAGCTGCAGCTCGTCTCTTTGCAGTGTTTGTAGCAGGCTTCATTCCGTTCTTCTGCAGATCCTTCTCGATGTCCAGCATATCACGTGGCAATTCGATCCCCCTGAATAGCTGTTTAAGGTCGTCATCCACCTTTATCACTGTTCTAGGATCATTAGGATACGCGATATCCTCCTGGGAGTCCATGTTTGATAACAGCCAAATCTGGCCTGCAGCTTTCAAAGCCTAGAAACACAAACGAGGATCATTTTTTCAACAAGTTAATTGTGATGCCCATACATGTAATGATATAGCACCATCTTCATAACATGTGACATCAGAAACTAATATGATTAGGAACTCTACAGTAAGTAATTTAGACTTGTACAAGAATCTACCAATGCTTCGACATAAAAACCTGACAGGAGAATAAAAGCCTAGGTTACTATCCAACCTCATTACGGTTTCAAGTTATAGTTTACAATCACCACATGATTGTCAAATCAAACAGAATAGCATACATTTTAATCAACATGACAGGACGAACGAGAATGTTGAGCGAGAAGTTCCAGCTAAAGAGCTAATTCTGGAACGAACGATGAATGTTTCTGCAGTGAAGAAAAAATAATGAAACAGCTATAGTTCACAATGCTAACGATTAGATAGTGTGGGTAGAATATAGAATTCATACATTGAATCTGAAAATATGGATTTGGCAAGAGCTTGACCATTTTGTATCCTTGTCTAAAGGGAAATTTGTATCATTACCAAACTACCTAGACCAAAGAGATCCCAACAATCCAAGAAAAGAGCCTAGTTTAAGGAGAATCACATTATCGAGTGACACGCCTAAACAATCCTAAGCACCCCACTGTCATACATGAGGGCATCATTTCCAGCATCAGAGGGACGGCATTTTTACTATAAAGATTAATAGTTTAAGATAATTGGTATGATAGACAAATGGGAATAAGCCTTGAAATCTTATTTTACAAACCTGTAGATCCTCCATTACAGTAGGGTATGCATCCTTGAGATCAATCGCGGCAATTCCCTCTGGAAATTTTCGTATCAAGTGAAGCAGTTGATTCTTGTCCCTCAAGTCATGTTTTGACTATAAATAAATAAAAACGCAGAATGTTATCCTCTATACAAAGAGAGGAAGGATCTTTTCTATAAAGATGTGGATGAGTGAGCATAATGTCAAGGTACCTTGTAGGAGAAATGTCTCCCATCATAGTTCACTTTCAAATTGTTCTTCAGACTCTCAAAGACAGCCTTATTGGAGTTTACATCCACATGACAGGCTTCATTAATTTGTTGTGCAGTGAAGGCCTGCCTCGTCTGCGGAACACAAAAAATTCAAAAACCAAATAGGAAGTTCGTTGGTGCACTTTCGAACAATGTACCTAACTTATGCAAAACTGGAAAATTTGTCTTCACCAATTAAAAGATGTCCATGAAACCATATCAGAACTAGCAAACTGAAGTGAAGCTAGGACAGAGTGTCAGATATCACTAACAGTCGCAAGAAAGGATTTTCTTTTAGCCATTCGCAGTTTCGCACCCCATGAAACTTCAGAATAAGAGGCTTTCACATTAAGTAGAAGGCAAACGATTTTGATTTCTTCAAACTGTATGTAAAGGTAGTAGAATTTGGATAACTTAATTAATGAAGTAAAGAGAGGAAGAAGTACACAGAGATAAAAACATGTTCCTTTCAGCATCCAAGGACAAAACTCTCAAGTCAGAAACAACAGCTCCTCAAAGAAGGATGAACCTCATACTCATAGTCCAAATTATTTCAAGAAAATCATAGGCAGATGCCACGGCAAGCCATTACAAGACTTGTGCCTATATACTGGCATCAGCTGGACATTTGCCCTCGCCTACCATTTTCCCCTTTCTGCTCCTAAACAAGATCATCATTTCCATTGACAGAGACAATTTGAGATTTTGTTAACAGAGGCATCCAAATCAAATATGAAAACAGCCCGGCAGAGTCTAAGGAATTCGTTATTTCGGCAAAGAGAAATCAAGAACTTGTGAAAAATATAATACCTCTAGCAAGAGGTCTATAACACGCTTGATCTGGGCTCCCACGGGAGCCTTGCGAATGCTATTGATATGCTGAAGTCTCTCTGTATCATTTGAAAACTTGACTGCCGGAGCTGGAGCCTTAGCACCAGGCGGAGCGGCATATGTTCCTGCTTTGGGCGTAATGCTGCTCAGCATCGAGTGCATCTTTTCTTGCTGCTTCTTGAATTTATCAAGTTGCTCTTGAAGTGCCATCTTTTAACCCCTCCGCAAAAAAAATTCCTAGATTCAATCAATAATCAAAGATGGTAAACATAATTTCCCAGTAGATAATTCACACTCAAATCATCAATTGAACTCATAATCACAAAAGTTAAGATACAAAACAGCTGGGAACGTCAAACCTACTTGTCAGCAAAAGCAGATACTAAAGACCATCAGTTCCTACGTGAGCTTTAATCAAGAACGAAGCAAGACAAGAACAAATCATCCCCAGCTACAAATTCGTCCTCTCCACTTCCAAAACGAAAACCCTAGTCATACTCATAAACTTCAACCGTTGAATTATCTACAAGACTCCAAACATTCATCTACATGAACATGATCCCAGGAGCAAATCTTGAAAATTCGCAAAATTTAAGCAGTTTGCATGGAGATTAGGAGAAGAAAAGGACCTATTATGTATTGTTGACGACTTGACGACTTGACGCCTTGGCTTACTCTCTGGTTTGAGAAATTGTTGGTCGCCTGCTTGTCCAAACTGAATGGGCTTTTTCTAGTTGCCTCCTTTTCTTTGGTAAACCAGTTGTTAGTTCGTGACTTCCTTGGATGGATAAAATGGACAAAATTATAGAATTCATCCTTTAACTTATTACGTATTCTTTCTTTGATCACTGAATTTTACAAAAAAAAAAAATCTTCGTAAGAAATTATGGATCAAACCACGGAGCCTGCATCCGGTTTGACCGTTCAAATTGTAGCTAAATTTCAAATGGTACAGGATAAAATAAAGGCCTAATACCATTGTACAGCATAAACTATTGGCTTATTACGAGTCTATACATATCCTTTTCGGAATTCCAACAATGTCACGAAATGGCATGCCGTTAGGTTTCGCACAAATTCATCCTACGTGGGCTAACGAAGTTAGCTGACTGTGTCCAAAATCTTATGTGGCACGTGTGACATGGATGCCACGTCATTTTAAATTTTCATTTTTTTTTAATTTCTGTTGTCGCCTTTCTTCTTCTTCCCTCCACCTCCGCCGCCACCTCGTTTTGCTGCCCTTCCTTCCCCTTATCCTTATCCCTGTCACCGCCCTTCTCCTTCGTCGGCGGCGGAACAACCGCCACCGGCCGTTTCAGCCTCTCCTTCAACGCCTCCACCAATTAATTAGTGTTCCTTGGAAATTTCTCTCATTAACACCGTCGTTGCCTCCTACTGAACCTTTCCTATCAAACAAGAAGCCTCGCCCCTCTTCTGGTATCGTACATGATCTCGTCTTGGAAGAACGGATCTCCCTCGTTAAGGAGGCGGTGGACGAGAATCAGGGGCTTGAGGGCAACGATCCAGTCTCGCGTCTTCGTCGTGACTGGTGGCTTTGACGATAGCCACCTCCAGCTCCAGCTCCGTCCCGATCGCCTTCCGGATCGAGCTCATCGCCATTTCGAGGACTGCGATCTGAACACTGTTTGTATGTCTATGGATAGAAAGGCCTTATATATTTTTTTTCAATCGAGATCTGGGGGATCCAAGTTGAGAAGCGAAAACGGCGGAAGGAAGGTTGACCAAGTAGGAGAAGTGGAAATCGGCAGGGGAGTCGTAGTAGCTTTGTAGATTGATTGCGGCGGCGACTGAGAGGGGATCGGGGAAGGGAAGGAGGAGAGAGAGAAAGAGGGGCGAGACATGGAATATTAATTAATTAAAGAAAAATTAAAATGATGTGGCATCCATGTCACACGTGCCACATAAGATTTTGGACACAGTCAGCTAACTTCGTTAGGCCACGTAGGATAATTTTGTGCGAAAGCTAACGGCATGCCATTTTCGTAAATGGGTTCAGCAGGTCGTGACATTGTTGAAATTCCGAAAAGGATATGTATAGACTCGTAATAAGCCAATAGTTTATACTGTACAATGGTATTAGGCCTAAAATAAATAAGTTGCGAGTTATCTAGATTTCAGTTAAATCATTATGTGAACTATCTCTTTTATACTTTTTGTAAATACTTGGTCAAAGTAAAAGAATATACATATTTTCTCCGTTTTTGTTCATCCTATGCACGAAGGGGCTTACAGCCCTTTTGCGAAAGGCGGGGGAGGAAGACAAGTTGCATGAAGTTCGAGTTTGCTAATGATAGGTTAATTTTTGCTTGAGTAGAGGTGGCAAAAGCTCGACAAATTAGGGAAGTTCTTGACCATTATGTGTAGGCGTTGGGGCAGCTGGTTAACTATCATAAATCGGGCATCATGTTCAGCAAAAATACATGTGAGATGTGTGGGAGAGTATTTCGACTATCTTGGACATCACAACCCGAGTGATACGTACAGACATATATTTGGGTCTGCCATCTTATGTGGGACGAAACAAAAGAAGAATCTTTAAGCACTTAAAAGAGAGGATTTGGAGGAGGATTCAACAGTGGAGGGATAAAAAGATGTCGGAGGCAGGAAGAGAGGTTTTCATCAAGTCTGTACGTACTTTAATCTATACATGTTTACTATATGAATGCCTTTCTCTTAACTCAAAATACTGTGGAGAAGATTGAGTGGGACGAAAGGGGAATGGAGGAGGCGGAATTCCTTGGATGAGATGGGAGAGACTGAGTGTGAAGAAAGAATTTGGAGGTATGTGATTCTGAAATTCGCTGGGATTAAATTTGGTCATGTTGGGTAAGCAAGGATAGAAGTTGTTGAACAATTCTAAGGCTCTTGTGTGTAGAGTCTACAAAAACAAAATATTTCCCTAAAGGGGATTTTCTTTCAGCAGCAGAGGGTGGAAACCCTAGCTTCATTTGGAAGAGCATACATGCTACTCAAAATGTGGTAGAGGATTTCGATGGGTTCTTGGGATGGAGGTATTGTGAGAGTGTGGCATGATCTACGGTTGAGGGAAAAAGGAAACAGAGGATTCAAACCGGGGTGTGAGCAGGGTATTAGTATTTGGTGGCTGGTGATCTTTTAATACCCGGACTTTGGAGTTGGGATGAGGAGCCGGTTGATGAGTTTTTTTTTTTTTTTTTTTGCGTAAGGGACGTGGAGCAGATTTTGAGGCTTTGAGCACCAGCGGGCCGGGGGAGTGTGAGGATACACGCATATGGAAGCATAGTAAGGATGGAAATTATACGGTTAAATCTATATATAAGGTCATGGAAGGTTGAGGTACGGAAGAGGATCTACGAAGAGAGGGAGAGTGAAATAAGTTATGGAAGCTTGATGTTCCTCCAAAGTTAAAGCATTTTTTGTGGCGTGTGGAGAGGGAAGTCTTGTTGACCCGTTCAACTATTCATAGGAGGGGAATGAGATTGGTACTGAGTGTGGGCTATGCGCAAACAGAGAAGAAACGGTAGAGCATTCATTTATGGGGTGTCGAATCACTCATAACTACTAGGAGAGTGCATGGTTAACTCATGCGATTGAATTAGTGGGTCAGGGCTACAACACATTTGCTGAGTGGATGTTCAAAGTTCTAAGTTCAATCATTCCGACATCGCAGCAGAGAATTTCAGCTTGATGTGGAGTATCTGGGAGGAAAGAAATCAATCACTTTGGAGTAATGAATCGAGAACGGAGGATGTTATCATCAAAGTCGGTGTGGATTTGA
This sequence comes from Linum lewisii, assembly GCA_034768395.1. Lineage (NCBI taxonomy): Eukaryota > Viridiplantae > Streptophyta > Magnoliopsida > Malpighiales > Linaceae > Linum > Linum lewisii. The sequence continues at coordinate 52,019,706 of CM068300.1, read as the reverse complement.
TCGAGGACTAAAAGATTGTGTAGGAACTTGGGAGGGAAGGAGCTAACACAAGGAGAGGTGGAACTGCAACAGGTGGCACAAACCAAGAGTAGAGTGCATTAAAGTCAATATCGATGGGGCAATGTTTGATGAAAGACGCAAGAATGGAGTAAGAACTATTATGAGAGATGGAAGTGGAACGTTTTGGGGAACGATGCAGGGCCTGTATGAGGGTACACCACCACTGCAAAAAGTTTAAGCCAACGCCTTACTCAAGGCAATCCGATGGATAAGGATGTTGCAGCTGCATGGGGTCATTTATGAGGTGACCTTCCAAACCGTCAACCATGCAGTCAACGAGAATGGAAAGGATTACACAGAGTTTGGCCGAATTATTATGGAGTAGAGAGCTTAATTCTACGGTTGTTATTATTAGGACAAGTAATAATAGAGTTACGCACGCGTTAGCTCGTAGGTCTATTTACTCGACCCAGTCCAATATAGAAGCGGATCCTCCTGAGTGCTTATTGATTGTCTTGAATGACATTTGTATTTGTGAATATCATTAATAAGAGTTTTAGTTGTTTTGGCGTAAAAACAAAAGAATATACATATTAATGTCGTTTGCATATAAAAATTAGTCACTGAATGGAATCCTTTTAGAAAAAAAACTTAAAAATTTTATAATTATATATATAACACTTAAATATAATCTTTATACAAAACTACTCATTTTATATTTTTATATTTTTATATGAAATGATTATTGAAAATATGTTACCAATTTTACACAGTACTAGTTGGTTAGTATTAGCAGGAACGAAGCCAGAAAATTTTATCTTAGGGGTCGAAGAAAAAATGGAAAAAAAATTCAAAATTAAATTAATTAAATATAAATATTATTATTTTGATCGTACACGACGTTCTTTAATATCATTGAAATCACTTAGAATTGTGTCTAAGCTAAAATTTTATGATATATCACGTTCAATATATATGATTAAATTATCAGCTAAAAAATCATCATACATTTTATTGCGTAGTATAATTATCACTATCTTCATCACCGAGAATACACGTTCACCCATAGCAGTAGAGACTGAAAGAATCAAAACAAGACGAATAAGTAGATTCATAAGATAAAATTGATTTGGATCTGAATTGTTGATGGTTAAACATAGGGCTTTTCACCATAATAAATAAAAAATGAAACTATGTACCAAAATAAATACGTTCTGAAAGTATGAACCTTTATAGGTATAAACGCCCAGGCCTTAGGCGATTTCTCCCATGGCATAGGCGAAAACGCCTATGGCTTAGACAGAATTCATTTATTCGGCTCAACCAACTAAGTTAACTGCCAACCAACCAAGTTAAATGTTGTAACTGACCACGGGCATTTTCGCATAGGGGACGGGCGAATTAAGTTGATTGGGCGAAAACGCCCACCCCCTCCTATAAAACCCCATCACCATCTCCATTTCACTCCCCACCCCTCCTACCACGCCCCCCTTTCAAGGTAAGTCCCCTTTTCCTCTCTTGTTTTTTATTTTATTAGTTTAGGATTAGGTTAGAGAATTAGTTTAGGATTTAGGTTAGAGAATTAGTTTAGGAATGTTAATTTAAGTTAGAGAATTAGTTTAGGATTTAGGTTAGAGGCATAAGTTTGAAAATGTTAGAGATTATTTATTGACATTGTCCTATTGATGTTGTAGGATTTTTAAGCAAAGGACGTTCGTGTCTTGCAGAGGATATTCGTTTGAGACCAGTACACGAGGTAAGTAGTGTGCACATTATTCAAATTATTTAAATTAAAAATACCTTGTGTACGTAGGTTGTTTATGGATTATAGGTTGTTTCTCTGTTGCATGCTAGAGTGAATTAGGATAATTCAATTTTGTATGTAGGACTACAAAATCGGACTTTGCATGCTAGTGTGAATTAGGATAGTTCACTTTCGTCTGTAGGACTACCAAATCGGACTTTGCATGCTAGTATGAAGTAGGGTTTATCGGTTATACTTGTAGGAAAATAAACATATTACCCTGTATACTAACCTAGCAACTTACTATACAATAGATGTCTTACTACGGATGGCCTAAGCCACTAGTGGATGACATTCCCGAGGGTAGTAGGCCTCAACCTAGGAATGCTTCTCTCCTCTGGGGGAGAACAAGCATAGGGCTGGTTTTGTTTGGCGTAGCCCTTCTGAGTGCAAGGCCTTGAAGATGCGCCAGCGGAGGTCCTCACTGCATTGGAGTCCACGATATGAGCGGTTCTTGGAGGGGTACCGACTTATAGGGGTTTGTCGTGTACTCGGTCATACACCGTGTAAGGAGCTGGTCACGACATTGCTTGAGAGGTGGCGGCCAGAGACGAACACCTTCCACCTGGTCGCTGGCGAGGCCACTATCACTTTAGAGGACGTGGAGGTTCTCACCGGACTTCCTACTACAGGAGGTCCTGTTCTTGTAGCTCCGGACGAGCGCCTTGTGACTGAGATATGCAAGCAGTGGTTGGGCGTCGCACCGCCACCTAGCGCTTTACAGGGCAGGACAGTTAGGGTTTCGTGGGTTAAGAGGCTATTTGATCGTCTGCCGGATGGGGCTCCAGCAGAGGTTGTTACCTTTCACGCACGGGCGTTCACGTAGGTTCTTGTAGCTGGCGTTCTACTGGCTGACCAGAATGAAGATCACATACAGGTGCACATCCTACAGCTTATTGGGGACCAGAGGGTTGCATCCACATACAGCTGGGGTAGTGCGGTTCTCGCATGGCTGTATAAGGTCATGGGGAGGGCGGCCTTTTTTTCCGCTGGGAGTATGAGGGGTACCGGTGACATAAGAGGATTCACCCTGTTGGTCGAGCTATGGGCCTTGGAGAGATTCCCACGTATTGCAGAGCACTACATACAGGGTGGTGCTAGGGTCGGCCATCTTTCAATGTTGACAACCTCTTTGTACTAACGAATGTTTTTTTTTATGATATAATGCTTGAGAGGAGCTGGAGTATTTATAGGACGTTGAAATTCATTTAGCATAGGCGTTTTCGCCCAGGGTAGAGATGAAAATGCCCATGGTACATGCGAAAACGCCTACTGTTGTCTCAGACTCACGGGTTTGCTCTGAACTGGTCAGGAATCTGCTCAGGAATCGTTTCAGAGTCACGGGGACCAATTCCACCTATGCCATAGGCGAAAACGCTTGAGGCCTGGGCGAAATCGCCTATGGGCCATGCGGATATACCTATAAATGTTCATACTTTCAGAACGTATTTATTTTGGTACATAATTTCATTTTTTATTTATTATAGTGAAAAGCCCGTTAAACATATAGAGGGAGTTAAGATTTGAATTACAATATTCATAAAGAAAAAGAAATCAATTATTATGGGTTTCGATTTTAAGTTTTTAAAACATTGATAAAGAAAGTAGAAATTAAAATTAGGTTTAATACACATTGTTGCCTTTCTACTATGCAAAGTTAACAAACATACCCTTTTACTATTTTCTAACCGATTTAACACCCTCTACTTTGAAATTTTTAACAAACATGCCCCTCCATTTATCTTTTCATCTATGTTTCGTCTAATGAGTTGATTTTATGTGCTACGTCATACTATTTGTCCACAACATCACTGATCGGGACGTCAAGGTGAAAATATTTAAATTAAAAAGAAAATAAAATAGAAAAGCATTATAATCACCATTATGTACTGAGGTGTTTTTGTGGTATTTCTTTTTCATTTTCTTTCTAATTTAAATAATTTTGGATTGTGAACATTCCAATCAACGATAAGGTGTTCAAATAATATGAAGTAGCACATATAATCAACTCATTAGATGAAAAATAGATGAAAGGATAAATGGAGGGGCATATTTGTTAACTTTTCAAAGTAGAGAGTGTTAAATCGGTTAGAAAATAGTGAAGGAGTATGTTTGTTAACTTTGCATAGTAAAGGGCCAAAAAGGTGTATTAACCTTAAAATTAAAAGGAACAATGTTAATATATGAATAAGGAACCAAGTTGAATAAAATTGCCCAAACAGTAACACATACGGATTTTAAGAAAAAAAAAGTAACAAAGTTATATAAAACCATCTAAATAATATGCAGAGGGTCGGGATTGAACCTACAACCTCTACTTCATTAGACAAGACACCTACCACTGCACTAAGGTTGATTTTACATTGGGGCCATGGCCCCTATATCTTTAACATAACTCCGTCCCTGAGTATTAGTCAAACCTCTAATCTTTAAACATATTAAATCGACTAGATGATTATATGTTATCAAGGTACGACTTTTTATGGTCCTCTTTCTTATTGCAGACTGTTAGATAGACTTACTTACCTTTGTACTATCAGACCTCTTTCGCCCCATGGGTTTAGGCGTACAATAAAGGTTCAATTTGGAGAGTTAAAGGATATGAAGTCATTCGCTTTGTCCTTGTCCACGTCCACCTAAAGATGTTTAGAGCGTACCTCAATGTGTACGGTAGACATTAGTAAGAGGACAAACAATTATGTGTGTGTGTAAGAGGGAGAATGCGCGTATGAATGAGAGACAAAGAAGTATAGGGGGTACCCAAGACGGTTTTGAGTAGGAGAGCCTTAAGCGTACTAACGAGCATATACTGGTTAAAGCGTATCCTCTAAGTGTTAGGTCATGTCCCCTCAATGCGGGGCCAAGTCTCTATATATCTTTCTTCGGGGTCTGAGCTAGGTTGTCGCGTCTCGTTGGCTGGTTGGTGAACCGCCGATAGAATGATCTTGGTTGTTGAAGGCTAGACGACCCTGATGGTTTACAGGGAAACCCTAGGTGCCTAGATGCTAGGGTTTTTGTGGGGTTGTGGTTGGTCCTTGAAAGCTGAGCGGCCCATATGTCCTTTGGGAACCCTAGACGTCTGACCGCTCTAGGGTTTCTGTTGTGTTGTGGTCGAGCTTAGTATGTATTGCCGCGTGGGGCCTGTCTGTTAGGCGTGGGCCCATCAATTGCCCCCAAGTATGATTTAGAAGTTCGAGGCCAGGAGGATCTTCTGAATCACGCTTCAAGGTCACATGTGTCCGACCTCGGGTGTATGCCCAGAGAGATTTCTGAAGCTTATGTCGATTTGTTGACGACATTCCTCTAAGCGTTCTAACAATTGTCTCTTCGGATTTTTCCAGATGTTTTGGACGGGTCTGTGTGACATCCTAGGAAAATATCACATCAACAAAGCACGTGAGAGATCCACGGGCTATATGGAATAGTTCAATCTTAACTGACATTGCACATTTTGGGGTGTATGGTGAGGGTTTGATCTTGAGAGGAAGAAGTCATGGGTTCGAATTCCACCAACACCCAAAAATAAATATGTGAGGGCTTAACCTAAAGCGTCAGAAAAGTTTAGGATGTTACAAGTAGTATCAAAGCCTTTTTGCGTTCCTCTTGAATGATGGTGGGGCAAACCTCAACGAGGACGTTGAGTCCCTGAGAGGGTGTATGTGACATCCTGGGAAAATCTCACATCGACTAAGCACGAGAGAGATCCATGAGCTATATGTAATAGTTTTACCTTAACTAACATGATGCGTTTTGGGGTGTAATGGTGGTGGTTTGATCTTGAGAGGAGGAGGTCATGGGATCGAATCCCACTAATACCTAAAACTAAATCTGTGAGGGTTTAGACCCAAAGCAGACAATATCATGTCAGAAAAGGTTAGAATGTTACAGTCTCTTTCGATCCCCTCCTCTGCAAATGTCAGGAGGTAGGAGTCCTTTATGGCAGGGGGCACACTTAACGTGAGTAGGTTCTATACCATTGATTCGTAGATTAATTTTGGCATAACCTAAATAATAGTGAGGTTTAGCCAAAGTAGAATTTTCTGTAAATTATGTTAGTCTCTTTTGACCCCTCCCTGCAAATGTTAAGAGGTAGCCTTTATGTGGCGCGTGCCATAGTAGAGTAAGTTCTTAAACGATTGAGTTCGGTAAAATTAATTTTTGGTCACTAATACCTAAAACTAAATATGTGAGGGTTTAGGCCCAAAGTAGACAATATCATGTCAGAAAAAGGTTAGAATGTTACAGTCTCTTTTGATCCCCTCCTCTGCAAATGTTAAGAGGTAGGAGTCCTTTATGGTGGGGCGCGTGCCTATTAAAGGTGAGAGTAAGTTTTCTATAACATCCCGATTTTGAGTTTCCGGTAAGAATTTAAAATTTTTTGGTCATAATACCTAAAACTAAATCTGTGAGGGTTTAGGCCCAAAGTAGACAATATCATGTCAGAAAAAGGTTAGAATGTTACAGTCTCTTTCGATCCCTCCTTGCAAAGGGGAGAGTAAGGTTTCTATAACATTCGGTTTTGAGTTTCGGTAAGAATTTAAATTTTTTTGGTTAAACCTCGTTTGTTGAAACTTGGAGGATTTTAATTTGAATTTAATAATTAATTGCGAGTATAATTTATTCGTTCGACGGAATAAATCATTTCGGGTTAATTGTTGGTCAGAGGTCTAAACTTTGTGTGAATCAATTGGTCGAAACCAATTGATCCGACCACGTTAAGTAAATCAGTCAACCTTAGCCTTGGGCTGTTAGCATTGCGGAAGAAGGAGGAAAGAGCTGATGAGCTTAAGGCCCATCTGGCCTTGGTGTGGGGCGGCTTCAGCTGAATAAGAAGAGGATGGAGGAAGGCTGGCTTCAACTAGCGTGTGAATTATTGGGGAAGACTGTGGGCCAAGCCGTGAAGCAACAACTAGTGTTGTTGGCTCGCCGGCCTACTCGGCTAAGAAGAGGGGAAAATGGGCATGAGCCAGTTGTTGTTCGGCCGAATGAGAAGAGTGGGAAGAGTTTTTGTCTTCCAGGATTAAGGGAGAAAAGAGATAGGGCACTCAAAACCAAGCATTAGTGGCACAAATATTGAGAGAGAAAGAGAAAGGAAACAGTGGTGGTGGTGTCTCCTTGGCACGCTCAGCGAGGAAGAACGATGGGAGATGATAGAGGAAATGAGAGGCGTTGCTTGGGAGTTGACGAACGTTGACGATGGCTTGTGTTTGGTCGATCGATCGAGTAAAGAACAGGCAAGAATCAAGGCCGGCGACGTTGAAACCTTGCTAACGAGAGAGGAGGATCCATGAGGCGTCACCGTCGATAGGAACCTCCGGTGTCGAACGTTCCGAGGCTCCGGCAATGAAGTCAGAAGTGCGCAGTTGAAGCGGTTGTGACGCTCAAGTAATTGATATCTTGCCCTTCTCTTGTTCTTTCTTTTCCTTTCTCGCTTTAGTGTCCGCTTAGGTAGGCTTTTCTCACTACGGAAAAGGGAGGGTTAGCACCAGTTAGGGAGAAAGTATTTAGCATCGATGTTTTAGCAGTGACCGCGTTTGACTCAGGTTTTAGCATCGTTCAAACGATGACCTAAAATCGTTCGTAATGATTGACGCTAAATTCGTTCCTAGTCAGATAAAAAGGGTTGACCCAACAGCTTAGATAGCGTCGGTCAAGCGAAAGTATTTAGTGCCGCTTGGTGACCGACGCTAAGATGCATGTTTTTAGTTGGGGTCGTTCGCGTCTTAACGTTGGTCATTAACTGACACTAAATACTCCTTGTATATAAACCCCCTGGTCAGCATAGGTATCATTTCACACACCCTCCACACTCTCTAAACTTTCTCAACCCTCTAAAAAATAGTCATTTCCTCCGGGTTCCTTTGTTAGGCATATTCGTTAATTGAACATGTATTTATTCTGATTAGTATTATTAGACTTGTTTAATGAATTAGGGTTTAGTGTTATTAGTTATTTTAGTGAATTAATTAGTGTGCATCATTTTGAGTGAATTAAATTGTGATTATTTCGTGTATAATTTGTAGTGAATTAAGTTGTGCCCAATAGTGCATCATTTGGTAGTGAATTCATTTGAGCCAGGAGTAGTTGTGACGCTTTCTCCTCATCGCTTTCTCCGCATTGCCTGCTCGTGATCGGTGTTAGGTATGTATTTTTTAACTTGAATATTGTGTTTGGTTTTTTCCGAATAATTTATGTATAATTTGATGAATGGATTAGCGAATCCGAGTTATTTGTTATTTATCAGTGGCCCTTCTTTCTTGTTGGGCCATCTTATCTCTCTATACTCATTTCCTCTGCATGTTTCACATCTTCATCCCTAGTGTAAGGTATGCATTTTCAAATAGTTTTTGTTACATTATAATGAATTGCTATAATTGATCAGTTAGGGTTGAATGAAATTAAAATGTTATGATTGCTATGTTGTTAGCTAAGTGGTATGATGACAGTAGAATTACTGTGATTATCTGAAGTGATCCCGATCGACCGACCGGATGAGAATGCCTATTCCTATACTGAAGTGATCCCGGTCGACCGACCGGCTGAGAATGCCTATTCCTATACTCCGCCGGGATCACCTACAAGAGGGAGGACCTTAGGGCCCTATAAGAAGCGCCTGGAGCTTGACAGACCCACAACCTGGCCATGCAGAGGTTTGTAAAACCTAAACATGTGGTCAGATTCAAATACAGCCGTCCACCACGGGCCCATCAAGCAAGGATGAGCGCTCGGTCCCAACCGGCCCTAACCTGGGCGCCCATAACCGAAGCAACACCAAGTCCGTACTCTGCTCAAGGCGCGGGAGCAATCCCTAAGGGTTCAGGAGGTGCTATACAACCCTAGGACCCTCTGGATGTCTTCCTGGAAGAACGTCGGAAGAAGAGAGCTGAGAGCCAGGCTAGGGTAAACCCAGCCGACCCTACCCCGGGCGCCACGACGGGCCTAGCACCGAGGCTAGGCCTTCAGGAGCTTTAGGAGCGGGTGTTCGCACAGGGAGAACATCTGAAGACGTTCCTGGACAGTTGGGCTAAGCAAGGACGGAAAGGCCCGGATAAAAATGATGAAGGCCCGGAGAAAGACTCCCTACGGGCTTCGGCACCGGCCCCGGAGGACCCCGATCGGACCTTAGCACCGAGCCAACAAAAGGCTCGAGCCTTGGGAGGTTTACCACCGGCGCTAGGCTCCATAGGATGCCAGGAGTATAACCTAGCAGCCGCCACCCAGGAAATGAGGGGAAGTGAGAGGAAATGAAAAGGCTGGAAGAGGAGGATCGATTGGGCCGATCGAGGAAGAACCCCGAAGCCCGAGCAGGATCAGCATTAGACCCCGCGGTGCCTAGCATTTGGAGCCCCGTGCATTCCCCAGCCTTAGCACTCGACGCCGCCGCCATTTCCAAGCCCGACACAAAAGGCGGCGCCGACTTTCCTAATCCGGACCGCGCGTGAATCACCCATCCGACCGGATCCGCCGGAATTTAGGGTTTTTGCACACGTTTTGTTATTTTATTCCCTTTTAGTGTTGAACTCGGATTTCTCCTTTAGTTCTCGGTTGTTTAGGAATATTTAAGTCCTTTTAGTAGTCTAAATAGAACTCTAGGTTATTTCTTTAATATTTTCCGAGTTATTTTCTAAGTAGGAAAATCGTGGGGATGTCACGGCTCCTCTAATATAAATAAGAGGCTCCGGCCTCTCTTTGTAATCAACCCTTTTCGAAATCAATTATAAATCAGAACTTTTGTTCTCAAATCCTTTTTGCACCTCGTGCATAGCTTAAGGACGGTGTTATCAACAGAAGCTATCATCTTCTGTCGTGGAGCCATTCGACCGGACACTTAGGGTTCCCGGTTATTTACAACAGACAGGTCCAAGTACCTGATGACACTCGATTTGACGTGATTATCAGCCTCATTTAAGCGACATTTCCTTGCTTAAGACATGGTTTTTAGGGTAGAATAGCGAATATTCAATCAATTGCCCTATCTCGTGCCATTTGTGTTACCTTGGCCCGTTTCGGGTTTATTTGATGGTTTTCTAGTGTTTCTATGTTAGCACAGGTTTTTGCCATCAAATAAAGTAGCCAAGGACGTGTCTAAGGCGTTGAAACCTCGAGGAATTGCACCGGAATCGATCCAAGGAGCCAAACGAGTCGAACCAATTCCTGCCCTGCTTTACACTAAAGATTTCGCCGAAAATACCTAAGGTTTTCGGCAAAAATCCAAGCACAATCCGTCTGAGCTCAACCAAGTAAAGTTTTCGGCGAAAACATGAAGTTTTCACCGAGAACCCGACGTCCGAAAAACACAGGAGAAAACAGCCGGCGGACAACCCACTTTACAAAGGAATTTTCGGCGAAAATTCCTTCAAATTTTCGGCGAAAATCCTAGAAGAAAACCGGCGGTATTAGGGTTAAGTATAAATACTTAACCGGCGGCCCAAATAAAAGAGGAGACAACTTTTCAAAATCAGAATAACCAACTAATACCAAAATTCTCAGAATTCTCAAGAGTTCTGAAGAAGAGTTTAGAGTTCGAAGAGCCAAGAAGAGATCGTGACGCCATCCCTTCCATCTCGAAGACTCGGGGCTAGGATTGCAGTTTACCAGAGATCGAAGTTCTGCCAGAGTCGTCTTAATTAGGTTTTTCATATCCTTTTCTGTTCTTCCTCTGTTCAAGATGAACTCTTTCTTTGCCTTTGATTCTTTTGTGAAAAACATGAATAGCTAAACTCGTAGAGCTTAGACTAGATGAAACGTAAGTGACTCAGGGCTTTAAAGCGGTCACGGATCGGCGGTGATTAGATTCAAAGTTCAATCAGTTTCTCTTTCATGTTTGATTTGTTCTTCATTGTTCATGTTTCTTGTCTGGATTGATCACCTAGATTAGATTCTTGTTAAGCTAAGGATAGAAGCGAACGCTCGCCTTACTTTAAAACATCAAATTGAACAATTAACCTAATCATTGGAGTGTGCCTTTCGTAGGAACCAATTAGGGTTAATCCACTGCAAGAGTAACTCATAAATCATTAGTAATTGCACCAGTTAAGTTAAGTCGTTGCGAGAGGCGATCGTACCCTTTCGGCTAATTAATCTTGGTAGCTAGATCGGATAGAGCGGACGTTCGCCAGTCTTAAACCTAAGGGTAAGGAGTTATGGTGGTGTCTTAGAAATTGATTGAATGAGAATTGAAATCCGCTGATCTGTTGATTGCCTATGCTCTGGTGAACGAAGGGGGATTCGAAGTCTAAGTTCGTCTGTCATCTTTGTTTTCAATCCTAATTTCCAATCTGTTTTCAGTTTCAATTTCCAATTTCCGTGCATTTTTCTTAGAATTAGAAGTCGTGGAACTCACACCACGCACGAAGTGTTTAAACCTGAGTGATTTGCCAGCTTCTTTGAGTAGTCAATATTAGAAGACCCGTGGAATACGATCTACCCTAGCTTCACAGCTTGGTAGTTATTTGCTAAACCTGCTCTGAGCATTCACCAGTACCCATCCACCAAGGATCCATAGGTGAGCATAGAGCCGATTCTCAAGACTTACGGTGGTTAGGGTCTTCGTAGCAGCCGAGCCGAGGTTCCTCGTCTAAGAGGTGAGCGGGTTAAGGACATCCGACTACAAGGTTCACATCAGTTTTGGTATCAGAGCCTAGGTTCAACACTAGGACTACCAATCTATCCCAGTCTCCAGGTTTGAAACCCTGAATTCATATCCCTTTACCTTTCATTTTCAAAAACTCACGAGAAAACCCTATCTTTGTTGCTTAGAAAATTTGCTAGAAAACTTCATCTATTTTCCTTCTTGTTCAAGTTATTTGTAAGGTAAGAAAAATCGGTGGCCAACAAGTCATCTAGAAAAATATATAAAGAAGAGACAGAAATCAAAAGAAAACAAAAAAAAGGCCACCTTGCCCTAGTATCCGTTCATTATAGATCTTAAGAAGAGGGGTAGATATATATATATATATTGCTTCCATTGTTATTAGCTAACATGGCAGACGAGAGAATCCACAACATGGAGGCCAACGTCCATAACATCACTCAAATCCTAGCTGGACTGCAAGAATCCCTAGCCAGAATGGAAAGACAAGCGGCTGAACAAGAGTACGAGAGAGAAGGACCGCACGAGGACCCGAACCGGAGGGACAGAAGACCGGGCCAAGAAATCGATTATGATGTGAGCAGCCTCAAGCTCACAGTACCTAAATTCACCGGGAAAGCTAGTGCCGACGAATACCTAGACTGGGAGAGGAGCATGGAGGACTTCTTGGAGTGCCACAACTACTCCGAGAGAAAGAAAGTCACTGTGGCCACTATCGAGTTTACCGACTACGCTGCCTTATGGTGGAGTCAAGTCAGAAGGCAGGTTTAAAGGGATGAGGAAGAGCCCGCAGGATCTTGGAGGGAATTGAAGAGGAGGACGAGGAAAAGGTTTGTACCGGCGGCTTATAAAAGATACTTGCACACCAAGCTACAAACCCTAAAACAAGGAAGTCTATCCGTGGAGGAGTACAATAAAGAAATTGAGATGCTCGTGACGAGACTTGATCTTAATGAGGATGAGGAGGCCATGATAGCAAGGTTCACCAATGGCCTACAGAAGGACATCATGCACCAGGTCAACATCATTCACTATGTTGACTATGATGATCTAGTAGCCTAGGCTATTCGGGTAGAGAGAGAGATTAAGAGTGGCCTCGGGAAGAGGCCAGGGCCACCCGCCACAAGTACCTGGAGAGGAGCCGCCAGTGCCAGCCATCCCCCATGGAGATCAGGCCCCAACCGAGCCCAAGGAGGGAGGCCAAACCCTAGCACCGCCACCAACCAGGTAACGTCAAACGCTGCATCTACTATGCCTAATTCTAACCCTAGGACAAGCGGCATCGTGTGTTTCAAATGTCAGGGACGAGGGCACCTGGCTAGAGACTGTCCCAACTAGAGAGTCATGGTGCTCAGAGAAGGGGAAGTCGTGACCGATGATGAAGGAGAAGAGATGGAAAAAGAAGAGGACTCCGGGAGTGGAGAAGAAGTTGAGGCTAAGGGCCTAGAAAAATTCACAGGGATGTTCGGCAAAGATCTAGCCCTAAGCCCTAAGGCCGACCAGGAAGCCCTGCCCGAGCCAGAGCAGTACATCCCCGGCGTCGGACCGGCCCTGGAGCCGCACCAAGCCAGCATCGGGTCAACCCCGAGCCGACATCAGGCGCCCCACTGGCCAACACCGGAGCACCCAATGGCCAGCCCTATTCTTGTGTTGGACCAGCATCCGGACACGCCTAGGCCCCCAAGAAACATAGAGGCTTTCCGAGAGATGCACACAGAAGAGGTGTCTCATCGAATCCTAAGGCTGGCACCAATCCGAGTCAGCAAACCTACAGAGCCGGTGACAGAAAAGGAGAACCTGAGCAAGAAGGAAGGATCTAATTGGGAAGACACGTATTCCCCCATGTCTTCCACCAGCCTAAACATCCTGGTGCGCAGCCCGTCGTCAGGAGACAGCATGAGCACCGACGGTGCAAGTTCAGAAGACCCAGAGCCGTGGTCAGACACGAACTCCAATGAGTACCCCAACCCTCGGACCAATCCGGATCATGCCCTAGACATCACCACTCAGGCAACCGACTTATGGAAGCATCCAACCTGTGATCGACCTGGAAGAAAGTGGGATTCGAGGACGAATCCCTTACAAGAAGAGGGGAATGAAGTGATCCCGGTCGCCTATTCCTATACTGAAGTGATTTCGGTCAACCGACCGGCTGAGAATGCCTATTCCTATAGTCCACCGGGATCACCTACGAGAGGGAGGACCTTAGGGCCCTATAAGAAGCGCCTGGAGCTTCGACAGACCCACAACCTGGCCATGCAGAGGTTTGTAAAACCTAAACATGTGGTCAGATTCAAATACAGCCCTCCACCACGGGCCCATCAAGCAAGGATGAGCGCTCGGTCCCAACCGGCTCTAACCTGGGCGCCTATAACCGAAGCAACACCAAGTCCGGACTCGGCTCAAGGCGCGGGAGCAATCCCTAAGGGTTCAGGGGTGCTATACAACCCTAGGACCCTCTGGATGTCTTCCTGGAAGAACGTCAGAAGAAGATAGCTGAGAGCCAGCCTAGGGTAAACCCAACCGACCCTACCCCGGGCGCCACGACGGGCCTAACACCGAGGCTAGGCCTTTAGGAGCTTCAGGAGCGGGTGTCCACACTGGGAGAACCTCTGAAGACGTTCCTGGACAGTTGGGCTAAGCAAGGACGGAAAGGCCCGGATAAAAATGACGAAGGCCCGGAGAAAGACTCCCTACGGGCGCCGGCACCGGCCCCGGAGGACCCCGATCGGACCTTAGCACCAAGCCAACAAAAGGCTCGAGCCTTGGGAGGTTTACCACCGGCGCTAGGCTCCATAGGATGCCAGGAGTATAGCCTAGCAGCCGCCACCCCAGGAAATGAGGGGAAGTGGGAGGAAATGAAAAGGCTGGAAGAGGAGGACCGATCGGGCCGATCGAGCAAGAACCCCGGAGCCCGAGCAAGATCAGCATCAGACCCCGCGGTGCCCAACATTTGGAGCCCCATGCATTCCCCCAGCCTTAGCACTCAACGCCGCCGCCATTTCCAAGCCCGACAAAAAAGGTGGCGCCGGCTTTCCTAATCCAGACCCCGCGTGAATCACCCATCCGACTGGATCCGCCGGTTTAGGGTTTTTGCACACGTTTTGTTGTTTTATTCTCTTTTAGTGTTTAACTCAGATTTCTCTTTTAGATCTAGGTTGTTTAGGAATATTTAAGTCCTTTTAGTAGTCTAAATAGGACTCTAGGTTATTTCTTTAATACTTTCCGAGTTATTTTCTAAGTAGGAAAACCGTGGGGATGTCACGGCTCCTCTAGTATAAATAAGAGGCTCCGGCCTCTCTTTGTAATCAACCCTTTTCGAAATCAATTATAAATCAGAACTTTTGTTCTCAAATTCTTTTAAGTTTTGCTCCTCGTGCATAGCTTAAGGACAGTGTTATCAATAGAAGCTATCATCTTCTGTCGTGGAGCCATTCGACCGGACACTTAGGGTTCCCGGTTATTTACAACTGACGGGTCCAAGTACTCATCCGCCAAGGATCCATAGGTGATCATAGAGCTGATTCTCAAGACTTACGGTGGTTAGGGTCTTCGTAGCAGCCGAGCCGAGGTTCCTCATCCAAGAGGTGAGCGGGTTAAGGACAGCCGACTACAAGGTTCACATCATTATCGCCCCCGATTAAGTGACATTTCGTTGTTTGTAGCGCGTTTTAGGGGTAGTTTAGTGAATTTTGGTTCATTCATGATATTTCTTACCGATTTGGTTACTGAAGTGATCGAGACCACCATACCCGACCCGGTCACCTATCCATGGACACCACCCTGGACACCGACTCCAAATTGTTACATGGCGGCCTGGGACGGAGAAAAGGAAGGAGAAAATTCTAAGGGAAGGCGACACCTTGCTGAAGATGGAGCCACTAGATCAAGGGAGGTTGCTGGATCAAGTCTTAGGAAGGATGCTCGACCGGACCGAAGACCTGATGTCGAACCGGTCACTGATGCTGATGTCGGACCAAGACACCCGGATGCTGATCCGAGCCTGGCACGGACCCAAGGCCGAGATAGACTGATGCCGGCCCCAGACACTGGCCGAGATTACCGCAGGCACTAGACCGAGGCCGACTGATGTTGGTACCGAATGCTGGACCGAGACTCCTCTAGACCCATGACCGAGGCAGATAGATGTTGGCCCCCGACGCCAGATTGAGACAATTGTGGACCAAGGACTGAGTCCAATTGATGTCAGATGCTGATGCCAGTCCCGAAACCCAACCATGACCAGGAATCCGACCGCGAGAAGGAATCCTATCTGGATAAGGAAACCTCCACACCGCTGGCTAAACCCCATGTTTCCAAGTCCTTTTTGGAGAAGGAAACACGAGAAATGCAGAATTCCTTCTAGAGAGGATATTTTTCACACCCCATCCATCTTAAACAAGAATTAGGGTTTTTTGCCGGATTAGCCGATTTTATCGGATTTTTCTATTTTTAGTCTTTTAGTTCGGATTTTCTTCCTTGTTAAACTATTTGGGAATAGTTCAAGCTATTTTAGGATTAGGAATTGTAGGAGGACTCGGAGAGCTTGTTCCCGACTCCTCACCTATAAATAAAGGCCTTTGGCCTTGTTTGTAAGACAACCTTTGATTAATAAAACCCCCTAAATTTCAGAACTTTGTTCTTGTTCCTTTAAACTGTTGAGAGTTGTTGCATTACTTAAGGCTTTGGTTTATCATCTTGGGCATTCATCCCACAGTGTGGCACCTTTGACTTGATACTTTGGGTTCCTAACTCTCTATAGCTAGCGGGTCCAAGTCCTATCCAACCCCGGTTACTAGGTTAGACTTGTATGTTTCTGTTCATTGGTTTATTGGTATAGGGTCGCCGCCCACGATTGTGGATCGGTTCATATTTATCTTGGCCCATTTTGGGTCTATTTGATGTGTTTTCTAGTGTGTCTTTGAGTACAATTAAGTAGCCATAAATTAAGTGGCCATCAGACGTGCTCGTGATGCAATGGAGCTTCGAGAAAGGTCCCAACACCATTGGAGAAGCCAAAAGAAGAAGAAGAAGAACTCAAATATCTGCCGAGAGAGAAGGTTCTCGACGAGAACTTCTAAGTTCTCGCCGAGAAGGTACTCAAAACTTGGCTAAAAATCTCGTCGAGGATTTGGAATAATTTATGAAGAAGTTCTTGGCTAGAAGTTCAAGTTCTCGCCGAGAACATAGCTTTTCTAGATTAATCGTGGATCCGGATTTCAGCCCTATATAAGGACTTGTTCAACCCCTTTTGAGAGACACTCGATTTTCTGAGGAGAGCCACGACTTGGAGAGAGTTGAGAGCATATTTTGGAGTATTTGGAGAGATTAATACACAATCAATCCATCCCAGAAGAAGCTCGGAGCATAGGAATTGAAGATTCTCAACATCGAAGTTGCCAAGAATCGTTAGAATTAGATTTTTCAGATTTCCTATGTTCTTCCTTTGTTCTAAAGATGAATTCTCTTGTAGTCTTTGAATCTTTTTTATTATATATGAATAGCTAAACTCTTCTAACTTAGATTAGATGAACCCTAAGTGACTTGGGGCTTTCAAGCGGTCACGGATTAGCGGGAAGTAAAACTTTAATTTAGACTTTTCTTATTCATGTTTAATTCGTTCTTAAAATCTTGTTTCTTCTCTGGCCTGATCACCTAGATTAGATTCTTGTTAGGATAAAGGATAGTGGCAAACGTCCGCCTTGTTCTAGAACGTCGAATTAAACAGTTAACCTTTTCAATGGAAACACCTGACGAATAGGGGCCGTTTAGGGTTAATTTGTTTCAAGAGTAGCTCATAGAATTAAAATCAGTGCACCAATAAGTTATCCATTGCAGAAGTGAACGCACGGATGGATAACTGTTCTTGGTAGCTAGTTCAATAGTAGCGAACGTTCGTGGACTTAGACCTAAGCGTAAGGAGCTATGGCGGTGATTAAGAACGGAATGAATTGAGTCTGAAACTTGCCAGTCTTTTGATTGACAATGCCTTGGTGATCTTAGGGGGATTCGAAATCTAAGCTACCTTGTCATTAATTGAAACCAAACTTATTTTAACCGAGTAATTGTTAAATCCTTTGAGTAAATGTGAAGAAGAAAACCCGTGGAATACGATCTGTCCTACTTTTGTCAGATCGTATTTGAACCGCTGTTTTGCAGCTTATCATGTTACCTAATTGCTAATTTTTTTCTAAACAATTGCTACTATATCGAATGCTATTTACCTAGTTCACACTAGCTTTATACCAAGATCGTTGGTTGGATAAAATTGTTTACCCTTTCAAGCCTATAATAAGATGAGCTCATAATATGACTAACATTCATCTTTATTTAACTTAACTCAAATTCAATCAAGTAAGGTCGCAATATTTCAAAATACATACCAAACTATGACAAAATCAACTACATTTTTACTACATGAATATGACCCTTAAAGCGGTTGATAAACCAATGAACATACAACACACATAACTTGTGGTCGAGTCAATTATACTATATGCAAACCAAAAGACTTTAATGCTATAAAAATTAGAATATGTTTTTTCTAAATAATCGAAATAGAAATCATAATTTATGCAACATGACTCAACTTGATCAATGACTTAAGTTAAACTAATTTCAACTAAACAAAATCTTATAAATATGAAATATGATGAACCTGCAATTTGGATAGTATATAACTTCACTAATCTATAACTCAAATAAAATAAATTCAAAATATATCAAATTTGCCACACTAACACCTCTCAGAATAATTTTTATGACTTTTTTATAAAGCATTTTGATACTTATTTATTCTTATTATCATCATCTCGCATTTTTTTAACTATATTTAATATAATAGTATTTTTCTAAAATTATAAAATATTATATTTATTATTGTGATGTATACAATAAATAAACATAGTTTTAATGAATAATTAGTTGATTTCATACCAAATGAACCAAAATGGACAACAACCTATAATGGAAAAAGTGTAGGAGTACAAAGGAACTCAAAAGACAAACCAAAGTGAAAGATTGTACTCCCATGTCCTGGGTGTCCGATTCAACTCAAGCCAATCAAACTCTATAAGCTACTAATCAACAAAACTCTAACAAGCAGCCAATGTGCACAGAGAACAAAAAATTAAGATTTGGTGCTGACTTCAAATTGTATCACTTCTATTAATTCCTTCACTGTCCTAGCTCTCTCTCCAGCATGTCTTCTACATCTTTCATACCATATATTTGCATACAGGGCCCTCCAATGCAATCTCCCCTTCTGATATGAATGGAGCAAACGACTGCCTTTGAGAATATCATCTTCCCAACTCAAACCTCTCCAACGTTCACCATGACAGCCTCTTATAACTTCACTCACATACATGCAATTATAAAATATGATTTCTTTCATCCACACCACGCTGGCAGAAGTAGCAACCTATATCAATTGTCAAGCCCCATTTAGCCATATCCACTTTACAAGTAATCCTCTTCACAATCATCATCCAAATGATGAATGAGTGCTTAGGGATACTTCGACTCCCCCAGGTTAACCACTACAAGAAAACAGCTTTTTAGTCACGATTTTTAGGCCATATTAGTTACGGTTTTTACCGTGACAAATAAATTTAGTCAGGGTTCATAAATTCGTGACTATATGAGCCAAAATTAGTCACTGTTTTATTTTGAACCGTCACAAACTCCTTAGTCACGGTTTCCGAGTAAACCGTGACTAAAGTTGGTCACGATTTTATTCTGAACACTGACAAGCTTGTCACGGTTTTCTTTGTTAACCGTGACAAGCTTGTCACAGTTTCCTTTGTTAACTGTGACAAGCTTGTCACGGGTTTGGTTGAACCTTGACAAACCAGTCACGGTTCAACTAAAACTGTGACAAATCAGTCACGGTTCACCAAACCGTGACTAAAAACTGTGATAATTCTTTAATGGGATAATAGGCCGGGAGGCCCCTGTACTATTGAAAGATAACAAACAGGCCCTCCTACTATTAATTGTACCAAACAAGCCCCTCTACTTAGAGCATATAACAAACAAGCCCTTCCGTTACAAATGTGACAAACGGCGTTACTGAATTGTTGACACAATTGACACGTCATTGACACATAGGTTGTTAGAGCTCACACACGTCATCTGATTTGAATGTCAGCAACCCTAAACGACTCCATTTTGACTCGGGGTTATTAGCAACAGATAATCCAAATAGTAAAAAATGACGCCGTTTAGGGTTGCTGACATTCTAATCGGCTGACGTGTAAACTCTAACAACCTACGGGTCAACTATGTCAACAATCCAGTAACACCGTTTGTCACATCTGTAACGAAGGACTTGTTTGTTATATGTTCTAAGTAGAGGGGCTTGTTTGGTGCAATTAATAGTAGGAGGGCCTGTTTGATCTTTCAATAGTACAGGGGCCTCCCGACCTATTATCCCTTCTTTAATTTTCCTCTAGTGAACTGATACTAGAACACAGGGGCATTTTTCCCCTTAAGCTTTTCCAAACCGTTGTTACGGAATAGGTTAACATTAATATGCCATCCTATAGCACTTTATCATTTTGAACCAGGAAAAATGGTTTTAGCTGAGAGTGGACCTTCATCAGTTTTCTCCAAACCCAGAAATGATATGGCTGAGTTTTACAACCCCAAATATCACCATCTTTAACTCTATACTTTTAAATCCAGGCTACCCGTATGGAGCTAGTTTGAGCTAAAACACTCCATATATGTCTAGCAATATAAGCAACACTCCAAGAATTTAGGTCTTTAATCCCTAAGCGCCCCTCATAATTTAGAGTTATTTTAAATAAAAATTGTTATAGTGAAAGAAATGATACTTTTATAAAGTTGAAAATTTTATTCAAAGAATTTTATTTTATGAAATATGAAACATAACAAATATCATATAGTGATTAATAAAGTTTTATAATTAATTTTAATATGTAATTTTATAAATTAAAATATATTGAAATTGAAGTTATAATTTTTTTAAATATTTTGTGTTAAGATATATATTAAAAAATATCTATTATTATTATTATGCAAATATAAAAGAGACCCCTTTTATTCTTCTCCTCCTTGAGTTTAGGGATTCTACCAATTATCATTAAGTAATTAATTAATATTAAATTATGTCAAAAATAAAAATATTATAAATAATTAAAATAATGCAATGGAAAACTACCCACGTTTTTTTTTGCAAAATTAATAAAAATAAACTTTTATGTTTCATGATCTTAGGATTATCTCTCCTTTCACAATAGCATCCTTTCTTTTGTTTTCTCTTATTTAAAAACCTCAAAAGTGTACATCCTCGCTTAATTTTAGTATTTCAATAAAATTAATTCATTTAAAAAAATAACTAATTTTTCATACAAAATAATTTTTAATTTTCATGTTTACTCTATAAAATAATCATATGCATTTTTCATTTTCAATCAATCAAAGATCTTATCTTCATTTATCTTTTTATTATTTTTAAGTTGTGACTGTATGAATATTAGTAAAAGCTTAGTCTAAATGATTCATATCAAAACGAAATTTTCAATACAAAAAAGATAAAAATTTAAAGAATTTAACCACTAGACCAACAATTTAAAAACATTATTTTATATTATAATCTATATATGTATCCAATATCTACGATACATATAATCAATCTCTTTTTATAAATATGATTTATATGTTCACTTAAGCCAACCATTATCGTCAAAACTAAATGAGAATTTTAACGAACTTATATATAAAGAATTAAAGTATCCATTAATCTAAAATGTTATTTGAAATAATACGCAAAATAAATTCAATTTTATTAAAAGAGGGTTCAAACATGGGTTATAATAGTAAAAAAACGTTTCATTGACTAAAAAGGGAGAAAATGTCTATTCTATAATTCTACAATACAAATCAGTTAAACGGTTTCTAGATAAATGCAATACTTTTCTATATAAACATCATCTTATGAGAACACATTCATTATTACAAAAAAAATATTAATTTCAATAACCATCATAAAAGTGGCCCATAAAACTATCATCCTAATTATATAATAATAGAGCTAAGATAAAAAATAATTAAAATGAGGTAGATAAAGAAAATGGAGATTACTATGATTACAATGAAAACTGTAGACTTAGAACTGATAGAAAATATTTATTATTAGTTTAATGCTAGAATAAATCTATAGTATACATAAAATATATACGTTTAACTCCTTTTAATAACTATGATTCATATCTTTCAAAAACAACTATTATTCATATATTCTATTCTAAACCAATAAATATAGTTAAATAGAATGTGCATCCAAACTAATTTAGATATAACTCAACCTATGAAAAGGTAAATAATAAAATGACACAAAAAATAAAAATAAATATCACTGTATATTGATACTACGTGTAGTACATGATAAGTGAACTGAGACTCATGTAGTCATGTATACGATTTCTAAATTAACTACAAATATTTTTAACAACATGATAGTTTGAGTACGGTCAATGCGAAATCATTCCCTACCCAACAACATTTTGAATTTCCCCATCTCCATACCAACTATTAAAATGAATATAAATTTCATATCATCATTTGAATTTCATGTAGACTCACATTAATCGAGGTTTTCCACATATAAGACTTTTATTGATATAAAAAAATAAACCTTGAAATAAAGTTCAATTATTATTAATTTAAAAGCATTATATTTAAAAATAGGAATTTAAAATTTATAACAATCTAGAAAGAAAACCAACAACAAAAAAATTCGAAGAAACCAACATATGCAAACTACATACATTATAAAATTTTGAATTCCTACTTCTCCCTTGCAAAAACTACCAATTGGGAATCTTAATAATGTTATCTCACTAATAAAAACTCTCAGTTTTGCAAACTAATGGTTGATTAAAAAATTTAGTGAAATTAAATATTTAAATAATCATTGTTTTTATTTAAGCTTTTTGAAATTATAAATTATTGCTTAATTGAGAATGTAAAAAGTTTATTTCATAAATCCATTCCAAAGTTTCTCACTATCTTTTTTATTGTCTATTGTATGTCTTTCTAGATATTTTTATTGGTTCCATTTGTATAGAGAAACTTGAAGGAGTGAATATTTTCACCATGTAATTTATTGTTAGTTAATAAATTTATTTATTTTCAATCAATATTGTTATTATAAAAAAATCAAATTTTATATATTTTACTATTTTTTATGATTACATGACCTCTGTGATACTAAAATTTTAGTATTTGACAGTATACTAAATGATACATTGAGATTTGTGTGCATTAGGCTAATTATTTTCAAAAAATTAATTTAGTTAAGTGTTACTAAGATTTTAGTATTTGTTTACAAGAAGTTTTGAACTTTTAGTATTTGATTTTTTTAATAAAAAAAATAGTTTACCAAAATATTCAAAAAAAAATTCATTCCTCAAGTTATGGAGAAGATTGGATTAAAAAATTTAGTTTTCAACTACATAAACCCATTTTTTTATATATTATATTGTAGGTACTTATATTTTTATTTAATTTATATCACTTTAATATATATTATTTCCTATTTAATTTCATCATATCAAATAAGGATGTAAACATATTTAGACATTAAAGAGTTTAGAGTTTTATTCTTCAGAGTCTTCATTATTTTTAGAATTTAAGTACTTAAAGAGTTAATTTTGAGCATGTAATTAAAATTAATTAGTCTTTTAAAACCAAACAAAATTTTGATATTAAAACCAGATAGATAACTATTTGTTGTTCTTGAAGCAACATGCTTAATTTGAATGGTTATCCGTATAACATAGAGTTTACAACTACATTTTTAAAATACTATGTGAATTTAACAAATTCAAGAACGTTGAGATTAACGTATTATAAATTATGAATGCGAGAGATGATTTTTCCTAATAAGAATGTAGCTCTTCTCTCTCAAATTGTTTATTCTTCCCTCAAAATAAAGTTCAAAATTATATATTGCAAGGTTGCGGCCCGCCAACGGGCGGGCAAAAAAGCTAGTTATTAATTAATTAATAATATATTTAATATTGAAGTACTTAATACATGAGCATTTAAAAATAGGGAAGAGAAAATAATTGAATTTTAATTTAAAAATTGCGTGATGATGTGAAATTTTGTAAGGAGGGTTCTATCTATGTGTCAAAACCATTATGATTATTAAGATAATTGCTATTTTTTTATAAATAATTGAAATCCGTTGTTAAGATTAGTTGATATTACATTTGTTACCTTGCAATTTTAGCATGAAATTGTTAGAAATTGTTGAGTTAGGGTCAATGTTGTCACGACCCTACCGGACATCGAACCAGTTCAGCGAGAAGTTCAAGGGTTTAAGGTCTGACTGGGATCAGACCGGAAAAACTGGTACAAAGAATCGGGCATACTAATTTTTAAAAGTTAATTAATTTATTAATTACTAATCAACAGTTTGGTATCAATATGTAATAATCTTAACTATATATATCCATTTATCAAAACCCTAGATTTATCATCTATATGTCCCGTCTTCGTCACTTCTTCTTTTTCATTTTCTTCTTCTTTTTCTTTCTCTTTCACTTTTCAACCATTTCATTAAAACTTAAATCAAGCCAAGCTTTTGAAATTGATGTTGAACCGATGAACGTCGGCATGCGAGAAGATAGAGACAACCCATAGATAAGTTTGTCGGTCTCTAATGATTGACGAAGACGGCGTATCTAGGGTATAGCCGACCTTCGATGATTGACGTTCCTCCCTTCTTTTCTACTTCTTCGGCTGGCCAGTCGACAACCCTCATCAATCATCGGACGAAGTAGCACCATGTAATGACCCAGCCTATAGGAGTGACCAATTTGTAATGATTAGGTAGTAGAAGGATCTGTTTGTGAAGGGGTGGCCAAGAGTACTGTAATGTTCATATCAACCAAAAGAACAATGTTAAACCCTATTTCTCCCAAATGAAGGCTTCTGCCTCTTCTTCTCTACTTCTCCCCTTTCTTCTTCTCAACATCACCTCCAGTCTTCATCTCTTCTAATTCTCTTTCGCCTTTACGGTTTATCCTTATTTGCCGGAGAATAGCTCAACTGGTCCAGTCACGACAATTGTATCAACGCCTATCTCTGGCAACTTTTTTCATGTTTATGCAAGAATACAACGTCTCTTTGAACGATTAATGGTGACGTTCGAACGGTTCGAACGATTCTACAAGATGAAGGAACTCAAGCTGCTAGCTTCCATTTCTCGGGAAAACACAGCTCCAGTAAATGTTTTGAGCATGGCCCCCCATGTGTTCGATGAAAGTCCTCTGCCAGATTCTATAGCTCCAACGGAAAACCCACAACCACCTTTTGAACCTCCCATGTTTGCTGGTGATTCTGATCCATCTTCATGGCTCGAAGCTTGTGTTCGGTACTTCAGCGATGCCAAAGTTCCTGCTAATGATATGGTCGATGAAGCTGGATGGTTTCTTGAGAATGCAACATATTTCTTGTTTCTTGACTGGGAGAATGACCGATTTTCAATAGCGTGGGACGAGTTCTCTCAAGATATCTCTTGTTTATTTGGGCCTTCTAACATCAATACCACAGAAACTCTCGCAATGGAATCGACCATACCATTCCTAGAGATGGAGTAGCTTAGCGCGGGGAAGATGATTTCAGAGTTGCTGTTAATCAGTTCTTCTTGCTTGCTCACAAACTCTGACTTGATGCAAGCAAGAAGTACACCACCAATGTTGATTGTAGATTTTCGTCCAGGTGATATCCATTTCCCTCACAAGCCTTACAATAATCAAGTTTCAATGTTGGTATTGAATAGTGGTGAATGTATGGTTAGTTTATGGGGTCGTGGTGTGAAGAAATGGAAGTTTCTTGGGGATTATAATTCTGAATATATTTGTACTTCTTGCTACATATTCGGTTACTCACAAGAACGAGGGACATCATGTTTGAATGAGCATTTAAAACTCATAAAGCATCCCTAATATGTGTGCAACAAAAGGGCTGTGAGTTATATGATTGTTGAGGAGTTTGTTTTGAGTTATTGGTTCACCTTTAGGGGTACTATGGGTCGAGAAATTCAGAGCTTTTATACCCCATTCCTGCATTTATAACTGCTGGTTTTACATAATTTCGTTTGACAAGGAAGGTTTTCATAAGTCCAAAGAACCTTATAAGGAGTTAGAGGATGTGATAGCCATTATTGAGTTTGTATTCAAGGGATCTTGTGATGGTTCATTACCCTTCTCACATATATCCAGCTTTGACTACATGATGAGTTGGTCTGTTTCATTGCAATTGGGGTATTCTCACCACTTCTTTGATGAAAGTCTCGAGAGTTCAACTGTGCTCCAGTTTACTTTTAGCTCTTCATTCACAAGTATATTAACACTACCAAAGGTATATTTTTCTACTTTTGAAGCTCTATTGTTGTTGTGTACTCCATTGATTAGGGGTGGTGGTGAGTTAGTATTCAATAGAGGAGGTTGTGTTAAAGCACTATTTGGACGAGATGTTAAGAAATGGAAATGCAATAATGATTCTACATTAGAGGCTTGTCTATCTAGTTTCTGCACTGCTATTGCATTTCATGAAAGTGGGAAGTGTCGTTGTTTTAAAGAACCAATGGATTCTGCATATATGATGTATGACAAAAGCCGTGCTGACAATATTCCTGCAAGTGGGAGGGAGCTGAGACCTCATTTGAGAGAAACAGATTTTGGCTTTGCCTTTGGGTTTAAAGGAGGTGAGCATTTGGGGCTAACAGTAAGTAAATTTGACTTTCAATTATTGAAATTTTGATATTGGTCTTCGCGTTTCTTGCTTGATGAGTATATTCAGGATAAGACAATTAAAAGGCAGGAGCCGGTTTATCGCCTGCACCAAAGATATTTGCATGGCCTTGGTTTGGATGTTGTGTACCTGCCTAAGCCTAATGGATTAATGGTTGGAGCTTCCACACACATGAGAATTGATACTCAGTTGTTCATTGAGGAATTCTGCAAAAATCTCTTTGTGATATCATGGTATCCTTTGATGAATCGATTGGTTAGAAATAGTAACATCAATGAGCTAACTCATAGCAGTGATTTGATTGTAGTCATTTGTCTTGTGAGTAAGTTTAATATTCGTGGTGTGGTTGTATATGTCATCTCTAATGTGGAGGTGGACGTGAGGAAGAAATCCTACCATGAGATGTATCTAAGTGTGTTGAGGACTTGGAATGAAGAAGTTAGGGTGAAAAATCATATGGATCTTCACATTCTTTGGAAGTCATGGTTGATACAATTCAATTTTCACTAGAAGGTAGCACTTCACAGAGATGCTGTATTATATTGACCCATTTTTATGTCCTGGGAAGAGCTTATTCGTCCAAGCCTAATGCTTTGATAGCCCATGCTCTCAACTGCAACAACTAAAAAGGGTGGCATGGAACATGGATGCAATACATTTTTGAAGTAAACTATGTTTCTGGGTATTCTTTGCTTAATAGAAATGTTAGGATTGCTCGATTACAGAGGCAAGAAGTGCAGCACATGTGTACCTATGTGTTTCACTTACTGATGTTACAGTTCAAGGCAAATGTGGTGTGTTGTTTTTGCTTAGACATCGACTTGGGGACAAGCCAAATTTCTAGAGGAAGGGAAGGGTATATGTATGATTAGGAGTTGACAAAGGGATTAAGAGCGTATTAGAGCTGAAGTACATGATGTTCAACGGCTTCTTCTCATATTTTTCAGCTCAAATTTGTTTTAACGGCATTTCTTTTTTAACATATTTTGATTTTGTTAATAGACTTGAGGACAAGTCTGCTTTCAAGGGGAAGAGATTGTAATGACCCATCTTATAGGAATGACGAATTTGTAATGATTAGATAGTAGAAGGATTTGTTTGTAAAGGAGTGGCTATAAAAGCCAAGATATTGTAATGTTTAGGTATCAATCAAAAGAACAATGTTAAACCCTATTTCTCCCAATATGAAGGCTTCAACCTCTTCTTCTCTACTTCTCCCCTTTCTTGTTCTCTACTTATCCCCTTTCTTCTTCTCAACATCACCTCCATTCTTCCTCTCTTCTAACTCTCTTTCGCTTTTACAGCTTATTCTTACTTGCCGGAGAATAGCTCAACTGGTCCAGTCACGACACACCTCCCTTCTCTTCTACTTCTTTGGCAGTCTCTCGCTCTTTTCCTATCCAAAGAAAACTCACGATCCATTTTTTTTAATTTGCTGCAAATCGCTGAATCGGTTGAAACCGTTCGGAACAGGCCGGCTGGGTTCACAAATTTTCCTAGTTCAACCCGCTCCCTAGACACAATTGGACCAGCGGCTGACTAGGCTGAGTCCCAGTTCCCAGGTTTCTTAGTCGAACCGGCCATTCCGGTTCAGTTCTACCAACATGGGTTAGGGTTGAATGAAATTAAAATGTTATGATTGTTATTTTTTTAATAAATTGCTAGCTAGTATATCGATTACTACGCACCTAGTTTATAAATAATTGCTATATAATGGTTAAGATTAGTTGATAACATTTCTTACAAACGTTACGAATTGATGGAGATTATGATCTTAACTATAGTTCTATTGCCTACACTTATAAATTAGACATCTTCCAATGGATAAATCTTGGATAAATAAACATCGGTTGTCACCGGAGTATAGGGATGGCTATGTGGCACCACTCGACTTTGATACATAGGGTTCCTAGCTCTTTATAGCTAGTGGGTCCAAGTCTGTTCCATCCCGATTTTAGATATTGTACTCGATTGCTAAGTTACCGAGCATATTGTTGTAGGGTCGCCGCCCACAGTTGCAGACGGTTCATGTTAGTTTGGTATCAGAGCGTTGGTTCAACACTCAGACCATGTATCCTATTATTTTTAGTTTTATAGAAATTTTGAAAACCCATAAATAGTTTCACTCCAAGCACGATGATGGATGATGCTAGGCTTGTAAGGATCGAATCCATGGTGGAGTCCCTAGTATCCAAAATTGGAAGAAGATATGGCATTGATATGCTGCTAGTATATTTTCCACAATTCCCGGCATTGGGTCCAAGAAAGCCGAGCATTGATGCTGACCCCGACGTACGCTAGAGCCGGATTTTTTTCTCATGCGCTCCTATGCTAAGACCGACGCCGAAATCGACGTCGAGACTAACATAGAGACGTACACTGAGTCTGAAACCGACGCCGAAACGGACTCCGAGACTGACACTGAAGAGGATGTCAGATCTGAAGCTTATGGACACGTAGATTCGAGGACGAATCTTTTTCAAGAAAGGGAGAATGACGTGACCAAGCCCTACTCGGCATTACCACTAATGTTGAGTATTGTCGGGTGCCTGATGCCAAGCCGCGACATCAACAATATTTGGAAGGGCCACCCGCTAATGCTGAGCCCGAGATCACCAATGTAGGTCCGAGGGTGCTGATGCTGATGTCGACCGTGGCCGACCAAAACTTTGATGATTACCAAAGCATTGCTACCGAGCCGATGTTAGGCGCCAAGACCAGGCCACCACCTGATCCTGATCCGGATGTTGATGCCAACCAGGATGTTGATGCCCACTCGGACACCGAGGCTGGTGCCGAGCCGAGAGCCAATACTAATGCTAGGCCTAAGAATATCCAGATTCCAACCGAAAAACTGGATCTGCGCCACGCCCGGATTGTCGTGAATCCGACCGAGACCAGGAATCCGCCACATGCTAGGATTCCCGAAGCCGTGACCGAGAAACTCAGTTTCCTTGCCCGACATGGAGTGGAAAGCCAGGCGATAAGTTGTCCTTGACAGACTCTAGTGGCCGGATTAGGAGTCTTGAGACTTCTTAGGAGTTTTTCCTTTCAGAGTTTTAGTCAGATTTGTTTTGCTTTTTACAGTCGGATTGTTATTCCTTTTTAGTTAGGATTCAAATTATTTTAATATTTTAGAGTAGTCGTACAAGGAAACGGTTAAGCCTTGTGGCCGACCCCCATCCTATAAATGGGAACCTCAGTACTATGTTGTTAGGATCGAATGGATGATGCTTGATGCTAGGCTTGCAAGGATCGAATCCATGGTGGAGTCCCTAGTATCCAAAATTAAAGAAGATATGGCATCGATCTGCCGCCAGTAGATTTTCCCAATGTAGTCAAAATCGGGATTCCAAGTGAAATCGAAAACATGGGTGAAATCGGAATAGTAGTTTTTAATCGTAAAATCGTAAGATATTATGAACTACTATCGAAACATTTAAATCAACAACATATTAAGAATAAATATGTAATTAAAACACTTTCATGTTTCATATCTATGTTATTTGAGTTGATGAGACGAAAAAGAAGACCATTACCCAATTTTGAAAAGTCTAAATGAGAAAAAAGAGATAATGTCAGTTCTTAAGTAGTCATTCGAGGAAGTAATAATTAGATTTTAGACATTTTTTAGTAATAACTTCTAACTTAATTAATAAAAAAAAAAACCAATTTAATTTAATTGTTTTTGTTCTGACTTATATGTAGTTGTAAAATTGGTAATTTCCCCTAGAAAGTGAAATCGTAAAATACAAGAAAAATCGTTGATTTTATAAGATTCTAAGATTTTGATCAAGATTTTACTAGATTTTACGACCCATAGATTTTGCGTGGAATCAAGATCGGTAGAGACAAGTGAAATCGTAAAATCGTAAGATTTTAAGATTAAAATCACAATTTTAACTACATTGGATTTTCCATTATTCCCGGCATTGGGTCCAAGAAAGTCGAGCATTAATGTTGACCCAGACGTACGCTAGAGCCATAATTTTTTTCCTGATGTGGTTCTATGCTGAAACTGACGTCGAGACTGACACAAAGACAGACACTGAGACGGAGACCAAGACCGATGCTGAGATGGACACCAAGACCGACGCCGAAAAGGATGTCAAATCCGAAGCTTATGACCACGTAGATTCTAGGACGAATATTTTTCAAGAAAGGGAGAATGACGTGACCATGCTCGGCAACATGACCATGCTCGGCGACATGACCAAGTCCTACTTGGCATTACCATTGATGTCGTGTATTGTCGGGTGCCTGATGCCGAGCCGCAACATCAAGAATATTTGGAGCGGCTACCGGCTGATGTCGAGCCGCCGACATCACCAATACAGGTCCGAGGGTGCTGATGCTGATGCCGACCATAGCCGACCAAGACACCATGGCCAACCATGACTTTGATGTTGACCAAAGCATTGATGTCGAGCCTATGTTAGGCGTCAAGACCAGGCCTCACCTGATCTTGATCTGGATGCCGATGCCGATGCCGACCAGGATGCTGATGCCAACCTGGACATTGAGGCTGGTGCCGAGCCGAGAGCCGATACGGATGCTGGGCCTAGGAAAATCCGGATGCCAACAGAAAGACTGAATCTACGCCACGCCCGGATTGCCGCGAATCCGACCGAGACCAGGAATCCGCCACACGCTAAGATTCCCGAATCCGTGACCGAGAAACTCGGTTTCCTTGCCCGACACAGAGTGGAAATCCAGGTGATGAGTTGTCCTTGCCAGATTAGGACTCTAGTGGCCGAATTAGGAGTCTTGAGACTTATTAGGAGTTTTTCCTTTTAGAGTTTTAGTCAGATTTGTTTTCCTTTTTAGAGTCAAATTTTTATTCATTTTTAGTTAGAATTTAGATTATTTTAATATCTTAGGAAACGGAGAAGCCTTGTGGCCGACCCTAACCTTATATATAGGATCCCTTGTACACGTTTTGTTAGAGACCCCACTCTTTGATGAATTAAGAAACTGTGGTTTTTTCTTTGCATGAAATTGTAATTTCTTTCTTTACGATTTTCATGAAATTGATTGTCTTCTAGAATTTGATTTATCGTCGCTCAAGGTCATCACCCTTGATTTCGTGCAACCATTAAACCTTGATACTTCGGGTTCCTAACTCTTTATAGCTAGTGGGTCCAATTCTGTTTCCATCCCCGGTTTTGAGGATTGTACTCGATTGTTAGGTGGTCAAGCATTTGGTATAGGGTCGCGGCCCACAGTTGCTGATGGTTCATATCAATATTGTTGTACCAGATGGATACTTGAGCAATATATCTCGGTGTGTTGATGTGGAAAACCGATAGATATTAGGGTTGAAAACTCATGATTTCCATATCTTGATGCATGAACTACTACCCTTATCCATTCAGAATGCGTTATTGTCACAAGTCTCCTCGGTATTAGTTAAATTTTGTTTATGTTTGAAGCAATTATGCTTGAAAGTGGTCCATATGGATGGGTTGGATACGCTGCAACAATGGATTGTTGTAGCTCTGTGTCGTTTGGAGATGTTATTCCCCCCCCCTCTGTCATTTTTCATAGTGAGGGTTCATCTAGCGGTTCATTTAGTTGAAGAAGTTCGCATTGGGGGACCAGCTGAGGCGGATGAAGAGGTCCCTTTGGATCCGAGCGATCCCTAAAAGGTTGTACGACTATCTGCCCATGTCACACCAAGGCTCAAGAACGATCTAATCGCATTAATCAGAGAGTAAGCTGATTTGTTCGCCTGGTGCCCACAAGATATGCCCGAGTTGGACGCTTGAGTTATGGAACACCAGTTAGCCGTAATTTAAGGCTCCAACCCGTACAACAAAAGCGCGGTTGTGTCGCATGGGCAAGAAAGAAAGCTGTCAAAATAGAAATCAAGAAACTGAAGGAATCAGGATTTGTATAGGAGGTTCTGTATCCAGAGTGGCTGGAAAACGTTGTCTTGGTAAAGAAAGCAAGAAGACAATGGCGAATGTGCATTGACTTCACTAGCCTCAGTGATGCCTACCCAAAAGATCCTTACCCACTCCCTAGTATCAATCAGTTGGTGGACGCCACCTCAAATAACGTAGCTCTATCCTTTCTTGATATGTTCTCGGGATATCACCAATTCCCACTAGCCAAAGAGGATCAAGAGAAGATGGCGTTCATGATGCCGATGGGAAACTTCTGCCACATAGTGATGTCCTTCGGCGTAAGAATGCGGGGGCTACGTATCAATGAATGATTGATAGGGTATTCGTGGACCAGGTTGGGCATAACATGGAGGCGTATGTAGACGATTTGCTAGTGAAAAGCATCATAGCTCAAGATCATTTGAGGGATGTGAGGGAAACGTTCAAAACGCTAAAAAAGCAAAAGCTGAGATTGAATCATACAAAGTGTGTGTTCCGCGCTTCATCAAGAAAAATCTTGGGATTCCAGATTACACGTCGAGGAATTGAAGCTAACCCAAAACGAATCGGGGAAATCTTGTAAAACCTACCCCCAAAGACGATGAAGGAGGTACAAGTTTTCAATGGATGCCTCGCCACGATCATCCGCTTCATGCCAAAGACTTTGAAAGCAACCGCAAAGTTCACTTGGACTGAGGAGTGCACTAAAGAGTTCGAAGCCCTAAAGGATTTCCTAGCCTCACCACCAGTCCTAGTTACGCCAAGACCAAAAGATGAGCTTTTTTCTCTACATAGCAATAGATCCATCGGCACTAAGCGCAATGCTGGAACGACAATAAGAGAAGTAGGAACAACCCATTTTCTACGTCATCAAAACCTTGGTGGGCGCCGAAGAGAGAAACTAGTCTTTGGGGAAAGAGGCGTACATCGTAGTTTTCGTGTCTCAAAATCTTAGACCGTATTTCGAGGCGCACAACATTAATGTAGTAATAAGCTAGCCATTTAAAACTGCCCACAGATCAATGAGCATTGCAGGGTGAATGACCAAGTGGGTCATGTAATTGAGCGATTATGACATCCGTTTTCAACTACGGACGACAATAAAAGCTCAAGTATTGGTGGATTTTGTAGTAAATGGGTGTGTGAGTGGTACCGAGGACGCAAGCGCCCGCTGGGATCTGTTCATAGAAGGAGCATCCAACCAAAATGGATCAGGGGTGGAAATAGTCCTCAAAATCCCAACATGGATCCTCCACGAGGTCACCCTGAGATTCACAAAGCCCCAAATGAACAACGTTGCTAAGCTTGGAGCCCTAATTTCTGACCTATGCCTAGCCAAGCTCATTGGCGTACACAACATCAACTCAAACTCAATCGTCATTGTCAACAAGGTGAAAGGAACCTTTGAAGTACGAGAAGAGTCATTTGTGCCTTACAAAGATGAAGTGAAAATAGTCCTCTCATATTTCGATGAAGTCAAAATCAATCACATCGCTAGAGAAGAGAACGTTCATGTGGATGCCCTATCCGACCTGGTTACCGCGATGAGTTTTGAAGAAGGGCGTGTGGTGACAGTAGAACTTGAGAAAGACGCGACAACATGTATGGTAATTAGCGAAGCCGAGGCACAAGAGTACGAGGATTGGCGAAGGCCCATACGAGCGTACTTACAACATGGCGTATTCTTGGAAGAACAAATCGAAGTGATAAGATGCCAAAATCCCAAGGCGTCCTCCTTGAAGGAAACTTATATTGACAGTCATTCGCGGGACCCTATCTGAAGTGCCTTAGCGAAGAAAAAGTTGACTATGTCCTCCATGAAATACATTACGGTACCTGCGATATGCACATTTGATGTGAACGGCCAAGCTGATTCCACAACTAGACCACTCACCACTTAGGAAATCACAACTCATGAGCTAACCTTCGAATATAGGGTGGAAATCGGCCAAAAGATCAATAGCTATTGAGCTAAGAATCTAAAGGCGATCTTTAATCTAAAGGTGAATACTCTAGCTCGATAAACCTAGTTCTAGATGACAATCAATTCCATGAAAATTGTAAAGAAACAAATTACAATTCCATGTAAAGAAAAAACCAAAGTTTTTTATTCATCAAAGTCTAAGTCCCCTTACATTAATGGTCGAGGCCTCTATTTATAACTCAAGGGTCGGTGAAAGGCTCTACTAATCCGACTTGAATACTAAGTCTAAAAATAATAAAGAACTTCAAAAAATATCTATAAAGGAGTAAAAATCTGATCCTAAGTAGGAAAAAATCAATAAAATAGGGAAGAAACCGTAATCCGACTAAAATAACCCTAATCTGGTAAATTAGGGTTTCCTAGTCCGAGGCGCTCGATTTGAGGAATCTACCCGGGTTGCGGATTCCATGTGCGTCGTGGATTCCTGTCTCTAGGCCTAATCCGTTCAGGCCGCGGAATCTGGGTGAGGCTAGGAGTTTGGCCCTCCTGTCCGGGGCTGTGTCCACGGTGATTCGCATCTGGCCTCGGCCTTGTGGCTCGGTCTGGTGCGAGACTGTGGCCTGGGTACTCGGTGCCTTGGCTCGGCCCAACATCAGGGGCTGGTCCGGGGCTAGGTTCGGCCTCTAGTCCGGGGCTTGGTCCAGCATCAGCATCTGGGCTCGGTAGAGCATCGTGTCCCAGTCTGACATCATCATTCTGGTCCGACCCGACATCACCTCTCGGCCTAGCATCAACATCGTGATCTGGGGCTTGTCACGACCCTCGGCATCAGTTGCTTCGACACCTTGCTTGATTATCCTTGGCTCCAAGCACCCGCTCCTCATCATCTGGTGTTCATCTTCTCTGTGCTAGTCAAGTTCCAAGCTCCCATATAAACATCCTTATCTGCCTTGGGACTTATCTCACGGTTTTGTGTCCACGGTGTTGGGGCCACGTCGGGCCACGTGAGGCGATCACTTCAACATTGGAGCAAAAAGTATCGAGTGAAACGTACTCAAAGAGGGGTACTATTGGCCGACCATATGCCGAGATCCAGAAAGTGTGGCAAGATGCTGCCCAAAATGCCAGATGTTTGCCACTCAACACCATCTACCAGCCACGACACTGCAACCAATCATATCACCATGGTTATACGCCTTCTAGGGAATGGACCTACTGTGCCCTTTCCCCGAAGCAATGTGAAAGCGTTAGTATTTTAGATTAATTTACTAAGTGGGTGGAGGCGAAAGAATTAACATCCGTCACGACGTTCCAAATTCAGAAGTTTGTCATCTCCCACATCATCACAAGATTCATCCTACCCAAAGGTCTCATCTGTGACCACGACACTCAGTTCGACTACACTTCATTTCTGGATTTCTGCGAAGATTACAAGACCATCGTACACCTAGCTTCGGTGGTGTACCCTCAAGCGAACAAAAAAGTAAAATCAATCAACAAGGTGATAATAAGAGGACTGAGAAGAAGGTGGACGACACCAAGGGCAGTGGGTGGAGCATCTCCCATACGTCGTCTGGGTGCACCTTACTTCTTTCAAAACCGCGACAGGCGAAACACCATACACCCTAGTCTATGGATCTGATGCTGTCCTACCAGTAGATCTTGGACTATCCTACGACCGAGTTAGTAGCTGGGAGGGACTGGGAAACGCAAACTCCCACCTCGATAACCTAGATATGGTCGAAGAGAGGCGGGATATTGCCAATATACCCCAGCTAGCAGAGAAGGCGCAACTAGCTAGAAGAGTTAACGCACACCTCATGCTGTATCACCTCCAACAAGGCTACCTGGTGGTCCAAAATGTGTTTCACCCTATTCCACATCACGAAAAGCTCAATGCGAATTGGGAAGGACCATATAGAATCAGAGGAGTGGTCGGTTCAAACACATTTAAACTGGAGAATATCTCAGAGAACCAATTTCGAAAACGTGGAACGCCAAGACTCTGGGCGAACTCTCTTAGACACAGGGAAGTATAACTCCTCTCCCAAATTTAAGGCTTAAAATAAACGCCGAGACTCTGAGTCGACTCTTCTAGACAGAGGGAAGTCTAACCCTCTCCCAAGTTTTAAGGCGTAAACTAAACACCGAGGCTCTAGGCGAACTCTCCTAGACGGAGGGAAGTCTAACTCATCTCCTAAGTTTCAAGGCGTAAACTAAACGCCGAGGCTCTAGGCAAAATATCCTTGAAAGAAGTCTAACTCCTCTCCCAAGTTTAAGGCGTAAACCAAACGTCGAGGCTTTAGGCTAACTCTTCTATACGGAAGGAAGTCTAACTCCTCTCCCAAGTTTGAAGCATAAAATAAACGTTGAGGCTCTAGGAGAACTCTTCTAGATAGAGGAAAGTCTAACTCCTCTCCAAAATTGAAGGCGTAAAATAAACGCCGAGAGTCTGGACGAAGCGAAGTCTAACTCCTCTCCGAAGTGTTTAAGGCGTAAACTAAACTCCAAGGCTCTGGGCGAACTCTCCTAGAAGGAAGGAAGGGACACCCATACAACAATGCAAGCATCAGATAAGCAAGACAAAACATAAACTAAGACGCCCCATGGAAAAAGCATCCACGGGAGCATATCGTCAAGCATGCAGATGGGCGCATGAAGGAACATTGTCTAAAAAGTCAAATAAAGGTGTGCATGGTCACCGATGTTCAGAACGAGTATGGAAGTAAATAAAGAAAAAAAGAAAATAATTCGTTCACTAGGCGAGGTCATCCTCTAGTATGGTCACCCCAGGGGCACTAATGGAGGCCTTAGGGTCGCCGACAAAAGCTTTGAAGCATGGAGGACGAAAAGGAGTGAGTCGGGTCCTCACCTCCCTCATGATACCATGGTCGTCACACTCGGGGTTCAAGTTATCTTCCACAATGCCATACCAAGTTACAACTTGGCGCTCCAACACCGACCTGAGAACCTCAACCTAGTCCAAAATGAACTTTGAGTGCTCCCTCCTCATGTAGTGGCACAAAGCTGACTCGCTTGATCCTGCAACTCTTCCTTCACCCGCCCCAACTCCTGGTTCGCCACGTTTATCCCCTCCCCACGCTTCAGGCGAGAGAGTTTGGCGGTCACGTCTGACAAGTTTTGCTCGTATGCTGCAACATCATTCTTTCTCTCAAATATCTCAACGTCTACACCGCCAGAAATGTACCCGCCTCGGCCTTAAAGAAAAGAAAGTTTGGCTAAGGCGCACATAACCCAAAACAAGGCAAAAAGGAATACGCAAGAAAAGAGAAGGGCAAAAATACCATGTTAAGCTCCTCCTC
This sequence comes from Linum lewisii, assembly GCA_034768395.1. Classification (NCBI taxonomy): domain Eukaryota; kingdom Viridiplantae; phylum Streptophyta; class Magnoliopsida; order Malpighiales; family Linaceae; genus Linum; species Linum lewisii. Next base: position 51,982,382 of record CM068300.1, on the reverse strand, counting down.
CACGTCAAGGATATGTTGCCTCTGACCAGGGGTCCCAGCCTTGCCGCCAACCCTCAACTGCTCTAGATAAGGAGGATGTCGGGCACCCGCCTTAGTGAAGCACTAGAGAAAAATGAAATGTGTCACAGGACAAAAAAAATGCATCACAGAACAATGGAAAAAGCAGGAATACCCGAAGATAGTGAATTGCATCAGCAGCCGCCGCAACACCTTCGTCGCTGTCTGAAGGATGGTCGAAACCCCACTCGGTGACTACTCGCTCAGCCAAACCCAAAATGTACGACGAACCTCCTTCATTGGGGTCAGACTGGGAAAGCGAACCTGGCCGAGAGAAGGAGGGCAGACGAGGATATCCTCATCATTCGAAGAAGAAGAAATCTCCAGAGGCTCACATGCCTTATCCCGACTAGCGTAGCGCTTGGCAGTTGTCTTTCTTCTCTTTCCCGGTGGACTGGTAGGAGGCTCGGGAGGAGCATTCAAGGTGGCCACGCATGGAGGTGAAGTCATGATCCCCTTCCCCTTCCCATACAAGGAGGGCAAAGCCTTGGCCTTCGGGGTGGACGGTGATCATGGACTTATCCAAAGACTTCCGGACTCGCGGGGTGATCAACCCGATGGTGAAGGATTCAGGTGCAAAAACGACAAACAGTCAGCATACCAGAAAGAAAAATACAAAAATCAAAAGTAAGCAGCAGGCAACCACTCACCTCCCCTGGCAAAAATATTTTAAGAGCATGGTAACCGAGGTCGTGAAGGTCAAAGTCATAGCCGTTAATGCACTCTGCAAGTGTCCCTGGCCGAGCGGACACGACAAGGTGAAGTGATCCTAGCCAACCAAGACCGGCGTGGACACGACATCATGGGCACCAGGCCCGAATCTCCCCATGTTAACATGGGATGGCGGAACAAGTCAAGAAAATCAGAGAGGATTTCCCTTGCTGAAAGGGAAATACCCCATACCAGGAGCCCCAACATCAAACCTTGAGGCTGATGCCGATCCAGCCCCAGCACTGATGCCGGGCCAAGACTACACCAGCCCCAGGCCTACGCCAGCTCCACCCTTGGAGGACAGGAGAGCCGAAGCCCCGGAGCCAGAAGACACCCCTGGGAGGATGCTGATCCTCACCCAGAAAATGATGCCAGCACTTACTCAAGCCAGGGTCAGATTAATGACCTGGCAGGAGCTGATGCTGACACCAATCCTAGACCCAGGCCGAGCCTAACACCAAGTCTAGGCCCCAGACCGACTCTTGTGGGCCTAGAGGCCAAGAACCTGTCCATAGAATCTCTTGAGGAGTTCCTAGAAGTCCGACAGAGACAAAGAATGGAAGTCCTAGCCAGAAATCTCAAAAGCCCCAAGTCGGGCCAAACACAAGCGCAGGGCCCATGCCAGCGCCCGTACGAGAAGCACTTTTGGCCGAGCCTCAAAATTACTCATGCCTTTCAGGATTCCTTTGGCTTCAAGGATTCCCTAGTCCCCACGGACAAACCTTCACCATGCCAAGTCATATTCGGAGAAGGACGTAAGGAGGACACGAAGGACATAGAGCTGGACCGAGCCCGAGTGATGTTGAGCCGTGGCATCATCAATGCTGATCCGTGGCATCATCAATGCTGATCCGAGGAAGCCCATACTCAGAGCCAAGATCAAGACACCACATGAGCCTGATCCAAGGAAGGATGGTTGACCATCAAAGATGCGGGACACGAACAGAAGATGCCAAGTACATCCGAACAAGAAATCCTAATCAAGCTAGGATTTCCCGGTTTTGGACAGATTTCTAGTTTGACAAACATTGACTGATTTGGGCTACTTGGAGACATAATTTAGGCTAATGTCCAACATTAAAGTTGAATTCAATGACGTCTAGTAGTGATATGCCAAAGGGATTAATTTTCTGAATTTATTTGGTATTTATTTGGCTAAATCTTCCAGAACCCGTTTAGCTATTTTTTAGGAATTTTCCAGCTTTCTTTTTTAGAGTTCTTGTTTAGGAAGGAGTCATTTCCTTGTAGGACTATGATGGCGAATTTTACCTCCTTCTTATACTATTTTAGAATTATTTTAAGTCCTTTTTAGTAGCTTAATTAGGACTCTTTTTATTTCTTTATTAGTTTAAGAGTTAGTTTCGTAAGAGGAAAAGGAGAGAATGTTCTCCCTACCTCACCTATAAATAGAGGCCTATAAGCCTCATTGTAAGACACTCTTGATTAATAAACACTTTAAAACTTTGGTTTTCTTCTTGCATTCACATGCAATTCTCTTTTCGACTTTCATGGAATTGACTGTCGTCTAGATTGGCTTATCGTCAGAACCATCCATCGTCTGTAGTGGCACCTTCGACCGGAAACTAAGGTTCCTAGACTTCGTGTGCTAGTGGGTCTTAGTACTCAACCACCAGGTTCCATAGATTCAACTTGAGTGCTTGCTATCAACATAATGTGATCGGGTCGTGGAGCATTTTAGCCATGGTTCCCATCAAGAGGTGGAAGGGTCTCGGATCTTGACTCCATGGTTCATGTCAATTTTGGTATGAGAGCATTCGGTTCAACACTAGGACGTTAATCTATCCCAGCTTCCAGGTTCTTCTTGGATTAATATCCCTTTACTTTCTGTTCTAGAAAATTTTCGAAATCTTCATCCTATTCAATTTCTTTAGTTCTTGTATTCAAATTCATTGTGAGGCAGAAAAAGTTGGTGGCCATAAAATCCATCAAGGAAAATCATACAAAAAGAGGTTAGAAAAATAGAAACTCAACCAAAGCAAGGCCACCTTGCCGTGTTCATTATAAGTTGATCTTAAGAATAGGGGTAAAAGTTTTTAAGCTTTCGTTGTTGCTTGTAGTATTTCACCGAGCCACGACCCTATCTTTTTAGTTCACTATCTTGCTGTTCACGTGTCCAACGAGTCTTAGAAAAGGAAGTACTTGCTTGCTAGAAAAATAAACCTAGGTGAAAGTCTTTGTGTTCGTGTATTTCACTAACCATGGTAGAAGAGACGATGGTTTTGCTGGAAACCACCTTGCCAACCATAAATCGAATCCTAGTCCTCATACAAGCTTTGGTGGAAAGGTTGGAGAGAAGAAAAGAAGCTTATGGAGCCAGAAATAGGCCCAGCCCCAAGCTCAGCACCGTGCCCAGCACTAGGCCCAGCACCGTGTCCTGCCCCAGGCTCAGTCCCGTGCCCAGCACTAGGCTCAGCACAGTCCACAACACTAGGCCCAGCACCGTGCCCAGCGTCGTACCGGGCTCGTGCCCAGCACCGGCCCCAGCTCAAGCTCAGCGCCAACACCGGTCCCCGCCCAGGCTCAGTGCCTAGCGCCATCGCCGGCCCCAACCCAGGTTTAGTGCCCAACGCCCAGCACCGGAGTGGCCTTAGCATTGGCGCAGCACCAGGCCCCAGTGCCGAGCCCCGGACCGGCCCCAGCACCAGCAGAGCACCAGGCCCCAGCCCTAGCCCCAGAGCGGTCCTAGCACCGGAGCGGCACCAGGCCCCAGCACCCGGAGTGGCCCTCGCACCTAGCATCAACATCGTGCCCCAGCACGAGCCCAGGCTCGGAACTAGCATGAGCCCCAACACGAGCCCCAACCCGTGCCCCAACACGCGCTCAGGTACCAGCCCCGGTACCCCCATGCACCTGAGCCAGAAGCATCCGTACCAGCCCTGGTACGGCTCGAAGCCCCAAGGAGCTACAAAGAACCACTAGGTCAAGCCCTATAAGCCCTAGTAGTTAATTTTACAATTCCTAAGGCTGCACCAGGTGTGGACTAAGAAGAGGGGAATGAAGTGATCCCAACTACCAAGACCAGCGTGGACACGACATCATGGGCAACAGGCCCGAACCTTCTCATGTTAACATGGGATGGCGGAACAGGCAAGAAAATCAGAGAGGATTTCCCTTGCTTAAAGGGAAATACCCCATACCAGGAACCAAAAATCAAGCCTTGAGGCTGATGCCGATCCGGCCCCAGCAGTGATGTCGTGCCGAGACTACACCAGCCCCATGCCTACGCCAGCTCCACCCATGGACGACAGGAGATGATGAGCCCAACAAACCCTGGACCCGACCTGAGCCTCCATTTACCCGAAGCCAGACCAAGGCCTTCCGAGAGAAACTTAACGCCTACATAGTGTCCTGGAGTAAAGAAGGGCATGAAGAGGATGCCGATCGATTCGTCAAGGAAGGCTACACCCTCTTGGAAATTCAAGAAGACATTAGGATACACCCGGAGCAAGGCCCGAGACAGGTCACTAAAGCCTCGGGCCAAGGCCAAGACCAGCCGGAGCCCGACCGAGCAAGCCCGCCGGGTCGCCACCGAAGCTCAATCGGCCCACGCCACCGAAGCTCAATCGGCCCACGCCACCGAAGCCCAACCGGCCCAAAGCCGCCGATCACCGCCGGATTAGGGTTTCTGACCTAATTAGTCTTTTATTCAACATTAAAGACTTCAGCTATTATTTTATGTTTTATTCCTTTTTAGTCGGATTGTTTAGGCGTGATAGGACCCTAATTAGGATTAGGAGTCTTTATTTTATTCTTATTTAGGAAGTAGTCTTTAAGGAGGAGAGCTTGTTCCCTCACCTATATAAGGAGGCCGCCGGCCACCCTTGTAAGAAATAACTTTTGAAATCAATAAACTTCTGTTAGAACATATGTTCCCTTCCCTTCAAGCCTTTGCTCGTTGTTGCATTGCTTAAGGTTCGACCTATCATCAAGAGTATCCTCCTCTTGAAGTGGCGCCCTCGACTTGATACTTCTGGTTCCTAGCTCTTTATAGCTAGCGGGTCAAAGTCTTCTCCATCCCGGTTCCCGATGGTTTCTACCTCGTTGCACGATCCACAACTTGTGGTGTTTAAGGGTCGTCTGCCCACGGTTGCAGCGGTTCACATCAGTTGGTATCAGAGCATGGTTCAAGCTCAAGGACCACAATCTATCCCAGTCTCCAGGTTACCCTGGATTCATATCCTTCACTGCTTTTTAGAAAATAGCTTCGAAAAATTCCCTTTGTTTCAATTCCTGTATTCAGTCCTTTTCGAGTTGTAAGGCAAAGAAAAAAAATTGGTGGCCATCATACCATCGACAAAACCCTAAGTCGAGTTCAAGAAAAAGAAAAGAAAGAGGTCAAAAGAAAATATAAAGACCCAACTAAAAAGAGGCCACCCTTGCCGAAATAGTAAGATCAAACCTAAGAAGAAAGGATAGAAGATAGGCTTTCGTTGCCCGACCCCAACACCAAGATCACCCACTGCCGAGGATGAATCCCAAGGACAAGACGGAGAGCTCACCAAACCCTAGCTACAAGGGAAACCCAAGAAGTTCAAGTCCCGGCACCTAAACGCTGGTAAGTCTATCCTTAAAGCTTTGAAGAAACTTGCAACTGCTTGAAGCTGAATTGTTTATGTTCTACTTTTATTTGAGTGCATCCGCTATATTTTAATCACGAGGGGAAAAATCAAGAGTAAGTGAGGAGAATTTTGAGAGATTTGTGAGGCCAAATACTTGTTCCGACTAACCATGGCAGATTGGAGGCTTGCCAAGTTAGAAGCTGCACTGGGAGATGCTTCCCGAGTCCTGCAACAGGTGCAAGCCACCTTAGCTCGATTGGAGGAAGAAGCCGGCACAACCCGGCGCCCCGGCGCTCGGCCCCGACCCCGACTGGTGCTGCTCGACCAGCCCCGGTGCCCCAGCACCCAGCCCCGGTGCTGCTCGACCAGGCCCCGGCGCCCCAGCGCTTGGCCCCGACCCCGACTGGCGCTGCCCGACCAGCCCCGGCGCCCCAGCACCCAGCCCCAGTGCCCAAGCACCCAGCCCCGACACCTGAGCACCTGACCTCGACGTCGCTCGCCCCAACTCCAACGCTTGAGCACCCAGCAGCGATACCACCCGACGGACCCTCTGACCCCGGCGCCGTTCTGCCCGACGCCGCCCGACCCCGGTGCACCCGACGAGACTCATGACCCCGGCGCCGTCCTGACCGACTCCGTCCCGACACCGCCCAATCCCGGCGCACCCGACGAGCCTCGTGACCACAGCGCCGCCCAGTCCACCCCGACCCGACGCCACTTGACCCTGGAGCACCTCGAGTACCTGCCCGGACCGGAGTTCTCACCCGGTCCATGACCCGAGCCGTCACTCAAGACCCAAACCCCGGACGGCTTAGGCCTCGGCCCCCACCCGTGAACAACCCCAGTGTACCCCGACCCCCGAAGTCGGCCCGACGGCTCTCTGCCATTTCCCGACGAATGGTCAATGCACAAATTATGGAGGAAGGATGGGAGCAACGAGATAACCTCTTTCATACCAGGTGCGTGATTCAAAATAAGATTTGTAGTATGTTGATTGATGGAGGAAGCTGTACCAATGCTGTAAGTCACGAGTTGGTTGAGGGACTTGGTCTCCCAACCCTAAAACACCCGAAACCCTACAAACTTCATTGGCTTAGTAACTGTGGGAAATTGAGGGTCACCCGACAAGCTCATGTTCCCTTCTACATTGGAAGGTACAAAGATAATATTTTATGTGATGTGGTTCCTATGGAAGCTGCCCACATCTTGTTAGGAAGACCTTGGCAATTCGACAGGTACTCCACACATGATGGAAGAACCAACAGATACAGCCTCATTCATGGGGATACTAAGTACACTCTGAGGCCAATGTCACCTACTGAGATTCTCCAAGACCAAATAGATTGAAAAGCCATCAAAGAAAAGAAAGAGAGAGAGAGCTCAAGAACAGAGAAAAGAGAGAACAAACGAGAGACCCTATGAGTGTAAAAACAGAATTACAAGACCTTAAAGGTCTCAGAGCTCAAAAAAGTGAGGTTGATAGGAGAGAAAACCTGTTAGCCACCCCGAGTGAGATCAAACAATCTCTAGTTTCTAGGAAGCCCTTTGTGATCATTGGCTACAAGGAGTGTTTGATTTCTATCCCTAATACTTTTCTGCCTATTGTTGTTACTTCACTTTTACAGGAGTTTAAAGATGTCTTCCCCGAAGAAATTCCTAGTGGACTACCCCCGCTAAGAGGCATTGAGCATCATAATGACTTGGTGCCCGGAGTTGCCTTGCCAAACAAGCCAGCCTATCGTACCAATCCAGAAGAAACCAAGGAGATCCAAGGACAAGTGGAGGAATTGATGGACAAGGGATATGTCCGAGAGAGCATGAGCCCTTGTGCTGTCCCAGTCATCCTAGTCCCCAAAAAGGAAGGCACATGGAGGATGTGTGTTGACTGCGAGCTATCAACAACATAACAGTTAAGTATCGCCATCCTATTCCTAGGTTAGATGACATGCTGTATGAACTACATGGTGCCACCATCTTCTCAAAATTGATCTTAAATCTGGCTACCATCAAATCCGAATGAAGGAAGGTGATGAGTGGAAAACTGCCTTCAAAACTAAACTAGGATTGTATGAGTGGATGGTCATGCCATTCGGCCTAACCAATGCACCTAGTACCTTCATGAGATTAATGAACCAAGTCCTTAGAGCTTATATAGGGAAATTTGTAGTGGTCTACTTTGATGATATTCTTATTTACTCCAAAAACTTAGGAGATCACTTAGAGCATCTAAAAGTTGTCTTAGAAACCATGAGAAAGGAGCACCTCTATGCCAACATGAGCAAGTGCACCTTTTGCACAGATCACCTCATTTTTCTTGTCTTTGTTGTAAGCTCTGCAGGTATAAGGGTTGATGGAGACAAGATAGAAGCCATCAAATCCTGGCCCACGCCTCAAAACATCACTGATGTTAGGAGCTTCCACGGGTTGGCTAGCTTCTATCGAAGATTTGTAAGGGACTTCAGCACCATTGCTGCCCCTATCACAGCCGTGCTAAAGAAGGATGTCCCCTTCCAGTGGGGAGCCCCGCAACAAGAGGCCTTTGAAGCCCTCAAAAGGAGGCTTACCGAGGCCCCTTTACTCATGTTGCCCGACTTCACCAAACCATTTGAGATCGAGTGTGATGCATCCGGAGTAGGGATAGGAGCTGTCCTCATGCAGGAGAAGAGGCCCATCGCCTACTTTAGTGAAAAGCTCAGTGGTGCCAGTCTCAACTACCCGACCTATGACAAAGAGCTGTAGGCCCTGGTAAAAGCTTTGAAGACTTGGCAACACTACCTATGGCCTAAAGAGTTCATCATCCACACGGATCATGAATCACTCAAGTACCTCAAGGCTCAGCACAAGCTCAACAAGCGGCATGCTCGGTGGGTAGAATTCATAGAATCATGTCCTTACATCATTCAATACAAGCAAGGTAAGGAGAACATCGTGGCTGATGCCCTTTCCCGAAGGTACACTTTAATCTCAGTCCTCTCTACTAAATTCATTGGCTTTGAATACATCAAAGACCTCTATGCCACTGACCCTGATTTTAAGAGTATCTTTGAAGCTTGCCAACAAGGAGGATTTGGTAAGTTCTACCAACAAGATGGTTACTTATTTAAAGGATCAAAACTGTGTCTCCCTAACCATTCATGCAGGACTGTCCTAACCCTAGAGGCTCACGGTGGAGGCCTCATGGGACACTTTGGTGTAGCTAAAACAGTGGCCACCCTCAAAGAGCACTTTTACTGGCCCAAGATGAGACACGATGCCGAGAAGATCATATCTCAATGCTCCAAGTGCCAAAGAGCTAAATCTAAACTCAGGCCCCATGGATTGTACACCCCCTTGCCCATACCTGAGCATCCTTGGGTAGACTTGTCTATGGACTTTGTCCTAGGACTACCTAGAACCCGAAAGGGGAAAGACTTCATATTTGTGGTTGTTGACAGGTTCTCCAAAATGGCTCACTTCATTGCTTGCCATAAAACTGATGACGCTTCTTAAATTGCTGACCTATTCTTTAGGGAGGTAGTTAGGATGCATGGAGTTCCGAAGACTATAGTCTCCGATAGGGATTCAAAGTTCCTAAGCTACTTTTGGAAGACTTTATGGGCTAAGCTTGGCACCCGACTAATGTTCTCCACCACATGTCACCCCCAAACTGATGGGCAGACTGAAGTTGTAAACCGATCCTTGGCTCAAAGGCTAAGGGCGGTCATTAAGAGTAACATCCGGACTTGGGAGGATTGTCTACCACATGTAGAATTTCCCTATAATCGAGCTGTGCATTCAGCTACCCAATACTCCCCGTTTGAACTTGTTTATGGTTTTAATCCACTAACCCCGCTGGATTTATCTCCACTTCCTGTCCATGAATTTTTAGATGCAGGTGGCCAAGAGAAGGCAGCTTATGTCAAGCAGCTCCATGAGAAGGCCAAGGCCAATATTGAAAGAATGACTGCTCAGTACCTCCACAATGCCAACCGAGGAAGAAAGGAGAAAATTTTTGCAGCCGGAGACCAGGTGTGGATACACTTCAGGAAGGATAGGTTTCCAGAGCAGAGGAAGTCCAAACTACTACCCAGGGGAGACGGGCCTTACACAGTCCTCCAGAGCATTAACAACAACGCCTACGTCCTTGACCTACCAAACTCTTACAGGGTAAGTGCAACCTTCAATGTGGCTGACCTAACCCCTTATTATGATGATGAATATGTAGGGCAGGATTCGAGGACGAATCCTCCACAAGCAGAGGGGGATGATGAGCCCAACAAACCCTGGACCCGACCTGATCCTCCATTTACCCGAAGCCAGACCAAGGCCTTTCGAGAGAAACTTAACGCCTGCATAGAGTCCTGGAGTAAAGAAGGGCATGAAGAGGATGCCGATCGATTCGTCAAGGAAGGCTACACCCTCTTGGAAATTCAAGAAGACATCAGGACACACCCGGAGCAGGGCCCGAGAAAGGTCACTAAAGCCTCAGGCCAAGGCCAAGACCAGCCGGAGCTCGACCGAGCAAGCTCGCCGGGCCGCCACCAAAGCTCAACCGGCCCACGCCACCGAAGCCCAACCGGCCCAAAGCCGCCGATCACCGCCGGATTAGGGTTTCTGACCTAATTAGGTCTTTTATTCAACATTAAAGACTTCAGCTATTATTTTATGTTTTATTCCTTTTTAGTCGGATTGTTTAGGCGTGATAGGACCCTAATTAGGATTAGGAGTATTTATTTTATTCTTATTTAGGAAGTAGTCTTTAGGGAGGAGAGCTTGTTCCCTCACCTATACAAGGAGGCCGCCGGCCACCCTTGTAAGACACAACTTTTGAAATCAATAAACTTCTGTTAGAACATATGTTCTCTTCCCTTCAAGCCTTTGCTCGTTGTTGCATTGCTTAAGGTTCGGCTTATCATCAAGAGTATCCTCCTCTTGAAGTGGCGCCCTCGACTTGATACTTCTGGTTCCTAGCTCTTTATAGCTAGCGGGCCAAAGTTCTCTCCATCCCAGTTCCCGATGGTTTCTACCTCGTTGCACGATCATCAACTTGCGGTGTTTAAGGGTCGTCTGCCCACGGTTGCAGCGGTTCACATCAGGAGAGCCTAAGCCCTAGAGCCAGAAGACACCCTTAGGAGGATGCTGATCCTCAGCCAGGCACTGATCCCAGCACTTACTCAAGCCAGGGCCATATTAATGACCCGCCAGGAGCTGATGCTGACACCAAGCCTAGACCCGGGCCTAGCCTACCACCAAATCTAGGCCCCAGACCGACTCCTATGGGCCCAGAGGCAAAGCACCTGTCTAGAGACCCTCTTAAGGAGTTCCTAGAAGTCCGCTAGAGACAAAGGATGGAAGGCCTGGCTAGAAAACTCAAAAGCCCCAAGTTGGGCCAAACACATGTGCAAGGCCCATGCCAGTGCCCGTACGAGAAGCACTTTTAGCCGAGCCTCAAAAGTACCTGTGCCTTTCAGGATTCCTTTGGCTTCAAGGATTCCCTAGTCCCCACGGACAAACCTCCACATGCCAAGTCAGATTCGGAGAAGGACGTAAGGAGGACACGAAGGACATAGAGATGGACCGAGCCCGAGTGATGCCGAGCCGTTGCATCATCAATGCTGATCCGAGGAAGCCCATGCTCAGAGCCAAGATCAAGACACCACCTGAGCCTGATCCAAGGAAGGATGGTTGACCATCAAAGATGCGGGACAGGAACAGAAGATGCCAAGTACATCCGAACAATAAATCCTAATCAAGCTAGGATTTCCCAATTTTAGACAGATTCCTACTCTGACAAAGATTGACGGATTTGGGATACTTGGAGACATAATTTGGGCTGATGTCCAACATGAAAGTTGAAGCCTATGACGTCTTGTGATCTGCCAAAGGGATTAATTTTCCGAATTTATTTAGTATTTATTTGGCTGAATCTTCCAGAACCCGTTTAGCCGTTTTTTAGGAATTTTCCAACTTTCTTTTTTAGAGTTCTTGTTTAGGAAGGAGTCCTTTCCTTGTAGGTTTATGAGCTTGAATTTTGCCTCCTTCTTAGACTATTTTAGGATTATTTTAAGTTCTTTTTAGTAGCTTAATTAGGACTCTTTTTATTTCTTTATTAGTTTAAGAGTTAGTTTCGTTAGAGGAAAATGAGAGCATTTTCTCCCTACCTCACCTATAAATATAGGCCTATACGCCTCATTGTAAGACACTCTTGATTAATAAACACTTTAAAACTTTGATTTTCTTCTTGGATTAACATGTAATTCTCTTTTCGACTTTCATGGAATTGACTGTTGTCTAGATTGGCTTATCGTCATAAGCATCCATCTTATGGAGTGGCGCATTCGACCGGAAACTAAGGTTCCTAGACTTCGTGTGCTAGTGGGTCTTAGTACTCAACCTCCAGGTTCCATAGATTCAACTTGAGTGCTTGCTATCAGCAGAAGGTGATCGGGTCGTGGAGCATTTTAGCCGTGGTTCCCATCAAGAGGCGGAAGGATCTCGGATCTTGACTCCGTGGTTCACATCACAAGGCCCGCACTAAAACTCGTGACATCCCTATGAGACCAAGTAGGGTGAATGTCGACGTATAATAAGGCGTACTTGTCACTAGGGCAGAAGAAGAAGTGAGAGTGAAACCACACAGAACCCGTTTTCACGGCGCCTAAAATCCCACCCGCAAAGCCGAGATGCTTTTAGAAGGTAATGTCGTTCACCACTATGTTGGCCTTAAATAGCACCCAGAAGAGGGAGGCATTTGGGCGAACCAATATCTTCTTATAACCAATGGTGAAACCACGAACGTAGCCCAAACGTGAGCCTGAAGCGCACCAATGGAGCACCCCAACCACTAAAGGACGTCTACTTGCCACGACTCCCGCACAAGATGCATCCCCAAGCCAAACGCCTCAGCCAGACCCCATGGAATCCCGCGAGAGAGTTGCCGATAGTAGAAAGGCGTCCAGCCCCAAAGTACCGGCAGGGCTTCGAAAAGATGGAAGCGTTCTTGGACAAGAAGGAAGCAATCCGGTCAGGAGAGCCGTAGGGAAAGTAAGATTGACCAAGAATGGCACGAGCCACAAGGCAAGCCTCTGAGAAACTGGGGTACATGTCCGCCTAGATCCCCACTAAATAACCACCGGTAGACTTGCGAGATTTCGATGGTTCAAAACGGTAAGCGGCTCGACCCGCGGGGGTGAAGCGATCTCATCGTACACCACCTCTTCAAAAAGAGGGTAGTTAGTTAGATTTTCGACCTAAGGCAAACACTTCTTGCGCTTGGCTCCAGAGAAAGACGTCCGACTCGTCGAACAAATGAACCTCCCAGATGTAAGCCCAGAAGGGTCCGCGTCATCATTTGAGTCAGACCCCTTCTGACTAGAGTTGGGGTGAGGAAGTACATTGGAGGAGGGAGGAAGGCGTCCACGCACATCTGACCATCACAGGAAGTGCGGATGGTTAGTAATACGGACGAGGAGGGAGATGGAAGCATAGAGGCCACTCCTGGCACAATCATATCGGCGTAACTGCTAAGAGATAAAGCCTCTCAATGGTCGAAGAAAGAACAACCGGTAGAGGCTGAGGAGAAAAAAGGAACGTTCCTCAATCCACAAAAAAGGGCGTAACCAAATTGACGGAGTGCACCCTCAAAATCCAAGAATGAAATAGAAAGGTCATCCAAACTAATAAGGAAAGTAAAAAAAACAGAAGATTGGAACAAGGAGAGCGACAGAAGTAACTTACTCGAACTATCAGACATGGCAACAGAGGAGAAGAGGCTGTCATATACTCCAAAGATCTGAGAGAAAAGAAGAATGTGTAAGCTTTGGTGAAAAGAGAAAGAAAGTAGAAATGAAAGTAAAAGGAAAACAATGAAACAGTAAGTATTTAAGGGGCTAGTGACATAGACGAATCGTCACCTCTTAACCGTCTGACAACCACGCGATAGTAATTATGGGAGAGGATCATGCCAAAGACACGTCAACTCCACCCCTGCAAGGGCGTGTGGCAGTCATGTAGCCGGAAATGCCCCTTGAAAAGCACCTCTCCCCCTTTTTCAAACAGGCGTGTGTCAGGCACGCAACAAGGAAACTCATGCCAAAAAGAAAACTACGGCTCTTGAACTCCACCTAGCATCCAAGAAAAATAACTGTTGCCACAAAACAAGCGCTCACCCGCTGGTAATCATAAAGTCTGGAATAGGGAAAAACTCTCCCAAAAAGCGTCTAATAGAAGCCAGTGATACTAGAACACCCAAAAGGGTGACGTCAACAGACGAACATAGTCCTAAGGCGTCCACTTTCCCAAAGGAGAACAGGACACTATGACGTCCACCTAACATTGACGTCCACACCTTTTTTAGCACGATTCAGAAGCCCTCCCTGTCTCAGCCTTCAAATCATGTTCGTGGGGTAATTGATGGGCCCAATCCATGCAGCTTGGCCCCCGCATGGCGTACGCACTTGAGTACGCCCACACCACGACAAAACCCTAGAGTCGACAGGGGTTTTCACTCAAAGACTACTTGGGCCGCATGGAACATGTGCCCCACTCAGAGTCTCATAGAGACCCTAGCTCCCTAGGGGTTCCCCCATAAACTCGGAGAGCCGTCCAATCACGCAAGAACATGTTGTCGCATTAGACTCAAACTCCGGAGAATTATTTATAGAGGTCAGTCCTCAACATCAACGACACAACAAATATCCTCAAGATACGCCTTAAGCTGTAGACTCTGGTTCGTACGCTTAAGGCTATCCCCTCCACAAAATCCTAAGGGGTACCCTGGTACTTCTCTAGCTCTCTCTCATACGACCTTACCTTATACTTACACTGATAACTGTTTGTCCTCTTACTACAGTCTCTTGTACACCTTGCGAGATACTGCCCCAACACATACCGCTCGACCAGGGACGAAACAAGCAACACACCCATCAAAGTTCCAGAATTGAACCTCATTGTACGTGTTAATCCACGTGGCGGAACATTTCTTATTCCTAATAGTATTCTAATGTGAAGACACTAATAGCAGTAAATCCATTCACTACAATTTTGTCACCGATTGTTCAATAGCTAAAGTATTAAATCTTCGGTAATTGACTTCACCTCTTTAACTTCAGTACGACCATCAAAATAATAAAGAAAGAGTAAAACTAGGAAGACAAAATAAAAAAGTGAACACCAACACATTTTATATTAGTATATATGACACATCACCATCATCGTTTACGTGTCGCCGCGTCAATAAATGGTAACTTGAGATGGAAATTGCCATTTCAAGATGGACCCACCGGAATTGACCAAACACTTTTAATTATTAAAGGGAAAAATGGCACTTTGGCCCCTCCGATTTGTCAACTTAACAAATAGCCCTCCTATACAATAAATTCCTCTTTTTGCCCCTCTTATTTTAATCATTTTACATTTTGGGTCCTTCCATTTCATCTAACTCATCACATCTGCCCACCGACGGAGAGAGATATTGGAGGTAGGACACTAAGATTTGGCTAGGGAGATAAATTGAGGAGGTATCGCGATGAGTATGGTGAAATACGAAAGGTTTTAGAATCACAAGTTTTATTCATCGATTTCATTATATGCAATTATATATACTTATATTCTTAATTAAGAAACACTTATTAAGTTAATACATGAATATTGGAGCTAACATGTCGTATTGAATGTACACCAATTAACATCATGAAGACGATAGTTGAAATGGAATGATTTAAAATGCAAAGTGGTCAAAGTAGGACGGGGTAATGATTTATAGTATAGGTCAGGGGGCTATTTGTTAAGTTGGCAAAGTATAGGGGGCAAAGTGCTATTTTCACATTATTAAACTATTTACACATGTGAGTCGTGACTACAATCCAAAGCCATGAGGTGTGCTAGTATGCCCTACGACATAGGGCCTCAAATTTTCGAGGGCCTCATAATTTTCGGGTTAACTAGAACACCTAAGACATATATTATAAACAAATCCTGCAAAAAATAAACGTAAATGTAATGATGGTTTAATGGCTTAATTGATTGTTTTGTTTTAGGCGGTCAAGAGTTCAATTCTCAACTTTGGCAAAATAAAACTAAGGTTTTTTCTTCTAATCAATATTATTTTTTTAAGTGATACTTCTATTTTCATTATCATTATTTTTCTCTAAATTTATTATTAAATATATAAATATGATTAGTTATACTTTATATATTATTTTACCTTTTTATATATTTTTAAGTGTTAATAAATTCATATGGTCTAGGAATGACAATGAGTCTAAGTCAACGTATCTCAACAGACAAAGCCCACTTCATGGAAGGTCGGGTCTAAGGAGAGTATATTTTTACGGGCATAAGGTTAGACATATATACTATCATGAATAGTATTATTATTGCCCTCAATCAATGGGTACCCGTCCAACCAAGTCAAGTTAGGTACTTAAGTTAACACAAACAAATTGAGTTTAAACTATCATTTTTTATAAGACCACATAGTAAATTTAGAATAGGGCCTCCGAAATTTCAGGAACGGCCCTGCTATAATCACCATTGTTTTCTTAATTTTTATTCAGCGGGCATATACCGGCCAAGGAAGAATTTTACGTAGAATCGATAGGTTGATCAGAAGTGGAAGTGTAAAAGGTAAGCGTAAAATTTGTACGAATTAATACAAAATGAAATAAATGTTCTTGTCCTATTGAAAGATAATAAACAAGCCGTTTTACAATTATTTGGGCAAAACACACCCCTCTACTTAGAATGCTTAATAAAGAAGCCATCTTACAATTATTTGCGCAAAACAAACCCCTCTACTTAGAACGCTTAACAAAGAACTCTTCCGTTGGAATTTTGATAAACTCTGTTACGATTTTGTTGACCGTTATGCTGACTTAGTCCGTAGGTTGTCAGATTTGACATGCCAGCCAACTACTTTTCTCTATTGACTTGGTCACTTTTTGTGGCTCCAATTCGTCTTCCAAGGATATGTCGATGTGGATTTGGTATTCCAGTTCTCTTATAGTATGAGCTGCCCACCTTCTAGCATTAGTACCAGCCCCCTATTACTCTGGGTTGTGGGTGACGCAGAAGAGTGCTCTACCCACTAGCTGGAGTGAGAGAGATCCTTAACCGCAAGTGCCACCACGTTCCAGATATCGTAGAAGGCCCTCAAAGTTTCTTCTTTTCTCTGAGCCATGTTGACTAGTGATCATATATTCAACATTCTTCTCTTGCGCGACACGAACTTGGGTAAGAACAATGTGCCCAAGTCTTGTAAGCATTTGATCACCATGGAGCCAAAAATGTGTACCAGTCTCGACCCCATCCGAGAAGGGGGAAGGAAACGCTCTGGACAGGGGCCACATCTAATGCATCGTAGAACTGCATCTTCAACCAAAAGGAGTTGAGGGTCCTCTAGGTCTCCTTGGACGTCATACATGTCATCATGGGCAAGCTGAACCTGGCCGTCCTCAAGGAGGTGGTGGGCTAGCGATTGACCTAGAGCCATCCGATTGAAAAGTTCGATCCTATGGTATTGTATTTCAAATTTGTTTTAAAAATGATAATTTCAAATTCACAAATTTTAAATAGTAAATACAAATCTGACTTATCCATAAAAATTATAATATGAATTAGCTGGAACTTCGAATTTATAGGGAATGGATCAGCATCCAAGAGAATGCTGGTTTGGAAAGTTCCAAACCCATTCTCAACCATTAGATCTAGTTTGACCATTTGACTAATCTAATGGTCCAGATTTGTCAGGGGTATTTAGGACTTTACACAAATAATTTAATTATTATATTTAATTTAAATATTTTATTTATTTATTTTTTAAATACTTTATTTTTATTACTGTACGCAACTAGTGGCTACTGTCGCCGGCCGCCGGTCGCCGGTCGCCGGCCGCCGGTCGCCGACGACTTTTCCGACAACTTTTTCCAGCAATTTTGTTCGGCGACTTTTTCTGACTTTTTCCGACGACTTTTTCGACGAGGACAAGTTAACTAGTTAACCTGATTTTTACTAATAACTTGTTAACAAGATTTTTTTTATTGATACCTAGTTAACTTGAGTTTTTACAGTTAACTAGTTATCAACAGATAACTAGATAAAATGTTATCCAATCGAGTTAACTAGTTACCGAGTTGTTAACTAGTTAATCAATTGAGTTAACTATTTATCAAGTTGATAACTAGTTATCGAAATTAGTTAACTAGTTAACATCATAGACGAGTTAACTAGTTAATATTACGAGTTAACTAGTTATCTAATCTAGTTAACTAGTTACAGTAACTAAGTTATCAATCGAGTTAACTAGTTAACAAGTTGTTACTAGTTAATCATGAGTTAACTTCAGTGTAACTATTATCGTGTTAATAGATTATCTAACAGTTAATAGTTAACATAGTAACTAGTTACATGTTAACGTTTATCGAGTTAATTAGTTAAACTATCTAGTTATAACTAGTTAACTAGTTAAGTTATAGTTATCTAATCGAGTTAACTAGTTAACCATCGAGTTACTGTTAGTTAACAAGTTAACTTATCGAGTTAACTAGTTAACATCATGATTTAGATAACTAGTTAACAAGATTTTTAGTGATAACTAGTTAACAAGATTTTTAGTTGATAACTAGTTAACCTATCGAGTTAACTAGTTAACATCATAATTAGATAACTAGTTATGCTTAATTAATAGTTAACAACATGATTAAATAACTAGTTAACATTTTTTCAAGATGATAACTAGGTATCAAAATTTGTTACTTAAATATGTTACTCATATTATTAACTAGTTAACATTATAATCAACTGAGATTTATTTAACTTATACGTACTAATCAAATAGTCATACAGATTGATCAACATTTTACTCCCCTTAATTTATAATGAAGTATTACTAATTAAATCAAAATATTCAAATATTCACAAAATGGCCCAAAATACCAAACTTTCCAAAACATAAAGTTTAGTGACTAAATTGTTAACTTTCATTTTTTTATTTCCCAGTGACCCAATCTCCTAAGATCAGAATTATGAGCATCGAATTGGGCGCCGCCGTCTCCTTCAATCCGAAAGGTTGGGGGTGCTCCGGACGCCGACGTCTCCACCAACTCATCCACCCTTCCCCTCAACTTCCGGTTCGCACCGTTCTCCCATGCTCAGAAGCTCGGCCGAATAGCCGATTGGACTCGCAATTAATGCATCGGCTGGGAGGAATCTTTTATTGTTCTTGTCCAGATGTGGAAGATCCGGTGAAGTTCGTCGACGTGGAGGCCGGCGATGGTGGGAGGTGGGTTTTCCGGGATTAGGGTTGGAATTAAAGGAGGAAAAGGAGTTTCGAGCACCCAGCTCGAGGCTCGAGGTAAGTGGCGGCTGAGAATGGTGCGACGCGGAAGTTGTGGAGAGAGAGAAGGGCTCCGATGGCGGACGTCGAGGAGAGAGAAGGGCTGAGAATGCTGTCAACGGAGTCCAGGTGCAGGGAAATAGGGATAGGAATTAATATTTTCAAATACCCAAAATGTCCCTTGGTGTAAGGGGTTTGGAACGGTCCAAACCAAAAAGGTTTGTACGCAGATCCTGCTCCGAATTTATAAGGTCTACCAATGTAATATAAAATTATATTGGCCACCAACAAGAACAGTCTTATGATCGTTTGAAGCTTAACGAAAGGACCCCTAATAATTTATTCATTGGTGAATACAACACGTCTGCAGTCTGAATAATTAACAACATTTCTAATGACCAACCCTACAATAATGGTCTCCAAATTGGATAAATTAAACATAATACTATTCCCTAATTAAGGCTCCAATGAGAATGACATCATCATTGAAGCGTTTGGCCAAGATTCTTCTACAACCACAGCCTCATGTTTATTCTAAAATAATAGATGACGGATCCATACAATTGCTTCCCTTTGGTTAATCAGATTGGCACCAAATCAACTTGTTTAAATTTATACGTCTTTGTTTATTTTTTCTAACTCATTATGAATATGACTAGCACATATTAATTGTTAACTTCATCAAAAAAAATATTAATTGTTAACCAATAATCAGTGATTAGATGACAATGGAAGCTTAGTAGATAGTTCACACCCTTAGTATTTGTCTTCTTTGTGTGGTAATTAACTATCGTGGGTGATTTATCACCACACAAAGATATACATCTTACCTACTATTATTTTACTTATATTTTTTTGGTCATACATAGTTCTACTAGGACACAATCCAGATAGCAGAAGATTAGAATTCTACCTAGGGAGACAAGACTACAGGCAAGTTTCCTTGGAGAAAATCGAGAACCAAACATGCCCCGGAATGGGAGGCTATATTGTTAGAACGTCTCACGAGGCAGAATTGCAGAGAAAGGACCTGTCATTCTATCAACAAAACCTCATCGATAATGGCACCACCAGTTGTAGCCCAAACACGAGTCATAGAGAGATAAGAGAATGCTAATTCATCATCTCCTTCAATGTCAACCTGTAAAACATTGAAACGGAGACACCACAAACAAGCATCTCTCATGGTCAAAAGTTCTAAAATGAGAGGATCAGAAATACCTGGACACAGAGTCCCAACCATTGAGAATAGACCCTGATGAATCTCGTAGCACCCATCTTGTACCTCCTCCCACCCATGCACACGCGGCTCCATCCACAATAAATTTAAGCCGATCTCGGATAGCAAACATCCACTCATAAGGGACGAAGACCTGGTGAGGAGCAGAACCAGACGAAATGAAGGAACAATGATGCACCAGTGGCAACTCCACAATATGATGTGAAAACTGACGAAATATGACGTGAGGTAGAAATTGAATTGCATTGAAAACGACGTGGTTACTACTATTTTACTTGTTATAGTCACAAGAAGGTGATTTCATCAAAGTAATAAAAATTAAATAACTATGTACCGATTTAAGAACGTTTCAAAACTATTTACAAACGTAGCAAAAAAAATGTCCAGAAATTGGTCGAATTTGCCCAGCTCTTGGGCATTTTTTGGCCTTGAGGGGTCTGACCGGTCAGACCAAAAATCTTACATTCTAACCGTTAATGGGCAAATTCGCCCAAATGAGGGTTAGAAAATAGAGTTTTTGGTTTTTATAAAAGCCTCGTTCGATTGATGCGCCAAACACACATTCGATCTTTCTCTCGATCACTCTCCTTCTTGCAATTCTTATCTTTTATCATTGATCGGTGTTGCAATGACGGACAATAGTCATGGTAATATTCTTTATCATCCCTTTGTAATTACATTTTAGTTTGTTTTCAACTTTTATTTCTTATTAGATGTGAACAAGATCATGAGGAAGAGGCGTCGAGACAAAACAGCGGATGAATGGACGTACGATGGGTGGAGGGTATAGTGTCATTGTGGTCTAAGGGATGCCAGATGGATCAACGATGATAGAAATCGTTACTTTTCTTATCCTCTTGACAATGAAGAGAGGTGATTTCTAAGAGAAAATGGAAGTCATTCTAGTCGTCGAGGCGGCTGAGCGGGAGAAGGATCAGATCATACGTGAGAAGGACCACATCATCATAGCGAAGCAAGATGAGATTGACAAGATGAAGGTGAAACTAGGGAATGCAAATGTCTGCTTGGACTACTTGCACGATATCTTCCAACAGCGGTTAAACCTCCCCAGTGGACTACCCAAAGTTGACCACTAATTTCATTTGTATTTGTAACGTTTCGTTGCTTATGTTGTTTGCAATATAGGTTCCTTTTTCATTTATAAAATAAAATGACATCCATTTGATATTAAACAACCATCACATATAATTTCGAAATTACAAACGTCCACACATCATAAATATTTAAAGCTGAAATTCCAACTACAAAACATAATAGAATCCAATGTACAAACTTGATAATAACAATCAAAAGTACATACTCGATAATAAATCCTCTGTAAATCTGAAATGGCGACGACCCCTCTGTCGCTCTCACTGCTCCTCTGTCAAGCACTGCATATGGGGGATGGTGGCATAGTCTTGCAGGCGTCGTCCGCTAAGTAGCGGTGTGCGACGTTCGTCCTCCTTGAAATCGTCAAATGCATTATCAACAACATCTGCATGGTCCATCGCACTGGCTAAAATAAACACGGTCTTTGATGAGCAGCATGGTAAGTCGACTTGATCACACGCCCATCTAAGAACCCCTGAGGATCCCAATATATGAATGAGATGACTCCTGGTTTGTCTGACTCTCACGATCGAACTGCTGGTTATACTCGAATGACTGGTTGTTGCTCAACACCCAGTTGTATCCGTAGTATAGGGTTGTCTCTGCGTCTGGTGTGGGAATGAATGTTGCGACTAAGACTCATGTGGATCTGAATGGGGTACATACAAGGACAGGTCCGCCGTATACGTCCCATGATCTACCCAGTCCTTGGACTACTAATAGTACATTGTTGGCGGGTATCAATAACTCTGGATGTGGTAACACCATGTGATCGACCGGTCCTGCCTTGTGGCGTGAGTATCCTCTGCGCGTAGGTTACTCTGACTGCGTATATTTGCTCATGAGAAGCCTATCGGGGCCTATGGGGTCCACGATTCACTAGCCTCTCATATGTGCCACCCACGGCTAGGCCACTACTCACGACATGTGAGAATAGAGCATTGCCCAAATCATCAGAAATTATAAATGAATGCTCTAATGCATCCACTTACAACGAAGAGAACATGTTAGCATGGAAATGCCTACTTCCCTACTCATCACAAGGAAAGAACTTGTGAACCACTCATCATTAGGTAGTGACAGGGCACAACGTGGGATATATAGTGGCAAGTACACTTCCTATATCACTCATCATGGAAGTGGTGTCGCGGATCGTTGAATTGCTGCCAAGAGAGGCCTAAAGCAACATGGTTAGTGCACTGATCCCATAGGCTGGCATAAGCTAGGTACTCATCCCCCAATCTACCATAGATCGTCAGAAATTTGTGGTTATTAGCTTCTCAACCTCGTACGTCGGCTCTGCATCTACGAAATATGCTACTCCATATCAAACTGTCTAAGGCAACGATTGCGGTGGTGCCATGATATGACGTCAAAACATATAATGGGTGTCACACACCACCACAACGGGTCCTCCTTCACAGCGAAAACATCATCCCGATTTGTGTATGGTGTGAACTAGAAGAAAGAAAACAATTAGAAATAAGAAACGATGGAGTGAGGAGAATAGAAAATAAAGAATGTAAGCTTCTGATCACCTAGAAGTACGAACATATGTAGAGAATGTATAGCAGCTCCATCAACAAGACCGCCTTCTAATGCCCAATGATTGACACCACCCTCCTCATACCCCGTGAGGTAGGGTCATCACTCGGAATGACACACATACGTGTGTATCTTGTACAAAGACTTGGAAATATCTTGAGCGCCCACAAATGCACCAGTAGAGAGAAGTCGTCCATGTCTCAGTCCCCATCTGACTGCCAGCCACGTAGATCACTGCTCTCCCCATCTGTTGGTATAGCCACGAAAGCACGACACTACCCTAACTGTATGTAGCTACAGTTAGGATCGCCCACAAGTGGCAACAGGTCGGCCAGTATGTGGTCTCTGGATTGGTTACGGAAAAACAATATCCAAGAGAAACCAGATGTACGCCCGTGCATAAAAGTGACAACAAGAGGGTCTCGACACTGATTTGGTTCAATTGGTTGTGGTAGTTCATGGAACGCATTATAGATCCATGATATCTTCACGTCCTCACACCTCATGCAGTTAGGTGGTGATACGACCCCTAACCATCTCTAGCACAATATCCTTGCATCCTCTCTGGAGGTACGCCTAGTGACAGGCATTCCTCGGGTAGGAAGTCCCATCAACACCTCGACGTCCTAAAAGGTAATCGTCGTCTCACCGCAAGCCAGATGAAACATGTTTATCTCCAGCCGCCACCTCTCAACGAGTGTCGTGACTAGATCTCTACATGTGGATGAACCAATAACCCTTGTCACCTCGTAAAACCTGCATCGTTAGACAAAACTCTCATACACTAGCTCCCACGTGAGAGAAGAGTTGTGTTGCCTCATCTTCAATGACGCCGACGCTGCAACGTCGGTCCACACATATCATGTCCTATGCTTGTTATACCCTTATAGCTAGGTCGGATGCGTCATTCAGTTGAGGATTAGCACCTTTTGGGATCTCACCACCGACTACATCAACGTACCCATAGTAGTCCATCATAACTAGAATTGAGTACAATGTTAGTCTACAAGATAAACATGCTAAAATATCCCTAATAATCTATAATTAAACTACCCTAATTCACATTTTTATAAACCTAATAGTCTAGTTCACATTTTCATAACTGTAATAGTCTAGTTCACCATTAACCTACACTAATTTTCCATATACTAAATTATACGTGCAATTATAAAACTAGTGTGCACGAAAAAATAAATAAAATGTACGTACCTCACAAGAAGAGTAAATACCTGTGCAAATATCATCGAAAACCATGAGCGTCATGCGCAGACCTTGTCTGGGCGATTTCGCCCAGGGCAGGGGTGAATTTGCCCAACTATGGGGCAAAATCGTCCAAATAGGGTTTACACTTATGCAGTTCTTTAATATGACCTAAAAAAGTCAAAGAATCCTTTTTGGTAGGTGACACTTATAAAATCTATTATTCATTGAACGATCACTGATGAACACGTTACAGAAAGAGTGCATTATTTCACGCCCGATTACTAGAAGACGCCCCGACACTTTCCCTATGCCTTGCGCATGTCCGCACATTATGTCCCATGCGACCACATGTCTTACACTAACTTGGTTGACCCACCTCACGCTAGTCCATCTCATTCCTGATTCGAGTGTGTCATGGACGACCCTTTCCACGGCGAAGATGAGGTTGCGAGATCACTGGTAGGCCAGTGTGTGGGATCCAATCTTTAGGACCCAATATTGGTTGGAAGGACACGGCGTACACTAGCTAAACCTTGGAAACCAGGTAGAAGAGGCTGACATAGTGGCGCCAGTTTGCACCCACGAACGTGCAACAAGTTACCGCGTGGGAGCATGGTATCTTGTAGCACTGAAACTTCATGCACGTGCAATTCCCCTTAAGATTTGAACGAACATCAAACCGAATGACATTGCTGTTACTACCAACATAGTTCTGATTGTTGGGAGCAGACTTCACCTCGTACACTCTGTTAGCCACATCGCATATCAGCATGTAGTGTATGACAGAACCTGACGTCCTCAAGGAGGTGAATTTCTTACAGTACTCTGTCAACTCATTCCCCTCTGCCAACATTGCCTGATATTCTCCGCGTCGATTGTGTCAATACTTAACCATATGGTGGGATGTGTTATCGATCACAGAAGACATCGACAAATGTCGCACACCCTTCACCATTGACGCATTCTTGCGCGTTACTCGTCGTGATTCCCCATCAAGCGTCGTCGCCCTCAATGTTGTCGTAGGCCATGTTCCATAACATTAGATCCTCGTTCACCCATTTGGGGTCCCGTAGATTTTATTCATCATGGATCTCCAACCATTCCGCCTTCTTCACCTCAAACTTCCGCACATTTTGTTCCAAGCCTGCAGGTAGCCGTGTATGAATAACCCATGTAGTTGCTAAATGAAATTAGGTAAGTTGACATAAACACGGTAATGAATTCACCAAATACCTAAGTTCCAAATTTGACCCTTGAGCAATGATTTGCGGTGCTTCGTGTTGAAGTTGCTGACATAATGGCGTAGGCACCACTGCCAAATCCACCCTCGACCAATCTTGCGCATTCCCGTTTCTATTCCCTTGTGTTGATCATTGATGATTGTGATGTTGGCCCGGTTGGTCACATGTTTTTGTAGCATCTCCATGAACCACTCCCAATTAACGATGTCCTCTTGATCAACTATGGCGTATGCCATTTTCATGATCCAATGTTGTTCATCAAACGTACTGCCTATCAGCAAAACTTGTCTGTACTTGCTCGTGAGGAATGTGCCGTCAATGATCATGACCCCACCGTAGTGCTTGAAGGCTTTTATGCACGGGCCAAATGCCCAAAACACACTTTTGAACATCCTTCTGCCGTCCGACGGATTGGTTTTAAGCTCGTACCGTGTACCGGGGTTAGTGAGTTGAATAGCATTCAGGATTGTCTCAATGTTGTTGTACGACGCCACCCAGTCTCCGTACAACTTCTGGATAGCACGTTGCTTACCAAACCACGACTTCCTATATGAAATGTTCCGATTGTACTTCTTCAGAATGCAGTCTACCACTATCTCCACCTTCTTATCCGACTCCCTGCGGACAATGTGCATAATTGCAGAGCGTCACGTCAAGCTGCGGGTGGGGACCTAGTATCGTTGATCGGTCATAAATGTGGCCGTTGTTGAGCTATCTTATAATCCAAAAGCCATATTTCTTGCTAAGAGAAGAATGCATCCTCCACGGACACGTCAGATCGATGCAATTTATGGCTCATTCCTTCGGGTTGGAGGTGGTGACCTTGTACTTATAGTTATGGAGGACTGTTTGGCTCTTCGTTAGAGACACCAGTTGGCCTTTCGTAGAGAAGGTCTGGCCCAATTAGAATTCCATCTCCACCGACTAGTATGACTTCTCTGGGAACTGGAATCACTTGTCCATGGAGTAGGTGTTGGAGATTGTCATGATGTCGTCACAGTCGTCACCCACGTTCGTGACATGATCCAGTGGCACATAGGTGTCCACGCTCTCTCCTGTGGATCCCCCACCTTCGTCGTCGTCTTCCTCGTCGGTCTGACCGATGTCATCGTCCACATTAGGATTCCCTTCGTCCTCTGTGCAATAGCTCCTTTCGTCCCCTGAGTCATCGGAGGTGACATATTCATCTCGCACCAATCCCGCTTGATCAACCTCCTCCAGATCGACACGATTGGTAGCCATGTATGATCCATCATATGTTTGCCTCTGCTCTTCGATCTGAGTTGGCATGACCCCTGACACTTGGGAGAAGTGGGACGACTCCTCTTCCATCAAGGCGTACAACTGGGCAACTTCAAAAATTGGGTGATGCCGAACTACATCGTAGATGACTTGCACATCGGTATCATCTGATATCGTCCGAGGAACGTAATGAGACAGAGTACCCTGGATGTATATCGGCATTGTCCAGACAAATGACTGGATTATCTTATCTGATTCAAGCCCCATTTTCCTCCTGAACACGATGACCAGGCTCTCATAGCTGGCTCGCTTGGTCATCTTGAGACGGACATTATCTCCCCCATCGTATGCTAAGCCGCTCCAATCCTGGACGATTTGACCCCCCCAGTACACTTGGATCCAGAATTCTCGTAAACTATTATGGTTAGCCATCTTTCGATGTTGAAAAACTCTTTTGTAATAAAATATGTTTTGGTTTGGTGATATATAACTCGAAATTAACAAGATATTTATAACGGTTTAAATTAATTTTGTACAAGTGATTTCGCCCAGGGCATAGGCGAAATCGCCTATTGGGTTTTAGATTCCCCGATTATTGCTCTAAACCGGTCAGGAATCTGGTCAGGGAATCGTTTCAGAGTCACGGGTCATTTCCGCCTCAACCATAGGCGAATTCGCCTAGGCCATGGGCGAAATCGCTTATACCCAAGGTGGAAATAGCTAGATTTGTACATAGTTTCAAATGATATTTATTTTGGTACATAGTTTCATTTTTTTATTTATTATGGTGAAAACTCCCATAAATTCCCAATCATCGTTTACTTTTTAAATAAAAAATCAATTATTTTATCTTTTCTTTCATTAAATTTTGAATGCTTCCAAATTAAATACATTATGAATGAAATTATAAAATATAGGAAAAATAGCACTTTGGCCTCCTCTACTTTATCAACTTAACAAATGGCCCACCTATATTATAAATCACTCTTTTTACCCCTCCTACTTTGACCGCTTTGCATTATGAGTCCTTCCATTTTAATTATCTTCTTCATGATATTAAATCTCTGCACACCGACAGAGAGAGATATCGGAGGTAGTACACTAAGAGTTGGTTGTGGAGATAAATTGAGGAGGTATCACGAAGAGTATGGTGAAATCCGAAGGATTTTAGAATCATATGTTTTATTCGTCGATTTCATCCTATGTAATTATACATACTTATATTCTCAATTAAAAAATACTTAGTAAGCTAATACATGGTTATTGGATATAACATGGCTGAATACGCACCAATTATTGTCATGAAGACGATAGTTGGAATGGAATGACCCAAAATACAAAGTGGTCAAAGAAGGAGGGGGTAAAAAGAGAAATTTATAGTATATGTGGCTATTTGTTAAGTTGACAAAGTAGAGGGAGAAAATTGATATTTCTAAAATATATTATCATAACATAAATTGTATATGACTAATATAATTTGATATTTAAATATTTCATCATTTATAAGAAAATTAATAAAATTTTAAATACAAAAAATTCATTTAACAAATTGTTTAATATATTCCTTAATAACCATTCATTTTATTATAGCTCTACTATATATATATATATATTATAGGGGTAATACTATGGTAGTTGTACCATATACAACTTTCACATATCATTTTATGATAGATTCTGTGACTTTTGGACCAAAAATTAAATTTTTAGATTTGATAATCTATCATTTTCAAAAAATAATAAACTCTAGAATCAGACTTGCAACACACTGAGTGTGTTTTTATATTACAATGATATGAAATATTAAGTAAACTTAATTTAGAGTTAATCTGAATAGATCTATTGATTAACATTTATTTCATAAAATTTAACACTCTGTATAATATAAAAATCAATAAGAGTATATGGTAACCGCACTTTTAGTGGTTGAAAAAAAAAATATTTACAAAATTTTGACAAGTTAAATATGAATAATTATTCAATAAAATATAATTCAATGAAGGTTAAATGACGATGAGAATAATAAAAAGATTGAATATTGGATAAAAATTAATCTTAGTGTTTTTAAAGGTGTGAGTGGTGCATATTTGCCCAACTTTAAATTATTTTAATTAATATATAAATTACTCAATTCATATATCATTAAATTTCAAGTTCATTAGATTTGTGATCTTGGTCATGGATCAAATTGAGTCATGCTGCATATTGGTCTGAATTATGAAGTTTAGGTTACCCAATACACGACAAGAATATGAATTTTGGTTTAAAATAGGTATAGATATTTTTTGAAAATGAAACAAATATAATATATGGTATCTACACTATATCCAATAGAATTTTTTAAAATAAAAATTACCATTATGAAAATAAAACCCCGACCAATGGGTTGGGTATAAAATTAGTACTACAAAACAATATTTTGATAAGTTTGAAACTAATACACACCAATATTATATAAACACAACATCTAAAAAAGAGGATCATTATCAATGAGATAGGGAGTATCACAATCATCTCTACCAGCTCTGCCATTACCAACAACCAGTGTTTGATGGTGCACCATTTTTAACATCTAAACATAGTCTTTATATGATTCATTTCTCATTAGCTATTCACATGTATACAATAGTGTGCCAAAGTAAACAGTAAACATATGTAAGGAGATACCTCTAGTCCGCCTATGTTTTATCCGCTCGAATCTCTACTCGACCCATCTCCTCTTCTAAAGCTCTCAACTCTTCATAATCAAATTTTGGGGTCGAGGTTCAACCTTCACCATCCATGACCCAAAAATCAGTGATGCTAATCCACTCATAATCAAATGGAACAGTGATAAACTTTTCTTTGTTGTAGTGATCTCTGCAAGTCAACATGACAATTCAAACCTCTATACTACATATCAAACTGATAATAAATATGACACAAATATCACATAATATGTTCTTTAGGTTTAGATTATAATTGACAAAGACAAAATAACCCAACTTGTTCATTCTATCAGTATGAACGCGCTCAAACACGCTCCAATTATGCTCACATCCAAATGATATTGATGTCTCGCTAAGAAGTCGAATTGTGATCTTGTGGAGAATAAGTGCACTATCCCCTAATGTATTCCATACATCTAAAAAATGGTTGGAAAGAAATAAAAAAAAATTTAAAAATACTATAATAAATTCATAATCATAAACAGAATAGTAAAGTAACTTTGTTATTTATGAATTACTTAGATCAATCTCACTTCTACCTCTAACAGCCAATTCCAATAAAAAATGTCATTTGCTTCCCAGTAGAGCTTAAGTTTCTCCACAACTGCCATTGGATCACTACACATTATTGGATTCTCAAGTTTATTAAGAACAATTGTCTTCTTGATGCTGCAGTTTTAGCGGTATCAAATAACTAATCTACCAAGGTAGACTAGATCGTATTCTACTCGAGGTCTCTTCTAATTGACTACTCAAAGAAGCTGGCAATTTATTCAGGTTTAAACACTTTGTGCGTGGTGTGAGTTACACGACTTCTAGACTAAGAGGCAAGACAATTAAAATGAAATTGAAAGACAGAATGATTGAATGGTTCAGACAGACGACAGACAAGCTTAGATTTCGAATCCCCCTTAGATCACCAAGGCAACAGCAATCAACAGATCAGCGGATTTCAATTCTCGTTCAATCAATTTCTATACACCACCATAACTCCTGACCCTTAGGTTTAAGACTGGCGAACGTTCGCTCTATCCGATCTAACTACCAAGATTAATTAGTCGCCCGGGTACGGTCGCCTCTCGCAACGACTTAACTTAACTGGTGCAATTACTAATGATTTATGAGTTACTCTTGCAGTGGATTAACCCTAATCGGTTCCTACGAAAGGCACACTCCAATTATAAGGTTAACTGGTTGAATTGATGTTCTAAAGTGAGGCGAGCGTTCGCTTCTATCCTCGGCTTAACAAGAATCTAAGCTAGGTGATCAGGAAAGACAAGTTTTAATGTTTAAAGCAGAGAAGCTGTCTGGCGACAAACCCTAGTTCAACACAAACCTAATCTAGGCGATCAATCAGAAAAGAAACATAAACTATCAAGAAGAAAACAACCATGCAAAGAGAAACTGATTGAACTTTGAATCTAATCACCGCCGATCCGTGACCGCTTTAAAGCCCTGGGTCACTTAGGGTTCATCTAATCTAAGCTCTACGAGTTTAGCTACTCATATTAGGAACAAGAGAATCGAAAACAAACAAGGAATACATCTCAGGTAGGAAGAACAGAGAAGAACTGTAAAACCTAATTTGACGAATCTGTGAAGCTTCAATCTCCGGTAATCTTCAATCCAAGCTCCGAGTCTCCAAGGTGAAGGGATGGCGTCACGATCTCTCCACGATTCGTTGAACTCTCTAAACTCTCTCCCGAACTCCTAGGTCTGGAAATTATGATTGATATTCTGAGGTATCTTTTATTTGGGCCGCCGGTTAAGTATTTATACTTAACCCTAATTCAGCCGGATTTCTTCTGATATTTTCGCCGAAAATATTGAGGAGTTTTCGGCAAAAATTCCTTTGTAAATGGATGGGCCGCCGGCTGCTTTCTCCTGTAATTTTTGGTCCAATAGTTTTCGGTCGAAAACTTGGGGTTTTCGCCGAAAATTTCCTTCAATCGGCATCAGTAATTTGTGAACATATTTTCGCCGAAAATCCTAGTGTATTTTCGGCGAAAATTCCTTTGTAAACCGGGGCAGGAATTGTTTCGACTTGATTGGCTCCTTTGATCAATTCCGGTGCAATTCCTCGAGGTTCCAACGCCTTAGACACGTCCTTGGCTACTTTATTTGACGGCAAAAACCTGTGTTAACACGAAAACACTAGAAAACCATCAAATAGACCCGAAACGGGCCAAGGTAACACAAATGACACGAGATAGGGCAATTGATTGAATATTCGCTATTCTACCCTAAAAACCATGTCTTAAGCAAGGAAATGTCACTTAAATGAGGCTGATAATCACGTCAAATCGAGTGTCATCAAAATACCCCACACTTAAGCTTTTGCTTGTCCTCAAGCAAACTGAATAGAAACGCTCATGTTCACAATTGATAAGATCGATTAAATTGGAGTTCAATCAATCACAATGAATTATTAGACAGCTAATTCCTAGAACAAGAAACCTGACATGCATACAGATCAGCCAAACAACCTGGTCTCACTAGTAAACTGCACACAACAAGTAATCGTAACCAATTATGCACGAATTCGACCTGACCGACCAGACTCCTCACACAGGAAATATTTAGTACAATGGGGGACTCTCACTCTCTGTGTTTAAGGACGTGTTTCTGCTCTCAATCATTTTCTGTTACTGAATTCTGTCATAAGTTTGCATTTCGACCACATCTCCACCACTGTAGTCAAGAAGGACTTCCTGCTAGGACCGTAATGAATTCTACACTACAAGGGTTTATGATGCGATGGATGATGGGAATGTATGATGATGGCTTTGTGCGGTGTAGCTTTCGAATAACTTCCCTCGAATCTAATCTATGGCTTCCTACCGTCTAACCAGACACGGGTGGAATAATGAACGCTCGTCCTATGATACCCTCAAGCAATCTAGCACTTATTTTCTTTTACATACACATTTTTTTTCTTTTCTTTTCAACTTATCTTTTGACTTCGTTCTTCCATTTGTAGGGAGAAGAACGTTTATTTGAACTAAAAACTTTAAACTTTTCTCTTTTTCTTTTTTTTTTTTGCTTTTCTCGAATTTTTCCTCTTTTCTTTCATTCATTCATTTTTTTTCTTTTTTTGCCGATTCTATCTTTTAGTTGCTAGAGGGGTTTACACGTTTGGACATAATAGCTAAGACCACCTGTTTAATGGCTATAGGCAGGTTACCACAAACCGACTTCGGTAGGTCAATCTAGAACTACAACCACAGGGGATCAACGGGGAATGAAAGAATGAGAAATGGCTGTAATGTATATTGAATCGAAAAAACAGGCCAAGCTCAAGGGTTTAAACCTAGAGGATTTAACGTTAGGTAGGCTATCTGCCTTAGTAGCTGAATCTAGGTGCCCCTATCATTCTAGAACTCGTGTCATTGTGTGGTCTCGAGTAGGTCTCATGCAAATTCTAACTCATTCAAGCAAACAGAAAACCACTCAAAAAGAATTGAAATTGCAAGTTACGTGTAATGGATCAAAAGCTCACATTTGGTTTGCTAGTCGGATTCGGTAATCTTCATGCAATCAAGGCTACAAACTACAAGTGTGATTTTTTAAACATATGTTCTGACCAGGCAATTTAGCATCAAAGTATACACGTTGGTTTTCAGGTTCTAGGTTAAGTAGTTGATGACACTCGATTTGACGTGATTATCAGCCCCATTTAAGCAACATTCCATGCCCTTTGATGCCATTTTGATGAGTATTTGGTGCATTTGTCGTAACTTTGTGATTCTAGGCTCCTAGGGCATACATTGTCCATTTATTGGCTATTTTTATCCTTTTTGTGAGCTTTTATGTTGAGCCTCCAGGTTACCACATTATAGAGGACTCTCTCACGAGTCCAGCGCTTCAAACAGAGACCAAATCGGAGTTCAAACGGAGCGGGAATCATCGAAACAAGTTGGAGCTGGTTTTTAACTAACATTTTCGGCGAAAATCCCTTCACATTTTCGGCGAAAATTCCTTTGAAAATCCGGGCAGAAACCCTAATTTTCAGCCTGTTCCAACTTGTAAAGGGTTTCTGGGGTTATATATAGACTTTTTGAACCCAGATTAGACACACATGAATTTTGGCTGATTAACCACGACTCTAGAGTCGATAGATAGAGTTTAGAGAGTTCGAAGAATCGTGGAGAGATCGTGACGCCATCCTTCCACCTCGGAGAGCTCGGAGCTTAAAGTTGAAGATCCAGGAGATCGAAGCTTCGCTGGAGTCGTCAGAATTAGGTTTTTCAGTTCTTATCTGTTCTTCCTCTGTATGATGATTTCCTTTGTTGCCTTTGATTCTTCTGTTATCGTTATGAGTAGCTAAACTTGTAGAGCTTAGATTAGATGAACCCTAAGTGATACAGGGCTTTAAAGCGGTCACGGATCGGCGGTAATTAGATTCAAAGTTCAATCAGTTTCTCTTTGCATGGTTGTTTTGTTCTTCACTGTTTATGTTTCTTCTCTGGTTGATCGCCTAGATTAAGTTTATGCAAGCTAGGGTTAGTCGCCAGACAGCTTCCCTGCTTTGGCGCATAAAGTTGTCTTCCTTGATCGCCTAGTTTCGATTCTTGTTAAGCTGAGGATAGAAGCGAACGCTCGCCTCTCTTTAAAACATCAATTCAAGCAATTAACCTTATAATTGGAGTGTGCCTTTCGTAGGAACCGGTTAGGGTTAATCCACTGCAAGAGTAACTCATAAATCGTTAGTAATTCCACCAGTTAAGTTAAGTCATTGCGAGAGGCGACCGTACCAGGGCGACTAATTAATCTTGGTAGCTATATCGGATAGAGCGAACGTTCGCCAGTCTTAAACCTAAGGGTCAGGAGTTATGGTGGTGTATAGAAATCGATTGAATTAGAATTGAAAACCGCTGGTCTTGTGATTGCCGTTGCCTTGGTGATCTAAGGGGGATTCGAAGTCTAAGCTCGTCTATCGTCCTGTTAGTCAACCTTTTTACTTTTTCTATCTTTTATTTTTCCTTTGTATATTAGATTAGAAGTCGTGGAACTCACACCACGCACAACTTGTTTAAATCCAGTAATTTGCCAACATATTTGAGTAGACAAGAAGAAGAGACCTCGAGTAGAATACGATCTAGTCTACCTTGGTAGATGATGTGACTTTAATTAGTGCATTTTAAGCTTATGAATGACCTTTGAAATGCCCGTGTTTATTCGTGAAATGACATGACTTATATGCTTTTATTGAAGTTTTGTGCAATGTGTCATTTTGTTGTCCGGTTGCCACTTTTGAGCCAAATTCGTGGTCTATTGGAGTTGCCTCTGTGCATTTTCAGGTTATGGCATCAAAGTACGGATGACAAGGAGCGCATAGGAGCAAACGGGAGGTCATTTGGAGGCCGGACGAGGGAGATATGAGCATTACAAGATCGAGCTTTCTGCAGAGTGCAGGGGTGCACGCCGTGCAGGGGTGCACGCCGTGCACTGTCCCCTGCACTATAAATATTCTTGTTTTTGGCCATTTTGGGGAATTCTTGGATCTCTTTTAAACCCCAAACACATACCCCCGAACCTTCAAACCCTAGAACACATTTTTGGAGCAATTTGAAGCCATTGGAGCTAGGATTGAAGCCAACAAACCTTGGGAGAAGTGCTTACAAGTGGAGAAGTCAAGATCATCTCAAGGATTCATCCATGGTGTTCTTGGTGACCATTCTTCCTTCTTTTCTCTTTACTCCCTTGGCCATGTGTGGCTGAGTTTCTAGGGTTCATCTTGGATGGGTAGATTAGTTGTGCTATGATAGAGGGATGATTGTATAGAACTTGCCATGATTGATCTTGGTTGTATGAGGATGATTCCTAGACTTGTTCTTAATGCCATTTTATGCCATGTTTGCTTAATTTGGTCCATTCAATGTGATTTGATGCATGAGAGTGCTTGGATTGCATAGATTGTAGGTCTAGGGATTGAAGTGAGTGTGTTCTAAGAGATTAGATCATCTTATTTCAACCATTTTCACTTGATTTCTCTCTTGGGCATTTTATCGAACACTTGGTGTGCATGTGGATTTTCATTCAATTGAGTTTGAAAAGGCTTTTTGGTGAATCTCTTAGTGTTAGAGCATTGATATGAGAGTGTTGTGCCTAGCCTTGTGGTCATAGAGTCTTAAGAGAGGGTCTTGTGTCTTGGCATTTCATCAAACACTAAGAATGCATCCTTTTTCACTTAGCTTGAGAGCGAGAGCCTAAGTTGAGTGGTATTAAGATAGGGATTTGGTGCTACGAGAGTGCATTGAGTCTATAGAAGTGAAATGCATGGTCATCCGAATGCAAACTCGATCTTGATTAGCTTGTTTGTTCAATTAGTCATCTTGAGCATGATGAAACTACCCACCAAGAGAGCCTCCTTTGTCTTTGATTTGAGCCACCTTTCTTCTTGCTTAATCTTTGTTAGTATTGCATTTCTTTGCCTTTGTTTCTGATTTTCTAAATCAAACCAAACCAATTTCAAATGTCTAGACCGTCTATGAGAAGTGTGAGTATTGGTTTATGAGAGGACCCCGTGGAATACGACCTTGGTAAAATCGCTTTTATCAAGTTTTTGGCGCCGTTGTCGGGGACTCTCTCATTCCTTTGAAAGCATTTAGTAGTAGACCGATCTATTCACTTCCTTCCAATTTAGTTTTTGCTTCCTTTTACTTGTTGTTTGGTTTTGTTATTCCGCATTGTCGTATTACTTGGGTGTATTTGTTGTGCTTGTTTGTAGGTATCTTGTACTAGTGCATGAGGCGACTCACTCGTCTTCAAGCACGACTTCAAGGTCTTGCGCAAGTGATTGAGCCACCAACCTTCTCTCCCTCTCATTTGGTTCATAGCTCCACACGCAACAACATGTCTCACCATGAAGATGAAGACAACCTTTCGGAGCATTCTCACCATACCAATGATGATGATCACTCACAAAGGGGTGCAAGACGTACCTTGGCGGATTATGCTCGTCCTACTCTTGAAGGGGCAGCCTCTAGCATTGTTCGAAGACCCGTCAATGCTAGGAACTTTGAGCTCAAGCCTAATATGATCCAAATGGTTCAAAATGGAGTGGTGTTCAATGGCATTGATGGTGAATGTCCATCTAGGCATCTCAAGGACTTCTTGGAGATATGTGACACGGTTAAGAATGACCAAGTTCACCCGGATTGTGTGAGACTCCGGCTCTTTCCTTTCTCACTCAAAGGTAGAGCTAAGTCATGGTTGGAGAATCAACCGAGTAGAGCTTTCACCACATGGGAGGGCCTAGCCGAAGCTTTCCTTGAAGAGTTCTTTCCTCCCTATATGACGGATGCAATCCGAGATCGCATCAACCACTTCACACAACACAAGGGAGAGCTCTTCCATGAGACTTGGAATAGGTTCCAAGCCATTCTTCGGTCTTGTCCTCATCACAACTTCGCCGAATGGAGCTTGGCGGACATCTTTGCTAGGTCCCTTGATTTTGAGAATACAAGGATGATCAACCAAGCCGCCGGAGGTGACTTAAGGATGCTCACTCCCGAAGATGCTCTAGAACTCTTCGCGGAGATGGCCAACAAGACAAGGAGTTGGTCTCGACAACAACCTCCTAAGTCTAAGTATGGAAGTGACACGCACTATGATTCTCGGTCCGTAAGTGTTGATGCACCAAAGGAGTCGTCTAGCTATGGGAAGAAGCCTAAGTTACCGGGGCACCGAGATGAAGATGATCCAATGATCGCTCTCCTTATGTCTAAGATCGACGCCATGGCTTCACAAGTGAGCAATCTTAGTATGCCTAAGACTCCCTCTAAGCCATCTAAAGTGGGTAATCCACCGGTTGCTTCGGTATTTTGTTGTGAATGTTGTGGAGGCCAAGGCCATGATGTAAATGTATGCCCTTCCGCTACTTCTGAGCCTAACCAAGGTGAAAGCATTGAGGAAGTAAGCTTTGTGCAAGGCCAAGGGTTCTATGGAAACTTCAACCCTCAAGGAAATTACCAAGGTGGTAACTACAACCGTCCTTGGAACCAAGGAGGTAATTACAACAAGCCTAATCAAGGTGGATTCCAAGGTTATAGAGGGTATCAAGGCAATCAATGGACTCAAGGAAGTAACCAAAACCAAGGTAGTCAATGGACTCAAGGAGGTACCCAAGGTCTTACCCCACCGGGAATGTACAAGCATAGAGGTGATGGACCACCCGGATTCAACAAACCACCTCACAACAAAGAGGGCGGTTCTCCAATATCTCAAGAGGATACCAACGCGGCAATGATTCAACTTATAAAAAATCAACAAGCTTCAATTGCAAATTTGGAGAATCAAATGGGTCATATTGCTAAAACACTCTCGGAGCGACCCTCGGGTACTTTACCCTCCAACACCGAGGTCAACCCCAAGGTTCCCGAGGAGCTTATGATGGTAACTTTGAGGAGTGGTAAGCAAGTACAAGATGCCATACCTAAGGTGGTAAGTGCTCAAGATGATGATTTGGTTATAGTTGAAGATGTTGACTCCGATGATGACACGGATAAGATTGAAGTTAAAGATAGAGGAGCCAAGGCTAAAGAAGCTTCTAAGATGACCAATAAGGTTGGTTCTCAAGAGGCTACGGCGAGTGCTACTCCGGTCTCTCCTCCCGCACCGGTTGTACCTCCGTACAAGCCTAAGCCACCTTATCCTTCTTGCTTGAAGCCGGATTCCATGGAAAAGATTTCAAGAGGTTTGTTGAGATTCTTGACAAGGTGCAATTCACAATGCCTTTTGGAGAAGCAATCACCAAGATGCCTCAATATGCGAAGTTCATGAAAGAGATCTTCACCAACAAACGCAAGCTTAAGGATGTAACTTCGGCAAAGCTCAACGAACAATGCTCCGCCATTCTCTCTAAGCAACCACCGGAGAAGCTTAAGGATCCAGGTAGCTTTACTATTCCTTGCACTATTGGTGAGCATGCAATAAGTAGAGGCTTAGCCGATTTGGGTGCTAGTATCAATGTTATGCCATATTGCATGTTTAAGAAGTTAGGC
Organism: Linum lewisii; assembly: GCA_034768395.1. Classification (NCBI taxonomy): domain Eukaryota; kingdom Viridiplantae; phylum Streptophyta; class Magnoliopsida; order Malpighiales; family Linaceae; genus Linum; species Linum lewisii. Next base: position 51,944,425 of record CM068300.1, on the reverse strand, counting down.
CTAGGGAAACTAAAACCAACTCAAATGAATGTTCAATTAGCGGATAAATCTGTGACATCCCCTCGTGGTATTGTCGAAGATGTGTTGGTTAAGGTTGGTGCTTTTGAATTCCTTGTGGATTTTGTTATTCTAGATGCTATGGGTGGTACCGATGTGCCTTTGATTCTAGGACGACCTTTCTTAGCAACCTCTCGTGCTTTGATTGATGTCTACGGTGGTAAACTTACACTTAGGGTCGATAATGAATGCATGATCTTTGACCATTCAAATGGCATGGAGTTTACTTTGTCTTATGCTAGTCACCATGATCCTAAGAATCCGCATGAGCTTACTTCGGCTACTAATAGCACTAACCTTGTCCGTCATAGTCTTGCGGAGTTGTTTGCTCTTAGTGATGCGCAGAGAAAAAGGATGAAGTAAAGGAGGCTCCACCTTTCGTGCTTCAAAAGACTCCACCTAAGGCTAAAAAGAAAGGTGTGGAGAAGCCACCCGAGAAGGGCAAGGAAGCCGCACCAATGGGTGAGACTATCAAGACTAAGAAGCCACCCGATGAGAGAATTCACTCCAAGTGGTTTGGCCCCTTCTCCATTGCTCACACTTCATCATCCGGGAAATCCGAGCTCACACCTCCCGAAGTCGGTAAGGTTCAATTCAAGTTCTGTGTGCCATGCGAAGGTAATGACTTCGATTTCAAAGAGGTAATGAGTTGGGATGGTTTTACTTAGCTGGTCCGTGTGCTTCGTCGAGCTTAAGACGTTAACCAAGCACTTCTCGGGAGGCAACCCGAATGTTTTTCATGTCTTTTCTTCTTGATTTGATTGCATGATTGTGTGTTTTTGTGGTATTCAAGGTCCTTGAGTTGTTGTGGTGTCCTTTGTGGTCTCGTAGGTGTTGAAATTCTGAAGTTCGGCGTCCGTTTTGGGTTGATTTGACGGTGTTTTGGTCATTTTTCGTCGAGATAAAAATTTGATTTTAGGCTGAGGAGGTGCACGCCGTGCACCACTGCACGCCGTGCATGATGCACGCCGTGCACCGTGCACGGTTTGGTGCACGTGCTGTCCAGGAGGATTCGAAAAAATTTTCAGCTCCAAGGTGACGTGCACGCCGATGCACCCCCCCTCTGCATTCAATTTTTTTTCCACAATATTTTTCACTGTTTGATTCGTTTGGGGGGTGTTAATGAGGTATTGGGGTGATTATGATTTGGTTTTTCATTGGTATTTCTTGTGGTATTTGTTCATGACGGTTTGCTCATGAAAATTTGGCTTGTTGAGTTTGGCTAAGTGGTTTGATTGTTGTCATGATTGTTGTGCCATTGGCGTCTTCAATTGTGGTTTGCTGTTTGAGTTCATTGCTTAACAAATTTTGGGACATGGGTGGTTGATCATGAAGTGTTTAACTGGGATTCTTTAGTTGAGTAGGATTGGTGGTACTGACTGTTTGAGTTTGGGTTTGTGGCTTGTTCATGAGAGTTGGTTGTGTGATGTTTGGTTCTGGATTGCTGTGTGTCGATTTTGATGAGCTTGATTGGTTGTTTGTATGGTGTATGTCATTTTGTTGGGTGTTGCAGGTGATGAATTCAGGGGCTGATTTACCTTCTTTGTGTGAGGAGGGGTGTGTTTGATCACCACGCATGGGTCTATTTTTGTACATCCCTCCTTACATTATGTGATTTCGTGCTCATATGTTGCTATTAGTAATATTGCCCGTTTTACATGCCTAATGCTTAGAGTGGTCCTTAATGAATTGATCTTTGCTAGCATAGGTTGTTGCTTTTGACTCTGATGATCTTAATTCATGCTAGGTGATATTTCCATTTTGATGTGATCGTTGAGCTGTGGATGTTAAATTGTTTGATCTTTGCTCCGATCTTTCATGTTTTGGATTTCGAAATTGAAGGATACGTGATTAGTGATTTTTGTGTTGATCCTTCCCAGTGAGATTTCCAGGGCCCCACTTCTATCTCAAGACCCTTGTTTTATTTTTATTTGATTGTGGTTGTGTGTAGATCAATCAAGGCTCTCTTTTGGCTTTATTGCACTTGTTTATGCACCCCATGTTATCTTTAATTTTTCGCTTTTAATTGTTGTTTGAGGTTTTTGTGTTGTTTTAGCTTTTTGAATAAGGTTTGACAAGCATTCTGGATCACTCTTCACCAAGGATCATCATGGAACTCTTTCACCACTATTACGTCCTATGCTCCTCTCTACCAACGCGGTAACTTCGTTCCTCCTTACCCTCTCTCTCTTGATCATTGAGGGCAATGCTCATGTTAGTCGTAGGGGAGTTTGAGGTTTGGTGTGATTATTTGTGGTAGAGATGTAATGCTATGCTTTGCTTGATTTTCATGATCTTGATTGTTTCCAAATTCCTCTATTGTAGAATCATTCGGTTCTTGACTTTTGGTGTTTAATTGACTTCAAGCTTTCACAATGACGTTTAGACTGTCCTGCTTAGAACCTATAACCAGCATGTTAGCACTAATATCAAATGAGTCTGGGCCAGAACTGAGATTTTATCACTCTTGCATGTTGGTTGATTGGTTTGATACGTGTTTTTGTACCGCTCGATAACACCGGTCTAAGATGATGAAGGCAATCAGAATTTTCACCCTTTTCCATGTCTTTCTTTACCCTTTTTGATCCTTCGTGATTGTGGCTTGAGATTAGACGGAATCCAATTCGAAATCTTGTGTGAAGTTGTAAGGGGCTAAGGATCAAGTGGCTAAATTGTGAAGAAAAAAAAATGCTCAAAAGAAAAGCTAGGCAAGCTCGGCACCTAAGTGAAGTGTCGGGTTGAGCACTAAGCAAAAGGGCAAAGGCTGTGAGCTAGGCAGGTTCAACACCTAAGTGAAGTGTTGAATCGAGCACTAGTATGCAGTAAGAAAAAAAGAAAGAAAAATGGAAATGAAAAGAAAAGAAAAGAAAGAAAAAGAGTTCTCAAATGTAGCCTTGATCCTAGCCAGAGTTTTGTAAAGTGCGGATCTAGAAGCGGATGAAGTCGAGTCGATAGCCACATCATAATCACTCACCACTTACGATCCATGTCCCGATTTCAAGTCCTTTTGATTAGAGTTGGTGTTGTCGTGGTCGGTTTTGCTGTGTCCCAATCAACCACTACTTGAAGTGTGCAGAAATTGGTGAGGTTTAGACTTGTTTGGTTGATGTTCTTGCATGTGTAGGTTTAGTTTGTTCGTGGAACAGTTTAAGCTAAATTGTGATTGCTTGAATCTCAATGGACCGAACTTGTCATTTGTGAACTTGGATGTTTTCTAATTCATTTGCTTGAGGACAAGCAAAGCTTAGTCGTAGGGGAATTTGATGTGACTTTAATTAGTGCATTTTAAGCTTATGAATGACCTTTGAAATGCCCGTGTTTATTCGTGAAATGACATGACTTATATGCTTTTATTGAAGTTTTGTGCAAAGTGTCATTTTGTTGTCCGGTTGCCACTTTGGAGCCAAATTCGTGGTCTATTGGAGTTGCCTCTGTGCATTTTCAGGTTATGGCATCAAAGTACGGATGACAAGGAGCGCATAGGAGCAAACGGGAGGTCATTTGGAGGCCGGACGAGGGAGATACGAGCATTACAAGATCGAGTTTTCTGCAGAGTGCAGGGGTGCACGCCGTGCAGGGGTGCACGCCGTGCACTGTCCCCTGCACTATAAATATTCTTGTTTTTGGCCATTTTGGGGAATCCTTGGATCTCTTTTAAACCCCAAACACATACCCACGAACCTTCAAACCCTAGAACACATTTTTGGAGCAATTTGAAGCCACTGGAGCTAGGATTGAAGCCAACAAACCTTGGGAGAAGTGCTTACAAGTGGAGAAGTGAAGATCATCTCAAGGATTCATCCATGGTGTTCTTGGTGACCATTCTTCCTTCTTTTCTCTTTACTCCCTTGGCCATGTGTGGCTGAGTTTCTAGGGTTCATCTTGGATGGGTAGATTAGTTGTGCTATGATAGAGGGATGATTGTATAGAACTTGCCATGATTGATCTTGGTTGTATGAGGATGATTCCTAGACTTGTTCTTAATGCCATTTTATGCCATGTTTGCTTAATTTGGTCCATTCAATGTGATTTGATGCATGAGAGTGCTTGGATTGCATAGATTGTAGGTCTAGGGATTGAAGTGAGTGTATTCTAAGAGATTAGATCATCTTATTTCAACCATTTTCACTTGATTTCTCTCTTGGGCATTTTATCGAACACTTGGTGTGCATGTGGATTTTCATTCAATTGAGTTTGAAAAGGCTTTTTGGTGAATCTCTTAGTGTTAGAGCATTGATATGAGAGTGTTGTGCCTAGCCTTGTGGTCATAGAGTCTTAAGAGAGGGTCTTGTGTCTTGGCATTTCATCAAACACTAAGAATGCATCCTTTTTCACTTAGCTTGAGAGCGAGAGCCTAAGTTGAGTGGTATTAGGATAGGGATTTGGTGCTACGAGAGTGCATTGAGTCTATAGAAGTGAAATGCATGGTCATCCGAATGCAAACTCGATCTTGATTAGCTTGTTTGTTCAATTAGTCATCTTGAGCATGATGAAACTACCCACCAAGAGAGCCTCCTTTGTCTTTGATTTGAGCCACCTTTCTTCTTGCTTAATCTTTGTTAGTATTGCATTTCTTTGCCTTTGTTTCTGATTTTCTAAATCAAACCAAACCAATTTCAAATGTCTAGACCGTCTATGAGAAGTGTGAGTATTGGTTTATGAGAGGACCCGTGGAATACGACCTTGGTAAAATCGCTTTTATCAGTAGATTAGTTATTTGATACCGCTAAAACTGCAACATCAAATTGGCGCCGTTGCCGGGGACTCTTCTAATTGTTTGAAAGAAGAGTTGGCAAATTATTCTTCTACCTTTCCGCCTTACAATTTATTTTTCCTCCATATTTCCACGATTTACCTGGGTAGTGTTTTTGAGTTTTAATTATGCAGGATTACAGGTGGGATGACCAGTACCAAGGGTGGTACATCAATGAAGCACCATATATTGAAGACTCCTAAGAGATGGATTTACACACTTATGAGCATCAACAATGGATGGCAAGCACCCAAGCCGCCGTGGACAGCCTCCAGTCAATGGATGATGCTGTTGATGCAATGAACGTCGCGCTCAAGCGATTAGTGCAATTGAAGGGAGAAGATGCTCATGAGCATTTCGAAGAAGAGCCAGAAGCTACACACCACCAACAAAATCACCAAGATGTGTATATACCGACTCATCAGCATCGACAACAGACGGCAAGAGTAGAATCCGCCTTGGATGATCTCCTTTCGAAGCTGCAAGCTCGTAACATGGTGGATGTCGAGCTCGAGCAACCAAATCCACTAATTGAAGAAGACGCTCAAGAGCCGACAAAGATGAACATGACAATCTCACCCATGACTATTGTGAGCTAGAAGCATCTGATGAAGAATCCTTGGCGGTGGCGGTTGATGAAGACATAGAGCCAATCCATCTTGAAGTTGAAGCCGAAGAGGAGCACATAGAGATTGAGGAGATACCCTCACCTACACTTCCGCCGAGTCAACCTGTAGAGAAGATGGAGCTCATTGACCATGCTGCGCCGTACTACCTCTTTCCTCCTCCAGTAGGAGAATTCGAGAAGAACTGGTCATCCAACCAGAACCGTGATCTACTGGAGCACTACCGGCTACATCACCCTTCTGGAGTGCTACATGGCACTCAACAGCTGGCCTTGAAGAAGACGATTGACTTCAAGGAACTCCTAAGTTGGGGACCCTAACAGGTACCGTCCGGCTCAAGGACGTTAAAAGAGAGCGCTTCGTGGGAGGCAACCCACGGCTGGAGTCAGTCGTTTTCATTTTGAGTGGTTCTGTTTTAAAGTTTCTTCTTCAAAAAAAAAACTGTCGACCATTTTCAAGATTATTTTCGGCGAAAATTCACCCATATTTTCGCCGAAAATATGTGTTTAAAATCGGCCTGTTCTCCTGTTTCTACTTCTCGACCGAAACAACTTAACTTTTCGCCGAACCGGATTTTGATTTTACAAAACATTTTCGCCGAAAATCTTGTGTTTTCCGCCGACTATTTATACCGGTTTCGACTTCTGATTTTCACCCCCGCCCTCGGAACAGTGATCAGGTTGTTTCTATCCTTTCCATTTCTTTTCTTTCTTCTTTTCGGATCTCGATCCACTTTTCTTCTGTGTGGATCCGGGGCACTTGTCCCGGTATCCTTTTGATCTTTTTGTTATTTTTGTTTTTGTAGGAACTTGAGTAGCTACTCCGCTCTACTCCGGACTCTCCGTGCTCATCCGCTACACCGACCATCACCTTCCAAGTTCTTCGTATCTCTCTACTCTAGATTAGTTCTGTGAGGACACATAACCGTTTAAGTGTGGGGTAGGAGTCTAGGATTATGCATGATCTTGCTTGCTATCTATGATTCTGTGGTTCAAATTTGAAAATTCTCTAGCATAGAATTGCTCAATTCTTGACTTTTGATGTTAAATTGACTTCAATTTTGAACAATGACGTCTAGACTGTTCCACTTAGAACTTGTAACCAACGTGTCAAAACTGATATTAAATGAGTCTAGGTCAGAACATATCATAAATCACTCTTGTAGTTGAACTTGAATTAATTGAATTAATTGGTTTGTTAATAACAAAGCTCGATAACACCGTTCTAAGATGATAAATGCTAGCTTCTCCCATGTTTTTCACTCCATATTTGTTCACCTGTGATTGTGGCTAGAGATTAGACGGAAATTCAATTCGAAATCTCGTGTAAAAAGTTATAACTAGCTAGGATCAAGTGGTTAAATCGATAAATCAAGTGCTTGAGTGGTGAAATTCGAAATGTGCAATTTTATGTAAAGTTCTTTAAAGTGCTGAAAATAAAGCTAGGCAAGCCCGACACCTAAGTGAAGTGTTCGGGTTGAGCACTAGCATAGGCACAAATACTGTGAGCTAGGCAGGTCCAACACCTAAGTGAAGTGTTGGGTATCGAGCACTAGTATGCAGTAAATAAATTGAAGGAAGAAGTTGAACTTGAATTAAATTGTTGTTTAAATCGGTCCTAGCTAGAACATGTAACGTACAGATCTAGAGGCGGATGAAGTCGACTCGATAGCCACGTCACTTTTCCTACCTCCGCGTCCACATCATGGCTAAAGCTTAAAGTCTTTTTTATTAGAATTGGTGTTATCATAGTCGGTTAATTATGATTAATTGTTTTGCCAAGAAATGAGCTTTGTTAAAACTACTACTTGAAGTGTGCAGAAATTAGTGAGATTGAAAACTTGTTTGGTTGATGTTCTTGCATGTGTAGGTCACTTTTTCTACGTGGAACAGTCTAAACCAAATTGTTAGAATTGAATCTCAGTTTAATCTCGTGTCATTTGTGAATTTGAGTATGTTCTAGTTCAGTTTGCTTGAGGACAAGCAAAAGCTTAAGTGTGGGGTATTTTGATGACACTCAATTTGACGTGATTATCAGCCCATTTAAGCAACATTCCATGCCCTTTGATGCCATTTTGATGAGTATTTGGTGCATTTGTCGTAACTTTGTGATTCTAGGCTCCTAGTGCATACATTGTCCATTTATTGGCTATTTTTATCCTTTTTGAGAGCTTTTATGTTGAGCCTCCAGGTTACCACATTATAGAGGACTCTCTCACGAGTCCAACACTTCAAACGGAGACAAAATCAGAGTTCAAACGGAGCGGGAATCATCGAAACAAGTTGGAGCTGGTTTTTAACTAACATTTTCGGCGAAAATCCCTTCACATTTTCGGCGAAAATTCCTTTGAAAATCCAGGCAGAAACCCTAATTTTCAGCCTTTTCCAACTTGTAAAGGGTTTCTGGGGTTATATATAGACTTTTTGAAGCCAGATTAGACACACACGAATTTTGGCGGATTAGCCACGACTCTAGGGTCGATAGATAGAGTTTAGAGAGTTCGAAGAATCGTGGAGAGATCGTGACGCCATCCTTCCACCTCGGAGAGCTCGGAGCTTAAAGTTGAAGATCCAGGAGATCGAAGCTTTGCTGGAGTCGTCAGAATTAGGTTTTTCAGTTCTTATCTGTTCTTTCTCTGTATGATGATTTCCTTTGTTGCCTTTGATTCTTCTGTTATCGTTATGAGTAGCTAAACTTGTAGAGCTTAGATTAGATGAACTCTAAGTGATCCAGGGCTTTAAAGCGGTCACGGATCGGCGGTAATTAGATTCAAAGTTCAATCAGTTTCTCTTTGCATGGTTGTTTTGTTCTTCACTGTTTATATTTCTTCTCTGGTTGATCGCCTAGATTAAGTTTATGCAAGCTAGGGTTAGTCGCCAGACAGCTTCCCTGCTTTGGCGCATAAAGTTGTCTTCCTTGATCACCTAGTTTAGATTCTTGTTAAGCTGAGGATAGAAGCGAACGCTCGCCTCTCTTTAAAACATCAATTCAATCAATTAACCTTATAATTGGAGTGTGCCTTTCGTAGGAACCGGTTAGGGTTAATCCACTGCAAGAGTAACTCATAAATCGTTAGTAATTCCACCAGTTAAGTTAAGTCGTTGCGAGAGGCGACCGTACCCGGGCGGCTAATTAATCTTGGTAGCTAGATCGGATAGAGCGAACGTTCGCCAGTCTTAAACCTAAGGGTCAGGAGTTATGGTGGTGTATAGAAATCGATTGAATTAGAATTGAAAACCGCTGGTCTTGTGATTGCCGTTGCCTTGGTGATCTAAGGGGGATTCGAAGTCTAAGCTCGTCTATCGTCCTGTTAGTCAACCTTTTTACTTTTTCTGTCTTTTACTTTTCCTTTGTTTATTAGATTAGAAGTCGTGGAACTCACACCACGCACAACTTGTTTAAATCCAGTAATTTGCCAACATATTTGAGTAGACAAGAAGAAGAGACCTTGAGTAGAATACGATCTAGTCTACCTTGGTAGATTAGTTATTTGATATCGCTAAAACTGCAGCATCAGCAGTCTAAGCATCATTATGACAGATTAAACAACAACTTAACATCAAAAATCAAGAACCGAGCAATTCTAATGCCAGAGAAACTGGAAAGGCACCGAGAAACACACAACACACATTTAAGGGCAATCAAGTTCATGCAAGGTTCTCTAACATCCTACCCCACACTTAAACCGTTCTGTGTCCTCACAGGACTAAACTAGAGTAGAGATATACGAAGAACCTGGAATGAGATGGTTGGTGCAGGGGATGAGCACGGATAGCCCGGAGCGGAGCGGAGTAGCTACTCGAGTTCCTCTCGTCAGTGCGGAGCATGTGCTGCTGGTACCCAACACGGCCATGGAAAGCCGGTGGAGGGCCCTGGACGGCGGGTGTGACGAGAGCGGGAGCTAGAGCCGGTGTCAAGTCGTGCCTTGGTCCTGCGCTCATGAGTGACATTCCTAAGACCAGAAACGACCAGATTAGTTAACTAATAACCCACCCCACACTTAGTCGAAAAACTCAATTTCACAAAGAAATGAGGAAAACCGAGTGGGGGTAAGCAAAGTAAGTAACCGGTAATCACAATAAATCACAAAGTATGCATGTGTCTAGCCGGAACGTTCATAACATAGTTAGGGATCAGAAGTCAAACCGACATTCAAAAAGTCAACATCATAGCACATTGAACCCTAATCTTGGCAAGACTATCTCAAAGCGGAAAACGACGGTATAATATAAACTCTGATGGCAAGCACAAATATATGAACGTGAAAGAACACTTATGGCAGCCAAACAAGCATAGAAAATTCATGGTCAAACCGACACTTCACAAAAGTCAACACCGCAAAGAATTTATCTTTAAGCATAGCAACACACAATCAAATGGTTTCAAAAATGAAGAAGAGAGGAGAGAGAGATTAAATCCGGATTTTAACACGAAAATTTGGTTGATTTTCAAAGGAATTTTTGGCGAAAATAAGTGCAAGTTTTCGCCGAAAATCTTAGTTAAAAAGTACTGCCGGTTTTCAAAATAATTTTTGCCGAAAACATCAATACATTTTCACCGAAAATATGAAACAAAAACGTCTGGAAAACTCAGTGGGATTTCAAAAAGAATTTTCGCCGAAAACATGGGTTATTTTCGCCGAAAATATTGAACTCTACGATTGAAAATATTTTCGCAATCCCGGCAAACTTCAGAAAATCACAGTTAAATCCACAAAAATCGGAACAACCTAAAACAACTAGCGAAAGACACTATGACACACAGACTTACACACAAAAAATAATAAAACATGCAAACTGACACTTTTGGCTCCCCCGAACCGACTCTAGAACACTAAGGTTGGCACAAATGAAAAACTGACTCCAGCCGTGGGTTGCCTCCCACGAAGCGCTCTTGCTTAACGTCCTTGAGCTGGACGATACCTGGACGACGATCAGGAGACATCCCAACTCAGGATTTCTCTTAGGCCCGAGTCGGAGTTCTTGAAATATCCTCCGGCAAGTGTGAACTTCTTCCCGTTTGCGTGAATTATCTTGGTTCATTCTTCGGGAAGATGACCAGAATTTTTACAAGGCCTGAACAGTTCTTTCGAAGAAGCGTCCTTCAGAAGATCATTCTTCCCTGGTGGCTCGGTAGACGGGGGCTGAGCAATCGGCTTCCAAACCGCATTCGTCTTCTCTTTATTCTCCTTCTTTATCTCGCCAGGATCTTTAATGTTTGGCGATTCATGAGGGGACGCCGTCGGATCTTCCTTCTTTCTTGGCTCTTGTGCCGGCAGCTCATTCTTCAGATTAGGGACCTGTCCAACACCTGGCAAGAAGATTTCTGCAGAAACTCTAGATTTTTCATTAGTAACGGAGTTGACCGAAGCCAACTCCACAACTTCAACAGATAAACAATGCATCTCTTCTTTGACTGGGACTTGCATACCGTGCTTGAGGCGGAATGTCATGGTATCCTTGCCGACCCTTAATGTCAACGAGCCATTCGGGACATTAATGGTAATGTCGGCTGTTCCCATGAACGGTCGGCCTAGGAGAAGAGTGACATCTTCCTCTCGAGTATCCATAACAACAAAGTCAGTCAGAATAGTAAAAGGACCACAACGAACAGCCACGTTTTCTATTATTCCCCTAGGTAGTTTAACAGATCTGTCGGCAAACACTAAATGCATGCTAATTGGTTTCAACCCTCCTAGGTTCAATTTCTCAAACAGGCAAGTAGGCATAACATTGATAGAAGCACCTAGATCAATTACACTACGATCAATCTTCACATCATTAATAATGCAAGGCAAAGTAAAAGCACCGGGATCTCGACACTTAGCTGGGGGAGGTATGGGTGTCGCCTGGCTCTGGATAGCGGAGCATTCTTCCTCGAGGGAGAAGGAAGACAACTCTTCCTTCTTCTTGTTCTTCGCAGGATCCTTTGCGATTTTGTCAGCCTCCGGTATCACCTGGATAGCATCAGTAACTGGTGTATTCATATTCGTGTTCTTCAAGTATCCATGCCACTTTCTGTACCGGGTATCATGATCTTTCTCCTTTGATTGTGCGGCCTTAGGAAACGGAATCGGGGCCAGATATGATGGAGGGGGTGGTGCAGGAGATGTCTTTGTCAGGGCAGGCGGGGCAGTCACCTCCTTCTCGATCTCTGGCTTATCAATGGTTATAGCAGCAGGAGCCAAGACCGGGTCAGGAGCTGTAGGATCAGCCAATTGCTTGCAGCTTCTTGTGGAGATGGCCTTGACGTGCTCCTCCCTAATGGTAGAGTCGTCTCGAACTGATGATTGATAAAGGAGGGGGCTACTAGTTACCAGGCTAAACATGTTATTCAACATGCTCTCCATTCTTTGACCTCGAGCTTCATGTTCTTGATTTAAGTCGGCTTGAAGCTTGAATTTCTCCTCATAGCTATCGAGCCTTGCCATGATCAGGTCGAACTTTTTGTCCACCTCGCTATCCCTTGTGTTCCTTGATGTAGATCTCTAAGGTTGATCTTGATAACTATCGCTCAAGTACGGATTCTGACTTTGGTTGAATCCAAAGTTGTAAGGAGGGCGCTCTTGGAAACTTCCTTGTTGTTGATGAGGTTGTATGAACTGACGATAATCGGGGTAGCCTCTTTGATTGCTGGTGAAGCCTTGATCAATAAAGTTCACTTCCTCTGAAGACCAGTTACCGAAAATCTTCTTCATTTCTTTCTGCACTTCAATCTTGATCTGATTTTCACGGCTTGGTCGGCTCTTAGTTGCTCCAAACTATCTCTCCCAGCTTCTCGACTTAGATGCGCAGTTTGCAAAGTGAAGAAGAGCAGCTTCCGGTGTGAGTGCGGTGTAGTCTCCATCAGCTAAGGAGTTAACCCATTCAGATGACTCTTCGTTCATACCCCAAGCAAAGATCTCAGCTAGTTGCCTCTGATTTAAGCCATGATGAGGGCAATCGTGGAGGAGGTCCTGGAATTTGTTCCAAGCATCATGTAAACTTACTTCCTCTCTCTGTCTGAACCTTGAGATGTTTTTCCTATAAGCAGTTGTTCTGGAAGGAGGGAAGTATTCCTCGACGAATTCCTGAGCAAGAGTCTCCCAGTCAGTGTAGTAGCCAGGTGGTTTGCCAGTGAGCCACCTCTTAGCTGCACCTTTCAGAGAGAACTGGAAAGCTCTCAAGCAAAGAGTGTTCTTGTCGAGATTCCCATTCTTGAAAGTGTTGCAGAGATCAAGGAAATCCGTCAGATGCGTGCACGGATTGTCTAATGGCCTGCCTTCAAATTGTAAATCCCTAGAGATCATTTCCAGGAAGGGGATCTTGATCTCATAGTCAGGACCGTCTTCATTGCGCGGCACAAAGATGGAAGAACGAACACTAGTAGCACTTGGCTTATTGTAATCCGCATGACTCTTTTGAGCAGCTATTGCGGTAGGGGAAGATGGATCGGAAGTGATTTGCTTCTGAATTTTCTTAACCTGCAAGAGACAAAAACAAACACAACCGGTGTAAAATCGAAGTGTGATGGAAAATGAAAGATGGAAAGTAGAGGAATAAAATGCCAACTCTTCTTTCAAACAATATAGAAGAGTCCCCGGCAACGGCGCCAATTTGATGCTGCAGTTTTAGCGGTATCAAATAACTAATCTACCAAGGTAGACTAGATCGTATTCTACTCGAGGTCTCTTCTAATTGACTACTCAAAGAAGCTGGCAATTTATTCAGGTTTAAACACTTTGTGCGTGGTGTGAGTTCCACGACTTCTAGACTAAGATGCAAGACAATTATAATGAAATTGAAAGACAGAATGATTGAATGGATCAGACAAACGACAGACAAGCTTAGATTTCGAATCCCCCTTAGATCACCAAGGCAACAACAATCAATAGATCAGCGAATTTCAATTCTCGTTCAATCAATTTCTATACACCACCATAACTCATGACCCTTAGGTTTAAGACTGGCGAACGTTCGCTCTATCCGATCTAACTACCAAGATTAATTAGTCGCCCGGGTACGGTCGCCTCTCGCAACGACTTAACTTAACTGGTGCAATTACTAATGATTTATGAGTTACTCTTGCAGTGGATTAACCCTAATCGGTTCCTACGAAAGCACACTCCAATTATAAGGTTAACTGGTTGAATTGATGTTCTAAAGTGAGGCGAGCGTTCGCTTCTATCCTCGGCTTAACAAGAATCTAAGCTAGGTGATCAGGAAAGACAAGTTTTAATGTTTAAAGCAGAGAAGCTGTCTGGCGACAAACCCTAATTCAACACAAACCTAATCTAGGCGATCAATCAGAAAAAAAACATAAACTATCAAGAACAAAACAACCATGCAAAGAGAAACTGATTGAACTTTGAATCTAATCACCGCCGATCCGTGACCGCTTTAAAGCCCTGGGTCACTTAGGGTTCATCTAATCTAAGCTCTACGAGTTTAGCTACTCATATTAGGAACAAGAGAATCAAAAACAAACAAGGTAGGAAGAACAGAGAAGAACTGTAAAACCTAATTTGACGAATCCGTGAAGCTTCAATCTCCGGTAATCTTCAATCCAAGCTCCGAGTCTCCGAGGTGAAGGGATGGCGTCACGATCTCTCCACGATTCTTTGAACTCTCTAAACTCTCTCCCGAACTCCTAGGTCCTTGACCATGTTCTATCAAACTGACATCAACGATCCTCTCGGCCCTCGACCATGTTCCTAGCTTGAGAATCATTCAAATCTTGGGGGACAATGTTAGAAAGGAAAGAGAAATCAGGAGGGATGGGAGAAGGAGTTCGAGCAGAGAAAAGGTCCTGAAATGGTTCATGGCCATTCATTTGAGGTTCCCCGTATGTGTGACCCAATCATTGCTATTATCAGTGAGGCATGTGATTGTATTACGTTGTCGACAGTGAACGGTAGCAACATGGAAGAATTTTGTGTTCCGATCCCCATTCCGGAGCTAGTTGGTTTTGGTTGTTTGTTGCAAGATTTTTGCTTCGTTATTCCAGATGTCTTCTAGTTCAGATTTAAGGGTATTTTCTTCGGCTAGGTTTGATACTTTTCGAGTGGACTATTAAATGGTAGAGATTCGCTCTTGTATTTCATTATTCCGGTGAATTTCATTCCTTCTTCTTCTAGCCTAGTCCTCGATTTCCATCCTGCAATGTTTAATCTTATGGTTAACATTAATATTAAGATCTCATATAGAGGATATGATCTCACAACTTTCTTCGTTTGTTAACCATCAGACATCAAAGTGGAAAGGTATACGATAAGTTGAGGTGCAATGGTGGAAGTTGATATGGATTGGGGTGTCGTCGGATCTGATAGCATTTTCGTGGAAAATGATTGGCCAAGGCTCCGTCAATGCGTTCATGAATAAGCGCTGCCGCGCCTTGACAATTCAACCATATTAAAGGGTTCCCTTGGTAACCAAAATCGATAAGTGCATTGTTGTCAATGAAGTTGCAGAAAGGCACTAAGGTAGAAGGAGACGGGGGTTTCTTCCCTCTTTCTCGTAACCGAACCATATCGCATTCATGTCATCGATAACAAGCCAAGGACTATCGCTTACGTGGAGGTTACCGATTTCCTCCCATAGCCCCCTTCTGAAATAAGGATACGTTGGATCATGGATGAAAAGTGCAGTGGAAACTTTGTTTGGTATTGACGAAGACATGTATATAGTGAAAGGAACTACTAATAATAGAAAGGTTACATCCGTTGACCCACCATAAATAGAGCCTTCTGACTAGTTTGTTAGGCTCTGCATAATGAACATTGGCAAAGTCTAGTTGGGTTCTTATTCTTTCCATAAAGGAGGATTAATTTTAGGTTTCAAACAAAAAAAAATAAAACTTGGGCGAAGGATACGGGCCAACTTGCGGAGGTTACTTGTTTTAAGGGTTAGCCCCAACCCCCTAGAATTCCAAGATAGAGAAATCATTTGGGGCGAGGTGGCAATGGGCGCCACCGACTCCTTAGAATTAGTCTCGGAACAGTTGGTTGGGTTCCTCCCATGCTCTGACACTTGGACGATTGCAACTCCTTTGTGAGCACGGATCTTAGTATAATATTTTGGGCCGTTGTTTTTCTTCGGGGTTAAAGACATGTTGTTGAGGGAGAGGTTGAGCTCCGGGGAAGCTTCTCTGCGAACGACCTTTCTTTTCTTGGGCGGGTGGTGATGTGAACCGTGAAGTCGGCTTGTCCGCAACCCACTCACCTCTCGGATGAGGAACCTTGTCGCTGCTGCCACACGACCCTAACCACCGTAAGCTTGGATACCGGCTCTCGGATCACCTATAAAACCTGGCGGATGCGTACTTGGACCCATTGGTTGTAAATAACCGGAACCACAATTGTCCAGTCGATTGGCTCTACGACAGAAATGGATGCTTCTGTTGATAACATCGTTCCCTAAGCTATGCACGAGCAAAACTTAAAAGAATTAAGAACAAAAGTTTTGATTTGTATTTGATTTCGAAAAGGGTTGCCTTACAAGAGATGTCGAAGCCTCTTATTTATACTATAGGAGCCGAGACATCCCCGCGGCTTCCTACTTAGACAAAAACTCGGAAATAATAAAAAAATAACCTAGAGTCATATTTAGAATACTAAAAGGACTTAATCATTCCTAAATAAACGAGAACTAAAAGAGAATTCCGAGTCCAACACTAAAAAGGAATAAAACAAAGAAAACGTGCTAAAACCCTAAACTGGTGGATCCGGCGGATCCGATCGGGCTTGATGCTCATGCGCTGTCCGGTTTAGGAAAGTTGGCGCTGCCTTTGATGTCGGGCTTAGAATTGGCGGAGGCGTCGGGTGCTCGGGCTTGGGGGTTCACGGGGTCTGATGCTGATGCTGTCCGGCATCCGGGGTTAGGGCTTGCTCGGCCCGGCCTATCCCTTTCATGGGTCTTCATCATTTCTTCTACACCTCGATCATTTCTCCGGGTGGCGGGTGATGGGGCTGGCCTCTGGGACCTAGGGGTGTTGGGCCAGGCGTAAACCTCTCAAGGCCCGGATGTCTTGGGCGCTTGGTGCCGAGCGCTGCTCGGGGCACCCGGCTCCGGGGTGGGCATCCGGCCTAGCTGAATTGACGGCGCCCGGGTGGTCAGGAGGGTGTATCCCGATCAGGTGATCCGATCGGCATCCTCCTCATGCCGATCCTTGCTCCATGCCGCCATGTAGTTATTAAGCCGCTCCTTGAAGGACTTGGTCTGGCTACGGGTCAGGGGTAGCTCGGGTCGGGTCTAGGGGACTAGTGGCTCATCATTCCCCTCTTCTTGGGAAGGATTCGACCTCGAATCCGAATCTGCATAGACCTCATCATAGTATGGTGTTAGGTCAGAGACGTTGAAAGTAGCACTTACCCCATAGGAGTTAGGAAGATCTAACACGTAGGCGTTATTGTTGATTCTTTGAAGTACATTATAAGGGCCATCGCCTCTGGGGGCAACTTAGACTTCCTTTATTCGAGATATCGGTCTTTCCGAAGTGTATCCACACTTGGTCGCCAACTTCAAAGATCTTTTCTTTTCTCCCTTTGTTGCCATTCCTCACATACTGAGCGGTCCTTCTTTCAATGTTGGCTTTGGCCTTCTCGTGCAGCTTTTGAACATAGTCAGCCTTCTCTTGTCCCTCTGCATCCAGGAATTTGTGTAGGGGTAGTGGTGATAAGTCCATAGAGGTCAAGGGGTTGAACCCATAGACAAGTTCGAATGGTGAGTATTGGGTGGTCGAGTGTACCGCCCGGTTGTAGGCGAATTCCACATGGGAAAGGCATTCCTCCCACATTCGGATGTTAGAGGAAATTATGGCTCGAAGCATTTGAGAGAGGGACCTATTCACGACTTCGGTTTGTCTATCCATTTGGGGGTGGCACGTGGTTGAGAACATGAGCTTAGTACCAATTTTGGCCCAGAGGGTTTTCCTAAGAAACTTGGAATCCTGATCGGACACGATAGTCTTTGGGGTCCCATGCAATCGGACCACTTCTTGGAAGAACAGGTCGGCGATGTTGGAGGCGTCATCAGCTTTATGACAGGCAATGAAATGAGCCATCTTTAAAAACCTGTCCACCACTACGAAGATGGAGTCCTTCCCTTTTCGTGTCTTAGGTAAGCCGAGAATGAAGTCCATCAAGATGTCAACCCACGGGTGTTCGGGGATGGGTAGAGGGGTGTACAACCCGTAGGGTTGAAGGTGAGACTTAGCCCTTTGGCACTTAGAGCACTGAGCCAGTATCTTCTCGACATCGTGGCGCATTTTGGGCCAATAGAAATGCTCCTTGAGGGTGGCCAAAGTTTTGGCTACGCCGAAGTGCCCCATTAGTCCTCCATGGGCTTCCAATGTTAGCACCGTCCTGCAAGAGTGGTTAGGTAGGCAGAGTTTGTTCTCTTTGAACAAGAACCCATCTTGCCGGTAGTACTTATCAAAACCTCCTTGCTCACACGCCTCAAATATATCTTTAAAGTCGCGATCAGTAGCATAAAGTTCTTTGAAGTGCTCGAATCCAAGGAACTTGGTGGTAAGGACAGAAAGGAGGTTATACCTTTGAGAAAGGGCATCGGCTACCACATTCTCTTTACCTTGCTTAAATTTGATGATGTAGGGAAAGGACTCAATGAATTCTACCCACCTGGCGTGCCTTTTGTTGAGCTCGTGTTGGGCTTTGAGGTACTTAAGGGATTCATGATCTGTATGGATGATGAATTCCTTGGCCCACAGGTAATGCTGCCAGGTTTTTAATGCTCGAACTAGGGCATAAAGTTCCTTGTCATAGGTGGGGTAGTTAAGGGTGGCTCCATTGAGTTTCTCGCTAAAGTAAGTGATAGGTCTTCCTTCTTGCATAAGAACGGCACCGATTCCTACTCCAGAGGCATCACATTCTATCTCAAAAGGTTTGTTGAAGTCGGGAAGCATGAGGAGCGGTGCTTCGGTCAGTTTCTTCTTCAAGGTCTCGAAGGCCTCTTGTTGGGGTGTACCCCAATGGAAGGGTAGATCCCTTTTGATGACGGCCGTGAAGGGGCAGCGATTTTGCTAAAGTCTTTCACAAACCTCCGGTAGAAACTGGCCAAGCCATGAAAGCTTCTAACATCTGTGATGCTTTGTGGAGTGGGCCAGGATTTGATAGCCTGGATTTTTTCTTCATCCACTCGGATTCCTGATGAACTGACAACAAAACCAAGGAAAACAAGGTGATCGGTGCAGAAGAGTGCACTTGGTCATGTTGGCGTATAGCTGTTCCTTCCTTAGGGTTTCTAGAACGGACTTAAAGTGCCCTAAATGGTCTTCGAGACTTCGGGAGTAGACCAGGATGTCATCAAAGTATACTACCATGAACTTACCAATGGGGTTAGTTACTTAAATGATCACTAAACTTTGACCAAATAACCCGGTGGTCACTGTTCTTCAAAAAAATTCTTAGTACTCACACAACTTTGACCGATTCCTAGCAGTCACTACCGTCTACGGACATCCAATTTTCCATCCATTTGCATACGTGGTGGTGCCATCAAGGCAGCCACATCATCTACATTGCCACATCATCTAAACCAAACCCAAAACCCAAACCTAAACACTCACCCTAATTACCAAACCAAACCAAATCTAAACCAAATAAAACCCCCCTCTCTTTCCTCCTCCTTCCTCCTTCATCTTCCTCTTCCTCTTCCTCTTCTCCAATCTCCAGAATCCTACCGCCGCCCACACTCCTTACCGTCGTCGCCACCGCCGCTGCCTTCTTCGCCGACGCCACCGACTTCGTCGCCATGGAGAAAGTGAAGGACGCCATGGACGGATCTGGATCTGGCGTCCGGATCTGGGTTTGTTTCCCGAGCAGCCTGGGGAGAACTCTGAAAGGAAGGGATTTATGAGCGGATCTGGGTTTGTTTCCCTCTGGAGCTCGCTCTCGTCGGCGGTCGAAGTTCTGAGGCGAATCCATTGAGACGAAGACATTGGTATGGCTACCTTCTGATGCATCTCCTGACTACCCACGAGACCGACTAGGTCAACGAAATCGTGGAATAGAGAGCAAGCTCGATGGCGTCGGCGGCAGCTTCCTTATAGTTCTCGGAACTGCGGAGGAACGTAGAATATCTCGGAACTGCAGAGGAGTAAACTCTTCTCGTTCTTCACAGCTTCCTTGTAGTTGACTTGAAAGTGGACTGGCATCGCGAGCGAGCTCGGCGGTGGCGGCGGTGGTGGCGATGATGGTGGCGGCGGTAGGCAGTGAAGGCGTCGGTAGGATTCTGGAGATTGGAGAAGAGGAAGAGAGGAAGGAGGAAGGAGGAGGAAAGAGGGGGGTTTGATTTGGTTTGGTTTGGTAATTAGGGTGAGTGTTTAGGTTTGGGTTTTGGGTTTGGTTTAGATGATGTGGCAATGTAGATGATGTGGCTGCCTTGATGGCACCGCCACGTATGCAAATAGATGGGAAATTGGATGTCCGTAGACGGTAGTGACTGCTAGGATAATCGGTCAAAGTTGTGTGAGTGCTAAGAAATTTTTTGAAGAACAGTGACCACCGGGTTATTTGGTCAAAGTTTAGTGATCATTTAAGTAACCAACCCCTTACCAATGTAGGGTCGGAGGACTTGGTTCATCAGTCTCATGAAGGTGCTACGAACTTACCAATGTAGGCCATGACCATCCATTCATATAACTCTAACTTAGTTTTAAAAGCAGATTTCCATTCGTCCCCTTCATTCAAATTTGATGATATCTCGACCTAAGGTCTATTTTAGAAAAGATGGTAGACCCATGTAGTTCATCTAGCATGTCATCTAGCCTAGGAATAGGGTGTCGGTACTTAACTGTGATATTATTGATAGCTCTACAATCGACACACATTCTCCAAGTTCCTTCCTTTTTCGGCACTAGGATGACAGGAACGGCACACGGGCTTAGGCTTTCCCTGACATAGCCTTTATCCATCAAAGCTTCTACATGGCACTAGATCTCCTTGGTTTCTTCGGGGTTGGTTCGGTAGGCGGCTTTGTTTGGTAGAGCTGCCCCAGGCACCAGATCAATCTGATGCTCAATCCCTCGGAGTGGTGGTAGACCACTCGGAGTTTCCTCAGGGAAGACGTCCTTGTAGTCCTGTAAGAGAAAGACAACAACACTAGGTATCGTCGGGCTAGGGTTAGTAGTTAAGCATTCCTTATAGAGGATCACCACCATAGGTTTCCAGGCTACTAGGGCTTGTTTGACGTCTCCCGGGGTAGCAATCAGGTCGTCTTTACTCTTCAGGCCGTCGGGTCTTTCAGGTCCTGATTTTTCTGTGTTGAAGCCTAGGGTTTCGCTCACTTTTCCTCACTTTTCTTTAAGTTCTCTCTTTTTTTTTCTCGAATAATCCTCCTCTCTACTTGGTCTTGTAGGACTTCAGAGGGAGATAGGGGTTTTAGTTTGTATTTGGTGTTTTCATGAATTAGGCTGTAACTGTTGGTTCTCCCATCATGTTGAGAGAATCTATCAAACTGCCATGGTCGGCCTAGTAAAACATGGGCAGCCTCCATGGGCACGATATCACAGAGGACTCGATCGGTGTATCGCCCAATACTAAATGGAACATATGCTTGATGCTGATGCTGTCCGGCATCCGGGGTTAGGGCTGGCTCGGCCTGGCCTATCCCTTTCGTGGATCTTCATCATTTCTTCTACCCCTCGATCATTTCTCCGGGTGGCGGGTGCTAGGGCTGGCCTCTGGGACCTAGGGGAGTGCTGGGTCGGGCGTAAACCTCTCAAGGCCCGGATGTCTTGGGCGCTTGGTGCCGAGCGCTGCTCGGGGCACCCCGGCTCCGGGGTAGGCATCCGGCCTAGCTAAATTAGCGGCGCCCGGGTGGTCAGGAGGGTGTATCCCGATCGGGTGATCTGATCGGCATCCTCCTCATGCCGATCCTTGCTCCATGTCGCCATGTAGTTATTGAGCCGCTCCTTGAAGGACTTGGTCTGGCTACGGGTCAGGGGTAGCTCGGGCCGGGTCCAGGGGACTGGTGGCTCATCAGGTGGTTAGGAGTGAGTAGTTGCTGATAGAAAATATCTCCTTTATCATTTAGAGGGACATCCCAACCCGTAAAAGGACCAGACTAAGAGTTGGTTGTGAGGGATAAGGTTTTGGAGGGGCCACCTCTTCTTGGGTCACGAACTATGAGGTCAACCGCGCAGCTACTGGGAGCAATGACTAAAGGGGCAAAAGGGCGGGGCTTTTTTATTAGGCAGAGGGAATGAGGACGCATAATCAAGCTTCGCTCCCACTCTGCAAAGCTACAACGGGGCCTCGGGTTAGCTAGGTTCGGAGTGCCTTGGGCCGTTAACATAATCTTCTACCTCACGAGTTCAGCTGGCAACTCTTTCGTATGCCGAGATAACTTCACGAAGTTGGGCAGCTGAATAGGCCAATTCTTTTCTAGTCGAGGCCCAAGAATTGAAAGAAGGCCTTGTAAAGCTTGGAAATGACTTGGGATCAATGTTGGTGACTGGTTTTGGGCTCGGGTTTGTGAAACCCAACGAAGGCACTCTGAGGGCTTGGCCATTGGTAAGTTTTTCATGGGTCTCTGGAAGCCCGATGGGAATGTTGGAGACATGGGGAGAAGGCTTGGGCCTTAAGCTGGCACTCTGCAGCGTTGGAGTTTTGAGATTTGGGGAACCGACCCTACTCCATCCGTTAGAGACCTGAGACATACTTAGGTGAACAAAGGGAGTAGAGGAATGAGGTGAATGAATCGAAAAGAACCATTGGGATTCCTTTGGATCCACTCTGGGAGTTCTAGGCTGAGACCTATTGGGGATGGATCAGGGGGCTCCGATCCCACGCGTGTCGTCGGATTCGTCATCAGATGAGGACTCCATGAAGGCCCCTACGTTGAGCGAGGGTCGATAAGTGCTCCAGGTTCACCGAAGAGGTCCGTCGCCATTGCTGTGAATCTCCATTCAGAAGAGTCTAAGAGATTTCTTAGCCTCCCGTAGAAGAAGAAGGGCTCCTAGATACGCTCGTATCGGAAGTGCACTTTGAGGAGTTGGTCATCCGACCTTTCAAGCTCGAAACAGGTGGCTAGGGAGCCATCAATGGTGATTTCTGCATAGACCTTCACATCGCATCTCCATCTATTTTGATCCAGTCCAGTGGGATTGATGATAATCAATTTGGGGAGATAGTCGAAAACGATCCTTGTTACTATGGTGGAGGTTCGTAGGTGCATGAGCAGATCAATGATGTGGACCCAAATTAGAATGTTCTTGAAGCACATTTTATCTTCTCGGGAAGATCTGTCCCAATACTTGAGGGTGAGAGAGAGTCGGAGATGACATAAGGCTGATGGCTTCACGCATATATCCTTCGAGTCACTGAGCGGAGGGATAAGAAGAATCTGTTGTGCTTCGATTTTACCTCTCTGATATCGGGTTCACCCGGGTGCTGTCAAGCTTTCCTGCTAACCTCTATCACGATGCCCATAGACACTAGTTTAGAGCCAATGATTTACCCCACTAGGTAGAAAGAGATGAAAAGAGTTGGTAGCTTGCTTTTAGATTTAGACTGGTTCCCTGAAGTGGTATTAGGGATAAAGAGATTAGGGATATGCTTGCAATGAAACTCTCAAAAGTTACCATAAATGCCATAAGATTTGGTAGATGTAGGTAGGATTTTGCCATAAAAGAGGGATGCAAGGAGGAATTTATGAGCAGGTGGGAGACTTTCCGCATGTGTAGAAGGGGAGATGGGTTTGGAGTCTCTACCAGAGCCTTTTCCGGGGTCATAAATGAGGCAGAGGCAATCAAAGAGTACGTGCAAGTGCTGATTAATTCCTTTTGCAGTGAGGGATTTGGGAATTTTTGTGCAGGAAGATCCACCTGAGGCAGATCTTTTCACTACAACAAAATTAGGCATTGGTCACGGATTTTCAGTCACGATTTTTATGTAACGCCGTGACTAAGGTTTCTTAAGAATCGTGACCAAATTAGTCACGATTTCTTAAAAATCGTGACTAAATTGGTCACGGTTCATAGAAACCGTGACTAAATTGGTCACAGTTATTCTTGTTTCTTCTTCCCACCACCCACCCTCCAACCTCTTCTTCTCTTCTTTCCCAAAGCTGCACAAGGCCCAATTATTCTCCAACAGCCACTTCGGCCGCTGGCGAGCCCTCCGCCACCGATGCTTTCTTTCTCGGTTCCAAACACGTCGTCGTCGCTCTAGCTTCGATCTATGCCTCCGACTATGTTTCCCATCCGTCGATGAGCCCTCTGGCCGCTGTCATACATTCCCAAGGTCTGAGAATCCACCGCCACTTCCAGACGTCGCTGTTGCCTCTCTCTATCGTCACCTCCGTCGCCGACACCTTGGAAAACGTCCATCAATCCGCCGCCATTGCTTTCTTTCTCGGTTCCAAACACGCCGCCGTCGCCCGTCGCTCTAGCTTCGATCTATGCCTCACGCTCCATTTCCATCCGTCGCCGAGCCCTCTGGCCGCTGCCAGACGTTCCCAAGGTCCGAGAATCCGCCACCTCTGCCATTCTAAATCCAGCCGCCGACGCCAACCCTTCCCTGATTCCACATCAGCTGGTGCTGACATTCTTCTTGATTCTCAATCGGAGTCGGTGACTCTCGGCGGGTCGACAGAGTCAAACGGCGGAGAAGACAAATGACTGAACTTGTAACCTAAAAATATTAAGTGACCAAAATGGAAAATTCGTAACAATGAAAATTTAAAATTAGTACCTACAAAAATTTAAACGACAAAGTGGGCACATGAAAGTTTCTTCAGAACACTTTGGTCACTGGACTAAAATTACAACCACAGAAAGTTAAGTGACCAAAAGGGGAAATATATTGGTCACGGTTCCCATATAAACCGTGACTAATATTAGTCACAGCTCACATATAAATTGTGACTAATATTGGTCACGGTTCACATATAAACCGTGACCAAATTGTTAGTCACGGTTTTTTCAAAAACCGTGACAAAATAGGGTCAATTTGGTCACGGTTTGAAGAACCGTGACTAAATTTTTTAGTCACAGTTAAAACTGTGACTAATAGGGTAAAAAAACTGTGACTAATATGCTTTTTTCTTGTAGTGTTTGCAGCGGAGTAAATGCTATTGGGGGTTGGGTTGTGGAGTTTACTACACTGAAGATAGAGATCGCCATTAATTTGAGATAGTGATGAACAAGTCAGCGGTTCGATAATGTTTGGATCGTTGGGGGTATCTGGTGGGAGGAGTGTGGATGAGATAATATGCAAATCTCTCTCAAGATGATTCAAATTCACGAGGGATGCTTCAACCTTTATTAGATTTTTTAGGATAGCTCACAGATAAGAGTTTAGAGAGAGGGGAGAGTGTTTCCTCTTTCATCTTTTCGGCTCTTGGATAATTGACATAAACGATCCCGTATATTTTAGCTTATAATGCGCCGGTACTTTTCTTTCAGAACCCGTCAAATTGGTCCCGTCCTAAAATTCCATCCTACTTCCATCCAATTTTTCCGTCCAATGATGGTGTGGAAGATGACTCAACTGATCCAATCAGCTTAAATAATAATAAAATATTCATAAATAAAAATTAAAACACAAATAAAATTAAATGAAAACCACCTCTCTTATCTCTTCTTCGTATCTTCCTTAGGTTTTGAAACTGGATGGTGGACATTACAGTTTCAGAATTAGGGCGGTCGTCGAAGAGATATCCTAGAGAGAATGCTAACGATACTTGGGCTCAACGATTTCGCCATTCTTATAGTCGTCTTCACCATAGTTGACGTCTCTTCCAGTAAATTGAAAAGCTGAAGCATGAAATTAACGGCTAATAACTCATCTGGCTCTACCCGGAAGCAAGATTCATTCAGGTCTTGTGTCAGTGTAAGTATTAGTTTGAACTCGAAGTTCAGATCCAATAGCTTGGCGAAATCCCGAAGCCTTTTGCCACTAGCGAAGAGAGAGGAAGCAAGTGAACTTCCCAGAGCTGGAGCCGGTGTGCCCAAAATCTGGAGTAGAGTGGGTTTCCCAGAGGACCGAGTCGCCAAAGCTTGGAAGGGAGCCACTCATTGAACACCTTTGAACGACTCTGAAATCGACTATGTGAATCTCTGGGAACCCATTCAATTCCAGAGGGCAATTGATAATGAGTAAGCGATCAACCATTCCCAAGAGCTAAGAACATGCATCAAAATTGGAAAGAGATGAGCAGAAGTACCTTGGACTGAGATAGAGAGCGAGAAATGAGCAGAAGAAGTTGTCGCCGACGAGCTTATACAGAGTTGGAGAGCTAGGAGGAGTTTTTGGGAAGATACGACGGAGAGAGAAGAGAGAAATTTTTTATTTCATTTAATTTTATTTGTGTTTTAATTTTTATTTATGAATATTTATTATTATTTATGCTGATTGGATCAATTGAGTCATCTCCCACGTCATCACTGGACGGAAAAATTGGATGGAAGTTGGATGAAATTTTAGGACGGGACCAATTTGACGAATTCTGAAAGAAAGATACCGACGTGTTATAAGCTGAAACATACGGGACATTTATGTTAATTACGTGTGATTAGTGACGTTGCCAATTTGCCATAGCCGGCTCTTATTAATTTCTTTGTTCACGTTTTCTTTTTTCTACAGCAAAGGGGCAAACATAAATAAACAAATAATTTCCCACTTTCATCATCATTATTCATTCACCACCAATTACTCGTTCATCGTCCGCTCAGAGCCTCAGACCCACCAACCAACCCAGAAACTAACAGTACAACTTTATCACCCTCTTCCAATGAATGAATACAATAAACAATTGGGACTAAGACTACGATTTCTCGATTCCCTGTATGCGTGACTGTACACACCAAGACAAATACTTTTGGGTCTGTGCTGTGCCGTGTCCTTCTTCCTCGCTTCCAGCCATTATATAGCTCGAAGCTCTCAACCCAATTTCTTCATAATTTCAAATACCTTGAATATTCCAGCTCCCAGTTATTTGCCTGCCCTCAAGTTTGAACTTTCTCAGTTTCTGATTCTGGGATTAGTTCGGGTTCTTTCGGAATTCAAAATCTTAGCTCCGACTGCGACTTTTATATTGTATCGCAGTCTGTATATCGAAGGTTTTGTCGATACTGAAGCTTGATATTTTTCGACAGCTTCTTTTTTGTATATTGTTCATCCCTTTTGATTGGTGATAGCTTGTTCTGCTATTTTGGATATATCCAGCTGTTCTGTGTAGCAATTCAACATCTGGTTTTCTTCATTCCTTTCTTGGGGTTATTTTCTTAATTGGGCTTTCAATTTATCTTCTACTCGGTCTCTAACCTCTCAAGCATCCCATTTCCTGCTCAAATTGGTCTCATACTTTCAGGTTTGGCCTATATCATTGTCGTTTCCTTGTTGAATTTTAGTTCTCAACCAGAATTTTCAATCTGACTTTTTGTTTCATTGCCTATCAGTTAGCTACGAATAAGAGATAAGAAAAGATATGACGATTGGAAACTTTGCTCCAAAGAAAGAAAGGAAATCTAGGAAGGGGAAACAACAGGTAGATGAAAATGCTCCTTTACTTCCAAAGAAGCATGATGAGGGTAGTTTTGACGAGTTCAATGGAGCTTCTTTCTCCGGGGCTGTGTTCAATTTGTCAACCACAATTGTTGGTGCTGGGATTATGGCATTACCTGCCACCATGAAGGTCCTAGGCCTTATCCTTGGGATTGCCATGATCATCTTCATGGCGTTTCTGGCACAGGCTACAGTTGACTTGCTGATTAGGTTTACCCGTGTAAGCAAGTGTTCATCTTATGGAGGACTTATGGGGATGCCTATGGAAAAGTTGGGAAAATGGTGTTGCAAGTATCTGTGATGATCAACAACATAGGTGTACTCATTGTATACATGATAATCCTCGGTATGCTCTTCATCTTCTGTTGATGAGTTTTTCCTTACTTTGCTTTTGGTGCTCTTGTACTCTGGTTTTGTGACTGTATTGACCTTTTTGTTCCTCTATGAAGGTGATGTACTGTCTGGAACAAGTGCCGATGGAATTCATCACCCCGGTGTTCTCGAAGGGTGGTTCGGAGTACAATGGTGGAATGGCCGTACCTCTGTTCTGCTTGTCATAACATTCGCTATATTTGCTCCCCTCGCCTCTCTGAAGCGAATTGGTAATTATTAGGTTTATTTGTTAACAAAGTTTGCTATTTTTTTGTAACATAAGAGAGAGGATAAGGCTGCTCTAGCTAGTAAACCTGATCCGTGGAGCGGTGTAAAGTTGAATTTGCTTCTGATTATATTTTGTTATGTTGGCTGTGGCTCTTTCTGTTTTGCAGACTCGTTAAGATATACATCTGCACTCTCAGTTGGTCTTGCAGTAGTGTTCATTGTTATCACCATGGGGATTACGATTGTTAAGCTGATAAATGGAAGCATAATGATGCCCAGGTTGCTCCCTGATGTGTCCAATATGGCATCATTCTGGAACCTCTTCACTGTTGTTCCGGTTCTTGTCACTGCATACATCTGTCATTACAATGGTAAGCCAATTTTTCTATAGCAACATTCATCTAGGGTTTGGTACCCTAATGTTTTAGATGTATATGTCCATTGAATATCACCTTGAGTTGAAGATGAACATAATATCACTTAGAATTGTATGGACCATATCTTTAACACTACTGATTCTCCTTAACTGTCAAAACTGCATTCTGAGTGTTTTATTTTCCTTTGACAACTCCTGGTTCTTTGTAATCAGCTGTCAGATTACCAGTAATATTGTCTTGTGTTCTCAGTAATTGTTTGTGTTTCTTTTAAGAGCAAGAGGAGAGGCAAGCCTTGCAGTGGTGTTGTGTTTAGGATGTAGTAAAGGTTGCGTCATCATCAGCTTACAATTTCTCAAGTACCTAACATGGAATTAGCACAGATTACTCAGTCACTTTGAAAAATTGATCCGATCCATGGTTTCTGATGTCAAATGCTTTGTTGGCAGTTCACAGCATAGACAATGAATTGGTGGATTCGACCCAGATAACGTCAGTGGTGCGAACATCACTTGCTCTGTGTTCATCAGTGTACATAATGACTAGTGTTTTCGGCTTCCTTCTATTCGGAGATTCAACCCTCGATGATGTGTTGGCCAACTTCAACACTGACCTCGGCATCCCATATAGCTCACTGCTCAACGATTCAGTTCGAGTCAGCTACGCAACTCATCTGATGCTCGTGTTTCCAATCGTCTTCCATCCATTGCGCCTCAACTTGGACGGACTCCTGTTCTCCTCGTCCAAGCCTTGTACCAGGATAACTGCCGGTTTGCATCCATTACCATAGTTCTCATCTCCGTGATCTTCTTGGGGGCGAATTTCATCCCAAGCATCTGGGATGCGTTCCAGTTCACTGGAGCCACAGCTGCTGTTTGCCTTGGATTCATATTCCCAGCTGCCATTACCCTCAAGTGAGCTTTCTTTAGTGTTCCATTGCACCTTCTAATGTAAAACTATTGTTCAACGTTTGACATGGGAAATGGCGGTGGGTTTTTCAGGGACCGGCACTATATAGCAACATCGAAGGACAAGTTGCTGTGCGTGTTCATGATTGTGCTTGCGGTGTTTGCGAATGCAGTTGCCATATACAGCGATGCATATGCATTGATTAAGAGGAACTCGTCGCCTATTGTTGGATGAGGTATGGATCAGGATACGTTGAGATAAAATTAGGCTGGTCGATCCTGTTTTGTTTGGTACAAGGATTGCAAGAAATTCCTTCCTTTTTTGGCTAGGAGTATGTATCTGTATAAAAAAATGGCGGCATGGAAGAGTGGTGAAGACAGACAGGACGATGATGTGTAAAATATTATTGTTGTTTGATGGTTTGGTTTCAGTTTTCGTCAAGATTGAACCTTGAGAAACGCTATTTAATAAAGCTGTATGATATACTTGAGTTGATTGCTCTCTTATTGTGGGTCTCTTCTTCTTTGTCTGCTGTGTGGATAGAAATTAGAATGCAATTGTGGCAAATCCAGTCATTTACAAATATACAATTATTGTGCTTTGAACTTAAGATGATTTTTGTGGGGAAGCTTAAATGGATAAGATCACGTTGTCTGTCGATTTCAACATCAATCAATTGAGATTTTGGAATAAAATAAAGCAGCCATGTGTTGATATAGTGTTGAAGTTTTAGCACTCTAATATTTTCCTTGATAGAGGACAATGGAAACATATTGATAGGGGCGGTCACGTAGGGTACCCTTTTTCAATTCAGTTACCTAACCTATGATCAATACTCATAGCACACCCAGATCTAAAATTAAGAGTCTAAACCACAGTTACTTGGACCTTATATTCCTTTTCAATTTTAGAATTAGTACTTAATTACAATATTATGAAGGCCGAATACATAAATCTAGTCAAATCTTTCTGGTTTATGTTAGATCTAACTACTTGTATTGGAAAACCCGTTTCTGCCACTTTCATCGTTTCTATCCATTCTTACGTCGTTCCGTTAATGTCATTTGACAGAAGCTCATATACCTATGACTCGGACTGACATGGCAATTGGTTAGTCTGGATACATGGCTGACGTGGAAATGCACGTGTATATTACGAAACGACCAGAAGTAAAAAAAAAAAAAAAAAGGATTGGAAAGTTACGGTCAAAAATTTTTATCCTTTCCCTTATCCCTTTCGCGTCGACGGTGCTGGCTTTGCTGCTCTATGCTCTGAACTCCATCTCTCCTCCTAACCGCATGAACCCTAAACGGCTGACACGGGCTTGACGATTCGTAGCACCTCTGCTCTGAACTCCATTTGTGGTAACGAGTTCTGAAGTGGGTGACAGAATCATTGCTGAATGGCTTATGACGATGGGAGTGACGACGACAAATGTCTAGGGTGCTTCTCTGTCTGACTACGCATCGGACGACGGAAGAACAGAAGTAGCTCTTAGGCGAGTGGCGGTGATCGTACGCTCTTCTGTTCTTCGACTTTTGACAGCTGCGATTCCAATTTCAAAGACTCATTCTCTGTGTGTGTGAAATTAGGGTTTTCACATTTTGGGGGTTCTAAGGTTTTGAAGGTAGACGACGTGAAATATAGAACATCGAGGCCCACAAAGACTAATAGATTCGAAACCTAAGAGCGGAAAATGGAAAATCGCATGTACGCCGACGAGTAGAGCTCTTCATTAGAACTCTTACTGTACAAAGGTGAGTCGATAACCTTAAAAATAATAGACGAG
The DNA here is from genome assembly GCA_034768395.1 of Linum lewisii. Lineage (NCBI taxonomy): Eukaryota > Viridiplantae > Streptophyta > Magnoliopsida > Malpighiales > Linaceae > Linum > Linum lewisii. Next base: position 51,913,812 of record CM068300.1, on the reverse strand, counting down.
AAATCGCAGGGAAAGATGGAAAATCGGGATGAATGATTGAAAAAAAGATGGAAAAGACGATGAGAATGGAGATTCAAAACGAAAGAACAAAGGTGACGTCGAGGGGGAACTCATGAATCAAAGGAATGGTAGGCAAAGGTTTTTTTTTTATTTAGAATGGTAGACGAAGGGATGAAAGCAGATGAAACAAATTTTCTTTTTATGAATCCACTCATTCAGATGAAACTAATTTCGATTTCGTGATTTGTCCATCTACGTGGCCTACATGGTGTGAGTCACATGCTGACGTGGGAGGTCAGCTCACGGTGTTAATGGCAGCGTCAACTTAAATGAATTCGCTAATGGTCAAATAGGTCAAATGGACAGATTTGACACGAAAATAAAAAGTTTTGCCTATTTAGTGTCGCTAAAATAAAAGTGACTAGATCTGACATAAACTGAAAATGTTTGGCTAGATTTGTGTATTCGGTCAATCCCTCAACAAAAGGGAAAGAAAAGACAAGGAATACAAGGAGAGTACAAGGTAAACTAGAAACAAGGAAATAAACATCCCAAAGCTATACAATTACAGAGGACTAAATCCATAAAGTCTAAGGTCTATTTCTACCTGTTTGCTTCCTATACCAACCTCAATCACTCTTTGCTTGGTTTTAGCACAAAAATTTGTGCAAGTAGTGCAAGAATTGGGAACACCGTTCTCTCCAAATCTCACTAATCACCGCTCTCCAGATTAGATGTCCGATTCAGACACGAGGGTTGTTGCCACAAAGGGAGCACTCCAAACGTCTAGTTTCCAAATCCCAACTCCCAACATTTCTCCCTCGGTTTAAGCGGCCCAACAAAGATGAGTAAGCTTGACGAGCGAAAGGACAATGGAGTAGAAGGTGGTCAACTGTCTCCAAAGCTCCTGTTGAACACATCAAGCAAGCACCAATTTTATTCATCCCCCAAAACAACATTTTATCTTTGGTGGTTAAACGCCCCAGCATAACAGTTCAGATAATAAAGTAGTCATGCGGAATGCCCTGGTTCTTCCAGGTAATCTCATGCCAACTGACAACCTCATTTATCTGCCGCAGTCTCATCCAAACCCTCTTAACAAAAACATAGGCATCATTTTAGAATCCAAGTAAAGGTCGTCTCCAATATGAGTAATGTGACTGTCTTATCCGTCCATTACTGACCTCTGTGTTCCATGTTTGGTCCAACTCGAAGACTGACCCCAAATCAAGGGTTGGGCCGAACATGAGACATTACATTACAAGGCTTCAAGGCTTCAAGGGTTCGACGAGACATTACATTATTCGAAAACGATACAAGTCTCAAGGCTTCAAAGCAATAACAACAAATTCAGGAAACTCATCCGTAGCCTTTGGCTCAACACAAAAAAGAAGGAAGAAGAAGAGAATAGAAGGAAAAAGGGAGAAAAAAAGAGAGCATTTTCAAAGCGTCAAATCAAGAAGCTGAAACCTTCTATTGTGATCCTCCCTAGGTTTGTTGTTTTCAACTATATTATGTTGTTGTTGTTGTTCGACCCACAAACAAAGTAGACAGGGTACCCGCAAACGATCGAATATGGAATACAAATCGTTTATCTAACTATTAAAAATTGATCCAAAATTCAGTTTCTACACAGAGATCTACTTTAGTTAGCTAACGAAATAAAATAGTAGAAGTCAAAGATTGAGACGATAATCATTATTTGGATGAGCTAGGTGAAGAATCACTCAGCCTGAAGAGTAATGGTGATGTCGCCATTAGGCGCGACCCTTTATATCAATGAAGAAGAGAGCAAAGATGGTTGTCATGTGACTCGTATGTGCCTTTGTTTGATAAAATCACATAAGAATCGACTAACGGGCGAAGAAGTACATGGAACAACAATGTCATCTTCACTTGTTTTGATTTCCCTCTAACCATTAACTACTAATTTGCAACATTGAAGAAACGGAGAGGCTCTAGACGCTATAGTGAAAAGAATTGGAGAAGTTGTAGAAAATGTTAAGGAAGTTGAGGTTATAGACTTGTAGTGTTAAGCTATGAGTAATTGGTGAGGCATTGTGGGTTGATTAATAAAAATATAAGTAAATATTTCATCAAAACTTAATTATAAATCATAAATGAAACTAAAAACCCATGGAGAATCTATACTATTACTCATTTAGTCATTTTAATGAAACAAACATCTCTCCACTATTAAGATTTGACAATTAGTGAGTTTTTTCGGCTCATCATTTTGACGGTGTCGACAAAGGATCTTAATCCTTGGTTTATTCTGAGGTTGCGGTTTCATTCCAATCTGTGAATTCTCGGATCAACGTTATGACGTTGCCGACAAAGAATCTTAATCCTTGATTTATTCTAGAGGTTGTGGTTTCATCCCAATCTGAGATTTTCGGCTCGTCGCTTTGACGTTGACAACAAATGATCTTAATCCTTGATTTATTCTAGAGGAAGTTTTCTTCCTGTGATTTTTGTGGCTTGAAGCCTAGAGAATATGATGAACATATTGAAGAAACGAAATGGTTCTCTGCTTGTTCAAGAAAGAAGGCTGTTAGGGGTATTTTACAATAATTTCCGTTTTTTTAGTTTCATTGCTCTTGTAATTTGAACAACAAAGCTTCAGTACTGGCCTAGCCGAGATCAAATCATTTGGTCTAAGATTTGATAATGATTCGTGTTGCATTGTTCCGTGCAATGTTTTTAATTAATGAACCTTTTACACCAGTTGTTTATTACTTTCTGGGTGAACCTTGATCGGCGGATAAGTCCTCTGGCGAACAGCCGATTAGACGATCCCCTCAGTTAATTCAGTTTCTAAAATATATGTTTATATTAATTAATTAATGGGCTTTTCCAAAAATTTTCCCCTTGATTTCAGCCTGTCAAGTGGTGGGGTTTTTAGTATCCACACATTATCCGGCAACTGATTGGGTAACTGTTAGCCCAAGTTGCGGCTGACAATTCTTAATTAATAAGCGTCTTCATTTATGTATTTGGATATTAAGAAGAAACAACAGCTGTCTTATTCAATTGCATGGGCTGTGAAGCAAGTGTGATAGTGCATTGTTTGGATAAATAAATATGAAAATTGGAGGGATTAGTGTGGTTCTATGAAATCACGGAATTCATTGTTTTTGTAATTAATTAACCTTTGACAACTTCCTCTTAAGTCCACCATTTCATTCTTGGTGGTTGGAATCAAATCTTAAAAGCTTAGTGTTAGAGGGGGGATGCAGAGCAAGTTAAAAATAAATTAGCTCAAAGTTTGGTCTTACATTTCTCGGATGGGGCAATTGTTCACGAAATTAGACAGTTTGTCAATGAGCTTGTTTTTCTTGAATATAAAACTAATCTAAAAGCAAGTTAAGACCATTCCGATATTAATTTAGTTGGTGGATAAATTTCCACCACAACCCCCCACCCTCCCCTCCCTCCCCTCCCCCCTTTTTTTCTTTCCTTTCCTTTTCCTTTTTTTTTAGCTCATAGGATGGTTCACGGTCTACGATATCTCTGTTGGAGATGTCCTGCAAAAAAAAAAAAAAAGATTTGACAATTAGTTGTTTGTGTAAAAGTAATATAAATTATGGCTTGGAGTGACTTCCCTATTCCTAGGATCAGATTTGTTGCCTGATTAGTAATGATCAGGAAAATCATGACGAAGGATAGGGTGACAAAATGGGATAGCAATGTGGAGTTGGATTGTGTGTTATGTAGCAGATATGAAGAATCAGCTACTCATCTCTTCTATGAGTGTTCCTTCACCCAGAGCCTGTTATGTATACTTCTTCCAGAACTTGGCGGCATCACAGTTTGGGAGGATGTCCATACTAAAGCTTTGAGCTGGGAGGAAGGCAGTATTGAATCCAAAGTGAAGAAATTGAAATGGAGCATGATTGTTAATACTGTTTGGAGAAGTTGGAACGCGAAGATTTTTGCCAACAAGGTGGTCGAAGTGAATAGTTGCATAGAACAAATTAAGTGGGATATAGAAGCTTTCGCAAGGAATTCTAGTGATTGCTCAAAATTTTTGAGATATGTATAGGATCTAATTTCCTTTAGTCTTTGTAATTATCTCTTTTGTAGGTTCTCAACTGTTTTTTTTTATGAAATGAAATTACTAATTCATCAAAAAATAATATAAATTATGATTAATTCAATACTGAAATGCGAGATTTTTTTTATTTAAGTCTAAAAAAATTGATGAAAAATTATAAAAATTCAAATAAATTAATAATAATGATTAAAAATCATATACTTTTTAATAATTTTTAGAGAAATTATTGCTAAAAAATTTTTTAATTAAAAAACGAACTGTGTTAGTAAAAAATGGAATGTGTTAGTAAAAAATGGACTGCGTTAGTAAAAAATAGATTGTGTTAGTAAAAATGGACTGCGTTAGTAAAAACGGATTGCGTTAGTAAAAAACAGACCGTGTTAGTAAAAACGGACTGCATTAGTAAAAACAGACTGCGTTAGTTAAAGCGAACTACATTAGTAAATACGGACTGCAGAGACATAATTGTCCATTTATGTTAAAAACACGGACCGCAAATAGCAGCACCCTATTTTAACTTATTAATTTAGGGGGCGGTTTTTTTGCATTATTTTAATTGGGACTGTTTTTTCCATTATTTTAATTATGATAGTATTTAAACTTATTTTTTAATTGGTTAAATGTGATTGGTGGATTTCCTACAATTAAGGGGAGTGAATTTATATTTGTATATATATATTAGTAGGTAGATGATAAACAACTAGTAGTACCAAATTCATAAAAAAAAAATAATAATAACTTTCAAAATAAAATTGTCAAAAGTGGGATTTGAACCCACACCCTCTTTCGAAGACCAGAACTTGAGTCTGGCGCCTTAGACCACTCGGCCATCCTGACTTTAACATTAAAGTTTCTATTTTTCATATATAATTCAAGATCCAAACTTATTTCTCCTTGGGTATTGGAGCCTTAGATTTTAGCTTCGAATTATATAGTTTCTTCTTGCTTAGTACATCTTACGCGTATTAATATATAAATTTTAAAGAAATAAGTTACCATTTTTTTGAAAAATTTATTCAGTGTTGAAGACATGATTATACTAGATTATAAGTTCGATCAAGCGTATATGCTATAGTCCCTACCTGCATGTAAAACTACAGTAGTTGAAAACCAAGTTAGTTACAGTTTTCATTAATTTATTTGTTGTTTTCTCATACTACGAAAAGGATATACATGACTAACATAATTAAAACTGATTTCAACTAGAGAATTCACCAACGCTCCAACCTGGTCCAAATCTAGAAAGATGAGTTAAGGCGAGAAGCAGTTGAAAATTACACTTTCTGGTAAACTGCTACTACTATTACTATTACTATTACTATGATGAGTGACCATCAACATTCCACGGAGTCCCTTCTTCTGATTCTGATTTTGTGCTTCGAGATTACTGGATGATGATTTTGCGGTGGCAGCAGCTGCTTTTGCCATCTTCTCTGCTCTCCTGCGCATGACATACTCTTCAGGAATGAACACATCCATTTCTCTCTAATGTACCAAAACCAATAATTATATACTTATAGCTGGACAGCTAAGCTTAGTTGAGTTTGGTGATAACAAAGCTATGCATCCCTTATGGTAAATATATATATAGGGTTAGAAAACTGACATGGAATGAAGAGAAATAGTCTAGTGTTAACTTACTATACATATTACTATGGGCGTGAAAGTGGGAGGAAGCACATAAGTTTGTGACAAAACAAGAAGCTACTCTGATCTGTTACTTTATTTTATGGTCTTTTTTTTCCTAATCGAGGTGACTTTCCTCGTTACCTCATATCATTTCAAAGTCATGAGACCGCACAGAGGGGAAATTATATTTTTTTAGTATATAGATGTTGGCACAAGGAAGAGAGCACGTGATAAAGCCAACCAATTTTTCCTGCCTCTATGAACGGTCTTTATGGTTTAAATATTTGGCCAAATACACAAATTTGGTCAAACCTTTTCGGTTTATATCAAATCTAGTCACTTCTATTTTAGTAACACAGAATAGGCAAAATCTTTAATTATTGTTTTAAATTTATCCAGTTGACTATATTGACCGTTAACTTTTTAACACCGTTAGTGATGTGGAAAATGAAACTAACATGGCATTCGTTTGACCGGTCTTGTATACCACATCATAATATTAATTATAAAATTATGAAATAGAAATTGAATGTAAATTTAAAATAAAATTATAAAGACCAAAAACAAATTTGTAGCCAAACCTATATGGGAAATGTCAAACATAACCAAAACTATTTGCCTCACACTTTTTAGACCAAATTTTTAATTTTTTTATGACAAATTTAGCCGATATCTGTTAAAATATTAACATCGTTAGTGACTGTACAAACGGAGCTGACGTGGCATCCACTTGACCGGTCAACTAGATGCCATGTTAGATGTCATGCCATTATTTAAATTCAAAATAATAAAAAAATATAATAAAATAAAATAAACTGTAATATTTAAAATAAAATATAAATTTGGCAATGGCAATACTAGCTGCCGCCGCACCTCCACCACCACCACCACCGCCCCATCTCCTCCCCACGACCAACAACAAGACAAACACCAATCTCCTCGATTCCCCTTACTTTCTCCAGATCCGACACCCAAACCCTTTCTCTCCAATCCTAAACACTAAACCCATCTACAAGCCCAAGCTCTCCAATCCACCGCCCTTTCTCCAGATCCGACGCCCCCAAATGAAATAGCAATCGTGAAAAGAGTACCTCATATCTAGTATTGATGTGGCTAACATCGGCGACAACACCGGGGGTATTGGAGATATCGTAGAGGGCAAGGTTGAAGACGAGAGGGTTGAGCTTCATAAGAAGGGAGAGAGGCTGGCCGATCCCTCTAGCGGCGCCGAGGATGGTGACCTTGCGGTGAGGGACGGACTCCCATCTCCAATCCCAAGATCTCCGATCCACCGCCCTTTCTCTAGATTCGACGCCCCCTAACGCACGAACACCAAACTCACTCTCTCCAATCCCAAGCTCTCTCATCTCCAATCCCAAGGAGCGACGACGGTGGTGGAAAACCGAGGAAGAGGAGATGAGGCGGCACACATTAGGGTTTTTAATTTTAATTTGAATATTTATTTGTTTTTTTATAAATTTTAATTAAAAATAATGACACATTAGCTGACACATCACTTTGAGGTTAACTTGTACGGAAAAGTTAACGAAAAACAAAACATTGCTAATTTTGGCTATGTTTGACATTACCGGAAATGTTTGGCTACAAATTTGTTTTTTTTTTTGTTTTTTTTTTTGCCAAAGACAACTCCCGCAGGAGAGAAGGAGTCAACCATACAAGAAATAGATATTAAGTACCACCCCAAGCCGAAAGGTTAACCACGCCCTGGCTTGGGAGGTAACTAAGCGCTTGGCGAGCCACATAGTGTGCTGCCGTATTCGATTGACGGGGGACCGAAAGCAATCTGAGCTGGGGAAGAGCATCCAGGAGAAGAAGGATGTCAGCAACAATGGGACCACCTTCTCTTGCGAACACTTGTCTAGATCAAATGAGTAGTGCCGCTGCAAGGCCGGGATAGAGTATTGCACGTGCCCAAAGACCACCCAGTTCCTTGACTTCCACAGCCGCCACCAAGCCAACACCCATGATTCCGCCTCCGTTGGACGAGAATGAGTGATAAACCTCCAGACAAGCGCAAGGTGAGTATGAGGAATGGACTGAAGACTCAAATTTAAGGAACTGAAAAATCGAGTCGCCACCGTGCAAGAGAATAGAATGTGCTCTACAGTTTTCGGCAATTGAAGACAGGAAGGACAAATAGGGTCCAGATTCATATCCCGAGCATTCAGACCCTCAATAGTTGGGAGGATTCGGTGACAGAGCCTTCAGAGAAAGAACCTCAGATTTGGCTGGATTCGAAGAGACCAAACAGACGACCATAACTTAGAATCCGTCAGAGCAGCTAAACAAGCCTCAATCTTCTTTTTCTTGCGAGAACGACAGGCAAGAGCATAACCGGACGAAGTTGAGTATTGGCCGCTGGGAGAGAAGAACCAGATTGGGTTATCTGTAAAAAGAGAGCGAGGAAGAGGTATACTATCAATAGATTGGACCGATTCTAGACTAAAAAGCTCACTCAATCGGGCCCGATCCCAGTTACCCTCTCGGAAGAGAGTAGAAATTGGAATCTGACTCAACTCTAAGACTGAAAGTCTAGGTTCTGGGAAGGAAGGACCAAAGAGTCCCGAAACCCACGGCCGTTCGAGAGCATGAAGACGCGTGTGAAACCCTACCTACAAAATTAGCCCCAGTAACAAAAGTTCTCTACCAAAAAGGATACTTTGCCAACCCCACGAAGGATGGGATCTCTTTGTCGCATTCAGAAAATTACCAAAGGGGAAATAACGTCCTTTCAACACTCTGGAAATCAGAAGATTTGGTTGAGTCAAAATCCGCCAACTTTGTTTGGCCAATAAAGCCTGATTGAAAGACTGAAAGTCTCTAAATCCAAGCCCTCCTTCCTCCTGCGGAGTGCAAAGTTTTTTCCAACTTATCCAACGAATCTTTCGTTGTTCCCCGACTTCCCCCCACCAAAAGTTACGCATCAACGAGTCCAAGGAAGTGCAGACCGTATTCGAAACTCGGTAACAGGACATGATGTGGACCGGTAGACCCGAGATCACCGAAGTAAGAAGGGTGTGCACTCCTGCAGGGGAGAGACTTTGTCTCTTCCAGCTGTGTAGTCTAGCTGTTATCCTGTCTTCAAGGAAACGGAAGGTTTCCTTTTTGGATTTCATGACCACGCAAGGGGCCCCCAAATAATTAGGAGAGGCATTGAGCGTATCAATTTGAAAATAGTGGGAGTACTCCATACGGAGATACCTCGGGACATTCTTGCTAAACAAAATTGAAGATTTGGAATAATTAATCTTTTGTCCACTAAGTAGCTGGTACCGAGTGAAGAGAGCTTTTAAATGCACCACTGAAGGTCTTGTAGCTTTTAGAAAGAGCATTGTATCGTCCGCAAACATCAAATGAGTTATCATCGGACAGTGACTGTTCAGTTTAATTCCAAAAATCTGCTTTTGGAGCACCGCTGTATTGATTAAATGACATAATCCTTCTGTGCAAATCGCAAATAATAAAGGAGACAAAGGATCTCCCTGTCTGAGACCCCGAGATGGAGCGAAGTATCCATATGGAGAGCCATTAAGGAGCACCTCCATTGTGGCCGAGGAAAGGCACGCGTATATCAGAGAGACCCAGTCCGCACAAAAACCCAAACTATGCAGAAGAGGGAAAAGAAAGTCCCATTCGACTCGGTCATACGCCTTTTCCATGTCAACTTTAATCGCCATAAAGTGTTGACCACTAGACACATAGGTTTGCAAATGGTGGATTAATTCATGAGCAATGAGGATATTATCAGTTATACACCGCCTTCTAACAAAACCATTCTGCGCTGGATTGACAAAGTGAGGCAACACCTTCCCCAGCCTATCCGCTATAATTTTAGAGATTATCTTATAGAACACCGTGCATAGCCCAATCGGGCGAACTTGCGACATATTTTCAACTTCAGCCACCTTTGGAACTAAAGTTAACCATGTGTCCTCGTCTGAAAAAGTCTTTAACTGCACATGAGACATCTCTACTAATTATATGCCAATACCTCTGAAAAAACAACCCTGTAAAACCATAAGGACCCGAGGCCTGAGTTGGTCCAATGGAGAACACCGTGAGACGGATCTCCTCATCTGTGACCTCAGCCATTAAATCTGAATTCATAGAGAGTGTGACAACCGAAAGGTATCCCAAGATCAGAAACCGACTCTTGAGATCCATCGTGTTCCGAGGAGAACAAGCCCTTAAAATAGTCAACCGCTAGACGACCTTTATTGGCTCAGAGGAAACTGTCGAACCATCAATGTCCAGAAGCTCCCCAGTAAAATTACGTTTACGAGAAGCAGAGACAGAGCGGTGAAAGAAATTGGAATTTTTATCACCTAAAACTAACCAATTAATTCGAGCTTTCTGTTTCCAATAAACCTCTTCTTGGAGTCGAACCTGGGAACGCAAAGATTCCAGTCGACGGATCTCTTCCCAGTCTCTAGCTGGGATTGAATATTCAACTATTAAAGCCTGATCAATGTCGCGCAAAAGCCTTGCAGAATTAGAAGTTCCCCCTCTACACCAGTCAAAGAGAACATGACGCAGTCTTTTAAGCTTATCCGCAAGGCGAAACATAGGACTACCATCCTTGCAAGGATCAACCCAAGTATGTTGGATTAAGAGTGTGACCTCCGGCTTATCCACCCATCGGTAATCAAACCGAAAGAGTTTCTTAGAAACCGGAGAAGGAGGTTGAGTCCGGAGCAGGATCGGACAATGGTCCGAATAACGGGGGAAAAGGTGTTGGACATGAGATTCCGGAAAGAGTGTAAGCCAAGAGTCATTAAAGAAAAAATGGTCAATACGTTCATCAATCGTCGAGGCACCCGATTGACGGTTAGACCAGGTGAAATCTTCCCCAGAAAAACCTATATCAATGAGCGCAAGGCTGTTAGAGAAATTAAGCAAGGGAGAAAGGGCACTTCGAGACGGAAGAACACCTCCCTTTTTATCTTGAACTGATATCATACAATTGAAATCCCTGAAAATTGCTAAAGGTTCTGAAAAAACCTCTAATTGATCGTGTAGAGAGCGCAACTGGCTCGATCAAATAGATTGAGTATTAGATAGGTAAACCCCTACTAAATATATAAAGCTATTTTCTTCATGTTCCCATGCTACAGAAATTGCATAACTCATGGAGAAAACTACCCGAGCCGAAAGGTCTGAATACCAGGCTAGTGCTATCCCACCACCTGAATTATCGCTAGGAACGTGAAAAAATGAAACAAAGCCACATTTATTTAATATGGTAGATAGCTCCACCGGGCTTACACGAGTCTCACATAAAAACATAAAAGACGGTTTAAACACACAACACAACCGTTCAAGTTCTGAAACTGTATCGAGACCGCCTAACCCTCTACAGTTCCATGAAAGGACAATCATGGCGCATCGGCGGCCCTAGTAGGGTTGGCCGCCACCACCTCTTCACGATGCATCTCCTGAATGTGACCATCAACTTCTGGCCCATCGGTGATGATGTCAATTCCATCATCATCACTTATCCCCAAATCAGTGTCATAGTCATCCGGCGGAGTGTCTGGTTCTGGCTCCAATCCTTCCCCATCCGGATCAATGTCATGCATAAAAGCAGGATCCCCACCAGCCAATGGCTCCACATGAATGCTCGGAAGCCCATCAGGAATGAAATCCGGAAGCCCAATCGGATCTGTCCAAAACAGAACAAAGCAATCTGTTAATTCCAACTTAAAAGAAAAGTGGGCTAAAAAGAGAAAATAACTAAGGCGCATACCCATAGACGGCCGGCCCAATACATTAGGAGAGGACGGGAACCCTTCTTCCTCAAGTCCTCTCTCGCGAATGACCAAAGAAGACGGACGGCGGCGGTTAAGTCCAACTCCCGACGCCGGCGGCACGCCATCAGAAACCGGCTGTTTGTCCGGGCGGTCGTCTCTGATTGGAGAGAAGCCGCCGTCAAGATGTATAGCACGAGTATCCGACGACTTCACATCCTCCGAAGCATCGGCGGACAGCCTCCTCCGAACATGACGGGATACGACTTTCCGACGAACCTGACGGATGAAAACCGTCCCAGAGCGCGGTGGCGGAACCACAATTGTGTTCCCAGCCTGACGGTACACTTCTCTCCGACGCTGAAACATCCAGGAGCCGCGGAGGGGAGGCCCAGGACTGATCTCAATCGGAGCCGAGCAATCTCCTTGAACATGATCAGGGATTCCACAATTGAAGCATAATCGAGCCAGTCCTTCATACAGCACCTTGACCCAAAACGATTTTCCCGGCCGCTCCACAACTTCTCTACGACCATACAGACCCTTGGAGAGGTTGAAATTGATTTTCGCGCGGAGGTAAGTACCGGCCTCATCACTAAGACGGTAAAGGGCTACATCTCGGACCACACCAAAATCTGCAAGAAATTGTTGGCCAAAAGAAACAGTTGTGAATTCAGTAGGGATTTCTTTCAAGGTTACCCACAAATCCATGAATCGAAGGGACATCGCAAGCTCCTCCGAAGGAGAGGACCAAGGCGCGAGATGCATCAGCATAGAGTCCAAATTCCACGGCTGGGAACGCAGTATCCTGTTTCTGTCTTCTAAGCATTGGAAGTACACCTGAAATAGGCCGTAGCCGACATTGAACACCCGAATTCGACCTTGAAGCCCCCACACCCGACCAAGGGCTGATTGCAGCCCTGCAAGCATTTTTCGAACAGAGCCGAAGAACAACAGCACCAGGCTAAGCCCCACACGTTCTTGGCTAGCCGTGATCTCATTAGCAGGCAATAGAAACGCCGACGAAGCCATTATCGAAGAATGGATGAGAAAGGAAAGACAAAACGAGAAAATGAAGAGTGCAAAAGACAGAGGACAAACACTCTGTTAAATAGAAGGTTCCAAAACCGCTAGAAGCGGTTAAAGAGCCTCATTACTCCCCATACAACCGCTCGGCAGTTTGTAGGGGGTAAACATCGTACAAGAACGGAGAATCAAAGCCAATCCAAAGGAAGGCAACACCAGAATCGGCGGAAGAAAAGGCAGCCGGAATCGAAGACGAAGAAGGAAACCGCTGGAAACCGCCGACTAAGAAAAAAACCGTCTCAGAGCGCTTGGAGATGTAACTAATTCCAAATTTGTTTTTGGCCATTATAAATTAAAAAATATATATAATTAAAATTAGAATACCGCAGCTTCATAACCAAGTAAGTATATGAAACCAAACTATAGGGCTGCCATCTGCTCAACCAACTCCTTCCCGTCGGTTCCAATTTCCCAACCAACCTCTTTCCGATAGCTTCATCCATCGACCACCTCATTCCCGCTGCGCGATTCCCCGTACTTGGGCGGGACGCCGAAACGTCGTTGAACATGAGACCATCCTCGTCGCGATCTTGATCGTCGAAGACAAGCGACGATTTGTTTGACAAAAAGGAGGTAGATCGCGTCCTGGGCTCTGGGCCGCCGGATGACGATGAGAAGGTGGTGGTGTTGGAATTACGAGGGGAGCCATGGGAGCGGATTCCCCCTGAGGCTTGAATCCGAAGTCCCGCGCTAAGATTTCGGGAAAGTCGTCCATGGATTCTCCGCCGATTGCAGAATTTTGTGAAGTTCCAAATGACGTCACCTGCGAATCTACCAGCAACCCGATTTGGCTCCGTAGACCATAAAGCAATGTGGAAAAATTTGAAATTCAAGATTAGATCTAAGTAGAAGAAGGAATGTCGAGTAAATTTAGGAAGGAAAGAAAAGGATTAAGGAGACGAGGGAATTCGTCGGAGATTCTGCAGCGAGAGAGGGATTTCCGGCTCTACTTCTACTGCTGCTATTTTTTTTTTTTACTTAGATAGCTCCGTGAGGAGAATCAAGGTAGTAAGTAGTAAATTAACTACAATCTACCCAGGGAGTGAGGACTACTGGCAACACCCCTGTGAGATATCTAAGAGCCAAACGTGCCACAGAATGGGCGGCACTATTTGCGGAACGGCGGACCGTGAGCAGCCTGAAGCTTGAACTGGATCCCATCAGACGAAGAATCTCCTGAACGATAATCCCCCCAGTGGATCTTAATCCTTCGTGATCACGGACAGCTTTCGAAACCATCTCTGTATCACCTTCAAAATCAACCTAAAAAAGGCCAGAAAAGACACACCAAGCCACCGCATCTCTACATGCTAAAAGTTCAAGGATAAAAGGATCCAAAATACCTGGGTAAGGAGTTCCTACAGCATGTAGAACCATACCATCAGGAGACCGGAGAACCCATCATGTGGCTCCACCATGGGGGGAGCAGACAGCACCATCAACGTTAACCTTTAGGCGGTTTTGCAGCGGGGGGGACCATCGGGGATTCCGGGGAAGAGAGGGGAGCGGCGAGAGAGAGGGCTGAGAGGATGGTGGAAGAAGGAAGAAGGGTAATTTAGATAAATGCTTTTTCTTTCCTTTTCTTTTCTTCGTCTTCCCCTCTCTCGATCTCTTTCTGTGATACATGGATCCGTCTCGTTTGAGTATCAGCAGGTCCAAATCGAGAATACTAAACTCAATGATGAGCTCAGCCAGGATTGTGGTGACGAGCTCAGTCAGGATTGTGGCGGCGAGTTTTGCGTCGTGGTGGTGGCGACATCGGTGGGCTTGGTTTTTTTTAAACATGTTATAAAATGCTAGTGTTGAGGTATGTGAGGTGGCCATGTTTGCCATGTCAATTGACACCTCATATTATAGGTTTAAGATTAAGTTAACTTAAATAGAAAAGTTAACAGAATTTATCAAAATGGCAGATTTGGGGTTTTCGATAGAAGTGGGTAGAATTGACATATTCGTTAAAGGTTTGGCTAGATTTGTGTATTTGGCATAAATATTTACATTAACATTTATATTTGTACGAAGATCATCCATCTATGTCATGACGTCACTACCGGGACCATCGCCGCCGTCGAGACCTTCCATGGCTGTCGGAGTTTTCATTGCCATGGCTTCTTTCATCTTTGCAGAGATTCCATGTCTAGAAGGGCAAGGGGCATAAACAAGCTCTGCGTTTTGGGTCTAATCGCAAACAGGTTTTATAATATTTGCCTCAAAAAAAAATTTCTCTGTTGAATGTTTCAATCTATTTATGTGCCGCCTATCTTCGATCTCTGTTTTGAGTTGTGATTTTAGCTATTACAGTTCGTTTGCTTAACTTTAATCCAAAGTTTTATGTGTCATTTGTTGATCATCAGAAAAGGAGAGAATCCAAAGCCTTAATCTGCTTGCCAGGTCTAACGAGTTGCGGATCTCGATGGTCGGAGTCACTGCGTCTGGTACACGTTAGCTCGATCCAGGTACATCGACGTCACCAACATCGTCGTTGATCAGTACTATAAATACAAGGTCAGAAGATCCTTGCTTATTCCATTGATATTTGCATTTCCAATTCTGTGTTTTGGCTGAAAGCTTTCTCACTTAATCTTGGAATTAATTGTTGGTAAAATTTTGGGTAATGGTTTGCGTAATTTGAGTTAATTTGGGATATTCATCTGTGTGTGTTTTTTTTAATCTTTTTTCTCTCTTAATCCTCCCAAATTAATTATAAAAAAGTTAATTTTTTTAAGCACTCCCACGCAAGAGAGTACCAAGATCACCAACCAAAATCCCTTAACAATCCGTAGAAAACTCCGGAAAAGAGAAATCCCTCTAACCGAAAACCAAAACCACCGAAAGATATCAACCAAACCGAAATCCCCTAGTTAGCAAACAACCAACCGAGAATGAGGGAAGAGACCACCCAACTGAAATTGAGGAGAGGAAAAACAACCCACGAGAGGCGAACGTCGGGAAGATCGACTCCCTTCCAACAATCACAATTTCGATCTGCAGTGTGATTGAGCAATCGACGACGACCCAGACTGTGAACCGCACTCACATGTTGGAACCCCAAAAGGAAATCCAATTGAGGGCCAGCAACATCCAAACTCCTTCGGACCAAACCCTGAACATGGCTTGAAATAGAGTCAATCAACAGGCCAAAAAACCAAGATCTACAACAAAAATGAAGTAAGATCACCATAAAGGCGTCATCAGGACTCAGAAGAGCCTGTAATTTAGACAACGGGGAACCCGTGACTGTCATCGTGCCACAACCGTATGACCCTAAAGGCCATCGGACGGAAGGGAAAACACAGAGAGGAGAGAAATTGACAAAGAGAAGTAGAAGAATTAGCAACGAAAAGGTGAAGGATCGAAACCAAAAAGCTCCTGATAAAGCGTTTCCGGCACCAACGATCGGAATGTGAGACGAAGAATCCCAAGGAAAAGTGATTCAGAATGAGAGAGAAAGAGGCGATTATAAAAAGTTAATTTCAAATTTCAATTCTTTAACTTTTTAGCTAAGTCATGAGTAGCATGAGTCGTAACTATGAACTCGATCAGTTGAAATCTTAAAAAAGTTACATTCATGGGAGTTCCAGAGAAAAATCATGATAGGGGATCTAAATCCGAAACTTTGGAGCACCGAGCTTGTTCACATATAAACTTGAATCGAGCAACGGCTTATCCTCGAATCGAGGGTAGCTTTTAATATGCCATAATCGACGAGAATGAGCCCTTATTAGCAAGATTATGTCCTTATTGGCGAAGTTATGCCCTTATTGGAGAGATTATGCCCTTATTGGCGAGTTTGTACCCATATGGAAAAGGAATTGGAGAATGAGCCCTTATTGACGAGAATGAGCCCTTATTAGCGAGGTTATGCTCTAATTACCTGGCATCACTTTCTATTATTAATAAATTCGGAAAATCACTTTCTATTATTAATATATTCTAAAAATCACTTTCTATTATTAATAAATTCGGAAAATCACTTTCTATTATTAATATATTCTAAAAATCACTTTCTATTATTAATAAATTCGGGACATTTCCTGACATGCGTGACTTTACAATTCTTTCTGAAACAAATAAAAATTATTGCAAGAAAACTTTCCAAATTGCCGATTTTTCCAACTAAACATTAACTGGCCTAATAAAATATAAAAAAACATTAACACCAAATTAAGAAGAAAAATAGGAAATAAAAAAGGAGCCATTATAATAACATAAATAAGGAAATAAATACAAAACATTCCCTTATAATGACCAAAATCTTGAAATGTTCAAAATATTATATTGTCATTATGGCAAATCAGAAAAAGAAAGAAATTTAATATGAAATTAAATCTCCAAATAATGAAAATCACGCCATAACCTCCTCCTGCCATTAAGAATCCAAAATTTTAGCAAAGCATCAATTATGGGACCAAATTTGAATTAAAAAAAATTTAATAATAATCCAACATAATTGAAATCGGTCGGCAAGCGATTGCACCGGTCAAAAAGACCCCAACAACTTTCATCAATACAACACAATACGTGAACCTGGAATCTGAGAAATCAATTAGAGAGAGCAAAGAAAAGACTGGGGAGCTTACACTTTCACTTTGCGGAATCAATTAGGTTTATCCTTTTACTCAACTTTATGCAGCTTGGCTTATGCATGCATAATATTACTCTTTTTGTGGTCCAAAATGGCGGGAGCATAGCCTTATCTATGGTCCCCCCCCCCCCTCCTGCTTGGCGCTTCATAACGGTTCGCCGTTAAGGTAATAGGGCCGCCCATTACGTGGCTCGCATGGCCCTGAACAACCTCCCAGAAATCATAGAGGTAGACATAACTTCCTGGGTTGGGACTTGATGTTCATTTCTTTTTTGTGCTTGCTGGCTGCCTTTGCCTCTCCGCAAGGAGCTGTCTATGAAAAAAAAAAAACTGGGAGCTTACACTTTGCGGAAGAGACAAGTGTGGCCATAGCGGCCCTGAAACTCCTTGGAGACGATGTCGTCATAGGTTCGTCTCCACTCACACTTCGTCACTAAAATCCTGCCCAAAGGAACCGATGCCGATCCTGAGAATCGCTTCAGCGACAACAACGAACACTTCTTTATTGTCAGCCGCCATCCTTCAGATCTGAACGGGTCTTAGTCGTTGCCGCCTTCGTTCAGCTCTTGTTGATGGCAACCGCTATCGGACGAAGGATTTGAAGGTGATACCACTGACTCCGTGGTAGCAGCGACGGTGGTGTCAAGCGGAGCAGCGACGACATCAGGCGGAGTGGCAACAGTGCCGACGGACTCAAATGGCTTAGGACATCGAATCTCGTGGACGTGTAACAAAAAAGAGAAGAAGTCAGATCTATATTCATATCGAAACATGCAAGGCTAAAAAAAACACATCAATAAAGAGGAACCTTACCTCGACAACAATGAGAAGCTGTGACGGATGCGAGGCGAGACAGAGGCCTTATGTTAACATGATATATTAAAATTTTTGATGATATTATTACGTGTTTTCAGAAAATTCTTTAGTTCATTTTATTTATGTTCCTTGAATTATATATATTTTTTCATTTCTAGTACATTATTTCATGTTATTAATGTTGTTAGGTTCGGACCGGTTATCAAACCGGTAAAGCAAGAAGGTCGATGGTTAAAGGTTCAACTGTGGTTCAAACCGTAAAACCCGGTGCTTTTATTATTTAAAAAGATATTGCACCATTGACCAATTATCTATAACTTTTGTATTGAAATGTGATAGTATTAGTTGTACCTATATGTATTATGTTGTCATTATCTATACTTGGACCACTAAAATGTAATAATACATATAATATAAATATACTCCAAAGAAACCCTAATGAATCTAATTCTACCTCTCCGCCGTTTATGTTTGTCCACCAAAATCCCTCTATTCACCAATCTCAATTTTCTATTTCAATTTCATTCATCAATTCGTATTTTCTTCTTCCTCTTCTTCATTTGAATCATTGCATCATTTTCTGCTTCTTCTCCTTCTCTAACGTTCTTGGAGATGACAGAGAGACTGCAAGACTGAGATAGGGGATGATGGTGGGGCTACAATCACGAACAATAAAGATGTTTATATTTTACGGTCGAAGGATGGAGATTGGCCACATCGGTCGACCTACTTCGAGCGATTTCGGCCGGTCGGACTCCAAATTCGACGTCGTTTCGACTTGGACGAATTAAAGAAAAATTCAGTCTCAAAATCGTGAAACCAGAAATCAGACCAGCTCTCTACCTCTCTCTCGACAATCGCCTCTCTTCTCAACAGAAACCTCTCTTCTCAATCGTCGTCCGTCTCCTAAGTGAACTCGCCATCATCATCATCATCTTCTCTGGTCGGCAGCCAAGCCTACGCCGACCCCAACCACCGACTATTCTAACTATCGGGCCACCATCACCAACCTCATCTGCCAAGTTTCAAGAAGCAAATTGATGGTGATAAATAAGGAGAAGAAGACTGGATGAACAAGGAAATCTATGAAGAGGATGGATTATCGGAGAAAATCATTACACAAACATGGGAGAGTAATAAGAAGATTGGTGTATGGATCTTAGATTCATAGAATGAATGGGAAAAAACCAAATTAGTTGAACAATGAAGAAAACCAAAAAGGATCTGGAAAGAGAGCTTGGGAAAGGAGAAGAAACGGCGCAACGAATGATTTTAGAATTAGGGTTAGTTAAGAGTTTATTTATACTAGAATTATCCGCGCGATGCAGCGAAAATTTTTAGAGGACAAGTAATGGTAGTTTTGATTAATAGTGATGTCAAATTTTGAGATGGTAGTGAAATGGGCAACCAAAAAAAACTAAAAGACATAGAAGAGTGTTGATTATCACATAGCGAGATGGTTGTGAAATGGACAGCCAAAAAAACCAAAGAAATAGAAGAGTGTTGATTGATTAATTGACATAATGCGTAGCACACAAGAAAAATAATTGTGGAACAATGACATGAGTGGTGAGGCTGTTTTTGCAACGTCATAACTCACAAACCCACCTAACACAAGATGACCCACAAAAGACCACTCTTAAAAATCTATGACACTACAACATAATCTGGCTACGGAGGCACACCGTATGTGCCTCTAAAAAGCATTTTTCTGCCTCTATAGAGTTTTAGAGGCAGATAGCTTAAGTGCCACCAACGCTCCTGTCGCTAAAGGTCTTTTGAGGCAAATACGGTGGCACATATTATCTGCCACTAATGGAAGAATTAGTGCCAGATATAATTGTTGGTAATTGTGATAAGAATTTTACCAAGGTCGTATTCCACGAGGTCCTCTCATAGGCTAATACTCACAAAATTCATGAACGGTCTAAACATTTAAAATTGAGGTTTGGGTTTGAAAGAGAACAAATCGAAAGCATAAGCAAACAAGGAAAAACTAACAAGTGAAATTGAGGATCAAACAAGAGAGAAGGGAGTTTAGCTTAGCAAGGGGTTTCTTCAAGTTCAAGGTTCATGAAATCTGGATTGAATCTCAAGCAACGTTGTGTAAACTAATGACCATGCAATTCACTCAAGTAGAATCAACGAACTCTCGCACAATTGACTCTCTACTCCTAGACCAAATGCACCATGCTCTCGCTATGTGAACAAAGGTAATGGAGTGCCTTAACTTGCTCAATGAAATGCCAAAAACTTGAGTTCTATGCTAGCATTCATCTAGCACAAGGTAAATGATGCAAGACACTCTCATGTCAATCATATAACACTAGTCTAGCAATCATAAGGGTCTCTCAACCTTCAAATGAAAGAAAACTCAATGCACACCAAGTGTTTGATAAAATGACAACAAGGAAAACAAGCTCAAAATGGTTGCAATTGTATAATCCAATCTCTCAAATCATCCAATTACAATCCCAAGACCTTAGATCAACATCAATCAATCATTCTCATGTATTGAAAAACATAAAAAATACCAAAAGAACAATCAAGCTCTAATGGCTACAAAACACAAGGTCTAGGATCATCATCTTACACAAATGGCTATGAGAAACTCAATCCATACAATCAATCACCTATCCTAGCTTGATCCATCCCCCACTAAACTAAACCTAAGCTTAGCCTAGCACAACCATGGAAGAAACCTGAAATTGAGTAGAGGAGACCATCCTTGCTTCCATGGAGGATCTTCCTACTTGGCTCTTCAAGCTCCAATCCAAGCTATGGAGGTCTTCACTTAGATCCTTGATCTTCAAGTTGATCAACAATTGAGGAAGGATGATGTTTGGTTGAGAGGATGGAGAGGGATGATTGACAATTGAGAGAAAAGGGAGTGTTCGGCGAGTGTAAAAATTAGAATGTGTTCTCCCAATTTTCGTCCGCTACCTTCTTTATATACTGCTGGAATAAGCTGGGATTTTCGGTGAAAATTCTACAATATTTTTGCCGAAAATATGCTTGAAAAACACCGAGCAGCTTGTCATTTCTTCATAGATTTTCGGCGAAAACTTTGAAGAGTTTTCGCCGAAAATTTCTTCATACATCGAAGGCTGTCTCCTGTAATCAGGTTTTCGGTCGAGAACTTAGAGTTCTCGCTGAAAACTTCTTCAGTTGAAGGGTGCATTTTTCTCGATTTTTCAACGATCATATCTCCTCTGTCCTAGCTCCGATTGACCTCCCGTTTGATCCTACGTGCTGCTTGTCACCAGTACTTCAATTCCAAGACCTGAAAATGCAAAGAAAACAACTCCAATAGACATATAATTGGCCTCAAAGTGGCAACCGGGCAACGAAAGGGCACTTTGCATAAAACATCCATAAAGGCCTATAAATCATAGCAAAATGAGATCAAACATGGGGGATCCCTAGGCTAATCGAGGACTTATAATGCACTAAATATGATCACATCAAATTCCCCTACGACTAAGCTTTGCTTGTCCTCAAGCAAATGAATTAGAAAACATCCAAGTTCACAAATGACAAGATCGGTCACATTGAGATTCAAAAGATGGCAATTTGGCTTAAAATGTTCCACGAAAAAACTTAACCTACACATGCAAGAACGTCAACCAAACAAGTCTAGACCTCACTAATAAATGCACACTTCAAGTAGTGGTTAATTGGGATACAGAAAAACCGACCACGACAACACCAACTCTAATCAAAAGGACTTGACTCGGGAAATTGAACGAATAAGGCGGGGGGAAAGAAGAATTTTTGAGAGTGATGAGTGACATGATGTGGCTATCGACTCGACTTCATCCGCTTCTAGATCCGCTCTTTACAAACTCGGGCGTAGGATCAAGGGCCACATTCGAGAACTCTTTTTTTTTCTTTTCTTTCCATTTTCATTTTTTTCTCTTCTTTTTTTCCTACTGCATACTAGTGCTCGATCCAACACTTCACTTAGGTGTTGAACCTACCTAGCTCACAGCTTTTGCCTTTGCTAGTGCTCAACTTGACACTTCACTTAGGTGCCGAGCTTGCCTAGCTTAGCTTTTCTTTTCTTTTCTTTTCTTTTGAACATTTTCTTTCCAAATTAGCCACTTGATCCTTAGCCTTTTACAACTTCAACACAAGATTTCGAATTGGATTCCATCTAATCTCAACCCCAAATCACGTTGAAGAAAAACATGGAAAAGGGGTGAAAATACTGACTGCCTTCATCATCTTAGACCGGTGTTATCGAGTGGTACAAAAACACGTATCAAACCAATCAACCAACATACAAGAGTGATAAAATCTCTGTTCTGGCCTAGACTCATTTGACATTAGCTCTAGCATGCTGGTTATAGGTTCTAAGTAGGACAGTCTAAACGTCATTGTGAAAGCTTGAAGCCAATCAAACACCAAAAGTCAAGAATCGAATGATTCTACAGTAGAGGGAATCGACATTCAATTAAGATCATGCAACTCAACCAAGCAAAACATTAGACTTCTACCAACAAATAATCACACCAAACCTAACTCCCCTACGACTAACATGAGCATTGTCCTCAATGATCAAGAGAGAGAGGGTAAGGTGGAATGAAGTTACCGCGTTGGTAGAGAGGAGCATAGGAAGCCAAAGTAATGGAAGAGTCCTATAGTGCTCATTGTGAAGAGTGATCCGCCTAAGTGTTTGCCAACATCTTATTCAACGAACTAAAACAACACAAAAAACATAAAAGCGAAAAGGTAAGGATAACATGGGTTGCCTCCCATGAAGCGCTTCTTTAACGTCTCTAGCTAGACGAAACCAAGAGCACTCAAGGCATAACCAAGGATAAGACCTCAACCGCACCAATAGTATCATTAACCACATAATGTTTAAGTCGATGGCCATTCACCTTAAAAGGCTCGGTTTGGGACGGAGAGATTACCTCGACGGTGCCATAAGGAAATACTTGAGTTACCGTGAATGGTCCGGACCAACGAGATCTCAACTTCCCAGGAAAGAGTCTGAGCCGAGAGTTGTATAGGAGGACTTGGTCACCAACTTTGAAATCCTTGCCCGACTTCAATCGGGAGTCATGAATGATCTTCGTCCTCTCTTTGTATAGCTTGGCACTCTCATAAGCAGGATGGCGATACTCTTCGAGCTCATGTACCTGAAACTTACGCTCTTCTCCTGCGAGACTCAAATCAAGGTTTAGAAATTTCAACGCCCAAAGAGATCGGTGCTCAAGCTCTACCGACAAATGGCAAGTTTTACCATAGACCATCCTATAGGGAGTAGTGCCTATAGGGGTCTTGTAAGCCGTGCGGTAGGCCCATAGAGCATCATCAAGCTTCGTCGACCAATCTCTTCGTGATTGGTCGACTGTTTTCTCCAAAATTCTCTTAAGTTCCCTATTGGTTACCTCGGCTTGGCCACTAGTTTGAGGGTGATACGAGGTAGACATCCGATGAGTGACACCGAACCGTCGGCACACCCTATCGAATTATCCTTGAAAGTGAGTACCTCGATCACTAATAATAGCACGAGGAGCACCAAATCGGGTGAACAACTTAACAAGAAACTTCCCTACAACCCGGGCATCATTGGTAGGCGAAGCTTGTGCCTGCGCCCATTTAGACACATACTCAACCGCAACTAGGATGTACTTGTTACCATGCGAAGGAGGAAACGGTCCCATGAAATCAATACCCCAAATATCAAATATTTCTACTACTAACGAAACATTTTGAGACATTTCATCACGGGAAGAGATGTTACCTGAACGTTGACATGCATCACAAGACTTGACAAAATCTTGACAATCTCGAAAGATCGATGGCCAAAAGAATCCGGACACAAGTACCTTGCGAGCCGTGCGATTTGCCCCATGATGTCCACCCGTAGGATCGGAGTGGCAATGAAGTATGATGTCCTTCGCTTCACCATGGGTAACACATCTTCTAATCAGCCCATCGGAGCCAATTCGAAACACAAAAGGATCGTCCCAATGGTAATGCTTCAAATCCGCAAAGAACTTCCTTTTGTCTTTAGTGGAGAGGCCCTCCTTCAAGTATCCACTAGCAAGATAGTTAGCTAAATCCGCGAACCAAGGCTCCTTGAACTCCAAAGTTGCTAACGCGAATAATAGTTCATCGGGGAAGTTGTCATTGATTTCCTCATCACCGTTGTGTACCATTTCAGGTTCTTTCAAGCGAGACAAGTGATCGGCGGCTACATTCTCGGATCCCTTCTTATCTCAAATTTCAATGTCAAACTCTTGCAACAAAAGAACCCACCGAATCAATCTTGGTTTAGCATCGGTCTTAGATAGAAGGTACCTCAAAGCTTGGTGGTCCGTGAAGACAATAGTGTGAGAGAGCACCAAGTAGGACCTAAACTTATCAAAGGCAAACACTATGGCCAAGAGCTCCTTCTCCGTAGTTGTGTAGTTCCTTTGAGCTTCATTGAGAGTCTTACTTGCATAGTATATTGGATGGAATCTCTTGTCAATTCGTTGGCCTAGAACCGCTCCAACAACGTAATCACTAGCATCGCACATCAACTCAAATGACTTTGACCAATCCGGAGCAATGAGTATAGGAGCATTTGTGAGTTTATCCTTTAGGAGTTCAAAAGCTCGCATGCATTCATCATCAAAGCGGAAGTCTACATCCTTCTCGAGAAGCCGAGTCATAGGAGTAGTGATCTTGGAGAAGTCTTTAATGAAGCGCCTATAGAAACCGGCATGCCCCAAGAAACTTCTCACGGCCTTCACGGAAGAAGGTGGAGGAAGTTGAGAAATGGTTTCTAGCTTTGCCTTATCAACCTCAATGCCTCTTCGAGAGATCTTGTGACCAAGAACAATCCCCTCATTGACCATAAAATGGCACTTCTCCCAACTTAGTGCGAGATTGGTCTCTTCACAACGATGCAACACCTTCTCAAGGTTCCTCAAACAAAGATCGAATGAGTCCCCAAAGACCGAGAAATCATCCATGAACACTTCCATGATATCTTCCACAAAATCATCAAAGATGGCAAGCATACATCGTTGGAAGGTAGCGGGAGCATTGCACAATCCAAATGGAATTCGGCGATAAGCAAACGTACCAAAAGGGCATGTGAATGTGGTCTTCTCAATGTCCTCCTGAGCAATCGGTATTTGGAAGTATTCGGACATGCCGTCCAAGAAACAATAATACTCGTGACCGGAGAGACGCTCGAGCATTTGATCCATGAAAGGTAGAGGAAAGTGATCCTTCCTTGTGGCCTCATTGAGTCGACGATAATCTATGCAAACACGCCACCCGGTGATCGTCCTTGTCAGGATGAGCTCATTCTTGTCATTAGCTACCACCGTGATTCCTCCTTTCTTGGGAAAAACTTGCACGGGGCTAACCCAAGGACTATCTGAGATAGGAAAGATAATCCCCGCATCCATGAGCTTAATAACCTCTTTCTTCACAACCTCTTTCATGTTAGAATTCAATCTTCTTTGAGGTTGCACAACTGGCTTGAAATCTTCCTCCATGAGGATCCGATGTGAGCAAAACGTGGGACTTATACCTCGAGTATCCGAGATACTCCACGCAATAGCTCTCATATACTTCTTGAGGAGCTCCACTAAACGGTCCTTTTGCTCGGGTAGAAGCTTAGAATTGATGATGACCGGTAGCTTAGAATTTGGCATGAGAAAAGCATACTCCAAATGTGTGGGAAGAGGCTTGAGCTCAAGAGTAGGTGGTTCTTCATAAGAGGTCTTCACCCTTTCCACCTTCGGAAGAGCAACAAAAACTGTTTCACTCTCCAATTTGTCTCTCCCTTCATCAAGGTAAGCCACCTGAGCTTTTAACTCTGGGGTGTCTAAATGTTCCTGCACATTCATTCTAAGGCAAACATCCAAAGAATCTCGACACACGAAGTTAGAAATACTACACATACTAGCCGAAGCAATAGTGTCACACGAGTACTCTAAATCATCTTGTGCGTGAGCACATTTCATGCCATCGGCTATGCAAAATGTTACACTCTCTTGTCCTACTCTCAATGTCAATTTCCCATTATGCACATCAATTAAAGCACGAGAAGTAGCAAGAAATGGTCTACCAAATATCAATGAGACATCCACATCATCGGTATCAATGACCGCAAAATCAACTAGGAAAACAAAAGGACCAACTTTAACTAGCACGTCATCAACAATCCCCCTAGGACTCTTGGTCGACTTGTCCGCAAGTTGAATGTTCATACGAGTAGGACGAAGATTAGATAATCCTAGTTTCTCAAATATGCAATAAGGCATGACATTGATACTAGCACCTAGATCCGCAAGACCATTAGCCAAAGAGGTATTACCTATAGCACAAGGGATAGTAAAAGTACCTGGATCCTTAAGCTTTTCCGGTGGACTCTTGAAGAGAACGGCGGAGCATTCCTCATTGAGGTGAACTATAGACGTCTCCGGTAGCTTCCTCTTGTTGGTGTAGAGTTCCTTCATGAACTTAGCCTATTGAGGCATCATATTCATAGCTTCGGGAAACGGAAGAGAAAATTGCATTTGACTAAGCCGCTCCACAAACTTCTTAAAAACCTTCTCAAGACCATCCTTCGTCACTCGAGAGGGGTATGGAATCTTAGGCTTGTATGGACGTACAACCGGTGCGGGAGGAGAGACCGGTGGTGTACTAGATGTAGCCTTACTAGGTTCCTTGGCAACCTTAGTACTCACATTACCCGTAGGAGGTTCGACTTCAACCTCAACTTCATCCGAAGGATCCTTGATATCATCTTCATCAACCATTAGATTAGGATCTTGTACCTTTTGAGAGTCAATTGGGGAAGGGGTTGCATCTTGCAAAGGTTTTCCACTTCTCAATGTCACTACCTTGCAATGCTCCGGACCTTTGGGGTTGACCTCGGTATTGGAAGGCAAAGTACCCGAGGGTCGCTCCGAAAGTGTCTTAGCAATGTGTCCCATTTGATTCTCCAAATTTTCAATCGAAGCTTGTTGATTTTTTATAAGTTGAATCATTGCCGCGTTGGTATCCTCTTGAGATATTGGAGAAACGCCCTCCTTGTTGTGAGGTGGCTTGTTGAATCCAGGTGGTCCATCACCTCTATGATTGTACATTCCCGGAGGGGTAGGACCTTGGGGACCTTGGTTTGGATGTCCACTTTGATTCCATTGATTTCCCCCTTGGTTCCCTTGTCCTTGGTGACCTCCTTGAGTCCATTGACTACCTTGGTTTTGATTACTTCCTTGAGACCATTGGTTGCCTTGATACCCTCTATAACCTTGGAATCCTCCTTGATTTCCTTGGTTGTAACCCTTGTTATAACCACTACCTTGACTCCCTTGGCCTTGGTACCCTTGGTTAGACTTGTTGTATCCACCACCTTGGTTCCAAGGTCGGTTATAGTTACCTTGATAGTTACCTTGATAGTTACCTTGGGGGCTGAAATTACCATGGAATCCTTGACCTTGTGCGAAGTTTACCTCCTCATCGTGATCTCCTTGGCCAAGCTCAGGAGTGGCGGAAGGGCAAGCACTAAAGTCATGACCCTGACCCCCGCAACATTCACAACAATATATTGAAGCAACTGGGGGATTACCCACTTGAGATGATGGAACCTTGGAGGGATGCTTAGGCATACTCAGGTTACTTACCTGAGATGCCATAACATCGATCTTAGACATGAGGAGTGCAAACATAGGGTCATCCTCATCTCGGTGCCCCGGTAACTTAGGCTTCTTCCCATAGCTAGACGAATCCTTTGGTGCATCAACACTTATAGCTTTAGAGTCATAGTGAATGTCACTTCCATACTTAGACCTTGGAGGTTGTTGTCGAGACCAACTCCTTGTCTTGTTGGCCATCTCCGCAAAGAGTTCTAGAGCATCTTCGCGAGTGAGCATCCTTAGATCACCCCGGCGGCTTGGTTGATCATCCTTGTATTCTCAAAATCAAGGGACCTAGCAAAGATATCCTCCAAACTCCATTCGACGAAGTTGTGATGAGGACAAGAACGAAGAAAGGCTTGGAACCTATTCCAAGTCTCATGGAAGAGCTCTCCCTTGTGTTGTGTGAAGTGGTTGATACGATCCTGGATTGCATCCGTCATATAAGGGGGAAAGAATTCCTCGAGGAAGGCTTCGGCTAGTCCCTCCCATGTAGTGAATGTTCTACTAGGTTGGTTCTCCAACCAAGACTTGGCTCGACCTTTGAGTGAGAAGGGGAAGAGTCGGAGTCGCACACAATCCGGGTGAACTTGATCGTTCTTCACCGTATCGCATATCTCTAGGAAGTCCTTCAAGTGTCTAGATGGGCACTCTCCATCTATACCGTTGAACACCACTCCGTTCTGCACCATCTGAATCATATTAGGCTTCAACTCGAAGTTTCTTGCATTTACCGGTCTTCGCACGATGCTCGAGGCTGCCCCTTCGAGGGTTGGGCGAGCATAATCAGCTAGTGTGCGCCTCGCACCTCTTTGCGATTGATCATCTTCATTAGTGTGATGTGAATGTTCCGATTGGTTATCCTCGTCCTCGTGATGAGACATAGTGTGGTGTGAGATGCGGTCAACTTCTTGTTCTTCAACTGTAGGAAGTGGGGAAGTAGTCCGTGGTTCGAGCACTTGTTCTAGTCCTTGGAGTCGTGCTTGAAGACGAGCTGAACGCCTCATGCACTAACCCAAATCTCCTACAAACAAGCACAACAAACACACCCGAGTAATATAACGATGCGGGATAACAAAGTAAACAAAGAGTAACAAGGAAGCTAAAAGGAAAACGGAAGGAAGTGTAAAGATCGGTTCACTAATAATTGCTTTCTTAGGAATGAGAGGTCCCCGGCAACGGCGCCAAAAACATGATAAGAATTTTACCAAGGTCGTATTCCACGAGGTCCTCTCATAGGCTAATACTCACAAAATTCATGAACGGTCTAAACATTTAAAATTGAGGTTTGGGTTTGAAAGAGAACAAATAAAAAGCATAAGCAAACAAGGAAAAACTAACAAGTGAAACTGAGGATCAAACAAGAGAGAAGGGAGTTTAGCTTAGCAAGGGGTTTCTTCAAGCTCAAGGTTCATGAAATCTGGATTGAATCTCAAGCAACGTTGTGTAAACTAATGACCATGCAATTCACTCAAGTAGAATCAACGAACTCTCGCACAATTGACTCTCTACTCCTAGACCAAATGCACCATGCTCTCGCTATGTGAACAAAGGTAATGGAGTGCCTTAACTTGCTCAATGAAATGCCAAAAAACTTGAGTTCTATGCTAGCATTCATCTAGCACAAGGTAAATGATGCAAGACACTCTCATGTCAATCATATAACACTAGTCTAGCAATCATAAGGGTCTCTCAACCTTCAAATGAAAGAAAACTCAATGCACACCAAGTGTTTGATAAAATGACAACAAGGAAAACAAGCTCAAAATGCTTGCAATTGTATAATCCAATCTCTCAAATCATCCAATTACAATCCCAAGACCTTAGATCAACATCAATCAATCATTCTCATGTATTGAAAAACATAAACAATACCAAAAGAACAATCAAGCTCTAATGGCTACAAAGCACAAGGTCTAGGATCATCATCTTACACAAATGGCTATGAGAAACTCAATCCATACAATCAATCACCTATCCTAGCTTGATCCATCCCCCACTAAACTATACCTAAGCTTAGCCTAGCACAACCATGGAAGAAACCTGAAATTGAGTAGAGGAGACCATCCTTGCTTCCATGGAGGATCTTTCTACTTGGCTCTTCAAGCTCCAATCCAAGCTATGGAGGTCTTCACTTAGATCCTTGATCTTCAAGTTGATCAACAATTGAGGAAGGATGATGTTTGGTTGAGAGGATGGAGAGGGATGATTGACAATTGAGAGAAAAGGGAGTGTTCGGCGAGTGTAAAAATTAGAATGTGTTCTCCCAATTTTCGTCCGCTGCCTTCTTTATATACTGCTAGAATAAGCTGGGATTTTCGGTGAAAATTCTACAATATTTTTGCCGAAAATATGCTTGAAAACACCGAGCAGCTTGTCATTTCTTCATAGATTTTCGGCAAAAACTTTGAAGAGTTTTCGCCGAAAATTTCTTCATACATCGGAAGGCTGTCTCCTGTAATCAGGTTTTCAGTCGAGAACTTAGAGTTCTCGCCGAAAACTTCTTCAGTTGAAGGGTGCATTTTTCTCGATTTTTCAACGATCATATCTCCTCCGTCCTAGCTCCGATTGACCTCCCGTTTGATCCTACGTGCTGTCACCAGTACTTCAATGCCAAGACCTGAAAATGCAAAGAAAACAACTCCAATAGACATAGAATTGGCCTCAAAGTGGCAACCGGGCAACGAAAGGGCACTTTGCATAAAATATCCATAAAGGCCTATAAATCATAGTAAAATGAGATCAAACATGGGGGATCCCTAGGCTAATCGAGGACTTTTAATGCACTAAATATGATCACATCAAATTGCAACTTTGAACAACTCTTATTCAGTCATCTGAGCCACCTTTTAGAGGCACTTATTTTTATTGCTGATAAATTTTTATAGAGGCACATATATATGCTTTTAAAAAGAATTTATTCCAACCAGGATATTTTCCTCTATTAGACTCTTTTGCTATTTACATATATTATTTTCTACCTTTTTGCTATCTATGAGATTTGAACATGGGTGGTCGAAGGAAATGTGTTAAGTTCTTAGTTCTTACCATTTGGTTCAAGAGCACTTACTGATGTCTTTTGCGCAATTTTTAAATATGAATTATAAAAATCAAAGATATGGAGAAATTATGCCAAGAAAAAAGAAATCAAAATTGAAAAAATGAACAAAAATTCTTACTCATTATTAGAAAAGAAAATTGTTAGCATTTATTATATATATCATAAATTATATATTATCTAACATTTATCTATACAAAATAGTACAAAGTTTACGAGTTATCTACCTTTAAATTTCTTACAAGTTATCGATCTCTAAGCTAATCATACAACATATAGAGGCAATTATAAATTATCTGCCTCTAATAAAATTAATCATACAACCTATAGAGGCAGTTATAAATTAACTGCCTCTAAAAGAGTTTTTTGTATAAGACAAAAGACTTATAGAGGCAATTGTAAATTATCCCCCGCTAAAAGAATTTTCCGTATAACTTATAGAGGCAGTTATAAATTATCTGCCTCTAAAGGAATTTTACGTATAACTTATCGAGGCAGTTATAAATTACCTGCCTCTAAGATATTTAATCCTACAACTTATAGAGGCAATTATGAATTATTTGCCTCTAAATCTATAAAATAATATTTATTAAACTTCAAATAAATAAATAAAATACAATTAGAGGCAGATATTTGCATCTATAGAGGCACATATAGTATTTGTTCTTCAAAAGTATGTTTAGAGACAAATATATTATGTGCCTCCGTGAATCTGCCTCCATAGCCAGATTATGTTGTAGTGTGAATACTTTAATGGAGGGAAGGAAACACTATTCATTCAATATTATTAAACTTAAAATAAATAAAATACAATTAGAGGCAGATATTTGCATCTATAAAGGCACATATAGTATTTGTTCTTCAAAAGTATGTTTAGAGACAAATATATTATGTGCCTCCGTGAATCTGCCTCCATAGCCAGATTATGTTGTAGTGTGAATACTTTAATGGAGGGAAGGAAATACTATTCATTCAATAGTAACTCTCATTCTCCCTTTATATATAGAAATATATATAGAAATGTTTAGAGACAAATATATTATGTGCCTCCGTGAATCTGCCTCCATAGCCAGATTATGTTGTAGTGTGAATACTTTAATGGAGGGAAGGAAATACTATTCATTCAATAGTAACTCTCATTCTCCCTTTATATATAGAAATTTGCATCTATAGAGGCACATATAGTATTTGTTCTTCAAAAGTATGTTTAGAGACAAATATATTATGTGCCTCCGTGAATCTGCCTCCATAGCCAGATTATGTTGTAGTGTGAATACTTTAATGGAGGGAAGGAAATACTATTCTTTCAATAGTAACTCTCATTCTCCCTTTATATATAGAAATAGTAACTCCCCTTCTCCCTTTATATAGAATGACATGTAATTTTTAGTACCTAGGTTATAGATAGATGGCTAATAATGTATAAAAGGTAAGATTTATTGCATTTTACTACATATATTATAGAAAAATGATTCCTTATATATTATTCTTGTAAATGTTAGGTTACTTGTTCTTGATACAGGGTTTTAAGGTCTGATCCCAGTCGGACCTCAAACCCCTGAATCTCTCGTTGGCTGGTCTGGTCTTGACAACATTGCTTTTGTGACATACTTTTTTTTGGTCGTGGTCCTCCTGCTATTATGACATATACTTAACTATCTTTTTTCCAGGACGAGCCATTTCTAACCAGTGGGGCAGCTAGACTATTTCTTGAGAAATAAATAATCTCTATTCTTATAAGATAAATGAATATAAGCAAGGTGAACGCTCCGGTGACTCGCGCAATCGGTTACGCTGATATGTGGCAACGTGTAATTGGTCGAATAAATTAATCTACAAAAGTTACAGATTTAGTGTATCAAACAAATTTGTATTACAAAACAATACCCTATTAGTTTCTAACATCTTTTTTCCCCAAGTATCACGTTAGTCACTACAACGAAACGGAATATTAGTAGCGGTTATTTTCCACAATTGTGGAGGTTATAACAGCCACAATTGTATTAACAGTGGCGGTTGCACAACCGCCATAATTGGGAAGGATAACCGCCACTAATATGTCCAACACAAATAAATAAATGTGGCGATCAGCAACCGCCACAAATAATAAAAGTGGTGGTTATATTGTGGCGGTGGTTATTACTTTATTGGCAGTTTTAACCGCCACAAGCTTTAAAATTGTGGCGGTTCTGGGTAGCATTATTGACCAAATTCCAGCTTCATTTTTAACTCATCAATTCGTCCATTAAATGGCACCTGCAATACACACAATCTCCAATTCACTACTAAAATTCACTTTTAGTGACGGGAAAAATCGTCGCAGAAAGTCAAAAATCCGTCACAGAAGACTATTGTCGACGATAAGTATCCGTCGCTGGGTCCGTCGCGTATACTGCATCGCAGAAAGTTGGAAGCGACGATTTTATTTTTCCGTCGCAGAAAGTCCTATCTACTGCGACAGTCCTAGCCGTCACAAATGGTTTCACTTTTTCTGCGACGGTTCTGTCCGTCGCCAAAGGGTGTATTCTTCTGCGACATTTCTGTCCGTCGCCAAAGGGTGTGTCCTTCTGCGACAGTTCTGTCCGTCGCCCAAAGGGTATCTCTACTGCGACGGCCACTGCCGTCGCCTACGGTTAACTCTTCTGCGACAACCATTTCCGTCGCCCAAGGGTAACTCTTCTGCGACAGTCTTTTCCGTCACCCAAATGTTAACTCTTCTGCGACGATTTTTTCCGTCACCAAAAGATAATTTTTCCAAAAAAAAAAATTAATAGTTCACATGAATAACAGTTGCAATTTCTGCTTAAATCATTTTACAACTCAACAGTATCAACAGCATCTCAGCAGTAACAACAACACTTAGATTGTAGCAAAACCCTTCTTGAGTGGCCTCACAATGACCTGAAAAATTGTTCAAAGAAAACGCAACTTAGAACTTAAGAAACTGTGATTGATAGCAGCCATTTGTTTCTGTTTTCCAGTTGAATTCAATGCATGTGGCTAGGATCGATAAAAGTTAAAATCACCATATTCTTACGTGGCAGAGTTGATATACAAGTCCTTCAGCTCACGCTTCAGCTCCTGATTGGTATTCTTCAAATCAAAGATGCCTGAAACACAGAGAAAGATGTATCAGAAATGACATTTAGTTGGTATACTACAAGCATCTAATACCTAACATTATGTACTATTTCCACTTAAAAGGTCTAAAAGCTTAAAGTTGGTTTTTACTCCAACACCAGTAGCTACTTAAAGACCTAAGTTTCCCAAGTAACAGACAAACAAATATAGGAGTTGTTGTTACATGAGCTGCCTTCTCTTACTCCTCCTATGAATTGGTATTTTATAATAATTTTTAATCATATTGGACTATTGGTAGTTTATAAAGGTTTAGCTTAAAAAGATTTCTAGTATTAGTATTAGTACTGTCATCCGCTAACTAAACTACATCATTCTCTATTCCTTTTTCACTAAACACCCCTGCACATCTACACTTTTCTCAATCACCCTACATGTGTGAGATATACGAAAAACAAGGTAGAGACAAGACCACATAAGTTTAGAGAAGAAACTTTGAAGATAACAACTTGATGAACCTTACTAACAAACTGCAATTTTAACTTTAAAAGTGACTAGTGTAGATATGATAAATACACTTGAGTTGCAAAGATATAAAAAAAACAGTTACCTGACTATTAGGGGTGGCATTCGACCGGGTCGGCCCGGTTATCTGGCGGACCAATAATCGACCTAATATTTGACCGGTTTTTTTAACCGCCCGACCCGGACTCGTCGGTTCTATTTTCCTTACCGTGACCGTGGCCGACAGGCGGGCGGGCACCAACGGTTATACCCGGCCTAGCGTGAAGCCCAACATTTGCGGCCCAAATTCGAATCCAAATGCAGCCCAACTGCTTCCAAACCCAATTGGGCTGCATAATTATGGGTTTTAGTAGCCCAAATAATTTGTTATTTCAATTGTAGCACTTAATTTGGGATATGTTAATTTCATAATTTAGTCCGTACTTTGTACTAACTTATTAAGTGACACAATTAATAAAAATTAATTCTGAAATACTAAACAACTAACCAAATAATTAATTCCGAAAACTAAAAATCTGAAATCCCAAAATAATAACTCAAATATTTCTGTTTAATAATAACTAATTAACATCCGAAATTGCGAATACTAAGAATTCGAAGAAAATAAATTTAAAACATAACGATGTGATGATCTCAACTCTCGTCAAGTCATCCATATAAGGGTGGCATTCGGCCGGGTCGGCCCGATTATCCGGCGGACCAATAACCGCCCTAATATTTGGCCGGTTTTTTTTAACCGCCCGACCCGGACCCGTTATTTGGTCAGTCCGGTTATAAAACCGCGTTGACCGAGTCGATTACGGGTAGGTTTTCGGGTTTCAGGTTAGGACTGCCACCCGTACTGACTACGGATCAAATAAATTTGAAGGTCATATATGCATCTCAAATTCTCAAGCAAGTAATTCTCAAACAGTTACCTGCTTCGAATGAAGTTAGATTTGAAAACTTTGGTTTGATCAAAACCTAGATCTAACAAAAAACCAATCTCATATAGTGTTAAAGACAAACAAACAACATTAAATTTCAAAAAAGTCCTTGTGGCCTAACAGTATGAATTGCTTCATTTTGCCAAGATGACGACTGTTCGATATTCGCCAAAAGCAATTAGTATTCTATTTTGTGCAAATGTCAAAGGTGACGGAAATCAAAACTGTCGCCGATGAATATGACAAACGGCGACGGAAACTCGTTCGTCACCAATGAAATTTGACCAACGGCGACGGAAACTCATCCGTTGAAATTTGACCAACGGCGACGGTAAAGCATCGTCACAAATGAAATGTGGCCAACGGTGACGAAAACTCATCCATCGCCGACGAAATATGACTAATGGCGACGGAAACTCGTCCGTCGCCAACGAAATATGGCCAACGGCGACGGAAAAGCTTCGTCGCCAAAGATTTTGTGCATTCTGCGACGGTTATTTGGAACTGTCACCGAATATTCTACTTTTAGCAACGGTTCTTGTTTCGTCACTATTTTTTCACGTTGCTGAAAGTCATTTTTCTTGTAGTAACAATGAACTACTAGCACCACCACCAATGCAATTATATGAACTTCAAGTTTAAACAATAGGCACCATCATTCGAAAAGAGAATGCAAGTACCATACTAGACAATATAGTGAGATACAAACATCAATCTGAAACCATAAATTACAAACATCAAAATGAAACCATAAATCATCACTTAATCATCATCTTCATCCGAATTTGGATTGTCGTAGTAGGGGATCAATTCATCATCATCTTCACCCTTACCAACTTCTTCACCCTCCTCACCTTCAGCATCCTCCTCATCGATCGTCATCATCAAACTCTTCCTCATCATCATCATCGTCACTTCCAAGCTCCTCATCATCGTCATCATATGGAGCCTTTTCATTCACAACACCTTTACCGGCAACATTAGAGCTAACTCCACCTGAATGGCCAAAGGGATTGGTTCCTCCTCCTGAACCTCCAGCTGCAAATCCTACAACCCCTCCCGGAAGTGTGACAGAGTTGTAACCTGCTTCGGAGCCTCTTGGAAATGTTGCAACAGCTCCAAAGTGGTACATAGTTGGTGGCACATATCCTTCTTGTCCTCCTCTCCCACCTCCATCTGTAGCTCCATGCCTATCCAAGGGCGTGACTATGTAATCATCGGATTGCCATCACCACCCGATCCAGTATTGTCTCCACTCGCCTGTAGAAAGTAAAACAATATCATGTAAACTTTATAAAATCAAGTTATCTCGACTAACTAAGATACTTATATATAAAATCAAGTTATCGGGATTACCTTTCTCAGTTGATGAAGAACCTTTCTTCATACCTTTAATCTTGTCATGAACTTATTGAATTTTCCTTCCATTTTCTTCTCGATATTCATCTCTGCTTCTTGACTTTACGATCGAGTTTAGCTTGCATCCTCTACGCATGCGCTCGATCCATCTCCTCTCTCACACGCGCAATCGTAGAGGCATCGACATTATGTTGAGTTGGACCCATTGATTGTCCAGAAGAAGCAGAAGCAACATCAAATTACAAAATAGTGTTCATCAATAATGTAATCACTATGTGAACTAATAATGCAGATTAGATGAGATTCTTACCACTCGTGGGTAATAGCCAAAACTCTTCCCACGTACTCTTCCAGAATGCTCTCCTCCATATGCAGCATCTAAAGCTTGGTGCGCCAAATCCAAAGAGTCACTAGGTCCATGATGCTTAGGAACTTCTGGCTGGTTCTCATAATGTTGAATCATTCGCTACAAAAGCTGGAAAACACTTAAAACCAACCATTTTAGTAACAAACCGATTACTTCATAAAGATAATTACCGCTAACTCTGCAACATCAGATGAGAATGTTCCATCTTCTTATATGTGTGCATGCAACCAAATGAAACCTATGGATGGCGTATAACCAAGCTCAGCCGTCAGTTGTGCTTGCATTGTATTATATGGCCTAACCCCTCCCCTGTTTTTCCTAACTTGCTTTGCTTTGTTCGCCTTATTTTTCGCCACAATTTCCTATCAATTGAAAACAAATATGTTGTTGATTCCAAATGACAAACATGCAACAAGATCATAACGAGTTTGAAAGTTACTTACTCTTCTCCGGGCTTCTCCGCGTATGGATAAGAATTCACACCAATCAAGGTTGCTAGCTCCTCTTGGGCTTGACGACGAGAGAAAACTCCTATCAACACGCCCATCCGCACCTGTTGCTCTCTCGACCGCTTGTTTATATGCAAAATTCCTTTTTCTTGACCAAGCTCTACGCAATTGTTTCATGATGTAAGCCTTAAGAGGCAAAAAATCATGGGACAAGATAGCAAACTTTGGCAGATTAAATTCAAACAAGAGGTTAGTAACGATAAACATATATCATCAACTATAACAACAAATTATGAAAATCATTACCTCTAACATATTTCTCCATACACGATCTTTATACTGCTTCAACCCGTGATCTCTCCACTCAACGAATCTGAGGGGCAGTGCAGTGAAGT
This sequence comes from Linum lewisii, assembly GCA_034768395.1. Taxonomy (NCBI): domain Eukaryota; kingdom Viridiplantae; phylum Streptophyta; class Magnoliopsida; order Malpighiales; family Linaceae; genus Linum; species Linum lewisii. The sequence goes on along the minus strand of CM068300.1, from coordinate 51,876,058 downwards.
CGCCAGCAATAATTCCAATGTACCGTATGAGAAACTCATATGTATGGCCTCCCTCTAGAAGTACTCCATCAAGCAATATCGCACCACTACTTTCCAATTTGGTCCCAACGTTGCTTCTGCCTCTTTTACCTTCAACCCCATAACAGAGAAGTTTCCACTAGCATCTGAAATTTTCGAATGTACATAGGTCAAAGAACATAACTCTTAACATTTTAACATTACAACTAAGTTAGAAGAAACTTACCTACAACCTCACAGTTCCATTTCCCAGATTCCTTGCCGGGAAGACTACCACCAGTACGACCACTAGTACGACCACGACCACGACCATCACCACCACCACCGGCACCGTCACCACCAGCAACTAGCTCATCCATATTCATACTCCACAGAATCTAAACAAATTACGAAACAATACTCAAATTTATTTCACTTGGATAATTTTTTACAACAGAAGGATAAACTACTAATTTCAATCTACTCATCAGACTCTCGTAACTCTGCCATAAGATTCGTCCTAGCCAATGTCTCATACACAAAATCAGGAATGTCATCTGTTATAGCAAGATTTTGAACTGTAGACAACAACCAATCATCTACTGAGTTGCTAAGATCTTCTTCCGACAAATTATACGTGTCTCTTGGTTTGAAATGGACTGGTATGCACCACCCATTATCGGTATTGTCTTCAACATAATACACCATTCTTACATGTCATTCACTGATGTATGGTTCATGTGCATCTCTATCACCTTCATCACGAGTGTGGCTAAAGTTAATTTTTGTGAAGCCCAAAGCATCCGTCTTCCTCCATGATGGGTTCATTGTATCAGCCCATTTGCATTTGAACAATGTAGTGTATCTACCGTAGTAATTAAACTCCACAAAATCAACCAATTTGCCATAGTAATACATATCACTACGAATGAGATTCGTGTCTCCTGCACTGGACACACTAGCGATGTCAAAGGTTCCACAAACTCCACTATTTTATGTTTTCCTTAACTGCTCACGGTCCAATGTCCGAAAACGGAGACCGTTGATGTCGTACACTGTATACCGTTTGGCTTCCCACTTTGGACCTCGAGCTAGCATCACAACATCAAGATGATCATACCCTTTAGTAGCCTTATCAATTCGATCCTTAAACCATTCGGGAAATGAATGGTGAACTTGTTTGTCGATATCTGTTGCGATCTTCTTTCTTCCCTTCCATTTTCTCTTTAATACTCGTTTATACTCCCTACACATTTAGTATTCAATGAGTTCACCTAAATAAAGATGGTGTTTCATGCACAAATAGTACACAAAATCTACTTACTGAATGTAAGGTTCCACCAACGGGTAATCCACCAACGGGTAATTCACCAACGGGTAATTCACCAACACATTGCGATGAGCTTGTAACATCTCCATTTACGAGAGAATGAATTCTTGCTCACCAGCAATTGGTGTCCCAACAGAGAAAATTACTTTTGAATCACCATTCGGGTCGTCTGGAGTTTCCGAAACGGGCTTATCCTGATTGAATCATGTTTCAACGTTATCATCGAAATAAGCAGATGCAAATGTGAAAAGTTCTTTAGCAATCCAGCTCTCCGCAATAGAACCCTCAGGGTGTGCTTTATTCCCAACCATTGATTTAAGTTTTCCCAAAAATCTACAACAATGAGGGAAAAGAGAGTTGGGAAAAGAGAGTTGATAACAACTTACTAATCAGTAAGTACTAAGTTAATTATGGTTTACCTTTCAATAGGGTACATCCAACGATATTGAACTGGACCTCCTCGCTTCACTTCTTCAATAAGATGCAGCAGGAGATGAACTTGACAAGTGAAGAAAGATGGAGGGAATATCATCTCCATATGACATATGGCCAGTACAATTCATTCTTGCAACTTATCAAGTTCTGATATAGAGTGCACAGTTGCACACAATTTCTTCAAACATGCACATAACTCAAGAAGAACCCCTAGATACAGTTACTGGCATCACCTAACGTATGGCTAAAGGAAACAAATCATGCAATATTATATGCAAGTCGTGCATCTTCAACCTAGACTTTTTCGCCTAACTGGGTCTATACACCTAGAAATGTTACTAGCATATCCATCAGGAAATTTTATACCTTTCAGAGTCTCGAGCATTAAAGTAATGTCTTGTCTGCTCAACTTGAACAACGCAGTAGGACATTTTCCATCTTTCGTCGGCCACAATTCCTTCCGAATCTTCATGCCTTTAAGTCAAGTCTTGCTTTTAAATTATCCTTACTTCCTTTTTCGTTAAGCAATGTGCACAGTATATTGTCGGATACATTCTTCTCGATGTGCATCACATCAAGATTGTGTCGCAACAAGTTGAACCTCCAATAAGGAAGTTGGAAGAAGATGCTCTTCTTCTTCCAATACTCCTCATCATTTCTAGATGCACTGATATCATTATCGTCACCACGTGCTCTCTTCTTGCCTTTCTTTTTAGGATGTTGTCCATGTTTCACAAATGTAACATGCACTTCTTGTAATTGCCCAAGAATCTCTGTCCCAGAAGGATATACTGGAGGTTCGCGTTGATCAATCATGCCATCAAACCGTCTTGCCTTTGAACACAATATGTGACCTTGTGGCAAGAAGCGACGACTACCAAGAAAACAAAACTTTCCTCCATTTTTAAGTCATGGATCTAGATTACATGCTGGACATGCTTTACTAGAATATGTGTTCCACCCTGACAACAAGCATAACCTAGGGAAATCACTAATCGTCCACATTAGCGAAGCTCTCATCTTGAAAGTCTCTTTGCTTCTAGCATCATATGTCTCAACTCCTTCCCACAAGATGTTTAACTCATCAACAAGTGGTTGGAGGTAAACATCTATGTCATTCCCAGGTTGTTTCAGCCCAGGAATTATACTCGAGAGAATAAGACTAGTTTGCTTCATGCACCACCAAGGCAGAGAGTTGTAGGGTACTACTACAACAGGCCATGTGCTGTGACTGATACTTTGAACCCCAAAAGGATTGAATCCATCTGTAGAGAGACCGAGACGTATATTTCTTGGCTCCTCGGCAAACTCGGGATATAAGCTATCAAAGCTCTTCCAAGCCTCAGAATCACGTGGATGTCTGATCTTACCATCAAAGCTTTGACTAGTGGCGTGCTAAACTGGTGAGACCTCCGGTCGTTGTTCGGACGTTCAGCCAAATAAAAACTACTAATGCTAAGAAAAAGCGTATAGCAGATCGTATTCAACTCGAGGTTTCTTCTAATCGACTACTTTGAAGAAGCTGGCAAATTACTCAGGTTAAAACACGTTGTGCGTGGTGTGAGTTCCACGACTTCTAATCTATTAAGCAAAGGAAAACAAAAGACAGAAAGATTAAAAGATTGACTAACGGGAAGATAGACGAACTTAGATTTCGAATCCCCCTTAGATCACCAGAGCAACGGCAATCACAAGATCAGCGGTTTTCAATTCTAATTCAATCGGTTTCTATACACCACCATAACTCCTTACCCTTAGGTTTAAGACCGGCGAACGTTCGCTCTATCCGTTCTAACTACCAAGATTAACTAGCCGCCCGGGTACGGTCGCCTCTCGCAACGACTTAATTAACTGGTGCAATTACTAGTGATTTATGAGACTCTTGCAGTGGATTAACCCTAACCGATTCCTACGAAAGGCACGCTCCAATTATAAGGTTAATTGTTCAATTCGATGTTCTAAAGTAAGGCGAGCGTTCGCTTCTATCCTTAGCTTAACAAAAATCTAATTTAGGGGATCAATCCAGACAAGAAACATGAACAATGAAGAACGAATCAAACATGCAAAGAGAAACTGATTGAACTTCGAATCTAATTACCGCCGATCCGTGGCCGCTTTAAAGCCCTGAGTCACTTAGGGTTCATCTAATCTAAGCTCTACAAGTTCAGTTACTCATATCAGAAACAAGAGAATCAAAGGCAACAATGAAGATCATCATACAGAGGAAGAACAGATAAGAACTGAAAAACCTAATTCTGACGACTCCCGCGAAGCTTCAATCTCCTGGATCTTCAACTTTAAGCTCCGAGTTCTCCGAGGTGGAAGGATGGCGTCACATCTCTCCACGGATCTTCGAACTCTCTAAACTCTATCTATCGACCCTAGAGTCGGCTGACTCTCAAAAGTCTGATTTGAGAAAATATGAATAATGATTTGTCCGTCTCCCATCAATTGTTGCCGGCTGCTTCTTTAAATAGGTACGTTCTAGGGTTTCCAATACAGCACCGGATTTGGAAGGGATTTTCGCCGAAAATAATGAAGTATTTTCGCCAAAAATATTCTTGCAATTGAAGACACCGCCGACTGATTTCTCTGTACTCTATTTTCGGATCGAAGAGTTAATCAATTTCGTCGAAAATACCTTCTGTTGGCGCCAGTGATTTTCCCTTGCATCTTCGCCGAAAACCCTGGGCTCTTTTCGCCGAAGATGTTCTTCTCTTGACATCAGTTGGTTTACACTGTTATTTTCGCCGAAGATGTGAGCTTGTTTTCGCCGAATGTGTAAGTGTGAATGGGCAAATTTTCGGTTTGACTTTGATTGGCTCCTTTGATCGATTCCGGTTCAGTTCCTCGATGTTCCTATGCCTTAGACACATCCATGGCTACTTTATTTGACGGCAAAAACCTGTGCTTACGCAAAAACACTAGAAAACCATCAAATAGACCCGAAAAGGGCCAAGGTAACACAAATGGCACGAGATAGGGCAATTGATTGAATATTCGTTATTCTACCCTAAAAACCATGTCTTAAGCAAAGAAATGTCGCTTAAATGAGGCTGATAATCACGTCAAATCAAGTGTCATCAAATACCCCACACTTAAGCTTTTGCTTGTCCTCAAGCAAACTGAACTAGAACACACTCAAATTCACAAATGACACGAGATTAAACCGAGATTCAATTCTAACAATTTGGTTTAGACTGTTCCACGTAGAAAGAGTGACCTACACATGCAAGAACATCAACCAACCAAGTTTTCGATCTCACTAATTTCTGCACACTTCAAGTAGTAGTTTTAACAAAGCTCGTCTCTTGGCAAAACAATTAATCATAATTAACCGACTACGATAACACCAATTCTAATGAGAAAAGACTTAAAGCTCTAGCCATGATGTGGACGCGGAGGTAGGAAAAGTGACGTGGCTATCGACTCGACTTCATCCGTTTCTAGATCTGTACGTTACATGTTCTAGCTAGGACCGCTTTTTAACAACAATTTCGTTCAAGCTTCAACTTATTCCTTCAATTTATTTACTGCATACTAGTGCTCGATACCAAACACTTCACTTAGGTGTTGGACCTGCCTAGCTCACAGTATTTGTGCCTTTGCTAGTGCTCAACCCGAACACTTCACTTAGGTGTCGGGCTTGCCTAGCTTTATTTCAGCACTTCAAAAACTTAGCATTGATTTGCAACACTTTATTACTTGATTTAACAATTTAGCCACTTAATCCTAGCTAGTTATAACTTTTTACACAAGATTTCGAATTGGATTTCCATCTAATCTCAAGCCACAATCACAGGTGATCAAATATGGAGTGAAAAACATGGAAGAAGCTAGCATTTATCATCTTAGAACAGTGTTATCGAGCTTTGTTATTAACAGACCAATCAGTTCAATTAATTCAAGTTTCAACTACTGAAGTGATTTATGATCTGTTCTGACCTAGATTCATTTAATATCAGTTCCAACACGTTGGTTACAGGTTCTAAGTGGAACAGTCTAGACGTCATTGTTCAAAATTGAAGTCAATTTAACATCAAGAGTCAAGAATTGAGCAATTCTATGCAAGAGAAATTTCAAATTTGAACCACAGAATCATAGATAGCAACCAAGATCATGTAGAATCCTAGAATCCTACCCCACACTTAAACGGTTCTGTGTCCTCACAGAACTAATCTAGAGTAGAGAGATACGAAGAACCTGTGACGAGATGGTCGGTGTAGGGGATGAACACGGAGAGTCCGGAGTGGAGCGGAGTAGCTACTCAAGTTCCTACAAAAACAAAAACAACAAAAAGATCAAAAGGATACCGGGACAAGTGTCCCGGATCCACACATAATAAAAGTCAAACAAAGAAGGTCAAGGGAAATTTTAAAAATATTTTGACGATTGAATGAGAAACTGAAAGAAGGAAAAGAGAGGGTGAATCCGGATTTTAAAGGAATAGTTGGGTGATTTTCAAAATTATTTTCGGCGAAATTAAAAGGGTGGTTTCGCCGAAAATTTTAGTTCAAATGCACTGCCGGATTTTCGAAGGCGTTTTCGCCGAAAATAACCATATGGTTTCGCCGAAAACTTTAGTTCAAATCACTGCTTGGTTTTCAAAATCAATTTCGGCGAAAACATTATACACTTCGGACCGAAAATATGAAACAGGGAGACTCAGTTGAAAATCCAAAAGGTGATTTCGCCGAAAATGGTAGTTCGGTTTCGCCGAAAATTTAGTTGGGATGGTTTCGCCGAAATCAGAAAATTTTCGCAAATCCGACCAACTTCAGAAAATCACAGTTAAATCCACAAAATCGGAACGACCTCAATCAACTTGCTACTGACTCTATGACATGCAAACAACTCACGAAAAATATGAAATCAAACAAACTGACACTTTTGGATTCCCGAAACCGACTCGAACGACGAAAAAGACTGACTCAATAATTAAAAAAACGTACTCCAGCTGTGGGTTGCCTCCCACGAAGCGCTCTCTTTTAACGTCCTTGAGCCGGACGGTACCTGTTAGGGACCCCAACTCAGAAGTTCCTTGAAGTCAATCGTCTTCTTCAAGGATAGCGGTTGAGTGCCATGTAGCACTCCAGCAGGGTGATGTAACCGGTAGTGTTCCAGTAGATCGTGGTTCTGGTTGGATGACCAGTTCTTCTTGAATTCTCCTTCTGGAAGAGGAAAGAGGTAGTACGGCGCGGCATGATCAATGAGCTCCATCTTCTCCACCTGATGCTCATCAAGAGGTCTCTCGGGATCGAGTGTGTATACTTCCAAATCCTTGATGTCTTTGATTCCCACGTGCTCGTCTCTGGCTTGATCTATAGGTTGGCTCGGCGGAAGCTCGATTGAGGATATCTCCTTGATTTCTTCGTGCTCCTCTTCGGCTTCAACTTCAAGATGGATTGGCTCTTCGTCTTCATCAACCGCCACTGCCAAGGATTCTTCATCAGATGCTTCTAGCTCACAATAGTCATCGGTGAGATTGTCATGTTCATCTTCATACAGCTCTTGAGCATCTTCTTCCATTAGTGGATTTGGTTGCTCGAGCTCGATATCCACTACGTTACGAGCTTGCAGCTTCGAAATGAGATCATCCAAGGCGGATTCTACTCTTGCCGTCTGTTGTCGATTTTGATGAACCTGTGATTTTATCTCTCTGTGAGCTTGTAGCTCTGTAGAGATACTCTCCAAGAAGGATTCTATTCTCGTCGTCTGTTGTCGATGCTGATGAGCTAGTATATACATCTCTTGGTTATCCTCAATATACGGTGCTTCATCGACATACCACTCTTGGTACTGGTCATCCCACCAGTAATCCTGCATAATTAAAACTCAAAAACACTACCCAGGTAAATCATGAAAATATGGAGGAAAATTAAATGGTAAGGCGGAAAGGTAGAAGAATAATTTGCCAACTCTTCTTTCAAACAATTAGAAGAGTCCCCGGCAACGGCGCCATTTGGTGAGACCTCCGGTCGTTGTTCGGACGTTCAGCCAAATAAAAACTACTAATGCTAAGAAAAAGCGTATAGCAGATCGTATTCAACTCGAGGTTTCTTCTAATCGACTACTTTGAAGAAGCTGGCAAATTACTCAGGTTAAAACACGTTGTGCGTGGTGTGAGTTCCACGACTTCTAATCTATTAAGCAAAGGAAAACAAAAGACAGAAAGATTAAAAGATTGACTAACGGGAAGATAGACGAACTTAGATTTTGAATCCCCCTTAGATCACCAGAGCAACGGCAATCACAAGATCAGCGGTTTTCAGTTCTAATTCAATCGATTTCTATACACCACCATAACTCCTTACCCTTAGGTTTAAGACCGGCGAACGTTCGCTCTATCCGTTCTAACTACCAAGATTAACTAGCCGCCCGGGTACGGTCGCCTCTCGCAACGACTTAATTAACTGGTGCAATTACTAGTGATTTATGAGTTACTCTTGCAGTGGATTAACCCTAACCGGTTCCTACGAAAGGCACGCTCCTATTATAAGGTTAATTGTTCAATTCGATGTTCTAAAGTAAGGCGAGCGTTCGCTTCTATCCTTAGCTTAACAAGAATCTAATCTAGGGGATCAAGCCAGACAAGAAACATGAACAATGAAGAACGAATCAAACATGCAAAGAGAAACTGATTGAACTTCGAATCTAATTACCGCCGATCCGTGACCGCTTTAAAGCCATGGCTCACTTAGGGTTCATCTAATCTAAGCTCTACAAGTTCAGTTACTCATATCAGAAACAAGAGAATCAAAGGCAACAATGAAGATCATCATACAGAGGAAGAACAGATAAGAACTGAAAAACCTAATTCTGACGACTCCCGCGAAGCTTCAATCTCCTGGATCTTCAACTTTAAGCTCCGAGTTCTCCGAGGTGGAAGGATGGCGTCACGATCTCTCCACGGATCTTCGAACTCTCTAAACTCTATCTATCGACCCTAGAGTCGGCTGACTCTCAAAAGTCTGATTTGAGAAAATATGAATAATGATTTGTCCGTCTCCCATCAATTGTTGCCAGCTGCTTCTTTAAATAGGTACGTTCTAGGGTTTCCAATACAGCACCGGATTTGGAAGGGATTTTCGCCGAAAATAATGAAGTATTTTCGCCGAAAATATTCTTGCAATTGAAGACACCGCCGGCTGATTTCTCTGTACTCTATTTTCGGATCGAAGAGTTAATCAATTTCGCCGAAAATACCTTCTGTTGGCGCCAGTGATTTTCCCTTGCATCTTCGCCGAAAACCCTGGGCTCTTTTCGCCGAAGATGTTCTTCTCTTGACATCAGTTGGTTTACACTGTTATTTTCGCCGAAGATGTGAGCTTGTTTTCGCCGAATGTGTAAGTGTGAATGGGCAAATTTTCGGTTTGACTTTGATTGGCTCCTTTGATCGATTCCGGTTCAGTTCCTCGATGTTCCTATGCCTTAGACACGTCCATGGCTACTTTATTTGATGGCAAAAACCTGTGCTTACGCAAAAACACTAGAAAACCATCAAATAGACCCGAAAAGGGCCAAGGTAACACAAATGGCACGAGATAGGGCAATTGATTGAATATTCGTTATTCTACCCTAAAAGCCATGTCTTAAGCAAAGAAATGTCGCTTAAATGAGGCTGATAATCACGTCAAATCAAGTGTCATCATAAACCATGTTCTCCGCAGAGCTTGGAGATGCAAATAACCGTTGAAGACGCGATATCAATGGAAAGTATCAAAATACCTTCTCTGGTTGTGGCTTACGCTTCTTTGTATCGGTCTCACTAACAACGGTGCTATTCTTATATCTAGGCAACTTACATGTCGTAAGCTCCAACTTATCAACATTAACACCGGTGTACAACATACAGTCGTTCTTACATGCATCAATCTTTACGTAATTCAATCCCAACAACTTTATGTCATTCTTTGCCTCATAACAAAATTTTGGCAACTACCCAAAAACATCTCTCAATAACTCCAATACTTCTCCATTGCGTTGTTGCTAATTTTATATATGCATGTACTTGATATGGTATAAGCGCAGCAAAAATGACAACCTAGAGAAATTCAGACAACCTTCATACAAAGGTTCTCCTCCTTCTTTCATGAGCTTGATGAAATCATCATTACCCTCCACACTAGGTCCAGCTACTGCATCAGGAGTTGGGAGTTCCGTCTCCTCATTCATTACTAGTTCAGCTCTCTCTTCTACAATGTGGTCAACCCCAGCGGAAGCGTCATGTTCCCCACCCTGACCGAAAGCATCTCTAACAAGATGAGGAATCGAGTTAATCTCAGTGGCACTTGGGAGCTCTCTTTCTTCTAAACGAGGTCTTTCATCCAACGCTAAAGGAATTCCTACATCATCCACTGTTTCTCCATGACGAGTCCACACGGTGTAGCCTTCAGGAAATGGTTTTGCTAACAGATGACACCGTACGTCGTATCTCGTTTGGAACTTTCTCATTCCACACTTGGAACAAAGGCAAATGATATGCTCCCCATCCCCGGAGTTTTTGAAAACAAAGTCAAGAAATTGTTCAACTCCCACAATATAATCTCGAGTGTAGCGAGATTGTGTAATCCAATATTTGTCCATAATTACTAGCTCTACCTATTGAAATCTTATTAGTAAAGGCAAATTAAAGTTAGAATTCAATGTCAGAAGTTAATTAGTCAATCTTAGCTAAATTATTATTCAACCTATACAAAGAATAGTAGTCAAAGCATGTTCAAAGCATATATATTAGCATATTTAGTCTAATTGAGTTTAGATATGCAATTAAAGTGTTTATTTGACATTGAATAACACATTTGAATAAACTTTACATACAAATTAGTATATTATATGAACATGGTTGAATATGCATTTTTCAAAAACTTATATAACACAATTTGTAATGCTTAGTTGATTATATGTATTGATCATATTATGCTCAATATTATATTTAGTATTGTACTAATTTAAAGAATCATTAACTTGGAATGTTCGGTCAAAAAGTCAGATTCAGCTGAAAGCCTTCCTCAATCAAAGTCAACCCAACCGGGACGCGATCTGCGTCCAACCAAATGAAGGTTGGACCGATCCAACCCATTTAACCGGAGGGCAGTTTCGTCCTTTCAACAAAAAACCCTTTCCTTCCCGTCTTCTTCTCACCTGCCCCTCCCAACTTCGTAACTCCGGCCGCTACCGCCGCCAGCTTCAAGCCACTGGCCGCCGCCAGCTTCAAGCCACTCGCCTCCACCATCGCCGACGCTCTTCATCATCGGACGGCCAGAAAATAGATGGCAAAACTCATGGTGTGTGGATTTCGAACCGTCGGGAAACGGACGACGGTCATAGGCCCAGATTCAGATCTAGAAGGGAAGACTCGTCCATCGGCGACACTGCAGGAGGTGGAGCCTCGTCGAAAGAGCCATTCCGAGCAACGTCGGAGCATTGGTGGTGTCGGCAACGACGGAGCGTCGTCATCGGATTCCAAGGTTGAAGACGATGGATTAATTTAGCAATTATGGCAAATTACAATTTAGTCACTCTATTTTAAATTACATATATTTTGATTCTTTAGTATTAATAATTACAGTTTCAGTCACTAAATTTTATGTTGCTGACAATGTTAGAATAATCTTTGGACTATATAATTGATTGGTTAACTAGTTAACTCGATTAAATAACTAGTTAACTCGATTGTTAACTATTTAACTCCGTTGTTAACTAGTTAACTCGATTGGTAACTAGTTAAATCAATTGTTAACTAGTTAACAACTTGATAACTAGTTAACTCGATTGGTTAACTAGTTAACTCGATAAGTTAACTAGTTAACTCAATTGAGTTAACTAGTTAACTTATCGAGTTAACTAGTTAACAAGTTACCAACTAAATATCTTATTAACGAGTTATAAGATAATAACCTGTGAACTAGTTCAGATAACTAGTTATCAACAGAAAAATTTGTTAACTAACTAACAGCAAAAACAGGTGTTAACTAGTTATTAATAGAAAAAGATGTTAACTAGTTAACAAAAAAAATGTGTTAACTAGTTAACTAATTTTGATAACTAGTAATCAACTAAATTTTTTGTTAACTAGTTATCAAACAAAAAACGATGTTAACTAGTTATCAGGTAAAAACCATGTTAACTTGTTATCAGTTAAAAAAACACTGTTAATTAGTTAACAGCAAAAAAATGTTAACTAGTTTTTTTAAAGAATTTTTTTTTAATTAAAAAAAATATATATTTCGCTGGAGTCTCGCCGGAAAAGTCACCGGCGACGGCGGCCGGTCGCCAAAAAAGTCACCGGCGACAGTGGCCGGCCGCCGGAGAGCCAACGACAGCCCTGGGAATTAAATTATTTATTTTAAATATAATAATTAAATTATATGTGTAAAGTCCTAAATACCCCTAACAATCTAGACCATTGGATTGGTCAAAGGGTCAAAGGGTGATCTAATGGTTGAGATGAAGGTTGGAAGTTTCCAACCCTTGGAAAGGGTTGGATTGGGATCAGCTACCAACCCAACCTGCGACACAATCATACAACGAATAATATAGACATCCAAATCAGATAAACAAATCCCACTTGTCAAGATTACAAAGTCATGAAACCGATATACACAAAGTTCACTCAATTCATCACATGAGCATTATTTAGCCATAGATATTCAGGAACAAGCATGCAAACATATCTATAATCATCAGAATATCAATCTCAAAGCAACTAATCAACAAAATTCGTCCATGTAAAAAATCCCCAATTTCGAGCAATATCGGTATGAAAAGTTTATGTAAACGCACAATTGAAGTGGCAAACGACATCCAAACGATCCCCAATTCAAAGTATAGAGTCAATATATCACCAATTTCATGAATATCATGTCAAATTCTAAAAATCAGAAACTTGATAAAATTAGGGTTTTGGTTCAAGAACACCAAACCCGAATTTCTGAACCTGCAACTCGATTTTTCATGCAACAAAGCACTAGGATAATGTTGTAAGAGGTAGGGAGTATGGAGATGAATACCTAGAGGTCCAATGTCGTCGAGCTAGGGAGTTAGCCGAGTGTTGTCGCACTGCCAGCAGAGGAAAAGGCCGTCGCGTCGGAGAAGAAGCCGCGAGAGAGAGACAGCCGCCGGCGAGAGAGAGACGGTCGCCGAGAGAGATACAGCGATAGAGAGATGACGATTGAGAGACAGTTGCGAGAATGGTGGTTCTGAAATCGCATGAAAGAGAAGAAGGGGGTTTAAATATCAACGATTGTGTATTGGCGGTTAAAACCGCCACAATTTGTTCAACACATTGTGGCGGTTTTAACTGCCAATACACAACCGCCACTGTCATTAAATAGTGGCGGTTGTACAACCGCCACTGTTGCATCCGCCACTTAACCCTTTTTTGTTGTAGTGAGTCCATCAATCACAGTTAATATTCCCTTTCTGGATCGCCGTCACCACTGCCACCAACGGCGGAGTTGTTTCACACGTCATCAATACAATACCCAGTGAGCCACCAGTGGAAGAAGCCTCATCCCCGATTGTAGCATTAGCAGCTCAACAGACTTACAGGAAAGACCCTCTTATAGCTTCAAACGTTAAAATGGTGGATGAAACCTCAACGACCACCATTATTGGGCTGTAAGTTTCTTTCTCAAAACAGATTAATCCCCTGTTTTTAACAATAGTTAGATTGAGAATCGTTTGTGTTTGTTGAAATTAATCACAACAACTCAACTCTTCCTGGTGGGATTAATCTGGTTTCTAGGGTTTGGACTCTGTTTACTCCTTGGCTGCCTGTGTTGTTAAGATCACCGATTAGCTCAATACGACATCTTTTCGAATGTGGCCGAAAAAATTAAAAAAAGAAAAGAAAGAATCCAGAAGTCGATAGTCTGAAGCATGCTCGTCGTTTCTTCTTCATGTTCTTAGTCGGGTTGCTTCACCATTGTTCCTGTTAAATGTCGAACAAGAAGCTACTAGAATTCCAACAGAAACTTCAACATAGATCTTGGAATTCTTCTCCTTGATCTTCTTATTTCCTAACTCCTCACCCCAAACGGCTTCTCCATTAGTCTTCTGCCCCCTACTTCCTTTGAGTTTCGTTTCTCCCTTTTTTTAATTTACTGTTACAATGGCAGAGAAGGAAAGTGTTCTACCTGATCGAGTACGGTGCCGACCCGACCAGATCAGTAGACAGCTCTGGCACCATTCTCAGAACAATCGATGACGCTTTCATTTGCAGAACCACCGCTGCCGTCAATTGCTTCCCGAAATTTAAGATCTCAAAGGAATCATTCTATATCTGCAAGGCAAAAACTTTGTAATCGGTAAGCATATCCAAGATTGTATGTTGAAGGGCGATAGAGTGTTCCAAGCATTGACCTCCGCTTCATCGGAGATGATGTTATTGCCCAGGATTTCATGCAGCCGCACCACCACAAAGAGCATCGAAAAAAAAGAAAAATCAAAATAATAAATTTAATTAAACTAAAGTAAACGGAATTTGTTTATGGCTAATCTAGTTTAATTGGGTGTTAAATTGTAATACAAATAAGATTCATGTTTCAAAAGTAAAATTTTTACATATAAATATCTCTAACCAATCACACACTACAACATGTCGTCGTCACCGGTTACGCCGCGTCACAGGAGTATTAACCATATACGAAAATAGGTTATTTGGCATTTAGTAAGATTTTCTATCTTAATTTAAATAATTAATAATTTTTAAATTGACATCTTTCAAAGAACATAATTGCACTCCCCCAACCCTTTCCATAATTGCACTCCTCCTTCCATTCTCCCATTTTTGTTTTCTTCTCGTAGCTCCTAAGATGGTTCCTGATTTATAGCTCACTCCCGCCCAGGAGTTGCTGCGAAAAAAAAAAACAAAACCCAAGGTTGAAAAGTTTTGAAATTTATTTTAATGATTTGATTATCTTTTGACTTTTTAAGTAATCTAATAATCTAGATTGCTTGAGGTATTGTTTTGTTCCGCCCGCGTGGACTATGACGTACAATGAGGTTCAACCTGGAGAGTTGATGGGTGTGTGTGTTGCTCGTCTCGTCCCTGATCGTCGGTGAGTGTTGGGGTCATACCTCACAAGGCGTACAAGAGACCATAATAAGATGATGAATAGTTATGAGTGTAAGTCGGGGGGTAAGGTCGTATGAGAGAGAGACAGAGAAGTGTTGGGGGTACCCCCTAAGGGTTTTGTTGAGGGGATAGCCTTAAGCGTACTAACTGGAGTCTACAACTTAAGGCGTATCTTTAGGATGATTGTCGTGTTGTTGGTGTTGAGGGCATGCCTCTATATATAGTGCTCTAGAGTCCCAGACTAATGTGACAACATGTCGCATGATTGGACGACTCTCCGAGTTTGTATGGGAAACCATAGGTGGCTAGGGCTTCTGTGGGACTCCTAGTGAGCCCTGTATTCCGTGCAACCCAAGTAGTCTTTAATGGGAAACACTACAAGAAACTAGCTATTTAACGGTGACAAATTAACAACGGCCAAGTGATCGCTGTTAAAATAGATAGTTAGCAACACTTCCGAATGAAGCTTTCTCAGTGAGTGTTGAAAATGAAATTCCACATAGAGAGCTAGAAGACATACCAATGCCTGGTATATGAAGCGAGCAACCGGATAATGAGTTCTTCTGACTTTTGAAAGATGGTGAAGAACCATACTATGATGGTTGTGCCAAGTTTACAAAGCCGTTGTTCTTGATGCGTTTGTACCATATCAAGTATTCACAAAAGATTAGTGATAAAGTCATGTCCAAGATCTTGTAACTGCTTCAACATGCTTTTGATATTGCCAAACTTCAAACTTTTCAAATATGAAGCCAAAAAGACAATAAGAAGTCTTCGGTTGGTGTACAAAAAAATTGATGTATGCAAGAATGATTGTGTACTATACATAAGAGAAGACGGTGAAGTGAAAAAATGTTTAGTTTGTGGAGTTCTTTGATTCAAGGTTGTTGGAAGTAGTAATTCAGTGGGGGGAAAGTTGAAGCCTCGAGCGGACAAAATTGATGAGTTGGCTTGATGATATCATCACTTAACGGAAGTATTGGACGAAGAATTCACAGAATGGCCACATTGTTACAACTGTTATAGGTTAGTTACAACTAGGTTACATTTTAAAGGTTAATGACCAGTCTGTTATAACCCTTATAGGTTAATGACCAAAATGAATATTAAGCTGGTAGTCGTGTCAATATTTTGTGAGTATTGAACATCCATGAAAGGCATAACTTCTATTATACCTCATATCATAACAGTGATGTATGTAGCTGCCTGAGGTAGCATTATTTTGTGCCTACCAGATAATAATATTATTCACTAATGCAGACAAATGCAGTTGTAATGCAATCATAATAACTACATCCTTATTGTGTGCCTACCTGATGTGGCTATTATGAAACCTCCATGGCGTCTGTCTGCCACTACGAGTAACTTGTTTTGGACAATTTAAAGTGGTGATGTAGCTGGTAGGATATTTTGAAGTTATTATATGTGGTGATTGATGTGGACTAAACATTTGGTCTAATGTTTTAATTGTGGTATGATATTTTAAAGCTATTAAGTGTTTCACTAATTAGAAATAAATGCTACCCATCCCACCTCCCTTTAAATAACAAACCTTTGAAACTCTCATCCTCTCCCTCCAAAACCCTGGGAAATTCTTAAAAATCTCTTAACCTATCAATGTTCTGCAAGTTCTTACTTCAAAAGAGATATTAAAGCAACAATGCATTAAAGGGGCGTCGCTATAAATATGGGGGGCTGGTCATTCAACGTGTCGTTCAAATGAGAGAGAAAGAGTGCAAAATCTTCATCGAATGTCAAGAATGGAAGTTAAACATTTTATATATCATTGGTGTATATATCTTATGGAGGTCTTATGGTTGTGTTATGAAATAGTACAATATGGATACAAGTACTTGTTGGTCCTTGATCTATTGAAGGGAAAATACTATGAGAGTCATGTTATGAATAGTGGATAGTAGGGTTGGTATTACGGTTAAGGTTATTGGGTAAAACCGATTAATCGACCAAATTCGGTTAACGGTCAGTCAACGGATTTAATGTTTGATCGGTAAGTGGTAGGGTAATTCAGTCAGGTCAGTTATTGGTCAAACGGCGGTTAACCGTCGGTTGATTGTCTTTAACCGACCTGACCGATTCACTTATTCCCTCTCACTTACGCACGCACGGGAAAACTTTCACACTTTCATTCATTCATTTCACTTCACTTCCAATTTCCGGTTACCCCATCTGACTTAATTTGAAATTTCCTTCTCTTCGTTCTCCTCCTCCTCCTTCTCTTTGTTCTCCTCCTCCTCTTCTCTTCCAGCTCCAGTCCAATGGTTCAGCCTCCGCCGCGTCTCCACCTCGCCTCTACTCCGAGCCTCATACGAAACTCCAACACCGAGTCCGACGTCTCCACTCTCCAATCCACCTCTCATGGACACTCCACCCCACGTCTCCATTCTCCACTCAACCTCTCCTCTGGCGCAATTCGATGCACACACCTGACCTAATTTCATAAGGATTAGGTATACCTCCACGTCCACCTCCAGTCTCCTTCTCCAGTTTCCCAACCATCCTGACCTAATTTCATAAGATGATATTGTTCAAGCCCTTTCATTAGTTTGCTGGAATTGGATTCAAGAGATAGGATTTTGGGAGGTGGGTTGTTTGAACTTTGAATTGAATCTTACTATTAATGGGTTCTGTTTTTCATTCCATTTCATGATTTGGATTGATTTCTAGTTCTGGGTTGTTTTTGTTGGTGCAGGGTGTTTTTGGGTTGAGGGTTTTGATGGGGATTTGCTTAAGTGCTCAGATTAAAGCTAAGAGCCAATTTAATTCTGTTAAACTAACTCTTTGATTCTTAAGTTTGATTGTCTTTTACCTGATTGTGAATTGTGAACACCTTCCATTATGAATCAGATCCTTCAGAAGTTTGAAAGACCCTGAATTAAAATGGTTGAGTTCCTATTCTGTTGATGTGGGTTTGGAGTTTCAGCCCTCTTGTAACTGTTCGGCCGACCTTTCATTCCAGTATTTAAGGTGATTGGCCTTCTATTTATAGCATACACATATTCATCAAAAAGAAAATGGATTGAATTTCTTTTGTGTAAAATTTGTGCAGCTGAAATTCAATTCTTCGATTGTTAACAGGGAAATTGGTGATGAGACTCGATTGTTAACGGGGAATCCAATCCATCAACGATTCACGACTGAGCAATAGCATAACAGATATCAGAAAGTGGAAACATGGAAAAGTAGGTGTTTTATACTTATATTTTGTGAATACATTACCTATTAAGTCGACACGTGTTCGCCTTGCCTTGGAACCCTAAGAGCCGCCGAGACTGGGCCGTCGCTTTGGGCTCCCTTTGCTTCCTGGGCTTGCTTGCTTAGCCCATCTGAACTGTCGCCTAGGCCCAGCTTCTCAGTACTAGCGGCTGTGTCCAGGACGCCGTGTGGGCCGCTATGTGGGCCTTTGGATTTCGCCGGGCAGGGCCCATCAATTGCCCCCAAGCCCTTAGTCGAGCTTTGCTTGGCTGAGGGCTTACTCATAGTTCGGACCGCTTGTCTTGTGATCGCCACAGGAGAACCCATCAATTGCCCTCAAGCCCTTAGTCGAGCTTTGCTTGGCTGAGGGCTTTTGGCCAACTATGCCGTGTCGCTTTGTCGCTTTGTCGCTTTGTCGCTTGTCGCTTTGCCGCTTTGTCGCTTTGCCGCTTTGGCGCTTTGGTTTCTTGGCTCTTAACCCTCTATTAAGTCGCCCTTGTGCCCACGCTTTTATCGCCTTATCTCTTTTATCGCTGTTTCCTATCGCCCATTTTTCGTTTCCCCTGCGCCCCTCTACCGCTCAGGGCACTATCGTCTTTTACTCCCTAGCTTGCTGGAGAAGTTGGGGAAATCGGGGTATTTCAGTAATTGCCCAAAAAGTCATCATTACCTTATCCTTCCAAACGTCACCTCAGCCGCGCGTGTCCCAATGAAACGTCGCGACGGTTCCATTTCCCGCCAGCACGTCCCTTCAGCCGTGCGTGCTCCCCACTCATTAGCCGCGACGGTTCCACTTCCCGCTCACTGGCCTTCCTATATAAACCCTTATTTTTACTGTCCTCCTTCCTTTTTTACTCCTTCTCTGCCGCCTCGTCTCCCGTTTTTATAGTCCTTTTGCTTCCACTGTTTCCTCCTTCTTCCGACGAGCCTTCAACCGTTTACTCTTTCTTCCGACGAGTTGAAAACGTTCATTCCTCTTCCTTACTCCTTTTCAGATGTCTGGAATTCCCCGACGCCCACCTGGTACGTGACTCCTCCTTTCTTTCTCACCCTCGTTGCAGTCCTGCTGTGTGTTCCTTTTTCTTCTCTGCTCCTTGTTGTTTTTTTTTTTTGAACCATGGATTCCGATACCGATAGCCAGAACCAAAGCCATTCTTACTCCGCGGGTACCGATCCTTCCCCTCTCCTTCATGCTCTCCCTCATCTTCTAACCAAACCCCTGAACGGGTGCCCCTAAATCCTCCGCCCTTGGCTGAAACTTCCTCTGCCCAGATTTCCGACGTGGCCGAGGAAACTTTTGATGAATCTACCGCCCTTCCTTTCTGGGGCCCTCATCAAAAGGATTCGAGCGGGCCCGCCATGGGGTTGAGATTGACCCTGAGGTGACCAGGGTCACCGGGTCTTACTCTATCGTCAACTGGCGATCCATGTGGCAAGGAACTGCTTGTGACGAGCGTACGGTCATTGGCCCAGGCTACTTTCCCTCATGATCAGTAGAGAGAATCGCCCGCGTTCTCCCGTTTGCCCTGTTGCCGTCCTCCTGGAGTTTCGCCGTGGCCTCTTGGCTCTCTACCATTGGTAATTGCCCACCTGGGTGGCATGGAATCTGGACTGAGGCCTTCACCAATGGTCTTCGCCTTCCACCCTCGTCATTCGTGATTGATCTGCTTCAGTGTTTTGGTGCTTCTCTTGGCGCCTTCAATGTCGGATGCTGGGCCTCGGCTTCTGCCTTCGAGTGCAGTTGTGTGGCCAAGAAAATCGCCCCCACTCTTCGGTTGTTTCAATTGATTCACTATGCCAAACATACATCAAATGGCATCAGCTTTGTTCGCCGGACTGATCTTTCTCCAAAGGGCACTTATTCATCTCCGAAACCCCGCCCCATATGGTATCATTCGTTTTTCTACTTCTGCCCCAGCGACACGGATCGCCACTTGGCTTCGCTGCTCCCCTCATCCTGGTCTTCTGGCGATGTGAGCTATTTCAACACCGAGCTTGATCCTACCCCTGAGGAAATACTCCTACGTCGCCAGATCCTTCTTGACTGCCATCACCTATCGTCCACCTCTGGCCTGAGAAATGCTCAGGCGAGGATACGAGGAGGTATATTTTATGCCTAGGCAATGCCGATTGTTTTCCTCTTTTAGCTAGAGCTGTCTATCTTGTGCAATTAAGTCGCCGAAGTCAAATCCCTAGGAACACACAAACTTCGCATTACCGCCTACCATCTTTCTGCAACTTATATGTGTTTGTACCGTTTTTGTGTTGCATTTTTGTGTTGCTCTCTCTTTTTTTTATATATTAACCCTTGAGTTGTCTTTTTACCAGGCGCTGTAAGCCTTGCTGGATGCCTCCTCACCACTGCCGCCCGCGGGCCTGTTGGTGAGACTCGCCCTAGCCGGCAAGAGTCTACTATTGTCGCCCTTGCCTCGACTCAGCCTCCTCCTCAAAAATCTAAGGGGAAGAGGAAGGCGACAGAAACAGATGAAGGCCTTGCTTCCTCAAAAAGGAAGAAAAAGGCCGGGGCTTCTAAGCCGAGGAAGAAGACGGGCGAGAGTTCCAGTCGCCCGCCGCCGCCACCCCAACCGGTGGTAGAAGTCGAGGATGATGACACTGAAACTGAAACTCCCCTCCGCCGCTCTCGCCGCCAATCATCCCTGGCAGATAATGATTCTCCCGCGAGGGAACCTCTTGACCAGACTGCTGGTGAGGACGCTCTGTTGTACGATGATTCCTATCTCTCCACCGAGCCTATCCCTCCTCCTGCAGAACCGGCTGATCTTGAAACAGAGCCTGCCGCGGAGCTTGATCCCCGCCCCACGGAGCCTCTTCGCGACCATTCTCGCCCCCCGGCGGTCAACATCGATCGCGCCCGCCGAGTTAACTGGTCCGAGCGGGCCAATAACATTTTTGACCGTCCTGCTCCTGCTGGTCGGGAGGGCGAGGGGCGATTTCGTATGCCGTACTTCGCTGTTGTCCATCCGGTGGCATCCCACATATCGCCTCGGATGGCGAGTGATATTGCGGAGGAATTTTCCCGCGGCATCAACGCGGGGGTGACCGCACCCGGCCAAAGCTCGGAGATCCCAGATCTACACGGGGCGACCTCCTGCCGGCTACTTCAGGTATTTGTGAAATGCCTTTGCTCATTTTTCATCATTTTTTTATTTTACTCATAACTTGCTTTGTTTCATAGGCCCTCGCCGAGCTCGGCGACCTGTCTTTTGCATGCAAGCACATGCAAGAGGAAAACCAGAGGCTGAAGGAGGAGGCAGAGAACTTACGCTCCCTGCGTATGGATCTTACTCGTTATCACAACGAGGAGAAGGTATTTACTTGTTTGCCTCTCTTCCTCTTTATTTATTTATATTATTATTGTCTTTATTCCCATCCAAACCGTCGCCTCGCGATCCTACTGAGACCTTTACTGTTTATTGATCCTAGCGCCGAGCGGACGCGGCGACCTCTGCTGCCGACTCTTTGAAGGAAAGTCTGGCTGAGGTGAATACCCGGATCGCCCAAATGGAGGGTGTCCAGGAGGACTTGCGATCTGCTAATGAGCACATCGTCGCTCTTGAAGCCGAGTTGGATGAGGCTCGTGGCAAGGTCGCTCAGGTAGAGGAGATAACCGCCGAAAGGGATAGTGCCAAAGAGCTGCTTATCGACTCCCTGGCGGCACAATCGGCGGCGGATCGTGACCTTGCAGCTGCCAAGGCTCAGTATGACGAGACTGTGGCCTACTATACTCATGCTCTCGACGAGAGTATGCGTGTGGTGATGCGCAGTTGTCGTAATGAGTTTTACGAGCTGTTCCCCAACAAGGGTTGGCCTGGGCGAAAAATGGTTCGTGCTGTCATCCGAGGGCTTAACCGCCATAATCTTGGGGTTCCCGACCTACCCGACGCCGAGGAAGAGGCTTATTTCCGAGACGCTGCTCGCTTGGAGCGTGAGGTAGTGGCGGCAGATGCTGAATATGTGGCGGCCACTCGCCGCAGCCGTGGCCTGCCTGATTTGAATCCCAATGGCTCGGAGGTTCAGCCGCCATCCTCTGATCAAGCTCCCTCGACCAGTGGCAAAGACCTCGACTCCGCCGCTGATCCTTCCAAGACAGGCGAGAAGGGCTCCAGCGCCAAAGACCCCTGATCCTGCTTCTGACCTGTTGTGATGACTGCTTTCTTTTTAGACAATCAACATCATGTTTTTGCTTATTGTTGCTACTGCTCTCTCTTTCTCTTTCTCTCCTTTTTTTATAAAATATGCCACTTAGCTCCTTTTTGTGCATTTTTAACCTTGGTCCTATATCTTGTGATGCCTTTTCTGTCCGCTTTGCTTCTTTCCTTTATACCGATAGTTTCGCTGCCAAGAGGATATACCCGGTGATTTATCCATGCCCGTAAGTCTAGCGATTCAATGCCCTTAGGTCTTACATGATAATTTTGATGCCCTTAGGTCTTACACAGCGATTTGTTAATGCCCGTAGGTCTTACATAGCGATCTCAATGCCTTAGGTCTTACATGATAATTTTGATGCCCTTAGGTCTTACACAGCGATTTGTTAATGCCCGTAGGTCTTACATAGCGATCTCAATGCCCTTAGGTCTTACATGATAATTTTGATGCCCTTAGGTCTTACACAGCGATTTGTTAATGCCCGTAGGTCTTACATAGCGATCTCAATGCCCTTAGGTCTTACATGATAATTTTGATGCCCTTAGGTCTTACACAGCGATTTGTTAGTGCCCGTAGGTCTTACATAGCGATCTCAATGCCCTTAGGTCTTACATGATAATTTTGATGCCCTTAGGTCTTACACAGCGATTTGTTAATGCCCGTAGGTCTTACATAGCGATCTCAATGCCCTTAGGTCTTACATGATAATTTTGATGCCCTTAAAAAATATTCTGGATTTAAACATTAAGGCCCTTGGCTACTTTTAAAACTAGCATCGATTACAAGTGTTAATCATAATATCGCCTGAGAAGCATGGAGTTCCACGTTTTGGGAATTTTTGTTCCATCCAATTCTGCCAGCTTAAAGGTATTGGCCCCAACCACTCGCCGTACTCTATACGGTCCTTCCCATCCAGGATTGAGCTTGGCTACCCCGACCGCCGGCCTGAAAATTTTCCTCAGTACTAAATCATTGAGCGCGATATGATGTGGTCGGAGCTTTAGATTATATCGCCTGGCTAGCTGTTCCTTTTCAGCGATCAGCCGCATCTGCGCTTTTTCTCTTCTTTCCTCAATCATGTCCACGTTAAGCATCAATTCTTGTTCGTTGACCTCGTCCCTGTACTCCTGTATCCGTATAGATGGGATTGAAATCTCCACCGGGAGGACCGCCTCAGTCCCATATGTCAATGTATAGGGAGTCTCACCTGTCGCCATTTTATAAGCCGTACGATGAGCCCATAATACGTGATCAAGCTCCTCGACCCATACACCATTACATCCATCCACTCTTTTCTTTAAACCTTGCAGGATAAGTTTGTTAGCCGCCTCCGCTTGCCCGTTGGCTTGTGGGTAGGCGACTGAGGCGAATCGTAGATTTATCTTTAAATCGTCGCAAAATTCTTTAAAGACTTGCGAGTCGAATTGAGTACCATGATCACATATAATACTTTCTGGTATGCCGAACCTGGTGACGATACTCTTAAACGCAAACTTTTGTATCTGCTTAGCGGTGATACTTGCCACTGCTTCTGCCTCAACCCACTTGGTGAAATAATCAACAGCCACGATGAGGAATTTCCTTTTCCCTGAGGCTTCTGGAAATGGGCCTAGGATATCCATCCCCCACCTCGCGAATAGCCATGGGCTGACATTCGCCTGGAGCGCTGTTGCTGGTAACTTGTGATAACTTGCAAATTCCTGACATTTGTGGCATTTCTTCACCAGGTCGCCAGCCTCCTTTCTCATTGTTGGCCAATAGAAGCCCTGGTAGATTAAGTTCATTTCCAAACTTCTTGTTCCCAAGTGAGTGCCACACACTCCTGAATGTACTTCCTCCAGGGCCCAAGCTGCATCCTCCTCGCCCAGGCATCGCAAGTATGGACCCATAGCTGATTTTTGATACAGCTCTCCCCCTATTATAGTACACCTTCCTGCTTTTCGCCGGAGCTTGGTCGCCTCTAACGGGTCGCTTGGTACAGTGTCGTTATCCAAGTATTGGATAATAGGTGTTCGCCAGTCGCTTTTCCCAATTCCGTTAATCATGTGGAAACACTGCTTCATCCTTGTTTCCTTCTCCACTGTGACCATTCGCCCTTCTTCAAAATCTGTCGCCGTTGCTACTTTTGATAATGCATCCGCGTGGCAATTTTCCTCCCTAGCAATCTGGGATATAACCACCTTTTTGAATTCCGATATAAGCAGTTTTACCTCATCAAAATAGGGGAGGAGCGACTCCTCCTTTACCTCAAAGCTCCCATTAACTTGGTTGACTACTATCGCCGAGTCTGAGAAAACTTTGATGTTAGTAACTCCCATACTCTTAGCGATTCGTAAGCCAGCCTCCAATGCCCCATACTCAGCTGCGTTGTTGGTTCGATTAGTTGCGAATCGCAATGCGACCTCGTGGAGGATCCCACTAGGAGACCTTAGGACTTTCCCCGCGCCTGATCCTTTTTTACTCGAGGCGCCGTCTGTAAATAACGTCCATTCATCGCCTTCCTCGTTATCTTCTTGCACTGCCCCTTCGACTACAAAGTCCGCAAGGACTTGGGCCTTGATCGCCGTTCGTGGCTGGTATCGAATGTCATACTCACTTAACTCAATCGCCCACTTAGCTAATCGCCCTGCCACGCTCATAGATCTTAACGCATTCTTAATTGGAAGATTCGTGAGCACATGTATTGTGTGTGCCTGAAAATATGGTCGCAACTTTCTGGCCGCACAAACCACAACATACGCCATTTTTTCTATCGTCGGATACCTTGTTTCAGCGTCGACTAAGGTTTTACTTGTGTAAAAAACAGGGTGTTCGGTTTTGTCCTCTCTTCGAACTAAAACCGCGCTAACTGCCTTTGGAGAGATAGCGGTATAGAGAAATAGATCTTCATTTAACTTTGGAGATGCAAGTACAGGAGGGGTAATTAAAAATTGCTTCAACTCTTCAAAAGCCTTATTACATTTATCACTCCATGCAAACTTTGATGCATTCTTCAAGGTCGCAAAAACGGAGCGCAGTGATCGGCGATCCTGGGAATGAATCGATTGATTGCCGTCAGTCTTCCTGATAGAACCTGGACCTCCTTCACGGTCTTCGGGGGTGCCATTGCTGTAATCGCCGCGATCTGCGCTGGATTAGCTTCTATCCCTCTCCTGGTTATGAGATATCCCAGAAACTTTCCTGATGTCGCCCCGAACACACACTTCAAAGGGTTCAACCTGAGCGAATACTCCTGCAGTGTATTGAAGGTTTCCCTTAAGTCGCCAAGATGATCATCGGATTTCTTACTTTTGACCAAAAGGTCATCCACATATGCTTCCAAGTTTCGGCCGAGCTGCTTAACAAAGACTGTGTCGATCATTCTCTGGTAAGTCGCGCCAGCATTCTTGAGCCCAAATGGCATTACCCGGTAGCAGTAGTTCGCCGTGGGTGTCATGAAAGCCGTTTTCTCTTGATCCTGCTTGTTTAAAGGTATTTGATGATATCCTGAGAACATATCCAGGAAGGACAGCATTTCATTATTCGTCGTTGCGTCTACCAGTTGCTCTATGTTGGGCAAGGGATCCTTGGGGCAAGCATCATTAAGGTTGGTGAAGTCGACACACATTCGCCATGCTCCTGACGACTTCTTCACAAGAACTATGTTAGCTAACCACTCAGGATACTGCACCTCCTTGATAAACCCTGCCTTCAGGAGCTTTTCTACCTCATTCGCCACCGCATGTTGTCTTTCTCTGCAGATGTTACGCCACTTTTGCTGGACTGGGCGACTCCCGGGCTCAATTGCTAGCGAGTGTTTGATGATGTCTAGAGCGATTCCTGGCATATCACTTGGTGACCATGCGAACAGGTGCGAGAACTCTCGGAGCAACTTGACCAACTCTTGCTTCTTGTCATCGCTTAGGTAGGACGACACTCGAACTGTCTTACTTTCATCTTCTTCGAACAGCGGTATTGGGACGTCCGATTCCGCTGGTACGACTCTTTCTCCTTCGTTTTCCGCCTCCAAGCTTATGGTGAGGCAAGTGCTTTTAGTCGCCGCCCTGTAACACCTTCTGGCGATGTCCGGGTGCCCCCAGGCAAAACCTATCCCTTCATTAGTGGCGAACTTCAGTGCTTGGTGCACTGGGGAGGAGATTTCTTGGAAGGCGGCGAGCGCCGGTCGCCCTAGGATCATGTTGTACGTGGATTGACAATTCATGACATGGAAGTCGATGGATCGGGTGACCTGCAAGTCTCCGTCCCCAATGGTTACCGCCATCGTGGCTATTCCCTTGATGGGGACTGTGTGCCCTGAAAATCCTGAGATGGTAGTTTTTGTCTGCCTGAGCAAGCTAGCTGGCAGGTTCATCTTTTTGTACAGCTCCCAGAAAATGATGTCCGCCGAGCTCCCTTCGTCAACCATCACTCGCTCCACTCGGCTGTTGTGTGTGATTACTTGAATCACCATCGCCTCCAAACTTGGGCCTCCTACCCGGGCCATGTCTTCCTCCGAGAATCCCAGCGTTGGGCGACTGACTTGATCTATCATCATTACTTCCTTTGTTTCCTCCTTTTTGACTTTCTTTGTTGGGAAACTTTCCCCACCGAAAATGGTTTGGTAAACGTGATTCACCTCAGGTCGAGGCTTTTTCTTGCTATCTTCATTGTCCAAAGGCTATTTAAGCCGGGCGAAGACATCACCCTTCTTGTCTTGTGATTCTCCTTTCCCGCGGCGATCTTCTTCTTGCGGCTTGTTTTTCCGCTTTGAGCTGACAATGAAATCCCTGAGACGTCCTTCGCTTATCCACCTTTCGATTTCATTTTTCAATTCCCTGCAATCTTCAGTGGTATGCCCATGAGAGTCATGGAAATCGCAGAACTTCTGGCGACTTCGCTGATCCGCTGGGGTGAACATTGGTCCCGGCCAGTTGATGGGATGTCCCTTATGCTGCATATACAGCAGGATCTTTCTTCGCAATTCCGAGAGCGGTGTGTAATCCGCTCTTTCTTCTTGGTATCCCCTCTCCTGGTAACCCCTCTGCTCTCTAGGGTATCCCCTCTCCTGGTACCCCCTTTGTTCTCCCGGGCGGTATCTCCTGTATGGCGGTGTTTCGGAGGGCTGCCCCTCTTCGCCGCTCCTTGTAAAGGCTCTGCTAACTGCTCCTCAATCAAAATAATTTTATGTACCCTGGTTTCTAAGTCGGACAGCGACTTTGGAGCCACCTGTAGCAGCGACTCTCGCAGTCTGCCATTATGGGTCGACTGGAATAAACTTGCCGCAGCAATCTCATGATCTACCCTTTTGATGGATTGGACGACCCCAGTCCATTCGTCAAAGAATTCCTTCAGCGACTGGTTCGGCTTTTGCCTCAGGCTCACCAGTGCTTGCAACGGGACCGTCCTTATTTTCTTGCACTCATACTTCTGTGAGAAGATCCTCGCGAAACCCTCCCACGACGTTATGATGCCCTCCGGTAGATTCATGTACCACTCCCTAGCTCGCCCCCCAAGCGTCGCTGGAAAAGCCCTGCAGTATGCGGCGTCGCCAGCCTGCTACATTTGCATGGCGATCTGGAAGGCTTGAAGGTGCTCGTCCGGGTCGCTTGTACCTACATACCTATCCAGGTTGGGCGGCACCAACCCTTTTGGTAGTGGCTCAGCAAGTATCGCCCTGGACAGAGGTTGGCGAACTGCCAACTGTGCGGGTGAGATTTGAGTAGCCGGGAGGAACTGTTGTAATACCTCGAGATGAGAGTCCTGCGGCGACTGCCTGTCCCGAGTGTTGGCCCCGAGGGCTTGAGCTTGCTGAGCGAGCACCGTCTTCAACATTTGGGTAAGCTCAGCATTTTGCTGCTCAAGGGACCGGAATCGCTGCTCCAATAGTTCATAGGCATCGCCGGCAGGGATAGTACTTCGAGACTCCGAGTCGCCTTCGAATTCGCGCTCCATGTTTCTAGTGAGATTTGGGTCTGCACTGGAACCTGGGTTGATGTGTTTGACCGGTGTTACTCCATCTCCTCCTTCACCATCCTCGCCCATCAGAGTGGGAATCGCTGATGAAGCCATGTGCCTTGGAAAGTCGCCTGATCGCCCCTATCTGGCGCGCCAATTGTTCCAGCCTTGTCGCCTGGCCCAATAATGGAAGCCCAAGCCTGTTGGTCTTCCGGGGGTGGAGTACCTCGTAAGTAATGAAAGGGGGTAGTTAGTTCAAGGGAAAGGGAGGCGATCAGTTTAAGGAATGGGAAGGGAAGTGAGTAACGTACCGCGGAGCGTTTTGTCCACTGGGTAAAAGTGTTGTCCTCCGGTTAATGGGGTGTACGGGGGTATTTATAGTATCCCTGTCTTGGTCGCCAAGGCTGAATCTCGGCCACTCGTTTGTAGCCTCCGTAGGATGTTGTCACGTGTTCGCCTTGCCTTGGAACCCTAAGAGCCGCCGAGACTGGGCCGTCGCTTTGGGCCTCCCTTTGCTTCCTGGGCTTGCTTGCTTAGCCCATCTGAACTGTCGCCTAGGCCCAGCTTCTCAGTACTAGCGGCTGTGTCCAGGACGCCGTGTGGGCCGCTATGTGGGCCTTTGGATTTCGCCGGGCTGGGCCCATCAGAAATAGTACAATATGGGATACAAGTACTTGTTGGTCCTTGATCTATTGAAGGGAAAATACTATGAGAGTCATGTTATGAATAGTGGATAGTAGGGTTGGTATTACGGTTAAGGTTATTGGGTAAAACCGATTAATCAACCAAATTCGGTTAACGGTCAGTCAACTGATTTAATGTTTGATCGGTCAGTGTAGGTAATTCAGTCAGGTCAGTTATTGGTCAAACGGCGGTTAACCGTCGGTTGATTGTCTTTAACCGACCTGACCGATTCACTTATTCCCTCTCACTTACGCACGCACGGGAAAACTTTCACACTTTCATTCATTCATTTCACTTCATTTCCAATTTCCGGTTACCCCATCTGACTTAATTTGAAATTTCCTTCTCTTCGTTCTCCTCCTCCTCCTTCTCTTTGTTCTCCTCCTCCTCTTCTCTTCCAGCTCCAGTCCAATGGTTCAGCCTCCGCCGCGTCTCCACCTCGCCTCTACTCCGAGCCTCTTACGAAACTCCAACACCGAGTCCAACGTCTCCACTCTCCAATCCACCTCTCATGGACACTCCACCCCACGTCTCCATTCTCCACTCAACCTCTCCTCTGGCGCAATTTGATGCACACACCTGACCTAATTTCATAAGGATTAGGTATACCTCCACGTCCACCTCCAGTCTCCTTCTCCAGTTTCCCAACCATCCTGACCTAATTTCATAAGATGATATTGTTCAAGCCCTTTCATTAGTTTGCTGGAATTGGATTCAAGAGATAGGATTTTGGGAGGTGGGTTGTTTGAACTTTGAATTGAATCTTACTATTAATGGGTTCTGTTCTTCATTCCATTTCATGATTTGGATTGATTTCTAGTTCTGGGTTATTTTTGTTGGTGCAGGGTGTTTCTGGGTTGAGGGTTTTGATGGGGATTTGCTTAAGTGCTCAGATTAAAGCTAAGAGCCAATTTAATTCTGTTAAACTAACTCTTTGATTCTTAAGTTTGATTGTCTTTTACCTGATTGTGAATTGTGAACACCTTCCATTATGAATCAGATCCTTCAGAAGTTTGAAAGACCCTGAATTAAAATGGTTGAGTTCCTATTCTGTTGATGTGGGTTTGGAGTTTCAGCCCTCTTGTAACTGTGTCGGCCGACCTTTCATTCCAGTATTTAAGGTGATTGGCCTTCTATTTATAGCATACACATATTCATCAAAAAGAAAATGGATTGAATTTCTTTTGTGTAAAATTTGTGCAGCTGAAATTCAATTCTTCGATTGTTAACAGGGAAATTGGTGATGAGACTCGATTGTTAACGGGGAATCCAATCCATCAACGATTCACGACTGAGCAATAGCATAACAGATATCAGAAAGTGGAAACATGGAAAAGTAGGTGTTTTATACTTATATTTTGTGAATACATTACCTATTGTACAACATCATTTATGATGGCATGGATGTATCATATTAATGATTGATGATGATATTAATTAGTTGGCATGGAAACAGTTCTTGGATGCATATATTTCTAACTTTTGTGTTGTTGTGATTCCTAGGAACTCTAGTTCTAGTCAAGGAGGCAAGCGTAAACGTACACTAGTAAAGACATCACAGACGAAACAGTCACAGTCCCATATCCTAATCGAGAGTTCGGCCATTGCGTCACAAGGTGCGCCTACTTCTAGAGCTATTAGTAGCACTCCTACTCCTACTCCTCCAATAGCTGCATCAACACCTACGCCTCCAATAGTTGCATCAAATCCAGAAGGGGAAAGGGAAACAACTGTTCACCAAAAAAGTGCATCTTCTCAGAAAGGGAAACAACATAAAACATGGGCTGGTATGTGGACTGTTATGAGGAGGTTTGTTGATGATCAAGGGATGAAAAAAGTAGAGTGTATGATATGCAAGAAAGTACTTGCAACAGATTCAAATAAAAATGGTACCTCCTCGTTGTCTTATCGTGCAACTGCATGTCAACGTAAGTTGGACGCTAAACTTAGCACGACGACGAGTGAAGGAAAACAAGCAACACTTAGTTTTCAACCATCGTAAAGTGAAATTTCCTCTTCCAAGGTTTGGATTTTCAACCAAAGGGCATGTGTAGTAGCTCTTGTAGAGATGATAATAATTGATGAGCTACCGTTTCAATTTGTGGAACATGCTGGGTTCATTCGATTTGTGGTAGTTTGTTGCCTGGACTTTAGGATTCCTGGTAGGAAAACTATCAGAATGGAGTGTGTCAAAATTTTTCTCCATGTCAAGGCAAGGTTGAAAGAGTTCTTCAAGGAATCTTGTGCTGGGAGAGTGTCTATTACTACTGATACATGGACATCGGTGCAAAACCTGAACTACATGTGCATTACTGCACACTATGTTGGGAAAGACTAGAAGCTGCATAAAAGAATTATCAACTTCACCAAAATTACAAGTCATAGAGGAGATGACATA
Source organism: Linum lewisii (assembly GCA_034768395.1). Lineage (NCBI taxonomy): Eukaryota > Viridiplantae > Streptophyta > Magnoliopsida > Malpighiales > Linaceae > Linum > Linum lewisii. Next base: position 51,844,816 of record CM068300.1, on the reverse strand, counting down.
GGGGCAAAAATTGTAGAATGCCTAGAAGAATGGGGTTTGACAAACCTCTTCATAGTGACCTCTTGATAATGCTTCTGCGAATGATGTTGCTTGTACATTCTTGAAGAAGAAGTTAGAAACTTGGGGGGAATAGCTTCATGGATGGAAGGTATTTGCATGTTCATTGTGTTGCTCATATAGTCAATCTAGTTGTGAATGATGGATTGGATGAGATTGGAATGTCTGTGAGACGTGTTCGCGAAGCTATGAGATGGCTGGACAACGAGAAGAGAAGTTCAAATGACTGCTCAAAATGTACAGTCCAAGAATATGGTTTCTATGGATTGTCCAACTTGGTGGAACTCAACTTTTTTTATGTTAGACATTGCATTGACATTTGAGACGGTATTCACAGTGCTTTATGCAATCGATCCAACCTTCAAGGAGGATCTATTAGCTAGGAAGACAAATAGTGGTGTTCCGATTGGCACTCCTACACTACACCTGAGGATTGGAAATTGGTCAGAAATCTCACCTAGTTCTTGAAGTTCTTTAACAGGATGACATTGATGACATCTGGTCAGAAGTATTGCACTATGTATCTATTCATTGGAGAGCTTACAAGGTTGTACAATCACATTAGAAAAGTAGTGGTTGGATCTGATCAACATCTTGCTGGTGTGGCTTGGAATATGCGACACGAAGTTGAGAAGTATTGGGATGAGAGTGTGGATGAGAATGTGAAGATGAACAAAATCTTCTACATAGCTCTTTTATTTGATCCAAGACACAAGATGCAGATGTTGGATCATTGCTTAACAGTGATGTATGGAGCTTTGAGAGGTCAACCATTGAAAACAATGGTAAATAACGAATTGGTGAAGATGTTTGACAAGTATAGAGATTCACTTTTGGAGCGTGAAGCTGAACAAGCACAAAGAGGAATCCAAATGACAATGGTAACAATGCGGAGGATGAAGAAGATCAGATTGAGTTCGAAAAAGGTATGTGGTTTTTCTCTATTACGTATTACTTCATATTTTAAGTTGATTATTTAACTATGAATTTTTTTTACTTCAGAAATTGCTGCTCTTAAGATTAATGATTCATCACCACCTCAACCTCGAGATGCATCCATCTCTTCTGCTTTTACCATCATTCGTCCCATTGTTAATCAGTTTGTCAAACAAACTACAACTACTAACACCTCAAAACTTCCAATGCCAACTATCCGTGATGATGAGAATGAGATGTCGGTCAAATGCATGGTTAACCGAAATCGGTCGATTAACCTACTCTAAAAATTTGGTTGGTCAACGGTTATATGTCTAATGAGATCGGTTAATAATTGTTTAACCAATTAAAATCAATTAATGGCCGATTTGACCGACTACCACCCCTAGTGGATATGCCTGCGAACCAATTGTTGGAGACATGATCAACAAGTTCTTACTTCAAAAGAGAGATTAAAGCAACAATACATGAAAGGGACATCATTGTAAATATGGGGTGTCGGTCATTCAACATGTCGTTCAAATGAGAGAGAAAGAGTGCAAAATCTTCACCGAATGTCAAGAATGGAAGTTACGCATTTTATATATCATTGGTGTATATATCTCTTATGGAGGTCCTACGGTTGTGTTATGAAATAGTACAATATGGGATACAATTACTTGTTGGTCCTTGATCCATTGAATGGAAAAGACTATGAGAGTCATGTTATGAACAAATTGTTGGAAACATGATCAAAACGAAATGAAAACCTTATGGTCAAGCTTGTTGATCTTACACGATGATTGGACTATGCGGCGAACACTATGGCGACAATGATTGCTAATGACCCACACCATATCCCTGGAGATGGAGTTGAAGACTTTCTTGTGCGGTACAAAGGTAAGGAGTTCTATTTGGATGATATGGAATGAAGATGAGAGAGAGCAGCTTCATAACCCCTTATGGATATGTAATGAATCCTGTATGGATTTTATACACTCATTTATGTTTGTTAACTAGTATGTATGTACTACAACACCCGTATGGATTCCTTATGGACGCTTTATCTCTATTAGTTATTATGTATGTAATATAGAATCCTTATGGATTTATAAGGTTATACTTATGTTTTATACTCTTTTTATTTTGTATGGCTGTGTGCCAGAACCATTTTAGATGTCTTATAAAAACTTGACGTACATATATAAACACTAAACAAACCACAATATTATCTTCGCTCACAGAAACACAAACATAAAAACCAAATATTATCTTCAAACTTAGATACACAAACATAGAAAACAAACCACATGCTATCGTCAACCCTAGAAACACAAGCATTAAAAACAACTCGCATAACCACATATTTTCTTACAACTTAGAATCACAAACACAACAATGGTTTACCTACTTGTTGGCCTTCTTTCCTTTCTATATAGTATGTTCAAAGGATGTTGCAGCTGCCAAAATCTCTCTTTGTAACTCATTATCTTCAGATAGGATGAGACCTGACATATAATTTAGCCTATTCGTACTCATTGCCTCATAGTCTTCGAATTGCTTATTATGCTCTATGATAAACCGACCAACGTAGAGTTCCATGAAGTCACGTCTGTTATTATCTTTTTGTCCAAGCACAAACAGAACCTTTCATTGAAAATCATTAATGTTGATTCCTATTCAAGGGAGGAAGGTTAGCCTCACATATTATATAAGTTGGGTTTCAGTTGTCTTGTACTACAATTGCTTCATGAAATCTATTCGACAATTTATATTGTTCAATATTGCCTTCTCTTTCTTCTTGAAGCCCAACATAAACACATAGAATTATTTGAAATCATCCCCGTCGTAAATAGGAAAGAATACATGTACGATATGCATTCATATCCCGTAAGATATTAGTAACACTACTTGAACACAACCAATTTAACAATCAAGTAGACAATTCAAATATGATTTTGATGGCGTCGATGCAACACATTGCTTATATGACACTTTTACTTGATCCAAACTTATGGTCAAAGCTTTGACCACGAGGGAGGTCACTGATGATGACAATACACCGCCAACTTCAATATCTTCTCTCACCTCATTCTGAGCTCAAAATATAAAGAAAAAATACACATAAAAACATGTAAGGGTACACCACAATACAACAAACAAAAAAGAAAGGCTACTTACATTAACAACGATTGGCAAGCACAAACGTGTAATATGTTTCTACTTCTTGTTTAACAAGTGGGCACATGAGTCAATGATGCTATTGGAGAAGCATTGGCCTGGAGCCATAGTCGCAAGTTGGAAATTGTACATGTTAACAATTTCTGGGAATTTGTAGACTATGACACCATTGCAGGCACCAATAGTATGCATCCATAAAAGTTCCATCGAGCAACCATCATAGTTAACTAGTATGACATCCTTAAGAGTTTCATCAAATGAACATATCACACATATATAACATTTGAAGTGGGATATGTACTCTTTCGAGTATGGCACCTAGAGGGCATAAGTGACCAGTTTTTTCTCTGGATCTTAAGGATATCCTCTATCATGTCAGTAGCATGTACAATGTAACACCCTACCCTAGAAGACTCGGGTAAACCACTGGCTTAACCCATGCATTACTAATTCAGGTGTTACTGACTCGAACTAGGCACACATTCATACACATTATATCACATAAACCGATGAATGAATCAATGGAAAATAATAGAAAATCCAAACCGACACATCCAAACCAGTACATCCAATAACCAATAATAAATGTAGAAACAAAGAGAACATCCAATGGTCGATAAACTAAAAGAAATCCCAGAAATCCTGATCAAAACTTGAAGTCAAAAGGTGGGTCTGAACTTCCTGGATGTACCTAACATTGACCAACTCATTGGCATGCTGATCATCAACTCTCTTTATAGCTCTCCCATGTGGCATGGTAACCTGCTCACCATACCCCATAACGAAACCAGCAAAGAAACAATAGAAAGAGGGGTCAGTGACATGAATTGAGTGTAATCGTAAAACCAATAATCCAATAAGCTTAATGAAACAAGTAAACCAGTAAGCCGATAAGAGATCAGAACATAAAGTCAGTAAGTTGGTAGCCCAAGAAATATGTACGTGGAAAGTGAGATTGCTAGGAGAAGGCAAGAAATGGGACATAGGAAGGCAAATTTAGTTGCAATGTCTGTCCTAGCAGTGGACAAGAAGATGACTCAGATTCAGATAATGACATATATGTGCAGGGTAGGAGTGATGACGATGTTGAGGATGACAAAAATGACGAGGAGGAGATGATGAGATATAGGACAAAGATGTTGAGAATGATGGACAAAGAGGACAAAGATGATGAGGAGAATGAGGATGACAAGGTTCTTACCGTGGAGGGGGAGGAGCCAAATAATTCTTATCAAGAAGTACCCATTGTCATGCGGAAATTATTGAGCTTGAAGACACATAATTAGGTTTGAATAAACCATTGCTTCATACGGTGTCAAAGGATATGGTCGAGGTATTGGCTAGCCACAGTTAGAAGAAAAGTGCTTCATCATCACGCACACTGGTGGCATTCTACATGCGTAAGTCGGTAAGGATATACATGAGGGCCTTGTATGTAACATCCCGTTATCAATTAGCCATTTGTATTCATGATTGATTCGGAATTGTGGTTGAACTGTTGAATTGCAACAACTACTGCAGAATTCACTACAAGATGAACACAATGGGCGTTGTGCTATGTCCAACAGTCATTATTCCGGATAGGACAATGCATGTTGTCTCAAGAAAATAACGGGTCTTATGAGTGTTGTAACGAGCGTTGTACCTATTCAGTATAAAAAGAGTTTATCGGCAGTGACAAAGTTGAGTTTTTATAATTCTAATTTTCTCAAATTGCAATTGACGAACAACAAGGGTTCAAGGGGGGATTCATAGGTAGGATCATCATATCTTCAAGGGAGTGTACGGGAAGGTTAAGTGATTGATCTAGAGCGATCATCTAAGCTCGGATTTAGGTAAATCCTCTCCATTTCAGTAGATTCAACTTTGTCAGTTAGGGTTCTTGATTTGTGGTTTTGTGTGTTCTTCGCTAATCAGGTCAATTCTTATGAATGTGGTTGTTGGGAAACTCGTGTAGGAGGTTGTACTGCAGTTTGCTCAAGCTTGGAAGCTATCTCGGACATTCAGACTATGAATCTTAGCAAGGAAACTGTGAGGGGTTTTCACTGAAATTACATTCTTAAACTGCTATGATTCATACCTAGCTTTAAAGCTAACTGTAGATTTATGGATTAAGTGTATCCGTAGAGATTACGTGCATGATAGACTAATCATACAAGTTGGATTAGGTGTAAGCGTGGGTGATCCATTAATGAATTGCGCAATCCCCTAGGAAATGTACTATTTAATGTGTTCTTAAAGACCATCTACTAAGCCCTAGGATCATATACATTCTAATGACCACAAGGGCCTAGTAGATGGTCTTTAAGAACACATTAAATAGTACATTTCCTAGGGGATTGCGCAATTCATTAATGGATCACCCATACTTACACCTAATCCAACTTGTATGATCAGTCTATCATGCACGTAATCTCTACGGATACACTTAATCCATAAATCTACAGTTAGCTTTAAAGCTAGGTATTAATCATAGCAGTTTAAGAATGTAATTTCAGTGAAAACCCCTCACAGTTTCCTTGCTAAGATTCATAGTCTGAATGTCCGAGATAGCTTCCAAGCTTGAGCAAACTGTAGTACAACCTCCTACACGAGTTTCCCAACAACCACATTCATAAGAATTGACCCGATTAGCGAAGAACACACAAAACCACAAATCAAGAACCCTAACTGACAAAGTTGAATCTACTGAAATGGAGAGGATTTACCTAAATCCGAGCTTAGACGATCGCTCTAGATCAATCCCTTAACCTTCCCGTACACTCCCTTGAAGATATGATGATCCTACCTCTGAATCCCCCCTTGAACCCTTGTTCTTCGTCAATTGCGATTTGAGAAAATTAGAATTATAAAAACTCAACTTTGTCACTGTCGATAAACCCTTTATATACTAAATAGGTACAACGCTCGTTACAACACTCATAAGACCCGTTGTTTTCTTGAGACAACAGACATTGTCCTATCCGGAATAATGACTGTTGGACATAGCACAACGCCCATTGTGTTCATCATGTAGTGAATTCTGCAGTAGTTGTTACAATTCAACAGTTCAACCACAATTTCGAACCAATCATGAATACAAATGGCTAATTGATAACGGGATGTTACATACAAGGCCCTCATGTATATCCTTACCGACTTACGCATGTAGAATGCCACTAGTGTGCGTGATGATGAAGCACTTTTCTTCTAACTGTGGCTAGCCAATACCTCGACCATATCCTTTGACACCATATGAAGTAATGGTTTATCCAAACCTAATTATGTGTCTTCAAGCTCAATAATTTCCGCATTACAATGGGTACTTCTTCATAAGAATTATTTGGCTCCTCCCCCTCCATAGTAAGAACCTTGCCATCCTCATTCTCCTCATCATCTTTGTCCTCTTTGTCCATCATTCTCAACATCTTTGTCCTATATCTCATCATCTCCTCCTCGTCATTTTTGTCATCCTCAACATTGTCATCACTCCTACCCTGCACATATATGTCATCATCTGAATCTGAGTCCTCTTCTTGTCCACTGCTAGGAGAGACATTGCAACTAATTTTGCATTCCTATGTCCCATTTCTTGCCTTCTCCTAGCAATCTCACTTTCTACGTACGCATTTCTTGCTCGCCAACAATTGGGTTTTAATTTGGTGACTTTTTTAGATAATTTTGTCTTCACAAAATTGCCTGAAGTCCTTTTCAGGAGCGATTCATCCTTCCCGAACAAAGCATACAACTATCTAGTGTACTGCGCTCTCCAAGTGTGTGTCTTCCTCCCTTCTTACTTACCACGACAATTTTGAAATAAGTCTTATGAGAAGAAAAACACATTCGGCTTGGAATATTACTAATATCTCCTTTTTGTCGCACATCTCTGATAGAACCACATCCCTAAGTGCTTTGAGCTCATATTAAAAAACACATATCTTAAATATATAAACATAACATATCACACGATCATGGTAACTCCATAATAGTTCCATAAATTCATGTTCACGTACTAATTGCATAGCAGGGCCATATCAGATAAATATATCATGCATAATAGTAAAACCATTACTAACATTAGTAAAATGATAATATATGAAACACAAGCATTATACTTCTTGTATGAGACCCATATAACATACAAGTCATAGCCAATGACTAGTACTAGTCACTACCATACTAGTTGAATTGAAACAACCAATGGGATGTAGGTTCTATATAAAGGAAACATGAGAGGATAGTAACCACTTTCCAGGTGTCATTCGTTGGAGAATCTTTGTGTTGCACACTGTCACCAATATCCGTTTCCATGTGTTTGGGCTTAGAAAAATAAACATCTTATCTGATCACTAGTACTCAACTGTACGCAACCCATATCAACATCAGTGTTGTCCCTTATTTTGAAGGTCCATCCGACTTTCCTCATTGAATAAACACTAAAGCTTTCTTCATCCTCCACATCATCCCAAAAACTGCATGTGGGTCACATGTCTGGTCATATTCTCTCTAGAAGATTCAACATGTCCAGGAAGTGCGTCAGCAGACATAGATAGACAGACATAACAATTAGCATTACAAAAGATAACTCACAAAAAGTCCATCTAATACATATAAAAGTAGTGTACAAGTTAGGATTCATACCGCCAAGAAGTTTATATCTCCACATGGAAACATCGTGAACACCTTTGAATGAAACAAATCCATTCCTTTCATCAACACCTTAACAACATGGCTGACCTAGTTGTACTGAACAATCTTTGTAACATCATCATCATTCAGGAATTGAGCATTATCTAGACACCTTCCACAATGGCTGACCTAGTTGTACTGAACAATCTTTGTAACATCATCATCATTCAGGAATTGAGCATTATCTAGACACCTTCCACAAATTGTCGAAAAGGAAAAGACTTCCCAGTGCATGCAAAATATATAGCTTACAGAAAATATTTGCATCCCCGGTCTTCAAGAGTAATTACTTCAATGGGGCGAGTACAATGTTGTTTAACCTTTTTTATCGTCACTCCAATCCGTCTTTTGAAGTGGGTCCTTTGCTTGGTAGTGCAAGTCTTTGGATCAATCAGTAAGCCAAGTGACATGAGACCATAAAAATATGTGACATCCAAGGGTACGACCATTAGTATCTCGCCATTAGGGAAGTAGAAGGCTTTTAGCTCTAACGAGTAGCACTTAATAAGAAATTTAGAAAGCCCTTCGTTCACACTCGTAATTTTTATGTCCAGTAGACCCTGGAATTGAAAACCACACATTCCTTGTTGAATCTTCTACAACTAGATTTTCTTGTTAATTTCCTTGTTAAGATATCATCTCTATCTCTATGTCTATCTGCAAAAGTGCTAATTTCATCTTTGATGCAATCAATAAGTTGATCTGCATCCCTATCTTGCTTCATAAAAACCCGTCTGCACCTCTCAGCCCAAATATAACTGATCATACTCCTCCAAAGGAGTCTTTTTGCTTTCTGAATAATCTTGTCCCCATTCCAAGTCGCTGTATAATCAAGAGCCTGATCCCATGACAACCTGCACATTCTTGGCAGCACCTTGCTCACAATCTGCCTAGTGTAGGGGCATTCTACAAACAGATGCCCTCTATTCTCCTCAGCAGCTCCACACAGCACACAACTACTGTCAATAGCGTTATCCCATACTTTAATTTTGTCCTTGGTAGTAATCCTATCCTTAACAATGAGCCAAGCAATGAAGGATCCTCGAGGAATACTGAACCCAATCCATATTGCATCATACCAGCTCACAACAGGATTGGTAGGCCTTATAGTTTGCCAAACTATGCCTACTTTAAACTTTGCCATATACATACCATCCCACATAATGTCACCATCTGCATCCAGCTCCACATACTACCTGATTCTCGATCTAATTTTCAGCAACTTAATCCAATGCCAAGAGCCTACTGTTGGCTTTATCTCCCAAAAATCTCTCCCCTTGAGCTTGTATTTATCAATCCAGGGCACCCAAAGTGAACCTTCTTTTAACAATAAACTCCAAATATGTCTGATTACATTTGCACAGTTCTAGCTTTTCATGTCTCTAAGGCCAACTCCTCCTTCCTGCTTAGGGAGAGCTATAAACTTCCATGCTACTTTGACTTTACCAGCTCCTTCAATTTTTCCCCAGAGAAAAGCATTACAGATCCTTTCAACCTCCTTAATAATCCTAGAGGGCAGCACAAAGTGAGACATCCAATATTGTAACTTACCTCCAATGACAAAATCAATCAGCTGGCATTTTCCAGCATAAAAAAGCTTCCTAACTCGTCAATCAGTTACTCTAGCAGCTATTTTATCCAACAGGTTCTTACAATCACTCTTTCTCAACTTACCAGAGGTGAGGGGAACCCCAAGGTATCTAAAGGGCAAGCTCCCTTTTATGAAACTAGAAGAAGTCACCAACACATCAACCTCCTCACTAGTCACCCCACCTGTATATATATTACTTTTCTCAGGATTAAAATGCAGCCCTGAACATCTGTGGAATTTCGTCAGCACCTCTTGCACCTCATTAATTGCTTCCACGTTGGCTTTTGTGAACACCAACAGGTCATCTGCAAAGCTTAAATGAGTAAGCTGGATCCCTTTACATTGGGGATGAAACTGAATTTTTTTCTCAACAGTAGCATGATAAAAGAGACAACTCAAAATCACCATAGATATAACAAAGAGGTAGGGGGAAATTAGATCCCCCTGCCTTAACCCTCTTTGAGCTGGGAAATATCCTTTGGATGTCCCATTGACATTAACAGATAACATAGTTGAACAAAAGAAGGCAACAATCCAATCAGTGTAAGTCTTGGGGAAGTTCATGGCATCCAAAGTAGCAACAAACTCCTACTCCACTGAATCGAAAGCTTTCATTAAATCAATCTTCATAGCACACCTTGGGGATATACCAGATTTGTTATTAGTCACGGTTTTTAACCGTGACTAATAGGCCAAAAAAATATTACTAATCTGCAGTTTTCTTGTAGTGAATCTACCCAAGAAAAGAGACATTCTTGTTCATGCCATCCATGAAAAATATCTTCAAAGTCTGATGGAAAATCCATAACAAATAGGCAGGCAAGAAAAAGGTGATTATTATCTTCACTATCATCACCAGAAACACCATAAGCAGCAAACATTTTTATACGTCTTCTATGAAGCACCACCCAATTAAGGGCTACATCTCTTGCCAGCTGCCATAATATGTTAGTGAATTTAGGCGGGGACAACAAGGTCCCGAAGGGGTCTTCACAAATCCTGGACTCACGCTTCTACATGTTGGGCAATATATCCCATATACACCTGATACCTCGACTTCACCAAGTATGTCTCAAGCTTCTTGTAGTGCTAGACTCGAACATCATTCAACCCACAAGTGACCCCTCTCACAACCTCCAAAGATAACCTCTCCTTAACAAATCTTGAGAAGACCTTATGCTACATCACAGGTAACTCAAACCATTGTTTAAAACTGTCTATAAGAAATTCCCATTTGGAAAGTATCTATCTTTGAAGATTCTTGTAATGAGGGCATCTAGTTGGGTAAGAAATTTTCAACCCTACTTTTCAAGCATAACCAAATTGAAACCACACACGTCGTAGCAAAGTTGGCACGACCTCATAGTCTTTTAAATTTTGGCAATTTTATTTTGAAATTCAATGATGTTCGGGTGAAAAAAATAATGGGAAAATGGTACTTTGCCCCCCTCTACTTTGTTAAGTTAACAAACAGCCTCCTATACTATGAAATGATCAGTTTACCCCCTCCTACTATGCCAACCTAACAAACAGCCCCTTCCAACCAAAACTCCATCCAAAATTCCGTTAAGTGATGACTCACCAATATGATTCATCCATGACAATACATTATCACATCATTAATGACAGTACATTTTCAGTACAAAAGACAATAAAAATATTATTTTAAATTTATAAATTAAAAAGTATATATTTAATTTTTTATGGATTTGTATTTTTTAATTAACTTTAATAAATATTTTGTATTTAAAATTTTCAAAGTTATTTTTAGAAAAAATTGTATATTTATTGTAGAAAAAATGTTATTTCATTTTTAGGTGAACACTCCGGTGCACCCACTAAAAGTGGGTGCACCGGGTACACCCATTAACGTTTTGATAGATACACATGTTTTTAATATATATTTTTTTCGAGTATAAGAATCTACATGTTGTTAAAGGATATATAGGACGATTTGAACAAAAAACTAATTTGGTAGAGATAATAATCTATCATATTGAGAAAAAATGCAGCTGTAGAAAGAAACCTGAAGAAAATTAGGTATAATCTTATACTATGATGACTAAAAATTGTAATTAAGCTCAATTTAGACTTATTAAGATTAAATCTATTGATATAAATGATTAGTTCAATGAAAATATCACTCTACATAGCACAAACGTTAGTGGGTGTACCCGGTGCACTCACTTTTAGTGGGAGCACCGAAGCGTTTACCTTCATTTTTAATATTAAAATCCATAAACGAAATATTTTAAAATATATATATTTAAATTTTTTATTTATAAATTAAATTTAATTCTTTTTATAATTTTTATTTTTCTCTTTTTAGTTTAGTTGAGATGGGTGAAAGTCGTTGATGTGACAATGTACAGTCATTAATTTTAGATGAGTCATATTGGTCAGTCATCACTTAACGGAATTTTGGATGAAAATTTGGATGGAAGGGGTTGTTTGTTAGGTTGGCATAGTAGGAGGGGGTAAATTGATCATTTCATAGTATAGGGGCTGTTTGTTAACTTGACAAAGTAGAGGGGGCAAAACACCATTTTCCCAAAAATAATCAAATTGAATGTTTGGTCAAATAAAATAACATAGTGGTGCTCCTAAATAATAAACAAGATTTGGGGGATGATTTGTGCAATTTATTCAATTAATAGACCTATGTTCATCATCCTGTTGTCGGAGAACATATAGCCGATTGCTGAACCGGTGGCGAGAATACTGGGAACCCGTCACCCACCTCACCGACTGATACCTCGGTGAGTCTTCGGAACTCGATCGCTAGCTCTCTCTTTCAAGCTCCGTACTTCCACACCACAATGACGAGTGCTATGGGACCTCCACCTCCGAGGAACCCTAATCCTGCCAAAGATGCTCCCTCCGGCGACGAACTGCCACATGAAACCGTCAGTGGTGACGAAGATCCAAATCCTCCACTTGAATCGCGAAGTGCCATGGGTCCTCCTGCGCCCCGCGAGAGCAATGAACCTACTGAGCAGAAATCTCAATCCGAAGTCATCGTGAGCTCTGATGCAGCAGAGTCAGCTGAGCAAGCCCACAAGCGATCGGTTGCAGTGCCCTATACCATTCCCGAGTGGAGCGGCCCTCCTTGCCATAAGTTCAACTTGGAGATTCTCAAAGATGGCTCCATTATTGACCAATTCGACGTGTGAGTTCCGCAGTTGAACTGATTTCTGGTTCTTATGCCCTATAGCAATCGAATTCTCGCAATAGTTTAGGTCGATGGATTTGACTTGACGAGTCACAATAGAGAAAGGTGTTTGCTTTTTCATTTTGAATTTGGGAGACTATACAGTGGTCGTTTCTTGCTCGTAAATGTTATTTTCCTGAACTTATACAGCTTTGAGAAGGGAGCTTACATGTTTGGGCGCGTGGATCTCTGTGACTTTGTTCTTGAGCACCCAACTGTCTCCCGCTTTCATGCAGGTATTGGCTTCCTTCTTTCCATTTTCCATGGGATGTATGAGAGTTATCGGCGAAGCTAGCAATTTGTAAACTTTTATTAGCTTCCGTGATTGGCAAATTTAGTGTTTACACGTGCTATTATAATTGGCACAGTTCCTTTCTGCGAATATTTTGTCAGTAAAGTTCTCAGACGAGATTGCTTAAGCTTATGCCCTACTTCATTCTATTTGGAAGTAACTTTTTGCTGTGAAGTTCGGAAATTTTAATGTAAAATACCAATTCATGCTTGTATAGAGTGAGATGAAGATGATGTCAGGTAAACCGTAAATCCATGGTTGATTCTCTTGAAGGGAAGGTACCATAATGTACTGGAAATGCGAGTTGATATGACCACTTGAGGATATACATTTGTTTCTGTTGCATTTGGATTCAGAAGAGTTCTCAGAATATAGTGCAAGCTAATGGCCACTCCCGTGCTTCCCTGTCCAATTTATTTTTATAATCTGTGTAAAATCAGTCTGTCCCATCGTTTTGTATGCTAATAGCTTAGTGCTCTATATGCTCCTGATTTGACACTTTACTGAGTTCACTGAAAACTGTTTCCTATTACTGATGCAACTCCTGGTCGTCTTCATTAAAATTTGAGGGTGGAATCGATAACAACTTGAGAAATTCTTGGGATTTTACTTATGAATTGCTAGGTATCTGCTGAATTGGAAACTTGGTAGATGATTTGATACTACTCTTCTTGTATAATAAATCATTTTTCATTTTCAGTTTTGCAGTTTAAAAGAAGTGGAGATGCATACCTCTATGATGTAGGCAGCACTCATGGTACATTTATTAACAAGAGTCAGGTAGGTAACCTTCAGTTGAGTTTTGGATGTCTTAACACTGCCACAATTTATTTTTTTGTTATTTGTATCACAATTTGTACCCTTTTCTCTGGATTATTGGTTAATGAGTAAATACTATGTAACTTTGGTGATGATGGAGTTAAAAGAACTAATAGGCATAAGATTTTGTATTAAATTACTGAAAAATGCTTTTCATTGTCCTTTATCAATACAAAGAGTTAAATAAACAAGAAAATCCATGTTTCAAGAGTCCTTCATGCTTAGAAGTGAAACCTGAATTGGTTGACCACATATTGATTTCTTGAATACTGAGGCACTTGGTCTTACAGTTCATTTGAATATCTGAAATCCCCCATTGGAGGTTTTGGTACTTTTCCATTTGACAATAGGTTTATCAAGATCATATGGCTAACTTCTCTTTTTGGCTTTTCCCTTTTTTGCATCTTTGGTTTAAGCAGGTGGAGAAAAGAGTTTACGTTGCTTTACACGTGGGTGATGTCATTCGCTTTGGCCAGTGAGTACATCGTTTATCATGGTTGAGCATTATTTAGTTTGTATTCACCTTTTCTAACCTAGACATGAATTCTTAAGTGAATTTTCCGTTGCATTTAATTAAATTTAAGTGATATGTTTACATTTTGAAGGTCAAGTTTAATAGTTAGAATATTCAAGTTTTGAAGGTCAAGTTTAATAGTTAGAATATTCAAGCTGGCATTCTGTTGGTTTCATAACTGTTCAGCAGAAGAAATATTATCTTTGTTTTAGCATTCAGAAAATACAGTTAATTGGTTTGGCCACATAAGCTGACATCTCTATTTTGTCAACATTTTGTTTGTCCACATTGGTGCTTAACTAGTGGTGGATGTTTGCCCTGGACAGTTGTGGTTGGGTTGAAATTTTATGTTTGGTTCAGTTGCCTTTATAAAAGAAGGCAGTATCTGGCCTATGCTTATGCTGCTGATTAATTATATCCTCTTCTGCATACATATTTCCGTATATATAAATTTTCTGTTCTTTCAGGTCATCTCGATTGTACATTTTTCAAGGACCTCAAGACCTGATGCCACCGGTGAGATTTGTCACAGAAATGTCAAATTCGTATACATTTTTATTGGACCTTGATCTTGACAACTCTCCATTTCTGATTTGTTTTGATAGAGGACCGTCTAAAACGTTCTTTTAGACATTTTTCGGGATGAATTCCTTGTGTCAGACATCTGAACAAAAAAATTAAACCAAGTTCCATAAGCTTCTAAGTGCTTATGTTAATTTTTTACATGTTGAATGCTAATTTAAGTATTATGATTCTTGAAACAAAAAATTAAATTCTCAAGTCGCCTTATATCATGCGATTTCGGCTACCATATGCTGTTGTGGTGGGAGTCATTTTCAGTTTTTCATCTTATTGCAAGAGTATTGAACTACATCACATAGGATATATGATTGCCTAACATCAAGTTATTTAACCTTCAAACAATTGCTTTAACATTTGTAGGAAGCAAACCGCAAAGTCCTTAGAAATGTGAGGGTCCAGCAAGAAATGCTAGATCGAGAAGCTTCACTTCACCGAGCGAGAATGGAATCTTCTCTTGTTGATGGTATCTCCTGGGGCATGGATGAAGATGCTATTGAAGAAGCTGAGGTCAGTGTAACTTTAGTTGAACTTGTCCAAACTTGAGTAGGGTACTCCCATTTAACAACCTCTGGTGCACTATTAGCCATATAAGATCAAATTTTGGTAATCACCTGCTTTGCAGCAACGCTGAGCTTGTGTGTAATAAATTCCACTCATTTTCAGGTCTTGTTCTATGTGTACTGTATGGTTATTTAGTTTTGAAACACAGTAACATACAAGAAAAAATGTCTTGTTGTTGGATATCATATCACGCATATAACTGTGTTTTTTTTTTTCCATTCCAGGATGATACTGATGAAATAACTTGGCAAACTTACAAAGGGCAGCTCACTGAGAAGCAAGAGAAGACACGTGATAAAATTGTAAAACGAAATGAAAAGGTATGACTTTATCCTTATTTTCTAAACACAAGGCTTAGACATGCTGGTATACTTTGGTTATGCATAGCTTTTGATATAGTATTTCCAGTGACTTCGTCTGATTTTCAAGCATTTTCTACATCTTAAATCTTGGCGGCAGATTGGACATATGAGGAAAGAGATAGATGCTATTCGTGCCAAAGACATTTCTCAAGGTGGGTTAACTCAAGGGCAGCAAACACAGATTGCTCGCAATGATTTAAGAATAACTCAGGTTAAGAATTACTCTCTGTTACTGTTCTGCCACATGTTTTCTTAAGAAGCTTACTAAGCTTGCATGTGTTTCTTATTCGTAACAGCTAATGGAGGAGCTGGAAAGCTTAGAGGAGACTTTAAATGAAAGTATCCGTGAAAGCCTTGGCGCACGTTCAGGAAGGATTTACGGGGGTAAAAAAGGAGCAACAGAAGAGGAACAATATTCAAGGTGTGCCATGACATTGAAATAGACCTTTATTTTTATGATGGAATTTGAACCCTTTCGTAGCTTATCTTGTTTGTGGGTTTCCAAATGGACAATATTTATTTTTTGAGGGCAATGTCATGCATATTCTCATGGATACTATGGTGCACCTTTATGTTGCTTTTGTATAAATTTTTGGAAGCATATTTACAACAAATATTTGTAATGTTTCATCCAGTGATGAAGATGATTTTTATGACCGGACGAAGAAGCGTCCAACAAAAAAGGCTGGAGAAACTCAATCAGTCGAGACTGCGGATAGCTTGCTTGATAAAAGAGATGCCCTCATGAATGAAATGCAAGAGAAAAAAGACTTGTTTCTGGTTGAGAATATTAAAATCACATCTGAAACTGATGCTGAAACTGAAGCTGCAGATGAACTTGATGCTTACATGTCTGGACTATCAACTCAGCTAGGTAAGAGATGTGCTTATAATTTTGCATGAGTTTCATCCTATAATTTTCTGATTCGCAGCTTAGTGTTGGCTCCATTTCGTGTTGAATTTTCTCGTGACTTTATTTGATGTTCTTTTTCAGTTGTTGACAAGACTAAAAAACTTGAGAAGGAGCTAGCTGCCCTTCAATCTGAACTAGATAGAATCGTTTACCTATTGAAGATTGCTGACCCCTCGGGTGAGTTTGCTAAGAAAAGGGAACTGAAGACACAGGGGAAAATACCTGATAAAACAGAAGTATCTCCTGCTCCAACTGGAAATCAGCTTCCTGAGGAGCTGAAAAAACTTAACAAGTCAGATAAGGCAATCGATCGACCAGCTCGTAAAGCTGAAGTCAGTAATGCTGCTCTTGTGCAATCGAACACCAGAGAAGAAGCTGAAAAGATTGTTGGTGATCCTCCTGTGGTGAAAGCGACTCCTTATGTTGTTGCGAAACCCCAATGGCTTGGTGCTGTCAATGACAAGGAAGTGAAGGAGACCGTACAAGAAGTTGTTTTGCCCAAGGTGGATGAGTCCGACCAGTTTGTGGATTACAAGGACAGGCAGAAAATCTTGCAGAATGCCGATGATCCTGACTCTAAGTTGAACATAGGAATTGAAGGTGCTGCTCCTGGCCTTATCATAAGGAAGCGTAAAGAAATTGAGGGTCGAGGAAATGGTGATAGAGAGGGTAGTGAACAGTTGGCATCAGCGGAGTTCAAGGCAGAGGATGCAGTTGCTTTGTTACTGAAACACGAAAAGGGATATCATTTGGAAGAAGAGGAGTCAAACCATGAAAGCCAAGGTAGCAAGGATACCAAAAAGCCGAAAAGAGTGCTTGGTCCCCAAAAACCATCCTTTCTTCAAGGGGAATCTGAAAAGGACTTGTGGATGCCGCCTAAAGGTGAGTGTCATTGCTTTTTGAAATGCGAGGCGAATGTTCTTTAAGCTGTAAAATTATTTTGTTTCTGAAACATCGTACTTATCTTCTTATCCAGGTCAATCTGGTGACGGACGAACATCATTGAATGACAGATACGGCTACTAAGGAGAAGTGCTGCTGTTACTGATCCTGTATAGATTTCTAATGTATCACTTTGCAGCTATGCAGATTTCCCAACTTTGAATCTTATGATGAGCCCCAGATATTGAAGTACACTATGCCTGTTTAACGATAGAAAGTTGTAGAACACCAGATTCAAAGTTTGGTATGAAGGAAACCAAAGTCCTCGTAGCTTCTTATCCTTGGTCAAGCTGAGGGAATTGACATCACGGTGGTCAACTGAAGCTTTGTTGTGGTTAGCTGAGATAGCATCTATGAGATGTCACATTGCAAGAGTGCTCATCTGATTACAAAGTGCAACATGAGAAGAGATTTTAGTTTAAAATGTTTTATACATGTGCAAGAATTGGGCGATTCATTCAAATCTGTTTCTTTTATGTACTGGAAAATGTCATCTGGTGTTAATCAAGCTACAAAATGAAGTTATTTACATTTGGCAAGCACCACCTATAAACTGATTCATCACTCAATAATGTGAAAGGAACTCGTTAGCATGTTATGAACTCTCTTCTTATACTTCCCCTCTCCTCCCAAATCCAGCTCAACTCGATGGATTACGGAACCAGATATCTGTCGTCTTTGATATACATTGGCGGCATGCAGCAGAGGCAGGATTTGCTCATAGATAAACTGATGATGGCCTCGACTTGCCCCCTCCTGACCACCATTGCCTTTTGTGGAAGAAAGTCCAATTTGATAGGCATGCATGTAATGAGTAGTAGTTGGACTAGTTGAAAAAGTAGGTTGACTGCAAAACCTCTCTCAATTCAAAATCTCCTCTTTCGGGCAAAGGGGGAAACGATAATGTAGGGAACGACTCCTCAAAGCTCTCCAACAGCTGCACACAAATTTGGATAAGTTTTGCAGATGACACAAGTTCCATCAAAGCAGACTGCAGATATGAACAATAGCATTTTCTGTCTTTCTCCGCAATTTTAGCTGCGGATTTCCATCTCCTGATGAAAGTTTGGCTAATGAAAACTTACATTCTCTAGTATTGGGGCTTCATAGAGTTCAACAAACTTCTCTCTAAGTATCATGTTCAGTTGATCCACATCACATGCGTGCGTCCAGAACGAATCATGGACACCTGTAATCATTATATCCCACTTAACACATTACGACAGAGACTCAAGTAACACATTAGGATATGTCTTAAACCTACTTTACCTGCAAAGTTTACGCCTGCCTTTCGGCAGGCAAGAGCAGTCATCATCATATGTGAACCATCCAAGGAGTGTACAAAATTTGGTGGGAATGCTGTTTTTTGCCTCTTCGCCATGATCTGTAACAACAGAACGGAAATAAGAGTTTCAAAACTAAGACTCCAGGAAGTTCAGCAGCGTTCACTTGCATCGTTTCACATACATTTTCTTTACCATATCCAGCATAGAACTTGAATACTTGATCGACATACTATCTGGTCATTTCTTAGAATGAAAGATGATGAACGGGCATATATTTGTTACATTGATTGAATTTCAGTTTATATACTTGGTAATTGGCATGATGTCAAGTTACAACATCCTAACGATCTGCCGCATTTGTTGATGAAATGCTTATTATCAAAGAGGGAGAGATGCAGAGTAGAGAAAATACGAGGCATAACACACAGATATGCACCTTTTCAGTTTCCCGTTGTAGTGTTAAGACCTGGAGGGATGTTTTGATCTGCAACAGGTATACAAAAAAGATGATCAATGTAACATGTTCATGGTTCACATAAACGTTAAATCTGACGAGACACAACTGCTCAAGAATTTGCAAATTGCATGAAACTCACAAGATGCCGCCCTAATTTCCTGTAAGGTTGCACCACAGGAAGTCCAAGTGGGGTTGTCCACTTTACTGCTTCGTTTTCTGATGCAATAATCTGGCCAAAACAATATATCAAGGTCAATTAAAATGTAAGATGAAATAGAAAATGAATTAAATGGATGGAAAACTGTGAAGCGGAAGTCTTCACAGGATGAAACAAATAACCTTCGCGCATTCACCCAGCCAGGTCATTATACTTCGAGCAGCTTCAAACATTTCCTCTAGTCCAGCTAATGTCACCTACACACGAAAAACTAAACAACTCGAGAGATGCACTTCTTTTTCAAGAACATGGCAAGTCATGTTATCTTATCTTCCTTACTTTAGCTGCATAACAAGAAGCGCCAAAAGCCTGTGACTCATCTATTACGGCGCCTCGCTCTTTCAACCTTTTTAAGATTTGATCTCTGGCACCAATGTAAGTAACACCATATACAGATGTCATCACTGTCTGCTTCACCAACTTCCTATCCACCTGGATGATTGCCAGCAATCAGTTGCAAAAACAGTTAGAAGGCAAATCATAGTTTTAACTTGACAGATGACTAAGCTTATACAAAAAAAATACATAGTCCACAAGTGTGTTATTGTGAAATATAACCGATCAGGATGCCCATTCAAAAGTGAGACGCGGACGGGACAGATATGCTGAACTTGAAGCAGAAGCAGAAAAGCCAAATAAGCTTTGTAAGGCAGTCCAAGAAAAAGATTCATCAAGAGCTTGCAGCCAGCCAACCTGGTTAAGTAAAGCCCTCGCCTGTAGAGCATCGGGAAAACTTGCAGGATCTCTTTGTGCATCCCTCCGCATGATATCAAGAACTCTGCATTATATATGTTAAGTTCAGATAACTAGATTTGCAGCAAGCACTCACTATTCCATGCACTGGAGCAGCATTATTATTATTCGAAAAGAATCACATTGCTTATGCTCGGTGAAGTAGTAGTAGATAGATGATCAAATCAACAAACAACTTTACAACTCAAATCAGCCTGGTGATGCATGAAAGCTTATTCTGTAACTGAATGATATCTTTGAAAATACGTGGACAGTAACATGATGTCCATCATGCAAAGGTGCGGCAAAATTTCTTGGAATAACTGGGACTTATAACGGAACTGGAATCTTCCTATTACACTGGTAGTGACAAGGTAACCTTAAATGGATTATAGCATGCTTGCTACGTTACAAATAGATTGAACTACAGCATTGCCACCATCAAGTGGGATGGGTCTGCTTTGACACCACATAAGCAATAAGGCCCATTGCTTAAAAATGTTTGGCCTGACTTGAACCTTTTAAACGAATCAAGATTTGATTTTACTAGCAGAATAGGTTGTAAGAGAATGGAGAACTAAAGACAAGTTAGTATCTATCCAATTGAGCCTTTAACAAGCAACTTTGCCTCGTCATTTGTGTTTTCCAGATTAGTGATGGATTTCCAAAGTTACAAACTTGCAATAACTAATAGATCAAATTTCAGATATACTCAATTACAAGATTTGCACTACCAGCAATCTACTATGTTCAGTAGAACAAGCATTGCAGTTAATTTTTTTGCATTGCATCAGAAACAAGATTACCTTGCTGCTATACCAGAGTAGACATCAGCAGGCGCTTCCCCTGCGACCAGATTAACAGCAGCTGCTCCTAGCTGAAGAAGATTGGCATAGGACATGAAGAAGAAAGTATCTAAATTAGAACCAGAATGAGCTTAATTTACTGTGTGAAATGTGGTGTCCAATAGTGCTGTGCAGTCTCATAGAAAAGAATGGCATAGCCGGTACCTTATCCCTCCCAAGTGCTGCGTAATGTTGTAACCCATTGCATGAGCCATCCTACACAAAAGTATAATGCACAGCAAAAATATACATCAACAATTCCTAACTTTACATCAAAATAAGCAAAGATGAGAAGGCACAGTACAACATCAACACTACTTTACTCCCAGGTGTTAAACATTAGTATACCTTGTAGTAAGTAACTATGCAGAGTTCTTACATAAATTACCACTCCCGAAAAGAAATAGGGGAAAACTATAGGATTTTGTAACTAATGAAGTCCGACTCAGGTTTTCCGACTTTCCTAGCTTTACCACGGACCGTTACAATATATAATCTCCATTTTCTGTCACTTATTTTAGTAAATATATCCAAGCACCAACAGCAAAGCAAATAAGACGTGCTATGATGTATACAGGCCAAAAGGTCCACAAATTCAAGTAGGCAGAGTACAGAGATGCAGAACTGTTATGGGCCTTAAAATAGGATCTTGTCAGGGGAATATCGTCCCGGACATGAAATTTAAAATTCTGCTTTGTTTTTTTCATCAGTCAGATGTCTCCTACATGGGAAAAAATCAGTTCCCAAGTACAGAAAATTATAATGCTTGATTGATTAATACTGTTACCTAAATAAATTAAAAAAGCAGCCTAAAAGGCCCAAGATAATAATTACGCTGAAATTAAGAAGCATAGAAATAGAAGTCTTAAACACTGGCCAAGTGGTAGAAAATGGCTTAGACTACAACACAATTTCACTGCTTAGGCCATAACAAGTACCTGATGAATGGGAAGATGTGAAACATAGGTCTCAGGAGAGGGACTTCTCAATGCCTCGGTAAGATTAATACAAGCGGCCAAGCACTGAAATGGATCTTCTGCATGTAACCACCATCGGTCTCCTTCTAGTGGCTTGTCCGCAGAATTAAATATGTCATCCAAATGATTCTCTGTAAAACTTATTCGACCTTCATATGATAACTTATCCACACCACCAGCAAATAGGTTTGCCAAGTGTATCTTCAACCATTTCAAACCCGAGTTTCCTAGCGGACGGCCTTCTGCAAATTCCAAAATACCTCGACACATATCTGAACCAAGATGGTTCAAGTGTGGGTGCATGGGGTATGCACGTCCTCGAAAATCAACATTATGTGGGTAATAAAATCCATCTTCCTCCTTCATTTTTCGTGCTACCTGAACAGAATCATTGGTTATTGTGAAGACGCATAAAATTCAAATGGCATTTAAAACATCCAATCAGGTGGTTCTTACAGAAAGTTTTAGTTCTGTGTCACAGCGGAGGGAATGCCTCTCCCGGTTCTCTTTTTTTGCGTTTCTCACTTTCCATTTCCATTTCTTTAGTAAAGTTTCATCTTCTGTATCTGGCTTCTCTAGCAAAGGAACCTGCAATAATGTAAATGGAGAAGTAAACTTCAGTTTACAGTAATGTCCTCACATTGGCTTAAGAGAATGTGATTGGGTGAAGCAGATAATCAAATGATTGTGAAACTTAGCACTGGGTAATCTCACATCATTTCGATCCACCAAATGAGCAAGACGGCCTCCACTGTTCCAAAGTCTATCTACAATGTTAAGTACCCTCTTATTTATCCTCCATTTGGTACTTCCAAGTGTATCCAAGGCCTGCGTTAACCCAAAAGGTGATTATACAGATCTACAGGTAAGTAATAACATATAAAATTTGTAACAGCATGCAGTCCTCCAAGATACATTTACAAACCTCAAACACTCGTTCTAGTTGTGCCCTAGAGGCAACTTTCATTGCATCACGTTGTTGTTTGGACCCATGAGTGCGCATGATGTAGGAAGGTAGGAAAAAATGAGCTCCTTTGTCATACCTGGAAAGAGCAGGGAAATGATACTGACCACACTTATTCTCTGAGATAGGAGGGGGAGTCTAAATTTTCAAGAGGCAATACTCAAAACTTAGGTTGTGAATTTTTCAACTACAAAAATTAGAAAGCAATTGTAACAATAACCAATTAAAGAATCAAACTGAAGATGGTATCCGACCAACTTTGTAGATCAGATTTGTAATTCAACATTCCTTGATTGTCTCAGATGAGCTTAAATTAGTGAAAATGTATCATGGTAAGGTAACCTTGTCAGTTACATGTGATGGGCTGCGAAAACAAAGGACCTAAGTTTCCTACCAACAAACAGGACATTTGGAACACTGCAAGAAACAGGAGTACTAATGGATTGAAGGGTTAGACTGAACAAGACAAAAATCAAAGCCTAATGAGTCATCATCTTCGTCCCCTATGTCCCTATCCTAATCCAATTCTTTACATGTCAAAGATAAATGTGCATAATTTTACACTTCAGAGTATCTAAATCCCGCAAGAGACTTGAACAAGTTTTCTTTTGCTAAATCACGAATGGCATACAAAACAAAATGTGATGACAAAAGTAAATGTATAACTGGACAAAGAGTTGTACATTCATGGGGCAAACTAAACCTCAAATATTAGCAAAAAAAGTCTACATAATCGTTTCCTTCACATCTTTTATATCTTTGACCTTGAACTTATATTTTTTGTCATTAGCTTGGCCATTGGAACATTATCATGACTACTATACACTTAGCATGTCCAATAATAAGGAAACAATCCAGATTATGCAACATTCAGTAAATTGAAGCAGTCAGTAAATAGTAACTGAGTCTCCTTTTCAAAGAAACTGTCACAAGTTGCCAAAAATAATCAACAACTAGTTGGAATATCTTTGTAGGAACTAATAATTCTATAATCCTTACCCTTCAAAGATATATTATCCCATCTGTGTTTCTTGTACATCAAAGCTATATTGTAGTAATCTACTTGTGCTTCAACTTCGCCTCGTCTATAATTTCAGAGTGGATTGTGAAGGAATTCTTGACTCCTTTTTGAGATCACATTTCCAATGTTACCATATATCACAGTGATAAAGAAACATTGCAAAATGACCAATATGAGTATCTTATATCCCATTTTATACAGAAAATCACGGGCTAACGTCATGGTTTTTAGCTTCACAGTTGATATTCTTCCTTAAGTGATCGCTCTCTCAGAATTAGTTACTTGGATTATATCTGCCAACAAAAGTTGTCTCTCAGGTCCTAACTTCTAAAAACAAAACACTCTGGATCTCAGTAGTATGAACATTGAAAATGAATGGCACCAATAAAGAATGAATCAAAGCACCAGTTCATCATCACATACCCCACCCACTTGACTGGAGGCACCAACATTGGCATGTAAGGGATCACCATGTGCCTTGCCTGTGAAGATAAACAACTCTTACAAACAATCCTTCATAATAAATAGTATCAGCTATTCCAGAAGCGTTACCTACAAGCTACAACAACTAACATTTCTTAGCCAATACATTATATAGCAAAGAACACTAAATTCTATAGATATATGCAAATAAATAGAATGTGAAGACAGCGGAAGATTAAAATAAATAGACACACACAAATAAATGAAGAGAACTCACACTTTTCTCAAGTCCTTTAAGAACTACCGGATCAGTTTTGATGACACCATATCTTCTACTAATCTTCCTATACAAACAAGATAAAAAAAACACAACTAAGTATTCAGGAAATGCAAATACATGAAATAAACCCAAACGCAACATAACAGGATTCATAGAGAAAAAACGCAATATAAAAGGTTGTCTGCGTACTTATCCTCTCTTGTGCTAGTTATAGTAGTATGTATAAATGCTGGTCGAATATCAGGAGGACTATCACATAGTTGATCGACAGGAGCTTGAATATATGCATTTTTTATGAGTAATTCGATTAGATGGCTACCCACCTGCAAATAAGTTTAGACAGGTATCAATTCCGCTAATGTGTACAAATAACAAAGAGATGGACATACTGCACCAAGAATAAGAAAATAACAGACTTTGGCCTTAGCTTCCTGGCTCCAAGGTCTTGAGTCATCATAACCTTTCATAATTTTTTTAACAACTGGCAGCTTCTTTTTCTTTATCAATTCCTTGACCTTTCTTCTCAGCATCAATTGCTCCTTATCCATCGCAGCAGATTCACCACTTTCTTCACTTTTCTCAGCTTTAGCATCCTTTTTCTTCTTCTTCTTCTTCTTCGTTTTCTCCAAGAAGTTGTGTATTCTAATCTAAGTAAATGAAGAGATAAGCCACAATAAGCGTCCAATTAAGACAAACAGAAGTCTTCAAAGCAGCATCTCAGTATGGTTCTTATTCCTTTTAACTCCAAGTACCACAATGGAAGGAGAATAACAATGGGAAATGGAGCCAAGAGGCATTCCAACCACATAACATCAAAACTAGTTAACACAAATACCAAAGGATCACTCACCTCCTGTTCAATGGAATCACCAATAGCAATAGCAGTAGGAACAACCCTAGCAGAACCATGCTCCCCATATGTCATCATCAGGCTCATCAGCTTATGCATTGTGATAACGCACATCATGTCAGCAGGCAAGTGATGAAAATATGGAGCATAAGCCGCCCTGCACTGGCCATTCCGGATTAACTCCTGCTCTTTCAGGATTGCATCTCTGAAGGGCTCGAACCATCCAAGGAACAATCCTTTCATGTAAGGCAAATTAGGAGCCAACTTTTGCTCGCACATCTCCTTAAGAAGTTCCCTGTACTCGTTTGCCGCCCTTTCCCAAGCTTCTGTCTCAATCTTAACCTGCCTTCTCTTTAACACCTCATACTTCCTCCAACCCATCCCAGGTGCGATTCTTTCCCATCTCTTCCTCGCAGTTTCCCTTCGCCTTTCCTTCTGCATTTCCACCACCAATTCCTGCACTTCCCCCGCAAATGAGTCTTCCTCTTCTACGTCCGTGGAAGACGACGGAACTGCCTCTGCTACACTTGCGTAAGCTCTATTGCAAAACCCACCACAAGAGAACCCTCTACGCAAAATTTCACCTTTACTCGGACATAGTTCGGATTTCTCACAGAAACCCTGCCCCTGATAAAGGACTTGGAAGCTGCGAATATTTGAAGAAGGAGAAAATGAAGTAGCGGAGGTCAATGCTTTTCTCTGACTTCTTGAAATGGCTTGTTTGGCACAGTTTCTCCACATAACTTTGAGAGGTCACGACGAAGATGGAGACCGCGAACTGAAGGCGTTCTGCCGAAGAGAAATGAGTGATCGAAGAAGTCTCTTGAAGAAATAAAGGACGGTTTAGCATAGGACATCAAAATAGAGGTAGAGCTTCGAAGAACACATGGAGAGAATGAAATGGAAATGCAAAGAAAAGTAGGAGTGAACCAATGGGGTATGTGGAAGAACTTGAGACAATAACTGAGTTCATGGAGGAGATTTAGGGGAGGACACTAACAGTAGCCGACTTGAAAGCTAAAAACCCTCCCTAAACCTTCACTCGATCTGTCGATCATCCTTTGTGGTGATTTCATTTGTTTGGAATTTTGGTTTTGGGCCCTTTCGAGTGCTGAGGCCAAATACTAAGCCTATAAAATTTCATCTCGTTTATTAAATTTTGGTATGGGATGATTTTTTAGAGTATTATTTCGACAACGCGTTTTTTAGATACCAGCTTGACATCAAGAAAGAGGTTCTTTGGTGGGATCAAGGAACCTCTCAACAATTGATTAAATTTTATTGATCTAACAGTCTAAAACACAAAGGTATTTTGGTAATTTTGAAAAATTATCCAACCATCACCATCGCCGACAGCCGACCTTCATCAACGAGCATCGCGCGGCCGCCGCTCCGCTGCCGACGCCAACCACCGCAACTCCACCGCCACTGCCCGCCGCCCCACCGCCAGTCCACCGACGCCGGTGGCCCCCTCTGGCAGAGTAATTATTTTAAAAAATTGTTGTTAAGGGGATTCAAAATCATGACCTCCTTCTTGTAAAATTAAACTCCTACCATTATGCCACTAAGTATTATTGAAAATATATGACAATAAAATTCATTTATTACTATAGCGTACTCATGGTTTGTACAAAATATATGCACAAGAATACGAAGTATGTGTACACTAGTATAAAAAGAAGGTGTGAACGTGTACACACATTGGCCACGTTTTCCTGCCATGAATTGGCAGCTGGAATCAGTTAATTCCGGCGGAAACATCTAATTCCTTGTTTTTCTCCCATTTTGTAGAGACCCAATTCCAACGGAATTTAAATCCGTTACGAGCCTTAATTACGGCCCAATGAGGTTCTGTAATTCCATCCTAAACTGAATGGAATCATATAATTCCGGCGGAATTATTTGCTTTTTACCAATTTGCCCAGCCTCTTTTCTTTCTCTCTATTCAAACAAGACTTCTCTTCTCCTCTCTTCAATGGCTTCTTCATCCCCATTTTCCCTCTTCTTCTCAGCTCGCTTCTCCCCATATTGACATTCAGGGATCTCCTTTTCTTCTCATCTCGCTTTTCCCCTCTTCTTCTCAACTCGTTGAATTAGGGCTTCGGATTGAGAGGTAGGGTTCTATTCTGGATTAGATCGGTGACCTGAAGCACTCTTCTTCTTCGTCTAATCTCACTTGCTCGAAATGGGTTATGTTCCTATGTTCATCTCCATCTCCGAATTAGTTAGATCTGAAGCTGGAAAGATAGAATCCATCTCCTAATCAGTTAGATCTGAAGTCGATCAAGCTTCAACGGTTGGTGTTCTGGATTAGATGAACGACGATGGTAAGTGAGGAGGGGGAACGATGATAAAGAAGGAGGGCTTAGGAAGGACCAGCGATGAACGACGATGTTCTAAGAGAAAAGCTGGAAGTATGTAGTTGGAGGTGATATGCAGGTGAAGAAGGAGATAATTTGGAAGGGATGATGACATGGGTATTTTAGTCATTTCAGACAATGTTAAATTCCAATTCCACAATGTCCATTTCGCAGGAAAACTCGGAATTATGAACCGAATTTTGTTGGGAATCCTACTTGAATCGAATTCCGTCGGAATGCATGATTGCAGCGGAATTTGTCCATTAAGCAGGAAAACGATGCCATTGTTTTATTAAGTAGTGTGCACATGATTTATACAAAAATATGGGCACACGATTACGAAGTATGTGTACACTAGTGCAAAAAATAAGTGTGCACGTGTACGAATAGGTGTACACGTGTACATAAAAAATGGAAAGATATTGTGTACACGTGTACAATGAGTATGTGCATGTATATAAATATGTGCACGCGTGTACAAAGAGTGTGTGCACGTGTACAAAGAGTCTATGGACGTGTACAAAGAGTCTATGCACGTGTACACAATGTCTACTTGCATACACAAAAAAATGTAAAGAAACTTGTGTACACGTGCCGATAAGAGGACGTTGGTGTCAACTACAGGGATTTGTTGTTAAAGGTTTTATCATTTATGGCCCTCCAAATGTTCCAGAGGGTAGCGATTCCTAATCGTTCATCAAAATTCGGGTTCCCTTCTTTCATACTGATAATCCACTGTATAACGTTCTCTCCACATGATGGGGGTTGGAAGTTCGTCAGGGTTTTGATCCAGGTCTCTCTCGCGTATGTGCATTGGAAAAGACAATGGTTCACATCCTCCTCTTCCCGGAGGCATACCATACACTCCGATGAGTTTGCACATCTTCTCCACCAGAGGTGTTTCCTCGTAGCAATGACATTCTGAGAGCACCTCCAAATAAAGAAGCAATACTTCGGAGGGATAGGCTACCTCCATAACTTAACCCACATCAGGTCATTTGAGATATAATAGTTGAGGAGGGTCAACCTAGTCTCTCAGTCTCTCAAGATGTGGTAAGCCCTTACCCCAAGCATGAGGGTGTTACGCCCATCAAGAATGCTTGCCCAAATCTAGGAGCATTTAACACCCTTACTAGCCTCCAGAAAGGGAGTTTCCGGGAAGTATAACCCTTGAGGAGGCGCACCCACAATTTATTTGGTTCCTGGAGGATTCTCCATCATTGCTTAGATAAGAGGGCCATGTTAAAACTTCTAAATTCCTTGAAACCGAGGCCCCCGATACTCTTTGGTTGGCAAAGAACTTTTGTCCTCCAGTGAATCTTCTTTGAATCCATTGTACCCCCCCCCCCACACCCCCCACCACCCCCCCCCACACACAAGCAAGCTCGCAACATCGAATTCATTTTGTTCATTGTGGTTTTCGGGAAAAGGAAGCACGACATGATGTACGCAGGCTTGGAACACTACTTTTAACATTGTCTCCTTACCGGTGAAAGAAAGCATTTGGCTCTTCGAAGATTGGCAGAGGTTCTCCATACGACCCATGATTGTTGCCACCATGTATTTTTTATTTCCCCCATTCTGAAGGGATCTCGAGGTATTTTCCAAAGTGAGGGTCGCGCACAAACCCCAATCTATGCCTTATGATCTCCTGGAGGGCTACCGGTGTGTTGGGGCTGAAGACAATTGAGGATTTTTGGATGTTGATCTCCCGCCCAGTAATCCTTCCATACTCCTTCATGGTTCTTACGATTTCATCCACCTAACCCACCGAGGCATCCCAAAAAGGATAGTATCGTCCGGGAAAAGGATATGGGTAAGAGTTGGGCACCTTCTATTCAACTTCAGCCCTTTAAGCTTTCTAGCCGGCACCCCTCTCTAGATAAGGTGTGACAACGAATTTGTCATAAGGATGAATAGGAAGGGGGATACCGGATCACCTTGTCTTATACCACTGGAGGGGGAAAATTGGTCTGTCGGCGTGCCATTGAAGAGAACAGAGAATTTCACCGTTCGAATACAGACCTTGATCCAACCATACCATTTCACGCTAAAGCCTAGGGCTTGTAAGATACGGTCGAGGTAGTCCCAGTCCACCAAGTCATAGGCTTTCTTCATGTCCATCTTGAGCATCATATTCCAACTACCTCATCGGCGATATTTTGTCTTAAAATTGTGTAGCAATTCATGGACAATTATAATATTGTCTTGTATGGCTCTGTCCCCTGAGAATGCGAATTGTAGTTTTGAAACCATAGTAGGGATGAAACGTTTAAGTCTTGAAGATAGGATCTTGGAGATAATCTTATATCTGAAATCGCAGCAGCTAATGGGCCTAAATTGGGACACCTCTTCCGGTTCTGGATCTTTAGGATAATGATAATATTTGTATCATTCCAACCATCTGGCATATTCTTCTTCAAAAAAAAATCATCTGGCATACTCCCTGTCCCAAAGAAACCCAAGACCTCCTCGCAAACTTGGTTCCCAATCACATTCCATAACTTCCTATAGAAAGTGCCAGAGAACCCATATGGTCCTAGCGCATTTGACGCCCCCATCTGGAAAACTGCATTCTTGATCTCTTCTTTTGAAACCGATTGACAGAGATCATCATTCATGTCACTTGTCACCACTACAGGTAGGTCACAATCAAAGTCCCTTGAGCCACCACCTTCCCTCCTGGTGAAAAGATCGTTAAAAAAAATCACACACGTTTTTCTTAATGCCCTCCTAAATATCAATCCAGACAATTTTTCGGTATCAAAACCCAAGTTTTGTCACCTAGACAAAATTGAATCCTAGCCGTCCATCAAATCTCTATTTATTACGGAAATAATATTGTAATTATTATTTTTATTATCCTTCCATATTTTGTGCTTTCATTATCCTATCTATATTAATTTTTTATTTTATAATTAATGTAGATAATAACTTCCATATAAATCACCTTAAAACTCATATTTATATATTTTATACTATATTAAAATAGCATCATACGTCTTCTTCACAGAACACATATGCATAGTCGTGCCGCTTGTCAAATACTAGTTTCACAGAACTCATATACATGTAATACTAGTTTTTTTCTAATAATAATACTAGTATTATTCCAGGTTTTTAATGATTGAAGAAAGCTATAGTAGTACACTATTATCAATAAATGTCTCTATTTTTTGCACTTACATGTTGTTGGCTATACTTTTTTTTTATGGCTAAACGCAAACAAAATTAATGACTCTCCTGAATACTCCTACTCTCAGTCACTCCTCTAGCATCGTAGGACTCCCACTGGCAAACCTCCGAATTCTCCTCCATTCTCACAGCAACACCTGTTGGAAGAGCATGACCTTTGCCTGACTGTCAGTGAGGTGGTTAGCCTTGCGGTAATCATGAATGATTTTTGTCTCCCAGTCTCTCTTTCTAAGTCTCTGGAAGCGGGTCACCAAATTAGAATTTTGATGCCCAGAGTTTCCTTGCATGAGGATATTAATAGCAGCGGTGGAATCCAATTGCACTTCGAGGCATCTAATTCCCATATCCCAGGCAACCATCATCCCTTCAACTGCTCCGCGAATTTCCGCCCTCGTAATCGAGCATCGTCCCAGGTTAATAGCTGCCGCATGTTGAATTCGGCCAAAATTATCTCTAATCACCATACCCGCCGCCGAGGATGGAGGGTCTCGAAGGACAGATCCATCATAATTGAGCGTAGACCATCCATCGGGGGCCGGCTGCCACGCAATCTCAACCTCCTGCCTCCTACGATCTAGCGGGTTAATAATCTCCATCGCTCTATTCTAGCTCGAAATGATGCTAGCTCTCCAGAAATTAACCCGAGCCTGAATACAGTGGGTCGTTTCTCTCTTATCTTGAAAAATGAACTCATTCCTACTTTGCCACAACAGAGAACAAGTTATGCCGAAGATAAGCTATCTGCTGTTATTCTTTAAATTCATCTGCATCCACAGGTTCGTGGGTTGCGATAGTAGGTCAGTGGCGTCCTGGCCAGGGAGAATGCTTCGCCAAACCTCAGTTGCAAACGGACAAGACCTCAGAACGTGCTCCACATCTTCAGTATCCGCCCCACACCGCTTACAACTAGCATCATTAGTAAGATGGCGTGTCCGCCTTTCATCATTCGTCAACAGCCCCCCTTAACCGCAAGCCACAAGAAATGGCGGATACGATTAGGACCCGACCACTTCCACGCCAAGTTCCACGCACCATCATTCTCCAATCTCCTATTCTCCAACAGAAGCAGGTAAGCAGATTTAATTGAGAACTGGCCATTAGCCTCGAGGCCCCAGCAGGTTCATCTTGTCCCAGATCACAAGCCGGGGGGGAGGCATACCAACAACCTCATGGACCATATTTGGAGAAAGAACTTCTGCAAGGCGCTGAACATCCTAGCTGTTAGCATTGGAAAGGAAGTCAGCAACCTTCTCCGTCCAATCACCCCTATAATTATTTCAAGCATGCTCCCTAAGGGTCGATCCACTATCAAGCCAGTAGTCGTTCCAAAAGCTAGTATTTCTGCCATTATTAATGCTCCACTGAATTCCCATATTCATAGGTTTCCAAGCATCTCTAATTCCTCTCCAAAGGGGCGAGAAACGTTTCGTTCCCTGAGCGACCAGATTTCCATTAACTCTCTTCATATACTTCAAAAGCACGACCTTCACCCATAGCTCTTTCAGGTGTTTCAGTAAACTCCAGGCAAGCTTCATCATAAAAGCTTCGTTCATCTCTCTAGCCCTACGAAGCCCTAGACACCCGAGTTGTTTGGGCATACAGATAGCCTCCCAATTCACCAGGTGAAGTTTTCGTTCTCCAAGTTTAGCCCCCCAGATAAAGCTCCTAATCCTCTTGTCAATAAGCTCACAAGTCGTTACTAGGAGCTTAGTCGTCTGCATCGCATATGCAGGAATCGAATTCAACACCGAAGTAGCCAGAGTTACTCGTCCTGCAAAAGAAAGAGTATTGGTCTTCCATCCCGACAACTTCTTATCCAATTTCTCCAAGATATAGGCAAACTTCGCTGCAGTAGCTCTGTCGTGAATAACAGGAATGCTGAGATACTTCCCCAAATCAGCAGTTGAAGAGATACCGAGGGCTCTAGCAATCTCCAATTTATGACTGTTAGAAACATTTTTCGAGAAGTAAAAAGCTGATTTCTCCTTGCTCACTGACTGTCCGGAAGCACTGCAGAAGAAATCAAGGCAACACAGAATAATCTCTGCCTGTTGAACACTAGCTTCTCCAAATAACACTAAACCGTCTGCAAAAAAGATATGAGTGAGCTGAGTTCCTCCCGTTGCAAGACAAATCGGCTTCCAATCCCCACAAGAGACACTATCCTTAATGATGTGGCTAAGCCGCTCTACACAAAGAGTGAAAATATAGGGAGATAGAGGACAACCCTGCCGCAACCCTCTATCCGGGATAACCTGATCAGAGCAACCCCCATGAATAAGAACCCGGAACGAGGAAGTCGTCAAGCATTGCATAACCAAGTCAACAAATTTATGGGGGCATACCAGCCAACATCAAAGTCTCACGAACAAAGCTCCATCGAATCTTATCATACGCTTTAGCCAAGTCAATTTTCAACACCATTTGACCCTTTTTACCTTTCTTTCCGTGCAGAAAATGAACAACCTCCTGCATAATGATAATATTATTTGTAATATGGCGACCTGGAACAAAACTTGTCTGAGAAGGGTGAACAAGACCACTCATGAGACCTTTCAATCTGTTCGCCAGGCATTTAGTCACAGTCTTATACGTAACATTACACAAGCTGATAGGTCTAAATTGGGACAGCGAACTCGACGCTTCCACCTTCAGGATCAAACAGATCAGAGTTTCATTCATACGCCGAATGTGCTATGGGTAAATAAAAATGCCCTTGATAAAGGAGATAAAATCTCTACCAACCGTCGGCCAACATTTTTGAAAAAAAAACCCGGTTGGAAGCCATCAACACCTGGAGCCTTCAAAGCCCCCATTTCTCTAACAACTATTGCCATCTCCTCAGAGGAAATTGGAGTCGACAGTCTATCCGCATCCAATTGAGAAATAGAAACACTAGGCACAAAATCCAGAGAAACAACCTCCCCGCCATCGGAAAACAGATTGGCAAAAAAAACCACAGCAAGCGCCACAATGCCATCCGCTCCAATCACCCATTGCCCCTCTCCATCTTTAAGCTTCGAAATGACATTCCAGGATCTCCTCATTAGGGTAGAGACGTGAAAATACCTCGTGTTCCTATCACCATCCACAACCCAATTAGCTCTAGATTTTTGAATCCAAAGCAACTCTTCTTGCCAAAGAACCTCCTCAAGTTGGGTTCGGATTTCCATTTCTTGAGCCGACGCTTGATCAGAAACAGCCGCGTCCGTATGAATTTCCAGATCTTCCAAGCGAGCAATAAGCTCTTTCTTCTTCGTGAGAATGTGTCCGAAAACCTCTTTATTCCAGCGCCGTAAATCTGAGGTAAGATTAGCAAGTTGGAACGGGAGGTCCGATCCTCTTTCCCAATTATCGCGAAGGAAACTTCCAAACTCAGAATGAGAGAGCCAAGGAGCAAGGAAGCGAAACGGCCGAACCAACTTGTCTCTCTCTTTTGAACCCATATCGGCCAAAATGGGCCGATGATCTGATTTGATTCTAAAAAGATTGGACACCTTAGTATGGGGGAAAGCAACCAACCACTCCGGATTAATCAACGCTTTATCAAGTCATTCATTGACTGCTCCCCACTTCCAAGTAAAACGAGGACTTGAAAAACCCGCATCCGACAGTCCACAATCATTAATAAAAGGTTGGTGCTTACAGAGACAAAATGGGGTTCCACCCCTTTTATCAAGAGAAGACGTGAGTGCGTTGAAATCACCAGCCAACATCCAAGGGCCGTCCACCCGCAAAGCAAGCCTACGAATGTCCACCCAAAGCGTTTCCCTGTCCGCTACACTCGGTTTACCATAAATAGCCGTCAGAAAAAACTTATCTTCATCCTGACAAGAGCCTTGAAGATGAATAAATTGGTCTCCAGAAGAGATCAAAAGCAACTTGGTCACGGAATTCCAAAGAACCCATATCCCACCAGCAAATCCCACTGAATCGACCCTCACACAATTCGTGTAACCCAGCTTACGACTAACAACATCAGCTTTGTTACCACTGATCCGTGGTTCTAGAATGAACACAATGGATGGTTTAAACTGCCCATGATAAGAACGGAATGCAGCAAGAAATTTCTTGTGGTCTGCACCACGACAATTCCACGAAAACACACTAAACATAAAACAAGGGAAGAGAAACTGACGACCCGAAGCAATCACTGCTCCACATCCATAGCAACATCGCCCGAACTGATACATTCTGCACTTAACATTTCAGCTACAGCTCCCTGCATCCCTGACTTTCCTTCAATCTTCTTACCATCCGGGGGTTCCGGCTCGCGTTTTAAAATTGCTTTCACGGATCCGGAGCTCCCCACCCCACTTGAGGTCTTACTAGAGCTCTTACTTCCCGATTTTTGTTTATGATTTCCAGGACCTGGTTTGGTTATACAGGTAACTTAGACCGCTGACCTGGCTTAGTCAAACTCGACACTCCTTTAGCTTGCGCAGACTCCAAATCCACATTACTCACATGTTTATCCTTCTTTGGTAAGGTCGCTTTCTTTTCTTCAGTGGGGATAAAAACCTTACCTCTGGGACTTGCCTTAGAGGGCTGAGCATCCTCCTTTCCCTTATTCCCCTCTACCAGAATGTCAACCTCATGGGGGTCCTCATTCGCCAAAACTGAGAAAGAGTTGGAGACCTTCGAGGGGGAAGTCACGAGATCTGGATCCTTAGTCTCATTATTTGATTTCTGTTTACGTCGGACGTTCTTTTTTGTTAGCATCCACATCCCAAAATCTTCATCCAATTCTGGACGAGGGATTTCCAAGCCTCCAGCTTGGAACACAGGATTGTTAAAAGTGGCACCTTCCGGAAGCTGACCAGCATCAACATTATCAAGAGCCAAGGAAGGGCAGTCATCCTTGTTATGTCCATAAATACCACAATTAAAACAGATAACATGAAGTCCTTCATACTCAACCCTTCTCACCCTCCTCCACAACCTGTATTTTGATTTAAGCTTTTGTGGAATGTCCACTTCAACAAAAATTCTAGCATAATTCCCACGACAACCATTCAAAGTAGTATGGTCAATTAGGACTGTCTTGCCAATAGTGTTACCAATCAGGGTAAGGATCGAGATGTCAAAACATTCAAGGGGAAGGTTTGAGAGACGAACTCAAACCCGAAGTTTGCTAATCGACGATAAACCAGGTTCAAAGGAAGATCTCCACGGCTCCGCCACAACGTAATGGTTACCTATAAGCCACGACCTGTTATTAAGAGCACGATCAGAATCCTCCATTGACATAAACCTCGCAACATACTGACCAAAACCAATGTCCCACACATGAACATGGCCTTTCTTCGCCCAAAGTTGATGGATACGTCGTACCACAAAAGCGTACGGGAACGCCTTGCCAAGGGTACGGAAAACAATAGCACTAGCCCATGCACGTCGAACTTTCCCCTTAACCGCTTTCGAAACCCTAACAGTCGGACAATCCTCGTCATCCTCACCATCATCTTCAGAGTCCTCCGAAACCATTCCTTCACAAAAGTCCTGATCCGCTGTAGCATTACCCATGATGGTATCTCAGAAAGATATCCCCTATCTGACCTTTGAACCATCCGCTTCCTTGCGGGAGCTTTCAACCAAAGTAGGATCACTGCTATCAGCACCCTCCCTATCAGTAGTTTTGGCCTTCTTGATCACCTTGACCAGAGAAGAGGAAGTAGAAGGGGGTTGGAGGTCCGGCGGGTTGTCCTTCATCGGGGGGACGATCGCGGTAGAAGCATGTTCCATCGCAACCCTAGCTCCGACTTCTGCGGAGCTCATTCTTTTTTTCTTATGTTCTTTCGTTGTTGGCTATACTTGACAGATCATAAACTGCTTTTTTGTGTTTTTTGTTTGCAGGTCATGTTGTGAGTGCATGATCTTAAAAATTTGCTTGACAAAATTTGAATTTCTATTTAGAAATACTAGTATTATTTATTCCATACTAGTATTCAACATCATATTATTTTATATGTGGGAATTAAATGTAAATAATTCCCACATATAAAACCTAATGGTTTTGTAAAAAATGGGAATTAAATGTGAGAATAATATTATTTTATATATACTAGTTATGAGCCATTGGATTAGAAGTATTTAATCTAAGGGTCCATATTAACTTTTGTCTAGGGGACAAAAGTCTCATATTGTCACCCACCCCGGTCCCATCAATCCACACTCAATTTTTGTCCTTGATCTTTCTGATAAAGTTCCTTAACTTTCGTTGGATCGTTGTGGCATGAAATATTTGGTATTATGATCCCTTCTCTAAGCTAGTTCACCCTTGCCCTTTGCTTCGAGAAACATTCTTCCCTTCTTCGCTCTATATTTAGAGCTCTAAGAACTTCCCTCTCTTGTGAACCATCTCTTTCCTCCGCCGGCATGCTTTGAATGCCTTTGATTTCTTCCTGGATCCTCTTTATCATGATTCTGGAGTTAGTGTTATTTTCTCTTGCCCATATCTTGATTGCTTTTTGGACGACCGCCAAATTATGATCACAGTTCCTTGAAGGGCTCCATAGATCACATATGATGTTGGTGCACTCTTGATCCTCCAGCCATCGAGCATCAATCCGAAACGGGGGTATGTTTCCTCATGGCATCTCCGTAGAGTTGGAGTCTCAATGGTGCATGGTCCGAGCCTATGATAGTTTCATGGTGGACGGTAGTCTTATCAAAAATAAACGTCATTCACTTGTGTGCAAAGAGCTCGGTCCAGTCGAATCTTTATGTTGTCATTGCCATCTTGTAGGTTGGACCAAGTAAATTTGTTACCTATAAAGCTTAGGTCAAGGAGGAGATTGTTGAAAATAAAGTCTTTGAAATTTTCCATGGAAGCTCTCCTAGAAGGCGCACCCCCTTCTTTCTCCTCATCCGAAATGATGGCATTAAAGTCTCCCATTAGGAGCCAAGGTGAGTTAGGTTGCATATTGAGATTACTTAATTCACCCCACAACTCGTTTCTAGGACCAACTTCATTTGGTGCATGGACAAAAGTCACATAGTAAGGGAAATGCGCATTAATTAGAACATGGACAAAATACGTACTCGAAGCTACAATAGAAATTGGAAGATCATTCACCCACCAAAGAGTCATACCCCTGCTACTCCCTATCGGATTTTGATACCAAAATTTCGGGTATTTTGCCACTCTTCTTTCCAAGTCTACCATAGTACTAGGATTCTTTATTTCTGAAAGAAAAACAATTGCAAGGCTAATCTACGAATTAAGTCACTTAAGTAGTCAACCGTCACGGTTGGCCCAATTCCATGACAGTTCCAGCACAAGGTCGTCATGGTTCACTTGGTGGCTTGTGGTTGTCCACCTACACCTCCGCAGAAACTCCTTCCCTCGTATTCCCTTCATCTCTGAACCCATACATTTGCGCCCACATCTCGTAGATGGTTTGGTCCATTGGCACATACGAGGAGACTACATTAAGTGTAGATTCCTGATGGGCCGGTTCAGCTTTGGTTATAAGCTCGGTGATGATCGGGCCTCTCATTTTCCTCTTCTTTTTGGCTTGATTTCGGCTTGGACTTCTGCTGGCCCACATCTCTCATTGGAATCTCTGTCCCATTTGAAATGTTGGTAAGGTGGGCCTACTTGGGCCTTCAAACTCCCTAACAACCCTAAGGCTTACTTCAACCATAGTTTTAGGCAAGAGG
Organism: Linum lewisii; assembly: GCA_034768395.1. Taxonomy (NCBI): domain Eukaryota; kingdom Viridiplantae; phylum Streptophyta; class Magnoliopsida; order Malpighiales; family Linaceae; genus Linum; species Linum lewisii. Next base: position 51,805,936 of record CM068300.1, on the reverse strand, counting down.
GCAAACTCATTTTAGGTCCCTAAAACTAATAAATTACCTCCAACCAGGACTTAAATGGGGGGGAGTTAAAATAGGATGGGGATTGAAAATGAGTTTTTAGGGGGCATTTATTGCCTCTTGAAGGGGGTGGGGTGGGGGAGGGGTTTAGTGAGAGGGGGGGGGACCACAGCTGGAAAGAGAATGAGTGGGGTGAGAAATAAAATAAAAAAGGGGAAGGGAATGGCATTGTGCTACACGCGGAAGCCAATAGGCTTGTCCCCCACGCGTGCAGCACATGCGCCACGTGGCCGCTGTTGATTTTTTTTGTTCGAATTTTTTTCTTCTAAAAAGTAAATTATTTGAATTTAAATAGGTTGTTTGAATGAATTTTCGTCCATATTCGATCAAATTTAGTTCTTCCGATAACATTTCTACGAGATTCGAAAATGCAAATTTAACTACAACGGCTATAAAAACATGAATATCAAAATAACGGCTATAAAACGGTCATAAAACAGCTAGAAAATATGTTATAAATACCTTTAATTCACCTCACATCTCACACACCACTTTCCATCTTTCATGAACTAAATTTTTTTCATACCAAATTTGTTCTCTTCTTTTCTCCTCCCACTTAAACATGAGCAAGCGTGGTCCCAATTGGTCCATGGAGGAAGATGAAGCACTTTATCAATCGTGGTGTAAGGTTTCGTGCGACGGTGACATAGGTAACGGGCAAAAAATTGGAACGTTTTGGGGGAGGATTAAAGCGGCGTACAAAGCTATTATGCCGGGAACCGATCATACCGAACAATTGATGGAGTCTCTCTACAAGGCGGTAGGGAGGACATGTAGCAAATGGAAGGGGTCTTTGAGGAAGGCCAATGCCCAACGTTCAAGTGGTCAAACCGAGGACGATGTGGTAAGTACTCCTCTCACTATTTATTTTCAAGTCTTTGACTTTGATTATAAAATTAATAGTATAAATATTTTGTTTGTAGAATAAGATGGCGAAGTTGATTTACAAGTCGGAGACGAATGCAAAGCATTCAAGGATGAACATTGTTGGAACATCCTCTCACAATGCCCGAAATGGCATCCCCACCCGACACACGACATGCCACCCGTTCGACCAATGGGTTCCCAACCGAACTCATTCGTTGACCTTGATGGTTCTCCAAGTCCTAACGAAGAAGTTACTCCAACTAGGGGATTGTCTAGACCTGAAGGACGTGACAAGCAAAGGGCAAGAAACAAGGGAAAACAAATGATGGTCGAGTCACTAGATGCACAAACCGAAATACTAGTGGAACAAGCGAATCACATGAAGGAGAGGAATGCGACTAGGGCTATTTTTGAAGCACACAAGATGGAGCATCAAAGAAGGAAGTGGAAGGTAGATGAAGAGCAATGGGAATTCTCAAAGCAGGAGAAAGTGTTGAGTATGCAAGAGAAGGCGTTGAGAGAACGTGAATGACATTGAAACGCGAGCAAGCCAACATAAGGGTGGAGGAGTTACGAACTTTACAAATTGACTTGATCAAGTTAACTCCAAGGAAGAGAAAGGTGGTTAAACGTGAGCAAGACATGATCGTTGATGATGACGCAAGTGAAGGTGGAAATGATAGTGGGGCTGGTGACAATGAGTACTACCCGATGTATCCCAATAGCTACGGTCTCTAGTTTGCATTTGAATTTGCATTTGAGTTTGAATTTGTATTTGAGTCTGCATTTGAATTTGCATTTGAGTCTGTACTTGCATTGTACCTTCTATTTCATAATAGTTAAATTGGAAATGCCATTTTCATTTTTATTTGAGTTTTAGTACAACTTCATTGAAACTACAACATAATTAAACACAATTAAACTCGATATGACATAATTAAACACACATGCACAAGTGATAAAAAACTACAATGCAATTAAACACACTAGAAATCACAAGCATTAGGACAATTCCTCCACTCCCAGTGAATACAGTCGATTGAGCCAGTCATCCTAGGAAATCCACGTTGGGAGGCCTTGCGAAGTAGTTTCTGCAAGTCTTCTCGAGTGGGCTCTCGGAGGTATTGAGGTCCATAGACATGGACCACAGTTGTGCAAAATTTCTGGAGGTTATCCAGTGCAGTACTCTCACCGAGTTGGAAGTATTCATCGAGAGAGTCAATCGTGCAACCAGACGCAAACATACGAAGAGCGGCCATTATCTTTAGTTCAGGCGACAGTGACCAATGCCCGGTAGCATCCATTCTTCTACCAAATGTTGGGTCAACTCCAACCACCCCTTCAAGTATGCGTCGGAACAACATTGGATACATACGAAAACGCCTTCTGAATATTAGCTCATCATACTTTGGGAGCATACCGTCAACCCCAAAGTAATCTTTCATCAAGCGTCGATGGGAAGCTTCCCTATTATGGTGTACAGGGCGACGTGCTTCGGTCTGGCGACTATGTGTTGCACGCACTAACGCTATACGTCGGAGATGTAGTTGACGTTGGATTTCAAACATCTGAAGTTCTTCACACTCACGCTCTTCAGATGATGAAGTGTTTGAGGAAGAGTTAAAGGAACTCATGACGATTTTTTTGAAGAGTTGTATAAAAGTAATGGGAGTTGTGAGTTTTCCCAATCTGAATCTTGTATTTTATAGCCCATTAAGTTGGATGTAGATAACCGATGGGTGGTTTGAGTTGCTCCAATGATTGAGTGGTTTGAGTTGTCCCAATTATGAGTGGTGTGACTCTACATCACTATTGCTGTCATTTCCAAATGTATTGTGAACCATCACTAACACACTACTTGAGCAAGTTGGCAAATACAAATGGGCACATAATCCAAATGTGATGTTAACCATCACTGAACCATTGCCGACATCACAAAATATTTTAGGAAGTGAAAAAAAAGTATCTAAAAAATTACTCAAATTTTATCGAAATGTTCATCTTGAATTATCATAAACAACTATAAAAAAATTAAAGTAAAAAACTTTAATTTGATTCTTCATAAGTTAGATTTATTAAAATGACAACAGAAAATTATAAGTCTGGTTTATTTTAGCTCTTGCCATGGTTGGAGCAATTGCAGTTTTTGAGAAAATTAGGAGGCTATATTTTGAATAAGACCTTAACATTTAGCCTCTCGGTTGGAGTTAGCCTAAGCCAAGAAGCCTCATTGAATGGAGCTAAGAGGCTCCTAGGTCTTCCATTAGACCCTTCACCTCCTCCATCGTTGCTTCCCCTTGCCGACTCGAATCCCGATGTCGCAGTACCTCGTTCTCCTCCTCGGCGTCGTCATCCAAGCCCTGTCGCAGTTCCACCCCATATAGTCGCTGCTCCTCCCATTCTGGTCGCCGTCTCTTCCCTTGAAACTTCGCTCTTCTCCAATCTTTACTTCCCATTGACTCGCCTCCTCTGTTCGTCATGGCAACCTAAAACTGGCTCTTGTTGGTATCCCCCATCCCCTTAAATGGTCACGGATTAAGAGGGCAGATCCCTCTGGATTGGTGGTCTCGTTGAATCAACCCTACCTTATGCAGATCGAGGGTCGCAATTTCATTCCTTGGTTTTTTGAACAAGCTCATTGGGATCCATTGTTAATAGAGAAAGGCTTCTTTTGGGTAGTAAGAGAGAGTGGAGTCTTGAAGAATTAGTAGGCTTTTCTCTCTTTCTGACTCCTTCTGGTTACCTAGAGCCCCTTTCTTCCTCTGTATTGCAATAGTATCGTAGTTAATGTTTGAAGGCCATTCATTGCTTTGTCTTTCACGAAAAAGAGATTGAACTTTGAAGCTTCTCCTTCTCTGATTAATGACTAAATTTCTTTTGATTGGCTTTGCACATGAAAACTTTTTTTTTTGGCATTTAAATTGACTGATTGTATTAATCATCAGAGAGAATTCAAATACAGGAGGAAGAGATAAAACCTCTCAATGTTTGGCACAGATTAACTATATCAATCCACCTGGTGGCCGACTAAATTAGCTATCCAATTGAACTCCAGCCTCTGTTCACGTGCTCTCTTAGCAATTGAATCAGCGACAGCCACTCTTTCCCTATTACAGCTAACGATCGACACATGCGGTGCATCTCTCATAGTCTCTCGTATCTCAGCAACCACTACCTCACATTCCCATGGGCATGCATCATCCGGGTTCAAACAAGCGTTAACAACTTGTCTACAATCGGACCACACTTCGGCAACCACCCCCTCCCTCTTTGCGAGCCTACACGCCGCGAGAACAGCATACGCCTCCGCAACTATTGAATCTCTGCACAAAAACGGTCGGCCACTCCATCCACGATCTGACCTTCAAGACTCACCACAATGATCCCGATACCTGCCTCCTGGATTTCTCCTTTGTAGGATCCATCACACAGAAACCTCCATCTTCGGTTTCTCGGCATTTGGTCCTCCTGCGTATGGTTTCTCGGCTCGCCGTCTCTGCTTCCTTGTTCGGAACGCCCCTGGCTAACGCAAGAGCTGCTGCTATAATCCAACATCTTAATCTCAGCAAACAGTCTCAGCTTCATTCTGTGTAGATCAGGCTCCTCGTTCTGGAAGCATTTGTCATTTCTGGTTTTCCAAATAACCCAGCAACATATAACAGCTCTGTTGCAGTCCCTTTGCTGTCCACCTTTCAGCAAGCCCTGTAGCCACTCCGACAGCCCTTGCTGTTCAATCGGAGGGGAGACAGTCGGCAAAAGCTCTCTCCAGACATCCTTTGTTTTCGCACAGTTAAAGAACAAGTGGTATGCTGATTCATCCTCACCTTGACACACCGGGCATAGAGGACTCTGAGCACAATTTCTCTTCATTAGGTTTTCCCGTGTTGCGATCAGGTTTGAGCATATTTTCCATACGAAGAACTTGATTTTTGGTGGCAGCGAAAGTTTCCATATCCATTTCCATTCTCCCCTGCACTGCTGTTGCCTACTCCTTGTCTTCCATTGTTCTCACTCTTAAGGGTTCCATAGCATGATTTGATCGTAAATATCCCCTTCTTTTCGTGGTGCCAAATCCACTTGTCCTTCATGTTAGCCGGGCCTATTGGAATCTTAATTATTTCCTGCACCACAGTATCATCAAACAAGGATCTAAGCTTCCTCACATCCCATCTCCTAGTTCCTTGCACAATACATTCAGCTATCTTCATTTCCTTAGCATCTCCTCTTGGATCACATCTGAAGTTTCCAGTTCCTGGAAACCATGCTTCATTGAATGTAGTGTTTGCTCCGTTTCCTATGTTCTTCTGTAAGCCTCTAAACAATGCCTCTCTACCCTTGATGATACTCCCCCAAATCCATGACGGGCGGTGGTGTCCCCTTGCATTTACGAAGTCGACTTTAGGGAAATAAAGAGCTTTCAGAACACGTACCCAGAGGGCGTCCGGTTGCTGGAGAATTCGCCAACTCAGTTTTGCAAGGTGAGCCAGGTTAAACTCCTTAAAGCTTCTGAAACCCAAGCCTCCTTCGTGTTTTGTCGAGGTTAGTATTTCCTTCGAGCATCAGTGAATACCTCTTCGATTGACATCCCCGGACCACCAGAACCGTGCTATCACTGCATCCATTTTTTTTAGAATGGTGTCTGGGAGCATGAAACACGAGAAGACATAGGAAGGGATTGCCTGTAGTACCGCCTTTGTGAGAGTTTCTTTTCCACCTTGGGAGAGAAGCAGGCTTTTCCAATTGCCCGCTTTGTCCGTCATCCTTCCAATAATATAGTGGAATGTCTCCGTCTTTGAGTTTCCCCACTCAGCTGGAAGTCCTAAGTATTTTCCAAACTTAGCTTCTCTTGGAACTCCTAGCTCATTCACTACTTCTTCACACAATTCTTCCATGGTGTTTTTGGAAAAGAAAACTGCCGATTTTTCCTCGTTGATTCGCTGCCCTGATATAGCCGAGTAGCGAGCAATGACTTCCTTGATTTTTGTCGCTTCCTCCTTCGTCGCCTTTCCAAATATCACGGTGTCATCCGCAAAGAGCACGTGAGTAAGGGTCGGGCAGCGTGGGTTAAGTTGAATCCCTCTCAGTTCTCCTTCCATGACTGCCGAGTGGAAGAGCAGTGACAGTGCATTGGTGACCATGATGAACAAGAAAGGCGATAGTGGATCTCCTTGTCGTAGCCCTCTCGATGGCGAAAAGAAGCTGGTCGGCGCTCCGTTTATCATGACTGCTGGTGAACCGCCCGGTCGTTGTTCGGACGTTTCAACCAAATAAAAACTACTAATGCTAAGAAAAAGCGTATAGCAGATCGTATTCTGAGGGCTTTCTATGATTGGTTACTTCAGAACTAGCAAAATACTCAAAGGTAAACACGTTGTGCGTGGTGTGAGTTCCACGACTTCTAATTCTAAGGAATGCAGAAAAATTAAAAAAAAAAGATTAACCTAAAGCAGATTGGAAATTAGAGTTTGAAAACAAGGATGACAGACGAACTTAGACTTTGAATCCCCCTTCGTTCCCTAGAGCATTGGCAATCAACAGATCAGCGGATTTCGATTCTCATTCAATCAATTACTAAGACACCACCATAACTCCTTACCCTTAGGTTTAAGACCGGCGAACGTTCGCTCTATCCGTTCTAACTACCAAGATTAACTAGCCGCCCGGGTACGGTCGCCTCTCGCAACGACTTAATTAACTGGTGCAATTACTAATGATTAATGAGTTACTCTTGCAGTGGATTAACCCTAACCGGTTCCTACGAAAGGCACGCTCCAATTATAAGGTTAATTGTTCAATTCGATGTTCTAAAGTAAGGCGAGCGTTCGCTTCTATCCTTAGCTTAACCAGAATCTAATCTAGGTGATCAATCCAGACAAGAAACATGAACAATGAAGAACGAATCAAACATGAAAAAGAACTGATTGAATTTCGAATCTAATCACCGCCGATCCGTGACCGCTTTAAAGCCCCCGGCGACTTAGGGTTCATCTAATCTAAGCTCTGCAAGTTCAGTTACTCATATCAGAAAGAAGAGAATCAAAGGCAACAATGAAGATCATCATACAGAGGAAGAACAGATAAGAACTGAAAAACCTAATTCTGATGACTCCCGCGAAGCTTCAATCTCCGGGATCTTCAACTTTAAGCTCCGAGTTCTCCGAGGTGGAAGGATGGCGTCACGATCTCTCCACGGATCTTCGAACTCTCTAAACTCTATCTATCGACCCTAGAGTCGGCTGACTCTCAAAAGTCCGATTTGTGAAAATATGAATAATGAATTGTTCCCCCTTTTGGGCCGCCGGGTTAAGTATTTATACTTAAACCCTAAGTCGCCGGATTCCTTCTGTTATTTTCGCCAAAAATAATGAAGTATTTTCGCCGAAAATATTCTTGCAATTGAAGACACCGCCGGCTGATTTCTCTGTACTCTATTTTCGGATCGAAGAGTTAATCAATTTCGCCGAAAATACCTTTGACTCGGCATCAGTTGGTTTGTACTATTATTTTCGCCGAAATCAATAGGGTATTTTCGGCGAAAATATCTTTGTAGTCGGGTAGGGATTTGTTTTGACTTTGATTGGCTCCTTTGATCGATTCCGGTTTGGTTCCTCGAGGTTCCAATGCCATAGACACGTCCATGGCTACTTTATTTGACGGCGAAAACCTGTGCTAACACAAAAACACTAGAAAACCATCAAATAGACCCGAAACGGGCCAAGGTAACACAATTGGCACGAGATAGGGCAATCGATTGAATATTCGTTATTCTACCCTAAAAACAATGTCTTAAGCAAAGAAATGTCGCTTAAATGAGGCTGATAATCACGTCAAATCGAGTGTCATCAAATACCCCACACTTAAGCTTTTGCTTGTCCTCAAGCAAACTGAACTAGAACACACTCAAATTCACAAATGACACGATATTAAACTGAGATTCAATTCTAACAATTTGGTTTAGACTGTTCCACGTAGAAAAAGTGACCTACACATGCACGAACATCAACCAAATAAGTTTTCGATCTCACTGTTTTCTGCACACTTCAAGTAGTAGTTTTAACAAAGCTCGTTTCTTGGTAAAATAATTAATCATAATTAACCGACTACGATAACACCAATTCTAATCAAAAAGACTTTAAGCTCTGGCCATGATGTGAATGTGGAGATAGGAAAATTGACGTGGCTATCGACTCGACTTCATCCGTTTCTAGATCTGCACGTTACATGTTCTAGCTAGGACCGATTTAAACAACGATTCATTTCAAGTTTCGACTTCTTCCATTTAACTTATTTACTGCATACTAGTGCTCGATACCAAACACTTCACTTAGGTGTTGGACCTGCCTAGCTCACAGTATTTGTGCCTTTGCTAGTGCTCAACCCGAACACTTCACTTAGGTGTTGGACCTGCCTAGCTCACAGTATTTGTGCCTTTGCTAGTGCTCAACCCGAACACTTCACTTAGGTGTCGGGTTTGCCTAGATTTTTTCAGCACTTTAAAGAACTTTACATTGATTTGCACAACTTATTACTTGATTTAATCAATTTAGCCACTTGATCCTAGCTAGTTATAACTTTTTACACAAGATTTCGAATTGGATTTCCGTCTAATCTCTAGCCACAATCACAGGTGATCAAATATGGAGTGAAAAACATGGAAGAAGCTAGCATTTATCATCTTAGAACGGTGTTATCGAGCTTTGTTATTAACAGACCAATCAGTTCAATTAATTCAAGTTTCAACTACTGAAGTGATTTATGATCTGTTCTGACCTAGACTCATTTAATATCAGTTCCAACACGTTGGTTACAGGTTCTAAGTGGAACAGTCTAGACTTCATTGTTCAAAATTGAAGTCAATTTAACATCAAAAGTCAAGAATTGAGCAATTCTATGCTAGAGAATTTTCAAATTTGAACCACAGAATTATAGATAGCAAGTATGATCACAGAATTATAACATCCTACCCCACACTTAAATCGTACTGTGTCCTCACAGGACTAAACTAGAGTAGAGAGATACGAAGAACCTGTGATGAGATGGTCGGTGTAGGGGATGAACACGGAGAGTCCGGAGTGGAGCGGAGTAGCTACTCGAGTTCCTATAAAACAAAAACAACAAAAAAATCAAAAGGATACCGGGACAAGTGTCCCGGATCCACACAGAATAAAAGTCGAACAAAGAAGGTTAAGGGGAATTTTGAAAATATTTTGACTCTTTTTTTTTTCAAATTCACGGCACGACACTCCTAGAGCAATCTAGATCATCCAAGCTCAATTAGTTCAGAAAAAATCACACCGAAATAGCAGACACGCAAAACGAGGTAGACCGGTATTAAACTCGTCAAAATTCAACAATCAATATGTCAAAAGATTCGAAATTGAAAACCCAACAACTAACCTTTTAGACACGACTCAAGAAAATGGACGGAAAGCGACGAAGTTGGCCAAAAACGTGAAAAACTTGTTTCGGGCATAACTGGAGCTACAGAGCTCCGATTTGGACGATCAAGTATGCGTTGGAATCGGGCCGAAAAAATCTAACTGATTTTAAAAACAACACAAGTTTTCGGCGAAAACTTTAGGAGTTTTCGCCGAAAACATCTTCGGAAAACACACAAAAATAAATGGACGCTCCTGTGACTTGTTTTCGGTCGAGAATTTTCAATTCTCGCCGAAAATTTAATTTCAAACCCCCTTTTTTTCAAAAACTAACGAAAAACAAATTAAAACGAAAGAAAATTAAACTGACACTTTGGCTCCCCCAAACCTGACTCGAACGACGAAAAGACTGACTCAAAAATTCAAAAAACGGACTCCAGCCGTGGGTTGCCTCCCACGAAGCGCTCTCTTTTAACGTCCTTGAGCCGGACGGTACCTGTTAGGGACCCCAACTTAGGAGTTCCTTGAAGTCAATCATCTTCTTCAAGGTGTGCGGTTGAGTGCCATGTAGCACTCCAGAAGGGTGATGTAACCGGTAGTGCTCCAATAGATTGCGATCTTGGTTGGATGACCAGTTCTTCTTGAATTCTCCTACTTGAGGAGGAAAGAGGTAGTACGGCGCGGCATGTTCAATGAGCTCCATCTTCTCTACAGGTTGACTCAGCGGAAGTGTAGGTGAGGGTATCTCCTCAATCTCTATGTGCTCCTCTTCGGCTTCAACTTCAAGATGGATTGGCTCTTTGTCTTCATCAACCACCACCGCCAAGGACTCTTCAGCAGATGCTTCTAGCTCGCAATAGTCATGGGTGAGGTTGTCATGTTCATCTTCGTACGGCTCTTGAGCATCTTCTTCCATTAGTGGATTTGGTTGCTCGAGCTCAACATCCATCACGTTACGAGCTTGTATAATCGAAAGGAGATCATCCAAGGCGGATTCTACTCTTGCCTTCTGTTGTCGATGCTGATGAGCCGGTATATACACCTCTTGATGAATTTGCTGGTCGTGTGTAGCTTCTGGCTCTTCTTCGAAATGCTCTTGAGCATCTTCTTCCATTAATTGCACTAGTTGCTTGAGCTCAGCGTTCCTTGTATCAGCACCATCGTTCATTGATTGGAGGTTGTCGATCGCGGCTTGGGTGATTGCCATCCATTGTTGATGCTCATAAGTGTGTAAATCCATCTCTTGGGAGTCTTCAATATATGGTGCTTCATTGATGTACCACCCTTGGTACTGGTCATCCCACCTGTAATCCTGCATAATTAAAACTCAAAAACACTACCCAGGTAAATCATGAAAATATGGAGGAAAATAAATGGTAAGGCGGAAAGGTAGAAGAATAATTTGCCAACTCTTCTTTCAAACAATTAGAAGAGTCCCCGGCAACGGCGCCAATTTGGTGAACCGCCCGGTCGTTGTTCGGACGTTTCAACCAAATAAAACTACTAATGCTAAGAAAAAGCGTATAGCAGATCGTATTCCGAGGGCTTTCTATGATTGGTTACTTCAGAACTAGCAAAATACTCAAAGGTAAACACGTTGTGCGTGGTGTGAGTTCCACGACTTCTAATTCTAAGGAATGCAGAAAAATTAAAAAAAAAAGATTAACCTAAAGCAGATTGGAAATTAGAGTTTGAAAACAAGGATGACAGACGAACTTAGACTTTGAATCCCCCTTCGTTCCCCAGAGCATTGGCAATCAACAGATCAGCGGATTTCGATTCTCATTCAATCAATTACTAAGACACCACCATAACTCCTTACCCTTAGGTTTAAGACCGACGAACGTTCGCTCTATCCGTTCTAACTACCAAGATTAACTAGCCGCCCGGGTACGGTCGCCTCTCGCAACGACTTAATTAACTGGTGCAATTACTAATGATTAATGAGTTACTCTTGCAGTGGATTAACCCTAACCGGTTCCTACGAAAGGCACGCTCCAATTATAAGGTTAATTGTTCAATTCGATGTTCTAAAGTAAGGCGAGCGTTCGCTTCTATCCTTAGCTTAACCAGAATCTAATCTAGGTGATCAATCCAGACAAGAAACATGAACAATGAAGAACGAATCAAACATGAAAAAGAACTGATTGAATTTCGAATCTAATCACCGCCGATCCGTGCCGCTTTAAAGCCCCCGGCGACTTAGGGTTCATCTAATCTAAGCTCTACAAGTTAAGTTACTCATATCAGAAAGAAGAGAATCAAAGGCAACAATGAAGATCATCATACAGAGGAAGAACAGATAAGAACTGAAAAACCTAATTCTGACGACTCCCGCGAAGCTTCAATCTCCGGGATCTTCAACTTTAAGCTCCGAGTTCTCCGAGGTGGAATGATGGCGTCACGATCTCTCCACGGATCTTCGAACTCTCTAAACTCTATCTATCGACCCTAGAGTCGGCTGACTCTCAAAAGTCTGATTTGTGAAAATATGAATAATGAATTGTTCCCCCTTTTGGGCCGCCGGGTTAAGTATTTATACTTAAACCCTAAGTCGCCGGATTCCTTCTGTTATTTTCGCCGAAAATAATGAAGTATTTTCGCCGAAAATATTCTTGCAATTGAAGACACCACCGGCTGATTTCTCTGTACTCTATTTTCGGATCGAAGAGTTAATCAATTTCGCCGAAAATACCTTTGACTCGGCATCAGTTGGTTTGTACTATTATTTTCGCCGAAATCAATAGGGTATTTTCGGTGAAAATATCTTTGTAGTCGGGTAGGGATTTGCTTTGACTTTGATTGGCTCCTTTGATCGATTCCGATTTGGTTCCTCGAGGTTCCAATGCCTTAGACACGTCCATGGCTACTTTATTTGACGGCGAAAACCTGTGCTAACACAAAAACACTAGAAAACCATCAAATAGACCCGAAACGGGCCAAGGTAACACAATTGGCACGAGATAGGGCAATCGATTGAATATTCGTTATTCTACCCTAAAAACAATGTCTTAAGCAAAGAAATATCGCTTAAATTAGGCTGATAATCACGTCAAATCGAGTGTCATCAACTGCGAACTTGACCGAGCAAACAGTTTCCCTGATCCATCCAATCCACCTGTCATTGAACCCCATCATCTGGAGCACTACAAACAGGAAGTCCCACGAAACCCTATCATACGCCTTCATCATGTCCACTTTCAGAATGAAATCACAATTCTTCCCTTTTCTTCTATTTTTCAGTTTATGGATGACTTCATGGACCAGAATCACGTTGTCTTGAATACATCTGTTGCCTGTGAATGCTGCCTGGAGTTCCGACACAAGATCCGGGAGGATTGGCTTTAGCCTCGTTGAAATAATTTTTGAAATAACCTTCGCTCGGAAATTCGCCACGCTAATGGGTCTGAGCTGTGAGACCTTCTCCGGATGGTGTACTTTTGGAATTAGAGCGATGTGTGTCAGGTTCCAGTCTTCAGGGTAAACTCCTGTATCAAAGAAGCTCTTCACCTCCTTCACCACATCCTCCTTCACAATGTCCCAATGCTTATGGAAGAAACTCCCTGCAAATCCATCTGGCCCTGGCGATTTGTTCGGTCCCAACTGAAAGACTGCTTTCTTGATTTCCCACTCCTCCACATCTCTACTTAAACGTCTGTTCATGTCCTCACTTATGACTTTGGGCATTTGATTTACAATGGAGTAATCACTAACCTCCTTTGGTGCTTCGAACAGAGAGTGGAAAAAGCTTGTTACATGGTTTCGTATCAGCCTGTCCTCATCCAGCCAGGTTCCCTCCTCAGTTTTCAACTTTATAATATGATTTCTTCCTCTTCTTTGGATCGTTGACATATGGAAGAACCTTGTATTTCGATCTCCGAACTTTGCCCATTGGGCTCCGCTCTTCTCGCCCAGAAATCCTCCTCAACCTTCCATAGGGTGACTAATTCTTTTGCTTGCTGTCAATCTCCTCCAATACCTCTCTTGAAAACACCCCACTGGTCAGACTTTGCAGCTCCTGCTTCAAAGATTCGATTCTCATTCGGCTCCCCCCTAAAGCCCTTTTTTCCATTCACGCAGACTCCTTGTGCAGTTCAGAAGGTTCCATTTGGTGCCTCTTCCCTTTCCCATGCTTCACTCACAGTATCTTCATACCCCTCCAAACTTTGCCACCCCGCCTCATAAAAGAAACTCTTCTTGCCGTACCGACTGCCATCTCCTTCCGTTCTTAAAATTATTGGGTTATGTTCCGATTGCACCCTAAGCTCATGCATCACCAGAACTCTTGACATTAACTCTTTCCACCTCCCATTACACAGACTCCGATCTAGCTTCTGTTTTATAATATTCCCTTGTCTATTGTTGTTGCACCAAGTAAACTTATCACCTGAGCTTTCAATATCCATTACTCCGATATCTGCGATGAAGTCGTTAAACTCTTGTAGTCGCCTTGTTGGGGTAGGGTTCCCTCCCTCTTTTTCCTCCCGGTACCTAATGGCATTAAAGTCTCCAATTAGGCACCACGGGTCCTCCGGAGTCCTTTCAAAAGCTGAGATTTCTGCCCAAACTCCGCTTCTATTCTGAACTGTCGGTGCCCCGTAGACAAATGTAATGTACCTACCCTCTCCCTCCATCCATCGCACATCAATAAAATTTACAGACTTTCTTAAGACTCTTACTTGGACATCTTTCACCCACCACAAAGCTAGGCCTCCACTCAATCCGATAGGATCAACATACTCGCTCCCTGCATACTTGAATTTCTTCCTCAATCTTTCCATGGTTCTTTTGTCTTGCTTTGTTTCCATTAAAAATACCATGGAGGGACAGTGCTTGCAAATCAGGTCTTGCAAGTGTCGAACCGTAGGGGACTGTCCCATACCCCTACAGTTCCAGCTTAGTATCATATCTGGTTTGGTGGCAATCGGCTTGCCACCACCGCCTTGAGTTTGCTGTTCGAGGTTTGTCCATTCTCCACTTTCTTAAATTTCCTCTTTGTCTTGCTACCCTTTCCTGTCTCTTTCTCCCATTCATTTCCCATTTCGAATTCTGCTCCTGCCCAACCTATATTACTCTGTGTGCTGCCACTTTCCCTCTTCTGTTTCTTGCTGAGGTTGGGGTTATTTTCACAGTCAGTCACTCTCTTCTGCTTCATCCTAGTCAGCTCCATACCGCCCCTCTCGAGATTGTAGTCCTATAATGCTTCCCCTTGGTATTGTGCTTGAGTTAACCTCCCTTCCCCCCCTTCTTGGCCCCTACCTCTACATTGGTGCACTGCCTCGGTTACATGGGGTAAATTCAGGTCAAGCAACATTTTGATCAAATCAGGGGTTGAGTAGAATTGAAGCTTGTAGGGGATGAAAAATGCTTGATGAACTGCTATAGCTTCAATCTTTGCACGCAAGTAGTCTGTTATCATCATGTTATTTTTCCATGGGTTTAGCGAGCTTACTTGTGGGTAGCCTTGTGTAAAGTCAAGCCCTCCCTGGTTAGCAGCCATGTGTTGGTTTCAGCCCGACAACAGGCCCAGTCGGCCCATCCCTCCAAAATGGCTTAATTCTTTTGCCCCCATCATGCTGACTTCCCCAAACCCTAGCGCCGTCTCCATGGTGTTGGGCGGGAAAGTGAAAAGTTGATCCCCACTAGCTGACAAATTTCCTTTTGTGTGACAGCTGTTTTTTGGGACCTGTTCCTAAACCCCGCCACCGCCGTTTGCTCCATCGCCGGCGACTTCATCTTCCCATTCTGATTCGTGCTTCTCCTTTCCCAGTCCCTCCCACCTTCTACCCTCATATGGCTGCCATATTTGGTAGGATGCGCCTCAAAGAACTCGGAATGCTTCATCCTAACTTCACAGAATGATATTGTGTGCCCCATCACTCCGCAGCAATAGCAGAAATCTGGAATTCCTTCGTACGCAAATTCAATTTTTTCCTTCCCTCCCCTTCCATCTGGACTCTGGAAGCCAGTAGGTAGTGGCTTTGCAATGAATAGCTCCATCTTCACTCTTACAAAACTCTTCCATATTCCCTTGCATTTTGTTCATTTTCTTCATACTCCACCAAGTCCTTAAACATTCTGGATATGGTCTTCATGTTCTCCAAGCTCCTCATATCCGGTGCTAGCCCCCACATCCAAACCCAGGCCTCTGTTGAGTCTATGAAGACCTCCTCCGGTTTCCTTGGCTTCTCCCACCCTTTCATAACAAGATGCGATTGAAGAACTGTCCAGGGGCTTCCTTCTTCAACCTTCTCCTTATCTTCTTCGTTGAAAAAAGTGAACAAGAACATGTTCTTGGATAGCTTCTTTACCTTTAAATCACCCTCTAGTCTCCAGATTCGTTGGGCATTATTCCGTATTGTTATCACACTACATTCTCTATCCCAATGAACCGCCCTACCAGAGATCTTTTTGCCATCTTCGACAATCTTTCTTCTTCCCTGTTTAGTTCCACAGTGGGCTCTTCCCAGTTGAGTAGAGCTGTTTGAGCGATTATCTCCTCGATAGAAGTCTCCATCCCTTTCCTTTTGTTGCCCTGTGTTGTCCTTGCAAGAAGGAGTAGAGATTGAAAAAACACACAGAACCTTGCTCTGATTTTCTTACCTATGTCTGAGTTTTTCCTCTTCTCTTGTTTCCTCTTCCCATATCCTTTTCCGTTTATTCCCCCTGTCTCTTGGTTAGGTGGGGGGTCATAACTCCTCTTTGCTTTGAATGCACCCTGGGCTGGTAAGGGACATTTCCTAGCATTGAATGCTCATAGAGCTGTGTGGTTGAAGCCACAAACGGCGCCCCATCGAGGGGAAGGGAGGGCTCCATTACGGAGAGAGGGGAAGGCTCCATTACGGAGAAAAAAAAATCTGATTGCACATGAAAACTTGCATATACTCTTGTTTGCCTTTTATCTTGCATTTAATCCAGGATATGTGGGATTTGGCTCTCTTTCCGTAGAGTGTTGGGTTGACTGTCGCATTGAAGACGTCCACCGACTCCTCTGTACCTTCCACCTTTGTAGTAACCCTATTTTGTCCGAATTTTCAAATTATTTTCATACTTAAGACAATCTCCCTTTCATTTGATTTTTACCCAATTAATAAAAATCTCAAATCATTTACTCAACTTCGTTTCTCGAAATATGAACTAGTTTCGATTGCAGCAGATTATCAAGCTATATCATCATAGTTTGGTTATAAGCATGAATTTCGAACTGGTCAAATCTCGTAATAAAATACAATTTGGTCTCAAGGCCCAACTTTAAGTCGTTGGGCTTAAGCCATTTTCAAATGATTTCGGGTTGGGCTTTGGCCCATTAAATTTCTGAAAAAAAAGCGTTTAAATTAATTAAACTATTACAGATTAAAAAAAATACAATTAAAATACAGATATTTACATCTATGTTCTTATCACTTCCCAGCTCTGTTCTTATCACTTCAGATCTCTGATCCCACTTATATAAAGCCTCCTAGGAGCAAGGAAGAAAGGGGAGAGCAACAGAAAACCCCCTGAGGACAACCACAAAAATATCCCAGCTCACACCTTCTTTCTCCTGCTGATCCGCAGCTGCAACTGCAGCTTCTTCTCTTATTCTTCTCCCTGCCGAAGACGACAAAGAAAAACCAAACAATAACCCCCTCCTTGTTTACCGAAGCAGCAGCAGCTGCTGCTGCTTCTTTTGCTTCTTCTTCATCTTCTTCTTCTTCCTCTTCTCCTGCAAAACCCCAGCTCACATTACTTTCAATATCTATGCTTTGTAGTACATGATATGCTTATGAATGTGGCACATTTCTTTATCTATCTTTAATGGGGTTAAAAGGACAAGTATAAGAATTCATAGCTCTTGTTCCAACGAACAAAGACGGATTCATTGCTTTGATTTCCCTTTTTAATCTAAGCTTCTATTATTACCTATGTTTCAAAGTGGATAATATGATAAGTATTGAATCACCCTTTAAATCACTTTGTTCCATTGAGCAAAGCCAACACTAAAGGGTTTTTCTACTCTGATTATGCTAACATCTAACATTTCCTTCAAGCATTTCATTTATGTTATACTAACTTCATTTCAAGCATTTCTAATCTATGATATGTTAAATATACTAACACCTAACACTTCACTTTAAAATTATTAGGTCTAGTATACTAAAATCTTCAATACAGTCTTGTGGCTATTTTCATTTGCGCATCAGTATTTTCATATTCTAGCTTATCAAGTTCATTATCCAACTGACTACCCTAGCATTTCATTAGGCTATCTGATATTTATGAACAAAAGAACATTATGCATAATCAAGCTTTGAGAAATCATCACTTTCACCAACCAAAATCCCAAAACAATCCAAAGTCACAAACGATACAATCAATACACAGTCCACAGTAGAAGACCAAATATAAGAGTTTAGGTAGAGCTCACTTGGTTGAATCGGTTCTGCTCCAACCGAGTTTCTACTCTCGGCTCAGCCCCGTGACCACCACTACAAAACTCCCTTCTTCTCGAACCCATCCTTTGACCCGAGATCTGCCCCCCTGTGCTACCTGCTCACAAGCATAAAAAACATATGAATGAATTTTGATTTGACTAAAATTTAGCTAAGAGTATTAGAAAAAACCTTTATATGGCCCGAAGTTTTCTTCTTCCCATTCAATACAGGTTGATAAAAGTCCCAAGGGACGGTTGATGGAACCCACGACGACTGTTGGATGAACCCGCAGAAGCGACTCAGCGGCAACGACTTCGATGTTGAGGACGGCGGTGGTGCATGCGGCGGAGCCCTACGACGGGGTGTGCATCCGAGCGAACGACGTCAGCGCGGTGGGGGCAGACGACAGGGTGAAGGCGGCGGCGGCGGCGTGGCTGGACCGAGAACGGAGGCGATAGATCTGGCAACGACGACGGCTGGCCACGTGAGCGATGGAGCTGGCCGATGGCGGCTACACCGACGGCGACACACCGAGATCGACGGCGGCAACTAAAGAAGAAGGTGAGTATTTAGGGTTTTATTTGTTTCTGAGATTGAGAAGAAGATAAGAAAGAGAGGAAGATTAGAGAGAAAAGAGAGAAGAGAGGGTTTGAGCCGCCGAAAATAGAGAGAGAAAGGGGTTGAATTTTTTTGTCCAAATTTGGTTTATATATGTCTCCTATTAGGGTTTGTTGAGCCATTTCATATTTACGATTCTGCCACCGTTAGATTTAATTACAACAATGCCACCGAGCGGGTTGGTCGAAAGTGTGGTCGTTTTGACCCATTTCCGGTCCGACGGTCGCGGATTTGGGCCGAGTTCTGGCCTGCCTTTTTCTTCGGATTAAGCCTGATACATGGGTTTTGATTTTTGTTTGATCTTTAAAGTGTGTATCATTTCCAATTAAATTAATTAGATGATTAGATTATTTTCCTAACCAATTTAAATGTTGAAGGGTTAAATCATACACAATAAGTTATTCAAAATTTAATTCAGCATTATAATAAATTAGGATAATCTTTGTTTTCCTTCCTTTATTTTTTACCAAACTAACTAGGTACATACATTTGAATTCTTTTATATGGAATTAGTAGGGTTAGTCTTTACATGAGCAAGGACGTGGGAAAGTTCACAATGGTCATAGTATATTAATTTGACACAACTTATTTACTTAACTTTTCAATCTAAAATTCACTTATGTTTTTCGCCTGCCCGAACTACGAGGCTTTGATTATGATACGAATTAGATACGTAGGCAGTCAACCGACGCAAGCCCAACAAATAAAATTCATTGATTTCTTAGATCGTGAAACTATTTCATAAAATAAAACAAACTATATTTTGAACTAAAATTGAGCCGAGTAACGTCGGACTTTATGATTTCGCGTGAAACCCTCACACCTAAAAATCAGAAACTTTCAAAATAACTAAAAATAAACCGAGACCACTCGGTGGCAAACCAACTTAAATCAATCTTTTAAATCGAACTACGTGGACTTTGATTCCGGTTTCCGGATACGTAGGCAGTCACGAGACTCGAGTCCAACTTTAAAACAATTTTATCTTTAAAACCTTTTTTTATCCCAAATTATCGGGATGGGTAGCGTTCTTCTTCACACTTGGACGGTGAGGCAGACACGTGAATATCTCAATTTAAAAAATAAGCACAATTTAATTAAAAGCACATCAATCGACTTATCGAATTTGGTAGTACCGGTTTATCGGGCGTTGTGGGGGTGCTAATCCTTCCCCACACGTAACCGTCCCCCTTATCCAGATCTCTGAACGCAGACCTAGCCCGGTTTAGGTTCAATAACCTGAATCGGGCTCCAAGTGTCCAATCCACTTTTAAGCGATTGGTGGCGACTCCAAACATTTTATCAAACCCAACGAAGAGGCCGACGCGACGTCGGGTGATCGCGCGCCGCAGACGGAAACGTTCACGACAACCTTTACATTCATTTCATTCTTGATATCATGTTGTTGGCTGTCTTGTGATGAAAGATTGCAGGATCCAAATAGGATCAAGGTAGATTCATGTAGAATCATAGTGAGGCAAGAAGCCTCAAATAGTTCAGAGAGAAAGGGAATCTTTCCCAACAGCTTTTTTTCATCAATGTACTATAACTTACATACAACACAAAATTTCAATGAATATTTTTTAAACCTTTAGTTTAAAAGAAACTTTTTATTTTAATTCATGTATTAATTTAAAGATTAGTTTGAGTGATTACTTTATTATGTTTTTCTTAACATTTAAGACATATGTATTTTGGCATAGAATTTCAAATATATATTTTCATGGTTCAATTTTTTAAACAATCTAATTTTTTATTAATTGAATATTATATTAAATTAAATTAAATCAATTTAACCTAATTTAAACATCATTTATTGAACTAGTTTGATATCAAATTATCAAACTCGATATTCATACACTTCATCCATACCCTAAAGGTTGCTTAGAGGTAAATTGGTGATAAAAATCCTAACACCTTAAGTTCAAAATAATAATAAATTATTTAAAAACACGTCATTCAACTTGTTCCATACTAGTCGCCTGACCCAATAGATGTCGAAGGCTCAGTCCCCTGGTCCTTGGTGGTATAGGTACCTCATAAGTAAAGTGGGGAAGTAGTAGTCAGTTCAAGGGGTAATCGGGCGATTATAAGAAGTGTAGGGAGGTGAACGGAATAATGTACCGTGGAGTTTTGGCCCGCTAGGTAAAAGAGTGCCCCCTTCTTCAGAGGGATCGGGGCTATATTTATAGCCTCCTTTCTTGATCGCCAAGGATCGATCCCAGCCGTCCGTGCCAACCTCTGGGATGATGCCACGTGTCCTCGTGTCGGTCGAACCCTAAAGCCGTTAGGGCCCTCGGTAGTGGGCTTCGTTGTTTCCTTGTTGGGCCGTCGTCCTCAATCGCCTATGGGCCATATCATTGATCGCCTAAATAGTTGATTGTCTTCTTGCGGGTCTTTTTGGTGGGATACTCCGAAGCCCAGAATCGCCGAGCCCAGGGCTTATCAATTGCCCGCAAGCCCTTAGCTAAGCTCTTGCTTAGGTGAGGGTTTAATAATCGCCCAAGCCTGGCTCCATCAATTGCCACCAAGCCCTTAGTTAAGCTCTTGCTTAGGTGAGGGCTTAATAATCGCCAAAACCTTTTTAGTTGAGCTTTTTTTCTTGGACAAGGGGTCTGGCGATTGCCAAGAACGATCTTCTAATAGTCTCCAAATGATAATCGCCTAGTAATGTTAGGCTTTTTCCCAAATGGACACGTGCCACTACCTGCTGTGTTACGTGCCCGTCCGTCATACAGGGCAATCCGGTAACTTCCTCCAACGAAGCGTCTCCGCCTAGGGCCTATCACAACTATAAGAAATGTAATCTTTGAGAATGAAAACTTTCATTGTAGAAAGCTCATGTGTATCCTGTGAAATGTTATGGAAACAAATAATTGTGATCTCACTTTCGCCACATATTAATATAGTGCATCAACAAAATAATATTGTCACGAAATACCTAGTTTATAGTGCATCAACAAAATAATATTGTTACTTATTACAGATTGACAAATTTATGAATAAAAATATTGTATTGTTTAAAGTTTAGTGCATGAGATTTTGGGAAAAAACTGAGTGATTTATAAAATATAATGTAAAATTTCTATACATATATAGGCAATATATATTATTAATTAATTAAATGAGATATTATTGTCAGCAATACTTATAATCATATTGGATCAATGAATCTAATAGTGTTCACAAATAACTTATGCATGATACAATCAATGCATCTATAAAATTAATGTCATATTCGCCCTCGAGCCATCTCAAATCTACACAACTCACTTATCTCTATCATCACAAAAGCTCTTCCTTACATTCTCACTTATATCGGGAGGTGATCATATACATTTTCAATCGTCATAATGATGGCAAATAATATAAAATTGTTGATCATGAATTTGCTAAAGTTGGTGGTTGCTCATTGAATTGTTGGTACTCTCGATTTAAACGGTTGTCCATGGAGATTGATTAGAACCCATCCACAAATTATTGCAAATCCATTGGAGTTATTGTTGCTCTCTTTGACGGGATGGTTGAAACAACCTCGAATATTAGTTTCGAGAAATGGGACACAATGACTCCATCTCTCACATTGTAGAGATATGAGTCACCAGTTTTTTTACTCTTCACTATTTGTGATGGTTGGAGATGGGAAAAAGATAAGCTGAGTCATTGTTGCTCTCTTTGACGGGATGGTTGAAACAACCTCGAATATTAGTTTCGAGAAATGGGACACAATGACTCCATCTCTCACATTGTAGAGATATGAGTCACCAGTTTTTTTACTCTTCACTATTTGTGATGGTTGGAGATGGGAAAAAGATAAGCTGAAGAGTTTTTTTACTCTTCACTAAGTCGAAGCCAAAAAAAACTAGTGATTGTGATGGTTTGAGTTTTTTTACAAATAGTTTTTTTTACTCTTCACGATATTAGTTTTTTTTTACTCATACAAAACTAGTTTTCTTACATTATATTTGTGATGGTTTGAGTTTTTTTAGGAATCTCACTCGTGTAGAAAGGGGTTTGGTTGGATCGACATGGGTTGCATTGTATCTAACGATTGAGTGTTTGATGACATGAAATTTTATAATTATTATTTTAATTGACGTGGTTAGCTTAAGATTTTGGACGAAAATTTGAATATAAGTGGACAGAATATCGTTCAGCTTCCAAAGTGAAAGTTGAGACATTGATGTGGTAAAAATGAAAGTCGAGTGACCAATATGTTACCTAACCTTAACTTGAATGAAAAAAATGTTATTAACCCAATTATTAAATAACTTTTAATGTGAGAGAATTTGTTAAAAGTGTATATAAATTTCTTTTAATTAAAATTAATATATGAGGTGCAAATTTGAGAGAATAGTGGCCCAAAGACTTTGATGATCTCCCATATATATTCTTAAGATGGTTAGTTTGTACAAGTGACATGACGGTTTGTAACGATGTAAAAAAGTTGACCTGACTTCTATTTGAATGGTCAAAATGCCACATCAACATTTTAATAAAAATTTATAATAATAAACTTAATTTGTAAAGTTAAATATTATTAATTCTTAAATACAATTAAAATATAAAAATGAAAATATCCAATGGCCTAACTCGCGATCCATCGTCCTTGCCAGTCAAGTTTCACCTTCATGACTAAAGAGTAGGGGTCAGAATTATCCATTTATGGATTTTTCTGCCAATATCTGATCTGATCCAAACTTAAATGGATCGCATATGAATCACTTATATATGGATAGATTATAATTGGATTGTATTGGATCTGCTGCACTAATAAACCATGCTTTCAACTCAAACCGTTCAGTCTGGATGGCAAGTCAGAGTTTAGGTTCAACCAACCCGGTCCAGTTTTTTCTGGTTATGGTATTTTGGTTAAGTCAGCCTTTGTAAAGCTACGCGTTTTGTCCTTACGTCTGGGTATTTAAGGCAGCCATGTTGCCTTAACAAAGTCACTTTGCTTTCCCCTTTTACTACAGAAAAACCCGAAATCTGGTGGTTGCCGATCGTGAAGAAGATTCCAAAGGATTGTGCTCTGGTGGTAGCTGTTATCGATCGAGGAGGATCGCATCACAACCCTGTTCATCAGTTCCCGGAAACACTCCGTCGTTTCCCAGCCTTGAAAGGGGGCCGAATCCCTTTCCGGTTTCCTTGTCTTCTTCCTTGATCTTGCAGTTAGAGTTAGCGTTAGTCGTTAGGGTTTTGGCTGTGTCTAGGCTCTCTTGTATCCGACTGTGTGTTCCTCGTTCTTAGTGCATCTTTCTGGGTTGAGTCTCCCGTCTTGGGGCTCCGCAGATTAGGGCTTATTTTAGCCTGACTGCGTTATCAGATCATGTGTTCTTTCGTTTCTGCACTGTCTTTAAGCTGCTTCTTCGTGGTTAGATTGAGAGTAGAGCGTTAGTTAGTTTCAAAGTGGTATCAGAGCTTCTTGGTTGTGTCTTGATCGCTACTCTACTTTCTTGCTCGAAGTTGCTCTCTTCTCATTTTTCCTTTTTGCCGTGCGATTCGATCTAACTCTCTTTTTTGTGTTTGATTCTTGTAGTTTGCTGAAATCATGACAGACGGATCAAGGATAAAACCCTTCGATGGAACTAGTGATTTCGCGATGTGGAAAGTCAAGATGAAGGCTATTCTCGTGAAAGAGAAGTGCTTCAAGGCCATCACCGAGGACTGGAATCCGGGGATGACTGAAGGCCAAAATTCAGACACGCGAGATCTTGCCCACTCGGAAATCATGATCGAACTCTCTGACGACGTGGCTCGTCAGGTGGTAAGCCACACTCTCCCTAAACCCTCGTGGGAAGCTCTGGAAATTATTTACCTTACTAAATCCCTTCCTAGTCGTATCTCTCTCATGTGCAAGCTTTTCACT
The DNA here is from genome assembly GCA_034768395.1 of Linum lewisii. Taxonomy (NCBI): domain Eukaryota; kingdom Viridiplantae; phylum Streptophyta; class Magnoliopsida; order Malpighiales; family Linaceae; genus Linum; species Linum lewisii. The sequence goes on along the minus strand of CM068300.1, from coordinate 51,781,733 downwards.
TTTAGAATGGACACAGGCCTTACTGTGAGTGTAAACCTAGACTTGTTTCTTAGAATGGCTCAAGATCTTCAGCGCTGCGATGATGAGATAAAAGAAACTCACAAAGCTGTCCTTCTTCTTAACTCTCTCCCTACCCAGTTTGATACCCTGAAGGATGTGATTCAGTACGGTCGTGATGAGCTTACTCTTCACAAAGTTACTGAATCCATCATTCAGAAAGATGAAGTTCTTAAGGTTTTCAAATCTAAAAGTAAGACTAGAACCGACCCTAAAACTGAACCTAAATCAGATTTTTTAATGGCTAAGGGTAAGGGTAAGTTTAGGAAGAAGAGATCTTCTAAGGAGTCACCTGCTAGCTCTAAAAATGAGATAGAAAACAAGGCTAGGGTTAAATTCTACTACTGTGAGAAAGAGGGTCACTTTGCCAAAGATTGTCGCAAAAGGATTAACGACGAGAAGAAAAAGGATAACTCCGGTTCTTCTAATGTCTGTGAGTCCTGTTGCAGCAAATCTTACAAACTGCTCATGGCAAATACTAGTGACTCTACCTCAGACTGGATCTTAGATTCAGGCTGTAATATACATGCTACTCCATCCAAATCCATGTTTAACAACCTGGCTAAAGTTGAGGGTGGGGAAGTTATGTTAGGTGATCACACTACCCTTAAAATCATGGGCATTGGATCTGTCCCCATGTGGATGCATGATGGGAAGATTAGGATCATTAGGAATGTCAGGTGGGTTCCTACCTTAAGGAGGAATCTCCTGTCAGAATCCATTTTTGATGATATGGAGTGTTCCATCACCACTCACAACGTCATCAAGGATGTTGTCAGAGATGGTAATGTTCTCCTCCGTAGCATCAAAAAGGGTGGTTTATACTACGTTGTTGGTTCTCCAGAACTGAATGTGGCCGCCAATACCACTAGTCATGGTGATCCTATTTACACCAAGTTGTGGCACAATCACCTAGGACACATAGGGAGTACTAGGTTGTTCAACCTGTTCAAAAACGGTTTAATAGACAAGCACCCAGGAAACCTTGAATTCTGTGAGAATTGTGTCCTTGGTAAGAAAGCCAAGCATAGCTTTGGTAAGAAAGCCAAGCATAGCTTTGGCAAGTCCAATTACACTGCAACTAAACCTCTCGAGTACGTTCACTCAGACCTATGGGGGCAAGCTCAGCTCGACACCATAGGGGGGGAAAGATACTTCAGGTCTCTTATTGACCATTACTCTAGAAAAGTCTGGGTCAAACTCCTTAGGTCCAAGGATGAAGCTTTTGACTCATTCAAAAGTTGGCTCACTATATGGTCGAAAGTCAGACAGGGTACAAACTAAAGTGTCTTAAAACAGATAATGGTCTTGAGTTTTGTAACAATTCGTTTAATGAGTTCTTCTCTTCTAATGGGATTAAAAGACACCTAACGGTGCCTGGTACTCCCCAACAGAATGGAACATCAGAAAGAACGAATAGAACTCTTCTGGAAAAGGCCAAGTGTATGCTTTTCAGTGTAGGGATGAGACCGTCACTGTGGGGTGAAGCAGTGGTTACAACATCTTACCTCATAAACCGATCTCCGTCCTCCGCTATAAGCTTCACTACACCCCAAGAATTATGGATTAATAAGAAACCAGATTTAACCCATTTGAGGACCTTTGGCTTCACAGCTTACTCTCAAATTTCTTAGGGAAAGCTGAAACCAAGGGCCCAAAAATGTGTTATGCTTGGTTACCCTGAGGAGGTTAAGGGCTACAGACTTCTTGTTGTCCAACCCCATGGTTACAAAGTTATAACCTCTAGGGATGTCACCTTCAATGAGTCAGATTTTCATTTTAAAAATAATCTAACGACTGTTAATGAGAATGGAGGCGACAGAGATGACAGGGAAGAAAGACCTGCTCATCTAGGTCAGTTCTTTGCCCCTCCAGATCAGAGGCAAGCACAAGATGACCTAGAAAAAGAGTTCGACATTGGACACTACATGGAGGACTCCTCAACAGACTTAGAAGGGCAAAATTCCCAAAGTCAGCCGTCAAGGGATCAACCACTCAATAATTCTTCCGCGACAGACCCGGTAAACCAACCTCACCAATAAGGTGGGGCTGCTGTAAGTAATTCTCCTAATCTCTCTGATAGTGTTGACAGTGGTGATAATTCTGGTAATGGTGATGAAACTGTGTTTCCTATGCCTAATGATTTGTCTAACTATTCACTTCTAATGTTGCTGAGTTTGCTTTACTTGTGGCTGATTTTTTGTCGAGTTTGCCCCCCTGAAACCTATGACCAAGCCATGCCCTCCCCTAGGTCTAATGATTGGTTGAAAGCCATGCATGAGGAAATTCAATCCATGCATGCAAATAAAACCTGGACTCTTGTTAAAAGACCTAGCAATGCTAGGGTAATTGAAAACAAATGGATTTTTAAAATCAAGGAAGGCTTAAGTCAACTTGAACCTCCGAGGTTCAAGGCTCGACTTGTTGCCAAAGGCTTCACCTAGAAGGAAGGAGTCGACTACAACGACATCTTTGCTCCTGTTGTCAAATACAAAACCTTGCGCCTGTTATTGGCCATGACTGCTGTATTTCACTAGGAACTTGAACAGATGGACGTTAAGACTGCCTTCCTCCATGGTGACTTGAAGGAGACAATTTACATGCAACAACCTAAGGGTTTTGTGGATAAATTGAATCCTTCCCATGTCTGCATCCTTAATAAATCCATTTATGGGCTGAAACAGTCTCCCAGACAATGGAACATTAAGTTTGATGCCTGTATGAGATCTCTAGGATTCTTTAGGAGCAAGTATGATACATGCCTCTATTACAAGAGCATAAAATCAGATGCTCCTTGTATGTCCTGCTGTATGTTGACGACATTCTTCTTGCCAGCAAGTCGAAAATTTTGATATGTGAAGTTAAGTCAAATCTGAAGAAGCACTTTGATATGAAGGACTTAGGTCCTGCTCAAAATATCATGGGCATTAAAATTACTAGAAACAGAAAAACATGTACCTTAATGATGTCTCAGGTTGATTACCTTCATAAGGTCTTGGATAAATTTTCCATGTTGCATTCTCTTCCTGCTCATGTTCCTTTGAGGGCTCACCTTGAGTTTTCTAAAGCTCACTTCCCTATTTCCCCGGCCGACATTGAAAAGATGAAATCAGTTCCTTTTGATGTGGCTGTGGGTTCTGTAATGTACTCAATGTTATGTACTCGTCCTGACCTTGCTCATGCCATTAGTGTTTCAAGCAGGTTTATGTCGAATCCAGGTGAGAAGCACTAGCATGCCATGAAATATGCCTTAAGGTACATTTCTGGTACAAGGAACTTGGGTCTGGTCTATACCAGACATACCTCAAACCTTGATCTATTGGGGTTTGTTAACACGGATTTAGGGAGTAACAAGGACAACCGAAAGTCCACTACCTCCTTCTGCTTTACATGGGTTGGAAATTGCATTTTCTAGAAACCACAACTGCAGTCCATTGTAGCTCTTTCGTCCACCAAAGCAGAATATATTGCTGCTACAGAAAGAAGCTACCTGGTTAAGAGGCATTCTCTCAGAAATCCAGAATAAAGCTGTCATCCCAGTCTTGCACTCCGATAGCCAGAGCGCGCTGTTCCTTTGCAAGGACCCCATGTATCACGAGAGAACCAAACATATAGATGTTCGGTATCACTACATCAGGGATGAAGTCGAAAAGGAAAACCTGAAATTGGTTAAAATTGCTGGTGAGGTTAACCCAGCAGATTTTGGTACAAAGATTGTTCCTACTAACTAGTTTGAGTTTTGCAGGAACGCTCTTCATATCGATGATGTTACCTGAGATATTTATTGAGTCCCAAGGCGTTGGAGGTTCTCCCCAAAAATGCACAAGAACATGAACATGAGATCTGAGTCGAATAAACATGGCTTAGAAGGGCATTTGTTGCACTAATAAACCATGCTTTCAACTCAGACCGTTCAGTCTAGATGGCAAGTCAGAGTTTAGGTTCAACCAACCCAGTCCGGTTTTTTCTGGTTAGGATATTTTGGTTAAGTCAGCCTTTGTAAAGCTACGCGTTTTGTCCTTAGGTCTGGGTATTTAAGGCAGCCATGTTGCCTTAACAAAGTCACTTCGCTTTCCCCATTTACTGCAGAAAAACCCGAAATCTGATGGTTGCCGATCGTGAAGAAGATTCTGAAGGATTGTGCTCTGGTGGTAGCCGTTATCGATCGAGGAGGATCACATCACATCCCTGTTCATCAGTTCCCGGAAACACTCCATCGTTTCCCAGCCTTGAAAGGGGGCTGAATCCCTTTCCGGTTTCCTTGTCTTCTTCCTTGATCTTGCAGGTAGAGTTAGTGTTAGTCGTCAGGGTTTTGGCTGTGTCTAGGCTCTCTTGTATCCGACTGTGTGTTCCTCGTTCTTAGTTCATCTTTCTGGGTTGAGTCTCCCGTCTTGGGGCTCCGCAGATTAGGGCTTATTTTAGCCTGAACTGCGTTATCAGATCCTGTGTTCTTTCGTTTCTGCACTATCTTTAAGCTGCTTCTTCGTGGTTAGATTGAGAGTAGAGCGTTAGTCCGTTTCAGGATCATATATGGATTTGTTAATTTAATATGATAGGATTTGGATTGATCCATTTTGATAAAGACTCGACATGTATATGTATAAGAATTAGATTATCATCGGCCCATTGACCAATTTTAAGTTTTTTATAGGCCGCAATTTTCACTTAAGATTTTTTATCGGCCTATTTTTTGCTAGATTTCCTCCGTTATTGGTGAGATTGAAATGAGGAATCCAACTTAAAATTTAAATATTAAGAACTAATCTTTCAACTTAAATAATAATCATCTTATGTAGCTGCTCCCCACTGTGCAAGGTGCCATCCCCGAGACCGAATCAAGATTAACTTGGATGGCACAATTTCATATTCAATTGGAGGTGTGACTGACATGGTTGTCCGTTAGTTGTCCGGAGCTCTTCTCTTTCTAGCAAAAACTTCCTACCCAGGTATAACTAACCCTTTTGTCATAGAACTATTAGCTTTTAGAAATGCATATATACGTGACTACTCATGCACATGGTTGGACCCGAGCAATCATTGAGGGAGATGCATCTTTGATCCCGTCATCGATATCAAAGAGGGAGGTGTTCCACCGCTCCAGGCCCCATCAATTTTTATATTTACTAGTTTCTTGACGCCAATCCCGAGATGTTGCTACAAGTAGTTCCCCGCCAGGCTAACAGAGTGACTCACTATATAGCTTGACACACCACTGGATGTCCACCCACTTGGAAATATTATTTTGGCTATTGTTTGGTTTTGAGGGCAATTAATAAGTTGGACCAACCATAGATATGTGCGATTCAGAAGCATACTTACACAGTTTGACAATTGAAATAGTGATTATATTGACCCCATTGGTGGTAACTCACGGTTAAGGTAAACAGTTTTTAGTTTTTACCTCAACCGTGGATTAAAAAATGATAACTTAAATGAAAATGAAAATTTTAGTTAATCTAAAATTACTTAAATTCTTTTTGGTGCATTTTATAATAGGGTTAAAACATTGGCGGTACCTAAGTTTGGGAGTTGTAACATCGTGGTCACCTAACTTTGTTTTGTAACAGAGCATTCACCTATGTTTGGGTTAGTCATTTTTGTTGGCTTGGTTTTTATTTTGAGGGTTCAACCGAGTTGATCAGGAAGATTACAAAATATTAGGTTTGATAATGTGGCATGCTTAATTCTCAATTTGGTCGTGACCGAAATAATTGCTCGGTCGCCTTGTTTAAACAAAGGTGAGTGCTCCGTTACAAAACGAAGTTAGGTGACCACGGTGTTACAACCCCAAACTTAGGTGACCGCCAATGTTTTGACCCTTTATAATATATACCATTAAATTAAAATGATAAATCAATGATTCAAAATTTTAGGAAATTCTCAACCTAAAAATTATAATTTATTATTAGTCATATTTTAATTTTATTATTGAAAAATGGAAAAAAATTAAATGATTACCAAATATCAATGTGCCCAAATTTACTGAGCTTTAATTAGCGTATCTTTATTTGACATCGTTAATGTTTATAAATAGCGAGCTATAAACATTAACATCGAGCCATATACTCCATATTATATATATATGTATAAAAAGGAATTCGATAAAAACGTATTACCGATATGATGTCGCGAGCAATCATTATTCTTTTCATTTGGATTCTCGTCGTTGTTATGAGCTGCTATTGTGTTGATGCTCGTACAACATTTGTTTCATCTGATATTTGTTGTGAAAAAGGAAGTCCACTATGTTGTACCGATCCATACGATGATCCACCACCCGCATCAAAGTGATCATGACATCATTTGTATTACTATTAAGTGGAAAACAGTTTACAGATAATAAACAATTGTTTTTATTATATAAATCAAGGTTTGTGTCCTTGGTTTTTTTTGGATGAATTTTTGTAATTATTTTGTGTTTGAATAAAAATATAAGATAGTTACAATATGTGACTTTTTTTTTTCTTATTCTCCTTGTTCCATTATTAAATATCAGTACCAAAATGTGTATAATCTATATTCAAACTTTTCATCCTGCAATATTGGTGGAACTGAGATGAATTTCTCCAATCACATGACCCAACAATGACCTAATTTACTGTATAAATTAGGGAAGACTTAGTTCTTTTTTTTTTGGACAAGAATGGAAGACTTAGTTCCCAGGTATAGAATATTTATATATATTTTTAATTTATCACGTCCGTCCATTGTAAGAAACATATTTAAATCATTAATCTTACTCTATATGATTAGTTTTTGTGAATTTTGTTTATATTATGATATAAAAATACTGATAAATCACTCTAATTACTTCATAAACTTATTTCAATCCCAACTTAATATGGAAAAGTATTTATCAGTCTCATCTTCTTTAAAAGTAATTCATTCCATCATCACTCATCTTCTTCAAATAACATCCACCACATTTTAGATATTCTTTTCAAGCGGGCATTAATGAAATCTTGATATTTTGCCTAAAAATAGTTATAGTTGTGTTGTAATCTTGGCATTTTGGGCATTTTTAGCTCATATGTCAATTCATGGAACTCTATCATTTATATAACTAGTTTTTGTACCCGGCCCGTTGGCTAATCGCAGAATATTTAATTGTTTTCACTTCTCAATTTTAATTTTTAATAATTTTATTTAGTATTTAATTTTTTCACAAACTCATATATTATACATAAGAAATGTGAATTTAGCACCAATTAATTCATTAATCTAAAATTTTAAACCTACATAATAATTAATAACTTGTTTATCTAGTTTAATTCATACAAATATTAAAGTGTTAATTAGAATATTCTTCCTAATATGTGGAGTTTAAGAGTCTTTCAATTTTGATTTCAAATAATGTTCTATAAAGAAATAAGTAAAAATCTAAAGTTATATCATTTTACACATATAAAAAAAATATTAAAAAAAAAATTTATAAATTAGTAGTTGTTATGAAAATGATGGAAAACTATGAACTATGAAATAGAGAGAAAACACAAGAGAGAAAGAGGAGAGAATTATTTCTTCTTATTCATATCAATAGATACAATGATGTGCTCTATTTGTAGGCACATAATAGGAGTTTTCACCTAAATAAATAAAAAAAACTAACTATGTACCTAAATAAATGTGTTTCGAAACTATGTACGTTTGTGGGTATAAACGCCCAGGCCCCAGGCTAGATCGCCCCAACACCCCTGAATACCAACCAACCGGAGTTAATTTGGGCCAACCACCCGATTAAATGCTGGGGTTTCTGGGACAGGCCTTCTCGCCACAGGCCCAGGCGAGATCGCCCCTACCATAGGCGTTCTCGCCCCAGGCACAGGCGAGATCGCCCTAGCCCCCTGGAAGAAACGCACCTGATTGGGCGATCTCGCATGGGCCCTATATATACCCCCTTCCACTCCCCCACCACTCCCACACACACCACTCACTTGCCTAAGGAACCAAGGTAAGTCTCCTTCCTCTTTTTTTGTAGTAGATTATTTAGTTTAGTGTTTTTAGGTTAGAGAATTAGTTTAGGATTTAGGTTAGAGAATCAGTTTAGGGTTTTTAGGTTAGATAATTGGTTTAGGATTTAGGTTAGAAAATTAGTTTAGGGTTTTTAGGTTAGATAATTTTTTTCGGAGTAATTTATTAACACTGTCATATTCATGTTGTAGGATTTTTATAAAACGGACATGACATTTTTTCGCACCGTTACACAAGGTACGTAGTACATACATTATTTATTGTTATCTACTACCATGAAAACACCCCTTAGTGTTTTGATATCAAAACACCTCTTAGAGCCGTAGGATTACAAAATAGATCTAATGGACTAAATTAAAATGGATAAAATAGTCATTTGGAACTAATATATATAGTAAATCACATTAGGGTTTTATCACAAACCCTAAAAAAATACAATCCGACAAAAAAGTGCTCTCAACCGCCGCCACCGCCACACGCCGTTGCCATCCTCACCATCGCAAGTTCCTTCACCAGCCGTCACCATCACCACCGACGCTAATTGTCCGGCCGCCGTCGCTGTCACCACGGAGGCAATCGCCCAGCCATTGTCGTCACTACCGCCACCGAGTCGCACCCCCTTGGCGTCCTCACCACCTCGTCGCACCCTCTGTCGACCAGCCACCATGTCGTACCTTTGACATCATCACCGCCGCGTCGATCCGCTATCGTATCTAAGTAAGGCCACTTGATCATGTTCCCCGTCATTCAAATCGATTCTCCAGGTGCCGCCGTCGCGTTGCTCCAGTCAAATCAGAGTGTTCAGGCAAATCAGGCGTTTTAACTTGAAGAGACGTCATCATCAAAGTCCGTAACTTATTCTTCTTCTGCTGCTGAAGTATGATTAAGGTTAATGTCATCATCTAATTCAAAAGAATTCACCGCTTGCTTTTTCTCAACATAATCTCGTATTGCACACAGTTTGATGAGAGATCTTCATATATAACCTATTGATAACAAAGTATCAAGGGACCAAAAACAGTTCAATAAATTACGAATTGAGTAAAACACCACCCAGCCACCTGATTTGCCCCGCCGTCGAGATCCAAATTGAGGTTGAAATCGGGGTGTTCAAGGAGGAAACAAGAGAGATCTGATCGAGTGTTTCTTCTTTTTCATCTTCTCAATTTTGTTCTGATTTTCTTTTAGGAATATGTTTATCTTCAGGGTTTTAAAATAAAAGTTGTTCCGGTTGACAATTTAGGAACATATATTTTATGAAAATTGTTCCTAAATATGAAATCGGAACAATGAATATAGATATATTTTAAGAATATTGTAAAGTTGTTCCGGTTGACGATTTAGGAACATATATTTTATGAAAGTTGTTACTAAAAATGAAAACGGAACAATGAATATAGATGTATTTTAAGAAGATTGTACCTAAATATAAAAATGGAACAATGAACAAAGATATATTTTAAGAAGATTGTTCATAAATATGAAAACAGAACAATGAACAAAAATATTATAAAATGGCTCCTTATATGATTGTTCCTAAATATGAAAACGGGACAACGGACGACTATAAAGTAAGGCCGGAGAAGATGACCGGAAAAAAATGGCCGGAGAAGACGTGCAGACGGCGGAAAAAAAGAACCATAGGAAGATATGGAAAATTAAAATAATTTATTTTAATTATAATTAAAGACCTTGAAAAATAAAAATATAAAAAATTAAAGATATACAATTACACTTCTATCCTTTGAACATGGACCATTAGATCTCTCCTTAAAAAATGAATGGTTATGATGAGTGTTTTGATATCAAAACACTAAGGGGTGTTTTCATGGTAGGATTTGCCTCTTATCTCATTGTGAACTATGACATTATTTATGTATTTATGGTGTTTAATTTTTAGCTTAGAGAATTAGTATAATTTTGAGGTTAGAGAATTAGTATAATTTTGAGGTTAGAGAATTAGTATAATTTTGAGGTTAGAGACTTAGTTTAATTTAACCTATACAAAAAATGAACAGATTATTAGGCCTCAACCTAGTGATTATTAGTCTAAAATAGTAACCTAACAATTTACTATACAGTAGATGTCGAGCTATGAATGGGCTGAACCGTTGGTTGATCGGACCCCCGAGGGCGTTAGGCCTCAACCTGGTGATTGTTCTCTATTGTGGGGGTAGAACAAGCATAGGGCTACTTTAGTACGGCGTGACCCTCAGGCGTGCAAGGCGCTGAAGTTGCGACAGCGTAGTTCTTGCCTGGAGTGGAGTTCAGAGTACGAGGGATTCTTGAGAGAGTGACGACTCTTTTCTGTTGTTCGTTTACTCGGTTCCACACCGTGTAAGGAGCTCGTCACAGCACTGATTGAGAGGTGGCGGCCAGAGACGAACACATTCCACCTGATACAGGGCGAGGCGACGATCACTTTAGAGGACGTAGAGGTGCTTACGGGTCTTCCTACCGTTGGAGTTCTGGTTACCGTAGAGGTGGACAGACGTCCTCCGGGTGTTGTATGTGAGGAGTTGTTGGGTGCCCGAGCCCCATATAGGAGTTGTACGGGACAGTCAGTGAAGATTTCCTGGGTGAAGGGAGTGTTCGATCGTCTACACTTGGGTTCCTGGTGCTCCAGCAAATGTTACTATCCACTACGCACGAGCCTACACTTGAGTTCTTCTTGGCGCCATTCTACTAGCTGACCGGACTGGAGACTTAATACCGGTTCATCTACTATGACTTATTGGGGACACTGAGGTTGCATCCACCTTCAGTTAGGGTAGTGCGGTACTAGCATGGCTGTATAAGGCCATGGGGAGGGCGGCCTTTTTCACCGCTGGCAGTCAGAGGGGTACCGGTGACTTGGGAGGATTCACCTTGCTGGTCCAGCTCTGGGCCTTGGAGAGATTCCCGCACATAGCCGATCGCTACATAGTGGGTGGTGACCCACCAGATGCTGACACCGTTCCTCGTGCTGTGCGCTGGATGTCTATCATCCAGCGCCATCGGCATTGCGTGGCTATGCGGCTGGAGGACATACGCTACGCACTTGACCGGTCCACGGAGTTCTTGGCTATGTCTCTCCCGAGTAGAATTCCATCTCCACCGACCAGTACGACTTCACTGGGAACTGGAAGCGTCTGTCCATGGAGTAGGTGTTGGAGATTATCATGATGTCGTCACAGTCGTCACCCACGGTCGTGGCATGTTCCAGTGGCACATAGACATCCATGCTCTCTACTGTGGCTCCCCCATCTTCGTCGTCGTCTTCCTCGTCGATTTGGTCGATGTCATAATCGACATTAGGATTCCCTTCATCCTCCGTGCACTGGCTCCTTTTGTCACCCGAGTCGTCGGAGGTGACATATTCATCTCTCGCAAATCCCTCTTGATCAACCTCCTCCTCCTCCGGACCGACATGACTGGTAGCCATGTATGCCCCATCATACGCTTGGCTCTACTCTACCATCTGATCTAGAATGACCCCCGAAAAATCGATGAAGTGAGACGGCTCCTCTTCCATCAATGCGTACAACTGGGCAACTTCAAAAATTGGGTTCTCCTGAACTACGTCGTAGATGACTTGTACACCGTTGTCGTCCGATATCAGCCTCGGAACGTAATGAGACAGAATCCCTTGGCTGTATATCAGCATTCTCCAAACAAATGACTATATTATATGATCCGGTCCAAGCCCCATTTTCCGCCGGAACACGGTGACCACGCTATCATACGTGGCTCGCTTCGTTTGAGACGGACGTTTTGTCCCCCTTCGTATGCTAAGCCGGTCCAATCCTGGACGATTCGCCCCCCCTCCACAAAACTTGGATCCTGAATTCTCGTAAACTAGTGTGGTCTTCCATTTTTAGAAGTTGAAAAAACTTGTTTTCGTGTCATTTAACCCAAAATTAACAAGGTAATTTATAGGCCCTGTAAATTAATCAGGCCCATGCGATATTGCCCAGGCACCAGGCGAGATCGCCCCACCAACGGACGTTTTGCACCCGTGACTCTAAAACCGGTCAGGAATCTGATCAGAGAATCGTTTCAGAGTCACGGGTGGAAAACCCAAGGGTAGGGCGATTTCGCCTGGGGCCTGGGCATTTGTACCCACAAACGTACATAGTTTCGAAACAAATTTATTTAGGTACATAGTTAGTTTTTATTTATTTATTTAGGTGAAAACTCCGACATAATACATAACTCCTATAAGCTAATGTAATTACACATGAATAGAGAGAATAATGAGTCATGAATGAGCTCATATAATTACACATAAATGAGGAGAAGCATGGGTCATGGAAGACATTGATTCTTATAATCAATGTTAAGGAAGCATCCTATGGACATTCATTACATATAATATTATTCATAACACTCCCCTTGAATGTCTATTGGTTAATGATATGCCCTATTAAAACTTTATGAGGAAAAGTCAATAGAAGAATAATACATGTATAAGGAAAATAATATTATTCTTATAATACACTATCCCATACTGCCTTATTAAAAACCTTACCAGGAAAACCTAGTGGGAAAAACCATGGTTAAGGGAAAAAGAGTGTTGTGCATATTAACTCCCCCTTATGATAGAATGACTCAAAATCATTCAATCTTTGAACTTCAATGTTATGAATGAACTTGTTTTATGAAGTATCTTTTGTGAACAAATATGCTAGATTGTCACTTGATCATAATTTCAATAATTATTCGACTAGTATCTAGAAATTCGTGTGGAAAAATAACTTGGTCAAATGCATATTCTTGTAGCTTACGAATTATGATGTGGCTTAATAGTTTTTTTTACGAACCACCAAATAGTTGTATTGCCAAGTTGACGCAATTTATAATTGACCAACACGAAGATCATCAATATTCAAAGACCATGTAAATCATTGTCATCTCTTCAATATGCTCAAATAAAATAACTTGAAATCTTATGTTATTTGAACATAACATAGTATATGCTTCAATTTGATCTCAATGTGTCATTGAGTGAGAGTAGAGTATAATCTTGTCAAAATATCTATTGATAGATGAATCAAGTCTTATAAAACTAGCTAAGATTCATGAGTGCACTGGTTGCACTAAGATACGATACTTCATGACAGAACGATTCTTCATTACTTTATCGATATATATATATCAAAATCTACTCACATATAATGATCTTACTACCATCAAGATAGTTATGGAAAATATATATTCATATCGAATTTTCAACATTTAGTAGTATATCTTTGTTGATAAGCAACAATCTTGTTTGAGAGGTACAAATGTGCAAGTAATTTGCAATGATATTGATTCATATCTTTCAACTCAAATCTTTAATCAAATAGCTAATTTCTTTGAAACTCTTCATGAGTCTCAATAGCTAATCAAATAGATAATAAGATGATGACATCTTAACCTTTGGAAATAAAGAAAACACATTTTCAAAATAAAAGAAAGTCATAGAAATTTTGATACGATATAATTTCAAAATAAAAAATATGTAATGATAAAAATCAAGTATTAAATATAAAATATTAACAAATAAAATGTAGAAAATATTTTATATACGAAATATATCATTCTTTCTCAATCTCATAATTCGTATGACGTCAATTCAACAATATTATTGAATACTATTCACGTGAACTTGACTTATTGTTTGCATTTACAAAATGAATCATTCTAGAAATTTCATATACGCATATATGTCATTATTAGACAAACCATACATATAGGTTGTAATGACATCCATCAAAGACAAATATATTATATCTCCCTTAACAAATTGCCAGAATAATCATTTAATGAAAAGTTATTGCATCCACCAAATGAAAATATGTCTCATTTGCTTACATCTTCATGTGTAGAGACTTTATATATATATACTTTTCATTTTTCTAGGAAATATAATATTGTCGCAATCACATTTTCTATTTTGGCCAGTCATTTCTTTGTTTGCATGCATTAATGAATTTGGCTCAAGATCCTCATTTTCGCTTATCATATTTAGCGCTGCATTGCACTGAAAAATTTCATCAACGTTGACTTCATCATGATTCCAAAGATTTTCATCAAATACATTGATATATCTTTCATTCATAATTATCAGGTACCTGATGCTCTTCAAGAGCACATATATTTGTTTGATATCATTTATCTTACCCTCAATATTGACCATCTTAATTTAAAGCTCATTTTCACTTTTTGAGGATTTATATCTTTGAAATCGATTGATTTTTCATGCTTCGTGAGTGCTTTAGTCTCATTTGTGTTTTTACCAGTACGAAAAAACACTTATGTTGGAGCAAATGTAGTTGACATAAGAGATTTTTTATGTCACTATATTCGGGTTGTTAAAACGTCTAGCAGTTGATCAACACAACTATGTTAATGAATTATCCTTGTGAACTTCAAGTTCATATTGTTTAGAGGATCAAAATGAGATAACGATAATCCATTCCAACGAATCTTTTTGTCCAACCTTTGATTTTCTCCCCCTAATTTTGGAAAATTTGAATCATAAAATGATGTAAAGATCTAAACGAGTCATCTATAAATCTCCCGACAATAGTGTAAATATTTGACTATCAACGAAGACTCGTACCCAACGTATATAATTCCCCATTCTCTTATTGAGATTTATCTTAATGAATTGTGGTAGAACAATTGGAATGTATGTATCACATCCAAATATTCTTATATGGGAAATATGGAGCAATTGGAATGTATTTATCACATCCAAATATTCTTATATAGGAAATTGAGGTTTTGACCCAAAACCAATTATAACGGGGAACTCATTATAACTCTTTGGCATAATGCGAATTTTATGTTTACACCTAGAGAAATACATATATAAGATAATGAGAATATTTATTCTCAATGACGTATTTTACTTATTGGATAATCATGAAAATATGCTCATAATCAAGATGATTGAGCTAATAATCTCGCAAATTGGATGTTGTGAGTATTACTCTAGACACATGTGAATGTCTAGTTGATGCATCAATTAAAATATCTAGACAAATCATATGTTGGGTGTATCTTATGGATCCAAATATCACCCTTATTCTTCATGTAAGCGATTCATTGCTCACTTTTGTCAATGATTATCCAACCATCAACTTAGTGTGAGAACAAGCAACCAAAAAGGTTTTTTTTTATGTGTGTGGAATCTTTCAAAATTAACCACGTAAACTCTCAATTCGCATAATTGTAGAACCGGGATGGTCTAACCGGTTATGCTAAATAATTTTGCCAGGAGAAGTAAACTTTTAGTTTACATATGTCAAAATGAAATGACGAATTATAATACTTTCAATGTTCTGTCATCATAATCTATATATGTGAAAAATACATTTTCATTATTCTTATATTTGTTTTCGTAATATGATATCCATTAGTATGATATCTCAATATATTTATACACAATCTTGTACAATATAATGCGCCATTAATATTGAATCTATTTCCTCAATGTAACAACTTTTGATAATGTAATAGATTATAAATTTCATCAATATGATTTTTTTTCATCAATTGAATAATACATGAGCTTTTTCTAGTATTAGTTTTGGCTCCTTTCTTTGCCATGTTATAAAGAGAGTATTTCTCCTTTATTGATGATATATGTCGATACATCATCGATAATGTGCATCGATATTACTTAATGTTGATAGTGCTTAGTGCAGAATCTATATCGCAATTCTCTTTTTTCAATTATCGATATCACAAATAGATGGCGATTGTTTTCTTCACAATCAATAAATTAAGATGATATTTTGTGAATAATTGATAGTAATTTGATCCACCATTTGTAACTGTACAACTGATACGATGTATGAACAATTCTTATTTCATTAGAAGCATTGCACACTCCTTATTAGATGTTAAGTTTCATCACTTTGATGCAATCCTTTGGAATATAATTGTCTCTTAATACATTCACGTCATGGAATATAATAGTATCTTATACATTCACTTCATGGAATGTGATACTATAGTTTGGATCATTGACACACAATTATATATATCATCCATTACTCAATATAGGAAATCGTAATAGTGTCTTCAAACTATGATCATCCAAACAAATTTAATGGTTATATCATACTTTATATGATCATATACATTTTCTCTTTCAACTTTTGTGAAAGACACTTGAAATTTCTTTCTTATGACCATCAAAATCATAGATGAATATATTATTGTGTTCACTTGTGGGAACATAGATAATGTCACTTTCTGGACAATAGAATTACCCGCGCGATGCAGCGGAAAATTTTAGAGGACAAGTAATGGTAGTTTTGATTAATAGTGATGTCAAATTTTGAGATGGTAGTGAAATGGGCAATCGAAAAAAATCAAAAGACATAGAAGAGTGTTGATTAGCACATAGTGAGATGGTTGTGAAATGGGCAGCCGAAAAAAGAACCAAAGAAATAGAAGAGTGTTGATTGATTAATTGACATAATGCGTAGCACAGAAGAAAAATAATTGTGGAACAATAACAGGAGGGGCGAGGCTGTTTTTGCAACGTCAATTATGGAGATGAGAATGCTACAAGCCCATAAACTTTACCCTCATAACTCACAAACCCACCCAACACAAGATGACCCACAAAAGACTACTCTTAAAAATCTATGATCCAAGTCTTGAATACTTTAATGGAGGGAAGGAAACACTATTCATTCAATAGTAACTCCCCTTCTCCCTTTATATATAGAATATATAGAATATGATTATAACCACTCACATCAATGAATGATATTGTGTCTCATGGATCATCAACATTTGAGACATATAAGATAATCCATTTTCTTTGGATAACATGTGTATCTTGGTACACTTATATATTATCATGGAATGCAATTGTATATTCCAAAGTATTGGTTGAAATACCAATCTTTCTCACATGATTCATAATCATGTTTTGCTACTTTGAATTGAAGAAATGTTGTAGCATATGTGTTGGATACATTCTCTTTGAGAAACGATATTCAAATAAATTCCAACATTCAACCATCAATGTTTCTAAGATCATCCCAACGAATGGCTTTTGCCAATCTTAATCATGTTTTTGATATAATCGTACTTGAGAATAGAAACAATAAATAAATAACATATATGAATAATAACTAATTGAAATATCATAATATAGATTTATACCTTGAGATGATGATCTCGTTCTCCAATGACTAAAGCTTCGTGAATCTCCGAAAGGGCAGAGCTTCGTGTTGATAACGTGTTATGAAAATGATGGAAAACTTTGAACTATGAAATAGAGAGAAAACACAAGAGAGAAAGAGGAGAGAATTGTTTCTTCGTATTCATACCAATAGATACAAGGATGTGCTCTATTTATAGGCACATAATACATAACTCCTATAGGCTAATGTAATTACATATGAGTAGAGAGAATAATGAGTCATGAATGGGCTCATATAATTACACATGAATGAGGAGAAGAATGGGTCATGGAAGACATTGATTCTTATGATCAATGTTAAGGAAGCATCCTATGTGAAGGTAATATCCTATGGACATTTATTACATATAATATTATTCATAACAGTAGTAAGAAATACTTTAGGTATGCTAATTTTTAAGTATACGTGATTATATTGTCAAATAAAATCACTAACCTAATATTCACATTTTAATTAAAAAAATTATATGTTTTTATATGAAGTTGATGACCGTAAAAATACCTACCTTGTCCAGTCTCACAAAAAATTATCTTGTTCAAGTAAACTAAACTTTAACGGTATTTGACTCGTCCAACCAATGAATTCGTTACACTTTAATTTGAATGATTTGATAACTTATGGGTTAGTGTAGTGTACATCCTCCAAACCTACCGATTAAGTTTTTAATACAAATTTCAATGTAACTCTCCTTCCTATTTCAAACAATATTCTAAATTTTATCTAGTCTTACCCAAGTCTACTTATGACTTAGGTAAAGTTTATTGACATGTTACCCATCTAATTCGAAATGGGAAATCAAGTTTATTGACATGTTACCCATCTAACTCGAAATGGGAAATCATAATTTTACTAACATGTGACTTAATATACTCGTATATCGATTTGAACTCAACTAAAACTTATAATATGCTTAACACTCAACCCAATATGTGAAAAAAATCAAATAATTTTTAACTATCCACGACACTCCATCTAATAAACCAATGAACGGTAAGCTCTTTGAAAAAAACAAAGTTAGTTTTGCACTTGAAGAGAAAACTAGATTCAGTTGATACAGCAGACGATAGAAAGATTGAGAGAGAGAGAGAGAGATTTGGGAGTTTAGGGATTGGAGAGCTTTGGTATTCGACTTCTTGAATCATAGTGAAGTGAGTGAATAGTTTGTTCTATTCGATGTATATAAATAAAGTCTTGGGCTTAAGTTCTTAGTGGGCCCAATGACTTTAGCCACACAGATAAAAGTGTTGTAGAGAGATCAACAGCTTCAGGCTTAGTTCTTCTTCAACCTGTAGACAAACACATAGTTACACAGTTGCAGAGGTTAATACAAAGGTAGTATGGAGAGGGAACATAGAACACAGTTTTTAACGTGGTTCAACAGTAGCTAGATGTTAGGTTTACATCCACGTCTTGAGACAAGCTCGAGAGAGTCACTGGATTGAGTTGAACGTCAAAGCTCTAGCTTTGTATTACATCGCCTAGTGTACAGACAACACTCAGGACTTTCACTCTCACAGAAATCCCACATAAAATATCCTTCTATGAGTGACACTACTTTCAGCTATTGAATCATCTCTCCGAAAGTTGTCCTTCTTCTCTTGTTTGCTTTGAGTTATATAAGGTTGTCGATGTTCCATGTTACCGCTGCAGTCTAATTTACTTCCGCAAAATACTCCTTCCGTTTTTATGTTGCGCTGACCATGGTGTTCATATATGCAATTGCAATTTCCTTTCTTGGAAATACAGTTAGGGGATGTTTGGTATTTGTGATTTAAAATACATGGATTCTTTAAAATTGGTGTATTTAAAATGTATGTTTCAAAATCAGTGATTTTGTGAGATAAGCATGTTTGGTATTTGTGTTTTAGATTCATAAATTGAAAGATATATTGTCCATTATACTCCAATTGTTAGTGATTACCAACTTTACTTAAAAAAATATAATAGGGGTATAGGGTGGGAAAGAAAATAGAGGATGAGGGATTCTCCACAATCTCACCTAAAAGGTGAGATTCTGAATCCATGTTTTTTAACCTTTTTTGGGAATTACAATACATGGATTAGACTGAAAGTTGACAAAAAACAAGGTATTGACTGAAATACATGTATTCTCTAAAATCACCCATCCAAATCACAAATACCAAACATCCCCTTAGTGAATTGAACAAGAAAAGATAGCATTACTGAACTCAATACATCTAATTCTCAGTAAGTGCAGTTTGACCATTCAAGAATTATTAAAATGAAATATCAAAACTTTCTGATTCTAACACTAAGTGTGCTATATCATATTAACTCGCGAGTGAGTGCATCATGCACTCTTGAAATCAATTGAAAATGTTATAAAATAAAATAAATATTTCTAAATACTTAATTTTTTTGGGAGTATGACCTAACTCGACCTCTAATCTAAATTAACCAAAATTGAACGACAATCGACACATCCAACATAAAATCAGGTACAAATTTATATCACAATTGAATTGAAATTTAATTACAATAATGTTTAAATGTAAAATTATTTTTGATCATAAGACTTTCAATTTAGAATTATTTAATATTTAGGTTAAGATAATATAACTTAACTTAAGACATTTAATGTAGAAGAATTTAATATAGAAGCATTCATCAATGTTTTCAAAGTCCCAATCTCCTCGTTGTCGTAGAACTTTGAGCAGACGTGTTATCTTATTATGTAGGGAGGCTTCTTTGAGATCCTTTTTATCAAAGTCCCAGCTTCCATAGTTGCCAATTGTGTGGATGAGCAACTCAAGCTTGTGACCTACTTCACCAACTTCGCAGCAGTATTCAGGTGGTTCTCCCCCTTTCACGATGTCAAACAGACATTTGGTGGGAGCCTTTTTACAGCCAATTTTCTGAAGCACGGACTGAGGACGAAGAGTATAGATTTGATAGCTTTGAATCTGTTGGGAAGTGTCCACACCGAGGAAATCTAACATCCGAGTGATAAGACCAGCGAAAGGAAAATCTCTGGTAAAGCGAGAAGAGTCGGCTGCTTGCATAACACAGATGATTAGGCGAGGCAGACTAATTGGATGCTCTGTGATGCTTACATTATAGAGAATCCATATGTCCAGGGGAAGTAACTCATCCCGAACACAGGTTCTGGGCAGAAAATGGCATGTAAGCATGAAATGAAGGACTCGAAGAGGACCAGGAAGACAGGCAATTGTCGGATGTAGTAGATCATCAATCGGCAGAATGGTAATCTATCGGAGAGCCGCAATATGATTAAAACCATGCTCAATGAGATCATAGTTATCTGTCATGATTAGTCCATACATCTCCATAGGGATCATAAAATCAAGGAATTCAGGAGAGAATGAATTGAATACCATTGACTGTAGTCTGAAGAAGAGGCGGAGAGATCTAAAGCACCTAGAGATTTGCATAAAAGAGCCGGATTGGCTCCGGGTAGAATGGTTGAGGATAGGCTGGCAGTTCATTCATCCAGCCGATGTTAAAAATGGATCATTGAACCTAGATATTGTACTTGTCGAAACCTACATAACGAAATATATAGGAAGGGATGACTCCTTTTGTGCGGAAGTGATTAACATAGCGAAGATGGGCTTCTTTAGAGGGGTGAAGAGTACCCACATAACGGGAAGAGTTGAGGAAATTAGCCATAGTTAGAGTGGAGGAAAAGAGTAGGAAGAGATAGAAAAGCGAGGCACTGTGAAGAAGGAAGAAGAAACGAAGGAGGAATGTAAAGGAGAAAAGAGAGTAGCAGAACGAGAAAGTGAATCAGTGCAGTGAATCTGGGATGAAGAAAAGAATTGATGTGATCCCGCCCACCTGCCCCGATCCCAATCGATATTCCTACACCCCACCAGGATCACCAACCAGGGGCAGAAGCGTAGGGCCATACAAGAAGCACTTGGAACCTAGGCGTGCTCACGACCGGGCTCTACAATGATTCATGAAGCCTAGGTTCGTGACTAAATTCAGGCACATGTCCTCCCCAACAGCTAGGCAAGCAAGAATCAAGGTCACGCCATGGCAGGCGCTGATGCTGGCCAAGGCCCCGAATCCAGGCCCCGGGCCAAGCCTAGGACCGAGCCTAAGGCCACAACTAGGCCCTAGACCAATCCCCATGAGCCTTGAAGGCAAGGACAAACCCTGGGATCATCTGGAAGCATTTCTGGACAAACGCCAAAGAGAGAGGACCAAAGGTTTGTCTAGAAATGATAGGAGCCGGAAGACAGGTTCCGCCACGAGCCCCAAACTAGGCCCAGGCCAGCTCCCACGAGCCCCAGACCGGAGCCAGCACTTGAAGACCCCCTTGGAGCATCATAAAGACTTGGCCGAGGCAGAAGTCCAAAGGCATGGCCAAAATTGAAGAAGGCCAAGTGCTGAGCCAGCCCCGGGCGCCAGGCCAGACTCCGAGCACTACATTGGAGCGATTTAAGTCGAGCCAACAAATGGCTCGGGCCTTTGTGATTTTCCAAAGGCCCTGGACACTCTGATGCCCTAGGATGAATCTCCAACAAGCGGAGCTACATTTGGAGGAGAAATGAAGGAGGAGCCATGACAAGCCGAGCTCACACACGATCCGGGCCCGAGCATGCAAGCCGACCGAGCTCAGGATTCCTACCCGAACAAGGAAATCCTAATGCCACGGGCTGAAGACCGTGTTGCTAAGTATGCCTAGGACTGGGACACACGGGGAAGCATAATCCGAGTTAGAATCCGTATAGTTCCCGCCAAGACTTGCCTATCCAGACACGGATTCCTGGCCGAATTAGGGTTTTTCTTCAGTTTTGATGGTTTTTCCTATTTAGGAGTTTTACTTCAGTTCCAAGACTCTTTAGGCTTTGTTTTGTGTTTACCTTTCTAGTTTTGATTATATAGGAATAATTTAGCCTTTTTAGACTTTAGTTTATTTTATTTGACGATTAGGAAGTAGCTATTTTGGAGGATTAGGAGAGCTTGTTCGCTAACTCCTCCCTATAAATTAAGGTCGCTGTCCTTCATTGTTTTTCAAACTTCAATCAATAATAAACCCCCTTTTTAGAACTTTGTTCTAATCGCTTCAAGTCATTACTATTTGCTTTACTTAAGGATCGGCTTATCATCAAGAGCATCCATCTCTTGAAGTAGCGCCTTCGACTTGATACTTCTGGTTCCTAGCTTCTTTATAGCTAGTGGGTCAAAGTCCACTAACCATCCCGGTTCCATAGATTCAGCTCGTTGGTAGGACCAACTCTATCCTAGTGGGTCAACTTGTGGTGTTCAAGGGTCGTCTGCCCACGGTTGCGGCGGTTCAAATCAGTTGGTATCAGAGCATGATTGAACACTAGGACCAACTCTATCCTAGTCTCCAGGTTTTTTCTTGGATTCATATCTTTACTTTTCTTATTCTAGAAAATTATTTTGAAAATCCCCATATATTTTGATTCTTGTATTCAAGTTTTCGTTGTAAGGCAGAAAAAGCTAGTTGGCCATCAATCCATCAAGAAAATACCAAAGAGAAGTTAAGAAACAAAAAAATAAAGCAAGGCCACCCTTGCCAAGTTATTTCCTTTCGTTGTAAGAGTGTTTTAAGAAGAGGGGGGTAGAAAATAGCTTTCTCTTGCTTGTAACTAACCATGGAAGACAAGAGAATCAACAATTTGGAAGGCCAGATGAACAACCTCGGTGGAGTCCTAGACAGAATACAAGAAGCCCTAACTAGTCTTCAAAGGAGAGACGACCGTGAGGAGTATGAAGAAGGCCCCCATGATGAGCTCAACCGAGGGGCTAGAAGGCTAGTCCATGAGATTGATGATGATGTAAGTAGCCTCAAGCTCACAGTTCCTAAGTTTGATGGCAAGGCCAACGTCGACGAATACCTAGATTAAGAGAGGAGCATGGAGGACTTCCTAGAATGCCACAACTATTCGAAGAGAAAGAAGGTAACCGTGGCTACTATTGAGTTTACTGACTATGCTGCTCTATGGTGGAGTGATCGGACGTTCTAATGCGTGCAGTCAAATAAATAAACTACCAAGCTAGAAAGCTAGGGTAGATCGTATTCCACGGGTCTTCTAACAATTGACTACTCAAAGAAGCTGGCAATTTACTCAAGTTTAACACTTTGTGCGTGGTGTGAGTTCCACGACTTCTAATTCTAAGAAATGCACGGAAATTAAAAATTAAAACTAAAAACAGATCAAAAGATTGGTTGGTTAAACAAAGATGACAGACAAGCTTAGACTTTGAATCCCCCTTCGTTCACCAGAGCATTGGCAATCAACAGATCATCGGATTTTGATTCTCGTTCAATCAATTCTAAGACACCACCATAACTCCTTACCCTTAGGTTTAAGACTGGCGAACATTCGCTTTATCCGATCTAGCTACCAAGATTAACTAGCCGCCCGGGTACGGTCGCCTCTCGCAACGACTTAATTAACTGGTGCAATTACTAACGATTTATGAGTTACTCTTGCAGTGGATTAACCTTAACTAGTTCCTACGAAAGGCACACTCCAATGATTAGGTTAATTGTTTGATTTGATGTTTTAAAGTAAGGCGAGTGTTCGCTTCTATCCTTAGCTTAACAAGAATCTAATCTAGGCGATCAATCCAGACAAGAAACATGAACAACGAAGAACAAATCAAACATGAAAGAGAAACTGATTGAACTTTGAATCTAATCACCACCGATCCATGACCGCTTTAAAGGCCTGGGTCACTTAGGGTTCATCTAGCCTAAGCTCTACGAGTTTAGCTACTCATGTTTATAACAAAAGAATCAAAGGCAAAGACAGAGTTCATCTTGAACAGAGGAAAAATAGAAAAGGATCTGAAAAACCTAATTAAGATGACTCCGGCAGAACTTCGATCTCCGGTAATCTGCAATCCTAACTCCGAGTCTCCGAGGTGAAGGGATGGCGTCACGATCTCTTCCTGGCTCTTCGGACTCTAAACTCTGCTCCAGAACTCGTGAGAATTCTCGAGGTAATTCGTATTATGTGGTATATTGTGGTCTCTTCTTCAATTGGGCCGCCGGTTAAGTATTTATACTTAACCTAATACCACCGGATTTGCCTGGAATTTTCACCGAAAAGTTGTTTGAGTTTTCGCCAAAAATTCCCTTGTAAATGAGTCGAATGCTCGGCTGTTTTCTCCTGTGATTTTCGGACCTTGGGGTTCTCGGCGAAAACTTGGAGTTTTCGCCGAAAACTCTCTTTGTTGAACTCAGCCGATTCCTTCTTGAGTTTTCGCTGAAAACCTAGGGGATTTTTGCCGAAACTTCAGTGTAAATGGGAGCAGGATTTGGTTCGACTTGATTGACTCCTTGGATCGATTCTGGTGCAATTCCTCGAGGTTCCAATGCCTTAGAAACATCCTTGGCTACTTTATTTGACGGCAAAAACCTGTGCTAACATGAAAACACTAGAAAACCATCAAATAGACCCGAAACGGGCCAAAGTAACACAAATGGCACGAAATAGAGTAGTTGAGTGAATATTCGCTATTCTACCCTAAAAAACATGTCTTAAGCAAGGAAATGTCGCTTAAATGAGGCTGATAATCACATCAAATCGAGTGTCATCAAAATACCCCACACTTAAGCTTTTGCTTGTCCTCAAGCAAACTGAATAGAAACGCTCACGTTCACAAATGAAAATATCTATTAAATCAAAGTTCAATCAAACACAATGATTTATTAGACAGATAATTCCTAGAACAAGAAACCTAACATGCATACTGATAGCCAAACAACCTGGTCTCACTAAAAACTGCACACGACAAGTAATAGCAACCAATTATGCACTAATTTGACCTGACCGACCAGACTCCTCACATCGGAAATATTTAGTAAACGAAAACTCTTACTCTCTGTGTTTAAGGACGTGTTTCTGCTCTCAATTATTTTCTGTTACTGAATTCTGTCATAAGTTTGCAATTCGACCACATCTCCACCACGATGACAACACAAGTAACTAGTCAAGAAGGACTTCCCTGCTAGGACTGTAACGAATTCTACAATACAAGGGTTTATGATGCGATGGATGATGGGAATGTATGATGATGGCTTTGGTGCGGTGTAGCTTTCGACTAACTTCCCTCCAATCTAGCCTATGGCTTCCTACCGTCTAACCAGACACGAGTGGAATAGTGAACGCTCGTCCTATGATACCCTTAAGCAACCTAGCACTTTATTTTCTTTGCATATTTTTTCTTTTGACTTCGTTCTTCCATATGTAGGGAGAAGAACGTTTATTGAACTAAGAACTTTGAAACTTTTCTCTTTTTCTGCTTTTTTCGAAATTTTTCTTATTTTTCTTCTTTTCTTTTATTTTTGTTGGTGCCGATTCTTTCTTTTAGTTGCTAGAGGGGTTTACACGTTTGGACATAATAGCTAAGACCACATGTTTAATGGCTATAGGCAGGTTACCACAAACCAACTTCCGGTAGGTCAATCTAGAACTACAACCACAGGGGATCAACGGGGAATGAAAGAATGGGAAATGGCAGTAATGTATATCGAACCGAAAGAACAGGCCAAGCTCAAGGGTTTACATCTAATGGATTTAACGTTAGGTAGGCTATCTGGCTTAGTAGCTGAATCTAGGTGCCCCTATCATTCTAGAACTCGTGTCATCGTGTGGTCTCGAGTAGGTCTCATGCAAATTCTAACTCATTCAAGCAAATAGAAAATCACTCAAAAAGAATTGAAATTGCAAGTTACGTGCAATGGTGAAAAGCTCACATTTGGTTTGCTAGTCGGATTTGGTCATTTTCATGCAATCAAGGCTACAAACTACGAGTATGATTTTAAAAATCTGTTCTGACCAGGCAATTTAGCATCAAAATATACACGTTGGTTCTCAGGTTCTAGGTTAAGCAGTCTAAGCATCATTATGAAAGATTGAACAGTAACTTAACATAAAAAATCAAGAACTGAGCCATTCTAATGCTAGAGAGACTGGAGAGGAATCACGAGGCACACAAAAACACAATCAAGGGCAATCAAGTTCATGCAAGGTTCTCTAGCATC
Source organism: Linum lewisii (assembly GCA_034768395.1). Classification (NCBI taxonomy): domain Eukaryota; kingdom Viridiplantae; phylum Streptophyta; class Magnoliopsida; order Malpighiales; family Linaceae; genus Linum; species Linum lewisii. The sequence continues at coordinate 51,755,495 of CM068300.1, read as the reverse complement.
CTACCCCACACTTAAATCGTACTGTGTCCTCACAGGACTAAAACTATAGTGAAGAGTGAAGTAGAAGAACCTGGACCGAGATGGTTGGTGTAGTGGATGAACTTGGAACCTCGGAGCAGAGGCAATCGACCAAAGCGAAGCAAAGGGAATCTACCGATTGCCTGCAAAACAAAAACAAATGAAAGATAAAAAGGAAACTGGGACAAATGTCCCGGATCCACACAGAAAAAATTGGATCGAAATCCGAAAAGAAGAAATAAAAATAAAGGACCAGAAAAGGAATACAACCCGATCACTGCTGGTCAGGTGCATCGGGAGGGGGAATGTGGAGGGCGTCGCCAACCTGCCTCTGCCATGCCAGCTGGCCTCATACCTCTCGTCATTACGGAGCATGTGCTGCTGCATAATAGTCCATCTGGCATCCTGAGTGGCGGTATCTGTGATCCGCCACTCCTGGAGTCGCTCGTACAGCTCTCCGACGTCAGCTGGATGCGGTCGGTGCTGAGGACGAGGTGCCTGGTATGGATCTGGAATGGGCACCTGGGGCTGGTATGCATACCCTGCCTGATGGTGTGGCGAGGGTATATAATCATCAAACTCCGGCTCCAGCTGAGGCTGCTGCTCCTCAGAATCATCTTCTTCCTCCGATTCTTCCTCGTGCTGGAGGGGAGGATCTGTCGCTACCTGGGGACCAAGGTCCGACTCGAGGGCGTACTCGACCACCAAATCGCCTCCGACGGTGTATATTCTGCATCGTGGGACGTCCGGGCCATATTCGTGGCTGAGACCAAGGGAGATGATGAGTTGGCCGACGAAGTTGCCTCCCAGGAGTGAGCTAGGCAGCCTCGGCTTCTGTGTCTTCTGGCGGAGTATGCGTGCAAGCACCCATCCGAGATGAAGAGGATAACCTTCCAAGATGGCACGAAGAAGAATGAGCTCCTCTCTGCTGATGTGGTGGCGGCTCTTATCTGGAGCAAACAAAAGAGAACGACGCCAAACCATATGTATAAAGCGATAAAGAGGGTGAGAGAGGGACTTAATTGAGTTATGGAGCGTGGTCCGATCGCCTGGCACTCCAGTCATATGGCTCCATAGCGCGTCGTACTCCTCTCCGTTGCCGGAGTTGTCCTCCCAGCCGGGGTGATGACCCTCGTAATGCTCCTGGGGGATGCCAATGTGGGCGGCAAACTCATCGTAGGTGAACGACTTGTACACCCCACCAAGATAGAAGGAGACGACCTTCCTGTGCTGCCTCCTCTTATGCTCATCTAGCTAGAACGTGGCTCAGAACTCCTGGAGAGCGACGTCTGGGAAGTCAGCAGCTATGGTGGTCAGCTCCAGAAGTCCGGAAGGTATCAGTGAGTCGAGCGCATTCTGGTACCAGTCCTCGTTGTACTCGAAGAGGGAATCCAAGGATAGTGGGCCCACGTTAGCTCCAGGAACATGCTCGAGCCTCTGGTAGCGCTCGAAGTATGCACCGGTAGGCGGGCAACAGTGGGGTGGTACCCAACACGACCAGGGAATGCTGGTGGAGGGCCGTGGGCAGCGGGTGTGACGGGAGCTGGAGCTCGGGAGCTGGAGGCGGTGTCAAGTCGCGCCTTAGTCCTGCGCTCATGAGTGAAATTCCTATAGCCAGAAACGAAACCAGATTAATTAACTAATAACCCACCCCACACTTAGTAGAAAAACTCAATTTCACAAAGAAATGAGGAAAACCGAGTGGGGGTAAGCAAATTAAGTAATCGGTAATTACAATAAATCACAAATCATGCATAAGTCTACCCGGAATGTTCATACCATAATTAGAGATCAAAAGTCAAACCGACATTCAAAAAGGCAACATCATAGCACATTGAACCCTAATCATGGCAATTACTAGCTCAAAGCGGGAAATGACGGCATAATTATAAACTCAGATGGCAAGCACAGTAATATGAATGTGAATGAACACAGATGGCAGCCAAACAAGCATAGACAATTCATGGTCAAACCGACGATTCTCAAAAGTCAACACCGCAAAGAATCGATCTTTAAGCATATCAACACACGATCAAATGGTATTATAATTCAGCACAATTCTCCCTAAGCATGCTAGATCAGGCCAAGGCAATTCAGCTAACCTAGTTCACATGAAACAATCGGCACGCAAATCGAGGTAGAACGAAAAAGTCAACCGAAGTCAACCCCGATGAAATTCAGCATTCAATATGTCAAAAGATTCGGAATGAAAAGTTCTACAACTTACCTTGAAGCCATGAGTGCTGAAAATTAACGGAGAGAGAAATCGGAGAAAAATTGGAAAAATTAGGGTTTGGCAGAACGGGAGCTCTAGAGCTCCGATTCGGATGGTCTACGGCTTGAAATGATCGGAGAAGGGAGGGGAGAGGTGCGGCGGCGGAGGCAGCGGGAAATGGGCGGCAGCGACAAAAGTTTTTAAAACAGGGGAAGGGTTTTGATTTTTCGGTCGAAAAATTGAGAAGTGAGGGGAGAGAGAAAAGAGACCGGGAAATAAGGGAGAAATTTTTGAATTTTGTCTCAGGTTTTCGGCGAAAATATGTGCAATTTTTCACCGAAAACTCAAGTTAAAATCGTCTGCCGGTTTTCAAAATAAATTTCGCCGAAAACTCATAGAGTTTTCGCCGAAAAGTTTAGTTAAAATCAATCAGAAAACACAGTGGGATCTGCAAGGAAGTTTTCGCCAAAAAATGGGACAGTTTTCGCCGAAAAGTTTGACCTGTACGATTGAAAATATTTTCGCAATCCCGGCAAACTTCAGAAAATCACAATTAAATCGACAAAAATCGAAACAACCTCAAACAACTTGCGATTGCAACGATGACACACAGACTACACACGAAAAATAAGAAATCATGCAAACTGACACTTTTGGCTCCCCCGAACCGACTCTAAAACAAGGATTTCGACACAAATGAAAAACTTACTCCAGCCGTGGGTTGCCTCCCACGAAGCGCTCAACGTCCTTGAGCTGGACGATACCTGGACGGTATTAGGAGACATCCCAACTCAGGATCTCCTTAACGCTAGCATCGGAGTTCATGAAGTAGAGCTTCGGGGCATCTCCGTCAAGCATAAATTTCTTCCCGTTAGCGTGTATGAGCTTGGTACGTCCATCGGGAAGGTGATCAATGATCTTGAACGGACCAAAAAGTTCTCTCGAGGGATCATCCTCTATAAGGAAGACGGTGGAAGGAATGAGAACGATCAGCTTCGTCTTCTCTTTAAACTCCGGCTTTGTATCACCAGGATCGGTGATCGTCGGTATTTCCTTAGGAGATGCATTTGGCTTCTCCTTCAATACTTGCTCCGGCGCCGGTAGCTCGGAAGGAATTGGTGGTGCAGCTGGCTCAGAAGATGGTGGTGGAACAACTGGTCTCCAGACCATTTGGGTCTTCTTCTTCTGATTCATTCTCCGTGACTTGCCAGGTTCCTTGCTTGGCGGTGAAGAAGAGGCTTTCAGTTCCTTCTTCTTTGGCGGCTTTTGAGCAGAAGATTTTGGTTTCTGCTTGGTAATCTGTGCAACATTTGCAACAACAACTGATCTAGGAACACTAGAAGAGACGTCAGTAACGGAGTTGACCGGAGCCAACTCCACAGTTTCAACAGCTAGACATTGAGATTCTTCATTCAGAGGAGTATATTTCATTCCGTCTTTAAGGCGGAACGTTATCGTGTCCTTACCAACCCTCAAGGTTAAGGAACCATTTGGAACGTTAATTTGCCTTCCAGTTGTTGCCATGAAGGGTCGTTGATGACACTCGATTTGACGTGATTATCAGCCTCATTTAAGCGACATTTCCTTACTTAAGACATGGTTTTTAGGGTAGAATAGCGAATATTCAATCAATTGCTCTATCTCGTGCCATTTGTGTTACTTTGGCCTGTTTCGGGTCTATTTGATGGTTTTCTAGTGTTTCCATGTTAGCACAGGTTTTTGCCGTCAAATAAGTAGCCAAGGACGTGTCTAAGGCGTTGGAACCTCGAGGAATCGCACCAGAATCGATCCAAGGAGTCAATCAAGTCGAACCAAATCCTGCTCCCATTTACAAAGGAGTTTTCGGCGAAAATCCCTTGAAGTTTTTGGCGAAAACCCAAGTGCAAATCGACTGATGCCAACCAAGGAGAGTTTTTGGCGAAAACCCAGCGTCCGAAAATCACAGGAGAAAGCAGCCGACGTTCAACCCATTTACAAAGAGATTTTCGCTGAAAATTCCATCAGATTTTCGGCGAAAATTCCAGTTAAAAATCGGCGGTACTAGGGTTAAGTATAAATACTTAACCGGCGGCCCATATCCGGATATACCTGATAATACCAAATAGTTTCAGAATTCTCACGAGTTCTGGAGAGAGAGTTTAAGGAGTTCAAAGAATCGTGGAGAGATTTTGACGCCATCCCCTCACCTCGGAGACTCGGAGCTTGGATTGAAGATTACCGGAGATTGAAGCTTCACGGATTCGTCAAATTAGATTTTACATTTCTTCTCTACTCTTCCTACCTGAGATGTATTCCTTGTTTGTTTTCAATTCTCTTATTTCTAACATGAGTAGCTAAACTCGTAGAGCTTAGATTAGATGAACCCTAAGTGACCCAGGGCTTTAAAGCGGTCACGGATCGGTGGTAATTAGATTCAAAGTTCAATCAGTTTCTCTTTGCATGGTTGTTTTGTTCTTCATTGTTTATGTTTCTTCTCTGGTTGGTCGCCTAGATTAGGTTTATGCAAGCTAGGGTTAGTCGCCAGACAGTTTCCCTGCTTTGGCGCATAAACTTGTCTTCCTTGATCACCTAGTTTAGATTCTTGTTAAGCTGAGGATAGAAGCGAACGCTCGCCTCTCTTTAATTATCAATTCAACCAGTTAACCTAATCATTGGAGTGTGCCTTTCGTAGGAACTAGTTAGGGTTAATCCACTGCGAGAGTAACTCATAAATCATTAGTAATTGCACCAGTTAAGTTAAGTCGTTGCGAGAGGTGACCGTACCCGGGTGACTAATTAATCTTGGTAGTTAGATCGGATAGAGCGAACGTTTGCCAGTCTTAAACCTAAGGGTCAGGAGTTATTGTGGTGTATAGAAATTGATTGAACGAGAATTGAAATCCGCTGATCTGTTGATTGCTGTTGCCTTGGTGATCTAAGGGGGATTCGAAATCTAAGCTTGTCTGTCATCTGTCTGAACCATCAAATCATTCTGTCTTTCAATTGCATTTTAATTTTCTTGCATCTTAGTCTAGAAGTTGTGGAACTCACACCACGCACAACGTGTTCAAACTTGAATAAATTGCCAGCTTCTTTGAGTAGTCGATTAGTAGAGACCCGTGGAATACGATCTACCCTAGCTTTCTAGCTTGGTAGTATTTGATTGACCGCTCTACAACGGTTCATCAAATTGGCGCCGTTGCCGGGGACTCTTCTATATTGTTTGAAATAAGAGTTGGCATTTTATTCTTCTACCTTTCCATCTTTCATATTCCATCACACTTCGATTTTACACCGGTTGTGTTTGTTTTTGTCTTTTGCAGGTTAAGAAAATTCAGAAGCAAATCACTTCCGATCCACCTTCCTCTACCGCAATGGCTGCTCAAAAGAGTCTTGCGGATTACAATAAGCCAAGTGCTTCTAGTGTTCGGTCTTCCACCTTTGTGCGCGCAATGAAGACGGTCCTGCCTATGAGATAAAGACCACCTTCTTGGAAATGATCTCTAGGGATCTACAGTTTGAAGGAAAACCTCATGATAATCCATGCACACACTTGGCGGATTTCCTTGCTTTTTGCGAGACCATTATGAGTCGGAGCCTCGATAAGGATACCTCGTGCTTCCGAGCCTTCCCATTCTCACTTCGAGGCGACGCAAAGAGATGGCTCATTAGCAAGCCACCCGGTCACTACACCAACTGGGAGGATCTTGCTCAAGAATTCATAGAGGAATACTTCCCTCCTTCCAAAACAACTGCTTACAGGGACAGCATCTCAAGGTTCAAACAGAAAGAAGGAATGAGCTTATACGACGCCTGGAATGAATTCCAAGAACTCCTCTACAGCTGCCCTCATCATGGCTTCACTCAGAGGCAACTAGCCGAGATCTTTGCTTGGGTTATGAACGAAGAGTCATCTAAATGGGTCAACTCTTTGGCAGAAGGAGACTGTACCATGCTCACACCAGAAGCTGCTCTTCTCCACTTTGCAAAATGCGCTTCCAAGTAAAGGAAATGGGAGAGGCAGATCGAAGGAGCTAAGAGACATTGGAGAATAGAAGAGTTTATTGAAGCAGAAGTCCAGAAGCGATTAAAGGAAATCAATGTCTGTTCTGTAGAAGAGGTGAACTTCATTTCTGAAGGCTTCAACAACAGTCAACACGGCTACCCCGACTACCGTCAGTCCAGACAACGTCCTCAACAACAAAGGAGCTTCCAAGAGCGTCCTCCTTACAACTTTGGATTCACTAGAGAATAGCAACCTCAGAGATCTACATCAGGGAACACAAGGGATATCGAGGTAGACAAGAAGCTTGACCTGATCATGGCAAGGCTCGATAACTATGAGGAGAAATTCAAGCTTCAAGCCGTCTTAAATCAAGAACATGAAGCTCGAGGTCAACGAGTGGAGAGCATGGTGAATAACATGTTTAGCTTGCTAACTAGTAGCCCCCTCCTTAATCAATCATCGGTTCAAGTCGACTCTACCATTAGGAAGGAGCACGTCAAGGCCATCTCCACAAGAAGTGGCAAGCAATTAGCCGATCCTGCAGCTCCTGAACTGACCATAATTCCTGATGCTATAGCCATTGACAAGCTAGAGATCGAGGAGGAGGATAGAGAAGAAGAAGAGGAGGTGACTGCCCCGCCTTCCCTGACAAAGACAGCACCTGTGCCACCTCTCCCTCCATATCAGCCTCGGATTCCATTTCCTAAGGCCGCGCAATCAAAGGAGAAAGATCATGATACTCGGTACAGAAAGTGGTATGGATACTTGAAGAATACAGATATCAAGATACCAGTTACTGATGCTATCCAGATGATACCGGAGGTTGGAAAAGTCGCGAAGGATCTTGCGAAGAACAAGAAGAAGGGAGAGTTGTCTTCCCTCTCCCTTGATGAAGAATGCTCCGCCATCCAGAGCCAGGAGACACCCATACCTCCCCCAGCTAAGTGTCAAGATCCCGGTGCTTTTACTTTGCCTTGCACTATTAATGATGTGAAGATTGATAGTAGTGTAATTGATCTAGGTGCTTCTGTTAATGTTATGCCTACTTGCCTGTTTGAGAAATTGAACCTAGGAGAGTTGAAACCAATTAGCATGCATTTAGTGTTTGCCGACAGATCTGTTAAACTACCTAGGGGAATAATAGAAAACGTGGTTGTCCGTTGTGGTCCTTTTACTATTCTGACTGACTTTGTTGTCATGGATACTCGAGAGGAAGATGTCACTCTTCTCCTAGGCTGACCGTTCATGGCAACAACCGACATTACCATTAATGTCCCGAATGGCTCGTTGACATTAAGGGTCGGCAAGGACACCATGACATTCCACCTCAAGGACGGTATGCAAGTCCCAGTCAAAGAAGAGATGCATTGTTTATCTGTTGAAGCTGTGGAGTTGGCTTCGATCAACTCTAGTTCTAATGAAAAATCTGGAGTTTCTTTAGAAATTTGCTTGCCAGGTCTCGGACAGGTCCCTAATCTGAAGAATGAGCTGCCGGCACAAAAGCCGAGAAAGAAGGAGGATCCGACGGCATCCCCTCATGAATCACCAAACGTTAAAGATCCTGGCGAGATAAAGAAGGAGAATAAAGAGAAGACGAAGGCGGTTTGGAAGCCGATTGCTCAGCCCCCGTCTACCGAGCCACCGAAGAAGAATGATCCCTGAAGGGCGCTTCTTTGAAAGAACTGTTCGGGCCATTTGAAATTTCTCGTCACCTTCCCGATGGACGAACCAAGCTAATTCACGCACACGGGAAGAAGTTCACACTTGCCGGAGGATCCCCAAAGCCATATTTCATGAACTCCGACTCGGGCCTAAGAGAAATCCTGAGCTGGGATGTCTCTTGATCGTCGTCCAGGTATCGTCCGGCTCAAGGACGTTAAAAGAGAGCGCTTCGTGGGAGGCAACCCACGGTTGGAGTCCGTTTTGAATTTTTGAGTCAGTCTTTTCGTCGTTCGAATCAGGTTCGGGGGAGCCAAAGTGTCAGTTTAATTTCCTTTCATTTTGATTTGTTTTTGGTTGGGTTTTGAAAAGAAAATTAAAAAAAAGGGATTTTTAAATGAATTTTCGGCGAGAACCAAAAGTTCTCGCCGAAAACTTTGCCAAATTTGCCAACAGTGAACGTCTCCATTATTTTTGCCAAATTTGAAGAAGTTTTTGGCGAAAACTTCACAAGTTTTCGCCGAAAACTTGTGTCTGTTTTGAAAATCAGTTTCCTTTTTTCGGTCCGATTCCAACGCATACTTGATCGTCGAAATCGGAGCTCTGTAGCTCCGGTTATCCCCGAAACAAGTTTTTCACGTTTTGGCCAACTTCGTTGCTTTCCGTCCATTTTCTTGAGTCGTGCCTAAAAGGTTAGTTGTTGGGTTTTCAATTTTGAATCTTTTGGCATGCTGATTATTGAATTTCGATGAGTTTAAATTCGGTCCACCTCGTTTTGCGTGCCTGCTATTTCGGTGTGATTTTTTCTGAACTACTTGAGCTTAGATGATCTAGATTGCTCTAGGAGTGTTGTGCCGTGAATTTGAAAAAAAAAAAAGAGCCAAAATATTTTCAAAATACCCCTAAACCTTCTTTGTTCGACTTTTATTCTGTGTGGATCCGAGACACTTGTCCCGGTATCCTTTTGATCTTTTTGTTGTTTTTGTTTTGTAGGAACTCGAGTAGCTACTCCGCTCCGCTCCGGGCTATCCGTGCTCATCCCCTACACCGACCATCTCATTCCAGGTTATTCGTATCTCTCTACTCTAGTTTAGTCCTGTGAGGACACAGAACGATTTAAGTGTGGGGTAGGATGCTAGAGAACCTTGCATGAACTTGATTGCCCTTAATTGTGTGTTGTGTGTTTCTCGGTGCCTTTCCAGTTTCTCTAGCATTAGAATTGCTCGGTTCTTGATTTTTGATGTTAAGTTGTTGTTCCATCTGTCATAATGATGCTTAGACTGCTTAACCTAGAACCTGAGAACCAACGTGTATACTTTCATGCTAAATTGCGTGGTCAGAACAGATTTTAAAAATCACACTTGTAGTTTGTAACCTTGATTGCATGAAAATGACCGAATCCGACTAGCAAACCAAATGTGAGCTTTTGATCCATTGCACGTAACTTGCAATTTCAATTCTTTCTGAGTAGTTTTCTGTTTGCTTGAATGAGTTAGAATTTGCATGAGACCTACTCGAGACCACACGATGACACGAGTTCTAGAATGATAGGGGCACCTAGATTCAGCTACTAAGCCAGATAGCCTACCTAACGTTAAATCCATTAGGTGTAAACCCTTGAGCTTGGCCTGTTCTTTCGGTTCGATATACATTACAACCATTCCCCATTGATCCCCTGTGGTTGTAGTTCTAGATTAGCCTACCGGAAGTCGGTTTGTGGTAACCTGCCTATAGCCATTAAACAGGTGGTCTTAGCTATTATGTCCGAATGTGTAAACCCCTCTAGCAACTAAAAGAAAGAATCGGCACAAAAGAAAAAAAAGAGAAGAAGAAAAACAAAAGAAATTTCGAAAAAGTAAGAAAAGAAGAAAAGTTCAAAAGTTCCAAAGTTCAATAACGTTCTTCTCCTACATATGGAAGAACGAAATCAAAAGAAAAGTCAAAAAGAAAAAAATGTGTAAAGAAAATAAAGTGCTAGGTTGCTTAAGGGTATCATAGGACGAGCGTTCACTATTCCACCCGTGTCTGGTTAGACGGTAGGAAACCATAGGCTAGATTCGAGGGAAGTTAGTCGAAAGCTACACCGCACCAAAGCCATCATCATACTCTCCCATCATCCATCTCATCATAAACCCTTGTAGTGTAGAATTCGTTACAGTCCTAGCAGGGAAGTCCTTCTTGACTAGTTACTCGTGTTGTCACAGTGGCGGAGATGTGGTCAAATCGCAAACTTATGACAGAACTCAGTAACAGAAAATGATTGAGAGCAGAAACACGTCCTTAAACACAGAGAGTGAGAGTTCCCCGTTTACTAAATATTTCCTGTGTGAGGAGTCTGGTCGGTCAGGTCAAATTCGTGCATAATTGGTTACGATTACTCGTCGTGTGCAGTTTTTAGTGAGACCAGGTTGTTTGGCTGATCAGTATGCATATAAGGTTTCTTGTTCTAGGAATTATCTGTCTAATAATTTATTGTGTTTGATTGAACTCCAATTTAATAAAGCTTATCATTTGTGAACATGAGCGTTTCTATTCAGTTTGCTTGAGGACAAGCAAAAGCTTAAGTGTGGGGTATTTTGATGACACTCGATTTGACGTGATTATCAGCCTCATTTAAGCGACATTTCCTTGCTTAAGACATGGTTTTTAGGGTAGAATAGCGAATATTCAATCAATTGCTCTATCTCGTGCCATTTGTGTTACTTTGGCCCGTTTCGGGTCTATTTGATGGTTTTCTAGTGTTTCCATGTTAGCACAGGTTTTTGCCGTCAAATAAGTAGCCAAGGACGTGTCTAAGGCGTTGGAACCTCTAGGAATCGCACCAGAATCGATCCAAGGAGTCAATCAAGTCGAACCAAATCCTACTCCCATTTACAAAGGAGTTTTTGGCGAAAATCCCCTGAAGTTTTCGCCGAAAACCCGACGTCCGAAAATCACAAGAGATTTTCGCCGAAAATTCCATCAGATTTTCGGCGAAATTCCAGTTAAAAACTGGCGGTATTAGGGTTAAGTATAAATACTTAACCGGCGGCCCATATCCGGATATACCTGATAATACCAAATAGTTTCAGAATTCTCACGAGTTATGGAGAGAGAGTTTAGAGAGTTCAAAGAATCGTGGAGAGATCGTGACGCCATCCCCTCACCTCGGAGACTCGAAGCTTGGATTGAAGATTACCGGAGATTGAAGCTTCACGGATTCGTCAAATTAGGTTTTACAGTTCTTCTCTGCTCTTCCTACCTGAGATGTATTCCTTGTTTGTTTTCGATTCTCTTGTTTCTAACATGAGTAGCTAAACTCGTAGAGCTTAGATTAGATGAACCCTAAGTGACCCAGGGCTTTAAAGCGGTCACGGATCGGCGGTAATTAGATTCAAAGTTCAATCAGTTTCTCTTTGCATGGTTGTTTTGTTCTTCATTGTTTATGTTTCTTCTCTGATTGGTCGCCTAGATTAGGTTTATGCAAGCTAGGGTTAGTCGCCAGACAGCTTCCCTGCTTTGGCGCATAAACTTGTCTTCCTTGATCACCTAGTTTAGATTCTTGTTAAGCTGAGGATAGAAGCGAATGCTCGCCTCTCTTTAAAACATCAATTCAACCAGTTAACCTAATCATTGGAGTGTGCCTTTCGTAGGAACCAGTTAGGGTTAACCCACTGCGAGAGTAACTCATAAATCATTAGTAATTGCACCAGTTAAGTTAAGTCGTTGCGAGAGGCGACCGTACCCGGGTGACTAATTAATCTTGGTAGTTAGATCGGATAGAGCGAACGTTCGCTAGTCTTAAACCTAAGGGTCAGGAGTTATGGTGATGTATAGAAACTGATTGAACGAGAATTGAAATCCGCTGATCTGTTGATTGCTGTTGCCTTGGTGATCTAAGGGGGATTCGAAATCTAAGCTTGTCTGTCATCTGTCTGAACCATCCAATCATTCTGTCTTTCAATTTCATTTTAATTTTCTTGCATCTTAGTCTAGAAGTCGTGGAACTCACACCACACACAACGTGTTCAAACTTGAATAAATTGCCAGCTTCTTTGAGTAGTCGATTAGTAGAGACCCGTGGAATACGATCTACCCTAGCTTTCTAGCTTGGTAGTATTTGATTGACCGCTTCACAACGTTCATCAGTCGTCCTATGAGAATGGTAGAATCATCCTTACTAGTATCTATGATCACATAGTCAGCTAAGAACGTGAAAGGACCACATTTAGTAACAACGTCTTTTATCTCTCCTTTCGGAGTTTTCAGTGATCTATCAGCAAAGACAAGTTGTATGCTAGTTGGTTGAAGTTCTCCTAGGTTCAAATTTTCAAATAAACTCATAGGCATAACATTGACAGACGCGCCTAGATCAACCAAACTACGTTCTATCTCAACATAATTAATAACTAGAGGAAGCGTGAAAGAACCAGGATCAGAACACTTAGCTGGATATGGTGATGAAGGTTTATTGATACGAGCGGTAGGGTATCCTTCTTTACCTCCCCACATGCCAATCTCGATCCTTGCGTTCGGTAGCAATGCTCTTGGAAAAGGAGGCTTCACGTAGTACGGAGCAAGAGGAGGATCATACTCCTTAGGCGCCTCTGTCGGTGCTTCCTTCTTCTCTGGAGCTTCATCAGTCCTGCATAAATTAGAAGAAGCATTAGTAGATGAGTTTGTCGGTTCTTGAACGAATACCATCTTAGCTTGCTCCTTTCTCGGATTTGGCTCAGTTTGGCTTGGAAGTTGGCCAAATGGTCGACTAGATGCTAGCATGCTAGAGATCTGGTTCACAGCCTGCTCAATTCTTTGACCGGATGCAATATGTTCTTGGTTGAGAAGAGCTTGAGCTTTAAACTGACTGTTATGATCGTCAAGCCTGGTGATGATCTGACTGAGCTTCTTGTCTAGTTCACTGACGTTGTTGTCCCTCTGATGTTGCTGCCCTGTATAGGTATTATTCAGATATTGATTATGGCGTTTGCCAGGAGCAGTTCCATAGTTACCCGGATTGCGGTGCGGCGGCTGGTAGACACCTTCCGGCGGATGGTTCGGCTTCTGATCCTGTGCTGGACCAGTTGGTCGGCTATTCTGGTTCTGGCCGTGGTTCTGGTTGGCACCGGCATTGTAGGGACGTTTATCTTGATAATTCCCCTGTTGCCTGAAATTGCGGTAGCCAACATAACCGTTCTGATTGTTGCTAAAGCCTTGTTGAACGAAATTGACTTCTTCGGCAGACCAGACTTCTCTTTTACCAAAATTCTGGCATCGGCCTCCATTATGCGCACAAGCTCCACACCACTCGCAATCGGTAACGTAGACAGCGGCTGCCGGCGGCTTGATGGGTGTAGAAGACTTCTTCAGATGCTTCTCTACTTCTGCCTTAATGGTCGCTTCGAGATCGAGCTTGCTTCTTGATCCTTCAGATTGTCGCTCCCAGTTCCTTGACTTGGAAGCACAGTTCGCGAAATGAAGAGAGCAGCTTCAGGTGTAAGTGTAGTGCAATCCCCTTAAGCTAGGGAATAGACCCATTTGGCAGATTCTTCACGAAGATCTCGAGCAAAGATTTCAGGTAACTGCCTTTGCTCGAAACTGTGGTGAGGACAGTTGAAAAGAAGTTCTTGGAATTCATTCCAAGTATCATATAAGCTCACTCCTTCCTTCTGAGAGAATCGGGCGATGTTGTCTTTGAAGGATGTGGTTCTGGAAGGAGGGAAGTACTCTTCGACGAAGTCTTGAGCGAGAGTCTCCCAGCTGGTGTAGTAGCCAGGTGGTTTGCCAGTAAGCCACCTCTTAGCAGTGCCTTTCAGAGAGAACGGGAAAGCTCTCAAGCAAAGAGTGTTCTTGTCGAGATTCCCATTCTTGAAAGTGCCATAGAGATCAATGAAATCCGCCAGATGTGTGCACGGATTGTCTAGTGGCCTGCCTTCAAACTGTAGATCCCTAGAGATCATAGTCAAGAATGGAATCTTGATCTCATAATCAAGATCTTCTTCAATGCGCGGCACGACAATGGAAGATCAAACGCTAGTCGCGTTCGGCTTGTTGTAGTCAGCTAGACTCTTATGTGCACCGCCTGGTGGTGGTGGTGGTGGTTGATGACCGCCTGGTGGTGGTAACTGATCAGTCATCCTGGGAGATGGAGGAGGTGAAAGTGATTTGGTGTATGAAGCGGATGAGGATGACGGTGAAGATGGAGATGAGGAACTCTCCTTCAGTTCCTCAATCTTGATCGGAGTGACGGATGGAGGTGGATTGGTTCTGCCTCTCTTTGGAATCTGTGATTGTCTTGGCGGAGTAGAACTGCCTGGTCTCTCTACACTCTTAGCCTTGTCGGTTTGGGAGCGCGTGAGAGGATGGCGTTGCATAAACCTGTGAACAACCTACAAATGACAAAAACAAACAAAACCCAGTGTAAAATCGAAGTGAATGGAAAGGTGAAAGATGGAAAGTAGAAGAATAAGATGCTAGTTCTTCTTTCAAACAATTATAAGAAGTCCCGACAACGACGCCAATTTGATCGGACGTTGTAATACGTGCAGTCAAATAAATAAACTACCAAGCTAGAAAGTTAGGGTAGATAGTATTCCACGGGTCTTCTAACAATTGACTACTCAAAGAAGCTGGCAATTTACTCAAGTTTAACACTTTGTGCGTGGTGTGAGTTCCACGACTTCTAATTCTAAGAAATGCACGAAAATTAAAATTAAAACTGAAAACATATCAAAAGATTGGTTGGTTAAACAAAGATGACAGACAAGCTTAGACTTTGAATCCCCCTTCGTTGACTAGAGCATTGGCAATCAACAGATAAGCGGATTACGATTCTCGTTCAATCAATTCTAAGACACCACCATAACTCCTTACCCTTAGGTTTAAGACTGGCGAACGTTCGCTCTATCTGATCTAGCTACCAAGATTAACTAGCCGCCCGGGTACGGTCACCTCTTGCAATGACTTAATTAACTAGTGCAATTACTAACGATTTATGAGTTACTCTTGCAGTGGATTAACCCTAACTGGTTCCTACGAAAGGCACACTCCAATGATTATGTTAATTGTTCGATTTAATGTTTTAAAGTAAGGCAAGCGTTCGCTTCTATCCTTAGCTTAACAAGAATCTAATCTAAGTGATCAATCCAGACAAGAAACATGAACAACGAAGAACAAATCAAACATGAAAGAGAAACTGATTGAACTTTGAATCTAATCATCGCCGATCCGTGACCGCTTTAAAGCCCTGGGTCACTTAGGGTTCATCTAGCCTATGCTCTACGAGTTTAGCTACTCATGTTTATAACAAAAGAATCAAACGCAAAGACAGGGTTCATCTTGAACAGAGGAAAACCTGAAAAGGATCTAAAAAACCTAATTAAGATGACTCCGGCAGAACTTCGATCTCCGGTAATCTGCAATCCTAACTCCGAGTCTCCGAGGTGAAGGGATGGCGTCACAATCTCTTCCTGGCTCTTCGGACTTTAAACTCTGCTCCAGAACTTGTGAGAATTCTCGAGGTAATTCGTATTATGTGGTATATTGTGGTCTCTTCTTCAATTGGGCCGCCGGTTAAGTATTTATACTTAACCCTAATACCGCCGGATTTGCCTGGAATTTTTGCCGAAAAGTTGTTTGAGTTTTCGCCAAAAATTCCCTTGTAAATGACTTGAATACCCGGCTGTTTTCTCCTGTTTTCGCCGAAAACTCTCTTTGTTGAACTCAGCCGATTCCTTCTTGAGTTTTCGCCGAAAACCTAGGGGATTTTCGCCGAAAACTTCAGTGTAAATGGGAGCAGGATTTGGTTCGACTTGATTGACTCCTTGGATTGATTCTGGTGCGATTCCTCGAGGTTCCAATGCCTTAGACACATCCTTGGCTACTTTATTTGACGGCAAAAACCTGTGCTAACATGAAAACACTAGAAAACCATCAAATAGACCCGAAACGGGCCAAAGTAACACAAATGGCACGAGATAGAGTAGTTGAGTGAATATTCGCTATTCTACCCTAAAAACCATGTCTTAAGCAAGGAAATGTCGCTTAAATGAGGCTGATAATCACGTCAAATTGAGTGTCATCATGGAGTCAGATTAAAAGGCAAGTCCAGAGAGATGAAGAGGCACCCATTGTTACATGGAGAGACCTGAAGAGAAGGATGAGTAAGCGGTTTGTACCAGCTGCCTACACCCGAGACTTGCATACCATGCTTCAAACCTTGAAGCAAGGTACCATGTCTGTGGAGGAGTACAACAAGGAAATCGAGATGCTGGTGGCAAGAATTGACTTGAAGGAGGAGGACGAGGCCAGGATAGCTAGGTTTACAGGAGGCCTACACCCGGACATCAAGCACCAAGTCAACATACTCAACTATGTTGACTATGAGGACTTGAAAGCTGTGGCCATCCGAATAGATAAGGAGATGAAGAGAGGCTATGGGAGGAGACCTAACCCCCTACCAATAGAACTTGGAGAGGGAGTTCGAATGCTGGCAACCCTCCATGGAAGCGAGGCCAACCCGGAGCACCAGCCTCCAACCGGGCCCTAACCCTAAAGATTTGGCACCACGGGTAACACTGACTCAAAACACTCATTCTATTCAGAATTCTAACCCACGTCCTAGTGGAATTGTATGCTTTAAATTTCAAGGAAGAGGCCACGTCTCTAGGAACTGCCCCAACCAAATGACCATGATGCTTAGAGAAGGAGAAATTGAGACAGATGATGAGAAGGAGGAGAAGATGGCGGAAGAGGAGGCTGATTCCGAGGAGGGAGAGGAGGTACAACAAGCTGGGCTAGAGAATTTTTTAGGCATGTTCCTAGGTGCCCTGAATCCGGAGCCAAAAAGTCTGCCCATCCTCGGAGCCGGATTCCTGCCCATCCCCAGAGCCAGAGTCCTGCCTAGCCCTGGAGCCGGATTCCTACCCAACCCCAGAGCCGGAGTCTTGCCCAGCCCTGAAGCCGGAGTCCTACCCAGCCCCAAAGCCGGAGTCCTGCCCAGCCCCAAAGCCGTAGTCCTGCCTAGCCCCGCAGTACACACCCTGGCCACACCCGGAGCCAGAGTCCTGCCCAGCCCAGGAGCCGGCGCCCTGCCCAGCCCTAACACCGAGGCCAACCCCGGAACTTTAGTTCCCCCGACGCCATGCCCAGCCCCGGTGCATGGACCAACCCCGGGCCACACTATAACGCGTGGATACAATCTGACATACAATGGGAGGCTGTTTCTCACAAAATATTGAGTGTTGCACCGATGGAGAAAGAGTAGCACATGGAGCTGAATGAAGAAGAAGGTGCCTAGACCAAAGGAGAGGAAGAGACTGACTTGGGGATCGAGGAAACGTTCTCACATATGTCCTCCCCAAGTGATGTGAACCCCTGAGTCGGTTGTCCGAAACCCATCACCTTCGTTGGTGGGAACCACGGCTAAAGTCGCTCCGAGACCCAATCACCTTCTGTTGGACATTAGTCTTCAAGATGAACCTTCGAAACCAGGGCAGAGAACATACTAAGAACCACTAGCACACGAAGTCTAGGAACCTTAGTTTCCAGTCGATGGTGCCACGACAGAAGGGTGTAACTTCTGTGATAAGCCTAACCTAAGCGATGCAACAATGAGCAAAGACATGAGGCAATGAACATAAAGTTCTGATTTCTTATTAATAAAAAAGGTAGTCTCCTTACAAGAGAGCCGATGGCTCTTATTTATAGTTGAGGATCCGTGAACAGACTCACGGTTTCCTACTTGGACAAAGACTCAGAAAATATTAAACAATTAAGCTGGACTCCTATTTAGACTACTAAAAGGAATTAAAAACTCCTAATTAACCATTCACAAAAGGGAAAATCCGAATCCAACTCTAAAAAGGGAAAAACAAAAAGAGACGTGGGGAAAAACCCTAATTCGGTGGATCCGGCAAAACAGGTGGATAAGGCTTAAAGCACGATCCAAATTAGGAAAGTCGACGCCACCTTTGTGTCGAGCAGTGATTCGGCGGCGGCTCTGGTGCTGCTGATGGGGCTTCTTGATTTCTGGATGCTGGGGCTTCTTCTAGGTCTGTGGCTGAGTACAGTTGGCCTCCGGGGCTCTTGCTCACTCGGTCTCTGGTGCCCTTTCTTGCCCTTTCCTTCATTTCCTCATGCTCCTCATCTCCATCGGGGGTGGCCTTAGCTAGAGAGTGCTCTTGGGGCCATAAGGTCTCTAGGGCCAGTGGAAAACCTCCAACGGCCTGAGCTGTTTGTTGGCTCGGCCCTAACTGCCGCTCGGGGCTAGTGCCCGTAGCTGGCTTTTCTTCGAGCCTTCTCCCAATTCATCCAAGCCATTCTCATTCTGCTTGGACCAGGCCTCTAGGAAGGTCCTCAGACGTTCTCCAAGCGCTGACACTTGCTCTAGGATCGTGGGGTTCTCCTAGGGCCTAGCCTAGGTGCTAGGCCCGACGTAGCGCCCAGGGCAGGGCCGGTTTTCCGGCTGTCCTCCATTTTGGCCAAGACTTCTTGCTTTCTTCTTTGGCGCTCCTCCAGGAAGGCCTCCAGGGGGTCCCAGGGCTGTCCCGCGTCCTCAAGGCTCGTTGGGAAAGCTCTAGGGCTCAAGGCTGAGCCCGGTTCCAGCTTTAGGCTCTGTGTAGCTTCGGGGGCTGGTGTTCTGGCCAGGAATAGGGTTTGTTGAGGCTTAACGCTCATCCTGGCTTTCCTAGCTCTCGTGGGTGGACTGTACTTGAATTTGATCACATGTTTAGGCTTTACAACCTTATGCATGGCCCCGTTATGGGTGCACCTCAGTTCTAGGTGCATCTTGTACGACCCTAAGTTCCTTCCCCTCGTTGGTGACCCAATGGGGTGTAGGAACAGGCATTCTCAGCCCGCTGGCTAGCCGATCACTTCACCAAGGCTAGACATCCTCGTGGACAACCCATCTAAAGAAGATAACCTAGACACCGACGATCAGAGCTCAGAAGGCCCTGAACCTTTGTCCTACACCGAGTCTAATGACGACCCAAGTCCAGGAGACTACGCCGAGTCTCCCCCAGATATGACCACACATGTGACTAAGATTTGGAGAGAGTTTCGGGGTGCACAACGAGAGCAAGAGCTAGATTCGAGGATGAATCCAAAGCAAGAAGAGGGGGATGATGTGATCCTCCCATCTGCCCCGATGCCAAGGTATTCCTACAGCCCACCAGGGTCACCAACCAGGAACAGAATCCTAGGGCCATACAAGAAGTGCTTGAAACCTAGGCATGCTCACGAATGGGCTCTACAATCATTCATGAAGCCTAGGTTCATGACTAAATTCAGGCACAGGTCCTCCCCAGCATCTAGGCAAGCAAGAATCAAGGTCAGGCCATGCCAGGCATTGATGCTGGCCAAGGCCTCGAATCCAGGCCTAGGGCCAAGCCTAGGGCTGAGCCTAAGGCCACAACTAGGCCCTGGACCAATCCCCATGAGCCTTGAAGGCAAGGACAAGCCCTGGGATCCTCTGGAAGCATTTTTGGACAAATGCTGAAGAGAGAGGACCAATGGCTTGGCTGGAAATGATAGGAGCTCGAAGCTTGGCTCCGCCACGAGCCTCGGACTAGGCCTAGTACCAGGACTAGGCCCTAGGCCAGTTCCCACGAGCCCCAAACCGGAGCCAGCACTTGAAGACCCCCTTGAAGCATTCCTAAAGACTTGGCTGAGGCAGAAGTCCAAAGTCCTGGCCAGAATTGAAGAAGGCCAAGTGCTGAGCCAGCCTCGAGCGCCGGGCCAGACTCTGGGCACTACACCGAAGTGATTTAAGCCGAGCCAACAAATGGCTTGGGCCTTCTGGGATTTTCCAAAGGCCCTGGACACTCTAAGGCCCTAAGATCAATCTCCAACAAGCGAAGCTGCATTTGGAGGAGAAATGAAGGAGGAGCCACGACAAGCCAAGCTCACACACGATCCAGGCCCAAGCATGCAAGCCGACCGAGATCAGTATTCCTATCCAGAAAAGGAAACCCTGATGCCACGAGCTGAAGACCGTGTTGCCAAGTCTGCCTAGGACTGGGACACGCGGGGAAGCATAATCCGAGCCAGAATTCGTATAGTTCCCACCAAGACTTTCCTATCCAGACACGGATTCCTGCCCGGATTAGGGTTTTGCTCCGGTTTTCCTTCGGTTCCAGGACTCTTTTGGCTTTGTTTTGTGTTTACCTTTCTAGTTTCAATTATGTGGGAATAATTTAGCCTTTTTTGTCTTTAGTTTATTTTATTGACGATTAGGAAGTAGCTATTTAGGAGGATTAGGAGAGCTTGTTCCCTAACTCCTCCCTATAAATTAAGGTCGTCGGCCTTCATTGTTTTTTAGACTTCAATCAATAACAAACCCCCTTTTTCATAACTTTGTTCTAATCCCTTCAAGTCATTGCTATTTGTTTTGCTTAAGGATCGACTTATCATCAAGAGCATCCATCTCTTGAAGTGGCGCCTTCGACTTGATACTTCAAAGTCCTCTAACCATCCCGGTTCCATAGATTTTGCTTGTTGCTAGGAGGTCAGCTTGTGGTGTTCAAGGGTCGTCTGCCCACGGTTGTGGCAGTTCACATCAAGAATGACAGAAGGAAAGCATTTAAAGCATAAATCACGTAATCAGTGCAGAGAAATAAAACTAAAGAGGAGAAAAAATGGAAGGGAAACAGTCACTAAATCTTGGAAAGATCAAATATCCCTAATTCATTGAGAATAAAATTGAAACGTTCCTCCTTTAGTGGTTTTGTAAAGATATCCGCCAGCTGGTAGTTAGTACTGACGAATTGGATATCAATGACCTTATTTTGAACTAGATCGCGAAGGAAGTGAATTTAATCTCTATGTGTTTAGTCCTAGAATGTTGAACTGGGTTTTTGGACATGTTAATGGCACTGGTGTCATCACAAAGAAGAGGAATTGAGGAAAGAAGAATGCCATAATCCTCGAGTTGAGACTTTAACCAGAGGAGTTGAGTACAGGAACATCCTGCAGCGATGTACTCTGCCTCAGCTGTAGATAGAGCAATAGCAGTTTGTTTCTTACTTGACCAAGAAATAAGAGAGTGACCAAAGAATTAACACCCATCGGATGTACTTTTTTTATCAATGAGACTTCCATCAAAGTCAGCATCAATATAGCCAAGTAGAGTTGCTGCTGAAGTAGCAGGATACCAAAGACCGAGAGTCTGAGTCCCTTTCATGTAGCGAAGAATCTGTTTGGCAGCTAAGTAGTGAGATTGTTTGGGCCTGGCTTGAAAGGGAGCACAAAGATAGACACTGTACAGAATGTATGGCCTGCTGGAGGTAAGATAAAGAAGAGAACCTATCATGCCACAGAACTTTGTGTTATCAAAGTCAAGCCCTGTCGTATTATAATGCAGTTTAGTGGTTGTAGCCATAGGAGTGGAAGCTGGTTTCATGTTATTGAACCCAAATTTTTCAAGGAGTGCTCCAATGTATTACTATTGATGAATAAAAATCCCTTGTCGACATTGATGAACTTGAAGTCCCAAAAAAATTGTAGTTCTCCCATCATACTTATTTCAAAGGTGTTTGTCATTTCTGAGCAGAAATAAGAGCATAGAGCTTGTGAAATAGAACCAAAAATAATATCATCAACGTAAATCTGAACAAGAATAAAGACATTGTTCATGGATTTGATAAAAAGGATTGTGTCTACTTGTCCACGACTGAAGCCCTTAGAGAGAAGAAAGAGAGAAAGTCTGTCGTACCAAGCTCTGAGAGCTTGCTTAAGACCATATAGTGCATTTTAAGATGATAGACATGATTAGGAAATTCAGAATCTTGAAAACCAGGAGGCTGAGCAACAAAACCTCTTCTTTGATTAGTCCATTTAAGAAGGCACTCTTTACATCCATTTGGAAGAGTCGGAAATGGGCTTGACTGACAAAAGCACATAGGAGTATAATTGCCTCCATTCGTGCAACTGGGGCAAATGTTTCATCATAATCGATCCCCTCTTCTTTATTATAGCCTTGGGCAACAAGACGAGCTTTGTTACGAATGACTTCCCCTTTGTCATTTGTTTTGTTCTGAAAAACCCATTTCATGCCTATAATGGATTTCTATTGGGGACAAGGAACCAAATCACATACTTGAGAACATTGAAACTGATTCAACTCCTCCTGCATTCTGTAATCCAATGGTCATCCTTTAGTGCATCTTTGTAGTTCTTAGGTTTAGTAAGAGAAATCATGGCCTGGTCATAAGAAAATAGAAGTCGTTTGATCGAGTGACCAGTCTTTCCATTGGATTACCAATAACTTGAGATTCAGGATGCCGTTTCAGGATATGAGGAGGTGCATGGAGGTCATTCATACTGTCAGAACCAGAAGTGAAAGGCTGAACAAGTGTGACTGAAGTAGAAGAGGAAGAAGAGGAGTTGAGAGGAGAAGAAGAAGGAATTGTGTTGTGTGGTCAGAAGTAGGGGGAACAAAAGGAGAAGAAGAGAGAGTTTGAGCTGAGTCAGAGATTGGAGCAGCAGATGTGGAAGGAAGAAAGGAAACGTGTTCTTCATCAGGAGAGAAAAAGAAGAGAAGTTGTCGTCAAAGACAACATGGACTGATTCCTCCACTTTAAGAGTGACTTTTTTAAAGACACAAAAAGCTTTGCTATGTGTTGAATAACCAAGAAAGATGGATTCTGAAGATCAAGGATCAAACTTCCCTAGATTATCCTTAGTGTTAAGAACAAAACAGCGACATCCAAAAGGATGGAAATAGCTGAGGTTTGGAGAACGTTGCATGAGTAACTCGTAGGGAGTTTTGTTGAGAGTTTTTCCTATCAGAACATGCTTACGAATATATTAATAATCACCGAGAGAAAATATCCAAAAATCTATGGAAGTTGAGTAAGGGCAGCCCCCAGGAGCAGAAGGTATGTCTCAGGGCAGACCTCCCTGGTTTGATGGTACGAATTATCAAGCATGGAAGAATCGTATGAAAGTCTTCTTTCAAGGTATGGATTTGAATATTTCGAAGATAGTTGACAAAGGTGGTGTTGATCTAGTTTTGCACTTGAAGAGAAAACTAGATTCAGTTGATACAACAGACGATAGAACGACTGAGAGAGAGAGAGATTTGGGAGTTTAGGGATTGTAGAGCTTTGGTATTCGAATTCTTGAATCGTAGTGAAGTGAGTGAATAGCTTGTTCTATTCGATGTATATAAATAAAGTCTTGGGCTTAAGTTCTCAGTGGGAACAATGACTTTAGCCACACAGGTAAAAGTGTTGCAGAGAGATCAACAGCTTCAGGCTTAGTTCTTCTTGAACATGCAGACAAACACACATTTACAAATTGCAGAGGTTAATACAGAGGTAGTAGGGAGAGAGAACACAGAACACAATTTTTAACGTGGTTCAACACTAGTTATATGCTAGGTTTACATCCACGTCTTGAGACAAGCTCGAGAGAGTCACTGGATTGAGTTGAACGTCAAAGCTCTACACCAGAGCTTTGTATTACACCACCTGGTGTACAGACCACACTCATGACTTTCACTCTCACTGAAACCTCACAGAAAATATCCTTCTATGAGTGACACTACTTTTAGCTATTCTATCACACTTGAACAGCTCTCCGAAATTTGTCCTTCTTCTCTTGTTTGCTTTCAGTTATATAAGGCTGTCGATGTTCCATGTTACTGTTGTATCTGATTTACTTCCGCAAAATACTCCTTCCGTTTTCATGTTGCGCTGATCACGGTGTTCATATCTACGATTGCAATTTCCTTTCTTGGAAATACAATTAGTGAATTGAATAAGAAAAGATAGCATTACTGAAGTCAATACATCTAATTCTCCGTAAGTGTACTTTGATCATTCAAGAATTATTAAAATGAAATATCAAAACTTTATGATTCTAACACTAAGCGTGCTATATCATATTAACTCGCGAGTGAGTGCATCATGCACTCTCTAAACCAATTGATAATGTTGTAAAATAAAACAAATATTTCTAAATACTTAATTTTTTCGGGAGCATGACCTAACTCGACCTCTAATCTAAATTAACCAAAATTGAACGACAATCGACACATCCAACATAAAATCAAGTACAAATTTATATCACAATTGACTTGAAATTTAATTACAATAATGTTAAAATGTAAAATTATTTTTTATCATAAGACTTTTAATTTAGATTTATTTTATATTTAGGTTAATATAATATAACTTAACTTAAGACATTCAATGTAGAAGAATTTAATATAGAAGCATTCTTCAATGTTTTCAAAGTCCTAGTCTCCTCTTTGTCGTAGAACTTTGAGCAGACGTTTTATCTTATTATGTAGGGAGGCTTCTTTGAGATCCTTCTTATCAAAGTCTCAGCTTCCATAGTTTCCAATTGTGTGGATGAGAAACTCAAGCTTGTGACCTACTTCACCAACTTCACAGCAGTATTCAGGGGGTCTCCCCCTTTGACAATGTCAAGCAGACATGTGGTTGGAGCCTTTTGACAGCCAATTTTCCGAAGCACCGACTGAGGACGAAGAGTATAGATTTGAGAGCTTCGAATCTGTTAGGAAGTGTCCACACCGAGGAAATCTAACATCTGAGTGATAAGACCAACAAAAGGCAAATCTCCGATAAAGCGAGAAGAGCCGGTTGCTTGCAAATCACAGATGATTAGGTGAGGCATATCAATTGGATCCTCTGTGATGCTTACATTATAGAGAATCCATATGTTCAAGGGAAGTAACCCTACCTCATCTTCCAGCATGGCCGGAGCTCCACACCATCCCCCTGGTATGTGATTTGTCCTTCCTTTCTCACTACTTTTTCATATCCCACCTTCTCTCTATGGAAACTAGCCTTCTCTTCCTTCATTCGCCATGAGCTCTTCCGCTGATAGTGAAAATCAAGAATACTCATATGAGTTAGCCTCTGATCCTTCGTCTTCTTATACCTCCGTCATCGTCTCAGTTCACATAGTGACCCAACTTCTCAGAATCCAAACCGACCACCAGCCTTCTCCTCCCTTGGTCGACGAGGAGGATAATCAGGACGAGACTTCTTCTTTCGAACCCACTTTACCATTCTAGGGGCCTCATCAAGTGGGCTTTTCTAAAGTTGTTCATCGGTTTGAGATAAGTCCTGATTCCTTTGCTAGAAATGATGATTACATTGTCCACGAGTGGTGATATGTGGCAGGGAGCCCCTTGTGACGAGCGCCGAGTTATAGGGCCTGGCTATTTCCCTTATGGAATTGCAGCTACGATCGCCAAAGTTTTTCCGATTTCCAAGCTTCCTTCTGACTGGGAGTTCGCCGTCACTTCAGGACTGTTAACAATTGGGAACTGTCCTCCGGGGTGGCGGATGGAATTTGGACAGAATCCTTCAGTAATGGACTCCGTCTTCCACCCTCACCTTTTGTCTGCTCCTTACTAGAATGTATGTGAGCTTCTATGGGTACATTAAATGCAGTGTCTTGGTCCATGGTGGCCGCTTTTGAGTGTACCTGTTCTGCATGGTGATCGCCCCCAACTTTCGATTATTCCATATTCTATATAATGCAAAGACGACAACCAATGGCTTAAGTTTCTCCCATCGGAAGGAGCACATAATTGAGGGAACCCGTCACTCTGGCAAGCCCCACCCGACTTGGTATCATTAAATTTTTTATTTTAAACCCATGTGATTCAGATCGCCCTTGGACTGACCTGCTGCCACCCTCTTGGTCCGCTGGTGATGTGAATTGCTTTAACATTACCATCACCCCAACCGAGCAAGAAATCACCGAGAGGAGGCAGATTCTGCTCGATTGCCACAACCTAGCTACTCGATCTCTCAGGAGGGAATCTGGGGAGGTACTACATTGGTTTAGGTAGTACTTGTTATTTCTACACATTCCTCGATCGCCTACTAATGTCTTGGTACTTCTCTTTTTTTAGGTGTTCTGAACTTGCCTGGCTGCTTAATAAATACCACCACTCGCGGTGATGTAGTTGACACTCGCCCTCAACCTGAGGGCACGCCCCCCTTGTCCCCTCAGCTACTCAAGACAAAAAGTCTTCCAAGAGGCACTCTGAGAAGTCGAAGAAAACATCTTCAACTCCCTCTGGCGAGCCTCGGAAGAAGCAAAAATCTTCTGGTGAGGGGGACGCCTCTAAGTCCACCAAGAAGATGAAGTCGCAGACTTCTTCTAACAAAAAACCTCAAGGAGAACCCTCTGGCGATCCTGAGGTACCACGTCGCGATTCTCCCATTCATATCCAAGAATCGCCTCCATCCAGCAACCACAGGGGGAGAATGAGGATGGTCTATTAGTGCAAGAATTGCTTGACCAAGCCACTCGTTAGAATGCTAGCGCCACAATCGTTTCTCCAACATCCCACTCCCCACCTCCCCGAGTCGGCCCTAGAAACTTGGAGCCGACGGCGGAAGATGGAGGTTGCCCTGTAGACCTTCCCCGCGATTTATCGAGGCCTCCATTGCCTTCTTTCGACCACAATCGTCAATCTCAATTTTCTGAGTGAACCAACACTGTCTTCTTGGTGGATCCCCCTGCGGGTCGTGAGGGCGAGGGCACTTTCTGGCTGCCCTACTTCTTCTTGACTCACCCTTCTATCCCACATATCACTATGAATGTCCAGTGATATAGCGGAGGAATACGCCCGTGGCATCTTCCACGATCAAACGGCCAAGGGGGCGAGTTCCGAGCTTATGGAGCTCAACGGCTCGACTTCCTACCGCCTTCTTCAGTCATGTGCTTCACCAAATCTCCTAGCCTCAAACTTGTGACCTTCTTTTTACTGTTTGTTGTTGTGTTCCTCTTTTTTTATATGCTTATTATTATTATTAATTATCTCTTTGTAGGCCGCCGCTGAGTTGGGCGACCTGGCTTCTATTTGCAAGAATATCAAGCAAGAGAATGAGGACCTCAAGAAGGAGGTGAGCGATCTGCGCAACAATCTTACCCGTTTATACAACGAGGAGCATGTATGTGTTTATTGTATGCTTCTGAATCATCTTTTTGGTGCCTTGTGATTTTGATGTTCTGAATTTTTCATCGTCATCCTCTTTTTATGTTTTCAACATCGCTCAGCTTTGCTTGGGGTGAATGCTGAGGTTTACCGGCGATCTAACAAGGAGGCCATAGCTCGTGTTACTGAGTTGGAGGTGATCAAAGCCACCATCAAGGGTGAGGTGGATCGCTTAAAGGATGATCTTGAGGCTTCCAAAGAAAGCATTGTCAAGCTCGGCGATGATCTTACGCAAGCCCAAATGGAAGCTGTTGAGGGAAGGAAGTGATTGTTGAGAGGGATCGATGTAAGGAGGTGCTGAACGACTCCCTTGTCGCTCAAGAAGTTGATGAGCGATCTCTCACCGAGCAATGCTCGATGTATGACTAGGCGGTTGATTACTGCAACCACACTTTAGGGAAGAGCGTGCAAGTGGTCATGCGCAGCTGCCGAAAGGAGTTTTTCAACCCCACTTGGTACTGGCCCACTCGTCGCGTGTTCCAAACCATGCTTCACGGCCTCCATCCCTATAATGTTTAGGTTCCAGACCCTTCCTACTTAGATGAGGATGAGGCCTTTCATGATGCTGATTGCCTTATGCATGAAATCGTCGTTGGGGAAAAGGGATACATCCTTACGAAATGCCGAAAGCGGGGGCTACCCAACATGGAGCCCGAGGCTCTTGATCGCGAGATGATCCGCCCCTCTGACCAGGTTCCTAGCTCAACACCCATTCCCTCCGGCGAGGCCTCTACACCTGGTTTGGCACCTTCCAAGGTGGTTCCACATCTTAGGTCGGTGATTATGACCCCGACGCGTCCTGATGTCGAATCAGGCGACCAAAGGAAGGAACCTTCTTTTTCGTGACCACAAGATTTGAGAGTCTGGATTTTTGTTGTTGTGTGCCGCTGATGACACTCGATTTGACGTGATTTTCAGCCTCATTTCAGCGACATTTCCTTGCTTGAAACGTGGTTTTAGGGGTAGAATAGCGAATATTCACTCAACTGCCCTATTTCCTACCAATTTGGTTACTTTGGCCCTTTTTGGGTCTATTTGATTGTTTTCTAGTGTTTTTGTAAGAGCACAGGTTTTTGCCGTCAAATACATAACCACGGACGTGTTCAAGACCTCAAGGAGCAAACCAGAATCGAACCAGAAATCAAACCAGAGTCAGAACCGAAGATCCAACTGCCCAGCACAATATTTTCACCGAAAATACTACAAAGATTTCGGCGAAAATACCTTAAGAAACTCACAGGCGAAGTCAACTATTTTACACTACAGTTTTCGGCGAAAACATCCTTGAGTTTTCATCAAAAACTCAAGAGGAAATTGGCAGATCATCACAAGGAGGAGTTTTCGGCGAAAACTCCAAAGTTTTCGCTGAACACTCCAAGCTATCTCGAACAGAAGAAACAGACGGAGCAAGCCAACTTTTCAAAGGGAGTTTTCACCGAAAATTCCCCAAAATTTCGGTGAAAAATCAAGTGAATTTCAAGCCATCCGCGGACAGGTATAAAAAGGAAAACCGTCGGCTGAAAATAGATATCTCACACTTACACTTTGGACGAAAATTCCAAGACTTACATTAGAGAGAGAAAGAGTGAAGAGAGTTCGAGGAGCCAGGAAAGGATCGTGACGCCATCCTTCCATCTCGGAGAACCAGTGCTAGGAGTTGAAGATCCAGCAGATTGAAGCTTCAGGGATTCGTCGAAATTACGTTTTACAGTTCTTCTCTGTCTTTCCTACCTGAGATGTATTCTTTGTTCGTCTTCAATTCTCCTGTGTTGAATATGAGTAGCTAAACTCGTAGAGCTTAGATTAGATGAACCCTAAGTGACCCAGGGCTTTAAAGCGGTCACGGATCGGCGGTGATTAGATTCGAAATTCATTCAGTTTCTCCTTCATGTTTGATTTTTTCTTTGTTCTTTGTTCTATGTGTTTCTTGTCTGGTTTGGCCACCTAGATTAGATTCTTGTTAAGCTAAGGATAGAAGCGAACACTCGCCTTACTTTAAAACACCAAATCAAATAATTAACCTATTCATTGGATTATGCCTTTCGTAGGAACCAGTTAGGGTTAATCCATTGCAAGAGTAACTCATAAATCGCTAGTAATTGCACCAGTTAGTTTTGTCATCGCAAGAGGCGACTGTACCCGGGCGACTAATTAATCTTGGTAGCTAGATCGGATAGAGCGAACGTTTGCTAGTCTTAAACCTAAGGGTAAGGAGTTATGGTGGTGTCTGTGAACTGAATGAACTAGAATTGAAAATCGCTGGTCTGTTGACTGCCAATGCTCTGGTGATCTAAGGGGGATTCGATGTCTAAGTTTGCCAGTCAAACAATCAATCTTTCTGCATTTAAATTTCTTTTCATTTCACCGCGCTTTTTAGTATAGAAGTCGTGGAACTCACACCACGCACTACGTGTTCAACCTTGAGTAAAAATTGCCAACATATTTGAGTAAGCAAGTAGAAGAGGCCCGTGGAATACGATCTATCATGCTCTGTGCTCGACAGTTATTTGATTGACCGCTTCACAACGTTCATCATCCGCTCCTCTTTTTTATCATTTTGTACCCAATAGATCACAAGACTCACTTTCATTGCAATAGACTGGATTGTTTATAACGTTGTTGTTCTGTTTTTTCTTGACTTAGCAACTTTTTATATCCTTAGGTTTCATTCGTCGATTACTATGCCCATAGGTCTTACTTAGCGATTTTAATGCTTGTAGGTCTTACTTGGCATTTTTAATGCATATAGGTCTTACTTGGCGATTTTAGTGCCCGTATGTCTTACTTAGCGATTTTAGTGCTCGTAGGTCTTACTTAGCGATTTTAATGTCTATAGGTCTTACTTAGCAATTTTAATGCTCGTAGGTCTTACTTGTGCACATAATGAATATTTGCTTAAACACTATGTCCAGCGATAGCTGCTATCAGACATTTTCTTCTTGATTCATAATAAAACTTTTTGGCCATATTGCCTTACAAAATAAAATTTACTCAATCGTAGTATCGACTTAAGTGCATAGAGTTCCATGTCTTTGGAATCTTTGTTCCTTCCATATCTGCTAGCTTGAAAGTATTGGCGTCGACCACACTTCAGATTCTGTATGGACCCTTCCATCCGGGATTTAGCTTGGTTGCACCAATCGCAGGTTGGAAGATCTTCCTTAGGACCAAGTCATTAACCGCTATGTGATTTGGACGAAGCTTCATATTGTATCACTTAGCGAGTTGCTCTTTTTCAGTGATTAACCGTAGTTGCACCTTTTCCCTCCTTCCTTCTATCATGTCTACATTATGCATCAACTCTTGTTCATTCACCTCATATTTGTAAGCTTGGATGCGGATGGAGGGGATAGATATCTCTGGTGGGAGTACTGCCTTTGTGCCATACATTAATGTGTTAGGAGTTTCTCTTATGGCTGTTTTGTAGGCCGTTCTGTGAGCCCATAACACGTGATCCAGCTAATCAACCTAGGTTCCTTTGCATCCTTCCACCCTTTTCTTCAGTCCTTGAAGAATAAGTTTGTTAGTCGCCTCTGTCTGACCATTTTCTTGTGGGTAGGCGACTGAGGTGAACTTCAGGCCTATCTTTAAGTCATCGTAAAATTCCTTGAAAATTTGGCAGTCAAACTAAGTGTCGTGATCACATATAATACTCTACAAAATTCCGAACCTTGTAACGATGAACTTAAACACAAACTTTTGTATTTGTCTAGCTGTGATGCTGGCGACTACTTCAGCCTCAATCCACTTTGTAAAGTAATCCACCGCAACTATGAGATATTTCCTCTTTCCAGATGCTTCAAGAAATGGTCCCAAAATGTCCATTCCCCATCTTGCAAATGGCAACGGGCTAACTATGGCTTGGAACGCTGCAACCGGAAGCTTGTGGTAGTTGGCGAATTCTTGGCATTTGTGCCATTTCTTCACCAAATTGTCTGCCTCTTTCCTCATCGTTGGCCAATAGAAACCTTGATAGATCAAGTTCCTTTATAGACTCCTAGCTCCAAAGTGAATGCCACATACACCCGCATGCATTTCTTCTAATGCCCATTCAGTATCTTCCGCGCCGAGGCACCTTAGATAGGGACCCATTGCCGATTTTCTATACAGTTCACCGACTAACAAGATGCATCTTCCTTCTCGCCTGCGTAACTTAGTCGCCTCATTCTGGTCGTCCAACACTTGGTTAGTTTCCAAAAAGTGAATGATGGGAGTTCACCAGTAGCTTGGCGATCTATTCTGGGTGATCTGTAGGCAGTGCTTTGTTTTCACCTCCTTATCTACTGTAACCATTCGTTCCTCTTCAAAATCTATTGTTGTTGCAAGCTTGGAGAGCGCGTCAGCGTGACTATTTTCCTCTCGTGCGATCTGCTCAATGCTTACTTTCTTGAACTCGGATATGATTAGTTTTATTTCATCAAAATACGGGAGGAGTGATTCTTCCTTAACTTCAAAGCTTCCATTTAACTGATTGACCACGATCGCTGAGTCCGAGAATACTTTGATGTAAGCCACTCCCATACTCTTAGAGATTTGTATCCCCATCTCCATGGCTCCATACTCCACTGCATTATTTGTTCTGTTGGACGAAAATCAGAGAGCTACCTCGTGGAGGACTCCTCCTAGCGACTTTAAAACAATCCCTGCACCTGCGCCGCCTTTGCCTGATGCTCCATCCGTGAATAACGTCCATTCCTCCCCCTCTTCTGACTCTTCTTGAATGGATCCCTCCACAACAAAGTCTGCTATCACCTACGTTTTGATCACTGTTTTGGGCTGATACCTTATATCATATTCGCTTAGCTCTATTGCCCATTTTGCCAATCGTCCCCCCAAGCTCAGGGATCGTAATGCATTTTTATTGGAAAATTCGGGAGAACATGAATGGTATGCATCTGGAAGTAAGGCCTTAGCTTTCTTGCCATGCACACCACCACGTATGCCATTTTCTCGATCACTAGACATCTCAGCGTCAATCAACGTTTTACTCATATAGAAGATATGATATTCACTCCTGTCCTCCCAGCGAACGAGAACGGTGTTAACTGCCTTAGTGGAGATAGCGATGTACAAAAACAAATCTTCATTCAGTTTAGGTGACGCTAGTACATGTGGTGTAACCAAAAACTGTTTCAACTCCTTGAATGCTTTATTACATTTATCGTCCCATGCGAACTTAGACGCATTCTTGAGAGTCGCAAATAATGGAGCACATCTGTCAGCAATCCTTGGGATGAAACGATTAATCATCGTGAGTCGGTCAGACAACACTTGAACTTCCTTCATCATTTTTGGAGGCGTCATGGTCGCGATCTGGGATGGGTTGGCTTCTATTCCTCTCCTTGTTATGAGGTATCCTAGAAACTTCCCCGATGTCGCTCCAAAAATGCATTTAAGTGGATTGAGCCTTAAAGAGTATTGCTGAAGTGTATCAAAAGTTTCCCTCAAATCACTTAGATGGCTATCCGACTTTTTGTTTTTAACCAGCAGATCGTCCACATATGCTTCGAGGTTCCTTCCGATCTGCTTTGCGAAAACCATGTCAATCATCCTCTGAAGGTGGCTTGTGCGTTCTTGAGATCGAAAGGCATCACCTTGTAATAGTAATTCACCGTAGGCGTCATGAATGCTATCTTGTCCTGATCCTCAATATTTAAAGGAATCTAATGATAGCCGGAAAACATGTCTAAAAAAGACAACATCTCATTATTAGACATTTATTTACCAACTGATTGATATTTGGTAGCGGGTATGGGTCTTTTGGACAAGCGTCGTTTAAGTTCGCGAAGTCCACACACATTCGCCATGATCCTGACGACTTCTTAACCAAGACCACATTTGCCAGCCACTCTGGATACCTGGACTCCTTAATAAACCCCGATTTTAAAATTTTAACCACCTCGACTGCTACTGCTTCTTGCCTCTCTCAAAAAATAATTCATCTCTTCTGTTGGACAGGGCGACTCCCCGATTCAATTGCTAGACAGTGCTTGATGACCTCTGGTGCGATTCTGAGCATGTCACTGGGTGACCAAGCGAATAGATGTGCAAATTCCCTTATAAGTTTGACCATCTTGTCACGCTTGTCTTTTTCCAAGTACGATGATATTCGGATCGTCCTTGTTGGATCCTCCTCCCACAAAGGTACTCAGATATCAGAATCTACTGGGGTTAATCTCTCACCACTACTATCTGACTCTAAGCTAATGTTCTAGCACGTGCTCTTTGTTGCCGCCCTATAACACTTTCTGGCTATCTCAAGGTGCCCCCAAGCAACCCCCACCCCCTCTTCCGTGGTGAATTTTAAAACTTGATGAACCGGAGATGAAAGCGCTTGGAACGCCGCTAAAGCTGAGGGACCCAGAATCATGTTGTATGTTGAGTTGCAATCCATGACGTGGAAGTCAATGGATCGTGTGGATTGCACATCGCGTCCCCGATAGTGAGCTTCATCGTGGCAATCCCTTTAATGGGAACCGTGCGTCCTGAGAATCCTGATGTGGTTGACTTTGTCTACCTTAACAGGCTAGCTGACAGGTCCATTTTCTTGTATAAATCCCAAAAGATGATGTCCGTCGAGCTTCCTTCATCAATCATTACTCGTTCAATGTGACTTTTATGCGTAAAAACTTGAATCACCATCGCTTCTAGGCTTAGTCCTCCAACTCTGGCCATGTCTTCCTCGGTGAAACCGACAACCGGGCGAGTTACTCGATCAATCATCATCACTTATTGTACCTCTTCCTTTTTAACTTTCTTTGTCGGGCAGCTTTCCTCTCCATAAATAGTTTGATACACCTTGCTGACCTCCGGCCGTGATTTTTTCTTTGCTCCTTCATCGCCCTGCATTTCTTGCAATCGGGCGAACACTCCTCCTTTCTTTTCTTTGGGCTCTTCCTTCCCATGTTGTTCCTTTTCTGGACTTTCATCCCTTCCCTGGAGCTAAGGATAAAGTCCCCGAGTCGCCCTTCATTGATCCATCTCCCAATCTCATTTTTTAGCTCCCTGCATGCCTCCGTTGTGTGCCCATGAGCGTCATGGAAATCACAAAAGTTTTGACGACTTCTTTGGTCAGGTGGAGTCTTCAAGGGCTCGGGCCACTGTATCTGATGTCCCTTATGTTGCATGTACATAAATATCTTTCTTCTAGATTCATTGAGGGGGGTGTAATATGGCCGCTCCCCCCTAAATCCTCTTCTGTCCTCCTGGTACCCCCGCCTTTCTGGCGATCACTCTACCCTTCTCCACCTAGACTGTCTATCCGTCTGTTTAATTTCCCGCTTCTATGTTTTTACGACCTTCCCTACTACAAGTTCTACCAACTGTTCTTTAATTAATATGATTTTATAGACCCTAGCCTCGAGATCTGAAAGAAAGATTGGGCATGTGTTCGCTAGTGATTCTCGCAACCTATCGTTGTGAGTTGCCTAAAATAGACTTGACGCAGTGATTTCATGATCAACATTCTTGATAGATTGTACGACTCTCGTCCATTTGTCAAAAAATTCCTTCAGCGACTCGTTTGCCCCTTGCATTAAGTTTAATAAGACTTGTAACGGGACGATCCTGCTTCTCTTACTTTCATATTTTGAGAAAAAATACTTGCGAATCCATCCCATGTCGTGATGATTCCTTCTGGAAGATTCATGTACCGTTCTCTCGCTCTTCCTCCTAATGTCTACAATATGCCACATCGCTAGCCTGCTGCATCTGCATAGCGATTTGGAATGTTTGAAGATGATCTTCAGGATCAGTTGTTCCTAGATATTTGTCCATATTTGGCGGAACAAGTCCCATTAGTAGTTGTTCAGCGAAAATTTCTCGTGCGAGCGGTTGTCGAACAGCTAGCTGGGTAGTTCCCATTTGTGTCGCCGAACGAAACTGTTGGAGCACCTCATTGGCAGTCGCCTGAATTTGAGTTCTGCTTTCTAGTAATGGAGGGGGAGCCCTTGCCTGTTCACCGATTACTGTTCTCAATAGTTGGGTTAGTTCTAGGTTTTGACGCTCCAATACTTGGAATCGCTGCTCAAGCATGTGATATGCCTCTATCGCAGGATCTTCTTCTTCCATATGTCTTTCTAGTCGACCTCGGGTCTAAGATTCCAAGTCAGTGTGCATGGTGTGTACAGACACGTGTTCCAGCTCGTTCCCCAAATTCCTTGTGATATCAGGAATCGCCTAAGTTGTGGGGCGATTCATATGCTTGAGGGGTGTTATTCCGTCTCCTACCACTCCACGATGAGTGAGAATCGCCTGCTTCTTCCCCTATATGGCACACCAATTGTTCCAGACTAGTCGTTTGGCCCAATAGATGTTGGAGGCCCAGTCGCCTGGTCCTCAGTGATGTGGGTACCTCGTAAGCAAAGGGGGAAGTAGTAGTGAGCTCAAGGAGTAACTGGGCGATTGTAGGAATTGTAGGTAGGTGAACAGAATAACGTACCACGGATTTTGGTCCGCTGGGTAAAAGAGTATCCCCTTCTTCAGAGGGGTCAGAGCTGTATTTATAGCCCCAACCTCATTTCTTGGTCGCCAAGGATCAATCCCAACCGTCCGTGCCGGCCTCTGGGATGATGCCACGTGTCTTTGCGTCACCCGGACCCTAAGGCTACTAGGGCCACCCGTAGTGGGCTTTATTGCTTCCTTATTGGGTTGTTGTCCTCAATCACCTATGTGTTAGGGGTGGCATTTATCTGATACGGGGACGGATATGCCATATCAGTTCACCGCCCAAACTATAGTCAGGTTCGGGGAATCCCGACCCACCATCACCGTCGAATATGAGATGATTACCATCCTCGTGACCGATCGAATTTCGAATTAACCAGTGGTTAATTTTACCCAAATTTAAAAAAAATTGAAGAAAGTCACACAGTATTATACTAAAACTGAAAGTAGATAATACACTTTTATACAGAACCATGCTTGGAAACTTAGCATGTTCTACTGAAATTCTGAAAATAGATAAAAGGTAATGCAAAGTCTGAAACTAAATAGCTACTGCAAAGTGCAAACCAAACTAAACTACTAGAGTCTTCAATTGATCCTCCATTCCATGCCATCATCCAAAAGACAGGAGCTCCATCTTCATTCATCACCAACCACGAATCCACCATTCAGCCTGCACAGTGCACAATGAACCAAGCAAAATCAACAAGTGTATCAGCATTTGTTGGGAATTTAGACTGCAGTAATGACAACAAATGTATCTGCAGTTAAATCTCAAGTACTGTACTGCACATCTGATGTGACTTTAATTAGTGCATTTTAAGCTTATGAATGACCTATGAAATACTCGTGTTTATTCGTGAAATGACATGACTTATATGCTTTTATTGAAATTTTGTGCAAAGTGTCATTTTGTTGTCCGGTTGCTACTTTGGAGCCAAATTCGTGGGCTATTGGAGTTGCCTCTGTGCATTTTCAGGTTAT
This sequence comes from Linum lewisii, assembly GCA_034768395.1. NCBI lineage: Eukaryota > Viridiplantae > Streptophyta > Magnoliopsida > Malpighiales > Linaceae > Linum > Linum lewisii. Next base: position 51,719,225 of record CM068300.1, on the reverse strand, counting down.
GGCTTCAAAGTACGGATGACAAGGAGCGCATAGGAGCAAACGGGAGGTCATTTGGAGGCCGGACGAGGGAGATATGAGCATTACAAGATCGAGCTTTCTGCAGAGTGCAGGGGTGCACGCCGTGCAGATGTGCACGCCGGTGTGCACCTCGTGCACGGTTTGGTGCACGTGCTGTCCAGGAGGTTTCGAAAGAAGATTCAGCTCCAAGGTGCACGCCGTGCAGCCTTGCACTGCACGCGTGCACTGTCCCCTGCACTATATATATTCTTGTTTTTGGCCATTTTAGAGGAGAGATCATATCTTTTGAACCCCAAACACATACCCACGAACCCTCAAACCCTAGAACACGTTTTTGGAGCAATTTGAAGCCATTGGAGCTAGGATTGAAGCCAACAAACCTTGGGAGAAGTGCTTACAAGTGGAGAAGTGAAGATCATCTCAAGGATTCATCCATGGTGTTCTTGGTGACCATTCTTCCTTCTTTTCTCTTTACTCCCTTGGCCATGTGTGGCTGAGTTTCTAGGGTTCATCTTGGATGGGTAGATTAGTTATGCTATGATAGAGAGATGATTGTATAGAACTTGCCATGATTGATCTTGGTTGTATGAGGATGATTCCTAGACTTGTTCTTAATGCCATTTTATGCCATGTTTGCTTAATTTGGTCCATTCATTGTGATTTGATGCATGAGAGTGCTTGGATTGCATAGATTGTAGGTCTAGGGATTGAAGTGAGTGTGTTCTAAGAGATTAGATCATCTTATTTCAACCATTTTCACTTGATTTCTCTCTTGGGCATTTTATCGAACACTTGGTGTGCATGTGGATTTTCATTCAATTGAGTGTGAAAATGCTTTTTGGTGAATCTCTTAGTGTTAGGGCATTGATATGAGAGTGTTGTGCCTAGCCTTGTGGTCATAGAGTCTTAAGAGAGGGTCTTGTGTCTTGGCATTTCATCAAACACTTAGAATGCATCCTTTTTTCACTTAGCTTGAGAGCGAGAGCCTAAGTTGAGTGGTATTAGGATAGGGATTAGATGCTACGAGAGTGCATTGAGTCTATAGAAGTGAAATGCATGGTCATCCGAATGCAAACTCGATCTTGATTGACTTGTTTGTTCAATTAGTCCTCTTGAGCATGATGAAACTACCTACCAAGAGAACCCCCTTTGTCTTTGACTTGCACCACTTTATTTTTCTTTCTTTTTTTTTAGTTTCCTTTAAGTTTTTAATTTCTATTTCAAACCAAAACTCTTTTCAAATGAATAGACCGTCTACGAGGAATGTGAGTAGTGGCCATTGAGAGAACCCCGTGGAATACGACCTTGAATGTTGTGAGTTGAAAACCACACGTCAAGTTTTTGGCGCCGTTGCCGGGGACTTTCTCAATCCTAAGAAAGCATTTAGTAGTGGACCGTTCTATTCACTTCCCTCCGTTTTAGTTTTGCTTCTTTTTATTAGTTTGTTTGGTTTTGTTATCCCGCATTGTTGTATTACTTGGTTGTGTTTGTTGAGCTTGTGTGTAGGTACCAAGTCATTGATCCACCAATCCGTTCTCTACCTCACTTAGTTCATGGGAGCAAGGTTGCAAGTAAGATGAATTCGTGGAATGGAGGTAATGGTTATGGACCCTATCAAGGGTGGAATCCATCTCCTAACCCATTTTATAGTCATCCTACTCCATCCAACTACCACCAAGGAACGTATGAGGGAGATAGCCAATGGTGGGATCAAGAACAACAAGCTTCAACACCCATGTGGAATGAACAATGTCCCTATCCATCTCCACCCTACCATCAAGTCTATCAAGAGGATTTCACAAGTCATGAACAACATTTTCCACCACCTTCTATGTTAGAGGAGCTCTTGAAAATGGTAAAGGAAAGTGAGCGTCCTCGAGAGGAGATTGTAAGTGAGGAATCTCCTCCACCTTTGCCCATGCTTGAGGAAGTTTTGAAGATTGCGGAAGATAATACATATCAACTTAATCGCATAGCTCAAAGCATGGCGCACATCAATGGGATGCTTGAAAATGATCATCAACCCCATAAGGTGGAGCAACACTCTCCCTCTCCATCCGTGCTAGATGAGTTCTTGAAGATTGCGGACGACAACGCGGCTCGGCTCAATCGCCTAGCTCAAAGTATGAATCTCGTCATGGATGCGCTAGAGAATGAGAATCAGCCCAAGAAGGTGGAGTACACTTATGATGATGAAGATGACATGTGTGAACCGGAGGAGCTTGACACGGAAGAAGATTTGGTAGTGGAGGAGGTTGAAGAGCATGTTCTTCCCATGGAGACGCCATATGACAATGATGTGAGGATAGAGGAACCAATGATACTTGAGGTTGATGACCCTTTAGAGGAGGTGAGAGAAGATTTGGAGACGCTTCAAGAAGAGGTGGCACCGAGAGTGGAGCACGAAAGTGAACAACACCACCCTATTGAGGTCCCACCAAAGGTTGTGAGTACTCTTCAATCTTCTTGCTTGATCATGAAGTACTTGTGTCAAGAGACGGACACAAGCTTCATAACCTCCCCTAAGGTGATAATGGAAGAGAAGTCGTCCATGTGTGAACCGGAAGACTCCTTGAGTGGCATCACCAACTTGGAGACAGTGGATCTCAATGGAGGCTCCCTACCATACTTTCTTCCTCAAGCTTCGACACTCAAAGGTAGCAAGCCACCCCAAGGTCTCAAGTGCTATACAAGCATCAATGTGCATTGGCTAGTCTACCATTCCTCCAAGATGCTACTTGGAGCTCAACTTTCATCATGGAAGAAGCTACTTGACATCAAGGAGGTACTAAGTTGGACACCATAACACAGGTATCGTCGAGCTTAAGACGGTAACCAAGCGCTTCTTGGGAGGCACCCCATGTTATCTTTACTTTTATTGCTCTTGTTTGCTCTTTTTAGTTTTTGTGTTGTTTTAGCTTTTTGAATAAGGTTTGGCAAGCATTTTGGATCACTCTTCACCAAGGATCATCATGGAACTTTCTCACCTCTATTACGTCCTATGCTCCTCTCTACCAATGCGGTAACTTCGTTCCACCTTACCCTCTCTCTCTTGATCATTGAGGACAATGCTCATGTTAGTCGTAGGGGAGGTTGAGGTTTGGTGTGATTATTTGTCGGTAGAAGTCTAAGGCTATGTTTTGATGTGTTGCATGATCTTAATTGAATGTCGAATTCCTCTATTGTAGAATCGTTCGGTTCTTGACTTTTGGTGTTTAATTGACTTCAAGTTTTCACAATGACGTTTAGACTGTCCTACTTAGAACCTATAACCAGAATGTTAGCACTAATATCAAATGAGTCTGGGCCAGAACTGAGATTTTATCACTCTTATATGTTGGTTGATTGGTTTGATACGTGTTTTTATACCGCTCGATAACACCGGTCTAAGATGATGAAGGCAATCAGAATTTCTTCCTCTTTTCCATGTTCTTCTTTCCCTTTTGGATTTCTCGTGATTGTGGCTTGAGATTAGACGGAATCCAATTCGAAATCTTGTGTGGAAGTTGTAAGGGGCTAAGGATCAAGTGGCTAAATTGTGAAAAAAAAATGCTCAAAAGAAAAGCTAGGCAAGCTCGGCACCTAAGTGAAGTGTCGGGTTGAGCACTAGCAAAAGGGCAAAGGCTGTGAGCTAGGCAGGTTCAACACCTAAGCGAAGTGTTGAATCGAGCACTAGTATGCAGTAAGAAAAAAAAAGAAAGAAAAAAAATGGAAATGAAAAGAAAAGAAAAGAAAGAAAAAGAGTTCTCAATGTAGCCCTTGATCCTAGCCAGAGTTTTGTAAAGTGCGGATCTAGAAGCGGATGAAGTCGAGTCGATAGCCACATCATAATCACTCACCACTTACGATCCATGTCCCGATTTCAAGTCCTTTTGATTAAAGTTGGTGTTGTCGTGGTCGATTTTGCTGTGTCCCAATCAACTACTACTTGAAGTGTGCAGAAATTAGTGAGGTTTAGAGTTGTTTGGTTGATGTTCCTGCATGTGTAGGTTTAGTTTGTTCGTGGAACAGTTTAAGCTAAATTGTGATTGCTTGAATCTCAATGGACCGAACTTGTCATTTGTGAACTTGGATGTTTTCTAATTCATTTGCTTGAGGACAAGCAAAGCTTAGTCGTAGGGGAATTTGATGTGACTTTAATTAGTGCATTTTAAGCTTATGAATGACCTATGAAATACCCGTGTTTATTCGTGAAATGACATGACTTATATGCTTTTATTGAAATTTTGTGCAAAGTGTCATTTTGTTGTCCGGTTGCTACTTTGGAGCCAAATTCGTGGGCTATTGGAGTTTCCTCTGTGCATTTTCAGGTTATGGCTTCAAAGTACGGATGACAAGGAGCGCATAGGAGCAAACGGGAGGTCATTTGGAGGCCGGACGAGGGAGATATGAGCATTACAAGATCGAGCTTTCTGCAGAGTGCAGGGGTGCACGCCGTGCAGATGTGCACGCCGTGCATGATGCACGCCGTGCACCGTGCACGGTTTGGTGCACGTGCTGTCCAGGAGGTTTCGAAAGAAGATTCAGCTCCAAGGTGCACGCCGTGCAGCCTTGCACGCCGTGCACCCTGCACGCCGTGCACTGTCCCCTGCACTATATATATTCTTGTTTTTGGCCATTTTAGAGGAGAGATCATATCTTTTGAACCCCAAACACATACCCACGAACCCTCAAACCCTAGAACACGTTTTTGGAGCAATTTGAAGCCATTGGAGCTAGGATTGAAGCCAACAAACCTTGGGAGAAGTGCTTACAAGTGGAGAAGTGAAGATCATCTCAAGGATTCATCCATGGTGTTCTTGGTGACCATTCTTCCTTCTTTTCTCTTTACTCCCTTGGCCATGTGTGGCTGAGTTTCTAGGGTTCATCTTGGATGGGTAGATTAGTTATGCTATGATAGAGAGATGATTGTATAGAACTTGCCATGATTGATCTTGGTTGTATGAGGATGATTCCTAGACTTGTTCTTAATGCCATTTTATGCCATGTTTGCTTAATTTGGTCCATTCATTGTGATTTGATGCATGAGAGTGCTTGGATTGCATAGATTGTAGGTCTAGGGATTGAAGTGAGTGTGTTCTAAGAGATTAGATCATCTTATTTCAACCATTTTCACTTGATTTCTCTCTTGGGCATTTTATCGAACACTTGGTGTGCATGTGGATTTTCATTCAATTGAGTGTGAAAATGCTTTTTGGTGAATCTCTTAGTGTTAGGGCATTGATATGAGAGTGTTGTGCCTAGCCTTGTGGTCATAGAGTCTTAAGAGAGGGTCTTGTGTCTTGGCATTTCATCAAACACTTAGAATGCATCCTTTTTTCACTTAGCTTGAGAGCGAGAGCCTAAGTTGAGTGGTATTAGGATAGGGATTAGATGCTACGAGAGTGCATTGAGTCTATAGAAGTGAAATGCATGGTCATCCGAATGCAAACTCGATCTTGATTGACTTGTTTGTTCAATTAGTCCTCTTGAGCATGATGAAACTACCTACCAAGAGAACCCCCTTTGTCTTTGACTTGCACCACTTTATTTTTCTTTCTTTTTTTTAGTTTCCTTTAAGTTTTTAATTTCTATTTCAAACCAAAACTCCTTTCAAATGAATAGACCGTCTACGAGGAATGTGAGTAGTGGCCATTGAGAGAACCCCGTGGAATACGACCTTGAATGTTGTGAGTTGAAAACCACACGTCAACATCCCATTTTCCTCAACATAATCTTACAAAGAAAAAACATTTTAGACATTAAGAAATCTTACACTAGTCATTCAGTCTATGTCGTGGTAGTTAATAGTAGATTGATTGGTTCCCATTGACACTGATCCTACACATAGAAAAAACACTAAACCAGTCAGCTACACAACACGTAATAATGTAAGTATAAATCACAGTCTAATTGAATGTTTATATTACTTTGATTATCACTTTGAGCTGGTTCATCATCACTAACAACTTCATAATCAGCATCGGTGAAGCAGCCCTCCAACTCTAAGTTCCCCCTCTGGCCAGTTTCACACTCTAATATCATTAACAAATAGTTAGGACTTAGGGCCACATAATCGTTATTTGCAGTTACAACACTAATAATTTGAAAGAGAAGTCATTTATTAACTACCTCGATTGTCCATCAGCCAGCTCCTAGTACACATGAATGCTTTGACACTAGTAATATGTAATTTACTACGGTGATGGTCTATAAGTCGACCTCCTAGGCTGAAGGCCGACTTAGATGCAATAGAAGTTACAGAAATTGCAAGTACATCACGTGCTATTGCTTGCAAAATTGGGTACTTTGGCCCACTTAGTTTTCACCATAGAAGAATATCAAAATCAGAGGTACGAGGAAGAACATTCTCATTTAAATAGTTATCCAACTCTGTTAGAATGACAGTGGTACGAGACTTTTTTCTTTGAGTCACAAACAACTCAAAGTCATTGTCGTCAGAGTTTGCAAAGTCATTAGAAGCTAGAGAAGATGAACCAGAACCACATGATCCAGCATAAGACAGATTTTGTGAAACCCTTTAGTGATATTCTACAACTACTTCACACAAAATCAGCTTCACAGATTCAGCACTAAAACCACAATCAGCACTGCCAAACTTTTTATCATAAAACTCCACAATCTTTAGCTTATAACGAGGGACAAGAACAACATCAATAGCAAGAATATGATGAATCACGTCCCAATACTTTGTGAACTTGGTCCACATTGAGTGAGCCATGTTCGATATCAAAGGGTTCGAATCATAAAGCCATTCTGAAAGCTTGACCCTCAAGTCACATATACGAGGGAAAAACAGATTAGTAGTAGGGTATTTAGGTCTAGAGAACGTATCTCATATCAAGCTAAAAACTCGAAGCTTATCACACACAATAGCAGCAAATTGCTAATGGGAATTCGATGGCAAACAAGTATACTGAGGGTCCCTAAGCTTCAACCTATTAAACACATCTTTGTATGGCATGGCTGCAATTAACACGGCATATGTAGAATTCCAGCGAGTAGGACAGTCCAAAACAAGCCCATTTGAATTCAGAATTTTCAACTGTTTGGCAGTTTCTTGGAAAAACTCCAATCGCTTTGGAGTAGAATCCAATAAGACACAAACTCCCTAATTTTATCAATACCATATTTGACAACATCAATGCCATCCTTAACAATGAGATTCAAAATATGAGCACAACATCGTATATGCAGTAAACTCCCATATTTAATTAATAGAGGCAATGCCAACTTCTTTTTTATACTCTCAATCATCTTATCATTGGTGCTACAATTATACAAAGTTATGGTTGATACCTTAGAGTCAACATTCCGGTCCATCAAAACACCCCACAAGAAACTTGCAAGCCCATCACTTGTATGAGGAGCTGGGACATAAATGAACCTACAAAACAACAATGCAAACATATTTTTAGCAAGGAACCAGTTATGTACTTTTGTACTCATGCTACTGACAGATAAATTAAGGATTGCAATATGAGATTTACCTAAGCAATTGGCTCCTCAAGCACCAGCCATTGTCAATGTAATGTGCAGTGACAACCATGTAACTTTTTCTTTTGTTACTGGTTGTCCACATGTCTGTTGTTACAACCACTCTTCTTATATTTGAATCAATCAACTTTTGAATCCTAATTCTCTCATCACAAAACAATCCCATGACATCCTTTTTCAATGTGTTCCTTGAAGGAACAAATAACATAGGTTGAAGAGAATAGCATAATCTCTTGAAATGAAGATGATCAACGATTGACATCGGATATTCATGCATAACAACAGCACTAGCAAGTTCCTTTCTAGACACCTCAGGATTGTAGGTAGTAGCTACTAGTTCAGTTTTTCCTTTACTTAGCAAATTAGGACCAATAACTTTTTAGTTACCATCTTGAATTTTCTTCTGGATACATGTTCTAATATGACTTTTCAGATGAGATGTACCGTTATTAGACTCACCACCCAACAATTTCCTACAATAGTTACACTTAGCATTCCAAACTTCATTAATTTTGACCCTTTCAAAATGAAGCCACACATGACTTTTACGCTTACTTTGCATAACAAGAGTTTCTTCTGCAGTAACCTGATTCCCATTTTGAACAGCCACAGTTTGTTGAGGAAGTTTTTGGTCCCCATTCAAAATACCATTAGCTTGAGCTTGGTGCAAAGGCTCAACAATTGAAAGGCGCGTAGAAGATAGGTGCTCAAAGAGATGAAACTGTATATATCTTGCATTATTAGACTAATGGATTGTACAATATAAAATAGAGACGGTACCCATATTGATACTAGCAAAATGGGGAGTCAATGGAGTTGCTAGAAGCTATTCATTGTATCATCGACTTAGGCCATAACAAAGTTAAGTTAGAAGGAGACTCTCAAGTTCTTGCGAAAGCCATTAAGGAAGATGGAGTTGATTAATCTGAATTTGGGTAGGTGGTCTATATATGTGTGTCACTACAAAAAAGAACTTTATTCTGCAACGTTTCTTTGTCAACGAATTTAAAATCGTTACCTAAAGTTATACATTTCGTAACAGTTTTAACTTTTCATTGCAGATGGTGTAAGGTTAGGATTGGCTCCAAAAATATTTATCGGCGGAATCCCAAAAGGATTTGGTTTGGTGACATATACAAATCTTTAGGCAACATTTTATGTTGTTAGGGAAAATATTAAATTTATATTATTTTTATATATTATATTCTTTTTATGTTGCCCATAGCAAAAAAAAAAATATTCTAAACATATCAATGGCAACGTTTCTATAGGGGTGAATCTATATCTATATCTATATCTACATCTATCTATCTATACTAATATATATACAAATATAAAAACAGACCCTTTTTATTTCTTCTCTCCTTAAGTTTAGTGAATCAATCAATCACAATTTATTCATTAATCAATACTTATTTAAATAGATTTTAAATAATAAATAAAACATAAAAAACCATCTTCATTTTTCATCCACTCCCACACTTTTAGGCTACCCACGTTAATAGGGTTAATTGGTGTCAGAACACTAGAAATTGTTCTCATATGAGAGCATAGTTAATAACTATTAGATTAGGTACCAAGATCTAAAGGCTAAAATAAAAAGGGTAAAATAGTAACAACAGTGTATAGAACTAAATTAGGGTTTTTATTTATCATATAACTGCCGTCATATCCCCTTTTTTTCTTTTACCCACCTTCTATGATGGAGCTTGGGTTAGATCTTGGCCAGCCTATTGTCAAAGCTTCTTCCTATCGTCAAAGATTATTCATGTCGTCGGAGTTCGCGAGAGATGGAGCCCGCTGTCAGACCACTTCCCATTGTCGTTCTCTTGTCGTCGGAACTTGGCCTGAGAATGTGTACCTATTATAAGAATTAGGAACATAAATGTGTACCTATTATAAGAATTATGAACATAAATGTGTACCTATTATAAGAATTAGGAACATAAATGTGTACCTATTATAAGAATTATGAACATAAATGTGTACCTATTATAAGAATTAGGGACATGTTCTTGCGAGGAAAGTTACACGCAAATGTAATACTAATAGGTATCATGTACCTAAAAAATTTGCAGCAAAACATGTAAATTCATGGTGAATGAGTGCAATTTAGGGAAACCGTGTTGGAGAGAAGAATGTGGAGAGAGAATCTCCAAAAATCTGGGATATTAAAAACTCGTAACTGCCTCCTTTTTTTAGTCATGATTTTGTATTTTAAAATATTAAGTATTTTATGATTTAATTAATGAAATTATTAATTGTAGGATCAATTACAAAGATGCCCGTGTATTTTAATCCATTAGATTAGATTAAAGGAATAAAAGGTGGAGATTAGTGTTCTCATACAAAATGGGTGTGGTTTAAGTTACATTTTTTATTTCATTCATAAATTTTTTTACGGGTTGTTTCACCATAATAAATAAATAAATGAAACTATGTACCAAAATAAATATGTTATGAAAGTATAAACATTTATAGGTATAAACGCCCCAACCATAGGCGATTTCGCCCAGGCCCCGGGCGTTTTCGCCTATGGCCTAGGCGGAATTGATTCCCGTGACTCTGAACGATTCCTGAGCAGATTCCTGACCGGTTCAGAGCAGACCCGTGAGTCCGAGAGAGCAGTAGGCGATTTCGCCTGTACCATGGGCATTTTTGCCTGTACCACGGGCGAAAACGTCTATGCTAAATGTGGATCAACGTCCTATAAATACCAGCTCCTCTCAAGCATTATATCATTAAAAAAACATTCGGGTAATTCAAAATTATTTGTCAACATTGAAAGATGGCCGACTCTAGTAGTTTCCGTGACTTTCGTATCCAGGTGTACTAGGGGGGTCGAATCGTCTAGGATTGGTCTGGATTAGCATACGATGGTGGAGAGAACGTCCGTCTGAAAATGACCAAGCAAGTCAGCTATGGTAGCTTGGTCAGCACGTTCGGGAGGAGAATGGGGCTTGGTCCGGATCGGCTGATCCAGTCATTTGTTTGGAGGATGCCGATATTCATCCAGGGGACTCTGTCGCATTACGTTGCTCGTACCATAACAGATGATACCGGTGCGCAAGTCATCTACGACATAGTTCAGCGTAACCCTAGTGTCGAAGTTGTCCACTTGTACGCCTTGATAGAAGAGGAGCCATCTCACTACTCCTGGGTGCAAGGGGTCATGCCACCTCAGATCGAAGAGCAGAGCCAAACATACGATGGATCATACATGGCTACCAATCGTGTCGGTCCGGAGGGTCAAGAGGGAGTGGCGCGAGATGAATATGCCACCTCTGATGACTTGGAGGACGAAAGAAGCAGTACACGGAGGACGAAGAGAATCCTAATGTCGACGATGACATCGGCCAAACTGACGAGGAAGATGACGACGAGGGTGGGAGAGCCACGGAAGAGAGCGTGAACATATATGTGCACCAGAACATGCCACGAGCGGGGGTGATGATACTGACGACATCATGACAATCTCCAACACCTACTCCATGGACAGGCGTTTCCAGATCCCAACGAAGGCGTATTGGTCGGTGGAGATGGAATTCTACTCAGGACAAACATTCGCTACCAAAGCCCAACTGGTGTCCCTAACGAAGAGCCAAGCAGTCCTTCGCAACTATAAGTACAAGGTGACCACCTCCAACCCGAAGGAATGGGCCATAAATTGCATTGAACCGACTTGTCCGTAGAGGATGCGTTCAACACTTAGCAAGAGATACGGCTTCTGGATAATACGACAGCTAAACATCGGCCACACTTGTGAACGATCAACGATACTAGGTCCCCACCCGCAACTCGATGTCACGCTCATCTCAGATGCAATCATGCACATTGTCCATAGGGAGCCGAGCATGAAGGTGGAGACAGTGATTGACTGCATTCTGGAGAAGTATCATCGGAACATTTCATACAGGAGGGCGTGGTTTGGTAAGCAACGTGCTGTCGAGAAGCTGTACGGTGACTGGGTGACCTCCTACAACAAGATCGAGATAATATTGAATGTTATTCAACTCACAAACCCCGGTTCATGGTACGAGCTTAGAACCACTCCTGCGGCGACAAAAGGATGTTCAAAAGTGCCTTTTGGGCGTTTGGCCCTTGCTTAGAAGCCTTCAAGAACTGCCCTGGAGTCATGATCATTGACGGGACATTCCTGACGGGCAAGTGCTGTTGATGGCAAACATGTTTGATGGACAACATCGAATTGTGCAATTGGCGTACGCTATAGTTGATCAAGAGGACGGCGATAATTGGATGTGGTTCATGGAGATGCTACAAAAAATGTAACCAACCGGGCCAACATAACAATCATCAGTGATCGACACGCGGGAATTGTAGCATCCCGTTCCGAACATATCAGAAATATTGATCAAGGTGTGTATATACATAATTTAATGATGTGGCATGGTAAGGGACTAGTCCTCATTTTTCACCACGTGGGCATGTGAGGGATTATTTCATCAAATTGAAGATGATGATAAGGATTAACTATGTGATCATTACTTAACGATGAAGAAAGGATTGGTAAAGCTTATTCCCACCAACACGTCATCATATGAGGATAATTATCATGCATTATCATCATGGAGGTGGCAGAATTTTTCCATTAATAATGGGATGCTTAACCGTCCTACGGTGACTATAAAAGAAGGCTTAGGCTTTCGTTAAATGAAGAAAGTAATGGGAGTACAGGACCTACGAACAGAAGGAGAGAAATAGTCAAGACGTGTGGTTATATAAGTTCGATTGTGAATTAAGGTTTCGATTCAAGAGCTAACAACAAGGTTCTATCAATTGTTTCTGGTGAGAGTCTCCTGCGTATCAGACCGAGTTAGACGTTCCTTATGTGTCTTTTTATTATTAAGAGATATATACATGGTAGGATAGTGGCCTACAATCCTAGGGCCATATGTGAATTAATGTTATTGATATGTACATGAATTTGTTATTGTACTCTTTCTGCTTACTTGATATTATACCTGATTTGATATTCGTGTTCTGTTGTGATCTGATTGTGATAACAATTCACCTAGATTGATTATTCTAGGGGAATAATCTGGAACTGCTTGATCACGTAGATAGGGCCCGTATGTTGGAGACTATATTTGTTCTGTTGCATAAAACCATATATTGTCAATTCTGCTAGGAGTAGGTCATTAGAACGGTTGAACCTATTGACTGAACGGTTTTGAGGCTCTTACCGCGGAGAGCTGCATGTTTACGAGGTACCCGTTTGGGTGCTGCCGGGAGTCTACCAGCATACGTGAGCCGGGATCCCAATTAAAATATGAACTAACGAGTTAGGTTTACAGGGTGACCTTATGTGATACATGTTGTCGTACTTGTTACGTGACTTGTTTGCACCTTAGTATGACCCAAGGCTCAAGGCCCTCACTCAGTGATTAGCACTGACCCTTATTTTTCTCCCCAGACCATCAATAGTCTGTGCAGGTGTACACTTGATTCTACAAGAGCAGCATGCCACCAAGGAGAGCTATTTGGGTTGGCGAGCGTGGCGATGAGGCCAAGTAGAATCGGAAGAATGTGTCTTGATCCTCGTCCTCTGATTTTGAGTCTTACACGTTTTGAGATACACTATCTTGTCATATGCATATGGCATAGTTAGTTTGATATTGTGTATATATCTATGTTCTGTAACCTATGATGTCAGTGTGACTAAGTATATGAGAAATGCTTGTTAGACTGTGTGGAAGAAGTGAAACGCTTGTTAGAATCTGTGGAGCATGTGACTCCTCCTCTGTTTTGTGTTCATAAGGAACTTCTGTTTGAATCATGTATAAATGAAGATATATGTTTTCAGATCATTACGAGTTGTTATAAAACTCTTTGAGAGATTTACTTGAGTTACGACGAAGAGGGGAGGTATTCCATGCCCGTACTTGCACTGGCGATCGAGCGGTCATGTTTTGTGTGATGCATTGTCAGTTGTACATGTGCATCATGATTTGAAAATGATTTTTGAAAACCTTTTAAAGCGAAAAAGAAGATTTCTGATTATCGAATGTTTTCTGAAAGAGGATCATTAAAAGACCATTCTTCTAGCAGAGTACACGAGAGTTCCGTGCAAGGTGACGGTGTTCCGTTGAACCCGCCACCAGCGGTATTAGATTATGATAAGATGAAAAAGTTAGGTGGAGTCCCTTTTGAGGGAGAAAGCACAGATCCTCAAGCAGCCGTTGATTGGCTTCGTGATATGAGAGTGGTGTTTAGTCATCTGAACGCTACACCGGATGAGCGACTTCGCTACTCCATTTTCTTGCTCCGTGGACATGCTAGGACTTGGTGGGAGTCTATGACTCAAGATGATGAAGATCCATTTGTATGGGTTGGGATGAGTTTAAGAGAAGGTTTGATGACGAGTTTATCCCTGATCAATGGAAAGAGAATAAGGCATTGGAGTTCGCCTCTCTAAAGCAAGGAGACATGACGGTAACCGAGTACTACATTAAGTTTACTCGATTATCTAGATGGTATCAAACAGTTCCTGCAGAGCGTGAAAATATGTTGAAGAAGCGCTTTTTGGCAGGCCTTCGAACGAATATTCAGAAGGGGGTAACTAGTTTTGACATGACTAGTCGGACTTCAATCAAGCAAGCTGCCTTAAGGGCAGAACATCTTGACAATTTGGGTAAAGAGGAATGGAAGGAGAAGAATGAGGATCGAAAGAGAAAATCTATAAGCCATGCTGGTCAAGGACAACAGACGAAAAGAAGAATGGATGGGACATCGCAACAAAGATTTAACCGCCCTATGCCACGCCAGTAGCCGACACAAACATTTTCTCAGAACCCAACTTGTCAACAATGTGGTTTTAAGCATCACGGAGAGTGTAGGAAATTGACGGGAGCGTGTTATAGACGTGGAAAGTTGGGGCTTCGAATTAAAGAGTGCCCACTAATGGGTGGACAGGCTCAATCAGAGGTTTCTGTCCAAAGTAATCGAACTCCGGCTGGGAGTGGGTTTAGAGGAGGTGGCTATCAGGGAGGTAGAGGTTTTCAAGGAGGCAGAGGTGCAGGAGTTACTCGAGTAGAGGGTGGTCGCTCTCAGGCTACGGTGGCCAACAAAATGGAAGACAAACCCAGGGCAGGGTATATGCTATGACGCGTGAGGAGGCTGAGGCGGCACCAGACGCTGTTACTGGTACACTCTCTATCCTTGGACTAACTATGTATGCATTGTTTGATATTGGATCTATGCATTTCTTCATTTCCTTCCAGTTTGCTTTAATGTTGAAAGTAGTACCAGAAGAACTAGGATATAGTTTTGGGGTTAGGACTCCAGTGGGAACAACCTTGGTTGTGAACTATGTTATCCGAAATGTTTTCATAAACGTTGAAGGATTCACCTATGGGCAGATCTAATTCTGTTACCATTCAATGAGTTTGATGTGATCCTTGGGATGGACTGGTTATCTCAACACGGAGCTGTGTTGGATTGTCGTAAGAAGGAAGTTAGATTCAATACTCCAGAGATAGGGGAAGTGGTGTTTAGAGGGTTACGAAGAAAGAAACCGGAATCCCCATTCTTGTTAGCTATGCAAGCTTTTAAGCTTATTCAAAGTGGGTGTGAGGCGTACCTTGCACATGTAGTAGTGGAAAAGACGAGTGAGAAGATGGAAAATGTGGTAGTGGTGAATGAGTTCTTGGATGTGTTTCCAGAAGAATTTCCAGGACTTCCACCAGAGAGGGAAGTTGACTTTGACATTGAGCTGGTTCCGGGATCTGCACCCATTTCGATGCCACCATATAGGATGGCACCGTTTGAGTTAAAGGAGTTAAAGGAATAATTGGAAGAGATGTTAGAGAAAGGTTTTATAAGGCCGAGTGTCTCTCCATGGGGTTCACGGTCTTATTTGTGAAGAAGAAGGACGGAACAATGAGGATGTGCATCGACTATCGTCGACTAAATCAGGTAACGGTAAAGAATCGTTACCCATTACCAAGGATTGATGATCTATTTGATCAACTTCAAGGCGCATCAGTCTTTTCAAAGATTGATTTGAGATCGGGCTACTACCAGTTGAGAGTGACAGAAGGAGCCATTCCTAAAACTGCTTTTCGTACTCGTTATGGGCATTATGAATTCTTAGTGATGCCATTTGGATTGACCAATGCGCCTGCAACATTCATGGCGCTTATGAATAAAGTATTTCATGAATTTCTTGATAAATTTGTGATAGTATTCATTGACGACATCTTGGTATATTCAAGGAATGAGGAAGAACATGTTGAACACCTTAGAATTGTCTTGAGGACTCTAAAGGAAAGAAAGTTGTATGCCAAATTCTCTAAATGTGAATTTTGGCTAAAAGAAGTTCTATTCTTAGGACATTTGATTTCTGGTAATGGAATTGAGGTAGATCCAAAGAAGATTGAGGTTGTGGTGAAGTGGGAGCCACCCACTAATGTTTCGAAATTACGATGTTTCCTTGGTATGGCAGGGTACTATAGAAGGTTTGTGGAAGGGTTTTCTAAAATTGCTACGCCATTGACAAAATTGTTGAGGAAGGATGCTGCATATGTTTGGAATGACGTGTGTCAGAAGAGCTTTGAAGAATTAAAGACTAGGCTCACTACTGCACCAGTGCTCAGTCTACCTATTGTTGGAGGAGAGTATGTGGTGTATAGTGATGCATCTTATTAGGGTTTGGGATGTGTACTGATGCAAAATGGTAAAGTGATTGCTTATGCATCTAGACAACTACGACCACACGAGGTAAACTACCCTACTCATGATCTCGAGTTAGCTGCAGTGGTGTTTGCTTTAAAGACTTGGCGTCACTACCTTTATGGCGAGACATTCAAGGTTATGACTGACCATAAGAGTTTGAAATATCTTATGAATCAGAAAGAGTTGAACAATCGACAACGGAGATGGATTGAGTTGTTGAAGGATTATGACTGTACAATAGAATACCATCCTGGCAAGGCAAATGTGGTAGCAGATGCGTTAAGTCGGAAGGAACGATTACCTGAATTGGTGGATCTTCGAGCTTTAAGAGTGGATTTGGAGTTAGATGAGACAATGTCACTATTGGCAAGATTGACTATTAGACCTCTACTTAATGATCGAATAAAGGATAAGCAAAGAGAAGATCCAAAATTTGAAAGGATCATGAAGGAGCTAGAAGAAGGAAAAATTAGTCAGTTTGAGTTAATTGATGGTTTATTGAAGATGAAAGGTCGAGTATGTGTTCCTGATGTTGATAACTTGAGAAAGGAGATATTGGATGAGGCACATTCTTTTGTTTATGCCATGCATCCTGGTGCGACAAAGATGTACCACACCATTAAACCGCATTTTTGGAGGCCAGGAATGAAAAGAGAGGCAGCTAAACACGTTTTAACTTGTTTAGTGTGCCAGAAGACTAAAATGGAGCATCAGGCGCCTGCTGGCAAATTACAACCATTGCCAATTCCGGAGTGGAAATTTGAGCATATAACCATGGATTTTGTGAGTGGACTTCCTCCAACAAGGGATGAAAAGATACAGTTTGGGTGATTGTGGATAGAATGACTAAGGTTGCTCATTTTATTCCAATCCGATTCAAGCCTATAGTAAGGTTGGCTAGGTTATATGTGGAGCATATAGTAAGGTTGCATGGGGTTCCACTCTCGGTTGTTTCTGATAGGGACCCTAGTTTTACATCACATTTCTGGCAGAGTTTACACCATGCATTGGGGACGAAGTTGAACTTCTCTACTGCTTATCATCCACAGACGGATGGACAATCAGAAAGAACCATCCTCACTCTTGAGGAGGTGTTGAGGACTTGTGTAAATGAGAAAGAGCAGCCATGGATGAGATTGTTACCTTTGGTAGAGTTTGCTTATAACAACTCTTACCATAGCAGTTTGGGCGTTGCTCCCTATGAGGCACTATATGGACGAAAATGTAGAACCCCGTTATGTTGGGATGAAGAAGGTGAAAGACAAATCACTGGACCACAGTTGGTCCAAGAAACAAATGATAAAGTGAAAATTATTCGTGAAAGACTCAGAGTGGCTCAAGACCGTCAAAAACAGTATGCAGACGGTCGAGCTCGTGAAGTAAGTTATGAGGTTGGTGAGAAGGTTTTTCTTAAGGTATCTCCTTGGAAAGGTATAATGAGATTTGGCAAGAAAGGAAAGTTAGCTCCAAGGTATATTGGACCGTATGATATCATTGGTAAGGCGGGACTGGTGGCTTACGTTCTAGCTTTGCCTAGTGACCTAGCAAGAATTCATAATGTGTTTCATGTGAGCATGCTGAAGAAATATCATGTGGATCCTGCCCATATCATCAAACCTGATGAGGTAGAACCGAAAGAGGATTTGAGTTACCAGGAAGTGCTAGTTCAGATTGTGGATTCACAAATCAGAATTTTGAGAAGTAAGCAGATTCCAATGTTGAAAGTTGTGTAGAGAAATCATGAAATTGAGTCTGCAACGTGGGAGATAGAGATGAGTATGAGAGAGAAGTATCCCGATCTTGTAGATGCTTACTTAGCAGGTTGATGTTTTGTTATGTGTTATGATTGTTGTGCTCTTGTTGTGATCACTTAGTATAGGTATCGTATATCTAAAATTTGAAACCTGACATGTTACATGTTTGTTTGTTTGAAAACACCTAATTTGCTAGAACAATAATTGGTTAGATTGGTGGTGGAACTGTTAGAGGTGAACATTAGAACTTAGATTTCGAGGATGAAATCTTTTAAGAGGGGAGGAATTGTAACATCCCGTTCCGAACATATCATAAATATTGATCAGTGTGTGTATATACATAATTTAATGATGTGGCATGGTAAGGGACTAGTCCTCATTTTTCACCACGTGGGCATGTGCGGGTTAACTGGTGTGAGAACACCTATAAGTGTTCTCATATGAGAACACTCTTAATAACCATTAGATTAGGTTCTTAAATCTGACGGTGTAAATAAAAAGGACAAAATTGTAATCTTTGGAACAATATAAAAAGGGTTCAGTACATCTCCAAAAACCCTAATTAGAATCAAATTAAAAAAAAACTCTCGCATCATCTATTTTTTCGGTTGAGGGATTTTCTACCGCCGCCGTTGGAGTAAAGCCTTCCGGTGGAGTTGATCTGAACGACGATTGTCAAGATCCGCCTTCTACGACTGTCAAGACGGAGCCGAAGGTGGGGATGGAGGGAGGTACTCCGGTTGGCGAGAAGGAGGTCGACGCAACCATCAGCGGTGGTGCTGATGGGGTGAACCCAATTCCAGCGTGTTTTCTTTTCACGGCCGACGAAGAACCAAACACCCCAGTTCCTCTCGATCGATCCTGCTTTCTCGTGTCCTCAAGCTCTCGTATTATTTCACCAATGGTGAGCGTTTCTTCTTTGTTCTATCTTCATTATCCCTTTTCTTTTCACTCACTCATTAGATCAGAGTTCGTTGTTTTCCGATTCTCTGTTTCCATACAAGCTTTTACACGAGTGCTATAATTTCATCTATTTCTACCACAGGCCACACCTTTCATAGCCAAATGCACGGTGGTCGGTGCCGCTTACGCTGCAAGGTCTGTAATCCGGGCATGGCAAACTCTGAAGACGAGACCTCGAGCCTTCTACAAAGGTGGGTTTCAACCTAGCATGACCAAACGAGAAGCAGCCCTTATCCCAGTTCTTCATCAGCTTTGGAGTCGAAACGGAATGATTCGATTTAGGTTCGATAGTGCTCTCTATTAGGCTACTATTAGCGTTGTTCCGATTTTTCAGAATTTGAAACCATATCTTGTTCCGGATTCCATATGTTGGTACCACATCTTGTTCCAAATTCTATATGCTGGTACCACATCTTGTTCTCTGTATTTTGATTGTTCGTGGAATTTATACTTCGAAACTTTGACTTTTCCCGATTTCACTGATTTGGAACAATTAAGTTCTTGTTTCAAAATTGGAGCTCTTTTGTGTCCCGATTTCACTGATTTGGAACAAATTTCTTGTTGCCTATTGCTTCCATCATGGATAATATACTAAACTGTGCCCCTATTATAAGAATTAGGAACATAAATGCGTACCTATTATAAGAATTAGGAGCATAAATTTGTACCTATTAAAAGAATTAGGAACATAAATGTGTACCTATTATAAGAATTATGAACATAAATGTGTACCTATTATAAGAATTAGGAACATAAATGTGTACCTATTATAAGAATTAGGTACATTTCGTGCGAGGAAGGTTCCACGCAAATGTAATACTAATAGGTATCATGTACCTAAACAATTTGCAGCAAAACTTGTAAATTTCATGGTGAACAGATGTAATTTAGGGAACCATGTTGGAGAGAAGAATCTGGAGACAGAATCTCCAAAAATCATGAGATATTAAGTATTTTATGATTTAATTAATTAAATTATTAAAATTACAAAGATGCCCATGTATTTTAAGCCATTAGATTAGATTAAAAGAATGAAAGGTGCAGATTAGTGTTCTCATGGTGAGAACAAAATGGGTGTTCTTATACAAGATTTCCTGGGGCATTTGAGGGATTATTTCATCAAATTGAAGATGATGATAAGGATTGACTATGTGATCATTACTTAAGGATGAAGAAAGGATTGGTAAAGCTTATTCCCACCAACACGTCATCATATGAGGATAATTATCATGCATTATCATCATGGAGGTGGCAGAATTTTTCCATTAATAATGGGATGCTTAACCGCCCTACGGTGACTATAAAAGAAGGCTTAGGCTTTCGTTAAATGAAGAAAGTAATGGGAGTACAGGACCTACGAACAGAAGGAGAGAAATAGTCAGGACGTGTGGTTATATAAGTTCGATTGGGAATTAAGGTTTCGATTCAAGAGCTAACAAGAAGGTTCTATCAATTGTTTCTGGTGAGAGTCTCCTGCGTATCTGACCGGGTTAGACGTTCCTTTATGTGTCTATTTATTATTAAGAGATATATACATGGTAGGATAGTGGCCTACAATCCTAGGGTCATATGTGAATTAATGTTATTGATATGTACATGAATCTGTTATTGTACTCTTTCTGCTTACTTGATATTATACCTGATTTGATATTCGTGTTCTATTGTGATCTGATTGTGATAACAATTCACCTAGATTGATTATTCTAGGGGAATAATCTGGAACTGCTTGATCACGTAGATAGGGCCCGTATGCTGGAGACTATATTTGTTTTGTTGCAGAAAACCATATATGGTCAGTTCTGCTAGGAGTAGATGATTAGGACGGTTGAACCTATTGACTGAACAGTTTCGAACCTATCTGGAACTGCTTGATCACGTAGATAGGGCCCGCATGTTTACGAGGTACCCGTTTGGGTGCTGCCTGTTCTGCCCGGGAGTCTACCAGCATACGTGAGCCAGGATCCCAATTAAAATATGAACTAACGAGTTAGGTTTACATGGTGACCTTATGTGATACATGTTGTCGTACTTGTTACGTGACTTGCTTACACCTTAATATGACCCAAGGCTCAAGGCCCTCACTCAGTGATTAGCACTGACCCTTATTTTTCTCCCCAGACCATCAATAGTCTGTACAGGTGTACACTTGATTCTACAAGAGCAGCATGCCACCAAGGAGAGCTATTTGGGTTGGCGAGCGTGGCGATGAGGCCAGGTAGAATCGGAAGAATGTGTCTTGATCCTCGTCCTCTGATTTTGAGTCTTACACGTTTTGAGATACACTATCTTGTCATATGCATATGTCATAGTTAGTTTGATATTGTGTATATATCTATGTTCTGTAACCTGTTCTGTAACCTATGATGTCAGTGTGACTAAGTATATGAGAAATGCTTGTTAGACTATGTGGAAGAAGTGAAACGCTTGTTAGAATCCGTGGAGCATGTGACTCCTCCTCTGTTTTGTGTTCATAAGGAACTTCTGTTTGAATCATGTATAAATGAAGATATATGTTTTCTGATCATTACGAATTGTTATAAAACTCTTTGAGAGATGTACTTGAGTTACGACGAAAAGTCAGTTTCTTGTGGTACTTGTGCATCGTAGCACCCTTGTTAGTGTTCTGCTGTATTTGATTGTGTACCGTCTGGTTGGGGTGTTACAGGAATAGAAATGGCGTTGCGCAATATTGGTCGAGGGTGGGTTTGGCGGTGTTGCCTACGCCATTATGTAAGCAACTTCAACAAGAAGCACCGCAGATCATTGCTGAAGAGTCGCCTTTGGAACTTAGGTATTATACTAATTCGTTTCCCAAATTCGTTTAACAAAAAAAACCTGAGTATTCATACACGAGTACATGTCTACCTGCAGGCTTGGAACACAATGTGCGGAAGTTTGAGGCAAAGAAGGCGGATTGGTTGGAGATTCATAACGAAGAAAACCTACGAGACCCCAAATGGGTTAATGAGGATCTCGCGTTATGGAGCATGGCCTACGACAACCTTGAGGGAGGTTGTGCTCGGTGGGGAACTATGACGACTAATGTGCAGGAGTGCGTGAACAGAGTACTAAAGGGTGTGCGACGGTTGCCAATGGCTTCAGTGATCGAGCACACATTTCACCGTATGGTCAAGTATTGGCACAACCGACGTGGAGAATATCGGGCGATGTTGGCAGAGGGGCATGAGCTAACTGAATACTGTTGGGAATTCACCTCGAACTGGACGTCACGTTCTGTCTCACACTACGTGCTCCCATATGATGCAGCTAACGGAGTGTACGAGGTGAAGTCTGCTCCCAACAATCAGAACCGTAGTGGTAGTAACAGCTACGTCATTCGGTTTGATGCTCGGTCCAACCGTAAGGGGACATGCACGTGCGGGAAGTTTCAGTGCTACAAGATACCATGCTCTCACGTCGTAGCTTGTTGCACGTTTGTTGGGTCGAATTGGCGCCACTATGTCAGCCCCTTCTACCGCGTCGTGAAGGTTCAGTTAGTGTATGTCGTGTCCTTCCAACCAATATTGGGTCCTAAAGACTGGATATCACACAAAGGCCGCCCAGTTATCCCCCATCCTGGTCTGCGCCGTGGAAAGGGACGTCCAAGACACACTCGAATCAGGAACGAGATGGATTGGCGCGAAATTGGTCGACCAAGTAAGTGCAAGACATGCGGTCGCACGGGACACAATTCGAGGACATGCGCAAGGCGTAGGGGCGGTGTCGGATCATCTTCTAGTAATCAGCCTTGAAACGTATATGTCCAAATCTGTAATGTGTTTATCTTTAATCGTTGAATGAGTAATAGCTTTATCAATGTTCCATCTATGGATTGGTGTTTTCACATCTATGGTCAATGTTATTTTTTTAAAGAACAAGTCGTGCGGTTATTTTGAAAGATTGGATGTGCGGGAGGTCGTGGATGATGTCACTAAGGCGAAGGACCAAATAATTCGGGGAAAGAGCAAACAGGGAGAAAGACAATATCCTTAGGGAGAAGGATAGAATCATCAAGGAATTGAGGGACAAATACTCAGTGTTTGAGCGCATTTGCTGGGATTCGCAGGGAGAAAGACGTGAAAGTCTTCGAAGACAGGGTTGAAGTATTGTTGTTGTTGTTTTTCGCTTTTGTTGACTATGTTGTTTATGGTAGTTACCCTTCAGTGTAATAAATTTCTAGTTATGATCTATTTGATAAGTTATGGAAAAGACATTTGAGTACGTAACATTCACATGCCAATGACATAAAAAGTACATATTACCAAACACGAAACAGAATAGCAATAACAGTGCGAGTGAAGTACATCACGTAGAACCAACATCTGTGAAATAACTAAGTAAACATGCAAAATAACAATCAATGCCTACGAGTCCTCTGGCGGCGTCCTCGCTCCTCCTCTGTGTAGCACTGGGGGGGCGCAACGTAGCACGATCACGGAGACCGTGTGATCTGGGCGGTGGTGTTGGGTTGGATCCGACTGTACGGACCAGTCCGTGAACAGATCGTCTTCTGAGTACTCCTTTCTGCTCCACTACTATGATGGCCCGGTCTGAGGAGCTGGACATGTCTGCTAGAGCGTAGCGGTCTGCTGCGTGGGCCAAATCGGCTGGGAAGTATGATCATAATGCTGGCTGTGAAATGATGGTTGTCTAGTAAACCATGGTGGCTGGCTCGTAAACCCTGGTGGCTGGCTGCTAGAAGCAGCTGCAGGTCCGGTGTACTGAGAGCCCATCTGTGTCAGATAGTCGCTCCACTGATAGTGACGGTCTGGTGCGTAGCCAATGACACTGTGTGGTATGCCGCCATGGTCTGCTGAATCCAATCCTGTGCTGGGCGCTCTATGAATGGTGGGAAATTCATCATACGGTTGGTACGACTGCTCGTGTGAGGCCCGACTTGGGGCGTGTGGTCCTCGCTCGGGTAGCCGCTCGTACCCCCCACCCGCAGCTAATCTGGCCTGAAGCACGTAGGCCATGTTATCATCAGCACTGCCCCTATCCCTACACATAATGGTAGCGCGCTCTAGCGAGTCAACCTGAGATAGAATAGAATAGAAGAGATGTCAAATAATAAAGATGAATATCATCGATAATTAGTAATGATAAGTCAGTCACCAACCATCATTTGATATTGGGCACCAGAGTGTGAGAAGGCCATGCGCGTCCGCCTTCTATACCACTCGTCGTGGAAATGGTGGCGATCATCATCAGAGACTAACTCACCGGTGGCAATGTGCCGATCCCTCTGCTCCCAGTGTAGGAGAAACTGATGGTACTTAGCCCTCCAATCTGTGACACTCGACCTGAAATCAGCCGCAAGTAACTCCTCAACATGTCCTGCTGGCTCCGGGTCCTGTGGGACTCGTTGATCGAAGCCGAACTGTCGGATACAACGGTCAGGATGGTGCCATGCAATGCAGTCTATACACAATAAGGGTGTAACGGACCGCCACAATACATCTCCATCCAACGCAAAATCCGGAGTGGGGTCTGCGTACGGCATCCACTGAAGATAGCGGCAAAAACATTGTTGTTGTAAGGAAAAAGCAAAAAAAATGTTCAAATTTACAGAGATAGAAGGATCGGAAACCTAACCACAAAATCCGTACACAGGTCGAGTGCATAACGTATATCCTCCAGGTGCATGGCCACCGATGCTGATGCCGCTCAATGATAGGTAACTAGCGAACACCCCGCGGAAAGGTGTCAACCTCGCGGGGGGGGCACAACCCTGTATGTACCGCTCGGCAATACGGGGGAATCTCTCTAAGGCCCATAGCTTGACCAAGAGGGTTAATCCACCAATGTCACCGGTGCCCCTCATACTACCAGCGGAGAAAAAGGCCACTCTCCCCATGACCTTATATAGCCATGCGAGAACCACACTACCCCAGCTGTATGTGGATGCAACCATCGGGTCCCCAATAAGCTGTAGGAGGTGCACCTGTATGTGATCTCTGTTCCGGTCAGCCAGTAGAACGCCAACTACCAGAACCCACGTGTACGCCCTTGAGTGATAGGTAACAACCTCTGCTGTAGCGCCATCAGGCAAATGATCGAATAGCCTCTTAACCCATGACACCCTAACTGTCCTGCCCTGTATAGCACTAAGTGGCGGTGCGACGCCCAACCACTGCTCGCATATATCAGTCACGAGGCCCTCGTCCGGAGGTACAATAAGAGGACTCCCGTAGTAGGAAGTCCGGTGAGAACCTCCACATCCTCTAAAGTGATAGTGGCCTCGCCTAGGACCAGGTGGAAGGTGTTAGTCTCGGGCCGCCACCTCTCAATCAATGCCATAACCAGCTCCTTACACGGTGTATGACCAAGTACCGCATGAACCCCTAGAAGTCGGCACCGCTCCAAGAATGGCTGATACTGTGGACTCCAATGCAGTGAGGAGCTCCGCTGGCGCATCTTCAAGGCCTTGCACTCAGAAGGGCTATGCCAAACAAAACCAACCCTATGCTTGTTCTCCCCCCAGATGAGAGATGCATTCCTAGGTTGAGGTCTACTAGCCTCGGGAATGTCATCCACTAGTGGCTCAGGTCATCCGTAGTAAGACATCTATTGTAAAGTAAGTTGATAGGTTAGTATACAGGGTTATATGTTTATTTTCATACAAGTATAACCGATAAACCCTACTTCATACTAGCATGCAAAGTCCGATCTAGTAGTCCTACAGACAAAAGTGAACTATCCTAAATCACACTAGATAACGCTAAGTTCAATTTTTTAGTCCTACATACAAAATTTAACTATCCTAATTCACACTAGCATGTAACAGAGAAACAATCTAAAATCCGTAAACAACCTAATTTAAAAAATTTCAATAATGTGCACACTACTTACCTCGTGTACTGGTCTCCAACAAATATCCTCTGCAAGACACGAACGTCCTTTGCTTAAAAATCCTACAACGGCAATAGGACAGTGTCAATAAATAATCTCAAACATTTTGAAACTTAGGTATGTAACCTAAGAACCCTAAACTAATTTTGTAACCAAAGTCCTAAACTAATTCTCTAACCTAAATCCTAAACTACTTCTCTAACCTAAATTAACATTCTTAAACTCGTTCTCTGACTTCAACCCTAAACTAATTCTCTAACCTAAACCCTTAACCCTAATTCTCTAACCTCAATCTAAACTAATTCTCTAACTGAAACCCTAAATCCTAATTCTCTAACCTAAATCCTAATCCAATTCTCTAACCTAATCCTAATCTAATTCTCTAACCTAATCCTAAACTAATAAAATGAAAAACAAGAGAGGAAAAGGGGGACTTACCTTGGAAGGGGAGAGTGGTAGGAGGGGGTGGGGAGTGAAATGGGGGTGCAGATGGGGTTTTATAGGAGGGGGTGGACGTTTTCGCCCAATCAGATTAATTCGCCCCAGCCATAGGTGAATTCGCCCTAGGACTAGGCGAAAACGCCTGGGACCTGATCCTGAATTTAACTCGGCTGGTTGGCAGTTGAACGTAGTTGGTTGACCCGAATAAATGAATCCGCCTAGGCCATAGGCGAAAATGCCTAGGGCCTGGGCGAAATCGCCTATGGTTGGGGCGTTTATACCTATAAATGTTCATACTTTCATAACGTATTTATTTTGGTACATAGTTTCATTTATTTATTTATTATGGTGAAAGCCCTTTTTTTTTACTATAAGCGTTAATAAATAATAAACCTTATATTATTAAATGTTACCATAATTTAGGGATAAGATCAGGCTTCAACCATTTTCATGGGTTGGAAGTGTTCCAACCCTTTCTCGGTCATTAGATCACCTTTGACTCTTTGACCAATCCAATGGTCTAGATTGTTAGGGGTATTTAGGACTTTACACACATAATTTAATTATTACATTTAAAATAAATAATTAAATTCCCAAGGGGCCGCCGGAGACCGCCAGTGACTCTCCGGCGGCCTGCCATCGTCGCCGGCGACTTTTCCAGCGACCAGCCGCCGTCTCCGGTGACTCTTTTTTTTTTTTGCTTTCCAAAAAAACTAGTTAACACCTTTTTTGCTGTTAACTAGTCAACAGTGTTTTTTAACTGATAACTAGTTAACATCATTTTTTGTTCGATAACTTGTTAACGAGTAATCATATAATCAAAATTTTAGCGAGATTTTTTGTTAACAAGTTATGTTATTTTTACCTAGTTAACTAGTTAACAATTTTAGGTGATAACTTGTCATCAACATTAGTTAACTAGTTATCAAATTGACATAATTAGTTAACTAGATAACTTATCGAGTTAACTAGTTAACATCATGACTAAGATAACTAGTTAACCAATCGAGTTAACTAGTTAACATCATGATTAAGATAACTAGTTAACATTTTTTTAAGATGATAATTAGTTAACCAATCGAACTTACTAGTTTTGTTATGGTAGACTATTATTTTTTATGAATGATGTATCTTCCATTAAAAACAAAACAATCCAACTTTACAAAGGGAAAAATCAATTATGTTTTCCAAACCAATAACTCCCATTTCTCAGTCAGTGCCAAACAAACCCTTAAGGATAAATTCCCAAATAAACCACAGATTTACTGAAACAACAGTTTAGTCACTTAACTTCCTGAAATGACCGAAGGGCCACTAAACTTCCTAAGATCCTCTAGTTTACTCCCCTTTCTTCTCCATCGAGTCTATCCTTGCCAGCGAGCCTCCCCGTGCACCGCCGCGTGTATCTCCACTCTACCAATTCCCCGCTATCGATCTCGATTTCCTCATCATCATCGTCTACTGCCACTCTACCTCGTCACCGCTGTCGATCTCGATTCTCATCATCATCGTCTGCCGCCGCTTTACCTCGTCACCGTTGTCGATCTCGATTTTCCTCATCGTCATCGTCCGCCGCCGCTTTACCTCGTCACTGCTGTCGATCTCGATTTCCTCATCATCATCGTCCGTCGCCGCTCTACCTCGTCACCACCGCCACCTATCGCCTCGCGCGCCTCCGGTTGCTGCTCAACTTCCTTGTTGCGTCTCACCAACCGGCGATGCTTCCGCAGTCCTCCTAGGTGCTCTGGCCCACGTCGCTCCGATGAGAGAATGGAAGTCTGGCTTCCGATTGAAGATTTTGGAGGGAGATAGAAGTTTTGCGATTGGAGTGTGGAGAAAGAAGAGAAAGTAGATGGCGGCTGTGATATTTTTTAGGGTTAGGTATTTGACTTTTACAAAATACCGAAACTGCCCCTCCATGTTTTTGGGTTGGACCGGTCCAACCTTTAAAGGTTGTGTCCAGATCCTCAACCTCATAATTTATGCTTATTTTATTAAAATCATATTATCTTAATAAAAAATAAATTGATATAATATAAAATTAATTAGATTAAAGGGAAAATAGCACTTTGGCCCCTCTACTTTACCGGGATTACAATTTATTATTCCTGTATTATGGATTTAAAATATTATTTTTTCAATGTAAAAATAATTAAATATTATCAATGAAAATTTTATATTAATATATATAAAGAATTAAGCTTACTTCTTCATGTTTTATATAAAATATCGAGCTTAAGAAAAAACTCACCAAATTTATCATTTATAACAAGAATTCATATTAATTAATTATAATTGATTATCATATAATATATATATATTTATTATTAATAATTAAAAAAAATATTTAGCTGATCTATCAAACATCATCGGCCAACAGATCGGACATCAATCTAGATTTCCCCTACTTTTTCCTAGAATTAGGACTTCACCTAATAATAACAAAAACTAAAATAATATTTGTATAATTTCAAGTGTCAATTAGATATTTTTCAATGTTGCCTACTATCAAACAATTTTGTTTTTATTTATAAAAATTAGTTTATTATTTTATGTGTCATTTATGGTTATAGTCTTCTAAACTATAGCTATCTACGTAAGTAGTGTGATTAATGAAAAAAAATATTGTTGTTCTCATTTCACCCGGGAAATTAGTATACAGTCAAGATGATTACCTAAAACTATACATTATATGTATAATATACGAAACATAATTTCATCAACTAAGATATATTTAATATTTGATATGCTAAAAATAATAATATCTTTTTATGAATAATTGGTTTCATTTCATCAAAAAGGCTTTAAGTACAACTTTCCTATAACCTAAAACGTCAAACGCTTTTCAAAATGATCCGGGTCACTATACACCACTTAGAGAGGAATCTGGATCATCTACACATTTAGAAAAGCTTAGCTATACAAGAAACTATAAAATAGCATCCAAAATTCTATCACTAATCCTACCATGAGCTATACATCTTATATCTTGTTTAGCTTCAAAAATTATATCCTCCATTTTCTGCTTCTGCACCCTAAAACACCTCCTGCAACGTTCGCGCCAGATTGAACTTACAGCATGAACCCAAAGTTCTCTGAAAACTGCTAACCTCTCATTGCTTCCAGTACCAAGTCCAACTTCGTCCATAACTCCCTCCCAAGAATCATCCTTAACAGCCGGGAATAAAGCGCAAAGAACTCCCTTAGCAAAGGAGCATTTCCAGTAAACATGGTCACGGCCATCCACTCCATCTGCACAAAGAACACAACTGATGTCTATAGTCATCCCCCATTGCACCATATCATCTTTCCAGGTTTCTTTTCGTTGCACCAAGAGCTAGGAAACAAAGCTATTCCTTGGCGTCACCAACCCCCCCCCCCCCCCGCAAATTGTTTCGTGCTAGGGAACAACTGGGAATTTAGGCCTAATAGAAGTCCAGACTGTGGACAGCTTAAACCTATCCATGAGGCAGCCATCCCAAGTCAAACAACCATCAGCATCCTCACCTACAAACTGCTGCGCAATGGCCCTCATCTTCAGAATTTTGTTCCAGGTCCAAGATCATGTGCCACTTTTCAAGTCCCATATAGACTTGCTCTTAATTCTGTACTTGCGCATCCAAGCTATCCATAACGAACCACTCTGAGCAAGGAGGTTCCAAAGGTGTCTGATAGTGTTAGCTGCATTCCAAGAGTAGAAGTCCTTGAGACCAACCCCTCCCTCAGCTTTCGGAATGGCCAAGTGCTTCCAGGCCACATTACTTCGATCTCCTTCCAACTTACCCTATAGGAAACGATTACAGATTCCTTCTATTTCCTTTAGGATGTATTTAGGTATGAGAAATACACTCATCCAATATTGCAGAATTCCACATATTACCGATGGATCAACTGAAGCTTACCAGCGTAGGACAAGCATTTAGCTTTCCAGTCAAGCACCCTTCCAGCAATACGATCAATAAGGCCTTTACAGTAGTAAATCCCACTTTCTTGTGAATGGTGAGCTTAGCAAATCGACAACCAATTAATTGAACCCGATCGAGAGATTAAAAACTATAAATTGGTCATCTAACTGGTATCAAAGTGGTTATCTCGGTCGCTTTTAGTAGTTTGACCTGGATTAATCTTCTAACTCTTGAATTTTAATACACAAAAGAAAATTTAGGATGGACAATACGTCAATACCCGAACCAAAAAATACAACAAGTGAGAAAAGAATTTCAACTATTTGGATCCAAATCAAACCATTGTCAAACCTGTTCTTTTATGTGAAGTTTTTTATGATTGTTCTTTTTCATTCATGTGAAGTTTTTTTTTTAATAATTGGTATTGATGGGCCCAAGCCACGCTGCTAGGCACCCCGCTCGGCATATCCCCCATTGTACGATCATAACATGGAAGAACCCTAAGGCTGGCAACCACCTACGTTATCCTCGAAGATAACGTGAGGCCCACCAGAAGCACTATAGAAACCCTAACCGCCTAGGGTTTCCCCAATAAACTCAGAGAACAGTCCTAACACGGAAAAGGACCCCTTGGCCACATCGGATCAGAATCCAAAGCATTATAAATAAGAGGTCACCCTCAACATCAGCAGAGACACAATATAAATGACAATAACATTAAGGATACGCCTTAGTTTGTAGACTCTGGTTCGTACGCGCGCTTGAGATTATCCCCTCCACAAAATACTAAAGGGTACCCCGATACTTCTTTGTCTCTCGTCTCTCTCTCATACAACCTTACCCCCTTACTCACACACATAAACTATTCATCCTCTTACTATTTTCTTTTGTACACCTTGCAAGGTACATTCCAGAAGGCCATTGGTGCACAGGAACAAGACAAACGGTTCTTCATCCCTCAACTCTCCAAGGTTGAACCTTATTGTACGCCTCAATCCTCTTTGGCTAAATAGTTATAATTGTTATAGTTAATTTCACAAACTAGCACATCAACTACATTGTATATTTATTAGAATTGTTATTAATTATTATGTACACACATGTGTAGAAAATACAAAAATAATTTGACATCTCATCAAATTGAGATCAAAGTACGTTCACAAAACACACATGCATGAATCTATTTTTAACATGCTCAAATAGAGACACTATTTGTATACCACACATGAACCTCTATGTATGATAGGTATATTATAATTCAATGTCATCATCTTTGTTATATAATTATGATTTCATATTCATTAACGTCATGACATAAATTTTTATTGTAATGTCACATTTTAGAGAACATGATGGGGGATAACAATTTCACATAACACACTTGCAAATAATGTCAAAATAGTGAAGGTATTATCTCATGGTTGCAAGATATATTTCTTACTGACAATATTTCTTTATCATAAATAATTTTCCCTTGATTTTAATCCTATTATATTAATCCTTCAAGAAAAAATTTCATCTAGAACTAATCACATAACAAACAATTTTTACCACTAATTTTATGAATGGTTGTTGACTTTTACAATAAGTTTAATTTAAATGGTTAGGTATACATTGAGTATTACTTGTAGTTAAAAAAATAGTTTTTCAATATTATGTGAATTTAACGACGTAAAGGGTATAGATATTGAATAGGAGAGATAATTTTTAAAAGAAATGTTATTATGCTCAAACCCACCATCGGTCGGGCAAAAAAGATAGTAAATATTAGAAAAGAAAATGTTTATTAAAAAAATATTGCAACCCTTTCAGATTACGCGGAACCTCCTCTCGACCTACTTTTGCTATCACAAATTCCCCTTCCAGTTGAACGATTTCATCATCTCGTCTATCATTGTTCCAGAATCTCGTATCTACTGTCTCAACTCGTTGTCGCTTTCTTCACTCACCTTTACTGACTCAAATAGCTTCCACCGTCTCACCTAGCACCGTCGTCCTACCAAACGGATTGAACAGAAAATTAGGTGATTTGATGGCGTCTCGGTTCTCGCAGACTTCTCTGGCCGTAGTATCCAATCAATACGACGACTGCACGTCTACTCATGGAGATGATAATGTTGTAGTGGATTTAGCTTCACGGAGGAGGGAATCTGATATGAACCGATCCGGAACCGTGGGCGGCGACCCTATACCAATAAGCCAATGACCAAAATAAACAAGTCTAACTTTAGTAATTGGAGGTGGATAGGACTTGGACCCGCTAGCAAAGACTTGAAGGAAATAAGAAAAAAGTTCTGAAATTTATTTGTATAATTCAAAGGGTTTTGTACTTACAATGAGGCTGGAGGCCTTTATTTATAGGTAAAGATTTGTGAACAAGCTCTCTGAATCCTCCTACATCTCTAACTCCTAAAATAGCATAAACTTTTCCTAAATAGTCTAATTATGAAATATAATAGAACTACAATATTGAATAGTCTAAAAATAGTAAATCCGCTAAGGCCGGTCGAAACCCTAAGCCGGCGGAAAACCCTAATCCATGTTTAAGATGGATGGGGTGTGAAAAATCCCTCCTTGGCTGGGATTCCATCTTCTCCGTGTTTCCTACTCCTAAAAGGACTTGGAAACACGGACTTTAGCTTGTGGCATAGGTAATACTGATCCGGATAGGAATCCAGATCGTGGTCGGATTTCTGGGTGCCGTCGGGTTTATGGGCATGGGTCTGGGCGTCGCCGGGTGTCATGTCCTGCGTGACCACCTTGTGTCCTTCTCCGAATCAGATTTGGCGTAATGGAGGTTTATCCTTAGGACATATGGAATCCTTCTGGCTGATAGATTCCTGAAAGGCACGGCTGGAATTTTGGCTCGGTCATAGTCGCGTCTGGTACGGGCTCTGACTTCGGCCCTATTCCTATGTTGGCATCAGCTCTGGGCCCTTG
This sequence comes from Linum lewisii, assembly GCA_034768395.1. Taxonomy (NCBI): domain Eukaryota; kingdom Viridiplantae; phylum Streptophyta; class Magnoliopsida; order Malpighiales; family Linaceae; genus Linum; species Linum lewisii. Next base: position 51,686,161 of record CM068300.1, on the reverse strand, counting down.
GCTGGCTCGGCCTTGTGCTTGACCTTCGGGGCCTGGCTGGGTGTCAGCATCAACCTAGGGGTGCCTTCTGGCTTCATCACTTCATATATCTTCGACTCTTGGTGTGGTGTCGGCATCAGCGCTTGGCTCTGTGCTGGCATCGGCCCTGGGCTGGTATAATTTCGGCCCGACATCAGTGTTGGTGGCCGGATCAGCATCAACATTAGAACCTGATGTTGGGGCTCCTGGTCTATTGCTTTCCCTTCCATCAAGGGGTAACCTCTCATATTCTCTCCATACGTTCCTCCGCTCCAAGCCATTGGGAAAGTTGGGGGTTGGAGCCCGTCGGGTCGTGGCGGCGTCAGGCTTGGTGGACGTGATCACTTCAGAATCAGATACTTATGGAATCAACGTTGGAGCTAGTGCCACTATGAGTATGGCGTATTTGCCTCAGACTGTATTCTTGTGCGAGCGTCGGCATTAGGCATTTAAAGTCTCGGTTCCTACTAGTCAGTCTGACAGTGGTATTGTGTCTAAATGGCGACCTAAAGATCGATTAAGCCTCGGTATGACTCTATGTTCTTTTTGCGCTATTAGAATTTGGAAATGACTTTGTGGTAGCTATCGCAACATAGTGAGGTCTCCATTTCTTGTAGTTGAACTGCTAGTCTGCCACTGCTTATTGTATTGGAGCATGGATTACTCTTATCTTTAGGGCTAGCCTACTATGATCATAACTATGGCAATTGTAGACTAGAAAGAATTAAGGTGTCTTTCTCGTCATGATATCCTCAACGAAGATGTTTCAAGTGACGGGGAGAGGGAAGATTGTTAGGAGGAGGGCTGGAAAGCAGCATTTGCTCGCTAAGAAGAACACCAAGAGGAGATTGCATTTATCCAAAATGGTTAGTTACTTAAACAGCTTCTTCTCTTTGTGGTTTCATGGGTAAATCCACTCGGCTATAGTTCAATGTTTGATGGTAAAATCTTGAGATATTATGATAGAACGCAAATGTTTGGTTGTTGATTGCTCCCCAGTTGTTGGATGTAAGCAACGCGGATTAGAAAAACCATAACGAAATCAAAATCGAAAGAAAACTGTAATCGAAGCCTGTGTTTGCACAGTTTCCTTAAGATAGATTCGCCCTACCCAAGGACGTCTTTCTCCCAGGATACAACGATCTCAACGGTGTTTCAACACCGCCGAACGCAACCATGCTTGAGCAAAGCGACAACAAAAGAACCAACAAATAAAAAGAAAGGAAGAAGACTTGAATTTTGGGAGAGAGATTTTTGGTATTAGAAGGTGTGTGGAAAACTGAAGGAATAGGTGGGTATTTATAGGGTAAAATTATGGAGCAAACTCTTTAGTTGAGCAATGTGGTATAAAACCACTTTCTCACATTACTCATTTTCCCACCAAGGTACTTAGAGAATCAATTTTTCATTCACCTTAAATCCATTTTGGACGGATTATATCTCGATTCGAAGCTCTCTTGTAAGAGAACACGAATATGTAATCACCTTACAAAAAGGTGTTACTTAACCCACTCATAATCACATCCCAAAATGGTACAAACCCATTTGGTTTACCCAAATTTTCCAACACCAATTTCCTGTGTTTTAGTTTTAGTTAGAGTTTTTATAAATGTTTCAAAGAGTTAGTTCGAGATTAGCTGATAGATACCTCAATGATCTACGTGTGCATGTCCTTTGCAACATTCAAGTGTTTGCAAAAGCAATTCCTGCCTTATTTGCTCCACACTTTGAGAACTTTTTCATACTATCTTCAGATTCTCAGCAGACCAAAGCTTTAAAGCTTGAGATCCTTTATACAATTGTTACAGATTCTTCTATTTCATCTATCCTCAAGGAATTTCAGGTAAATTCTTGCTGGTGTCTACTGTTATTTATTGCTTTGGCCTTCTGAAATCTTGAAACAACAACATCTACATCCAAGTGGTGAAAACTAAAATCTTGTTGTTTATGTTTTAATTTCTTGCAGGACTCATGGATCCAGATAGGAGATTTGCAGCTGATACAGTAGGTGCAATTGGCTTATCACTACTGTGTTCTGCAACTTCTTAAAATTGCTTGTAAATGCTTGGAAGGGCTGCTGGCGTTGACTAGGCATGGTATGTGTTATTTAGCATGGAAAAATTGGGACTTCTACTTTCTTGATTATAAACCAGCTGCATTTCTTGCAGATCTTGTCTCAAGTGACATCAAGACTTCCGATGAAGAAGCAGGTGTTTTAGTTCAAGCTATAATGTCAACTAAAATGATTATAAATCAGGATCCTCTAAGTCACGAGAAGGTACTACTATTTCTATTTTCTTTTTCATGTATAAAATATGATCAAGTTAAGAAATTTACATGTCTGTGTCATTCAAATCTTCATAATATATGGCTGATATGCTAGTCGTATATAAAGTCCTCGGGCCTTCTATATTTCATTTACTCATTCTTTGTACTTGATATGGTTCTGTTGAACAAATTCAAGCAAAGATAATGCAGAGACAGGAGGCTTCAGCTAAGTGCGAGAGCAAGGTTTTCAGAACTGGATCGGGGTCGAGCCGGCAAGGTCAAGGATTCAAAGGTTTAATGGGAAAATCAGGGTTGAAACCTGGATTGAACTAGAATTGAACCGAACTTTGTCGGTGCCAGAGAATTGGCCGGCCCTGTGGTCGACCGCTCCAACCGGCCGACAGGATACGGCACTAATAACATTGCGTGAGAGAGCCATGTCGTATGATCTTGCCTATCAGGTATAGAATAATACACTTACGGCGTATGCCTCAACAGTGTTTTAATCATGTTGATGCTGATTAAGCTGGATCAATTCTTTCTGAACCAAGTATTTCTTAGCAATCTGCTAGTTTGGTTTAATTCGTTATTCATGAAAGGTACAAAGCAGGACAATGATTATAGGGCTGTTATATGAAGGAAGCCACTTATGAGCAGCTTGATGTTAATACTAAAGCTGAATATTTCATTGTGAACAATGACAAGAATAGCTGGGGTTGTAACTTGTTGGAGAGATGGATGGCAGTCCGTCCATGGGATATATAGTTTTGATTATGTTTAAGACTATAGTATGTCCATGCGAGACATTTCAACATTATGAATGATAGATATTTAGTATATAGTTTACTGTTCACTGCAAAATTCTAGTATTTAGATGTATGGTGTACCGACATTTAAATATTTTATATCTATGACATGTATATAAGTTTTCAATTATTTATTATTTGAATAGAAAGGCTTATTGTTATGTATGTATGCGATGCGACGAAATCAAACGTTACAAACACATACGGGCAGTGGTGACATTTTAAATCGTTGCAGTGAAAACATTACCAAAACCATCTATCTACGACATAAATATTCGTTGCTAAATCTATCACGAGTTGATATATAAATATGTTGCCTTAAACATTATAAGATGACGACTAAAAATGTTGTTGAAGCATCATATTTCCGTTAACGAATCCAAAAAATCGTTGCGGTGGGTTATTTACCGCAACATAAAATAACGTTGCAGAAACATAATCTTTCGGCAATGAATTTTGAAAATCATTGCATATACTTTCTGCAATGCGCTTTCCGCAACGATTATTGTAACGCTAAAAATAAGTTGCCAAAAGGTTTATGCAAAAAAATATTTTTCTACGTCACAAAAAATTGACTTTATTGTATTGCATCAAGCTCTCTTGAGATTCCGCCCGAATTTTTTATTTTGTATGAAGTGATAGGAAGCAGGTGGCTCACAAACTGACTAGATGGTTTGTTTTTCATGCTTCACCCATTGTTGGGATACCATCCCGATTTGACTTGTTAATTTGTAATTAACTTGTATTTGTGTCATGCACGTCAAATTTGAGTTAAAATTTTTTTTGAAGAAACATTGAGATTAGGGGTGGCAATTTTATCCGAGTTCGCGGATATCCACCCGATCCATCCGATCGGATATCATTTAAACGGATATCCAATTTAAATGGATGGATCATAATCAAACCCATTTAAACTGAATTTAATATGGATGGGCTTTATCCAATTTACCCAACCAGCCCAAACCAATATCCAATTTCATTCTGCCCTAACTCCAAATTGCAACAGCCATCAGCTACGACCTCGACTCCGTCGTCACTCGTCGTCGCCCAGCTCAACGAACAATGAGCAACGTCCGTCGTCCTCGTCGTTGCCCAGCTCGCTGAATCTCGTCGTTGCCCAGCTCTCTGAATCTCGTCGTCGCCCAGCTCGTGCACAATCTTCTCTTCTCTTCTCCCATCCCATCAGCTCCTGCCGTCGAACAATGACCAACCATTGCTGCTTCTTTGTTCTGATACAAAGGTAAATGGTGTGTTTCGCTTCTCTCATTCAAAGAAGTCCATTGTTATCGCGCTTTGGTCCTCAAGTCCTATTTCTTGCTGGCCGAAGAAGGTCGATGTTTAGGGTAAGTTTATGTTATCATATTGATGATATTGCATCCTCATTCTTCATTTCTAACTGGTCAATTTTTGTTGTTCGAAGATCAAACCCAGGTTAGAATTCAGAAATCCAAGTTAATGTATAGTTATGTAAGCTTGGCTATGAAATTCTTAAGCAGTAGCAGCTATACCTTATGAAGCTAAAACTATTAGCTCAAGTTGTTTATTAGTTGCTTATTTTACTGTTTGAGAATGATCAGATACTTCAAACTACTTTGTGAATCAAACATAATAGCTCAAAACTCTTATGCTGTCATGTGACTGAACTAGAAAAAATTCAACTGCAATTTAAAAAAAATTATGTTGATACTAACTTTGAATATGGTGCAATTTTCTCGAGCAGATTGGCTTAGTAGTTGCCACCAGATTTTCACTTAGAAGAAGTCCTGTTGCTTGACTACCCAAGTCATCAAAGGCGAATCTTGCCTCTTATTGCCAAGACGTAAGTACATTTAATATGATTAGTGGTTACTTTGCTCCATACTGCCAATTAGAATGAAGAAAGATATTGAGATACCAAAGTTTGCATTGCTGTGACATGGCTGATTTTATCTTTACTCTACTGGTCATATTAGCTTAGTTATGCTACTGATCTGATATGATTTAGACTTATTGGATTTGTTGAATGGTTGTGGTTCTGTGAGTTTTATGGGTTAATTTCCTTTGCTGTTATCTCCTGCCTCTTCTCATGGTTGTACTAATTCTGTGTTACGCTGACCCTGAACAAGTATTGATTCCATGTCGCTTCAGCGTTGCTTCGTATAAACTTCCATCATTCTGTATACAAGCATTTAACATCTGTTAGAGTCTGCATAGTTGTTCAATTCTATTATTTGATTCAGTGGAGTGTTGTTCTTGTTATATACCTCTGATTGCAGTTTCTCAAGTTCATCAGCAGTACAATCCATAATCAGTCTTTCTTATATACATGGATCAGTCTTCCTATCCTTAGCTTGTGTTGATGTGTTCTGTTCTTTATTTCCATTGCACAATTACCGTGTATAGTTCATGAACAACATGGCTGGTTTAATCTTTTAGCCAACAATAATAGTAGCAGGTGTTTAGACAAGTTGGCATGCAGCTGATTCATATTTCAATTGTTCATTCATCTTTTGTTACTATAGAAAACTAGTAGCTTAATTTTGTGTGTTAACTGTAGGAAAACCAGAGCCGCAGGATGGAGGAGGAAAGCTATGGAGGGTGGAACTGTGGAAGCAGTATGAAGAATCAGTTGTTCTTGCATTTTTGTGTTTGTTTCATTTGGATTTTATTCTTCTAATAATTTGAGTTTTAATTTTGGTGATTTGGAATTGAGCACTAAAATTGTTGATAATCATGATTCATGAGTTTTATTTAATATAGTGTAAACGGATCACCCAAATTCGATCCAAATCCAACTTGAAAAAATTTAAAAATCCATATCCGATCCAAATAGAATCCGATCCATATAGTGTTGATCCATATACGATCCATTTAAATATGGATCGTGTTGGATATGGATAAAAAAACCCGCGGATGGATAATCGCCACCCCTAATTGAGATAAATAACGAAATCAAATGTCTGACCACGCATTGGATGCTCTGATCTCTTCTCTCATACTTGTATTTTCTTGGTGGCATTACTTTCTGTATACAAAATTATTGATTAAGTTCTGAAACACTTGCAATTTGTCTTTGATTTTTAATTAGCTATAGTATCTATCTACGCAGACACTATGCTAGCCAGAAATACCCAATCATTCATGACAATGTAGAAACAAAATACTAACATGAAGGTGATCATTAAGAAACCAAATAAGAATATTGGTATCCTTGAATGCATATGTACAAGACACTAAATGTGATAGAAACCCTGTTTCTTTTTCTCGTTTGTTTGTACATATGTGTATATATCAGTGATTAAAAAACCGTACCGTACTGGCCGGTTCAACCGGTTGAACCAGGAACCGGACCAGAAAACGGCACGACACGCGGCAAGGTTGAGGTCCAGGGGAACCGGCCGAAAAATCCGGTAATACCGCAAGAAGCGATCAGGCCGGCCGAATTCTACCATGCCGGCGGTATGGTCATGAAACAGAAATACGCTATGGTTTAGTAATTTAATGATTCTTTTAATTGTTTAATCTTTCTTTCTTATTACTTAGTTATTAATTTATTACTACTATTAGTGATCTGTTTCCCCTTGAATTCTCAGTTTGCATGGCAACAAATAATGTTTCATATTCCATGATTTAATGATTTAATTTCAAAATTTTATTTTCATATTTCATGTTTGGGTTAACCGTAACCCTTTAATGGTTTAGGAATTAGGGGTCAGCTAATATTGTTTATATCTTTGGTTTTTACATATTTCTGGGAGAAAAATGAATAATTGATATTTCATATTTGTTATTGTGGAGAGTTATTTTTTCGGAGTAGAATCCGCTTCTAGAGTCATGGTTAAACATATTATTGGTTGTGTTTGTCAACTTTGGACTACCGGTATTTTTCCGGTAATTAGTGAATATTTAGCCGGTCCGGTATTTTACTACTAACTTTATATTTATTTTTAAATTAATATTATAAGCAGTTTTAAACGGTTTAGCCGGTATGAAATTACGGTTGAACCATCAAACCTCATACCACTGACCTATCCGGTATGGTATCCGGTACGGTTTTGAAATCCTTGGTATATATATAAGGTGAACACTCCGGTGCACCCACCTAGCTGGGTGCACCGAGTACTCCCACTTGCGTGTCATGATCTCATCCGTCCGTTTAATCAACGGATCTCAAGTTTTGAATTAAATATGATTTAATTAATTAATCTTAGTATTATTATATTCCTCACATGACGTAATTACATATAAGTACATATTATTATACAAAATTGCAAAATGGACTTATAACTTTCTAAACTGAATTAAGTTAACCCACACGTTATCTTCGACCGAACTTCAATATCAATCCCTTATCTCTCCCACACTTATATCAATCCCACCGACACTGATCCCTCTAGAAGGTTTTTGATCTTCCCACAAGCGATTTCGACCACTTTATTCTCACACCCCCTCTCCTCAATCATCCTTACCTCCGCTCCAATACCGGCCACCCCGACATCTCCAGCCGCTCCAATCCCAGCCACCGCCGACATCTCTGGTCCCTCCAATCCCGGCCACCCCTGACATCTCCAACCGCTCCAATTCCGGCCACCGCCGACATCTCTGGTCGCTCCAATCCCGGCCACCCCCAACATCTCCGGCCTCACTCCTTGCAAAGACTCGAAGCAATTTCAGATCCATTCTTCCGGCGAGCCGACCCAGATAAAAAACGGCGGAAGAAGATGGTGGTGCCAATCGCTGGCCACTAGTGGAACAGTTGGTGCCTTAATCGGCCAAATATCAGTCGTTGGCCACGATCGAAGAAATCGGAGCCCTTCTACAGTGAATCTCGACTTTCGATGGTGGGAGAAGACGATGTTCCTTGGAAGATTATGGTCATAATCGTCGGCGAGCATCCTCCTATCAGCTGTAAGAAGTCGCTGGCCACTGGTGGAAAAGACGGTGCCTTAATCGGCCAAATATCAGTCGTTAGCCATGATCGAAGAAATCGGGGCCCTTCTACAGTGAATCTCGACTTTCGATGGTGGGAGAAGACGTTGTTCCTTGGAAGGTTCTGGTCATAATTGTCGGCGAGCATCCTCCTATCAGCTGTAAGAAGTCACTGGCCACTGGTGGAAAAGACGGTGCCTTAATCGGCTAAATATCAGTAGTTGGCCACGATCGAAGAAATCAGAGCCCTTCCACGGTGAATCTCGACTTTCGATGGTGGGAGGAAGGTTCAGGTCAGACCCATTCCGGTTTGGTTATTTGGTCTGAGTTAATTGGTTAGAAAATTATAAAGTCGATTGGTTTTTTGGTTTGGACCATCGAATTTGGTTATTTGGTCTGAGTTACTTGGTTCAGAAAATTATAAAATCGATTTGATTAGTAGAATTATAGTAATTAATTATGACAGACAAGATTTTGCTTAAACACGGTAAGTTAAAATTTTGTTATTTTTATTGTTGAGTTAATTAGTAATATACTTAAATTGTGTTTAGTTACAGAATCGGATTATAAACTTCTTTTTTACTATTCAACGTGAGTAATAGAGTTCGAATTGAGAAGGAATTATTTTCCTTTTCAATCAATGTAAATTGGCTTTAAATAATCATAAGATTTAAGGATTCATAACCCTCATATTATTTGGCGTAAATTTGGTTCTTCAAGAATATTTAGTGAAGTTATTTTACTCTTAAGGCATGGCTCTCGAGCAAGGTAATCGTTCTTGTTTCTAGCTAGTGTAATTTTCTTCTTCTTTTGTAGTTTCATGAATCCGTCGGAAATGGTAACGTGTCAATCATCGATTTGGTTTTCTTTGTATTGACATGAACTTGTTTCTGTCGGTGAAAATAAATCGTGAGTAGAAATAATACCGGATGAAGGTTCGTTCTATCTAATTGTATTTTCTCATAAGAATACTCATTTATTTTACATCGACTTTAATACTTTTTTTATTTTCTGGTGATTGTTTTTCTTTTCACAATTAATGTTTCTGTTGTTCAGACCATAATTGTAATTGATTCCAAACCAATGTGAATTAATTAAGATGGTCTTGGAACTAATTTATCGTATTATTCTTTTCTTATTCTCACCAGCGCATCGAAATCAGACCAAATAACAAACGAGGTCAAAAAAACAACGATTATATTTTCTAACCCAAATTTACTCGACAAATAACAACGATGGTCTACCTAAACCTCCTCCACTCGAAGTCGAGTTCCCATGGAGGCTCTGATCTCGATGTGCCAACGACTGCTATTTGGCCGATTAAGGCACCGTCTTTTCCACCAGTGGCCAACGACTTCTTACAGCTGATAGGAGGATGCTCGCCGACAATTATGACCAGAACCTTCCAAGGAACAATGTCTTCTCCCACCATCGAAAGTTGAGATTCACCGTGGAAGGGCTCTGATTTCTTCGATCGTGGACAACGACTGATATTTGGCCGATTAAGGCACCGTCTTTTCCACCAGTGGCCAGCGACTTCTTACAGCTGATAGGAGGATGCTCGCCGACGATTATTCTTGAAATTGGTTAGTTCTCTAGACAATGAATCTATTGTTGCATCAATTTGTGAGACAGCACTTACCTTCACAGTAGGTCCAATGTCTGACACAACTTCAGTTGTCCCTCCAGAATCATCCTCTAATAAATTTATAAACCCAGAAAACTGAAGTAAGTTTCAAATACTGATTTTCGATTCCGTTGCATTTATAGACGGAGGCACACCTAAGAACTTCAGGATCAACATGAACTAAGCTATAGGAGACTTTTGAACTTCTTCAATCATTCAAATCAGAAAGCAAAACCAAATAAACACAGGTGTTTTTCTCCTCCGAAATCACAGAAGCATATCGTTGAACACAAGCAGGGCACTAGGGGGCACCATATGCGCTTGAAATTGACAGAGAATTGAGACAGAAATCATTACCTTCGGCGAGGAATGGCCGATTCCACCACTGAATTAGCTCTCTGCCTGCAGCTGCTTTCGATCTACAATTGAACATGCTTCCCAAAGCTCAGCTATGACCCATCTCCGAACAAGCAATAATCACGACAGATTGAAGTTTCAATTTCAATCCCTTCGTTATAACAATCGTCGGCCGATGCGGAGGAGGTTGTGCTCTCACACGACGATCCACGACCGGCCGATGTGCCGGAGGTTGTCTTTACTTTGTTTTTTCCTACCAATCGGGCGCCGCCATCTTCTCCGGCTTCGGCTCCGGTGCCTACCAATCAGGCTAAGGCGGCGGAGAAATCAATATAATGAGGGCTAAGGCGGCTGAGAAATCGATGGGAAGATAAGGGTGGATGTGCTAAGGCGGGTGGCTCGGCGGTGGCCGGGATTGGAGCTGGGTGGCGGTGGTGGAGGTGTTGTTGTCTTGGGAGGAGGGGGAGCCAACTTAGGAAGCTTGCTTGTGGAAAGATAAAACACTTTCAGAGGGATCAGTGTCGGTGGGAAGATAAGGGTCAATGGATTCATATTGAAGTTCAAGGATAAGGTCAAAGATAACGTGTGGGTTAACTTAATTCAGTTTAGAAATTATAAGTCCATTTTGCAATTTTGTATAATAATAGTTACTTATATGTAATTATGTCCTGTGTGGAATAGAATAATATTAAAATTAATTAATTAAATCATATTTAATTCAAAGGCTTGAGATCCGTTGATTGAATGGATGGATGAGATCGTGACACGCAAGCAAGAGTACTCGGTACACCCACCTAGTTGGGTGCACCGGAGTGTTTTACGTATAAATTAGATTCTTTCTACATGATACGTATTGTTCTCTTTAGACACATAAATTAAAATTTTACGTTATGGTAGATAATGTTACTTTAAGAGGTCATTTATCTTTGCTTCGTCACTTACCTTCCCTGCTTCGTCGCATCTGGCTCCCCAACCGCCGCCACCACATAAAATAACCAGCGATGGCGTATTCATCGATTATGGCATTGCCGGTGATGGATTCACGATCTTATTATTCGACCATTCCAACCAAGTCTACTAATTCTCTCTCTCTCTCTGAAACCCAAACCCAAAACCTCTGTTATTAACAAAGGAAGAGGAGCCAAGCAGAACTCGGAGGTGGTTGGATTCTAAAGAATCAATTCGTCAATGCGGTCCATGAATCTAACATTCAAACAGACTAAACAGTTCCATGATTCGATGTAATCCAACCCGAGCATAATGGAATGTATGAAATTAGAGTTCTTCTCACACTTGAAAAATGAGAAGGAGAAGGATTTAGAAACATTACAATTACCAATACCCTTATCCATTGTCTTTAGACTCTTCACCATGAACAAATCCTCGTGTTTTGACTCTACATTACTACTCCAATCAAGGAGGAAGATGTCGACACGATTTAGGCGTTTGATGACCAGCGTGCACGACAATGAAATTTGGGGATTCAATCAGATTGAGAATTTGGGTGGACAAGCGCTTGAGTCGTACCAGAGGTCACTTTGTCGGATGTTTTACCAAGATCTCGACCAATATGTCTTCTGGTAAGAAGGACGAGAATCCCTCGGTTCTTCTCCCACGTTGTGAGGTGGTGATGACTATCTCTTTCTCTTCATATCACTGATTGTTATATTTCTTTGATTTTGATTTGTACTACGAGGTAGGTATATGATTCTTCATATTCTCCCAATTACGAAACATTCAATTGCATCCTATTATCTATAATTAATACAGATATTTTAATCTTTTTGTCCACATAGATAATTTAATCTGACTAGGATGTGGGATGTGACAAGTTAACAGAAAACTTGATGGAATCAGAATTTCGAATGGATGTGTTAAATTTCTAAACTAAAAATACTCAATAATTAATTTCAAACATTGATTATGGATTTGTCCATGCCCCAAATGTAAGGTACTACATGGGCTTATTAGCCCTACTACGAGAGTATACATATAATAATTTGATTATTTGGAGGTTGTAACAAGAAATTATTTATTGTGATCTCATGACAATTGTTATGAAAATCGTCCTCATAGGATGAGTGGCATTGTGTGATTTTTCATATCGATGTATATGTCCAAACCGGCATAGACTTTTGATTGGATATTTATTAGGGATTTTAACATTTTTTAATACAAAATTATTATTAAAAAATGTCATTTAGAAAGCTAATATACCTCCACCCGACACCGGATCCAGGTCCAACCTTTAAAGGTTGGACCATTCCAACCACTCAGACCGGAGGGGTAATTTGGGTATTTTGTAATAAATATTAACCCTAAAATTCTAACTCATCTCCTAGCCGCCGTCCTTCATCCCCCCCATTCTTCCCTTGTCGTTCCTCTCCAGCTACGGCCGCCGTCACCTCTTCATCTTCCTCTCCTGCCACTGTCTCCTCTTCATCTCTCTCCCGCCACCGTCTCCCCTTCATCTCTCTCCCGCCACCTCTCCCCCTACAGCCGCCGACATGTCGTCGCCTTCTTCCGATTCGAAGCGCACGGAGGAGGAGCAGCGACAAACTACGGCGGAAGAATCGGATCAGTCGAAGAAGGAGGAGAACGCGGAGGAGGGAGAAGAGGAGGAGCAGGCGATGAAGGAGATTCGTGAGGAAGATGAGCAACAGAAGGCTATGGCGGCGGGGAAGGCGGAAGGGGATCGGAAGAAGTTGCGGTTGTGGAAGTAGAAGAAGTTGCGGATCGGAAGGCTACTGCCAGCACAATGTTGAGCAGTGATAAGAGGTTGCATTCATGGGTTGATTATTAGGCAGGGTCAAAGAGACTGGAAATCAGATTGAGTCAATTTGGTGAAGTAAAGCCACTTGATTCTCTGCTTTCATACCCAATTGATTTAACAAGAATGTGGAGTAATGACCAGGAAGTTCTGATAGGTTTGATTTCTTCCAATGGGAATGCATCACAGAGTAGCTTCCTTTACTCTTGGAGCTTCCAATTGAGGCATTTCCCTAACTGGATGCATTCACAACCGTTGGATCCTGAAGGTTTTGATCCAAAGCTTGAACCAGTGGTGGTGGATGTGAGAAGAAGAGACTGTGGTATGAAGGTGATTGCTGCTTTGACTATGGGGGTGGTTTTGGAGCTTTGGGGGCATTCATGGGGTGAATCTTTGTAACATGTTGAGCAAGTGGAAGATGCGGATCCACATGGGGCCGAAGAGTGTTCATTATCATCATCATCTTCTTCTTCTGTTCATCCGGTGGATTTTGAGTATGAGTAAGTCAAAGTGGTGGCTGTGGATGATAAAGTCTTCAAGGATGGAAAGTAGTACTATTGTAAAGGCTCTTCTCAAGAAATAACATTTGCAAATCTGTAATTGTAAATGTAAAGTCATGTAGTGCTGTTGGCAAAGAGGGCATGCATATGTTTTAACTTTAGTTAGTTTATATTTGATAATTAATAATCTTGTTAACGGGTTATTAGACCATGTTGTTAATTAGTTAACTCATTTATTGATTAGTTAACTAGTTAACTTGGTTATAGATTGGTTAACTAGTTAACTCGATTATCGATTGGTTAACTAGTTAACTCGATTAGCTAACTAGTTAACTCGATTGGTTAACTAGTTAACACGATTGGATAGCTAGTTAACACGATTGGATAACTAGTTAACAACTTGATAAGTTAACTAATTAACTCGGTTGGTTAACTAGTTAACAACTTGATAACTAGTTAACAAAAATAACTGTTATAGAGTAAAAAATTTGTTAACAAGTTAACTCGATTAGTTAATTAGTTAATAACTTGATAACTAGTTAACTCGGTTGGTTAACTAGTTAACAACTTGATAACTATTTATTAGTTTAAAAACCATGTTAACTAGTTATCAATAAAAAAAATCATGTTAACTAGTTATCAATAAAAAAACATTGTTAACTAGTTATCAGGTTAAAATCTGTTAACAAGTTATCAAACAAAAAACGATGTTAACTAGTTATCAGTTAAAAAAACATTGTTAACTAGTTAACAGCAAAAAAAGTGTTAACTAGTAGTTTTTTTAAGTAAAAAAACATTCCAAAAAAAATTTTCAAAAAAAAACTCGCCGGAAAAGTCGCCGGCCGGTCGCCGGAAAAGTCACCGGCGACGGCGGCCGGTCGCCGGAGATGAGCTGCTGGTCGCTGGAAAAATTAATTAATTTATTTATATATAATAATTAAATTATATGTGTAAAGTCTAAAATACCCCTAACAATCTAGACCATTGGATTGGTCAAAGGGTCAAAGGTAATCTAATGGTTAAAGATGAAGGTTGGAATTTCCAACCCTTGGAAAGGGTTGGATGGGGATCAGCACCCACCTCCACCCAAGAAAACTCGTCTGATGGGCAAAAGATTCGGACCCAACCTTTAAAGGTTGGGCCGGTCCAACCTTTTGACAAGGAGGATAAAATGGGCAATAACAAAAATTAAACAAAATGGCAACCTCGCGTCCGTATCCCTTGCCGGACGCGATCTCCGGTAACGCCGGACATTGCTCCTCCTCCTCCTCTGACGATTCAATTGGCTGCGTGGTGGAGAGGGAGTCATCAATCCAGCGGTCGAGATCCTTGGCGATCCCATTCCTAAGGTCGTCAAGGAAATACCTTGTAGATTCAGTCAAGAAAGGCGTCATCTCCGGCTCCGTCGATTTGGTCGATTTTGAAAGGGAGCAGGAGAGAGCGGTGAAGAATAACAAGAAGGAAGGCGATGGTGAAGAGGTAGAGCGGCGGCAGACGATGATGAGGAAATCAAGATCGACAACGGTGACGGCGCTAGATTTAGATCTGAGTCGAGAGGGTGACGGCGGGGCTCTGTTCCAATCTCCTCTGCCTCTCTCTTATCTTTTCAACGATCTGGTCTCCTCGAAGCCGCTCCACCCAACGTCGGCCGTCTCCGCTTTGCCGCAGCTCCACCATCTCCTCCCAGCGGCGTCCTCGTCATGATTCCACCCCCTCCCTTATTCTCCACAGATTGACTGATTGAAAACTCGATTCGGCGGCACCTTCGGTGATGAAAGGTTTAGGATTAGGGGGTTTCGGAAGCATATTGGTGTCGAATGAAGGGTTTTCGATTTGCGGCGGCGATGGGTCGGTTGGGATGACATCGTGGCAGTGGAAGGGTTGATGGAAAGTGACGGAAATTTCTATCTCAAAAAGTTACATTTTTCAGTCACTGAAAATTAAAGTTAACATTTTCAGTCACTGAAAATTAAAGTTAACATTTTCAGTCACTTTAAAAAATGTTATTAACATTTTTAGTTGAACTATACAATCTAGTTGTCAAAAAAATGTTAACTAGTTATCAATTAAATAACCCGTTAACTAGTTATTTGGTAATGATCTTAACTAGTTAACTAGTTTTCAATAATATGTTAATTAGTTATCAATTAAAAAATCATTTACCTAGTTATTTGATGATGATGTTAACTAGTTAACATCTTAAAAAAAATGTTAACTGATTATCTTAATTATGATGTTGACTAGTTAACTGGATAAGTTATCTAATTAACTAATTTTGATAATTAGTTATCAACTAAAAAATTTGTTAACTAGTTAACTAGTTACTAATAAAATAACTAATTACCATCAGAATAACCTGATAACTAATTTTAATAACTAGTTAACTAATGTTGATAACAAGTTATCACCAAAAGATCTAGTTAAAATTTTGATTATATGATTATTCGTTAACTAGTTATCAGATTAAAAATCATGTTAACTAGTTATTAGTAAAAAAATACTGTAAACTAGTTATTAGCAAAAAAAATGTGTTAATTAGTTAACTAATTTTGATAACTAGTTATCTAAATCATGATGTTAACTAGTTATCAAACAAAATTCATCAAAAAAAAACTAGTTATCAAACAAAAAATGATATTAGCTAGTTATCAGGTAAATACCATGTTAACTTGTTATCAGTTAAAAACCAGTGTTAACTAGTTAACTAATTTTGATAACTAGTTATCAACTAAACTTTTTGTTAACTAGTTATCTAAATCATGATGTTAACTAGTTATCAAACAAAAAACGATGTTAACTAGTTATCAGGTAACTTGTTGCGGTTTAGTTAACTTCGGATAACCTGTTATCATGATTGGTTAACTAGTTAACGCGATTGGATAACTAGTTAACTCGATTGGTTAACTAGTTAACTCAACTGGTTAACTAGTTAACTCGATTGGTTAACTAGTTATCTTAGTCATGATGTTAACTAGTTAACTCGATAAGTTATCTATTAACTATTTTGATAACTAGTTATCAACTAAAAAGCTTGTGAACTAGTTATCTAAATCATGATGTTAACTAGTTAAAATAACATGTTAACAAAAAAACTTGTTAACTAGTTATCAAGTTAAAATATGTTAACACGTTATCAAACAAAAAACGCTGTTAACTAGTTATTAGTTAAAAAATTACTGTTTACTAGTTAACAACAAAAAAAGGTGTTAACTAGTTAACTAATTTAAAAAAAATGTGTTATCTAGTTAACTAATTTTAAAAAAGGTGTTAACTAGTTATCAATAAAAACCCATATTAACTAGTTATAAGGTTAACATCTGGTAACAAGTTATTGAACAAAAAATGATGCTAACTAGTTATCAAACAAAAAATGATGTTAACTAGTTATTAGGTTAAAACCATGTTAACTTGTTACAGTTAAAAAAACACTGTTAATTAGTTAACAGAAAAAAAAATTAAAGGAAAAAAAATTGAAAGAAAAAAATTTGAAAAAAAAATTTAGCCTCGCCGGTCGCCGGAGGCCAATCGGCGGACAGTTAAAGGCGCCTGGAAAAATTATTTCTTTAATTTAAATATAAAAATATTATTATTTATTGAATTTAAATATAAAAAATAAATTAAGTGTGTAAAGTCCTAAATACCCCTAACAATCTAGACCATTGGATTGGTCAAAAGGTCAAAGTGTGTTCTAATGGTGGAGAAAAGGTTGGAACACTTCCAACCCTTAGAAAAGGTTGGAGCCTGATCCTTAGCCCGTCTGATGAAGGCCAACTCAAACTTCTTATTATTTTATTTAAAATAGTTAAAAGGTCAAAAGGTGTTTAGATTCATTTTACGGTTAATACTAAATTTCGAATTTTGGGGGGAAAAGAATCAAATTTTAAAGATATTTTAATCGTCAATATTAATATGTGGTCGACAATTTGTCATTTCAATATCAGATGGTATTTTTTTTTTTCGAAGATAACTCCCGCAAAAGAAAAAGGAGACAATCATACAAAAGTAGATATAAAGTACTCACCCAAGCCGAAAGGTTCATAATATTATAGGTAAAGAGTATTATATTGTTTAAAAAGGTAGATAAGGATGGGTAAATCTATGACTAATATTTGATAGTATCTCGTTTATTTTATTTCATCAGTCATGTTCAAACATTTTTTAAAAAATAATTTAAATAATTTTACAACTAGTTACGAGACCACAAAATAACTTGTTTTTATATTTATTTTTGACAAAGGCTGGTTCTTGTAACTAGTTATAAAAATGTTTGAATTAAACTGTTTGAATCAAATTCATTCTCAATATTATATTAGCGAAAACAAAAAGTTATTGACTAATTTGACGAATACATATGAAACATCAATAAACTACAATTTACTTATTCTAATTCTGATTATAGTTACTTGAGATCTTACAGAATCGTTATAAAACTCTATTTTTTGGTATTAATTTCATCTTGATTCGACATAGCTTAAGGAGAAAATGAAAAAAATTATTGTTTTGCAACTTATTATGAAGCGCTAGGGTTTGGGTGGGCATGAAAGATTAATGGAGTGAATAGAAAGAGGGAAAGTGGGTACTTTGGTTTCTTCATCCATGGAAAAAGATAGCAGAGGGCAAAACGAATATGCATGGGGCAAAGTGCTTTCGCTTTTCTTTCTTCCTCCAATTTTTACGTGGATTTCGATAAGTCGTACCGCTCATGCTAACTTATATAATAATAAATAATAATAATAATAAAGATGTTTTCGTAGAACACGAGGTTCTGGTATCTGGTTGTCCAACTTTGATGCTTCTTGACTTGCGGTGGGTTGTTGTACGTTGATCCTCTCAGAACTAACAGCTAAGATATATACCGTCTTCTTCTTCTCTTCTTCTTCTTCTTCTTCTTAGTTTCCACGCTTTTCAATGGTGACTTAAACAATGCCTACACGTTAGTCGGTCTTCGATTACATCAACAAAACCAAATCATCTTCCCGTGACGCGAATAAAAGACTGAGCTATTAGTATCAAGGTTTTCAGAACCCGACCGGTTTTATCGGCAAGGGTTTAAAGGTTTATTCAGAAAATCAGGGTTGAACCGAAATTTATCGGCGCCGGAGAGCTGACTGGTTCACGATCCGACCGGTCCAACTAGGGGTAGGATACAGCATTGAAAACACTGATTAGTATATAGATGTAACTAACAAATGAGTTAGTGAAGTTGTCTATAAGTGTATAATCACACTCAGAATGATAAAATGGTTGAGTTGGACTTCCGGAATAATTTATGTCCGTCGGTTTAAATTTGTATGTAGTTAAATGTTGGACCTAATTAATAGTAATTAATTTGGACTAATTAGGGATTAATATGTATTGATAGAGACAAATATTAATAAGTGGTTTGGGCGATGACTAATAGTTCATCCTAAGCCACCCTAGCTGCCATAACCCTACAAGTCGACGAGTAAGATCTGGATCCCAGCTAGCATGGACTAAGTCGAGGAGCTACACTTGGAGCTCTCGACATCAATCTAAAGGCTTCGACAAGTATTAGTCGTCTTGAAGAGGTATATATCGTGATAAAATTTTGTTATGGATTTATATGCAATTAAGCTGATATAGGTTATTAGATGATATCATATTTCTGTTGCGATTAAGATTTTGTATATAACGATTTCCTATAGTGGTATCAGAGCCTTCGTTTTGCATATTTTTCATAAGAAAAGGAATTGATTTCTTATTAAAATTATTCAATTAAAGGAGTGAATTATGTCGTGTTAATATTTTCCATTGAAAAACATGTTTTCAAAAATGTTCATTAAAATTTATGAGTTTATTTTAAACTGATTTTGAAAAAAAAATCCACGACGCCAACTAGCGGGGCAGCAACAGCATGGACTAGCTTGGGTTTTGGAACCCTTTGTTATTTCCTTTTTGCTTCATCCCAGCCTACTAAAGGGTCCAGCTGGTCTAGCCCTTGGGTTAGACCCATGATGCTAGGCCTGCCTAAGGTGCTGGTTGGTCCCTGCTTTTTTTGGACCACTAGTACAGTTGTTTGGTTCGACCAAACTGGTTTGATCAATCTGGGTCAAATCAATTGGTCTGAGAAGCTTTTGGTTCGAAGTTAAAAAAATTCAGTTTTGACCAAGTTTGACATGGGTTGACCAACTTTGACTTAGGTTTGACCATGTCATTGGGCCATCAAATTGAACTATTTTCGAACCAATTTTTTGGGCGATTTTAAATTTAAATCATAGCTTTAATTAAGTATTAAAAATATTTAAATTCATAATTAATTTCCTATTTAATTTGAATAAAGAGTTATTAAATTGGGTGGGAGTTTTAATTGATGGTATTTCAGGGCTAGTTTTGGAAATTAATTTCCATGAAAGTTTTAAATATTAACTATAGTCTCTATAATTGAAAATTTTTATTGTTCAAGCAGTTATAATAAAAGTTGTATTATTAGGGTTTAAGTTGAATAAAATTATTACTTTCAAAAAAAAAGTAGAATAAAATTATTTTTTTTATAATTAATTACAACCATAATTAAATTGGTTAATTATGGTTAAATTAAATCTACGAAACATGTTAGATTTAAGGTCATTCACTCATGCAGTAGTGAATGATGTTTTACTATATACATGTGTTATTGTATATTTTGTGCATTTTGTGGCAAAACGTGTTGGTTCTCAGTAATCGGATAAAAGGACTCAAGGAAAATGTCAAAGTTTGTTAATTCTATATACCTAGCATTAATCCCTAAGAAGTAGAATGCAACTGACATGAAGGATTATAGGCCTATATCCTGTTGCAATGTGGTCTACAAAATTGCTTCAAAAGTCCTTGCTAACAAATTAGGTGCAGATTGATTGGAGATAATGTGTTATTAGCTCATGAGCTTTTAAGAACATATGCTAAGATTCACATTTCCCCCCATTGTGCTTTGAAGATAGACCTTATGAAGGTCTTCGATTCAGTTGAATTGGAGTTCCTACTGAAAGTTATGGCTGCTATGGGACTGCCCTCCTTGTTTATACATTGGGTTGAAGCATGCTTTTCTTCCTCAATGCTCTCAGTTTGTTTTAATGGTGATTTGAAAGGCTACTTCGCTGCCAAGAGGGGTTTAAGGCAGAGAGATCCCATCTCTCCCTACCTTTTCATTATTTCAATGGAAGTATTGGTAGGGATGTTTGCAAAAGCTGTCAAAGATAGGACTTTCCTTCTGCATCCGCAATGCAAAGGATTGACCCTTACTTATCTTTGCTTTGCGGATGATTTAATTGTGTTTACAAAAGCCTCAGAAGAAGGGATTGATGGAGTCTTGAAGGTTTTGCATAAGTTTAAAGCTTATTCAGGCATTAAATTCAACCCTGAAAAAAGTGAACTGTATACAGCTGGATTGATCATGATGCTGTTGTGAAGCTGGGCTCTATTTCAGGTATGACTCTTGGAGCTTTACCCTTCAGATATCTAGGTGTACCTCTTAATGCTGGAAAATTGAAGAGAGCTGAATGCAAGCTTTTAGTTGAAAAAATCATTGCTCGTATCTCTCATTGGAAAGCTAGAATGCTTACATATGCAGGAAAGGTCCAGTTAATTCAATCTGTGATTGGAGGTATACTGCAATATTGGATGTCCGTTTTCTTGCTTCCAAAATACGTTTTGCTAGAAGTTGAACAGGTGTGCAATATGTTTTTATGGGGGAAACAACATGGAGATGGGGCTAAAATTGCTTGGAAACACCTTACTTTCCCAAAGAATGAAGGTGGTTTAGGGCTCAAGGATTTGCACAGTTGGAATGCTGCTAACTCACTTCGGCATATTTGGTCCCTAATTGCTAGAGGAGGATCTATTTAGGTTGCGTGGATTCTCAAATATAGACTGATGCATAAGGATTTTTGAATTGTTAACTCTAGCTCTGGCTCATGGATTTGGCGAAAGCTCTTGAAGCTGAGGAATCTGGCAGTCAATCTTTTCTTTGTTGCTAATAGTGTTGTTTACTGTCAAGGTAAGCCATTTGAGAGATATAACATCAAACTGATTTGGGAGCAGCTCCGTCCCAAAGCTACCACAGTGCTTGGTACACTTCAGTTTGGGCTGGGTTTATAATTCCCAGCAATAGCTTCCTATGGTTAATCATGAAGGGCAGAATCACAATGAAGGATGTCATGGTGCATTGGGGCTTAACAATGGATATCGGTTGTGTTTTATGTGACAATGGGGTTGATAGTAGAGACCACCTCTTCTGGGAATGCCCTTACTCCAAGCAGCTGTTGAACACATTTATTCCAGAGTTGCAGGACACAGCACGGGGGAGTGTGATTGATCATGTAGATTCTAAATTCAAGGATGATAGAATTAGAAGCAAGGTAGGCAGGCTACTTTGGTGTTCAATCTCAAGCTCAATTTGGAGGGAGAGATGCGGTCGTGTCTACGGTGATACTTATACCTCTATAGAGAGCATGATAGATAGGATCAGAAATGATATTAAGTATTTTGCTTTTGGTAGATTAGATGAAAAATGTGATTTTAGCTATCATCTAAGTCTACAGTTTTATAGTTTTTCTTCTCATATGTTTCTGATAGATTGTACAGTGCTACATTGATTTTGATGAAATGAAACCCTACCTTTTCATCAAAAAAAAAAAAAAATCATTGCACGGCCCTGGGTGTACGTATAAGGGGATGATGACCTAGTTCTCTCGTGCCTTCAAGGGAAACAAATCACTACAAGGGAAACAAATCACTAGTGGGGTGGAGTCGTGATGGAGGCAATCCTTTGCATGAAGATAGATGCTCATTGGTGGCGCTTTCACACGGTATGTCATCCAGATAGCAAGGTCTCCCGTTACGTGGTATTATGGCTCTGAATAATTTCTCAGAGATCATGACATTAAACTTGACCTTCTGAGTAAGAACTTGATTTTCTTTCAACTTATATTTGCTATATCTGCCTCCGAACCATCTATGCCAAAACAAAACAAAAACATATTTATACATATATTTATGCTTATCAATCTAACAATATCTTGAAAGTAAAAGATACACCAAATCAAAAGAAGAGAAGTTTGGTAAGTGAAGATGAGGTCTAGGGCAGGTGGAAAATATTAAAGAGACCATGGTGGTTCTAACTTGTAATGCACGTACAAGTATCTTTTGTTTGTCTTGTTTTAACTTTGTATAAAGTCATTTAGAACTGAATACACAAGTATCTAGTACACATGACATAGTATATGATTAATAACCTCTTGTCTCTTTCATTTAGTTTTCCAACAACAAACAACAACAATATAATTAACAAACAAAACCGAATCTTATGACAAAGCTCTCTTCAAATTGATTTTTGTATTACCATCTGTTGGTGTGTTTTTTGAGAATTTCCAAGTTTAGCATGTGTATCCTGCACCACCTATTACTACTTTACCATTAAGCTGTGGACGGCAGTACTACTACTAACTACTACTACTACTTGCTTCTTTATTATTATTATTTCTTCTTCTTGGAACCCTAGCCATTAGCTAGCTGGCTTAGCTTTGACCTCCCTACACCCTAGCTCACTAAGTTTGAACTCTCTGTTAGCTTTTTCTCTATATATAACCCCAACTTCTTCTTCTCCATTCTTCTCCTCCCTTTGCAGAAATATCAAACTAAACCAACCCACAAAGAAAGAAAGAAGAAAGATTTAGGTCAAAGAAGATGGTGCAGATGAAGTTTGTAGGGATGTTGCTGGGGATTCTCTTCATCATGAATGCCCTAAGAGACTACTATGCTTTTGCTAACCATGGTATGTAGTATTATGTATAAAAGGTTGGAGCTTTTATATGTTTAGTTTTGTATATAACTTAAGAGATTCTGCAGATCATATGGAAGTGGGAAGCAATGATGAGCTGGTGGTGGATGCTGCACAAATTCATGATCATAAGGTACAACACAAACAATAGTTTCTGTTCCTTTTATAATTTTGATAAGTGGTAATGGAAAATGAATATTGATTTTGTTTGAAAATGAATATTGATTTTGTTTGAAATATATAGGAAGTTGGAGGAAGGAAAATGGTGGTAATGAAGAAGAAAGACTATAAGAATAAGAAGGAAGAAGAGAGGAAGAAGAAGAGGATAATGGAGGAAACAAGGAAGATAGTAGCTCTTATGCATAGAGACTACAAAGGAATGAATAAGCCTCGTCGGAAGCCACCCATCAACAACCATCTCCCCATTCACTAAAATATCATCTACTACTATATATATAGGTTTATGGCTCACAATTTTGGCCCACTACTTTACCCTCATATCTCCATCCTACCTACGTATAGGAATATACATATATAGTGATGTCCATAGACCCATATAATAATAATATATATAGGCTATAGTTATAGCTAGATAAATTATATGTTAAATGACCTTTAGTTTTGGCGTGTTTGTTTCATGTAAAGGTCATATCTATCTAGCTATATAGATCAAAGTTAGGTGTACTCAGAGGGACTTAGATTATGTTGTTTTGTTCATGTACCATGTACCATGTTTCTATATGTACAATGAGTAGTCAAAGGTTCTATTTTCAGCTTTTATGCTAGACTACATTACACCTTCTATTGACTTGTTGAGTGAAATGTTTATTTGAACTAATGTGTCATGACGAAGGACCCTTTTGTTATATTTATATTAGTATGGTGACCTTTTTGTTATTTGTCACGCGGTGACTGTTTTGTAAACCGCCAAACCCGTACAGTTTTTGTCGTTATTACTGTAGCAGTACAACGGCTCTTTCAGCCTTGTCTGCTCTGTTTCGGGAAAGCTGGCCTGTTAAGAGCAGCTGAGCTGCAGCCAGAGGATTATGAATGAATTTTACAATAAATTTCAAATCTGTTTCTCTCTTGTTGAAGCTCTAAGCTCTTCTCTCTTCTTTCTCAACCCTATTCTACCTTCTCTTCTCCGTTACCGCCGACAAGTCATCTGGGACACTACAAATTAGTATTAGGGCACTTATCGGCACAAACATAGATGGCTGGGAACCATGGAACCCATATCTCCAATCTGGAAGAACAGCTGGAAAACCTTCGAGACACTCAGCAACAGAACCACGCCAACCTAACAGCAACGGTGACTAGGCATGGGGAAGCTCTCACTACCCTGCAAACCAGCCAGAACGACCTGTTGGTGTCCCACCAAAGGGTCGAACAAATGCTACAACACCTTATTGAGCATATGAACGAAGAACCACCAGGTGGAGGAGGCCTCCCTAGAGGGCATGGGCTGCTGAGAAGACCAGACCAGCTGGCTGCTCATCTGCCAAAGCTGAACTTCCCTTGCTTTCCAAGTATAGATCCAACTTCCTAGGTGAGAAAATGCCCCAAGCTTTTCACCATCCACCAAATACCTGACGAGCAACGCGTGGAGGTAGCATCACTCTTTTTGGAGGAGAAGGCAGACATCTGGTTCCAGGGTTGGTCAGCTGATAGACCAAACCCTTACTGGGATGACTTAGCAGAGGAGTTGATAAGGAGGTTTGGCGATTCAACTTGCGTCAATGTGGTGGGGAGCTTCAACAAGCTCAAGCAAACAAGAACGGTGTTGGACTACCAAGAAAAGTTTGAGGATCTGAGATCCGGGATGATGAAACTTAACCCTGCACTGAATGAGGCTTACTTCATTAACAGTTTCGTCAGTGGATTAGATGAGGAAATACAACCGGTGCTAATGATGCTCAAACCACCAGACCTTACATATGCCTTCCTTCAAGCCAGAATGGAAAAGGCATCCATCGATGCATGAAAGAAGAAGTACAGGAGCGCCAACATATGGGTTTCTGAGGGGGCTGGGCCATCCAAGAAGCCCCCATTAACCAAACCAGTGGTAAACCCTAATGGGGGAAACCGAGGTTTGTGCTACAAATGTGGGGATAAGTACTTCTATGGGCATGTATGCACCAGGAAGAACTTGAACACTCTGGAAGGTGAGGAAGGTAATGAGGAGGATGAACAAGAGGAAGAGATGCCAGACACAGAACTTCTGGAGGTGTGTATGCAAGCATAGGGTGGTTCCAACAAAGGCTCAGCCATTAGAGTCAAAGGGAGGATTGGCAGGCATCCCATACTCATCCTGATTGACACGCCTTCCTAACTAAAAAGTATGTTGAGGAACTGCAAATTAAACAACACCATGCACCACCTATGAAGGTTAATATGGCAAATGGAGCTGCTATGATCAGTACCACAGAGTGTAAAGGGCTCTCGTGGCTGATGCAGGGACAAAGGTTCACCTATGATGCAAGAATCATACCCCTGAAGGAAACGGACGTGGTGCTGGGGTTCAATTCACTAAGCCCTGTCCAGATGGACTTAGACAAGCTCCACGTGTCCTTTGAGTAAGAAGGAAAACCTATGGTACTGCATGGAATGGAAGATACAGGACAATGTCAAACCATGACTTGTGATGAGTTATACAAAAACATGCTCAAAGGGAAGCTAGCCATATTGGTTGGCCAGGTGATGCCAATCCAGGAAGAAGGCATCAGCCCTGTGGTGCCAACCTTTTTACAAGGGGTGCTGAACGAGTTTGCTGATGTATTCATCAATCCAGCTAGGCTGCCACCAACAAGGTCATGTGACCACCATATTCCATTGGTGAACGACAAGCTAGTGAACCTAAGGCCCTACAAGTATACACCAATGCAGAAGGATGAGATAGAGAGACTTGTGTTTGAGATGCTCAATAGCAACATCATCCAGCCAAGCCATAGTGCCTTTGCATCCCCAGTGTTGTTAGTTAAGAAGAAGGACAACACTTGGAGATTCTGTGTGGATTATATAGACTACTGAATATGATGACAATCAAAGACAAGTATCGATGATCTCTTGGATGAGCTATATGGATCTAGGTTCTTCAAAAAGCTGGACTTGAAGGCAGACTATCACCAAATCAGGATGTGGCCAGAGGATCAGTTCAAAACAGCTTTCAAAACTCACCAGGGGCACTATGAATTCAAAGTGATGCTATTTGGCCTCACAAATGCACCTGCCATTTTCCAATCCCTCATGAATCAGGTGCTATCTCCTTACCTTAGGAAGTTTGTATTGGTTTTCTTTGATGACATGCTGGTCTACAATCTTAATAAGGCAGACCATCAATTGCACTTGGCTAAGACTCTACAGCTGCTAAGGGAGAACCAGCTGTATGCCAAGTGGTCTAAATGCTCTTTTGGCCAAGAGCAAATTGAGTATCTAGGCCATGTTATTGACAGGAATGGGGTGGCTACTGAGAGCAGCAAAATAGAAGCCATGATCAACTGGCAACGACCTAAGACACTCAAGGCTTTGAGAGGATTCATGGGGTTAACTGGCTACTATAGGAAATTCATCAAAGGATGTGGATTGATTAGCAAACCACTGACCAACCTACAAAAAAGGATCAATTCCAGTGAGGGAACAAGCTACAGAAGCATTTGAAGCCCTCAAGAAAGCCATGACAACGGCCCCTGTTCTTGCCCTCCCCAACTTCCAAGAACCATTTAACCTAGAGACTGATGCTTCTGGTACATGCATTGGGGCAGTGTTGACACAGCATAGCAAGCCAATAGCATATCTCAGCTAAGCCCTCAGCAGCATGAACCAAGGGTTATCAACCTATGAGAAGGAGTACTTGGCAGTCCAGCTAGCTGTGTCCAAATGGAAGAACTATCTAGAAGGTAGGCCCTTCACCATTGCAACAGATCATGAGAGCCTCAAGTATCTGCTAGGCCAGAAGGTTCACACTCAAATTCAGAAAAAAGGATTGGTGAAGCTGCCAGGGTTGGATTTCCATATCAAATTCAGGCAATGCAGACTTAACAAAGATGTTGATGCCCTATCCAGGAGGTTTGAGGAAGAATCTGAGTGTGGTAGCATTACTACTGCCATACCTGATTGGCTGGAGAACATTGAAGCCATCTACGAGGGTGATCAAGCAGCTCATGACCTCATAAATGCCACCTCTACTCAAGCAGTTGGTCCTAACCTCTACAGCTTTGATAAGGGCTTGCTGAGGTACAAAGGAGTCATACATATAGGTCTTGCTACTAGCATGAGGGACCAGCTGTTAAAGCTGTTCCATGGTGGTCACTCAGGGGTCCAAGCAACCTATCATAGGCTTAAGAAATACTTCTACTGGCCAGGGTTGAAGAGGGACGTGCTCAATTGGATAGCAGGTTGCCACATTTGCCAGCAACGTAAAGCTGAGAATGTGCCCTATCCAGGGTTGCTGTAACCTTTGCCAGTGCCAGAGCAAGCTTGGAAACACATCTCCATGGACTTCATTGAAGGATTATTTAAATCTAACAGCAAGGAAGTGGTGTTTGTAGTCATGGATAGGCTCACCAAGTATGGCCATTTCATAGCATTGAGCCACTCCTACACAGCCAGCTCTATGGCCCAATGCTTCATGGAAAATGTGTTCAAACTGTATGGTATGCCATTGATGACACTAGAATTAACATGATTATCAGTCCCGTTTAAGCAACATTTCTTTGCTTACATACACGGTTTTAGGGGTAGTTTAGGGTGTTTTCACTCTTTTGCACTATTTCCTACCGATTTGGTTACTTTAGCTCGTTTCGGGTCTATTTGATGTGTTTTTCTAGTGTCTTGCTGAGTACATAGGTCGTGTCATCAATTAAGGAGCCATCGAATGTGTTCGGGAAGCAATGAAGCCCGAGGAATGACCCAGAATTGAAACAATAATTCAAATGGATCAAAGACAGAAGAATGCCTGCTCAGCACTAAGATTCTCGGTGAGAAAATTAATTATTCTCACCGAGAATCCATTGAGGAAAGTCAGAGAAACCCTCGTCGAAAGTTCCCAGTAGTTTACAAGGATGTTCTCGGCGAGAATATACAAGTTACACCGAGAACTTATGAAGAAAAGGATGCAAAACTCTCATCGCCGATTGGAATTAATTTTGCACTGAAGTCCTCGGCGAGAACTTCCAAGTTCTCGCCGAAAAATCCCTCCTTTTCCGGCTGCAGTTGGAAAACCTATTTAAAGCGGCACATCATTCAGAGATAATCATTATTCACTATTCGATATACCTTTCATAATCGAGACTTCAGAGTTTGAGAGATAGATTTCGAGAGTTCCCTGAGAGATCCTGACACTGTCTTTCCACCTCAGAGTTCTCAGAGCTAGGAGTGAAGATTGCTAGAGTTCAGAGCTTCGCCGGAGTCGTCAGAATTAGGCTTTACAGTTTCTATCTGTTCTCCTTTTGTATGATGAACTCCTCTGTTGCTTTTGATTCTTCTGGTATCAACATGAGTAGCTAAACTCGTCTAAGCTTAGATTAGATGAACCCTAAGTGACCCGGGGCTTTAAAGCGGTCACGGATTGGCGGTAATTACATTCAAATTCAGACAGTTTCTCTTACATGATTGTTTTGTTCTTCGTTTTCTATGTTTCTTGTCTAGTTTGATCACCTAGATTAGATTCGTGTTAAGATAAGGATAGTGGCGAACGCCCGCCTTACTTTAGAACATCAAATAAATCAGTTAACCTATTCAATGGAGTGTGCCTTTCGTAAAAACCATTTAGGGTTAATCCGCTTCTAGAGTAACTCATTAAACTCAAGTAATTGCACCAGTTAGTTCTCCGTTGCAGAAGTGAACGCACAGACGGTTAATTAATCTTGGTAGTTAGATCTGATAGAGTGAACATTCGCGGAACTTAGACCTAAGGGTAAGGAGTTATGATGGTGTCTCAGAACTGAATGAATTAGGATCGAAAGTCGTCGGTCTTGTGATATTCAATGTCCTGGTGATCTTAGAGGGATTCGAGTCTAAGCATGTCTGTCAAATTTGTTAGTCAACCAATCAATCAATCTGTCTTTTAATTCCATTTCATTTTCCTTGCTTATTAGATTAGAAGTCGTGGAACTCACACCACGCACAACTTGTTTAAACTCGAGTAATTTGCCAGCTTCTTTGAGTAAACGATTTGAAGAGACCTGTGGAATACGATCTATCCTACTTTAGTAGGTTAGTATTTGATACCCTGTTTTTCATGTTATCAAATTGGCGCCGTTGTCGGGGACTCTTCTTAATTGTTTGAAAGAAGAGTTGGCATTTATTCTTCTATCTTCCATCTTTTCATTTTTCATTACACTTCAATTTTACACCGGTTATTTTTGTTTTTGATACTTGCAGGTTGTTTACAGGTATATGAACCGCCCGTTCACTCGTTCTCAGCTCAAGCCTAACAAGGCAAAGAGCTCAGACAAGCCGAGCAGTTCTGCACCGACTAAGCAACCGCGAGTGCCTAAACAAGTAACATCGTCCCACCTTCATCCTCTACCCCTATCAAGATTGAAGAGTCGAAGGAGGACTCTTCTTCTTCCGCATCATCCACTTCGTCAGAGTCACCACCACCCTCTCCTAGAATGGGTGATCGACAGCTACCACCACCGCCTCCTGCTTCACGTACTATGACTGATTATAACAAGCCCATCGCTACTAGTGTTCGGTCTAGCATCGCCGTTCCTCACAACGATGGCTATCCTGACTATGAGATCAAAATCCCCTTCCTGGGAATGATCTCTAGGGATGTCCAATTTGAAGGGAAGCCACATGACAACCCATGCACACATGTGGCGGATTTCCTTTCCATGTGCGAGACCTTCAATAGTGGGAGTCTCGACAAGAACACTCTGTGCTTGCGAGCTTTCCCATTCTCTCTCAGAGGCACCGCAAAGAGGTGGCTTAACAGCAAGCCACTCGGTCACTACACCAACTGGGATGACCTTGCTCAAGACTTCGTTGAGGATTATTTTCCTCCGGCCAAAACCACAGCTTACAAGGATAGCATTGCTCGGTTTAGACAGAAGGATGGAGTCAGCTTATACGATGCTTGGAATGAATTCCAAGAACTCCTCTACGACTGCTGATGACACTTGAATTAACGTGATTATCAGCCTCATTTAAGCAACATTTCATTGCTTGAGACACAGTTTTTAGGGTAGAATAGTGAATATTCACTCAACCGCTCTATTTCGTGACTTTTGTGTTACCTTGGCCCATTTCGGATCTATTTGATGGTTTTCTAGTATTGTCGTGTTAGCACAGGTGTTCGCCATCAAATACGGTAGCCAAGGACGTGTCTAAGGCACTGGAACCCGAGGAATCACACCCGAATCAACCAGAAAAGTCATTCAACTCAAAAGGAATTCCTGCTCCATTTACACACAGATTTTCGGCAAAAATACCATTGGGTTTTCGCCGAAAATGCCAGAAGAAATCCACTGTCCCGATCAAGAAGAAGTTTTCGGCGAAAACCTTGGGAGTTTTCGCCAAAAACCCTACGCCATTTAAGCCAGAAGAAACAGACAAATTCAACAAATATTTTTGCCGAAAACTCCCTTGTATTTTCGGCGAAAATCCAAGCAAAAATCAGCAGTCGTTCGGTTAGGTTTAAATACAAAAGCGGCGGCTAAAAATTAGACAGACAATTTTTACACAGAAATATTCTAAGACTGAGAGAGAGAGAGAACGAGTGGATAGAGTTCGAGGAGCGAGGAATGGATCGTGACGCCATCCATCCATCTCGGAGAGCCAGCGCTAGGAGTTGAAGATCCAGCAGATTGAAGCTGCAAGGAGTCATCAAAATTAGGTTTTACAGTTCTTCTCTGTCTTTCCTACCCGATATGTATTCTTTGTTCTTCTTCGATTCTTCTGTATTGAATATGAGTAGCTAAACTCGTAGAGCTTAGATTAGATGAACCCTAAGTGACCCAAGGCTTTTAAGCGGTCACGGATCGGCGGTGATTAGATTCGAAATTCATTCAGTTTCTCCTTCATGTTTGATTTGTTCTTTGTTCTCGGTGTTTCTTGTCTGGTTTGGCCACCTAGATTAGATTCTTGTTAAGCTAAGGATAGAAGCAAACGCTCGCCTTACTTTAAAACACCAAATCGAACAATTAACCTTATAATTGGAGTGTGCCTTTCGTAGGAACCGATTAGGGTTAATCCACTGCAAGAGTATCTCATAAATCGTTAAAATTTGCACCAGTTAAGTTAAGTCGTTGCGAGAGGCGACCGTACCCGGGCGACTAATTAATCGTGGTAGCTAGATCGGATAGAGCGAACGTTCGCCAGTCTTAAACCTAAGGGTCAGGAGTTGTGGTGGTGTCTGAGAACTAAATGAACTAGAATCGGAAACCGCTGATCTGTTGATTGCATATGCTCTGGTAATCTAAGGAGGATTCAAAATCTAAGCTTGTCTGTCTTCTGTCTTGGTCAATCAATCAATCGTTAGTCGCTTTAATTTCATTTCAACCTGTCTTTGCATTTTAGTATAGAAGTCGTGGAACTCACACCATGCACTACGTGTTTTAACCTTGGATTTAAATTGCCAACGCATTTGAGTAAGGAAGTAGAGGAGACCCGTGGAATACGATCTACCCTAGCTTTTGTTAGCTTTGTTAGTTTATTTGATTGAGTCGTCAACGACTGGTTAATCAAATTGGCGCCGTTGCCGAGGACTCTTCTATTTCGTTGAAAGAAGAGTTGGCATTTTTATTCTTCTACCTTTCCATCTTTCATTTCCCATCACACTTCAATTTTACACCGGTTGTTTTTGTTTTTGTCTCTTGCAGATCATAGCAGGTACAGAAACGGATCACTTCTGTTCCATCTTCCTTTACCGCAATGGCTGCTCCTAAGAGTGTTGCGGACTACAGTAAGCCGTGTGCATCCAACTTTCGATCCCCCATCACCGTGCTTTCTAATGACGATGATCCTGACTATGAGATTAAGATTCCTCTCTTAGAACTAATCTCTAGGGACATACAATTCGAAGGGAGGCCAGATGATAATCCCTGCACACATATAACCGACTTTATGGCTGTCTGTGAAACCTTCAAGTCTGGGAACCTCAACAAGAACGCTTTATGTCTCCAAGCTTTTCCGTTCTCTCTCAAAGGTGCAGCTAAGCAGTGGCTTGGAAGCAAACCACCAGGTCATTACACTAACTGGGAGGCATTAGCTCAAGATTTTGTTGAGGAATACTTTCCTCCCGCAAGGACAACTGCTTATAAAGACCGCATCTCCAGGTTCACTCAGAGAGAAGATGCAAGTCTGTATGACACTTGGAATGAATTCCAATCTCTTCTCTTCAACTGCCCTCACCATGGGTATGAACAAAGGCAGCTGGCTGAATTCTTTGCTCGTGATATGCGCGAAGAATCTGCAAATTGGGTCAACTCCCTAGCTGGCGGAGATTGCACCGCCCTTACTCCTCAGGATGCTCTTCTGCATTTTGCTAGCTGTGCTTCAAAATCTAGAAACTGGGAGAGGCAAAGAGAAGGAACCAAGAGTCAGAGTCAGATGAGTGTTGCAGAGCAGATCAAGGCAGAGGTTCAGAAACATCTACAAGCAGTTGGTATTCCTCTAGATCCCCCGTCAGCTACCATCTTTTCGGCTGACTGTGGGTGGTGTGGATCTCGTGCTCATAACGGTGGAAGTTGCCTCAACTTCGGTACAACAGAAGTCTGGTCTGCAGAAGAGATAAACTTCGTTGATCAAGGCTTCGCCAACAATCAGAAAGGCTATGCCGGTTACAGAAACTACGTGCCACGGAACCAGAGCAACCGGTTAGTAGATCCTTATCAGAGACCTCCGGGATTCATTGGAGGACAACACCAGTTTTAAGCAAAGCCGTACTACAATAGAGATATAGACTATGAGAAGAAGTTTGATCAGATCATGAGCCGACTTGACGACCATGATATTCAGTTAAAAGCTCAAGCTGCACTCAATCAAGGACAGAGAGCTCAAAGCCAAAGAATAGAAGATGCAATAAGCAATATGACTAAACTCTTTACTAGCAATCCTCTCCTTAACCCAACAGCATTTCAAGCAGACTCCGGTGCAAAGAGCGAACACGCTCAAGCTATTACCACCAGGAGCGGCAAGCAAACAACTGATCCAAAGGCTCCGGAACCTGACGTGATACCAGATACCAGTGTTGCCATGGATATGCTAGAAATTGAATATATCACAAAAGAGGAAGAAGAAGCAGCACCAACCCCTCCTCCCAAGACAGCTCCTGAGCCTGTCTTGGCGCCATATGTACCTCGGATTCCCTTCCCAAAAGCTGCAATGAGCAAAGCCAAGGATCATGATACTCAGTATAAGAAGTGGTACAATGTTCTTAAGACTGCAGAGATCAAGATACCAGTGACAGAAGCTGTAGAGATTATACCACCACTTGGGAAGTTCTTTAAAGACCTAGTGAAGAAAGTGAAGAACGGAGAGGCGTACTCTGTCACGCTCACTAACGAATGCGCTTCTCTTCTCGGTGCGCCATCTCCCATACGACAGCCGCCACCACCCCCAGCTAAGTGTTCTGATCCCGGTCCTTTTACATTACAGTGCATTATTAATGGAATTAAAATTGATCGCAGTCTAGCTGATTCTGGTGCTTCTATTAATGTTATGCCTGTTTATCTATATGAAAAGCTGAACCTAGGGCAATTAAAACCGATTACTCTGCATATCATGTTAGCCGATAGGTCTGTCAAACTACCTAGAGGTATAATAGAAGATGTAGCTGTTTGCTGTGGTCCGTTTACTATAATTGCAGATTTTGTTGTTTTAGATACTCGTGAGTTAGACGGAACACTTATCCTAGGTCGACCTTTCTTAGCAACTGTTGGTGCAAATATTAAATGCAAACAAGGCCTGTTAACTTTAAGTGTAGGACATGAGAGTGTTGCATTCCGCATTAAAGATAGCATGAGATACTCTGTTGCTCAAGATGATAACTGTTATACTGTTGATCCCCTAGAGTTGGCCTCGGCCAACTTCGTTACTAATGCTTTATCTAGTGATCCACTAGAGTTGTGTTTGATTTCAGGGATTGACAATGCGTTAGAAGATCCAGAGCAGCGCCTATGGCAAGATGAGTTAGACGAGCAGAAGGCGACATTCACACCCATCACTGCGCCTGCACACATCGAGCCAACATCGAGTCGGATCACTACTTCATATGAGAATCCGCCAGAACTTACTTTGAAGGAGCTGCCTGACCACCTAGAATACGCATTCCTGGGGAAGGACTGCCAGTTACTAGTCATCATCAATTCGAATCTATCTCCCGAGCAGAAAGAGCAATTGATTAGGCTACTCAAGAAGCATGTCCGAGCTATTGCCTGGCAGTTGGCAGACATCAGAGGCATCTCTGAAACCTTCTGCAAACATCGGATAGTCGTTGATGAAGAATTCAAACCAGTCAGACAACCGCAACGCCGGCTTAACCCTCTGATGCAGGAAGTTGTAAAGAAGGAAGTACTCAAGCTTCTAGATGCCGGTATCATCTATCCTATTGCCGATAGTCCTTGGGTCAGTCCGACTCAAGTTGTCCCGAAGAAAGGCGGAATCACAGTCATCCCTAATCCGAAAGGTGAACTCATTCCTACCCGCACAGTTACAGGATGGAGAGTCTGCATCGATTATCGACGACTCAATGATGCCACCAAGAAGGATCACTTTCCACTGCCGTTCATTAATCAGATGCTTGAACGATTGGCTGGTCATGAATACTACTGCTTCTTAGACGGGATGTCCAGTTACTTCCAGATCCCCATCGAGCTTGATGATCAAGAGAAGACGACCTTCACCTGCCCGTTTGGTACGTTTGCTTATCATCGTATTCTTTTTGGTTTATGTAATGCTCCCGCTACCTTTCAGAGATGCATGCTTGCTATATTTGGAGATCTGGTAGAGAATGTGGTGGAGGTATTCATGGACGACTTCTCTGTCTATGGAGATTCGTTTTCAAAGTGCCTGGCCAATCTGGACAAGGTGCTAGCTCATTGTGAGGAGACCAACCTGGCTCTTAGTTGAGAGAAATGTCACTTCATGGTTACCGAAGGCATTGTTCTGGGCCACATGATCTCTAAGACCGGTATAGAAGTCGATCGTGCCAAGCTTGAGACCATTGCCAGCCTACCACCACCGACCTCGGTCAAGACAATTCCAAGCTTTCTCGGTCATGCTGGATTCTACCG
This sequence comes from Linum lewisii, assembly GCA_034768395.1. Classification (NCBI taxonomy): domain Eukaryota; kingdom Viridiplantae; phylum Streptophyta; class Magnoliopsida; order Malpighiales; family Linaceae; genus Linum; species Linum lewisii. Next base: position 51,650,893 of record CM068300.1, on the reverse strand, counting down.
GAGATTCATCAGAGATTTTTCCAAGATCACTCTTCCAATGACGAAGCTTCTTGAGAAAGACGTCCCTTTCGTTTTTTATAAAGCCTGTCTTGAAGCCTTTGAAACCTTGAAGACTCAACTCACCACTGCACCGATTCTTACAGCACCATATTGGAATCTTCCATTCGAGATTATGTGCGATGCTAGTGACTTCGCCGTTGGCGCGGTTCTTGGTCAGAGGAAGGAGAAGAGATTTCATCCTATTTACTTTGCTAGCAAAACACTCAATGATGCTCAGAGAAACTACACTATTACGGAGAAAGAGCTTCTGGCCATCGTCTTCTCTTTTGAGAAGTTCACACAGTATCTGGTTCTTTCACATACCATTGTCTACACAGATCATGCTGCCCTGCGCCATCTATTAGCCAAGCAGGACTCGAAGCCACATTTCATCCGATGGATCCTTCTCCTCCAAGAGTTCGACATAGAAATTAAAGACAAGAAAGGAGCAGAGAACTTAGCGGCGGATCATCTTTCCCGACTGGAGGAATCACAAACAGGTAAGTCTACTACCCCTATCAATGATTCTTTCCCTGACGAGTTGTTGCGTGTTGAAACGTATGAACAGGTTAACAGCATAGCTATCGAGCCTTGGGCAATCCCTCACGCTCAAGATCTGAGTAATGCAGCCGACTCAGAAGAACCATGGTATGCAACCCTGGCTAATTACCTCTCTCGCGGCATTGTACCTCCTGAGCTAGATTTCAATGCACGCAAGAAGCTCTTTAAAGAAGCCAAGTCATACTTCTGGGATGAGCCCTTCTTATACCGCATCAGCATTGACGGAATGATCTGGAGATGTGTTTCTTACATCAAAGCAGCTGCCATTATGCGTAACTGCCATGAAGGACACTTCGGAGGCAACCGCACTGCGAGAAAGGCACTCGAAACAGGTTTTTATTGGCCTTCAATCTTTAGTGATTGTGATGTCTTTGCTCGACGTTGTGATGCGTGCCAGTGATCAGGTAACATCTCTAACCGTAATGAGATGCCCCAAATTGTTTCTTTAACTGTTGAAATTTTTTATGTTTGGGGAATTGATTTCATGGGTCCGTTCACACCCTCCAACGAAAACAAGTACATTCTTGTAGCCGTTGATTATCTTTCTAAGTGGGCTGAAGCTGAAGCTCTACCCACTAATGATTCAAGAGTGGTGGGTCGGTTCCTTACCCGTCTTTTCACGCGTTTTGGTTCACCGTGCTTCATCATAAGCGATAGGGGTACCCACTTCCATGGACAATTCGACCGGGTGTGCAAACGCTTTGGCGTCACCCACCGTATGTCCACAGCTTACCATCCTCAAGCGAATGGTCAAGCGGAAGTGACAAACCGTGAGCTCAAGCGAATTCTTGATAGGACAGTTGGCCGGTCCAGCAAGGATTGGTCATCTAAGTTCAATGATGCCTTATGGGCTTATCGAACTGCCTACAAGACTCCCATCGGTACCTCACCGTATCAGCTGGTCTATGGCAAGGCATGTCATTTGCCGGTTGAGCTTGAGCACAAGGCATTCTGGGCTAATAAAGAGTTGAACATGAGCTATGCAGTAGCAGGTAATATGCGTCACGACCAGATCGCTGAGCTTGAGGAGCACCGACTCCACGCAAATGAGAGCACGAAGTTATACAAAGAGCGCACGAAGAAAATTCATGACTCTCAATTGAAGACGATCAAGCAATTCTATCCCGGAGATGAAGTCCTCTTATATAACTCTCGATTGAAGGTCTTCCCGGGTAAACTGAAGTCCCGTTGGTCCGGCCCTTATACCGTGGTGTGGCAGACATCTTTAGGCAGTGTCCTCATCAAATTGCATGATCAAGAGCCGTTTATGGTCACCGGGCATAGGCTTAAGAAGTATCTGCAAGGATTAGTTGTCTCTTCCATAGACGTGCACTACTTTGCTTTGGAATCATGACACGAATCCAGGTGTCGTCTGGCTCACGGACGTTAAACAAGAGCGCTTCGTGGGAGGCAACCCACGGCTGGAGTCAGTCATTTTCATTTCGAGTCATTTTGTTTTAACCGAGGTTTTGTTTTAAAACCTCTCATTCAAAAAAAAAAACTGCCGCCAATTTTCAAGTGGATTTTCGGCGAAAAATTCACCATATTTTCGCCGAAAATTTTTGTTGATTAAACCGCCCGATCCTCCTGTTTCTCGTCGCTGCCGCTTCTCGCCGAAAACAACCTACCTTTTTGCCGAAATCATTTCTTCATTACAACTGACATTTTCACCGAAAATTCATCAGTTTTTCGCCGAAAATATAGCCTTTTTCAGCCGGTATTTAAACCCCTCAGCCTTCACTTTTCGCGCACCTCCCCCCCGAAAACACTTTCTTTTCGCCGCTCTCTCTCTCTGTTTGAAACCTCCCCGCCGCAGCCGCTTCGCCGATCGACCCGAGCCGCCGCCGTAACATCAGCCGCCACCAGCCATTACCGCCGCCGCCGCCCCTTCCTTGGTGTTTATTCAAGCCCCAACCCTAGAATCAGAGCTCTACAGCTCCGGTTCCTCCCGAACACGTTTTCCAAACTTTTCGTCGATTTCTCGGATTTCCAATCGTTTTCTCGAGTCATGTCTTCACGGTTAGTTGTTCAGCCCTTGATTGTGAATCTTTTGGCTTTTTGACTTTCGGTTTTTGGCACGATTGACTTTGGTTGACTTTTTGGTTCTTCCTCGATTTCCATGATTGCTGTTTCGGTGTCGGTTGGCTAGGTTTGGGCAATTCCATTTGATCTGTTTGGGATCGTAAATTGTTGCTGTGCGTTCGTATTAATAAATTATTTCGTGCTCTGTGATTGTCAATGTGCGTTATTCCTCGTGCTTGATTATTTGTCTGACGATCCTTTGCTACTCCAATTCCGCTCGGTGATTTCTCCGTTATTTGTTTACCCCCACTTGTTCGTCTAAGTGTGGGGTAGGATTTTGATTTCTTATTCAGGTCTTCCTTGAGTTATGTTTTACAGGGCTCCCAAACGTTTTAAGACCACCAGTGCAGATAGGGCACAACGTACCTCGGCCCGACAGCACCGGGCTTAATCCTCCCGACCACCCGCACCGGCTGCACAGACATCGACGGTTGTAGCCATCATCCCCGAGGATACACCGACCCCGGTGAATCCTATCTCCTATGTTCCTGCACCCGTTATTGGGGCCCTACATCCTTTCATCGCAGCCCTTGAGCCGTACCAACTAGAGGTCTTTCAGAAGATCAAAGACATTCCTCCGACTAAGGTGGCAGTTCTCTCTTTAGACAGTCTCAAGGACCACAACCCGGCTTGGCACTCCACCATCGACACCGCCCTTCATAAAGCTGGTTTACGAGCTCTGACCGCTCATGGTTCCCCCTACCCACTTGTCTCCCTTCAAGAGTTCTGGAGTTCGTTCAGACGCCTCACTCCAAAGCCCATCGGTGCTCAGAAATTCGTATCCTTTCGCCTCGGTGGTGTTCACCGCGAGAAGTCCCTCAATGAGTTCGGCCACCTGCTGGTTCCGCACGCCAACCTCCAGGGTACATCTTTTGGTTTCGCGGACACCTACTCCATCACGAGCGCTCCTTACCCAGAAGTATGGAAGTGGGCCGCTGGCCTAACTGAGATCGAGCCTATCATCAACCCCACGGTGGGTGATATTGCTAACCCTATTCTTAAATTCTTACATTATGTTTGGGTGCAGTCTTTGTGTTATTACAGCAAGACGGGCCGTCACCATGTTTCTCTGGAAGAGCTCGTGCTATTCCGTGCTTTAGAGGAGGATGCCAACTTCCATCCCGGATGGTGGCTTGCACGATTCTTCCACAAGCGCTCTACAACTAAGAAACTTCCTTCTGAGCTCCCGGGCGGACCTTTCATTTCATGTCTGATAGACAACCTCCATCTCGGTGACAAATGGGGCCCCGATATTCCTCGTGTCCCGATTGAGTACATAGGTGCCGAACTCGCCGTAGCACGGGGCATCGACCTATCGGGTGATTTCGAGAGTTGCAACTCGCTTCCTCGCCGCATTCCACAGCCAGTTGAACGCCCACCGCCGCGGGCGCTACTCGCCGCTGAGATGAATGAGCGGCTGGCACGTATTAAAAAATGGCAGCTAGACTACTCAGCTGGTTCGCTTCAATGGCAGAAAACCGAGTTGCACATGAGGAGACCCAGAATGAACGATGGACCATTCTTCAGCAGTTCATAGCCGACCAGTCAGCCAGACACAAGGAAGAACTCGCATGGCGACAGCAGATGGAGCAGCGGCTTGGCATTGCACCTTTCCCCACCCCACCTCCACCCCCTCCCGCGGAACAATGATCAGGTTGTTTCTATCCTTTTCCTTTCATCTTTTTGTTGTTTGTGTTTTGTAGGATTTTGAGTAGCTACTCTGCTCCGCTCTGACCCCTTCGCGTTCATCCACTACACCGCCCTTCACCCTCCAGGTTCTTCGTATCTCTCTACTTTAGTTTGGTCCTGTGAGGGCACAGAACAGTCTAAGTGTGGGGTAGGATGTTAAAGAACCATGCATGATCTTGATTGCCTATATCTTTGTGTGCCTCGTGATTCCTGTCCAGTCTCTCTAGCAATAGAATGGCTCAGTTCTTCATTTTTGATGTTAAGTTGTTGTTCAAACCTTCATAATGATGCTTAGACTGCTTAACCTAGAACTTGAGAACCAACGTGTATACTTTGATGCTAAATTGCCTGGTCAGAACAAAAATTTTTAAAATCACACTTGTAGTTTGTAGCCTTGATTGCATGAAAATGACCGAATCTGACTAGCAAACCAACTGTGAGCCTTTGATCCATTGCACGTAACTTGCAATTTAAATTCTTTCTAAGTGGTTTTCTGTTTACTTGAATGAGTTAGAATTTGCATGAGACCTACTCGAGACCACACGATGACACGAGTTCTAGAATGATAGGGGCACCTAGATTCAGCTACTAAGCCAGATAGCCTACCAAACGATAAATCCACTAGGTTTAAACCCTTGAGCTTGGCCTGTTCTTTCGGTTCGATATACATTACAACCATTTTCCATTCTTTCATCCCCCGTTGATCCCCTGTGGTTGTAGTTCTAGATTGACCTACCGGAAGTCGATTTGTGGTAACCTGCCTGAAGCCATTAAAACAGGTGGTCTTAGCTGTTATGTCCAGACGTGTAAACCCCTCTAGCAATTAAAAGAAAGAATTGGCACAAAAGAAGAAAAAAGAGAAGTAAATTTCGAAAAGAAAATGACTGAAAAGAAAGAAGAAAAATCAGAAAATTCCAAAAAGTTTTAAGTTCAATAAACGTTCTTCTCTCTACATATGGAAGAACGAAGTCAAAAGAAAAGTCAGAAAAATAATGTGTTGAAAGAAAATAAGTGCTAGGTTGCTTGAGGGTATCATAGGACGAGCGTTCACTATTCCACCCGTGTCTGGTTAGATGGTAGGAAGCCACAGATTACATTCGAGGGAAGTTAGTCGAAAGCTACACCGCACCAAAGCCATCATCATACTTTCCCATCATCAATCTCATCATAAACCCTTGTAGTGTAGAATTCGTTACAGTCCTAGCAGGGAAGTCCTTCTTGACTAGTTACTCATGTTGTCACAGTGGTGGAGAGGTGGTCGAAATGCAAACTTATGACAGAATTCAGTAGCAGAAAATGATTGAGACCTTAAACACGCCCTTAAACACAGAGAGTGAGAGTTCCCATTGTTATATATTTTCCCTGTGTGAGGAGTCTGGTCGGTCAGGTCAAATTCGTGCATGATTGGTTACGATTACTTGTCGTGTGCATCTTATTAGTGAGACCAAGTTGTTTGGTTGATCTGTATGCATGTTAGGTTTCTTGTTCTAGGATCTATCTGTCTAATAATTCATTGTGTTTGATTGAGCTCCAATTTAATCGATCTTATCATTTGTGAATATGAGCGTTTCTATTCAGTTTGCTTGAGGACAAGCAAAAGCTTAAGTGTCGGGTATTTTGATGACACTCGAATTAACGTGATTATCAGCCTCATTTAAGCAACATTTCATTGCTTGAGACACAGTTTTTAGGGTAGAATAGCGAATATTCACTCAACCGCTCTATTTCGTGACTTTTGTGTTACCTTGGCCCATTTCGGGTCTATTTGATGGTTTTCTAGTATTGTCGTGTTAGCACAGGTGTTCACCATCAAATACGGTAGCCAAGGACGTGTCTAAGGCACTGGAACCCCGAGGAATCACACCCGAATCAACCAGAAAAGTCATTCAACTCAAAAGGAATTCCTGCTCCATTTACACACAGATTTTCAGCAAAAATGCAAGAAGAAATCCACTGTCCCGATCAAGAAGAAGTTTTTGGCGAAAACCTTGGGAGTTTTCATCGAAAACCCTACGCCATTTAAGCCAGAAGAAACAGACAAATTCAACAGATATTTTCGCCGAAAACTCCCTTGTATTTTTGGCAAAAGTCCAAGCAAAAATCAACAGTCGTTCGGTTAGGTTTAAATACAAAAGCGGCGGCTAAAAATTAGACAGACAATTTTTACATAGAAATATTCTAAGACTGAGAGAGAGAGAGAGAGAACGAGTGGATAGAGTTCGAGGAGCGAGGAACGGATCGTGACGCCATCCATCCATCTCGGAGAGCCAACGCTAGGAGTTGAAGATCCAGCAGATTGAAGCTGCAAGGAGTCATCGAAATTAGGTTTTACAGTTCTTCTCTGTCTTTCCTACCTGAGATGTATTCTTTGTTCTTCTTCGATTCTTCTGTATTGAATATGAGTAGCTAAACTCGTAGAGCTTAGATTAGAGGAACCCTAAGTGACCCAGGGCTTTTAAGCGGTCACGGATCGGCGGTGATTAGATTCGAAATTCATTCAGTTTCTCCTTCATGTTTAATTTGTTCTTTGTTCTCTGTGTTTCTTGTCTGGTTTGGCCACCTAGATTAGATTCTTGTTAAGCTAAGGATAGAAGCGAACGCTCGCCTTACTTTAAAACACCAAATCGAACAATTAACCTTATAATTGGAGTGTGCCTTTCGTAGGAACCGATTAGGGTTAATCCACTGCAAGAGTATCTCATAAATCGTTAGAATTTGCACCAGTTAAGTTAAGTCGTTGTGAGAGGCGACCGTACCCGGGCGACTAATTAATCGTGGTAGCTAGATCGGATAGAGCGAACGTTCACCAGTCTTAAACCTAAGGGTCAGGAGTTACGGTGGTGTCTGAGAACTGAATGAACTAGAATCGGAAACCGCTGATCTGTTGATTGCATATGCTCTGGTAATCTAAGGGGGATTCGAAATCTAAGCTTGTCTGTCTTCTGTCTTGGTCAATCAATCAATCGTTAGTCGCTTTAATTTCATTTCAACCTGTCTTTGCATTTTAGTATAGAAGTCGTGGAACTCATACCACGCACTACGTGTTTTAACCTTGGATTTAAATTGCCAACGCATTTGAGTAAGGAAGTAGAGGAGATCCGTGGAATACGATCTACCCTAGCTTTTGTTAGCTTTGTTAGTTTATTTGATTAAGTCGTCAACGACCGGTTCATCAACTGCCCTCATCACGGCTTCGAGCAAAGGCAACTAGTTGAAATCTTTGCTCGAGGGATGAATGAAGTATCTGCTAAGTGGGTCAACTCCTTGGCTGAGGGAGATTGTACCGCGCTCACACCAGAAGCTGCTCTTCTTCACTTCGCAAGCTGTGCATTTAAGTCCAGGAATTGGGAGAGATAATCTGAAGCAGCTAAGAGCCGATTAAGCCTTGAAGAACAAATCAAGGTCGAAGTATAGAAACAAATAAAGAAGGCTGGCGCACGTACCAACTCTCCATCAGCTTCTGTCTATGTTGCCGATTGTGAATGGTGTGGGGTATGTGCTCATAATGGAGGAAGTTGTCAGAACTTCGGTAGAGCAGACGTCTGGTTTGTAGATGAAGTGAATTTTGTTGGTCAAGGCTTCACCAACAATAAAAAAGGCTACTCCGACTATCGTCAGTTCAGACAATTGCAACAACAAGGGAGCTTCCAAGAGCGTCCTCCTTACAACTCCGGCATCAACCAGAACTAGAACAGCCGACCATCTGGGGTCGTATCAAGAACAGAAGCCGAACAATCAATCCGGAGGAATCTACCAACCGCCTCACATGAATCAAGGCAACTATGGTAATCGCCAGAATCAGTACTTGAACAACACTTATCAAGGCCCTCCTGGATTCACTAGAGGACAGCAACCTCAACGATCAGTGCCGCAAGATAACAAGGATAACGAGTTGGATAAGAACCTCAATGAGATCATATCCAGACTCGATGACAATGATGCTCAATGGAAATCTTAGGCTGCTCTAAATCAAGGGCAGGTAAATCACGCACAAAAAGTGGAAAGCTAGCTGAGCACCCTTATCGGCCTCATGTCTAGTGGCAAGCCCTTGGGTCAGTTACCTAGTCAAACTGATCCAAACCAAAGGAATGAGCATGTCAAGGCCATCTCTACAAGAAGCGGTAATCAACTAGCTGGCCCTACAATTCCTGATCCGGTCATGATTCCAGATGCCATAGCCATTGACATGCCAGAGATCGAGGAAGAGGATGACAAAGAAGAAGAGGAGGTGACTGCCCCGCCTCCCCCGACAAAGCCGGTCTCTGCACCACCTCTTGCTCCCTACATGCCTAAGATTCTATATCCTAAAGCCTTGCTAAACAAATCTAAGGATCACCACACTCAATACAAGAGGTAGTTTTCAATCTTGAAGAACGCAGAAGTCAAGATACCAGTTACCGATGTTGTCCAGATGATACCACAAGTTGGAAAAGCCATGAAGGATCTGGCGAAGAACAAGAAGAAGGGAGAGTTGTCTTCCGTTTCTGTTAATGAAGAAGAGGAGAAGCCTAAGCCACCTCTTGCTCCATATCAGCCCAGGATCTCATTTCCTCAAGCGATGAAGGCAAAGACCTTTGACCCCAAGTTTAGGGAGTGGTACTCATACTTCAAATACAAGAAGGAGGAAGAAGCATCCCCCGCTCCCTCCAATGAAGAATGCTCTGCCATCCGTACTCACACGCCACCTATACCTCCCCCAGCTAACACTACAAGGAAATGTTAATTTGACAGCAACAACTTACAGCGGCCTAATTTGGGCCGCTGTTAAATGGGCCGGACATTGAAAATTTAACAGCGGCCACATGGCTGCTGTTAAAATATGCACACGGATTGGGCTTTGCAGTCGTCAGATCTAAGTTAAAGAAACACAAATATTTTAATCTGAACCGTTCAATATCACACACGGATTCCCCTCCCATATCTAAGATCTAGGTTAACTCAACCCCTTCTCCTTTGTCATCTCCGTCGCCACTCACCCCCGCCGTACCCCTTCTTCACCGCCAGAGTTCATCACCATCGTCGCCCTTCTTCATCGCCGAGTTCAACTGTCGTCGTAGCCTGAATCTTCACCGCTAGAACCACCATCTTCCTCAGCCTTCCTCTTTTCCTTCTTCATCACCGCCCCTCCGATCTTCCTCCCCTTCTCCTTTTCCTTCACCGCCTCTAGCCGCCCCTTCTCCTTTTTCTTCACCGCTAGGACCAGCTGCGTCCCTTCTAGCCGTCCTCTTCAATTTCTAGTCGTCGTCGGGACCAGCCACCACTCTGATTTCTAGCTGCCGCCAGGTCCAGCCCCCACTCTGATTTGTAGCCGTCGAATCCGGTCGAACCTGGAGGTATCATCGTCAAAAGAACCTCCCAATGAAGATCCCGAAGAAGGGGGAGTCATTGGCATCATCGGCATTTTCGATTAATCGTCGTCCATCGACATTTAACAAATTGATCGTCGGAGTTCCGCGTCAGAACGCTGGCAATTTTTTTGTTGAATGTCGACAATTTTAACAGTGACCATTTATTTTAACAGCTTAAATATTAATATTTAACCGCGGCCATACTTTTCCGATGTTAAATGAATTTTACATTGGAAAATTTAACAGCGGCCCGTGGCCGCTGTTAAATATTCCTAACAGCGGCCACGGCCGCTGTTGAATAGGCAGTTTCTTGTAGTGTAAGTGCTCCGATCCTGGTTCTTTTACCTTACCATGCATTATTAATGGTATTGAAATTGATCGCAACTTAGTTGATTTAGGTGCATCTATGAATATCATGCCTATGTGCCTATATGAAAAATTGAACCTAGGTGAATTTAAACCAGTTAGCATGCAGTTAGTGTTTGCTAACATATTTGTTAAAGCACCTAGGAGATTAATAAAAGATGTAACTATCCGTTGTGGTCCTTTTACTATCTTAGCTGATTTTGTTGTTATGGATACCCGAGAGGAAGATGTTACCCTCCCCCTAGGCCAACCGTTTATGGCAACAGCCGGTATGACAATCAATGTCCTAAATGGCTCGTTGACATTAAGGGTCGGAAAGGATAGTGTAACATTCCGCCTCAAGGACGGTATGAAATACATTCCTAAGGAAGATCCTCATTGTTTATCCATTGATACTGTGGAGTTGGCCTCGGTCAACTCTACTACTAATGACATTTCTAGTGCTTCTTCCAAGATAGTTATGGCAGGTGTTGAACAGATTATCTGTCCGAAGAACGAGGCTCAAGCACAGAAGCCAAAGACAAAGAAGGACAAAGAGAAAGCACCCACCGTTGAATCACCACGAGCTAGAGATCCTGGTGAAGTAAAGAAGGAGTGCACGACGAAGAAGCAAGTAGTTTGAAAGCCAGTTGTTCCACCATCCTCCACCAAGCCACCTGACAACGACGCTCCTTTAGATGATTTATTCGGACCTTTCAAAGTTACTGGACACCTCCCTAATGGACGAACTCAATTGACTCACATCAATGGGAGGCGATTCCTCTTGACCGGAGGTACACTGAAGCTATACTTCATCGACTCTGATACGAGCGTGAAGGAAATCCTAAGTTGGGACACCTCTTGATCGTCTTCCAGGTATCGTCCAGCCCAAGGACGTTAAACGAGAGTGCTTCGTGGGAGGCAACCCACGGTTGGAGTCCATTCTAAATTTGTTAAGTTAGTTTTTTGTCATTCGGGTTCGGGTTCGGGTTCGGGGAGCCAAAGTGTCAGTTGTGCTATTTTCGTCACTTTTATTTTTTGTCAAGTCAAAATTTCTCGCTGAGAACTTTAATTATTCTCGGCGAGAAAATGGATTTTTAACAGGGGTATTTCTCTCGTCGAGAATTCAAAACCAGTTTTCAAATAAGTTCTTGCCGAGAACTTCAAAGTTCTCGGCGAGAAGTTTGGTTAGTTTGAGTGAAAATTTTCTCGTCGAGGTTTTCTGTTTAATTTTCAAAGAAGTTCTCGCCGAGAACTTCCACATTCTCGGCGAGAACTTTAGGGTCTGCCATAAAAATGTTCAAAAAAAAAGTCTAAAAATTTTCAAAATTTCCCCTAATCCTCTTCGTTTGACTTTCTTATGTGTGGATCTGGGACACTTGTCCCGTTTCCTTTTGATCTTTTTGTTGTTTTTGTTTTGTAGGACCCTTATAGCTGCTTCGCTCCGCTCTGAGTTCTTTGTTCCATCCTAGACATCGACCATCACCTTCCAGGTTCTCCGTATCTCTCTACTCTAGTTTAGTCCTATGAGGACACAGAACACTCTAAGTGTGGGGTAGGATGCTAGAGAACTTTGCATGATCTTGTTTGCCTTTCTGTGATTTCGTGGTGCATTCCAATTCCTCTAGCATAGAATTACTCAGTTCTTGACTTGTGATGTTAAGTCGACTTCAATTTTTTCACAATGAAGTTTAGACTGTTCCACTTAGAACCTATAACCAGCATGACGACACTGATATTAAATGAGTTTAGGTCAGAACAGATATTGAATCACTCCTGTAGTTGAAGTTTTAATTAATTGACTTAATACTTGTTTTAAAACGCGCGATAACACCGTTCTAAGATGACAAAGGCAATTAAAATTTCACCACTTTCAGCCAAAAGCCTACCTGAATTGGTTTACTTTAGGATAACCCGTTGAGCCTTGGCCTGTTTGTTGGTTTTTACACATTTTCAGCCCTCCTCCGTGTTTTTCATTCCATTTTTTATCCCTTGTGATTGTGGCTTGAGATTAGACAGAAATCCAATTTGAAATCTTATGTAAAAGTTATAACTAGCTAGAATCAAGTGGCTAAATTGACTAATCAAGTAGTTGAGTTGTGAAGAAAACATTTAATTTATTCAAATTCATTGAGTGCTGAAAATAAAGCTAGGCAAGCCCGACACCTAAGTGAAGTGTTCGGGTTGAGCACTAGCATAGGCACAAATACTGTGAGCTAGGCAGGTCCAACACCTAAGCGAAGTGTTCGGATCGAGCACTAGTATTCGGTAAATAAATGGAGGAAGAAAAATCTTGAAAGAAATCGTTGTTTAAATCGTTCCTAGCTAGAACATGTAACGTACGAATCTAGAACCGGATGAAGTTGAGTCAATAGCCACATCACGTTCTCTCACTATTCCCCAAATACTTCCTACCTCCACCTAATCTACATCGTGTCCTGAGTTTAAGACTTTTCGATTAGAGTTGATGTTGTCGTGGCCGGATAATTTGTGATCAATTATTTTCGGTAAGAAGTGCGCCCTAATTAACTACTACTTGAAGTGTGCATAAAATAGTGAGGTCTAGACTTGTTTGATTGATGTTCTTGTATGTGTAGGTTAAGTTTTTACGTGGAACAGTCTAAGCCGAATTGTTAGGATTGAACCTCAACTTGATCGATCTTGTCATTTGTAAACCTAAGTGTGTTCTAGTTCAGTTTGCTTGAGGACAAGCAAAAGCTTAAGTACCATTGTCTCTAACAGGGACACCATTTTCACCAGCGTGTTCTGGAAGGAATTGTTCAAGCTACAGGGGGCTCAGCTGCACTATTCCACAGCATACCATCCTCAGATTGATGGGCAAACAGAAAGACTAAATAGGTGCATGGAGGACTACCTAAGGTGTATGGTAAGTGGAGCCCCAAGGACCTGGTCACAATGGCTACCCCTGACGGAGTGGTGGTACAACACCAACTACCACACCAGCTTGGAACTGGCCAACTGAGACCAACTGAGAGGACACTTTGGCAAGGGCTCAAAACAGACAGAAGCAGCAGGCGGATAAGAATAGAACAGAGAGTCATTTCCAGGTGGGAAATAGAGTCTACTTGAAGCTGCACCCTTACAGGCAGAAATCAGTAACTCAAAGGATGAATCAAAAGTTAGCACCAAGGTACTATGGCCCCTATGAAGTACTCAAGAAGGTTGGTGTTGTAGCCTATGAACTCAAATTTCCAGCTACTTCTACCATACATCCGATGTTCCATGTGTCTCTACTGAAGAAAGCTGTGGGAGATGCTTGTGTGATAAGCTCAGAATTACCAACTGTGGATGATTAAGGGGGGATTAAGCAGCTGCCAGTGGCAATACTAGCTAGGCGATTCATCAACAAGGGAAACAGGGATGTTACTCAAGTGCTTGTACATTGGGCACATCAATCTGAAGCAGACGCGAGCTGGGAGGATTGGCAGCCTTTCAAGCAGCAGTTCCCAGAATTTGAAGATGCCAGAATCGACTTGGGACAAGTCAAAGCTAACTGGGAGGGATTGTCATGACGAAGGACCCTTTTGTTATATTTATATTAGTACGGTGACCTTTTTGTTATTTGTCACGCGGTGACGGTTTTGTAAACCACCAAACCCAGATAGTTTTTATCGTTATTACTGTAGCAGTACAACGGCTCTTTCAGCCTTGTCTGCTCTGTTTCGGGAAAGCTGACCTGTTAAGAGCAGCTGAACTGCAACTAGACGATTATGAATGAATTTTACAATAAATTTCAAATATGTTTTTCTCTCGTTGAAGATCTAAGCTCTTCTCTCTTCTTTCTCAACCCTAATTCTACCTTCTCTTCTCCATTTCACCACCGGCAAGCTGTCTGGGACACTACATAATGCAATTTCAACTCTCTCCCTCTTGAGAGGCAATATTGAAACGAGATATTTTGGGATTCCGACAATCAGGAAAAAAATCGAATGTTAATACAAAAGGAGTAATAGAGAGTTGGGCTTGAGTGGAGTGGGCATTATAGCAATTGAAGCGCTGTTTCAAAACTCTGAGTGATCTCAGGTTCGAATCACGAATTTGGTAGTGATGGATGCGTTATCGTTCCAACACAACAGACTTATATCTTCAGTATGAGCTCAGTGAAATGAAGATGAGAATGAAGAGAAGAGAAAGGAAGAGACAACAATTTTTACGTGGTTCTGGAAGGTTCCCTACTTCACGTTCCAAGGTCGGCTTGAGAGATTCACTCGTATTAAACACAACACCTAATCCTTGAGTACACACTACTCAAGTTATACCGTGTGTTTCTAACCAAAACAGTAAAACTACAAACACTTGCTGCAACACTAACACACAATAACTTTCACGCTCACAAGCTTAACAATATCCTTCTTGCACTCTTGTACAAGTAGTAGTTGGGTTTTGAAATGACCGTTAGAGATGATCAAGGATTTGATCATGTATCCTAATGTATGCTAATGTATGATATCTCTGCAATTGCAGCAACACTAACGTAATGTATGATCATGCTTGGTGTGGATTGGTTTTTGTCTTTAATTGATCCACACCAAGCATATAATCATATAATTTTTCTTTCCAAAAATATTCATGAGTTGAGAGTTGAGCTTGTTTCTTCAACAATCTCCCCCTAAGTGCAACCTTGCACTGCAACATTCAGTAGTTAAAAAAACTACTCTACTTACAATAGTTTAGTAAAACAGTTCAAGAGACAAAATAAAAGTAATGCCAAGTTCGCATGTTTCAAAAGGAAATCAACAAAGGGGTCGTTTGTTTGGGGGAATTATTCTTGAGTTTCAACAAAACTTTGTATTCCATAAATGCAGTGTTTGGTAGCCATTGTAAATACCAATGTTTTGTATTCTGAGTTCCCTAACAGTAGAAATTTCCTCCACTTTTTGTATTTCCAAAAATTATGCTACACCCCAAAAATTGTCAGAAACACCATGTATTTAGTGGGCCTTTAAATTATATATGTACCAACTTTACGTTAATACCCTCATCTCCTTCATTGACACTGCAACCAATGACTTCTCTTCCCTCTCCAATGTATTTATCTTCTCTTTCTTCATAGAAGAAACAAGAAGCAGAAAAGTCATCAATGGCAAAGGAATTAAGCCGTTGTCCTCTTTGACACTGACGACAACGACAAGAGTGCCTACGAGCTTGGAATTCGATGAGTTCCATCGACGGGAACCCAAATAGGCCCAACTGAAATCATTCATCGTCGAGGAGAGGTGCGCTAACGGCGCTCCTCGATTTCCAGAAATTTCGACGAGCTCACGGGGAAGCACATGAAACCGGAGCTGTTCGATCGCTAGCCCTACTACATGTTAAGGTCATGGACGATGATTCGATTGAGTTCGTATCCGTGCAGGTTGATGTCAATTGGATAAGAAGATCAAGAACTAGGATTTTTCATTTCCAGGAGTGGCTAAGTGAAAGCAAAAGGAGGAGGAGTAAGCTACTGTAATATGAGGTTGATGTTATGAAAGGGTACACTGGTCAATACACATTTAATTCTATTTTGGGTAGGACAACAATTGTCATCAATATTTGATCCCAAACAATGTATTTAATCTTCCTCAAACCACCCGAAAACTCAATTCCTCAATCCTAAATACTCCACTCTGCCTTCCCCCATAACAAACGACCCCAAAAAGCTTGACAAAGGTGATTTCTTTACTTACTCAGAGATTTCAGACATCCGAAATGAGACTTCTTGTAGTTTTTTCAACCTCCGGTCCATCTCGCCTTCCAAAGTATTTGCAAGTTTTTTATCTTCTTGTTGATCTTCATGAGTAATTTGTATTTTGCAATTACCCTGATTTCTGGAATTTCAAATTCAGAGACTATTGAGATATTATCATCTACCAGTTTGTATTTTATGGCTCGTCAAAACAAATGCAGTTTATGACAGGCAGCATGAGCCTCATAACAGTAACCGTTCAGGGGCATTGCTCTTAAGGCATTTTGAGCACAAATAACCTTTGAAATTGTCCCCCTCCCCTATTCAGGTTGAACTAGTACCATGCGGCTGAAGACCTTTCAGAGAACATGTTGAGCTCGAAGTCCTTGACACTTGACTTGCACAACGTGGTCATGTAGGTTTACACTATCTCGGCCAAGAAGTACAATGATCAGGGGAGCAAAAGGGAGTTCTCCGTGGAAGGGTAATGAACTTGCTTCCATGATGTGAGAGAAAAACATATGGGGAAGGCTAAGAGGTTGTCGATATAGAGCATTATACAACACCCAGACATCCATAGGGATCAGAATATCCTTATCAAAAGAGCGAGGAAGGTAAACACTAGAGATATGTTAATAGAGCACCCTGATCACATCAGGGATATTAGCAATGTGAATCCTTGTGACAAAAGGTGGACGATCAAAGAAAAGATAGAGTTCTCTTTCAAAATTGAAACCAAAATCATAGACGTTGTAGACATCATCTTGGTAGTAGACAGAATTTCTGGAGTAATGAATCGTCCAAAAATGACAAATTATGGTAAAATGCTTTTACAGCTTCTTCACAACAAGCGTGAAGTTCTACATATTGGAGCCCTAGGCATCCTTAGTTGTGGATGTAGGGCACAAAGTTGAAATTGTACTTTAGAAAGCCATTTTTCTCCACCTAAAAGACAGGAAATATTCCCCTCTTGGAGAACTCTTTGTGGAAAAGTCCTCTGTGGCCTCCATTCTTATGCATTGGGCCAACGTATGAAACAAAAGGAATGTTGTTTGTCATGGAGAGAGAGGAGACCAAATGGGCTGTAATTTATGAAGAGAAGGGGCCAAGATTAAATAGCGGGTTGCTATTTGCAGTCCGTATTTTCACATAAATGGATAATTATATCCTTGTGGTCTATTTTTACTAACGCAGTTCGTTTTTACTAACGCATTCCATTTTTTACTAACGCGGTCCCTTTTTTACTAGCGCAGTCCGTTTTTACTAACGCAATCCATTTTTTACTAACGCAGTTCGTTTTTATCAAATATTCTTATTCATAATATATTAGAAAAAATGGGCATAAAAATACAAATAGAACTTTAAACATTTAAAATAAATTAATAATATTGATAAAAATACTGGTGGAAAATTATAAATGTTGAAATTAAATTAGTGATTAATATAAGTTATTGTTGATGGAAATTATAAATGTTTAAATAAATTAATAATAATGATGAAAAATTATATACGTCTAAGTTTTTTTATGAAAAAATAAAAAAATTCAAATAAATTAATAATAATGATTAAAAATCATATACTTCTTAAAATTAATAATTTTGAGAGAAATTATTGCTAAGAAATTATGTAATTAAAAAACGGATTGCGTTAGTAAAAGATGGACCGCGTTAGTAAAAAATGGACTACGTTAGTAAAAAATGGACTGCGTTAGTAAAAATGGATTGCGTTAGTAAAAACGGACTGCGTTAGTAAAAAATGGACTGCTTTAGTAAAAACGGACTGTGTTAGTAAAAAACGGAGTGCGTTAGTAAATACAGACTGCAAGGGTATAATTGTCCATTTATGTTAAAAATGCGGACTGCATTAGTAAAACGCGGACTGCAAATAGCAGCACCCATTAAATAAGAGAGATGGAGAGAGAAAAGGGAGGAAGTTGAGAGGACAAACAGAAAGAACAAGAAAAATTTCCCTTAGTTGCCTTGTAGAAGAAGAGAAAGGGAAAAAAATAAGAGTGTACATTGATTCGACAGACTGGACGGTGGAGTTAGAAATTATTCAATTATGATTATGTAATCATTACAAGATTTTCCCTTATTTCACAAAATCGATCTTCTTTGAGAGGTTTTGTAAATAATTAGCTAGTTGATCTTGAGTGGAGATAAATGAAAGATTAATAATATTTTCTTGCACTAGTTCTCTTAGAAAGTGAAATTGAACTTTGATATGTTTAGTTTGAGAGTGATTCATTGAATTTTGAGACATGCAAGTAGCACTAGTATTGTCACACATAATAGGAATTGTTTTTGTGTGAATATGTTAATCAAATAGTTGAGCTTTGATCCATATGAGTTGAGTACAATAGTTCCTAGCGGCAATATACTCTGCCTCAACAATAGATAATGCCAATGTATTTTGTTTCATGTTGGCCCATGAGACAGGACATGAGACAGGACATGACATGCACTAGATGTTCTCTTTCTTTCAGTTAAGCTCATGTGTAATCACAATCACTGTAGCTAGTAAGATCCATACAGAGACTGATGCTATACCAATGGCCAAGAGTTTAAAACCCTTTTAAGTATATAAAAATCCTCTTAAATGATGTGGGATAAGTTTCAGTAGGACAACTTTAAAACCTTTGCACACAAGAAAACACTGAATTGGATATTAGGTCAGCTGGTTGTGAGATACAGTAGGAGCCAATCATCCTCTGTATTTTTTTATGTCAAGTTCTCATCTTTGTCTAGTTTAGTCGTAGTAGCCATGGGTGAGGAACATGCATTCATGTTTGACAAATCTAACTTGTCTAACATGTTCTTAACACATTTACTTTCATGAATGAAGATCCCATGAGATGTCACTACAAGAAAACATTCATTTAATAATAATATTTTTTTAACAGCGGTGCTATATACACTGTTCGACAGTCTAATTTAACGGTGATTTGATTGTATTTAACAGCGGATGAATGAATACTCATAAACTCTATGACACAATCACCCTCTCGGGACAAATCAAGTCAAGTATTAAAGCCGACATCAAGCATGAAATAACTAAGAAAGTATTGACTGAGTATTGAGCAAATAATTTTGATATTCATTAATACAAGAGTGAAGGTCGAAGGTAGCGAATTAGGGATTCAAATGGAGGAATGGTTTCTTCGCTGGGAATAGGATAGCTTGATTCCTTGTATCAGCAAGGAACGATACTATAGAAGGGAAAGTCTTGGGCTTAAGTAAGTATTCGGCCCAAGATAATTTAATGACACAAACAGCAAGCTTCTTAGTCCACCTTTTCGTTAGTCGTCTTCAACCTGCAGATAGGCAGCAACTTGAAGCAGAAATCAAACAAAGCAAAGGACACAAGACACAACATTTAACGTGGTTCAACACTAGCTATTTGTTAGGTTTACATCCACATCCCGAGACACGCTTGAGAGAGTCACTTAGATTAATAGGAACGTCGAGACTCCAAACCCAAAGTCTCAATTACACCGCCTGATTGTTACAACCACGATTAGGAATTTAAGCACTCAAACACCTCACATATTACACCTCTATAAGTGACACTAGCACTTTCAGCTATTCTTCGCAACACTGGAAATAAGCTCTCTGAAAGTTGTTCTTCTCCTTTCTTTACTTAATCATATAAAAGAGATAATCATCCATGTTACCATTGCAAGTTGATTTGTCTCCACAATATCATCTTTACATACTTGTGCAGAGCAAATCGTGTTGTCCATAACTGCAAATATGAACACTTTCCTTTCTCGGAAGTTAGTAGTAGTGTACATATCAAGGTTCATCATTCTAGTTTCAGCAAGTGTATATTAATCATTTAAGGCACTTAAAATTGCAATATCAACCTTTTTATTTCTAAATTGAAACTAAAGTTAAATATCAATCTTTCTAATTCCAACAAAGCATAGCACTGACAAACAATTATTTAACAACAATTAACAAACTTTTTTCTCTCGAATGAGAGTTTTTTCCCCTTATGAGGGCTAGGGTTTTTTCTCGAGTTCTGTGTAGCGTCGCCGCTGGGTTTTCACGCCTGCTCTCCTTTTTCTGGTTTGTGTGCAAATAAGAGACCACCCTGCTTGCTTCTTCTCCGATTTGTGGAGAGTAATGAGGCTCCTTGAATCTCTGTTACCTAGTGACGTGGGATTTTTGGGCTAGGGTTGAGGTTCGCTTTTGTGCTCATCAGATCTTAGGCTTTGTAATCCGGCAGGTAATTATGATGTCGGCCGACGCACAGCGTTCCCTTGTCAGCGAGCTTCAGGCGATACGTGACCTCGCTATTGATGACGACCCGCTGCTGTTCGATGAAGACGAAGAGGAGCTTGCTTCGTGGGGCTACGAGCACTGCCTCGTTGGCTTGTTGCTTACTAATAAGCACTATAACTTTAATGCTTTTAAGAATCGCATGGCTAGCATCTGGCAGCCAGGGCGTGGAATTCAAATTCAGGAGCTTAGAGATAAGTTAGTTCTCTTCCACTTTTTTCATGCCAAAGATGCACGTTGGGTCATGCTGAATGGACCCTGGATTTTTTATTATCAGCTACTGCTTCTTCATGAGATGGTCCCGGGGGAGATATCGAGACAGATCGAGCTGAATACGGCGGAGTTTTGGGTTCAGATATATAATCTGCACTATGGCCTATTCTCGGAGAAGGTGGCCAAAGCTTTGGGTGCCTTCATCGGCACCTATGTCTCTTTTGATGAGAAGAGCTTTGTCAAGACCGGGGGCACGTTCTTACGAGTCTGAGTGATGTTTGACGTTCGTCAGCCCCTAAAGCGGGAAAAGAAGATTCAGAAGGCCAAGAGTGAAATTATTATGGCTAAATTTCGGTATGAGAAGCTCCCTAACTTCTCTTTTATTTGTGGCCGCATGGGTCACATTGATCGCTAGTGTGAGATCTATTTCCGCCTCCCCGACAACGAGATAGTCCGTAGTTGGGATATTACACTTCGGGCGCCTTCCAAGAATGCAACAACAATGGGAGGGGAGAGATGGTTGGTTGATGAAGTGAAAGAAGGTGCGGAGAAACCTTTGAAGGAGCTGACCAATAGCATGGGCATACACCATGCACGTGTGGATTCTCTGAAGTATAATTTGGGAGCTTCTGTGGCTACCAAGTCACTTGTGCTGGAAAGCAGCGTTCCACAGCTGGAGAATGCTAATAAGCCAATTGTCATCCCGGAGGACAGGAAGCGACCTCGTACAGGGCAAGTTCGTCAACTACTTTTCGATGGTATGGAGGTCGACTTTGGCCTAGGTGGAGCTGGTGGCGTGTATTGGATCCAGGAACCCTCAAACCTGGCATCGACAGGACTGCAAGGGAGCAGGACCTGTTCGGAGCAATGATTATTTTAAGCTGGAACTGCCGGGGTCTTGGCCATACCCGGGCAGTTAATGTTGTGAGTGAGCTTGTTAAGACTCACCGGCCTGATGTTCTTTTTTTAATTGAAACTTTTGTCAACTCTCAAAAAATGGAAGAAATAAGATCTCGGTTGCAGTATGATGGGTGTTTTACGGTGGATGCCCAAGGGCATAGTGGGGGGCTTTGTGTAATCTGGAAGGATACCAGCAGAATCTCGATACTCAACTTCTCCAGATTTTTCATTAATCTTCAGATCACGTCCGAGTCGGGAATGGTCTTTTATATGACAGGTTACTATGGAGAGCCTGATCGGACGAGACGACACGAATCGTGGGATCGCTTACGGTCTCTCACGCGATCAGAGCCGTGGCTATGTATAGGTCACTTTAATGATTTACTGCACGACGATGAGAAGAAGGGCTTACATCCTCATCTTCCAAATCTTCTTCAGGGTTTCAAGCAAGCAGTGGAGGATAGTGGTTTAGTCGACATAGCTCTTGAAGGCTATTCGTTTACCTGGAGTCGGTCGAGAGGTAGGTCAAATGTTGTCGAAGAGAGATTGGACCGGGCCATGGCAAATGAAGCATGGTTCGAGGCTTTCCCTAATGTTGTGCTCCTAAACAAGGTGGCTCCGATATCGGATCACTCTCCCATTCTCTTAATTAGTGAACCGGTGCTGGACAACAGGACGCCTTACGCTTTCCGCTTCGAAAACTGTTGGCTGACGGAACCGGATTTGAGACCCCTGGTTGTGTAAGCATGGGAGGATGGTAGAAACAGCGATGTGAACGAGAGGCTTCAGTTGTGCATCAGTCGTATGGGAGAATGGGGGGCGAAGCAGAAGCTAAGGTTCCGCTGGAAAATCATTAGCACTCGGACGAAGATGGAGCAGTTGAGAAACAGAACGGACTCCCTTGGCTGCTCTCACTATGAGGAATGCCGTTCAGAGCTAGTGGATTTGCTAGATCAGGAGCAAACGTATTGGAAGCAACGAGCTAAACAATATTGGTATAAGGGTGGTGATTTGAATACGAAATTTTTTCATGCCACTGCAAATGGTTGGCGCAAAAGGAAGCATATTAAACGGCTGCAGAGAGAGGATGGTGCATGGGTTGAGAATGACGTGGATATGGGTCATGTGGCAAATGACTATTTCAATAATATTTTTTCATCTGGCGGGGTCGACTTGTCGGGTCTCGGGGGTATACCATTTGCCCGGGTTAATGACGAAGATAACTCTCGGCTGACGCAGTCGTTCTCTATGGAGGAGTTCCGCGTTGCTCTATTTTCAATGAGCCCTGACAAGGCCCCGGGCCCGGACGGGTTAAACCCAGGGTTCTACTAATCTTTTTGGGACATCATGGGGGAACATGTTGTCCATGATTGTCAACGTTGGCTTGGCTAGGGTTTTATACCGTCACATGTTCAGAACACCAACATCATTTTGCTGCCTAAGAAAGACGACCCGGAATGCATGATGGACTTACGTCTGATCTCCCTGTGTGATGTGCGGTACCGTCTTGTGGCGAAGGTGCTGGCTAACCGGTTGAGGAAGGTGGTTTCATTCTTGGTCGATGAGGAGCAGTCGGCTTTTGTTCAGGGTCGATCCGTCATCGATAATGTTTTGGTGGCCACGGAAACGCTGCACAGTATGAGATCGAGGTATAGAGCGAAAGATGGTGAAGTTACTGTCAAGATTGATATCTCGAAGGCCTTTGATCCTGTTGAGTGGGAGTATATGTTGCATATATTGGCATGCATGGGTTTTTTCGGATAAATGGATCTCTTGGATAGAGTTGTGCGTCCGCTCGGTACGATACTCGGTGATCATGAACACGGTTCGGACACAGTGGTTCACGCCCGGACGTGGCCTCCGGCAAGGTTGCCCCTTATCTCCTTTTCTCTTTATTTTGTGTGCAGAAGGGTTAGCAGGTTTGTTTAAGAAGGCGGCGAGTAGAGGATTAGTGCATGGAGTTCGTGTATGTAATCGAGCTCCTCGGATTACTCACTTGCTATTCGCGAATGACAGCTTCTTCTTCTTTAGAGCTGCTATATCGGAGGCTCGATGTGTCCGGGATATCTTTGAGACATATGCTCGAGCGTCGGGGGCAGCTTATTAACTATAATAAGTCCGAACTCATGTTTAGCAACTCTACACATGTAATGCTGGCCGATGGTGTGTCAACTATTTTAGGCATCTCGAACAGGTTCAAAGGGGAACACTACCTAGGTGTCCCGTCTCTGGTCGGTTGGGATCGCAAGGCTGCATTTTGATACCTTAAGGAGAGAGTGTGGCAAAGGTTACAGCAGTGGCGCACTAAGAAGCTGTCTCATGGTGGTAAAGAAATTCTCATTAAAGCGGTAGCTCAAGCGATTCCGGTTTATTGTATGAGTGTTTATTTATTACCGAATCTGATAACCTTGGAGCTGGAAAGGATGATGAACTCGTTCTGGTGGGGCACGAACGGGTCGGGGGGCGGTGGTGTTAGTTGGATGAGGTGGGAACGCCTATGTCCAAGGAAGTGTAATGGCGGCATGGGCTTCCGAGATCTACGTGCATTTAATTTGGCCATGCTTGGTAAGCATGGGTGGAGTTTCTTAGGGTGGAGTTTCTTAAATAACTCGAATGCTCTCGCTACTAGAGTTTTCAAAGCTAGATATTTTCCTCGTGTGGATTTTTTGTCGGCTCCAAAAGGCAATGGACCGAATTATGTTTGGCAGAGTATTAGGGCTACGCAAGAGATGATACGACGTGGTTTGAGGTGGCGCATTGGTAATGGTACTAAAGTATCGGTTTGGGGGGATCAATGGCTGAAGAATGACGAACGTCTTTGTATAAATACGTCGGAAGACGAGCTGCTGCATGGTCTGAAGGTTTGCGATCTGCTGATACCGGGTACGCATGAATGGGACTTGGAAATGATTGAGGCAGTCTTTGAGGAACGTGACGTGGAGGAAATATTGAAGGTGCCTATCGGCTTAGGTGGCACGGAGGATCGTCAAATCTGGCATTTTGACAAATTCGGGCTGTACACAATTAAGTCGGCGTATAAGGTTGGCATGGATTTCTTCTCTGCTAATGCTGAGTTGAATATACAGGGGCCGTGGACACAGCTTTGGGGTCTGGCGGTTCAACCAAAAATGAAGAACTTTTTGTGGAGGCTGGCTCGCAATGTGGTTCCTAACCAGAGCGCTTTACAGCGTAGACACATCAATGTGCCGGCCGAGTGTGGAATTTGTGGCTTGGCGGAGGAATCTAACGATCACCTGTTTCGGACGTGTCACTATGCGATCGACTGTTGGGATGCAGCGGGGTTATCTGATGTGGTGTACAACCCTGGCCAAAGTGACTTAAGTTTTGTCGATTGGTTAGCAAGTTGGCTCCAAGTGCCCCAAGAGTTGACCAAGTCCTCAATCACAGCTGTTTTGTGGGGTATATGGCGTGAAAGGAATCGGCGGGTTTGGTCCCATGAAGCTCTAGCTGCTAATATCTCAGTTAAGTTGGATATGGAGGAAATGAGGGAGTGGAAGCAAGCTCGACCCGGAACTGTTAACCTTGGTGGGGTGCAGCAACGACCCATGTGCCCTAAATGGCACGCTCCGCCGGCTGGTGTGGTGAACTGCAACTCAGACTTTGGAATGTTCGTCGTGGAGTCGTCGATGGGGATGGGGATGGTCATTCGGGACAGCCAAAGAGTGGTGTTGAAGTACAAAATGTGGCATGGGCGGGGTGCATGGGAGCCGATAGAGGGTGAAGCGGCAGCCCTAGTAAGTGCCATGCGGTGGATGGTTGAAGAGGGCTTCAACAACGTTGTTTTTGAAGTCGATGCTGAAGAGGTCGGACATGCAGTTAACTCGGAACTCATTGATGATTCAGAGTTTGGGTGTTTGATTGCCATGTGCCGTGAGTTGAAGGCCTCTAATCCCGATTTTTCTGTCCAAGTAGTTAGAAGGAATAGGAATATGGTAGCCCACGTGTTAGCACGTAGATCCATTTCTTTTGAGTCACCGTTTGTCGGGAGCTCTCCTTTGACTGGGATGGATGATGTTTTGAGTGATATTTGCTTTTCAAGCAATCATTAATGAGAATGTTGACGTTTGCCTCAAAAAAAAAAAACAAAGCATAGCACTTAAACTTGACAAAAACATAATGAAGAACTAGGATAATCATGACAATGACATTAACAACAAAAGTTCATCATCATCCAACATAACACAACAAGCCAATTAGTCAATCCCCTTAGGATTCTACAAATCTAACCCAAAAGGGTTCATTTACACATGATATAAGAAAGAAAGAGAATACCTAAAATGGAGATCAAGGTCATGAATCTTCAATTTGAGGTGTCTTCTTCTTCAATTTGTGTTTCCATGGTGTTTATGATGATGGATGATGATTGGGGATTATTAGAAATGGGCGGTGGGTGTGTACGGATGATGTGGAGGTTGTAGAGAGGTTTCCCCTTCGTCAAAATTGCACTGGACATGAGCTAGGGTCGAACTCCCTTTAAAAATCCAAAAAACACAGCATTTGTAGGGTTGGCGCTTGGTGCTGGAGTGTTTGTGGCGCGCTAACAGCACATGCACCATAGGGTCATAGTACAATGCGCTATCAGTGTGCTGTCAGCGCGCTGAAGTGGCTCCAAAAATGCTCTTTTTTGGGCCTAAATTAGACAAGTTATCATAAATTAGACAAACCACTTAGAAACGTTGTATACATGCACAAACCACATGAGAAATGTGTCAATTATGGGGGATTAAATGATGTATAAATGGAGTCATCAATGTTAAAAAACTAATTTGGAGCTTTGAGCGCACCAAATGCGTACCACCAACTATTCTAAGGAAAGGGCCATTAACACTCAAATCACAACCATTCAGACCTCTACTCGATCCGAAAGCAACCTGGATGAGGAAGGGAGTTTGAAATCCGAACATGTGGATCTTTGGAGAAGCAACTCGCTTTTCATGGAAACAACCCAAAAAAAATGCAATGACATGATGATGGAGACCACTATTCCACCTTCTTCCACGTTGTTAGTTGTCACCAAGCATCGGAGGCAGAGGAATAATACTACTCACATACAGGATAGTAATGAAACATAGATTTTTTTACGCCACACAACTCAATCTAATTACGACAAACTTTCACAGTGACCTTTTCACGGTTAGACCTTACTCTCCTACTGCTTCCAATTTTGATTGTCTACCAAGAATCGTTTCTCACGATATGAATCTGGCCCTATGTAGCCCAATTTCTCATGATGAAATTAAAGCAATGGTTTTCACTCTTGAAGCACGACAATCACCGGGCCCGAACGCGCCATTTCTACCAAATATTTTAAGTAGGGGTGGCAATTTTATCTAAATCCGTGGATATCCATCCGAGCGGATCCCATATGAATGAATATCCAATTTAAATGGATGGATCAACATCCAAATCCATTTAAATGGATCAAATTAGGATTGACACTTATTTGGATGGATTTTATCCAATTATCCAATTAACTAATAAGTCATTTTATTGGATACGGAAATTCACATTTCCTTCATGAGCAAGGTTTGATCTTCGTCACTATTGGACCTCTGCACAATCACATTATCACAGTTATTGTAAGATTTCGTTGATGTCGCCGGATTTTTGCCGCCTGATTTTAATCGGCGGACTTCTGTCGCTGGATTTCCATCAACACCATCAAACTTTTGTCACCTGAATTTTGCCGTCGAACTTCTGCATATGTCGCCGGATTTGCGCCACCAACGCCAAACTCTCGTCACTGGATTTTCATCATTGGACTTCTGCATATCTCACCAAACTTTCACCGATGAATTTTCATCGATGTCGTCTGGTGAACGCGCAGTCGTTGTGATGCGTTTCACACAAATAACTAACAAAGCTAACAAAAGCTAGGGTAGATCGTATTCCAAGGGTCATCTAAGATTGACTACTTCAAAACTGGCAAAATACTCGAATGCAGACAAGTTGTGCGTGGTGTGAGTTCCACGACTTCTAATTCTAAGAAATGCAGAGAAATTAAAACAAATTAAACTAAGCAGATTGGAAATTAGGGTTTGAAAACAGAGATGACAAACAAACTTACACTTTGAATCCCCCTTCGTTCCCCAGAGCATTGGCAATCAACAGATCAGCAGATTTCGATTCTCATTCAATCAATTACTAAGACACCACCATAACTCCTTACCCTTAGGTTTAAGACCGGCGAACGTTCGCTCTATCCGTTCTAACTACCAAGATTAACTAGCCGCCCGGGTACGGTCGCCTCTCGCAACGACTTAATTAACTGGTGCAATTACTAATGAATTATGAGTTACTCTTGCAGTAGATTAACCCTAACCGGTTCCTACGAAAGGCACGCTTCAATTATAAGGTTAATTGTTCAATTCGATGTTCTAAAGTAAGGCGAGTGTTCGCTTCTATCCTTAGCTTAACCAGAATCTAATCTAGGTGATCAATCCAGACAAGAAACATGAACAATGAAGAACAAATCAAACATGAAAGAGAACTGATTGAATTTCGAATCTAATCACCGCCGATCCGTGACCGCTTTAAAGCCCTGGGTCACTTAGGGTTCATCTAGTTTAAGCTCTAACGAGTTTAGCTACTCATGTTTATCACAAAAGAATCAAAGACAAAGAAAGAGTTCATCATTCAGAGGAAGAACATAAAAGAATCTGAAAAACCTAATTTAGACGACTCTGACAGACTTCGATCTTCGGTAAACTACACTCCTAGCTCCGGTTCTCTGAGATGAAAGGGATGGCGTCACGATCTCTTTCCGGCTCTTCGAACTCTAACTCTTCGCTCCAGAACTTCAGAGAATCCTTGGAAAACGTAATTATGAATGATATATTTTTGATGTGCCGCCGGTTAAGTATTTATACTTAACCCTAAGTGCTCCGAATTTCCCTATTATTTTCGCCGAAATTCTTGAGGAATTTTCGGCGAAAATTCCTTTGCAAATGAAGGGATATTTTCGCTCTTCTCCTGGACTTCATTCTCGGATCGAAAACTCAACACTTTCGCCGAAAATTTCCTTTACTTGGCACCAGTCGATTTGTGATGATATTTCCGCCGAAAATGATAGGGTATTTTCGGCGAAAACTTCTTTGTAAACCGGGCAGGAATTTGTTTGAACTTGATTGGCTCCTTTGATCGATTCCGGTTCAGTTCCTCGATGTTCCAATGCCTTAGACACGTCCTTGGTTACTTACTCGACGGCAAAAACCTGTGCTAACATAAAAACACTAGAAAACCATCAAATAGACCCGAAACGGGCCAAGGTAACACAAATGGCACGAGTAGGGCAATCGATTGAATATTCGTTATTCTACCCTAAAAACCATGTCTTAAGCAAAGAAATGTTGCTTAAATGAGGCTGATAATCACGTCAAATCGAGTGTCATCAAATACCCCACACTTAAGCTTTTGCTTGTCCTCAAGCAAACTGAATAGAAACGCTCATGTTCATAAATGATAAGATCGATTAAATTGGAGCTCAATCAAACACAATGAATTATTAGACAGCTAATTCCTAGAACAAGAAACCTGACATGCATACAGATCAGCCAAACTATCTGGCTCACTAATAAACTGCACACGACAAGTAATTAGCAACCAATCATGCACGAATTTGACCTGACCGACCAGACTCCTCACACAGGAAATATTTAGTAAAATGGGGAACTCTCGCTCTCTGTGTTTAAGGACGTGTTTCTGCTCTCGATCATTTTCTGTTACCGAATTCTGTCATAGGTTTGCAATTCGACCACATCTCCACCACTGTGACAACACGAGTATCTAGTCAAGAAGGACTTCCCTGCTAGGACCGTAATGAAATCTACACTACTTGGGTTTATGATGCGATGGATGATGGGAATGTATGATGATGGCTTGGTGCGGTGTAGCTTTCGACTAACTTCCCTCGAATCTAATCTATTGCTTCCTACCGTCTAACCAAACACGGGTGGAATAATGAACGCTCGTCCTATGATACCCTCAAGCAACCTAGCACTTATTCTTTTTCTTTACACGATTTTTTTCTTTTCTTTTGAACTTTTCTTTTGACTTCGTTCTTCCATTTGTAGGGAGAAGAACGTTTTATTGAACTAGAAACTTTGAAACTTTTCTGATTTTTCTTTTCTTCACTTTTTTTTCGAAATTTTCTTTCTTTTCTTACTTTACTTTTTCTTTTTCTTTGTGCCGATTTTCTTTTAGTTGCTAGAGGGATTTACACGTCTGGACATATTAGCTAAGACCAGCTGTTTAATGGCTATAGGCAGGTTACCACAAACCGACTTCCGGTAGGTCAATCTAGAACTACAACCACAGGGGATCAACGGGGAATGAAAGAAATGGGAAATGGTTGTAATGTATTATCGAACCGAAAGAACAGGCCAAGCTCAAGGGTCTAAACCTAATGGATTTTATCGTTTGGTAGGCTATCTGGCTTAGTAGCTGAATCTAGGTGCCCCTATCCTTCTAGAACTCGTGTCATCGTGTGGTCTCGAGTAGGTCTCATGCAAATTCTAACTCATTCAAGCAAACAGAAAACCACTCAGAAGAATTAAAATTGCAAGTTACGTGCAATGGATCAAAAGCTCACAGTTGGTTTGCTAGTCGGATTCGGTCATTTTCATGTAATCAAGGCTACAAACTACAAGTGTGATTTTAAAATTCTGTTCTGACCAGGCAATTTAGCATCAAAGTATACAAGTTGGTTCTCAAGTTCTAGGTTAAGCAGTCTAAGCATCATTATGAAGGGTTGAACAACAACTTAACACCAAAAATCAAGAATTGAGCCATTCTAATGCTAGAGAGACTGGAATGGAATCATGAGGCACACAGAAAACACAATCAAGGGCAATCAAGTTCATGCAAGTTCTCTAACATCCTACCCCACACTTAAATTGGATTGTGTCCTCACAGGACTAATTCTAGAGTTCAGAGTGAAGTAGAAGAACCTGGACCGAGATGATTGGCATAGGGGATGAGCACGGGTCCTCGGAGCGGAGGGAATCTACCCAAGCGAAGCAAAGGGAATCTACCGATTGCCTGCAAAACAAAAACAAATGAAACATAAAAAGGAAACCGGGGCAAGTGTCCCGGATCAAATAAAAAGAAAGGACCAGAAAAAGAATACAACCCGATCACTGCTGGTCAGGTGGGCCGGGAGGTGGAAAGTGGAGATGCTCGCCGAGCTGACGTTGCCACGCCAGCTGTGCCTCATACCGCCTGTCGGCGCGGCGCATATGCTGCTGCATAATAGTCCATCTCGCCTCCTGAGTGGCGTTGTCGGTGATGCGCCACTCCTGCAGTCGCTCATACAACTCACCAACGTCTGCTGGGTGCGGTCGGTGCTGAGGGTGAGGCGCCTGGTATGGATCTGGAATGTGTGGCGGCGACTGGTGTGCATACCCCGCCTGATGGTGTGGCGAGGGTATATAATCTTGGAATTCTGGCGGCGGCTGGGGCTGTTGCTGCTCAGCATCATCTTTTTCCTCCGACTCGACCACAGGCTGGAGTGGAGGATCTGCTGCTACATGGGGACTGAGGTCCAGCTCTAAGTCATATTCGACTGCCAAATCTCCTCCAACGGTCCTAACTTGGCGTCGTGGAATGTTCGGGCCATATTCATGGCTGATGCCGAAGGAGATGATGAGCTGACCTATGAAGTTATCCCCAGGAGTCTGCGAGGTGGCGTCAGCCGGGGTGGAGAGGGTAGCTCTCTTGGATGGCTCGAAGAAGCATAAGCTCCTCCTTGAGGATATGGTGGCGATCCTTATCCGGAACATATAAAAGGGATCTACGCCAAACCATATGAATAAATTTAAAGAGAGGGTGAGAGAGGGACTTAACTGAGTCATGGCCCGTGAGGCGATCACCAGGTACTCCAGTCATATGGCTCCAGAGCGCGTGGTACTCCTCGTCGTCATCATCGTCGCCCCACCCTAGGTGATGGTCGTGATAATGCTCGTAGGGGATGCCAAGATGAGCAGCAAACTCATCGTAGGTGAGCTGCCTGTGCACCCCGCCAAGATAGAAGGTCACAACCTTCTGGCGCTGCTTCCTCTTGTGCTCATCCAGATCAAAGGTCGCCCAGAACTCCTGGAGAGCAATGTCTGGGAAATTGGCAGCTATGGTGGTCAGCTCTAGGAGGCCGGCCGGTGCTAGGACGTCATGCACATTCCGGTGGTAGTCCTCGTCGTGCTAGGAGAGGAACTCCATGGAAAGAGGGCGCACGTCAGCTCCCCGAATGTGCTCGATCTTCTGGAAGCACTCGAAGTAGAAGTCAGGTAGACGGGCGATAGTGCGATGCTACCCAGCCCGGTGAGGTAGTGCTGGAGGAGGGCCCAGAACGGCAGGTGTGACGGGAGCGGCAGCTCTGGAGCTCGAGGCGCCATCAAGTCGCGCCTTAGTCCTGCGCTCATAAGTGGTGTTCCTAAAACCAGAGCGAAACCAATTAGTCAACTAAAACCCTACCCCACACTTAGTAGAAAAACTCAATTTCACGAAGAAATGAGGGAAACCGAGTGGGGGTAAGCAAAGCCGATTAACCGGTAATCATAGATAATAAAATACATGCTTAGGAACAGCCAGAATCGGATAAGCACAATCAGAGTTCAAAGAGTCAAACCGACATTCAGAAAGTCAACATTATAGCATATTGAACCCTAATCATGGCAAGACTATCACAACGGGGAAATTGATGGCATAATATGATCTCAGATGGCAAACACAAAGATATGAATGAGAATGAGCACATCAGGCAGCCAAATGATCACAACAATTCAAAGTCAAACCGACATTTTCTCAAAAGGCAACATCACAAAGAATCAATCCTATGCATAGCAACACATGATCAAATGATATGGAAATTAAGCACGAAACTCCCTAAACATGCTAGAACAGTTCAACAAGTTCAGCTAATCTAGTTCTCACGAAATCAATCGGCACGTAAATCGAGGCAAACCGAAAGTCAACCCCGACGAAATTCAGCAATCGATATGTCAAAAGATTCGTATTGAAAAGTTCTACAACTTACCTTGAAGCCATGGTGCTAAAAATGAACGGTTTGGAAGGAATCGGTGAAAAACTCTGAAAACAAGGGTTTCGGTGAACTGGAGCTGTAGAGCTCCAATTCGAACGTTCTAGGGCTCAAAATGATCGGAAGGAAGAGGGGAGTTGAGCGGCGGCGGTCGGCGATGGCGGCAGCGGTCGGCGACGGCGGCGGCGAATGGCGACGGCGGCGGTGAATGGCGACGACGGCGACGGCGCAAATGGCGGCGGTGGCGAGAAATAGTGGTGGCGGTCGGCGATTTTGAAAAACAAAGGGGATTGGGTTTTTTCGGGTGAAAGTTTCGAAAATGGGAAAATGGGGAAAGAGAGAGGAGGGTAGACCGGATTTTTAAGTGGAGGATTGGGTGATTTTCAAAGGGATTTTCGGTGAAAATAATAGGGAGTTTTCGCCGAAAATTTTCGTTCAAATGCACTGCCGGTTTTCAAATAGGTTTTCACCAAAAATTCCCATATGTTTTCGCCGAAATTAAGAGTTAAAATCACTACCGGCTTTCAAATAGATTTTCGCCGAAAACACTCAACTTTTCGAACCGAAAATATGAAACAGGAGACCGGGTTCGAAAATTTAAAAGGCGATTTCGCCGAAAATAGGGGTGATTTCGCCGAAAATTTTGTACTACTCGGGTGAAAATATTTTCGCAAATCCGGCCAACTTCAGAAAATCACAGTTAAATCCACAAAAATCGGAACGACCTCAATCAACTTGCGACTGACACTACGACACGCAGTCTACACACGAAAAATAAGAAAACAAACAAACTGACACTTTTGGCTCCCCGAACCGACTCTAAAACACTAAGGTTGACACAAATCAAAAACGGACTCCAGCCGTGGGTTGCCTCCCACGAAGCGCTCTTTTATTAACGTCCTTGAGCTGGACGATACCTGGACGGTATTAGGAGACATCCCAACTCAGATTCTCCTTAACGCTCGCGTCGGAGTTCATGAAGTACAGCTTCGGGACTTCTCCGGTAAGCGTGAATCTCTTCCCGTTCGCATGCAAGAGCTTGGTACGTCCATCGGGAAAATGATCAATGATCTTAAACGGTCCGAACAGCTCTCTGGAGAGGTCATCCTTCTTGAGTGTTACGATGGAAGGAATGAGGACTGTCGGCTTCTTCTTTTCTTTTATCTCCGGCTTGGTATCACCAGGATCGGTGATCGTCAGTATTTCTTTAGGAGATGCTTTCGGCTTCTCCCTCCATACTTGTTCCGGCGCCGGTTTCTCGGAACGATTTGATGGTGCAGCTGGCTCGGTGGAAGACGGCAGAATTTTTGGCCTCCATACCATTTGGGTCTTCGTCTTCTTGTTCTTTCCTTGAGGTCTGCTCGGTTTTGTGCTCGATGGCTTAGAAGAGGCTTGCAGTTCCTTCTTCTTCTTCTTGAGCGGCTTCTGAACCAAAGTTTCTGGCTTCTTCTTAATAACCTGTTCAATATCTGCAGCAACAACTGATCTAGAGACACTGGAAGAAGCATTAGTAACGGAGTTGACCGGAGTCAACTCCACAGTTTCAACAGCTAGGCAGTGAGATTCTTCATTCTTAGAGTCATATTTCATGCCATCTTTAAGACGGAACGTTTTCGTTTCTTTACCGACCCTTAGAGTTAAAGAACCATTTGGAACGTTAATATTCATTCCAGTAGTAGCCATGAAAGGTCGACCTATGAGAATGGTAGAATCATACGTACTAGTATCCATAATCACATAGTCAGCTAAGAACGTGAACGGACCACATTTAGTAACGATGTCTTTAATCTCTCCCTTAGGGGTTTTAAGTGATCTATCAGCAAAGACAAGTTGCATACTAGGCGGTTCAAGTTCTCCTAGGTTCAATTTTTCAAACAGGCTCATAGGCATGACATTAACAGACGCTCCTAGATCAACTACACAACGTTCAATCTCAACATCATTAATGACCAAAGGTAAAGTAAAAGAACCAGGATCAGATAACTTAGCTGGATATGGAGAGGCAGGTTTCTTAATACGAATGTCAGGATATCCTTCCTTGTTCCCCTTCATGTCAGTCTCGATCCTTGCATTTGGCAGCAATGCTCTTGGAAAAGGAGGCTTCACGACGTACGGTGCAAGAGGAGGATCATCCTCCTTAGGCGCCAGTTCCTGTTCTTCTTCTTCCTCCGGAGTTTCAGCGATCCTGCGTAAGATAGAACAAGCATCAGCAATTAAGTTTGGAAGTTTTCGAGCGGTTACCATCTTGGCTTGCTCCTTTCTCGGATTCGGCTCTGTCTGGCTTGGAAGTTGGCCAAATGGTCGACCAGATGCTAGCATGCTCGAGTTCACGGCTTGCTCAATTCTTTGTCCAGATGCTATCTGTTCTTGATTGAGAAGAGCTTGAGCCTTGAACTAACTGTCATGATCATCGAGTCTGGTGATGATCTGGCTGAGCTTCTTATCCAGGTCACTGACATTGTTCTCTCTTTGATGCTGCTGCCCTGGATAGGTATTATTAAGATATTGATTCTGGCGATTGCCAGGAGCAGTTCCATAATTACCCGGATTGCGATGCGGCGGCTGGTAGACACCTGCCGGCGGATGGTTAGGCTTCTGATCCTGAGCTGGACCAGCCGAGCGGTTATTCTGGTTCTGGTTATGGTTGGCGCCGGCATTGTAGGGAGGTCTGTCTTGATAGTTCCCTTGCTGTCTGAAGTTACGGTAGCCAGCATAACCATTCTGATTATTAACGAAGCCTTGTTGAATGAAATTTACCTCTTCGGCAGACCAGACTTCTGCCTTACCAAAATTCTGACAACGGCCTCCGTTATGTGCGCAAGCTCCACACCACTCGCAATCGGCAACGTAGACAGAGGCTGCCGGCGGCTTGATCGGTGTGGTAGACTTCTTCAAATGCTTCTCTACTTCTGCTTTGATTGTAGCTTCGAGATCTAGCTTGCTCCTTGATCCTTCATATTGTCGTTCCCGGTTCCTTGACTTGGAAGCACAGTTTGCGAAGTGAAGAAGAGCAGCTTCAGGTGTTAGTGTAGTGCAATCCCCTTCAGCTAGAGAATTGACCCACTTGGCAGATTCTTCTCGAAGTCCTCGAGCAAAAATTTCAGCTAACTGCCTCTGCTCGAATCCATGATGAGGGCAGGTGTAGAGAAGTTCTTGGAATCGATTCCAAGTATCATACAAGCTTTCTCCTTCTTTCTGGGAGAATCTGGCGATGCTGTCCTTGATAGCAGTTGTTCTGGCCGGAGGGAAGTATTCTTCAACGAAGTCCTAAGCCAGAGTATCCCAATCAGTGTAATAGCCAGGTGGTTTGCCAGTAAACCACCTCTTAGCAGGGCCTTTCAGAGAGAACGGGAAAGCTCTCAGACAAAGAGTGTTTTTGTCGAGGTTTCCGCTCTTGAAAGTGCTGCAGAGATCAAGGAAGTCTGCAAGATGAGTGCACGGATTGTCTAGGGGCCTGCCTTCAAACTGTAAATCCCTAGAGATCATAGTCAAGAATGGAATCTTGATCTATAGTCAGGATCTCCTTCAATGCGCGGAACAACAATGGCAGATCGAACGCAAGTCGCGCTCGGCTTGTTATAGTCAGCTAGACTTTTCTGTGCAGGTGGTGGTGGTAGTAATCTATCGTCCATGGCAGGAGATGGAGGTGAGAGTGACTCGGTGTATGAAGCGGATGAAGATGACGATACAGGTGATGATGGAGATGAGGAACTCTCCTTCAGTTCCTCGATCTTGATCGGAGTGATGAATGGATTGGATTTGCCTTTCTTCAGAATCTGTGATCGTAGAGGTGGAGCAGAACTACCTGGTCTCTCTGCACTCTTAGCCTGTTCGGTTTGAGAGCGAGTCCAAGGACGGTGAGGCATACACCTGTAAACCTACAGATAACAAAGACAAACAAAACCAGTGTAAAATCGAAGTGGGTGGAAAGGTGAAAGATGGAAAGTAGAAGAATAAATTGCCAGTTCTTCTTTTGAACAATCAAAAGAAGTCCCTGGCAACGGCGCCAATTTGGTGAACGCGCAGTCGTTGTGATGCGTTTCACACAAATAACTAACAAAGTAAACAAAAGCTAGGGTAGATCGTATTCCAAGGGTCTTCTAAGATTGACTACTTCAAAACTGGCAAAATACTCGAATGCAGACAAGTTGTGCGTGGTGTGAGTTCCACGACTTCTAATTCTAAGAAATGCTGAGAAATTAAAACAAATTAAACTAAGCAGATTGGAAATTAGGGTTTGAAAACAGAGATGACAAACGAACTTAGACTTTGAATCCCCCTTCGTTCCCTAGAGCATTGGCAATCAACAGATCAGCGGATTTCGATTCTCATTCAATCAATTACTAAGACACCACCATAACTCCTTACCTTTAGGTTTAAGACCGGCGAACGTTCGCTCTATCCGTTCTAACTACCAAGATTAACTAGCCGCCCGGGTACGGTCGCCTCTCGCAACGACTTAATTAACTCGTGCAATTACTAATGAATTATGAGTTACTCTTGCAGTAGATTAACCCTAACCGGTTCCTACGAAAGGCACGCTCCAATTATATGGTTAATTGTTCAATTCGATGTTCTAAAGTAAGGCGAGCGTTCGCTTCTATCCTTAGCTTAACCAGAATCTAATCTAGGTGATCAATCCAGACAAGAAACATGAACAATGAAGAACAAATCAAACATGA
This sequence comes from Linum lewisii, assembly GCA_034768395.1. Classification (NCBI taxonomy): domain Eukaryota; kingdom Viridiplantae; phylum Streptophyta; class Magnoliopsida; order Malpighiales; family Linaceae; genus Linum; species Linum lewisii. Next base: position 51,614,009 of record CM068300.1, on the reverse strand, counting down.
AAGAGAACTGATTGAATTTCGAATCTAATCACCGCCGATCCGTGACCGCTTTAAAGCCCTGGGTCACTTAGGGTTCATCTAGTCTAAGCTCTAACGAGTTTAGCTACTCATGTTTATCACAAAAGAATCAAAGACAAAGAAAGAGTTAATCATTCAGAGGAAGAACATAAAAGAATCTGAAAAACCTAATTTAGACGACTCTGACAGACTTCGATCTTCGGTAAACTACACTCCTAGCTCCGGTTCTCCGAGATGAAAGGGATGGCATCACGATCTCTTTCCGGCTCTTCGAACTCTAACTCTTCGCTCCAGAACTTCAGAGAATCCTTGGAAAACGTAATTATGAATGATATATTTTTGATGTGCCGCCGGGTTAAGTATTTATACTTAACCCTAAGTGCTCCGGATTTCCCTATTATTTTCGCCGAAATTCTTGAGGAATTTTCGGCGAAAATTCCTTTGCAAATGAAGGGATATTTTTGCTCTTCTCCTGGACTTCATTCTCGGATCGAAAACTCAACACTTTCGCCGAAAATTTCCTTTACTTGGCACCAGTCGATTTGTGATGATATTTTCGCCGAAAATGATAGGGTATTTTCGGCGAAAACTTCTTTGTAAACCGGGCAGGAATTTGTTTGAACTTGATTGGCTCCTTTGATCGATTCCGGTTCAGTTCCTCGATGTTCCAATGCCTTAGACAAGTCCTTGGTTACTTATTCGACGGCAAAAACCTGTGCTAACATAAAAACACTAGAAAACCATCAAATAGACCCGAAACGGGCCAAGGTAACACAAATGGCACGAGATAGGGCAATCGATTGAATATTCGTTATTCTACCCTAAAAACCATGTCTTAAGCAAAGAAATGTCGCTTAAATGAGGTTGATAATCACGTCAAATCGAGTGTCATCATCGTCGCCAGATCTCCAACGTCGCCAAACTTTCTCCGCCGTCAGATTTTCGTCTCCACCGCCAAATTTTTATCGTTGTAATTTATCAAATGTCATCGAGCTTCTACTGCCAAAATTTCCGTCGAAGTCACCTGATTTCTGCCGACAGATTCCTTCAACACCGCCAAACTTTCACCGCAGGATTTTTGTCGTCGGACTTCCCCCGCCAAATTTGAATGAATGTATTGTCGCCAAATTTCCATTGTCATCGCCATACTTTTTCCGCTTCCATATTTACGTCACCACCGCCAAACTTTCGCCTCCAGATTTCTGTCTTCAGGATTTTGCAAATGTCGCCAAACTTCCGCCGTTGGTTTTCTGTCGACGTCATCGGACTTCCGCCATTAGAATTTCGTCACCGCTACCGTCGGATTTCTATCGACGTCACTGGACTTTCATCGCAGACTTTTGTCGTCGGACTTTCGCAGATGATGCCGAAATTTTTCCGCCCAATTTTTATTGCTAGAATTCTGCTGTCAAATTTCAATTGATGTCGCCGGAGTTTCTCCATCGCCAGATTTTCGTCACCACCACCAAACTTTTGTTGCTGAATTTCCATAAATGTCACCGGAATTCTACCACCAAATTTTCATTGATGTCGCCAAACTCTCTCCGCCGTCAGATTTTCGCCACCACCGTCAAAATTTTGCCGGCAAATTTCCGCAAATGTCACCGAACTTGCACCGCCGAATTTTCATCGAAGTCGCCGAAATTCTGTCGTCAAATTTACATCTACATCGCTAGATTTTCTCCGCCGCCAGATTTTGTCATTGGACTTTCGCAGATGTCGCCGAACTTTCGCCGTCGAATTTTCATCGATGTCGCCAAAATTATTCCGCTAGATTTCCATCAACTTTGCTGGAATGTCTTCGCCGCCAACAAAAATTTAGTTTAACCCCAATTGGTGGAACTCAACAACAAAATTTTGGCAGCAGAATCCTGAATCTTGAGAGGAATTTGGCGGTATAATCCTGACAATTGAACTATGTCAGTATAATTTATGGCGACATATTTTTTTTAACTTTACCGGCAAAAAGTTGGTTGGTGAAAATCTAACGAAAAAAATTATGTGATTTTGATTAGAGTCACTAAAATTAGGGCTGGGAATTGGTTTTAGATTTTTCGGTTTAGTCCTAACCAAAACCAAAATACTAGGTTTTTGGTTAACCAAAACTATTTATTTTGGTTTCGGTTTGGTTTTGGTTAGAAAATGTCATGATTTCGGTTTGTTTCTTGGTTAACCAAAACCAAAACCAAAAAACCAAACAATAACTATAATATTAATATGGTAACAAATTCAGCAAGACACCCAACTAATGTGGGATCTACTATCATGAAAACACCCCTTAGTGTTTTGATATCAAAACACCCCTTAGAGTCGTAGGATTAGAGAGTAGATCTAATGGACTAAATTAAAATGAATAAAATAGTCATTTGGAATTAATATATATAGTAAATCATATTAGGGTTTCACCACAAACCCTAATTCTTTTTACAATCGGCCAAAAAACCTCTCTCCTTCCCAACCCTATTTTCTCCAATCTCGTCGCCGCCACGTTGCTCCACCAACCGCCGCTGCCTCCAGCCGTCGCCGCCATTGCTCCATCCAGCCGTCGTCGTATTGCTCCACCAACCGCCGCGCAGCCATCGTCGTCGTGTTGCTCCACCAACCGCCGCGCAGCCGCCATCATCGTGTTGCTCCACCAACTGCCGCGCAGCCGTCGTCGTCGTGTTGCTCCACCAACCGCCGCGAAGCCATCGTCGTCGTGTTGCTCCACCAACCGCCGTGCAGCCATCGTCGTCTTGTTGCTCGACCAACCGCCAGCCCAGCCGCCACAACCGCTCCAGCCCAGCCGTCACAACCGATCCAGCCTAGTCGCCGCACCGCTCTAGCCCAGGCGACGGCGGCGATGGCGGTTTTGAGGCAATGACGGCGATGAGGCGATGGTGGTGATGGAAAATCTGATAGATTCTACTCTTTTTCTTTTTTCACATTTTTCTTTTTCATTTTTCATTGTTTTCTTCTGAATATTTTTTCTTTTCTTCAATATTTTTTTTGTCCTTATTTTATGTTTCATTATTTCATTTTTTCATTTTTTTGATGAAGTGTTCGATTTTAATTATTTTCTTTTTCATATTTTTTTGATTGTGTTCCAATTTATAATTAGGAACAAAGTGATTACTTTAGATCATCTTTTCTTTATTGTTTTTGTCGAATTAATTGGAACAATATTTGTAATTAGAACATATATTTTATGAAATTGTTATAATATGAAAATGAACAATATAAAAATATTTAAAGATTGTACCTAAATATGAAAACGGAACAATGAACAAATATATATTTCAAGAAGATTGTTCATAAATATGAAAATGGAACAATGACAAATATATGTTCCATAATATGAAAATGGAACAACGAATGACTATAAAGTAAGGCCGGAGAAGATGACCATAAAAAAATATGGTCGGAGAAGCAAAAATAAAGTGCAGACGCCGGAAAAAAAGAACCATGAGAAGAGGTGAAAATTAAAATAATTTAATTTAATTATAATTTAAGATCTTGAAAAATAAAAATCTAAAAAATTAAAGATATACAATTACACTTCTATCCTTTTAACATGGACCATTAGATCTCCCCTTAAAAAATGAATGGTTATGATGGGTGTTTTGATATCAAAACACTAAGGGGTGTTTTCATGGTAGGATTTGCCAACTAATGTGGCCCATTACATGATTTATGATTGCAGATTTTAATTTGTCCACTCAAGCCCAACCCATATTTTATATTCTACCAGCCCATATTGAACTATTTCTAATTTCATGGCCACGGTTGTACCTACAAATGGATAGTATATATAATATATATAGTGAATCCATGAAGCAAGAGGCAAGTGTGTGTGAAGCCATAAATCAAAATCTAGGGTTTTTAACTTTTTTTATCTCGATTCTACGTTCGAGTCTTGATCTCAGTTCTCACCACGACTACAACTTTCTTTTTACTCTTCTATAACTCTATAAGTATTTCATAGAGGGATATATGATATACATTAGTTTAATAGAGGTGTTAACTTTTTCGTACTTTATGTTTGGGTAGATTTCATTTGGTACACAACGTTTCAAAAATTTCATTTCAGTCATTATCGTTTCATAAAATTTCAAAACAGTATTTCCATCCAATTCCGTCCAAATTTTTTGTTAAGTGCTGACGTGGCAGCTAAGTCACACATCCTAGTAAGCTAAAATATTAATAAAATAATAATTTCATTAATTTAATATTAAATTTAAATTTTTATTAATATAATTACCTTTTTAATGAAATATAAAAAAAAAAACATTTTTTCCAATTTTTTTTCCTCACCCCCTCTTCTCTCTCCTCCCACCTCGAAAATACATATATATCAAAACATTTCACGATTTCAGTACTAAACGTTTCACCACTTTTTTATTTTGGTACTTCTTGTTTGTAGATCTGAGTTTTTTAGTACTTTTTCCACCTCCAACCCTCTTACCCTCCTTCTTTTTCTCCTCTGCTTCCTTCTTCCTCCATCTCTCCTCTCTCTCTTCTCTCCTATGCTTCCTCCCTTCACCACTCTGTTTTCTCTTACCTCCTCCTTTTGTCTATCCCCTCTCCATCCTTCCCTCTGTTTCCACCTCTCCTTCCTTCTCTCTTCTCCCTTCCCCCATCCTCCTAAAAAGCTCAGATCTAAGTTTCTAAGGAGGAGGGGGGAGGAGGAAGAGAGGAGGGGGGACATAGAAAGGAAGACAAAGGAAAGTAGGAAGAGAGGAGTGGCAGAGGGAGGAGGTATAAGGAACATTCAGAGGAGAGGTAAATGAAGAAAGTAGGAGGAAGCATAGGGGAGAAGGAAGACAAGAGAGGCGGAGGGAGGAGGAAGCAAAGGGGAGAAGAAGGAGGGTCGAAGGTGAAAAAATACAAAAAAAACTTAAATCTACAAACAAAAAGTACTAAAAAACTCAGATCTGTAAACAAAAAGTACCCAACTGAAAAAGTGGCGAAACGTTTAGTACTGAAACCCTGAAACGTTTAGATATATATGTATTTTTAAGTGGGAGGAGAGGAAAAAAAATTGGGCAAAAAATATTTTTTATATTTTTTAATTAAGACATTAATTATTTTAATAAAAATGTAATTATTAATTTAAAATAATAAAATTATTATTTTATTATTATTTTTGTTGACTGGGATGTGTGACTCAGCTGCCACGTAATCACTTAACAGAAAAATTGGACGGAAATACCATTTTGAGATTTTCTGAAACGATAATGACTGAAATAAAATGTTTGAAACGATGTGTACCAAAATGAGATTTTTTTCAAACGTTAAGTACCAATAAAGTTAACACCTCTAGTTTAATACTTCAGTCCTTATATGCGATCTGACCTCTTCTCCCATGGTTCATTCTAGGTTAAATTTGATGGATGATAATACTCGCTCACTGCTCGAAACTCCAAGTCTGAATCCTAATGTTGGTGTTGCTAGTGGGAGTGGAGATGTCATTACTCCATTGCAAGAATATCAAGAGAGTGTACCTGCAAATATTGCAATCGGTGATGATGTTACGTTGAATAAAGAGAGTGGAGACTAAGACAAAGAGATCAGACGTATGGAACCAGTTTGAAGTCATGTTTGTCACAAAAGGGGACGAAGAAGTGAAGACTGGGAAGTGTAAGCGATGCAACACTTTGATCGTTGCCCATCCAACGAGAAATGGTATGTTAGCACTTACAAATCATGATAAAGTTTGTAGGAAGAAGCATAGTTTAAGCAGCACTCAAGCTATTTTAACTTTACAAGAGAATAGTGATGTGGTTGTTGATTTCAACAACTGGAAGTTTAATCAGGTTGAGATTCGACTTGCTTTGGCTAGAATGATCATAATGGATGAGTTGCCTTTTAGATTTGTGGAGCATGATGGGTTTAGGGGCTTTGTATTTGTTGCATGTCCCAGGTTTAAAATTCCATGTAGAAAGACAATTAGGGAAGATTGTGTGAAATTATTTTTCGAAGCCAAAGAGAAACTTAGGAAATACTTCAAATCCAAATGTTCGGGAAGGGTTTCACTTACCACTGATAGTTGGACCTCAGTGAACAATACCAACTACATGTATGTAACTGCCCATTTAATTTGCAAAGATTGGAAGGTACGCAAAAAAGGGATTAACTTTCGTAAGATTACTAGTCATAAAGGGGATGAAATTGGGAAGGAAATTGTCGCTTGTCTAGAAGAATGGAAGATAAAGAGTGTTTTTAGTGTTACATTGGACAACACAAGTGCTAATGATGGAGTTGTTCGTTGTGTTAATGACAAACTGAATACTTGGGGGACAAGTATAATTGGTGGGAAGTATCTTCATGTTCGATGTGCAACTCACATAATAAATTTAGTTGTGAGTGATGGCCTAAAGGGAATAGGAATGTCTGTGCGAAGGGTCAGAGAAGCTGTCAAATGGATTCGTGCTTCCTCGGCTAGATATGAATTGTTCTTACAATGTGTTGTATTGCATAAAATTAATTGCAGAAAAATGCCAAGTTTGGACGTTTCCACCATATGGAACTCCACATATTTGATGTTAGAATCAGCTTAAGCATTTAAACTGCCATTTAGGATGGTAGATGGACTAGATCCACAATATTAGAAGGATCTTAACCAAAAGATGTACAAGGGTCAACACATCGGAGTTCCTGAAGCTGGAGATTGGGTAAATGTGAGGAGAATGATGGAGTACCTGAGGTTCTTTTATGACTTGACTTGTCTTGTTTCAGGAACCTCTTATGTGACTTCTCATCTTTTCTTCAAGGAAATGTGTGATGTTTTTTAGATAATATCTCAATTAGAAGTTAATGATGACGAGGAGATTCGAAATATTGTTGCCACAATGAAGCTTAAGAGTGGAAAATATTGGTTAGAGTCAAAGGAGACCAATATTAGAATGAACAAAATCTTTTATATAGCCACTGTACTAGACCCAAGATAGAAGGGACTTTCTAGGGTGACATAAGGATTTCTTATGTCCCCTAAACATAACCAATAAGAATCCTCCACATCATTCTTTTTATTTTTTAGGGAGAATAGGCCGGGAGACCCCTGTACTATTGAAAGATAACAAATAGGCCCCTCTACTATTAATTGCACCAAACCAGCCCCTCTACTTAGAACATATAACAAACAAGCCCTTCCGTTACAAATGTGATGACTGAAATTACTGAATTGCTGACACAGTTAACACGTCACTGACCCGTAGGTTGTTAGAGTTTCCACGTCATCCGATTGGAATGTAAGCAACCATAAACGGTTCCATTCTGACTCAGGGTTATTAGCAACATATAATCCAAATAGTAAAAAATGACGTCGTTTAGGGTTGTTGACATTCCAATCGGCTGACGTGTAAACTCTAACAACCTACGGGTCAGTGACGTGTCAACTATGTCAACAATTCAGTAACGCCGTTTATCACATTTGTAATGGAGGGCTTGTTTGTTATATGTTCTAAGTAGAGGGGCTTGTTTGGTGCAATTAGTAGTGCAGGGGCCTGTTTGTTATCTTTCAATAGTACAGGGGTCTCCCAGTCTATTGTCCCTATTTTTTATGAGATATGGTAGTTATTAGGTAGTTATTGATAATCATTATAAATCTCTAATACTTATCTTTCATATTTTAATGGGTTAATACATCTTTTTTCCCCTCTACTATGCAAAGTTAACAAACATACCCTTTTACTATTTTCTAACCGATTTAACACCCTCTACTTGGAAAAGTTTAACAAATATGCCCTTCCATTTATCTTTTCATCTATTTTTCGTCTAATGAGTTGATTATACATGCTATGTCATATTATTTGTCCACAACATCGCTACTTGGGATGTCCACAAGGTGGAAATATTTATATTAAAAAGAAAAGATAAAGGAAAAGCACATTATAATCACTATTATGTACGGAGGCGTTTGTGGTATTTTTTCTTATTTTTCTTTCTAATTTAAATAATTTTTTATTGTGAACATTCCAAAAAGTGATAAAGTGTACAAATAATATGATGTGGCACATACAATCAACACATCGGATGGAAAATAGATGAAAAGTTAAACAGAGGGGCATATTTGTTAAAGTTTTCAAAGTAGAGGGTGTTAAATGGGTTAGAAAATAGTAAAGGAGTATGTTTGTTAACTTTGCATAGTAAATGGTAAAAAGGGTATTAACCCTATTTTAATTACCTTATTTTACATTAAATCAAATATATTCTTATTAAATGCTTTTATATGTACATTGTTTCTCATTGAAAAGTCTAATAATCCTACTACTGCACCCACACGCCGGCCAAAACCAATCTTTCACATTTGAAAGAAAACAACCTTTATCTAGTCCCCTTGATTATCTCCCACCTAAAATTGGTATAGTCCATATCTTTCTTGTGCAAACTTAAATACTCTGTAGAAAACTTCATTAAACTTCAAGAGTTTGTTGAGTTTTTCCCTTCTCAATTGCTTTTTGAACTTGCTCATTTGTTGTCATTTTTTGTCCGACATATCGTTTTGAATTGTTCATCCTGCATATGTACAAACTAGTAATTCAATATTAAGATGATAACAAATTGGTTCAGAAATATGCAAGCATGCAAAAAGGAACACATACAACATAACAACACTAGCGGCTACTAGAAATACTAGTATCACAAATACCTCAATCATCATGTGTATTTCATTAAACATGAGAAATGAACAGATGAAAAATACTAGTACTGAACACAAATTCATTGCACAATCGTTTTACATCTAACTACTAGTCTACTATGTTCAGAAATATGCAAGCATGCAAAAAGGAACACATACAACATAACAAAACTAGCGGCTACTAGAAATACTAGTATCACAAATACCTCAATCATCATGTGTATTTCATTGAACATGAGAAATGAACAGATGAAAAATACTAGTACTGAACACAAATTCATTGCACAATCGTTTTACATCTATCTGCTAGTCTACTTTGTACATAGTTTCAGAATCAACCAAGAAGCAGGTCTAATACTAGTATCAAAACTACAACAATCACACAATAATTTCTTGTAGATCCTTATGAATATTAGTTATTTAGCGCGTTCCATACACAATCTTACGCTAGACTTTTGTACCCGATTCTGGTGAGGCTTGTAGGCAATTTTCCATATGAATACTAGTATTACAAATAATTCTGTAATCAATTACGAATACTAGTATATTGCTTAATCAATCAAAAAAGCAACTAATTTTTTATCACCTAATATTGTCAAAAACTCCCTCTTGTATACTTATGTAATCCTGAATCGTTAAGATTTTGCTTATAAACCCCCATTTTTTTCGACCAAAATCATAGAACATAGAAACCAAATATCTTAAACCTCTGATTTTTAGGAACTCATATGTACTAAATACCTAGTTCTAATATATAAACAAAATTTCAATACTAATATTATCGATCATGATCGAAATCAAATGCGGCAAATTGAAATAAAGCAAAATTTCAATATTAGCTCATCACCAACTCTGATTCTGAAATCACACAAAATGTAAGACAGATCTAACACATTTTCATTACTGAGTTTTCATTCATCATTATATCTAAATAACACTAGTATTGCAATCAAACCGAACATCTAAATAATACTAGTATTAAAATTAGACTTCACAGAAATATGAGCTGTAAACTAATTGTACTACTGATGCTCATAATCCACGGCATCAGCCTCATCACTTCCTCCATTTGTGAAATCCAGCAACAAGTAAGACAGATCTAGCAAATTTCATTTACCTAATTGTCATTAATCATCATATCTAAATAATACTAGTATTGAAATCAAACCAAACAACAATATAATACTAGTATTGAAATTAAAGCCTTCTCGACCTCAAATCTATTAACCTAAAACTCGAAAACAGAGATGTCTGATACCCAAACTCAAAATCAGATGCTCAAACGGTGACGGTGTTTGACATGCAAATAAACAATCAACCTCTTGGAATCACCCATAAATGTTTTGATAGTAGTTCATAAAATCTTACGATTTTACGATTAAAAACTACGATTCTGATTTCACCCATATTTTCGATTTCACGTGGAATCACGATTTTGACTACATTGGATATTGCTTAGCTCACAAAAATTTTCGGTCGGATTCGAATTCAACCTTCGATCCCCTGGGTTTTTTGGAACAGGGCACCAAAATCTTCTTCACTTACAAAAGTTTGGTTGATTTCTGCTCTTCCGAGCTGTAGGTAAAGTAAGGGAAGTTTTAGGGGTCTTTTGGACTCCGATTCCAAGACAATGGTGAATAGTGACAGCATAAATCTTAGCCTTTGGTTCTTTATATGATCCAAGGGCTTAGATTAAATAGGGTAAGATGGTCATTTCATATTTAATTTAATTTATTTTATTATTTTTCTTCATCCAACTACCTCTGGCCACCGTACCACCAACTCCAACCGTCGGATCACCATCGCCGATACACCACCATTCATCAACGAAAAGTTTCCTAACAAATATCCCAACGATATGAACCTCTGTTCACCGAATTGATCACCGTCATCAGCTCTATGTTTCTGGAAAAAATGTATTTTTCTGGGAATAAATATTTCGCTAGACAAAAATTTCTTCTGCCAGTTGTACAGGTTGTATGCGGTCTGTACAAATTGTATACATTTTGTATAACAGTGTACAATCTGTAGTCATGTATGTACAAAGTGTATACAATTTACACTTTGTATGAGGTATGTATAATATGTATATAAAGTGTATACACTCTGTATTATATATGTTTATTTTTTGTACACAAAATATGAGGGTTGTACAAAGTTTTGTACATATTGTATACACTCTGTACAAAGTTCGTACACTTTGTATCAGGTTCGTACAACATGTATATGACATATACTCTATAAGAAATTCATACAGACTATATGAGCATACACTTTGTATGACTCATGTGTACAAATTATACAAAGTTTATACACTTTGTACAATAAAGTGTATAAACTTTATCGTTCAATGTATGTGTATTTTTCGTACACTTTGTATGAGAGTTATACAAGTTTTATACACATTGAATACATTTTGTACAAGGTTTGTACACTTTGTATGAGGTTCGTACAACCTGTATAAGACGTACACTCTATATGAAATTCGTACAAATTGTATGAACATGCATTTTGTAAAACTCATATATACTAAAGTTTATACACTTTGGATGTTAAAGTTTACAACTTGTATTAAATTTTATACAAACTTAACAAATATAATAATAATAAACAAAGTACAAATCATGGACATTATGGACCAAAACCAAATCGTGTTAAATTATATATAAATTATATTTCAGCTAGAACTATTACTGAATCGAGCCAAAAATCACCGCCTTCACCATCATTTTACTTCTTTTTTTCTCCGATAAACCCATACCAAATGGAATCTTAAGCTATCACCGATCTAATAATAAGACTTTGATTAATCGAAGAAGCAATCAAACACCACAACATGTTCATAATCCTATTGTAGGATCATTAGAAGCTTATATATAGAGGATCATGAAGCTTTACCAGGTAATAAATTATGTTTTATGAAGTTTTCCCAACTTATATCCAAAGGATCATTAAGCTACCCATACATAGTTGCTCTTCAACTGAGCACTTTTATTAGCTTCGATGAATCAACAAGTAGAAGATCATGAAACTTTCCCAGGTAATTAATTAATTTTATTCATTATGTTTGATTGGTTGTCTGCACTTTTGATAGATTGAGTCTCCCGATTTAGGTCTTAATTCATCCGGCGGCAATAGCATGAGTGCAGAGTAGAGTCCAAAAGAACGAAATAAGGAAGAAGACAGACTTTATTAGGCTTTCCAATTTGCCATTTATACCCCTATCAACATCAACCATTAGATCTAAATCTGTTTATTTGGACGGTCAGAATGCATTGTCACGGAGACAGCAGAAATTTCGCTGTCTCCGGAATCGAGGTCGGGTCTTTTGGGGGGAAGAAAGATTAATTGGGGAGAAATTTTAGGGGCAGTTAATAGGGAAAGTAATTGAAAGGGAAAGGAGTAAATGCCATTTTTTACTACTTTTCCCCTCACCATTAAATCTGATCCTATTAAATCTAAGGGCTCATATGTGTTATGTTTAGGAGACATAAGGTCCCTTAAGTTAGCCTTTATGCTCCCGAGTTAAAAGTCTGCATAACTAAGTTGTTTGATCATTATAAGATCATGATTATGCCAACAATTTTCTCAGAAAGGTTTAGAAATGTAACTACCTCAAGTGCAACGTTAACGAGGCCACCTAGATCCTTGAGTGGTCAACGTGGAGGACGTGTCTCATTTAGTAGGTATTACCAAGCACATAAACGTGATGCACTTTCTGAGTTGAAATTATATTTACGTGAAGAGGTGTGGGCTGAACCATCTCCGGAGGATCAAATGTATATTGATAGTTATGATTTTGACATATTGGGTTGGTAAATGAAGAGTGCCATGAGGTTTCCTATACTTTTTGAGTTGGCTAGAGATATATTTGCTATTTCCTATCCCTATATCCTTTGTAGCTTCTGAAGCAGCGTTTAGTACAGGGGGGGGGGGCGAGTCCTAAATTCTTTTAGGAGTCCAATTCTCGTCGCCATCTACAGAAAACTTTATGAAGAAGTTCTCGCTGAGAACTTGTGAAGAAACTAAATCAAAGTAGCGTCACCGGTTGAATTAACTTTACACACATGTTTTCGGCGAGAACTTAAGCATTCACGCCGAAAACCTTGGCCTTTTCCGGGTGTGTTTTGGATAATCAGCTATTTAAGGAACGATTCAACCTCAATTCAGGAGAGACAAAGTTTCAGACCTTCTACACCCATAGGAGAGAGTTGAGAGCTTATTTCGGAGGAATCGGAGAGATCCTAACACCATCAATCCATCCTGGAAGACGCTCGGAGCTAGGAGTTACAGATTTCTCGAGATTGAAGCTTCACGAAATCATCAAAAATTAGGTTTTACAGTTCTTCTCTGTTCTTCCTTTCTGAGATGGATTCTATGATTATCTTTGATTCTCTTGTATCGAATATGAGTAGCTAAACTCTTGTAGTTTAGATTAGATGAGCCCTAAGTGACCCGCTGCTTCAAAGCGGTTACGAATTGGCGGTAATTAGATCTTAATTCAGACAGTTTCTTATTCATGATTGGTTTGTTCTTAAGTTTGTGTTTCTTTTCTAGTTTGATCACCTAGATTAGATTCTTGTTAAAATAAGGATAGTTGGCGAACGTCCGCCTTGTTTTAGAACCTCAAATCAATTAATTAACCTATTCAATGTATTATGCCTTTCGTAGGAACCGTTTAGGGTTAATCCGCCTCTAGAATAACTTACTAAAATCAGTCAGGTGCACCAGTTAGTTATCTGTTGCAGAAGTGAACACACAGACGGTTAATTAATCTTGGTAGTTAGTTCCGATAGAGCGAACGTTCGCGGACTTAAACCTAAGGGTAAGGAGTTATGGCGGTGTCTAAGAACTGAATGTATTAGGATTGAAAGTCACTGATTTTGTGATCGCCAATGTCCTGGTAATCTTAGGGGGATTCGAGTCTAAGCTTTTGTCTATCAATCGTTTCAAACCTTATTTAAAATCAATTTGTCTTTAATTTCAGTTTCAATTTCCTTGCATAATAGTTTAGAAGTCGTGGAACTCACATCACGCAACTTGTTTAAACTTGAATTTTTGCCAGCTTGTTTAAGTAAACAACTTGAAGAAACCCGTGGAATACGATCTATCCTACTTTTGTGGGATAGTATTTGATACCATGTTTACATTGTTATCAAAAATGCCAAAACATATACTTAAAGATGGACATAAAGAACGCTTATGACTTGGTCGACTAAGATTGCCTTCATCAAATCCTCACCTCCTATGGCTTTAGCCCAACCTAGTGTAATTAGATTCAGACCCGCATTCGAATTGTTTGCTTCAATGTTATGTTCAATGATCGCTCTACTAGATTCTTCTCACCATCCAGGGGCATCCGTAAGGGATATCCTCTTTCTCCTTTCCTTTTCATTATTATGATTAACGCTCTTTCCACCTTAATTTACTACAGTATCGCTAGTAATGCTACATATGGGATTCATCTTTCTCGCAAGGGGGCTCTCCTTACCTATTATATGTTTGCAGATGATACTATCATTTTCAAAAAAGCCTCTGTATGGTAGCAAACATGATTATGGACACTATTTGAAAGTATAGAGCTCTGACATGACATGAAGCATTGAAGTTAATCACACTTTTTCAGTGGAAACGCCCCTGATGCTACCAATGTGTTGATTGTAATCCGTTTTGGGTTCCCTTACAATATCAACCACTCCAAATACCTTGAGGGTGCCTACTGAATGGAGGTGATCGAAGAAAGAGTAACTTATTGACAAAATTTTGTCCCAAACTCAATCGTTGAAGAGTTGCTTACTCTCAGACACGGGGAAGAAGGTTCTTCTAAAGTCGATTATTTAGGCAATCCCCAACTTCATTATGAGCCTCTTAATCCTCCCAGCCTGTCTTGTGAAGAAAATGAACTCATTTATGTGGAAGTTCTTCTGGTTGGGCTTTATAGTCCATCCACTAGCTAGTGTGGTGTCATTGTCCTCTACTCACCCAAAGATATGGGTGGCCTTTGCTTTATGACTTCAATGCAATCAAGTTGGCTCTTGTCACCAAACAGGCTTTGTGGGCTAAACTTCTTAAAAGCCCCTACTTCCAACGGCGGAGATAGGGGGAGCTAGGGGAGTCACGGCGCCCCCCTCCCCCGGTATCGAGTGTAAAATTATATGTAATATTTGGTGTTTTCGGAGTTTAGCGCTGGGGTATTTGAAGTTCGGCTCCCCCGCTACGATGTTTCGGTGAAATGTTGTCTTAAATTTTACAAAAATAGTTACACATAATCAACTTATAATATGTAATAATTACAATATGTGATCATAAATTATCCAAATTTGAAGAAAAATTGCCGGTGGCACATATAATTCCTTTTTACTAACTAAGTAACTTATAATCAAACAATTTATTGTGTAGTTTTATGTAGTATTAGATTCATGAAATTTTTCTACTACTATCCAAATCCGAAGAAATTTTTTTGTCGGTGGCACTCATTTTCAGTTTATAATTTGGCTCCCCCTTGTACCAATTCTGGTTCCGCCATTGCCTACTTCCCTAGTTTGACTTTCTCTCCGCCAGGGTCTCATCCCTCCTAGATTTGGTCAAGACTTTGCAAATCTAGAGAAATTCTAGAGTTTGTCTATTTTAAAGCGCTGGGAAACTGAGGAAACATTGCCATCAATAAAGATCCATGGCTTTCATCCTACCCTAACATGAGACTCACAATCAGTTCTAGCCCTTTTGATACTATGTTTTAGTGGATTAAAGATCATCCCCGTATTTGGGACTTCCAAACTATCTCTCTCTACTATAAATAATATCAAGTGGAAAGTCATCCATCAGATTCTATTGGTCCTCCAGGAATGTCGGGTGAATGGAAGGTGAAATTCATGAAGGATGATTCCTTCTCTGTTACCTTCGCCTATCACGCTTTTAGCTAGGGATAACGCAACCACGATGATCGTCCTCGCTCATCCAGACTCAACTTACTACCGATGGATATGGCTTTGGAGCCTCTCTCTCTCTCTCTCTCTCCCGTCGAATATGTTGTTCTTCCTCTAACGGTGTTGCAATAATGTGTTGGTTGCTAAAGCTAACCTCCTTCGACGGAACTGCTCCACTTCAGCAATGTTCCCTCTCTACGCCACCCAGGATGAAACCATTATGCATTTCCTTTTTCTGGTCATCATGCTTCTACCACCTAGGAAAATTTCTGTCCCAGTGGGGCTCCTGTAGACTCTAACGTTTCCTTCCTTGTCTGGTTCATGTCTCTATAGGGTGTGGCTAGAAATTTTTTAGTCTTAAAGGTAACAGTTCTTTGCTGGAACATCTGGACGGCCAGAATGAGTGCATATGTCGTGGATCAAATCCTTGCCCACCCCCCAATCATTGGCGAACTCTATGCAATGACCTCTCTGACTGGACCTCGATTTCACCTCCGCGCGCCACCACTTCAATTCCTTGGTCCCCTCGCATACTTCCCACCAATCCAATGATCCCTCTTACTCTCACCCAACCTACATTTTATCCATTGCCACATATTTATTCTTTAGTTATACATTGCGACAAATGATTTTTAAATGATTCCTAGAAGACGGGTTGTAGTATTGTTATTTCCAATGGTCAAGTTATGGACAAGAAGGTAGAGACCATCTACTGCTTCTCTGTCATTGTGTCTGAATCAAGGGCTCTTTACGAAGTTTGTCGATTACGCTACATAGTCTCCTCTATGTAGGGTTGCCAATGTCGGACCGGACCGGTCGGTACGACCGATCGGACCGTGGCTGCTCACCAAGCCAAAACTGGAAGGCAATTTTGGGGTGAGTAGTCAAACCATATGTTGACCCGGTTGAACCACAAAAATTGGTTGGTTTGACTGCAACAAAGAAGCCCGCTCAAACCCTCAATCACAAAAAAATTTGGGAAAATGAAAGACGATTAGACGAACATCAGCCTCAAATCTTCACTTCTTCTTTAATGAGATTAGGGTTTCGAGGTCTCTTCCGGTCAGAGCTACAACAGCATTAGACTATTGGCTTCGTCGTCCATCATCCTTGCTTCAAATCATCGTTCTCACTTCCAATCGTCGACTCCTTCGATTCCATCTCCATTGACGATACTCCGTCTCTTTCTTGTTGATTTGGGAGTCAGACTATTGTCTCTGATTAATGGATAAGAAGAAGTGAAGAAGAAGAAGAAAGAAGAAGAAGAAGAAGAAGAGAAAAAAGAAGAAGAAGAAGAAGAAGAAGAAGAAGAAGAAGAAGAAGGAAGAAGAAGTCATGGGTGGCGCTTGTAGAGAATGGAGAGAGAAGAGCTTAGATTATTAGGACTTTTATATAATATATATATAATGGAATATTTCACTTTGATACTTCAACTATAAAGTGTTTTATATAATAGTATCATGAATTAATAGATTATTATTTTTAAATCATCATCCATTAATTTACTTACATACTATCATATCTCTATACTACCGGTTTGATCCGGCACAACTAAAATTCTTCCCGGTCCGGCTTAATATATTTATTTAATTATTTAATAATTAAAATGGTTCGGCCCCAATATGCAAACGGTCCAACCCTGTTTAACCATTAAACCCTGAGCCCTTGCCCTTGTTAGCTCGACCCTCAATCCGATTCTGAAAACCATGCCTCTATGTGTCACTATCTTCTCTGACTGCCACAAATTAGTCAATGTCATCAATGATTCCAAACAACGATGATCATGGAGATGCTTCCAATATACAAAATTAATTATGGTTTCAGATCACTCAACACCAAGATTGATGGGTGGCCCACATGGCTCATCTGGGCTATCACCCTTCTCATTTGTTTCTTTTGTTTAAATGGAATGCAATGGGCCTGATGCATAAGATATAATGAATCAAAAATATTTCAGTACAAGAAATTATAAATATTTTAGCTATTTGAGTAAAAGGGACCCTGGGCCCGAGCTAGGAGTACACTCTTCTGGCTTCGCCACTGATGGAATGAGTGATTTTATTTTATCTTTAAAAAAAGGCATAGCTTAGCCAACCTTACATCCCTTTTAGATGACAAATGTGAAAAATCCTTCTTGTTTGATTAATAATAGGATAATAGGCTGAGAGGCCCCTGTAATATTAAAAGATAACAAATAAGACCTCTTATTAGACAAAACACATCCCTCTATTTAGAACGCATAACAAAGAAGCCCTCCTACATTTATTTGCGCAAAACACACCCCTTTACTTAGAACACTTAACAAAGAAGCCCCTCCATTAGAATTTTGATACACGTCGTTACGATCTTGCTAACATGTTATGCACTTATGTTGAATTAGCCATGGCTAGTAGGTTGTTAGATTTGGCATGTCAGCAAATCGAAACGACGTCGTTTTGCCTTTTGGTTGCTTTTTTTTTTAGAATGAGATTTTCATCCCTTATCCTTTCTCTCATAATCACACGACTTCCACCAAGTCTCTGGTGGAGGTCGGGTGATTACGAGAGAAATGATAAGGGGATGAAAATTCTCTTCTCAGTAAAAATCAACCAAAAGGCAAAACGATGTCGTTTCGGTTTGCTGACATGTCAAATCTAACAACCTACGGGCTGATTCAATATAAGTGCATAACATGTTAGCAAAATCGTAACGACGTGTATCAAAATTCTAACGGAAGGGTTTCTTTGTTAAGTGTTCTAAGTAGAGGGTTGTGTTTTGCGCAAATAATTGTAAGAGAGCTTCTCTATTAAGCGTCCTAAGTAGAGGAGTGTGTTTTGTACAAATAATTGTAAGAGGACTTGTTTGTTATCTTTCAATAGTACAGGGACCTCTCGGCCTACTATCCCATTAATAATCTGCAGCCTTCTTGTATTGTAATATGGGTCAAATACTTAACTAGTCCGAAACTTTCGGGCGGGTTACAAATCAGTTTTGAAACTTCAGTTTGTTACAAAGTCATCCTGTTAGTTTGGACTTCATTACGACATGGTACTATTTGCCACGTCAGCTAGTCCACATCAGTTAAAATATAATAAAATAATAATATTAGTCTGAATCGAATTAAACTCTTAAATCGAACCAATCAATTTAACCTAAAACCAAAAATCTTGAATCCCCCGCCAATTTCACCCTAACCTAATCAGAAATCCTAGATTTTCCGACTTCCTTCTCTACCTTACCTATCACATCTCTCTCCTGCGCCGCCACCAACGACCGAGCAAAAACAACTCCACATGATCCGCCATTACCAGATTCACCACATGCGTCAGCTGCCCGTGACTGACTTCTCTTCCTTCTCCTTACTGTCATCACCGTTGGCGAGGCTAGACGAGGAGTGGCAGGGCAAGAAATAGATGTTATCTGTTTCGTGGAGTAGCTTCTAATTCGAACATTTTTAGCAGGAAATATAGCAGTTGCTTTATCTGGATTCGGGATTGGTGATCTCCCAATCAAATCAAGTATCTGGGCCTCTCCTTATTTGCTAACAAACTCAGATTTCCAGATTGTGACTTGCCTTTCTGTGGAGTGGATGCTAGAACCTCTAGTGTTTCTGAAACTCGATACTCATTCCAGTTCTTATGAATTATGCTCCTTCTACTATTCAACCAATTTGATCTTCTAATGAATTAACATCCTATTTGAAACTGTTCTCATTAGTATTAGAATTGAACCAATGATTCCATGTACACTACAATCTACATTATGTTTTAGCCGGTGGATCATATCAAGAGTAAAAGGAGTATCAATAATGGGAGTTTTAAGTTTACAGAGAGAATGGTAGTCTGGGTGGGGAGTGTGTGTGCTAAGTGTGTTTATTAGTACAGTAGAGAGATTGTAGTTGCTTTATCTCTGTTCCTGAGAAACCCTTAACCAAACCTGGTACAGCCTCCGCAACTCCAATGGCTGCCTTTCCTTCAGAGGTAGTATTATATGAGTTGCAGGGGTGGAGATCCACCGCTTCAAGGAAAGGCAGAGAAAGAAGTTGGAATCTCTGGTATGAAAAGATTAGATTAGGATGAAATTGATTGGGGATTCAAGATTTTTAGTTTTAGGTTAAGTTGATTTGTTCGATTAAAGCTGAAATTATTATTTTATTATATTTTACCTGACGTAGCAAATAGTACTTTGTTGTAACAAAATGAAATTTCAGGATTGATTTGACCACTAGACCTAAAATTTAGGGACTAATTAAGTATTTAACCCATTGTAATATTGTATCTCTCTTCTTTCATTGTTGGGCTTTTCTCCGATGAATGTATGTAATATCATTTGTTTTTCCGTTTTGTTTTATCCCCTCTAAACCGTTCCCTTTCATATTTTACCTTATTGCCCTCCGTCGCAGTCGGATTTCTCTCCTTCCCCCGTATTTCGCCTTTACTGTTTCAGTCTTTGTTGGTCTCCGCATTTCTTCTTCTTCTTCTTCTTCTTCTTCTTCTTCCGCTTCCAATCTTGACGGTTTCAGATTTCACAATCCCACAACAACTCCACATATCACCACCATTTTCCTCTCATCGCCGTCTCTTCAGGTATGCAACCTCCATTGCCCTAACTGTTTCCCCTTCCTTTCTTCTTTTTCCTTTCTAAGCGTTGGAATTTCCATTCCAGAAACAACACACTTTCCTCTTCAGAATTCAGTTTCTATACTGACTCCTACTTATGACCGGCCATGGCGCTTTCTCAACTCTGTCTTTTCTAATACCTTACTTACTCGCTTCAATCTAGGTAGATACTCAGAATCGCTGGTTTGTACTCACTAATCTTCTGCCGGATAGGAAAAGAGATTGATCTGCAGTTGACTCATCAATACAACTTAGAATTTGGCCGATCTGATCCTCTCCCATGGTTGATGACAGGCCAGGCTGGAGACCCGAATTGTCCCTCTTATTCACAACTCTATCCCAAGATGTTGTTAATGAGTAGTAGCTCTGATAAGTATGGTTTCTAAAGGGGACTTGATTGTGATCGGGATATCGGTTGGGTTGGCACTTGGGGTGCTCATAGCAGTGCTTCTGTTCATCTTCGTTAGATGGTACAATAAGCGAGCTCACCTCCGAAAATGTGCTGCCAACGAGATGGCACAGCAGCGCAGTCCAACATCGTCGGTCCCTATTCGCGTTAATGGCTTGGATGCGTCCACTGATTTCAGTGCATCCATAACTATTCGGGACATGCAGCTGGCACACAAGGTGCCTTCCCCTCATTCCTCGTGGTGGAGTCGACCCAGTAAAGACCATTTCATTTCTACCGCGGGAGTAGTTCGATACTCTTACAAGTGAGTCACGTGTTGTCCTTTCTCAAACAGTTCATAGCTGATAGTAGAAGATGAGAATTCACGAGTATTGATGATTTCGTTGTTGTTGTTTTGGTGCAGGGATATCCAGAAAGCTACACAGAATTTCACAACTAGTGTAGGGCAGGGCTCATTTGGCATGGTGTTTAAGGCTGTCCTGCCTTCTGGCGAGACTTATGCTGTAAAAGTACTTGCCTCGAGTTCCAAACAGGGGGAGAAGGAGTTCCAAACTGAGGTTGGTAAACAGAACATAGTTAGAACATATCTGTGATAACAGATTACCTGAAATTAATCTGTTGCAAGACTGTGTTCGTAGTTGTGAGTTCTCGAGCTTGGGTTTCTCTGCAGGTTTGTCTGCTGGGGAGGCTGCATCACCGCCATCTCGTGAATTTGATAGGTTATTGTGTAGATAAGGGACAACATATGTTGATATACGAGTTCATGAGTAATGGGAGCCTGGCAAACGTTTTATACAGTAAGGGCAACCTCATATTCTTATAAGTAAAAGTGGAAACATGGATTGAAGCTCCATTCTTATTCCAAGAGTTTCTTCTTCTGTTCTTGACTGCATTGATTCATAGATAACGAGACGAACATACTAAGTTGGGAAGACAGGCTTCAAATTGCTCTGGATATTTCACATGGCATTGAGTATCTTCATGAAGGGGTAAACTTAAAAGAACACACTACTCTTTTTTTGTGCAAATAAAGAAAGCTGTAAATTGACAGACTCCTTTTGCTTTCCTTTCTGGAACAGGCAGTTCCACCTGTTATACATAGAGACTTGAAGTCTGCTAACATTTTGTTGGACCAATCAATGAGAGCTAAGGTATGGAAAGTCCGTAGAAGACTTGAGTTATAAGTAAAGTGTATTGTGTGACAGATGATATTTGCAACTGAACTCCTATTCATGGTTAGGTGGCTGATTTTGGTCTGTCAAAGGAAGATGCATTTGATGAACATAACTCTGGTCTCAAGGGCACTTATGGCTACATAGACCCGGTGTACATAGCAACAAATCGGTTCACCACAAAGAGTGACATCTACAGTTTTGGTGTCATCATCTTTGAACTTATAACTGGCATCCACCCCCATCAGAATCTCATGGAATACGTCAATCTTGTAAGTCCTGCAGTAGCTTATAATCATCTGAGTATTTGTGGCTCTCAACAATTAACAATCCTATGCATTTCTATCTTCCGTTTCCAAAGGCTGCAATGAGTTCAGATGGTGTTGATGAAATACTAGATGAGAAACTGGTGGGGAAATGCGACATTCAAGAAGCGAGGGAGCTAGCAAACATTGGTCGAAAATGCCTGCACAAATTCCAAAGAAAGAGACCAATGATAGGTGAAGTTTCACAGGCTATATTGAAGATAAGGCAACGGCACCTTGTTAAGCAAGACACCATGTCTACGCAAGCAAGTTTCTCAAGGGTGCTAAGCAGGATACAGAGTCAGCATATAGAATTGAGTAGAATAACCAGCTTTCAAGATGGTGATTCATAAGCCTTACTAGTGTTTCTTTTTTCTTCTCTTCCACTTTTTCTTCTTCTTTCAAGGTTGCAGCCTAATTGGGATGACAGTATATTTATACATACTATTCTACAGTAAGTAGGGAAATGATTTTATTGGTAAACAAGATAGACAATTTACCAGCTAATTGAAAAGAAAAAGAAAAAAGAGCTGCTGCCCTCCTTGAATTTCAACATGTTCAAAGTTTTGTCCATGAACTGTGTCATTGATTTTAGCTTCTGGTTTCTTTTTTTTTTTTTTTTTTACTTTTGCTTCTGAGATGTACGATGGATTCTACAATATACATATTGAGTTTGGGATTGTAGTAGAAGAGAGCATTGAAATGGATTATGCAGAGGCTAAAGTTGAGTGACCATTTTGCACAACAACTTTGTTCAAACCTTAACCTTATGTCTTAGCTCTCTTGGAACAACAAAAAACATCACATAAGTTGAATGCCACAAAGAAAGGTGGAATTACAAAATGCCAAAGTAGAGTGAACAGCAGAACACAATCACTATCAATCTGCAACATAAGGCATCATCAGGAACAATTCTATTTCTATACATCACCAACATCTTATTTAGTTCCTGCGTTTGCCATCTTATTACATTTTATCATCATTGAAAAATTCCATAGAGAGCAGACAAGCAGGCACTCTAAAGCAAAACGTAGAGAAACCAGATAGAGACAATGAAGTACAAAGAAAAAGGGGGAAAGAAAATGAAAAAAGAAGAAAAACAAACATTCATATTACACAGAAGAGCACAAGTGTAGTGTAGTGTAGTGTTCTCACCTCCAGCAACAGGGTGCGATATGTTTACAGGTTTGTTATTTGCCAAAAGGAACACTCTGAAACCTTAAGTTGAGTGTTGAGTGACTCACCAACAAAATTTGACAACATAACTTCCTAGTCTGAGGGTCTTCTATTTCTGTCTTCCCAATATATCAACATTAATCAGCTAGTTAAAACTGGCAAGAGGATCCTAGCCTCTGTCTGTGCTTCTGACCAGCCTTCCCTGATTCCCGATTCTCGAAAGCAGGGTAAAGTAACTTCTGAAAAATTTCAAGAAATTGTGTCCACTCCCCTCAGTCAGCTCTGAAAGCTTCACAACACTACAACTTGAAAGAAGCTGTTCATTCACACTCCTGTTTCCAGATGATATACCAGCCATACAGCCATGTTTTTGCGTCGTAATCTCATGCCTCCAGCTCTTCTCACCAAGGCTCGGGTTTTTTGACAGCATTGGCCTCTTGGAAAAGCTTGGCATAAGTGCAACATCTCTAGTGGGGTCAGTAGTATTAGTATCTACAGCTGAAGTTATCATCCCATTGCCTTCACCATCTGCATCCTCATCCTCTTCTTCCAGACTCTCCTCTAGCTTGGAAAGTAGGTTCCAGCCGTTCCCTGACCTGGACCCATATGAAAGTGTTCTTGAATCTTTATCCAACATTTTTAAAGGGGCATCTAATTCCTCCTCACAGTCAATGTCAAACTGGAACTCCTCGTTACCTCTTGATCTCACTTCAAAAGAAGGGGATCCGGGCTCCTCTAGTCGACTTCTAGCCTCCATGCATATGAGCTCAAACTCACTTGGTTCCTCTAACGGGCCTTGAAACTCCCTACTCATCATTTCTCCAATCTCGCCGAGACAAAGACCAAATGTTGCTGCTTGCTTCAGGAAAATAGTGCAAACAACTAGAATCCTGAGGCATGCCTCTCGAATCATTGGTAGCTCCCTCCGCAACATGTCAGAATCTCGAAAAGGGTCAAGCTTACTTATATAATCCAACTCATCGTCAGAAAATGGAATGGAAGCTTGTGGCCAGTGTATCCACTCAAAATATGGGTTCTCCAGGTTTTCTGGAAGGCAGAGTCCATGATCTATGGGAAAAAGTTCTACTTGTCCAAATCTTCCAATCCCATCCAGTTTCCTAACCAGAAGATTCCCTGCATGCCTGTCAGTGTTCAAAATTCGCACATCTAAAATTCCTATCCTATGCACAGCAGCAACTGGAAAACTTGATGTCCCATAGTCACTGGCATCAAAATCATGAGGTATGTACCGTTGCAGTGATGCAATCTTGCTAACCTGCTTCATTTGTTTACACTTATTCATTCTATCATTGATATTGAAAACTGAGTGTGTCACCTTTACAAGGACAGTTGAAGGCACGCTGGCAAAGTGGTCATAATCAAGAAGGTACGCTGCCACTTCTCTGAACCCCGTCTCCCCAACCCGCACTGAACGTTTTAAGCCGGGCTGACCTAGTGCTTTCCCAACAAAACCTTTTGGGTTGTTGGGTGCATAAGGTTCTTCATCTGTGGGTTTCACGATGGCAATATTTTCAAACTGGCAATTTTTGAAATAGTATGCACCCCCAAGGCCCCCAAAAGTTGGGGTTGGATGAATACCATTCCTCAAGGCCTTTGTGATTTCCCTCACTAGTGGCTCTGCTTCAGCAAAGTGATCCGAAAATCCAAGTATCTCAACAGGATTGCTCTGGTCAATCAGCTGGGGATCCTTCGCACATGGCGAGAGACATGGACTTGATGAGCTTCTGTGCATGAAGTTCCTGGTGAGGAGAAGTGGGTAGAAATTTCGAACTTCACTGAGATCATTTTTCAATATAACATCGCCAAATATTAATGATCTCTCCTCGGTTGGGACATTCAGGGCAAGCTGTAACTTTCTCTTCACCGAATGAGCATTGTCGCTCACGTCTAGTTCAATTCCCAAAACAACTCCAGATTCAGTTTGGACAAATACACGTCGCCTTCCAGAAGGTTTTCCTTCAATTTGTTTACTTCCACCATAATCACCAGCAAGGTGTCCTTTGAAAGTTGCAACTGCCATGTCGTTATATACAGAGTAGACTAGATCAGAACACATGGAAGGCTAAAAAAAAGCTGTACAATTCAGTCCTAGCAGTAGAGATGGAGGCAGCAGAGAGATTTTCTCTCAAGAAGACACCATCCAGCAACAAACACCAGGAAAATTTTGTATTGAACACAACCATTATCAAGGCAGCTTGGTGCAAACTGATTTTGTAGTTCTCAAACCGGAACACTTGCAGGTACGGAGCAGACTTGGAGAAACTGCTAGATTAGAGAATCCATTGAATAATCCTGGATGATCACAGGTAAAATGCTTGTTGGAAACATCACATGACAAAATAAACCCCAACGTAAAGAAACAAAGTCAAATAGTGATGCCTCAAGGTCAGACAGAAGGCAGGGCAACGAATTGAATTCCCAACCCAAACAATTATGAACGACATCCAAGGAAAGTAACAAAAAATCCGAGGGAAGCATAATGAGTCTAATATAAAACTTAAGCACATTTCTCAGCCACTTCATCTACATCGACGCCTTCCAACTCAGTTGAAACAAACAACTGAATCCGAATCGCTAATAATCCAACGAAAACCAAAGCTATAGGAAAAAAAATGTAAGGAACACATAGATCGATATGCGCAGACGATTCAATTACAAGAGTGAATACAACACAGACGTTGCTTTCATTCATACATCATCAGCAGAATTCCTCGTTTCCCGCCACAAAATGATTACGAATTCGATGAAAAAACTCAGAACAAAACGATCGAAGAAATGAAACGAATAATGACAAAATAATCAAAAGGCATACCGGAGAGAAAAAGAAGCGACATAGTGGCGGGAAACGGAACGGGCGGCGGAGACGCGAGGAGAGCAGCCACCGCCGGGAGGAAGAGGAGTAAGAGGACGAAGGACGGGACGGAAATGGATGCAGAAGCGAGCAAAAATGGAGGAGAGAGGGGGGATGGGAAGAAACAAACAGCCCCAGCCCTTTTAATTTCTTTTTAATTTTTACAGAAAAACAGAAAAAAGAAAATATCTCTCCTCTCGCTCGCTCGCTTTTTCTCTGTTTCGCGCTCTCTTTTTTCTCCGGAGTTTCTTCCCAACTTCCTTTCAGAGAAGCGGAGACCTCCCCCCTACGGATAAACAGTTTTTTTCCCAATTTATTTTCGCATTTCTCGTGTTTCTGCCTTATATATTTATTTTTGTTTCCTTTTTTTTTTTTTGTGGTTTCCTTAATTTTCGCGCTAAGATAGAAATTTGATTTCCTACTTTGTTTTGCTTTTTAGTTTGCTCACGAGAACTCCATGCAAAGATTAGAGACTCAATGGTGGATATGAATTTGAGTGGTCTTAATTTGTTTCATGTGAACATTAGTTTTGAATAGCTAACAACGGATTTTTAACCGCTGTTAGTTTAACAGCGGATATTTCCGTTGTTAAAATTATTCCTGAAATTTTCAGTCCCGCCAAATCCCGTCACGGCAGAACGACATATCGTTTTATGTTTCTAATAGCGGAAATTTTAACAGCGGTTAAAACCGCTGTTAGGTTAGATCTACTTCTCCTCTTCCAGACTCGTCGATTTCATTCTGCTCATGCTGCCTCTTCACCACAAAACCGCTGGTCTGCTTATTCTGCCATCGCTATCTGTCGCGCCCGTCCACCACCGCCGTTGGTCAGTAACCGCTGTTACATTTAACGGCAGTTGTATTATCCGCTATTAGTTGAGCTTACATTAATCAACCTAACAGCGGATTCTCAACCGCAGTTAGATAATTTAACATCGGCTTATCCGCTGTTAAAACGAATAAAAAACTGCTGTTAGCCTAGCGTTTTCTTGCAGTGCTAAACACTCACTAGAAACTACCCATGTTTCCCATTCTTTTTTAAGTGGGGTGGCCAGTAAGGCTAACATTCACCTTCGTGATTTGTTGTTTGATTTGAAATTGTGGAACATGGATATGGTTAATGATGAAATCATGGTAGGGTGTAGGGGTGGAAATCGGTCGGTTTGGGTCGAACCGAACCAAATTCGGTCGATGACCAATTTTGATTTCACCCAAAATTAGTGGTCGAGACCGTGACCAAATTCAAATCGGCCAACCATGCTCGAATTCGATTTGGTCACAGTCAACCAAGTTGACCAATTTATGGACGATTTGGATAGATCTAACTTCTAAGATTTGGAATCTGGGTTAGATCTAGATCTGGGAAGAAGAAGATGAAGAAGATGAGGAAGAAGAAGAAAAATCAGGGTTTCACATTACAAAAAAGTTTGTCTTTACCTACTCTAAATTACGACAACATGAAAATGCAGTAGCAAATAGTTGATCTTTTGCAATGGCAATCACTATTTCATGTAATGAGTTGCAGTAGCAAATAGCCAAATACTATTTGCGGCAAACACTCAACATCCCGTCTCAAATAGTGGTGTCGCAAATAGTATTTGCTACTACAAATCACTACATGAAATAATGATTGCCGTAGCAAACATCAACTATTTGCTACTGCATTTTCATGTCGTTGTAATTTTGTAGTAGCTAAATTTTATTTTTTTTAGTGTCATCTGGGTTTGTAGAACACGAAAAAGAAGAAGGGTTTGAAAAAATATGGAATCTAGGTTTCATCTTGGTTTGAAGAAGAAGAAATCTGGGGAAAAAGAAGAAGAAAAATCAAGGTTTCATCTGTGTTTGTAGAACACGAAGAAGAATAAATCGAGAATTTGGGTTTCGTCTCAGTTTGAAAAAGAAGAAGAAGAAATCTGGGAAAGAAGAAGAAGAAGAAATCTAGGGAAGAAGAAGAACAAGAAATTTGGGAAAGAAGAACAAGAAATCTAGATTTGGGTAGAAATATGGATTTGGTTTGAAGATGAGTGAGTCTGTTCGGTCAGTTTTGATCGATGACAAAAAACTTGTTGATGCTAATCAATTATAATATGATGAATTGTGATGTGGTTTCATAAATGGGAAATTATGATGATATGGATGTTGCTTTATAGGAGCCACTTTGACCTAGTTGTCAAGGATATATTGGTTTCCTCCCATGGGAGAAGATTTTTCTTTAAAAATGTGTTTGAATACTCCCACGGGGAAGGATCCTTCTTAAGAATGTGTTTGGACCCTCCAAGGGAGAGGGCGAGTCTGGTGGCCGATGGTGGTGGTGTGGGAGTTCTCCTTGATGCCTAATTAAACACATAGACTCATTACATATTGAACTTGTTGATGTGATTGTGATGCACAATGGTCGATATTGTGAATTGATGCTAATATGATGAATTGTTATGTGGTTTCATGAACGAGGAGTTATGATGATATGAATGTTGCTGTATAGGAGCTAAGAATGCTAGTATAGAGAACTGAAATTGGTTGATCACTTAGACTACTTGTAAGATTAATAATCGGTTAGACATAAGGTTGATATCTCATTGTTTATTGTTTGGTTGAAGGGGTTTGAGAGGTCTTTATGGTTTAGTTCGGCACATAGGTGAGAGGTTCAGTTTCATTAAGAAGTTGACCCCTCTTTATTTTCTCCCTTTTAGACAAAAGTGGTGTAACAAAGATGAGGTAGAAATCTAAAGGATGAGACTGAGGACTGGACACTTTTATTGTATTTTGCATTTTAGTTGACATTTGGGGGTCGTTTGGTAACAGGATATTGATATTGATATCTGCAGATATCATGATATTCGAGATATCAGTGTTTTTTTCGTACCACATATCATGATATTTGGGGGAAAAAGTAATATCAATATCACTCCACACATATTCTACTCCACCCTAGAATATGTGGGGAGTGATATTGATATCATATTTTCGAGACACTTTTACCCTTCACTTTAATTTAAAATAACACTACCATTCATTACTTTACTCACCAATTCTTCTCTCTCACCTGCAATGATTTCGTCTTTTCCACATTTAAGGCACTTATCTCCTCTAGTACAATACCACTTTACCAAACAATGATTTCATGGTAATTGGCTAAACATATCAATATCAATAACATATCAATCTCACCCTAATCTCAATATCTAAACATATCATGTTACCAAAGGATCCCTTAGGGATTTTGATATGTCTTATGGATGGATGTATGGTGGTTTTCATTTTTATGGTCGAGGTTAAAATTGACTTTGATTAATAATAGAAACTTCTGCTTGGTTTTGGTTTATGGTTCCTTTATATCGTTGGGCCGTTTTATTCTTATTTTCATTTTGATTCAAACCATGACAGTCATTACCAGGCTAATTGTGGGTTTGACCATGAGGTTCAAGGTGAGCATTATAGATACCCTCAAAAGGAGATCTGTCAGCTAAAGGATAATATATGCGAGTGGATTATGGGCCAAGAGGCTCTTTGCGCAAGTTGGCTACTAATTATTTTTGGGATTTTTATTAATTTATTGGTTCGTCAACGTCATCTCCCAAACCAGGTTCTCAATCAGTGTGGGTGATATGCTCTGTAGAAATATGACAGGTGACGAGGTTTATTCAGCTAGTAAAAGTATGGGGCACTTAGCTCAAAGGAATGATGATTTTAATCCTATGTTCTTTCAGAAATGTTGGAAAACTACGGGGATGGACTTTGTTGGGTTTATCGCTAGGTGTTTTAGGAATCCAAATCTGATTAAGGGTTTTAATCAAACCTTTTTTTATTAAGTAAATCATCCTTATTTCCAAGAAGTCCGATTCGACGTCGATGGAAGATCTTTGGCCTATAAGCCTTTGCAATGTTACTTACAAGACCTTGACAAAATGTGTTGCCACTTGCCACTTGCTGTGCTAGATCTTGAGTAGTGAGGGAGGGCTCAGCGGACGAGGATGCTATGTGAGTATGCCCTCCGCCTCCCAAATTTTGTTGAGTGTTACCCGGGGGTAACACTGGATGCTTCTATGCGATCTTCCGCTGACGTTCAACTTCTAGGCCGTTGTCATCCTCTGCCCATTCTTCGATGTCGAATATGTTAAAGTTGAGAATGGGAGGGATGTTCGCCAGTATCAGTTGTCTACTGGGTGTCCGTTGTAGGGTGTCCCTGACTCTGTCCACCTCGGTTGTTTGCTGGTCAGCGTGCCTGCTACCCCCAACGTTCCTTGTCTTGCTTGTCAGTGTAATCTCCATAATTGTTTTCCGCAAAGTAGTTGAGAACTGTGACGCTTAGCTCCTCTATCTGGCACACCAATTGTTCCGCGTCCAAATGGATATGGCCTTACAATGAAGGTTCCACCTAGAGAGTTGAAGAGTGTGAGGGTGTTCGCCTTGTCCTAGTTCGCCTTAGGATGTCCGGAGTACATGTACCTCACAAGGCTTATAAGAATCAGTAGTGAGGGCGAACAATATAGTATGAGTGAGAGGGGGATGGGCGTATGAGTGAGAGACAGAGAAGTATCGGCGGTGCCCCTACGAGCTTTAAGTGGGAGAGCCTTAAGCATACTAATGAGTTAAGGCGTATCCTTTGAGTGTTCGGTCATGTCCCATCAATGTTAAAGTAATGTCTCTATTTATAGAAACTCGAGATCCGGGATGAGTTGTCATGTGTCGTCTACTGGTTGGTGACCTGCGTATAGGACGATCTTGACCGTTAAGATGGCTTATGAGGAAACCTAGATGCCTAGCGGCAGAGTTACAGTTGGGCCTTGGCTGCTGTACAGCCTAGAAGGCTTATGAAAAAAATCCTAAGTGCCTAAGGACAGAATTTCTGTTAGGTCTCAGCTGGGCCAATCAAACTTGTGTGTATGACTTGCATAGTCTAAGCCGCTGATCTTAGGCCCACCACACAACAATATCAATCAGAGGAATTAACAACAACAACACCAATTCAGGTCCCTGGTGAGAAACTGATGTGTTGTACAATGAGTCAATGAGAAGATGGAAAGGGACCTAAACACAGATCCATTGATGCAAACAACAAACAGATGGTAATTAATGAATTTACCATAACTGGGATGTTAATAA
Source organism: Linum lewisii (assembly GCA_034768395.1). Classification (NCBI taxonomy): domain Eukaryota; kingdom Viridiplantae; phylum Streptophyta; class Magnoliopsida; order Malpighiales; family Linaceae; genus Linum; species Linum lewisii. Next base: position 51,582,810 of record CM068300.1, on the reverse strand, counting down.
TAAATAATTTATAATTGAATTTGTGTGTGATCAGAGATCAGATCACACTACATCCCGCATTATTGTCTCCCCCATCCAAAATAGTAATTGTCAAAAAAGTTTATTTAATCTCTCATTATTTAATTTAATTTAATTTAATGGAGCGTGGTGGTCACCGGCACTTAACTGAGAGTGGGTTGGAAGGAGCATAATCTTTGATGACAAATTAGTCCAACACGACACGAGCCGATCCTGCAGCGTGCAAGGTCCCTTTATACCCCACCCAACACTTCTCCCTCTTCCCCCCCCGCGCCGTCTATTTCTCTCTTTCTACCTCTGCTGCATACTGCGATTTGACTTGTATTGTTTTCTCCTTAATTCCTACCACCACCTTCTTTCTTCTTCTTCTTCTCCGTTTGGGATGAAGGGAGAAGGGAATAATAGCAGTAAGGCGATAGTAATGAAGTCCAAGCTCAAATGGGTTGGCTTAGTTGGCCTTGTCCTTTCAGCTCTCTCTCTTTTTCTCCATTTCCTTCTCGCCAGATTCTCCCACCAAGGCGTCTCCGATTACTCTCACCAGTCCGCTTCTTCCATCACCATCTTCTCTTGGCGACCCGTCTTCGAGCTTCCTCACTTATCCAAATCAGTATATACTCTTCCTTCTATTCAGTCTTCTTACTATTCCTACTAATGCAGCACTTTCTATGTCTCTTTCTTCGAAGATCCAATGTCCCCCTTGGACTTCCTATTTGTTTTTTTTTTTTTATTTTTCTGTCTTTGAATCTTGGGGGTTCCCTCGTTTCTAACTGTTTCAGATCTGATTTCTACCCAGTTTTGATTTCTAATGCTGATTGTTTGGTTTGGATCAGAGTATTGATTGCCATGGAGACTAAAAGGGTTATGGTTTTTGTTTTGTTTTTGTTGCAGTCAATGGTACAGGGACCATCGTACAGAAGGCTTTGGGGTCCGGTTAGGCGGCTTGAATCTTTGCATCCTTATGCCAATCCCAGAGGACAATACTCAGGTTAGCTCTCAACTTTTACTCTCCCTGCTGCATTTCAGCATTTATTTGTGAACCTTTTTTCTCAGTGGTCCACTGCTAATGCATAGCCAGAGTTCCAAGTTTTAAATGCTTTACATTCAAGAGATCTTCTATGGAGTAATGAAGGGAAAAAGTTGGATGGGTTTTGAGTCCCATTCTAGATTGCTACTACTTGAATTTCTGGCGCCACCACTGACCACTGTTAACTAACAAACTTAACAGAGCTGCCTGTGGTGATTTTGAAATTTACATGGTTCTCAATACATAATTGATGCAGTTTTACTGTTTTGCTCTTTTACGTTGTCTGTTTTTCGTTTCTATGAATTAACGTAATGTTCTCTGGCTGTAATGTGTGTATAAAAGATCCCAGATCAGAGTCAAGTGGGTATATCTTTGTTAGGATACAAGGTGGTTTCCACGACATTAGGAGTTCGGTGAGTGTAAAACCAATTGTTTCGCGTGTTATATGGCTGATCATGCAAATTGAATAGCTGATATCGAATGTTATGTGTCGCAGATAGCTGATGTGGTTGTGGTTTCTCGCCTTCTGAATGCAACCTTAGTAATTCCAGAGATTCAATCAACTACAAGCAGCAAAGGAATCAGGTGATTTGATTTTGCAATTGTTAGTATCATGACCACACATTTTCACTGATTTTTTTGGCGGCAAGTTAATAATTGTACTTGGTTGCCTGTTTTTCCTAATTTCAGCTCAGAGTTTAAGAGTTTTGCATATGTTTACAATGAGGACCAATTCATGGCAGCACTGGTAAAAGATGTTAGAGTTGTGAAAACGCTTCCTAAAAGTCTTAAAACTGCAAGGAGAAGAAAGAATATCCCCTCATTCCGAGTGCCTCGATCAGCTTCTCCATATTACTACTTGCACCATGTTCTCCCAGTGCTCAATAAGCATTCGGTGGCTGAAATCGTCATATCTGATGGAGGATGCTTGCAGGTGGGGTATATTCATAACTTCTTATCTGATGGCTTGTCACACTGTCATGAACAACTTCCGCGTATCTTATTTTGATGTTACTTCTTCTTATCTCTCTTTTGGACATTCAAATAAAATGGTCGTTTGGTATTTTCTTTACTGTTGTGTTGATTTCTGTTCTGTTAAATCAAAGTCATGCTTCAAGTTGAATACTTTTTTTATTTGCTTTTGCAGGCTGTCCTTCCAAGCCATCTTGAAGAATATCAGAGGTTGAGGTGTAGAGTAGCTTTCCATGCTTTGGTGTTCCGACAGGAGGTTCAGGAGCTTGCAACTAAAATTCTTCACAGGTCTGAAGACTTTGGCTTATTATTCATATTATGTTACATCTTTACATGATATGGTATTCACTCCTTTGATACCTTTCATTATATAGACTGCGAGCTCCTGGAAGGCCATTTATCGCGTATGATCCTGGGTTGACAAGGGAAGCTTTAGCATTCTATGGTTGTGCTGAACTCTTCCAGGTACCTGCAATGAACCCTGAACAGTGCCTACTATTTAGTTGAGCTTGGACCTTATTCTGAAATGCTGACTTGGAATGTGCTTTTGTCTTGGAGCTCTTCCAAGGATGTGCACAGTGAGCTTATTCAACACAAGCGAGCCTGGATGCGAAGACGTGGAATTGTCAAGGGCAAACTTTCTGTTAACTCTGCAGAACAACGCCTTAACGGCTCATGCCCATTAATGCCAGAAGAGGTAGGAGATTAAGGAAATAGCATTGTCATTGTCCAGTCAGTTACTTTGGAATACAGAGTTGGCCAATAAGTGACTTGCAGTAGGTGGCCTCTGATCAGATTTCATATTATAAATGGATAAGGCCAATTATACTGAGTATCACGTTACTAAAATTTAGCGGTAGAATTTTTTTGATGCGACTGATGAGTATGCTAAACCCATTAGTCGTAAATGTGAATTCCATGGTATAGCAAACTGGAATTTGATTGTTGGTTTCTGCAGGTTGGTATTCTTCTTCGAGCTTATGGATATCCCTGGGATACCATTATATACGTTTCAGGAGGAGAAGTCTTTGGTGGCCAGAGGACATTAATTCCTCTGCATGCAATGTTCGAAAATGTGGTTGACAGGACTTCTCTCAGTGCAGCATGGGAACTAACTAGGATTTATGGCCGTGAGGTGGACCTTGATAGCAAATTCCCCAGGACACCACCTTCTGTTGTACAAGAAAAGAAGACCGAGGCCTGGAAAAATGTAGGGCCTCGCCCTCGTCCCCTACCACCGCCTCCAGCCCGCTTCAAATATCCACACAATATTGAAGGTTGGTGGGGATGGGTGGCTGAGAGCGACAATGAACCTGAGAGCACAGTTATGGAATTGAGAACCAATGCGCATAAACTTCTATGGGAGGCGGTAGACTACCTGGTTTCCGTTGAAGCTGATGTCTTTATCTCTGGATTTGATCGTGATGGTAAAGGACGCCCGAACTTGGGAAGCTTGGTCATGGGGCACAGGCTTTATCTCTCACCAGCCTCCAAAACCTTCCGTCCTGACAGGTAGCACAACTGAGCATGAATGGTGAAATGCTAATCTTTTCATCCTTTGCCCCCTGTTATCTTTGTTCAAGCTTTCATTTTTCTGGTACAGGAAGGAAGTTGTGAAGCTATTGGAAGAAAATCGTGAGCATCTATACCAAGCAAACCATACCTGGCTGGCATCTATTCGTCAGCATTTCAGAAGGAGTTTGGTCGATGGTGCTTTGAATGCATCAGTAGCCTCAAAACCGGTCTCCTTCCTCTCTCATCCTGTCCCTGAGTGCTCTTGCTTGGGACATGTCAATGGTGAAACATCTGCACATTCTGAGGTTGCCTTGGGTGTCACGCAACGCTGTCCCAAGTGGATGAATGATGAAACGAGCTCGAGAATAAAGGACAAGGAGACGGATGAGGAAGAGCTTGACGACAATGATGCGTCGTCTTCTGGTATGTTTTTCAAGTACAGTAGCGGGAATAATGAAAGCGGAGGTGGAGAAATGAATAAAGAAGAAGCTCCACTGGAGGATCAAGAAGAGTCAGAGGGTGCAGAGTAGTCGAGAAAGAAGAAACCAGATGTTAGTAAGATCATTTAACAGCAGTAGTAGCATCATGGTGGTCTGTTTTTCGGCCAGGAATCCAAGTAGAAAGAGAGGAACCGATGGATCTGATGAGCAGCTGAGCCATGGGAGAAGAAGAAGGTTGTGTACATTTTTGGTAAAGGGAAGCCACAATTAGTTGGATTCTTAGCATGTTAGGGTTAATGGTTTCCTTATCTGATGTAAGTTAACCTTGAATATTGAGTAGCATCTTCATAAGCTAAGCTTTTAGCTTCAGAAGTAGAAATTTGTTAGTCCAAATTGGGATGCTTCAGCATGTAAGTTGTAAAATGTGATGTAACATATAGAATGCTAGCTAGTCATGTGGAAATTAGAGAGAAATTGGTCCTTTGATGAGATGCTTGTTTGGTTTTTACTGTTGTTGTATGTGGGCAGGTGAAATGAATGAATGAATAATGAGGGTGAAGAGTAGAAATTGCAGGAGAAAAAGAAAGGGTAGGGACAGGTGGAAGGAAGAATATGCATGTATTCATTGTACAAAGGAAGGGTATTTGGCATCTGGCATCTGGGGGGTAAAGTAAAAGGAAGCTTCTTCAGAAATTACTGGTAGTTTGAAATTCAAAGGGAGGGGCGTGTTTGACTGTTTTCTTGTCAAAGAGGTCAGCCGAGTGACTCAGGGTCAGGGACCCCCCTCCTTCAATATAAACTTGGTCACCAAGTAAGCTAAGGCCTAAGGCCTAGTACAAATTGATATCCATGCAGGCAGGATCCTCTATATATATATATAATACATAAACACAGAGCAAGAGAGATAACATAGTAAGTAAGAAAGAAACATATAATAGTTAATAATGGGTAATATTGGAGGGAGCAGTTGGAAGTCATCATCATCATCAAATTGGGAAGTGGAGGCCATAATAAGGAAGCTGCTTCCATGCCTTGTGGTGGACGATGAGCCAAGGAAGAAGACCAGTAGCAGCAGCAGCAGCAGCAGCAGAGGAGGAGGGTTAAGCTCAAGGGCGGATGCAGAAATGATAGCAGCAGCTAAGCATTTCTCTTCTGTCCATAAAGTTCGGTTTGGTGGTTAAATTATATATACAATATATATATATATTATGGAATATGAAGGGTCGATATTCAATTGAAGATGCTGCTGCAGATGGAGACAGTAGTATGTAAGTCCTCAAAGTGGGGCTACTGTACTGTGCATGGAGTTTCTTCTGCAGGCGGCTCTATGCTCTCTGCGCTCTGATCATATGCTGTGCTAAAGTAACAAAGAAATCACAAATTCAATTGGCGGGCTGTTTTGTTTTTATTTGTTTTACTAGTCTCTGTAACTGTAACCCTTTTTTGTGTCACTGGAAGAAGGTTATTGGAAGAAGGTTATATTAGTTAATTGTGAATCATCTCACGAATCAATTGTAGACAATAGTTTGTTTGGTAATTTTACATAAAAAATACTTAGATTTAAAGTGAGGTTAAGGGTAGGGTATTTTGCGGGTAGGGTTTTGGTCATATCCTTACCCTACTTTTTCAACTAAGAGAATACCATTACCCTACCCTTACCCGGTCAACACAGGGTATTATCCTCGTTGACCGGGTAGGGTAGGGTAGGATACCCTAGGGTAGGGTATCAATTGTCATCCCTACATGGACCAGCTAAGTATGAGATATTGTTAAGAATCGTAAATTATTAATAGATAGATTTAGCGTGGTTTCGATGAGAATTGTCGACTAGTCCACGAGATAGAGTGTTTTATTAGGATTTTAGAAATATAATCGGATGACTTAATCTCATAGAAAGATTGAGACTAAGCTTATAAGCACAAAACAGAAATTATTACCTGGGTTCTGCCCAACTATATAATCTGGCCGACCAAATTAGTTTGCATATTTTTTTTTTGATAAGGAAATTAGTTTGCATATTTAATAGGCCTAATCTTCTCATACATCATAACCTTTTGGCTTATTACGTGAATATACATCACGTTTGCTAAATTCCAATATTGACACGAACTACCTATGTCATTTACCAAAATAGCATGCCGTCAGTTTTCGCACAAAATCATCCTACGTGGTATGACGGAGTTAGCTGACTGTGTCTGAATTCTGGTTGCCACATCATGTTAATTAAATTTTAAATTTAATTTCCCTTTCTTTCTCCCACGACTTAATTAGTCATTTTCCTCGTTAATGAATATCATAATATCGATTTCGACATAATTAAAAGCTGAAAAAATGGAGCAATTAACGAAATGAAAAACCAATACAAAGTAATTTCAGAGTTCGTGGGCAAACCCCAATCTCTCTAATCCCATTTCTAGTTACAATGGCATCAGATCTACAATACTCCCAAAAATTTCACCAAAACCCTAAATTCTCACACTTTCGACTAGGGCTGTTGACGAACCAAGCTGCTCGTGTTCGGCTCGGCGTTCGACTCGGAAAAAGCTCACTCGTGACTCGGCTCGAAACGAATAAACGGGCTCGCGAGCCGGCTCGTTCATAAACGAGCCGAGCTCGAGCTCATGCCTGCTCGGCTCGGCTGGCTCGCGAGCCAGCTCGGTCGTTGGCTCGAACAATGCAGCTCGCGAGCTGGCTCGTTAGAGCTCGTTACACGCTCGTCGATCAGCTCGAGAATGGCTCGTGATCTGGCTCGATTAAGTAGCTCGTGAGCTAGCTCGATTTTGGAGCTCGCGAGCTAGCTTGATTTCGGAGTTCGCGAACTTACTCGATTGACTCGTGAAATGGCTCGATTTTGGCTCATGAAATGGTTCGATTTTGGCTCGATTATTTTTAAAAATTCTAGATCTTGTAACCAATAATATTAATTTTGATTTTTGACTATGCCTACAAATTAATGATAAGTAATAATTCAGAAAACTGAGTAAGTTCGAAACCTTGCAAATGAGCTCGATTCGAGCTCGAGCTCGAAATCTTGCAAACGAGCTCAATTCGAGCTTGAGCTCATTTAGGTTCGTTAACGAGCTAGTTTCGAGCCGAGCCGAGCCGAGTAGAGCTCGAAAGCTTGCAATCGAGCTCGATTCGAGCTCGGGCTCGTTTAGGCTTGTTAACGAGCCAGTTTCGAACTGAGCTCGAGGCAAAAAAAAAAAAAAAAAATTGGCCGAGCCGAGCTCGAGCCAGAGTTCAAACCAAACGTGCCGAGCTCGAGCTGCGCAAAGCTCGGCTCGACTCGGCTCGTCAACACCTACTTGCGACATCATGATTGAAGGAGAGATAGAACAAATCAAACAAAAACACAATCTGCCATTTTCAATTCTGAATCGTGGGCAGAAGCTGGAGTAATTGGAGTAGGGTTTTAGGGGAGGTGGTCAAATAGGCAGGGAAGAGGAAGAAACTGGAGACGGATCCGGCTCCACCGTCTGGAACTCCGAACCTCTGCTTCGATCGACGATTCTGGTGAGCTATTGAAGAAGAACGAGATCTGAATCTCAGTCACCTTCTCCGCGGCTTAAATCTCGTCGGCTCATCCCTCTCTGCGGCTCAAATCTCGTCGGCTCATCCCTCTACGCGGCGGAGCTCAGCCGGACCGGATGAAACCTGTTGCTAGTCAACGGCTTCGGCTCCAACGTCTGGCACTCCGAACCTCCGCCTCGATCGATCGACGACTCCAGCGAGCTGTTGAAGAAGAACGAGATCTAAATCTCAGTCACCTTCTCTGCGGCTCAAATCTCGTCGGCTCATCCCTCTCCGCGGTGGAGCTCAACCGGACCGGATGAAGCCTCCTGCTAGTCAACGGATTCGATTCCAACGTCTGGCACTCCGGACCTCCGCCACGATTTATGATTTCTGCGAGCTGGTTAAGAACAACGAGATCTGAATCTAACTGAAAATAGGATAGAAAGGAGACCTGGCACTACAAAAAAATAAGTATTTAGCGTCGGTCGTCACGAAAGTATTTAGCGTCGGTTGGACAAACGATCGACGCTAAAACATTGACTCGCGTTTGACCGACGTTTAGCGTCGGTCGCCTGTCGACCGACGCTAAATACACGACGCTAAATCTGGTTTAGGGTCAGAAACAAAGCCCTTACCCAAAACCAGCTTTAGCGTCGGTCGTCAGTCGGTTTAGCGTCGGTCATCGACCGACGCTAAATACACATACTTATTTAAGCCTCTCAGTCGTCACCCTAACCCTAAAATCCTTCTCACCTCTCTCAATCTTCTCCTCTCTCTCCTGAAACTCTCCCACCTCTCTCAAAAACCTCCCAAACCCTCATCCTCTCAACTCCAAACACCACCACAACCGCCCCTCCCTCCAAACACCACCACCGCCGCCCTCCCTCCAAACACCACCACGGCCGCCGCCCCTCCCTCCAAATTACCCCACCGCCGCCCCTCCCTCCAAACACCACCACCGCCGCCGCCCCTCCTCCAAATCACCCCACCGCCGCCCCTCCCTCCAAACACCACCACCGCTGCTATCGCCGCCCCTCCCTCCAAACACCACCACCGCCGCCGCCCCTCCCTCCAAACACCACCACCGCCGCCGCCCCTCCCTCCAAATCACCCCACCGTCGCCCCTCCCTCCAAACACCACCACCGCCGCCCCTCCCTCCAAACACCACCGCCGCCGCCGCCCCTCCCTCCAAATCACCCCACCGCCGCCCCTCCTCCAAACACCACCACCGCCGCCCCTCCCTCCAAATCACCCCAGCGCCGCCCCTCCCTCCAAACACCACCACCGCCGCCCCTCCCTCACATCTCCCCGCCGCCGCCCCTCCTAAAACACAGATCTAGAAAAATCCAGATCTTGGAAAACCCAGATCTGAAAAAAATAAAAATAAAAAACGAAGATAAAAATGAAAATAGCAAACAAAAATTAAAAACAAATATAAAAAACGAAAACAAAAAACTAACCACCCAACCGACTAACCAACCAGTGGGTGGCTGGGCGAATATTGCGTCGGTTGGTCAGAACATTTAGCGTCGGTTACTGTTTCGACCGACGCTATAATTTAGCGTCGCTGTTATTCGCGTCGGTTGGATCGACCGACGCAACATTTTTTAGCGTCGGCTCTGACCGATGCTAAAAACCCGGTCTAACCGACGCCATATGTTATATTTTTTGTAGTGTGGGTTGGGGGGAGAAGGGGTCGACGATTTGAAAATAGGGAAGAAGAAGAACTGAGGAGAAGAAGAAGAAGATGATAATGATGATTATTTGGGTTTGGTGAAGAAACAGAAGAATAAAGGAAGATGATGATGGGTTTGATTAAGAAAGGAAGACGATGATGGGTTTGGTGACTCAGCCAACTCATTTTAATCCACATCAGCACGAAATCTTCCTTGTTAGCAAATTTTCCACGTCGCCCTAACGATTCCAAATGGAACTTGATGGCATGCTATTTTTGTAAATGGCATAGATAGTTCGTGCCAATATTAGAATTCGGAAAACGTGATGTATATTCACGTAATAAGCCAAAGGTCGTGTTGTATGAGAAGATTAGGCCTATTTAATATTCCCTCAATTTGGAACTCAAAAACCAATGATGGCTTGTGGACAACGACTGGGTCACTAAATCCGCCAACTTATCTTCTAATGTAATGTAGAACAATTTAACAACACTGTCATTGACTAGATCTTGAATATAGTGGGCATGTGTCTCAACATGCTTCGTGTGATCATGAAAAACTGGGTTCGTAGCAATCTGAATCACACTAGTGTTGTCTCCAAAGAGATGAACAAGTGAGGGGTATCAACACCGAGTTCACCCAACAAACCGCACCCATACAATCTCTGAACACACCTCAGACATTGACTGAAACTCAGCCTCGGTCGAAGATTTAGAAACCCTATCCTGCTTCTTGCATCGTCAGGAAATGAAGGCCTCGCCAAACTTAACACACCACCCCTGTAACACCCCACTCTAGAAGACCCGCTTGAAACACATGTTCAACCCATATACATACACTAAACGGGGTGTTACCGACTTTCAATACATTCATACATATTATCACATAAAATCATAAACTAATAACTGGTATGACCCATTACATAAACCGATACTTATAATAATCCATAAGATACAATAAACATCCCATAAATCGGGCAAACCATTAATACATCAATAATAAATAAAGAATCTCATACAGTTCCCAAATACCAATAGACACTACAAAAAAGAGCGTTTTGGCGTCGGTTGAAACGAAAGAGATTAGCGTCGGTCGACCGGTCGACCGACACTAAATAGTATCTCGCGTTTTAGCGTCGGTCGTTTGGTCGACCGACGCTAAACACTAACCCTAATACGCTGAAACCCTATGCAGCTGCCTCCATTATCTCTTTCTTCCCCATCTTCTTCTTCCAGCCGCCTCCTCTCCAATCTCCCAAACCTCTCTTCTTCTTCTTCTTCTTCTTCTTCCTCTCCAATCTCCCAAACCTCTCTTCTTCTTCTTCATCTTCCACTCCCAAACCTCTCTTCTTCTTCTTCATCTTCCACTCCCAAACCTCTCTTCTTCTTCTTCTTCTTTATCTTCCACTCCCAAACCTCTCTGCTTTCTTCCAAACCCTACACTATGCAGGCACTAGGGACGCCTCCAAACCGTCTCCTGCTCCGGAAGAAGAAAGAAGAAGAAGGACGAAGAAGAAAAGAGGAGAAGAAGAAGAAGAATAAAGAAGAGGAAGAAGAAAGAAGTAGAAGGACGAAGAAGAACAGAGGAGAAGAAGAAGAGGAAGAAGAAAGAAGTAGAAGGACGAAGAAGAACAGAGGAGAAGAAGAAGAAGAAGGAGAATAAGGAAGAGGAAGAAGAAAGAAGAAGAAGGACGAAAAAGAAGAAGAAGAATAAGGAAGATCGGAAGAAGAAGAAGGAAGATCGGAAGAAGATCGGAAGAAAATGGAAGAAGAAAAGTAGTTGCTGCTGCAGCTACTTTTTGTTTGTGATTTTCAAGAAACTTTGGCGTCGGTGGGTCCGTGTGAATAGCATCGGTCGACCATAAACCGACGCTAGAGTTTAACGTCACCAGTTCTGGCTCGGTTTGGTCGACCGACGCTATTCAAATTAGCGTCGGTCAGTGACCGACGCCAAAACGCGTAAATGACCGACGCCAAAACGCGTTTTTTTGTAGTGAGATGATTAAAACAAATAGATCAAGATTGTCTTGAACTCGTACATACAGGGTCTAGGAAGGTCCTCGTCTAAGGGCTCAACCAAGAGATCTTTATTTTTGGAATCTATAGAAGTTTTGATGTCGTCTAAAGGCATAGTGGATTTTGAACGATGGGCAACACAGTGAATGGTCTCTGAAGGCTCACCTTCCTTAGTATAAACATACTAAGCCGATGCGCTAGGGGTGGAGGAAGATTCGAGGTTGGAGTCAGACTCTTGAGAAGGGGAATAAGTTTGATTTTGGCTATCAGAAGAAGACCCCATGGTAAAGAAAGAATATAAGAAGATAACTAGTATTCAAGACTACCCTTAAGTGGTGAAAGAGGTACAAAAACTTTGAATTAAAGGACAACTATGCAAAGACTGGGGTAGGTGATGTACCAGGGCGACTAAAAAGCTAGTCAAGATCGTCCAATATGAAGGTTTTTGGATTGCACAGGAGAAGATCTTCGACATAGTGGAAAGTTAAGAGGTATTTATAGAAAAGGAAATGAGTCTCTCTCCCACAGAAAAATTGAAAAGATAGAAGGCGGAGCATCAGAGGCAGTGGTTGGTTCATTTTGGAGAAATTGATAGGCAATGATGAAGTAGCTAGGAGAGAGAAGAGGACGAAGAGTCTAAAACACATTTCCCTGAAAACGCACACCATACAATAAGACCCTGTGCCAAATCTTGAAGTAAAAAAACCGCCAAAATAAACCTTACAGACTTTCCCCAATAGAAAAATCTGGAAAAATACCTCAACTTATCAAAACCGATCCGTTTCACATCAATCCACCAACATGCACGCATTCAATCACAACAAATAGAGTCAATAAATTGTTTAACCATAGTTCGTCAAAATATAATATACAATATTTGCCAGCCCAACATAATTACCTATGTCTCAAAATGTCAATTGCACGCGACGATCCTTTAATCTAGCAAACTCCTCAATAATCGAATCTGGATCTATGTTTATAGGAAACTCTCTTTCGATAAAGATAGTCAAAGAATCGGCAAGAAATTCATCAGCCATTTTGTTGCGAAGATCAGTTTTCACATATTTCATCGCTGAAAAGAGCTCTCTCTGTAGTAGCGGTAGAAACTAGTAGGGTTAACACAAGTCGAATCAATCTACATATCATTGTGTAGTGTCTTTCCATTCTTGTTCTACAAGCTTCTCTAATAACTTTGCAAGTGAGGATACATGAAACTCATCACTTCCAACCACATGAGTGTCATAAAACTTCAACTCGCCCTCCAAAGCGATCATCTCATGGTACTGAAAATCTAGAAGGATAAAACTCCTCTGTGAGCTTATAGATATTATCAACATGAATGTCTGGAAGGAATTATATGGATCCAATGTCACACTCAGTTGAAGAAGTCTAACTGCATGCAGACTCATTAAACCTCGAGTTCAAAGCACCAAGTTGGAAATCAATAGATTGATTAAAGTACTCAAAATGGTACATATGCTCAATAGTCCTTTGCTTATCACCACGACCAATTATGGTAGTGAAATCCGAAACTTCCACTTCATACTTTGAACAAAAAGTTACCTCTTCTCTTAAAATAAATATGATGTGGTTGATGAGCTCCAAGTGATAAATACCTTCTCCTAACCTCATCTCTTAATTCAAGAGGCCAATCACTTATCTTCTTCATTTTTCTCGGGTCTCTTTCGACTTCTACCTCGCACATTAATTGTTGACTCAGAATTAGAATAGGAGTGGAGGCTTGATTTTGAACCGGAGAGGTAGATCGTTGACTTTTCGTGGGAAGGTTACTTTCCTCTTGAACGTCTCTAGATTCTCTTCCCTTTTGGAAATAAGAAAGTAATGTAACATTTCCCCCTTTTTCTTTGGTGGTTGACTTGAAGAAGTCATAATACATGTACTCCACACATATATAAGGTATAGCAATTCATCAAATTAACAAGACAATAATTCAATTTTAACAATTTCAAGTGAGCAATCTAAATCCCTAATTTCTAAATCTCTACTTAAAACCCTAAAAATAAGTTCAAAATACTTACTTGTATTTTTTGAGTTTTGAAGTTGTTGTATATTTGTAGTTAATCAAAATAGAAGCACCCACCACTTGATCACCCAAAAAAAGCAAAAAATGAAGTTTTTGCTGCAAAAATATCATCAAAAAATTTTGTTTTCTTACTCTTGCTGCAGTCCGCCACTTCCGAGAGAAAGAAATGAGAGAACAAAGAAAAAGAGGGAAAAAAAAAGAGATAAGGTTGTTGGCAGGAAAGTGAATAAAAATAAGGATTGTTTATTTATTTTTTGTAAGAAAGGGTTGTTTGAGATAAGGTTGTTTGTTTGTTTGTTGGACTTTGTGTTAGCTACTTTCCTAGAGAAAAGAGGAGAGAGTAAAGAAGAGGCTGTTAGGGGTGGCTAATGGTACGGGTTCGGGCTCCCGTACCCATTAAGCTTCGGATAGTGGGTACCTAAATGGGTTCGTTACGGGATACCCACTAAGCCCGATACGAAGCACAATTTTTCATCATTCCAACTTAATCATCATTACTTAATCACAGTAACTTACTATTCAACTATCACCACCACTCCAATAGAAGACAACTTGCAGCAAACATCTTCTTCTGAAAACCAAACCAATCTGCCCTCCTCTAATTCCTACCATCAACCGATCCCTCTGCTCATTACCACAGTGGTAAAGTGGAAGTGGCGGCAACAACAAACTTCTCCTGATATGTTCTTAAAATTCAATCAAGCATTTTGTCCAACAAGATAATAGCATAATCCTAAGGCCTAATACCCTAAAATGACACCAACTATTAGGTTAATATAAGAATGTACACCATTTACTAGAATTACATTGTACGCCACCATTTATATTTGTTTTTTCCCAACCTAACACGCCGTTAGTTTTACCAACTTTTATGCTCATGTGGCATGACGGACGAGCAACGGAGTTAGCCATGTGGGAAATTAGTGTGACTCAGCACGACATGTCATCGGAAGGCGTTTATTTAACCAAGACTCAATTACCCAACCAATTACCACGAAACATCCAGAGACTTCCCCAAATCCCTCCCCATCTCTCTCACCTCATCAACTTCGTTCTGATTCCTCTTCCCGCCGGCGACAGCCACCTCCTCGACGGAGCAGAATCCACCTCCGACCTCCCGCGGCACCTCGTCCCTTACCTCAAGCTCGCACACGACGCTCTCGAACCGGAATTGACCCAATTCCTCGAGACCAAACTACCCGACTGGCTAATTTACGATTTTGCCCCTCACTAGCTGCCGCCGATAGCAGCCAAGCTCGACGTTAACAGGATCTACTTCTCCATTTTCTTTGCCGCCTCGTGTTGCTTCTTCACACCGTCGATTGGCTAGGACAGTTCGAGGATGAATCCCGAGGATGCGACCACCGTCGGATGCGACGCCCTAGTTATCCGGCCATGTCCGGATCTCGAATTCGACTAGCTCGACCTCGCGAGACAGCTCTACGGGATGCCGTTCATCCCAATCGGACTCCTTCCTCCACTTCCGCCTCCCCCATCGCCGCCAAAATCCGATCCAAACGAAGCGTGGAATCGGATCTTAGACTGGCTGAGCAAGCAGAAGAAGGCCACCGTCGTCTACGTCGCGTTCGGGAGCAAAGCATCCCTAACAAAAGATGAAATCACCGAGCTAGCTCTAGGTCTCCAATCCTCAAAAATCCCCTTCGTCTGGGTCCTAAAACAGTGGGGATGAGGGGAGGATTGAAGATGGAGAAGATGAGAACAGGAAAGAAGGAAGGGATAAGGTTTTGGGTAAATGGTAAGATAGGATAAGATTGTTTACCCTCCAATACTCATCCACGTCATTGCAGGCTGTCCTTCCAAGCCATCTTGAAGAATATCAGAGGTTGAGGTGTAGAGTAGCTTTCCATGCTTTGGTGTTCCGACAGGAGGTTCAGGAGCTTGCAACTAAAATTCTTCACAGGTCTGAAGACTTTGGCTTATTATTCATATTATGTTACATCTTTACATGATATGGTATTCACTCCTTTGATACCTTTCATTATATAGACTGCGAGCTCCTGGAAGGCCATCTATCGCGTATGATCCTGGGTTGACAAGGGAAGCTTTAGCATTCTATGGTTGTGCTGAACTCTTCCAGGTACCTGCAATGAACCCTGAACAGTGCCTACTATTTAGTTGAGCTTGGACCTTATTCTGAAATGCTGACTTGGAATGTGCTTTTGTCTTGGAGCTCTTCCAAGGATGTGCACAGTGAGCTTATTCAACACAAGCGAGCCTGGATGCGAAGACGTGGAATTGTCAAGGGCAAACTTTCTGTTAACTCTGCAGAACAACGCCTTAACGGCTCATGCCCATTAATGCCAGAAGAGGTAGGAGATTAAGGAAATAGCATTGTCATTGTCCAGTCAGTTACTTTGGAATACAGAGTTGGCCAATAAGTGACTTGCAGTAGGTGGCCTCTGATCAGATTTCATATTATAAATGGATAAGGCCAATTATACTGAGTATCACGTTACTAAAATTTAGCGGTAGAATTTTTTTGATGCGACTGATGAGTATGCTAAACCCATTAGTCGTAAATGTGAATTCCATGGTATAGCAAACTGGAATTTGATTGTTGGTTTCTGCAGGTTGGTATTCTTCTTCGAGCTTATGGATATCCCTGGGATACCATTATATACGTTTCAGGAGGAGAAGTCTTTGGTGGCCAGAGGACATTAATTCCTCTGCATGCAATGTTCGAAAATGTGGTTGACAGGACTTCTCTCAGTGCAGCATGGGAACTAACTAGGATTTATGGCCGTGAGGTGGACCTTGATAGCAAATTCCCCAGGACACCACCTTCTGTTGTACAAGAAAAGAAGACCGAGGCCTGGAAAAATGTAGGGCCTCGCCCTCGTCCCCTACCACCGCCTCCAGCCCGCTTCAAATATCCACACAATATTGAAGGTTGGTGGGGATGGGTGGCTGAGAGCGACAATGAACCTGAGAGCACAGTTATGGAATTGAGAACCAATGCGCATAAACTTCTATGGGAGGCGGTAGACTACCTGGTTTCCGTTGAAGCTGATGTCTTTATCTCTGGATTTGATCGTGATGGTAAAGGACGCCCGAACTTGGGAAGCTTGGTCATGGGGCACAGGCTTTATCTCTCACCAGCCTCCAAAACCTTCCGTCCTGACAGGTAGCACAACTGAGCATGAATGGTGAAATGCTAATCTTTTCATCCTTTGCCCCCTGTTATCTTTGTTCAAGCTTTCATTTTTCTGGTACAGGAAGGAAGTTGTGAAGCTATTGGAAGAAAATCGTGAGCATCTATACCAAGCAAACCATACCTGGCTGGCATCTATTCGTCAGCATTTCAGAAGGAGTTTGGTCGATGGTGCTTTGAATGCATCAGTAGCCTCAAAACCGGTCTCCTTCCTCTCTCATCCTGTCCCTGAGTGCTCTTGCTTGGGACA
Organism: Linum lewisii; assembly: GCA_034768395.1. Lineage (NCBI taxonomy): Eukaryota > Viridiplantae > Streptophyta > Magnoliopsida > Malpighiales > Linaceae > Linum > Linum lewisii. Next base: position 51,566,170 of record CM068300.1, on the reverse strand, counting down.
TGTCAATGGTGAAACATCTGCACATTCTGAGGTTGCCTTGGGTGTCACGCAACGCTGTCCCAAGTGGATGAATGATGAAACGAGCTCGAGAATAAAGGACAAGGAGACGGATGAGGAAGAGCTTGACGACAATGATGCGTCGTCTTCTGGTATGTTTTTCAAGTACAGTAGCGGGAATAATGAAAGCGGAGGTGGAGAAATGAATAAAGAAGAAGCTCCACTGGAGGATCAAGAAGAGTCAGAGGGTGCAGAGTAGTCGAGAAAGAAGAAACCAGATGTTAGTAAGATCATTTAACAGCAGTAGTAGCATCATGGTGGTCTGTTTTTCGGCCAGGAATCCAAGTAGAAAGAGAGGAACCGATGGATCTGATGAGCAGCTGAGCCATGGGAGAAGAAGAAGGTTGTGTACATTTTTGGTAAAGGGAAGCCACAATTAGTTGGATTCTTAGCATGTTAGGGTTAATGGTTTCCTTATCTGATGTAAGTTAACCTTGAATATTGAGTAGCATCTTCATAAGCTAAGCTTTTAGCTTCAGAAGTAGAAATTTGTTAGTCCAAATTGGGATGCTTCAGCATGTAAGTTGTAAAATGTGATGTAACATATAGAATGCTAGCTAGTCATGTGGAAATTAGAGAGAAATTGGTCCTTTGATGAGATGCTTGTTTGGTTTTTACTGTTGTTGTATGTGGGCAGGTGAAATGAATGAATGAATAATGAGGGTGAAGAGTAGAAATTGCAGGAGAAAAAGAAAGGGTAGGGACAGGTGGAAGGAAGAATATGCATGTATTCATTGTACAAAGGAAGGGTATTTGGCATCTGGCATCTGGGGGGTAAAGTAAAAGGAAGCTTCTTCAGAAATTACTGGTAGTTTGAAATTCAAAGGGAGGGGCGTGTTTGACTGTTTTCTTGTCAAAGAGGTCAGCCGAGTGACTCAGGGTCAGGGACCCCTCCTCCTTCAATATAAACTTGGTCACCAAGTAAGCTAAGGCCTAAGGCCTAGTACAAATTGATATCCATGCAGGCAGGATCCTCTATATATATATATAATACATAAACACAGAGCAAGAGAGATAACATAGTAAGTAAGAAAGAAACATATAATAGTTAATAATGGGTAATATTGGAGGGAGCAGTTGGAAGTCATCATCATCATCAAATTGGGAAGTGGAGGCCATAATAAGGAAGCTGCTTCCATGCCTTGTGGTGGACGATGAGCCAAGGAAGAAGACCAGTAGCAGCAGCAGCAGCAGCAGCAGAGGAGGAGGGTTAAGCTCAAGGGCGGATGCAGAAATGATAGCAGCAGCTAAGCATTTCTCTTCTGTCCATAAAGTTCGGTTTGGTGGTTAAATTTATATATATACATATATATATATATTATGGAATATGAAGGGTCGATATTCAATTGAAGATGCTGCTGCAGATGGAGACAGTAGTATGTAAGTCCTCAAAGTGGGGCTACTGTACTGTGCATGGAGTTTCTTCTGCAGGCGGCTCTATGCTCTCTGCGCTCTGATCATATGCTGTGCTAAAGTAACAAAGAAATCACAAATTCAATTGGCGGGCTGTTTTGTTTTTATTTGTTTTACTAGTCTCTGTAACTGTAACCCTTTTTTGTGTCACTGGAAGAAGGTTATTGGAAGAAGGTTATATTAGTTAATTGTGAATCATCTCACGAATCAATTGTAGACAATAGTTTGTTTGGTAATTTTACATAAAAAATACTTAGATTTAAAGTGAGGTTAAGGGTAGGGTATTTTGCGGGTAGGGTTTTGGTCATATCCTTACCCTACTTTTTCAACTAAGAGAATACCATTACCCTACCCTTACCCGGTCAACACAGGGTATTATCCTCGTTGACCGGGTAGGGTAGGGTAGGATACCCTAGGGTAGGGTATCAATTGTCATCCCTACATGGACCAGCTAAGTATGAGATATTGTTAAGAATCGTAAATTATTAATAGATAGATTTAGCGTGGTTTCGATGAGAATTGTCGACTAGTCCACGAGATAGAGTGTTTTATTAGGATTTTAGAAATATAATCGGATGACTTAATCTCATAGAAAGATTGAGACTAAGCTTATAAGCACAAAACAGAAATTATTACCTGGGTTCTGCCCAACTATATAATCTGGCCGACCAAATTAGTTTGCATATTTTTTTTTTGATAAGGAAATTAGTTTGCATATTTAATAGGCCTAATCTTCTCATACATCATAACCTTTTGGCTTATTACGTGAATATACATCACGTTTGCTAAATTCCAATATTGACACGAACTACCTATGTCATTTACCAAAATAGCATGCCGTCAGTTTTCGCACAAAATCATCCTACGTGGTATGACGGAGTTAGCTGACTGTGTCTGAATTCTGGTTGCCACATCATGTTAATTAAATTTTAAATTTAATTTCCATTTCTTTCTCCCACGACTTAATTAGTCATTTTCCTCGTTAATGAATATCATAATATCGATTTCGACATAATTAAAAGCTGAAAAAATGGAGCAATTAACGAAATGAAAAACCAATACAAAGTAATTTCAGAGTTCGTGGGCAAACCCCAATCTCTCTAATCCCATTTCTAGTTACAATGGCATCAGATCTACAATACTCCCAAAAATTTCACCAAAACCCTAAATTCTCACACTTTCGACTAGGGCTGTTGACGAACCAAGCTGCTCGTGTTCGGCTCGGCGTTCGACTCGGAAAAAGCTCACTCGTGACTCGGCTCGAAACGAATAAACGGGCTCGCGAGCCGGCTCGTTCATAAACGAGCCGAGCTCGAGCTCATGCCTGCTCGGCTCGGCTGGCTCGCGAGCCAGCTCGGCTCGTTGGCTCGAACAATGCAGCTCGCGAGCTGGCTCGTTAGAGCTCGTTACACGGCTCGTCGATCAGCTCGAGAATGGCTCGTGATCTGGCTCGATTAAGTAGCTCGTGAGCTAGCTCGATTTTGGAGCTCGCGAGCTAGCTTGATTTCGGAGTTCGCGAACTTACTCGATTGACTCGTGAAATGGCTCGATTTTGGCTCATGAAATGGTTCGATTTTGGCTCGATTATTTTTAAAAATTCTAGATCTTGTAACCAATAATATTAATTTTGATTTTTGACTATGCCTACAAATTAATGATAAGTAATAATTCAGAAAACTGAGTAAGTTCGAAACCTTGCAAATGAGCTCGATTCGAGCTCGAGCTCGAAATCTTGCAAACGAGCTCAATTCGAGCTTGAGCTCATTTAGGTTCGTTAACGAGCTAGTTTCGAGCCGAGCCGAGCCGAGTAGAGCTCGAAAGCTTGCAATCGAGCTCGATTCGAGCTCGGGCTCGTTTAGGCTTGTTAACGAGCCAGTTTCGAACTGAGCTCGAGGCAAAAAAAAAAAAAAAAAATTGGCCGAGCCGAGCTCGAGCCAGAGTTCAAACCAAACGTGCCGAGCTCGAGCTGCGCAAAGCTCGGCTCGACTCGGCTCGTCAACACCTACTTGCGACATCATGATTGAAGGAGAGATAGAACAAATCAAACAAAAACACAATCTGCCATTTTCAATTCTGAATCGTGGGCAGAAGCTGGAGTAATTGGAGTAGGGTTTTAGGGGAGGTGGTCAAATAGGCAGGGAAGAGGAAGAAACTGGAGACGGATCCGGCTCCACCGTCTGGAACTCCGAACCTCTGCTTCGATCGACGATTCTGGTGAGCTATTGAAGAAGAACGAGATCTGAATCTCAGTCACCTTCTCCGCGGCTTAAATCTCGTCGGCTCATCCCTCTCTGCGGCTCAAATCTCGTCGGCTCATCCCTCTACGCGGCGGAGCTCAGCCGGACCGGATGAAACCTGTTGCTAGTCAACGGCTTCGGCTCCAACGTCTGGCACTCCGAACCTCCGCCTCGATCGATCGACGACTCCAGCGAGCTGTTGAAGAAGAACGAGATCTAAATCTCAGTCACCTTCTCTGCGGCTCAAATCTCGTCGGCTCATCCCTCTCCGCGGTGGAGCTCAACCGGACCGGATGAAGCCTCCTGCTAGTCAACGGATTCGATTCCAACGTCTGGCACTCCGGACCTCCGCCACGATTTATGATTTCTGCGAGCTGGTTAAGAACAACGAGATCTGAATCTAACTGAAAATAGGATAGAAAGGAGACCTGGCACTACAAAAAAATAAGTATTTAGCGTCGGTCGTCACGAAAGTATTTAGCGTCGGTTGGACAAACGATCGACGCTAAAACATTGACTCGCGTTTGACCGACGTTTAGCGTCGGTCGCCTGTCGACCGACGCTAAATACACGACGCTAAATCTGGTTTAGGGTCAGAAACAAAGCCCTTACCCAAAACCAGCTTTAGCGTCGGTCGTCAGTCGGTTTAGCGTCGGTCATCGACCGACGCTAAATACACATACTTATTTAAGCCTCTCAGTCGTCACCCTAACCCTAAAATCCTTCTCACCTCTCTCAATCTTCTCCTCTCTCTCCTGAAACTCTCCCACCTCTCTCAAAAACCTCCCAAACCCTCATCCTCTCAACTCCAAACACCACCACAACCGCCCCTCCCTCCAAACACCACCACCGCCGCCCCTCCCTCCAAACACCACCACGGCCGCCGCCCCCTCCCTCCAAATTACCCCACCGCCGCCCCTCCCTCCAAACACCACCACCGCCGCCGCCCCTCCCTCCAAATCACCCCACCGCCGCCCCTCCCTCCAAACACCACCACCGCTGCTGTCGCCGCCCCTCCCTCCAAACACCACCCCGCCGCCGCCCCTCCCTCCAAACACCACCACCGCCGCCGCCCCTCCCTCCAAATCACCCCACCGTCGCCCTCCCTCCAAACACCACCACCGCCGCCCCTCCCTCCAAACACCACCGCCGCCGCCGCCCCTCCCTCCAAATCACCCCACCGCCGCCCCTCCCTCCAAACACCACCACCGCCGCCCCTCCCTCCAAATCACCCCAGCGCCGCCCCTCCCTCCAAACACCACCACCGCCGCCCCTCCCTCACATCTCCCCGCCGCCGCCCCTCCTAAAACACAGATCTAGAAAAATCCAGATCTTGGAAAACCCAGATCTGAAAAAAATAAAAATAAAAAAACGAAGATAAAAATGAAAATAGCAAACAAAAATTAAAAACAAATATAAAAAACGAAAACAAAAAACTAAACCCACCCAACCGACTAACCAACCAGTGGGTGGCTGGGCGAATATTGCGTCGGTTGGTCAGAACATTTAGCGTCGGTTACTGTTTCGACCGACGCTATAATTTAGCGTCGCTGTTATTCGCGTCGGTTGGATCGACCGACGCAACATATTTTTAGGGTCGGCTCTGACCGATGCTAAAAACCCGGTCTAACCGACGCCATATGTATATTTTTTTGTAGTGTGGGTTGGGGGGAGAAGGGGTCGACGATTTGAAAATAGGGAAGAAGAAGAACTGAGGAGAAGAAGAAGAAGATGATAATGATGATTATTTGGGTTTGGTGAAGAAACAGAAGAATAAAGGAAGATGATGATGGGTTTGATTAAGAAAGGAAGACGATGATGGGTTTGGTGACTCAGCCAACTCATTTTAATCCACATCAGCACGAAATCTTCCTTGTTAGCAAATTTTCCACGTCGCCCTAACGATTCCAAATGGAACTTGATGGCATGCTATTTTTGTAAATGGCATAGATAGTTCGTGCCAATATTAGAATTCGAAAACGTGATGTATATTCACGTAATAAGCCAAAGGTCGTGTTGTATGAGAAGATTAGGCCTATTTAATATTCCCTCAATTTGGAACTCAAAAACCAATGATGGCTTGTGGACAACGACTGGGTCACTAAATCCGCCAACTTATCTTCTAATGTAATGTAGAACAATTTAACAACACTGTCATTGACTAGATCTTGAATATAGTGGGCATGTGTCTCAACATGCTTCGTGTGATCATGAAAAACTGGGTTCGTAGCAATCTGAATCACACTAGTGTTGTCTCCAAAGAGATGAACAAGTGAGGGGTATCAACACCGAGTTCACCCAACAAACCGCACCCATACAATCTCTGAACACACCTCAGACATTGACTGAAACTCAGCCTCGGTCGAAGATTTAGAAACCCTATCCTGCTTCTTGCATCGTCAGGAAATGAAGGCCTCGCCAAACTTAACACACCACCCCTGTAACACCCCACTCTAGAAGACCCGCTTGAAACACATGTTCAACCCATATACATACACTAAACGGGGTGTTACCGACTTTCAATACATTCATACATATTATCACATAAAATCATAAACTAATAACTGGTATGACCCATTACATAAACCGATACTTATAATAATCCATAAGATACAATAAACATCCCATAAATCGGGCAAACCATTAATACATCAATAATAAATAAAGAATCTCATACAGTTCCCAAATACCAATAGACACTACAAAAAAGAGCGTTTTGGCGTCGGTTGAAACGAAAGAGATTAGCGTCGGTCGACCGGTCGACCGACACTAAATAGTATCTCGCGTTTTAGCGTCGGTCGTTTGGTCGACCGACGCTAAACACTAACCCTAATACGCTGAAACCCTATGCAGCTGCCTCCATTATCTCTTTCTTCCCCATCTTCTTCTTCCAGCCGCCTCCTCTCCAATCTCCCAAACCTCTCTTCTTCTTCTTCTTCTTCTTCTTCCTCTCCAATCTCCCAAACCTCTCTTCTTCTTCTTCATCTTCCACTCCCAAACCTCTCTTCTTCTTCTTCTTCATCTTCCACTCCCAAACCTCTCTTCTTCTTCTTCTTCTTTATCTTCCACTCCCAAACCTCTCTGCTTTCTTCCAAACCCTACACTATGCAGGCACTAGGGACGCCTCCAAACCGTCTCCTGCTCCGGAAGAAGAAAGAAGAAGAAGGACGAAGAAGAAAAGAGGAGAAGAAGAAGAAGAATAAAGAAGAGGAAGAAGAAAGAAGTAGAAGGACGAAGAAGAACAGAGGAGAAGAAGAAGAGGAAGAAGAAAGAAGTAGAAGGACGAAGAAGAACAGAGGAGAAGAAGAAGAAGAAGGAGAATAAGGAAGAGGAAGAAGAAAGAAGAAGAAGGACGAAAAAGAAGAAGAAGAATAAGGAAGATCGGAAGAAGAAGAAGGAAGATCGGAAGAAGATCGGAAGAAAATTGGAAGAAGAAAAGTAGTTGCTGCTGCAGCTACTTTTTGTTTGTGATTTTCAAGAAACTTTGGCGTCGTGGGTCCGTGTGAATAGCATCGGTCGACCATAAACCGACGCTAGAGTTTAACGTCACCAGTTCTGGCATCGGTTTGGTCGACCGACGCTATTCAAATTAGCGTCGGTCAGTGACCGACGCCAAAACGCGTAAATGACCGACGCCAAAACGCGTTTTTTTGTAGTGAGATGATTAAAACAAATAGATCAAGATTGTCTTGAACTCGTACATACAGGGTCTAGGAAGGTCCTCGTCTAAGGGCTCAACCAAGAGATCTTTATTTTTGGAATCTATAGAAGTTTTGATGTCGTCTAAAGGCATAGTGGATTTTGAACGATGGGCAACACAGTGAATGGTCTCTGAAGGCTCACCTTCCTTAGTATAAACATACTAAGCCGATGCGCTAGGGGTGGAGGAAGATTCGAGGTTGGAGTCAGACTCTTGAGAAGGGGAATAAGTTTGATTTTGGCTATCAGAAGAAGACCCCATGGTAAAGAAAGAATATAAGAAGATAACTAGTATTCAAGACTACCCTTAAGTGGTGAAAGAGGTACAAAAACTTTGAATTAAAGGACAACTATGCAAAGACTGGGGTAGGTGATGTACCAGGGCGACTAAAAAGCTAGTCAAGATCGTCCAATATGAAGGTTTTTGGATTGCACAGGAGAAGATCTTCGACATAGTGGAAAGTTAAGAGGTATTTATAGAAAAGGAAATGAGTCTCTCTCCCACAGAAAAATTGAAAAGATAGAAGGCGGAGCATCAGAGGCAGTGGTTGGTTCATTTTGGAGAAATTGATAGGCAATGATGAAGTAGCTAGGAGAGAGAAGAGGACGAAGAGTCTAAAACACATTTCCCTGAAAACGCACACCATACAATAAGACCCTGTGCCAAATCTTGAAGTAAAAAAACCGCCAAAATAAACCTTACAGACTTTCCCCAATAGAAAAATCTGGAAAAATACCTCAACTTATCAAAACCGATCCGTTTCACATCAATCCACCAACATGCACGCATTCAATCACAACAAATAGAGTCAATAAATTGTTTAACCATAGTTCGTCAAAATATAATATACAATATTTGCCAGCCCAACATAATTACCTATGTCTCAAAATGTCAATTGCACGCGACGATCCTTTAATCTAGCAAACTCCTCAATAATCGAATCTGGATCTATGTTTATAGGAAACTCTCTTTCGATAAAGATAGTCAAAGAATCGGCAAGAAATTCATCAGCCATTTTGTTGCGAAGATCAGTTTTCACATATTTCATCGCTGAAAAGAGCTCTCTCTGTAGTAGCGGTAGAAACTAGTAGGGTTAACACAAGTCGAATCAATCTACATATCATTGTGTAGTGTCTTTCCATTCTTGTTCTACAAGCTTCTCTAATAACTTTGCAAGTGAGGATACATGAAACTCATCACTTCCAACCACATGAGTGTCATAAAACTTCAACTCGCCCTCCAAAGCGATCATCTCATGGTACTGAAAATCTAGAAGGATAAAACTCCTCTGTGAGCTTATAGATATTATCAACATGAATGTCTGGAAGGAATTATATGGATCCAATGTCACACTCAGTTGAAGAAGTCTAACTGCATGCAGACTCATTAAACCTCGAGTTCAAAGCACCAAGTTGGAAATCAATAGATTGATTAAAGTACTCAAAATGGTACATATGCTCAATAGTCCTTTGCTTATCACCACGACCAATTATGGTAGTGAAATCCGAAACTTCCACTTCATACTTTGAACAAAAAGTTACCTCTTCTCTTAAAATAAATATGATGTGGTTGATGAGCTCCAAGTGATAAATACCTTCTCCTAACCTCATCTCTTAATTCAAGAGGCCAATCACTTATCTTCTTCATTTTTCTCGGGTCTCTTTCGACTTCTACCTCGCACATTAATTGTTGACTCAGAATTAGAATAGGAGTGGAGGCTTGATTTTGAACCGGAGAGGTAGATCGTTGACTTTTCGTGGGAAGGTTACTTTCCTCTTGAACGTCTCTAGATTCTCTTCCCTTTTGGAAATAAGAAAGTAATGTAACATTTCCCCCTTTTTCTTTGGTGGTTGACTTGAAGAAGTCATAATACATGTACTCCACACATATATAAGGTATAGCAATTCATCAAATTAACAAGACAATAATTCAATTTTAACAATTTCAAGTGAGCAATCTAAATCCCTAATTTCTAAATCTCTACTTAAAACCCTAAAAATAAGTTCAAAATACTTACTTGTATTTTTTGAGTTTTGAAGTTGTTGTATATTTGTAGTTAATCAAAATAGAAGCACCCACCACTTGATCACCCAAAAAAAAGCAAAAAATGAAGTTTTTGCTGCAAAAATATCATCAAAAAATTTTGTTTTCTTACTCTTGCTGCAGTCCGCCACTTCCGAGAGAAAGAAATGAGAGAACAAAGAAAAAGAGGAAAAAAAAAGAGATAAGGTTGTTGGCAGGAAAGTGAATAAAAATAAGGATTGTTTATTTATTTTTTGTAAGAAAGGGTTGTTTGAGATAAGGTTGTTTGTTTGTTTGTTGGACTTTGTGTTAGCTACTTTCCTAGAGAAAAGAGGAGAGAGTAAAGAAGAGGCTGTTAGGGTGGCTAATGGTACGGGTTCGGGCTCCCGTACCCATTAAGCTTCGGATAGTGGGTACCTAAATGGGTTCGTTACGGGATACCCACTAAGCCCGATACGAAGCACAATTTTTCATCATTCCAACTTAATCATCATTACTTAATCACAGTAACTTACTATTCAACTATCACCACCACTCCAATAGAAGACAACTTGCAGCAAACATCTTCTTCTGAAAACCAAACCAATCTGCCCTCCTCTAATTCCTACCATCAACCGATCCCTCTGCTCATTACCACAGTGGTAAAGTGGAAGTGGCGGCAACAACAAACTTCTCCTGATATGTTCTTAAAATTCAATCAAGCATTTTGTCCAACAAGATAATAGCATAATCCTAAGGCCTAATACCCTAAAATGACACCAACTATTAGGTTAATATAAGAATGTACACCATTTACTAGAATTACATTGTACGCCACCATTTATATTTGTTTTTTCCCAACCTAACACGCCGTTAGTTTTACCAACTTTTATGCTCATGTGGCATGACGGACGAGCAACGGAGTTAGCCATGTGGGAAATTAGTGTGACTCAGCACGACATGTCATCGGAAGGCGTTTATTTAACCAAGACTCAATTACCCAACCAATTACCACGAAACATCCAGAGACTTCCCCAAATCCCTCCCCATCTCTCTCACCTCATCAACTTCGTTCTGATTCCTCTTCCCGCCGGCGACAGCCACCTCCTCGACGGAGCAGAATCCACCTCCGACCTCCCGCGGCACCTCGTCCCTTACCTCAAGCTCGCACACGACGCTCTCGAACCGGAATTGACCCAATTCCTCGAGACCAAACTACCCGACTGGCTAATTTACGATTTTGCCCCTCACTAGCTGCCGCCGATAGCAGCCAAGCTCGACGTTAACAGGATCTACTTCTCCATTTTCTTTGCCGCCTCGTGTTGCTTCTTCACACCGTCGATTGGCTAGGACAGTTCGAGGATGAATCCCGAGGATGCGACCACCGTCGGATGCGACGCCCTAGTTATCCGGTCATGTCCGGATCTCGAATTCGACTAGCTCGACCTCGCGAGACAGCTCTACGGGATGCCGTTCATCCCAATCGGACTCCTTCCTCCACTTCCGCCTCCCCCATCGCCGCCAAAATCCGATCCAAACGAAGCGTGGAATCGGATCTTAGACTGGCTGAGCAAGCAGAAGAAGGCCACCGTCGTCTACGTCGCGTTCGGGAGCAAAGCATCCCTAACAAAAGATGAAATCACCGAGCTAGCTCTAGGTCTCCAATCCTCAAAAATCCCCTTCGTCTGGGTCCTAAAACAGTGGGGATGAGGGGAGGATTGAAGATGGAGAAGATGAGAACAGGAAAGAAGGAAGGGATAAGGTTTTGGGTAAATGGTAAGATAGGATAAGATTGTTTACCCTCCAATACTCATCCACGTCATTGTTCAGTAATCTGACGTGGCAAACGAATAGTCGCCACGCAAGAAGTTCATATGCCAATTGTGTATATTTCTGCTGACTAGGTAACAGTGACTAACGGCGTGTTAGGTTGGGAAAAAATAAAGATAGATGGTGACGTACAATATAATTCTAGTAGATGGTGTACATTCTTATATTAACCGAATAGTTGGTGTCATTTTAGGGTATTAGGCCTAATCCTAAACCTAACCAAGTACATACAAGCTGAAAATTTCATTCTCGGGAGCAAAATTCTAAACAAGATTAAAACAAAAGTAATGTTAATTGCCGCCATTGTAGCAGTGGCACCATTATCAACAAGATCAAATGTAGCACTGGGAACAAAATCCAAAACAACTTCAGAATTCAGATGTGGGTGGGCCCCGGTGGGCAGTGGGCTGGGCTTATTCTAAATTTCTAATAATTAGTGAGTTTTCGGGCTCTTAGTGGGTAGTGGGTAATTTCGGGTTCGGGCTCGGGGTACCCGTATGGACCTAGACCCATCCCGAAGCCCGAACTCGTTCAGGTTCGGGCACCCATTAAGCCCGACGGGTACAGTAAGGGTTCGGGAATACCCACTACCCGCGGGCCAGACTGCCACCCCTAGAGGCTGTTTGGAAGGGAGGAAATAAAAGACATGAATTTGATTTTGAAATTTATGTGCTTATAATTTATTATAGTTGGGCCAAAAATAAATTACCCTGAGCTGGATTTTAAATTACAGTGGGCTCTAATCATTTAACTTTCCTGAAATATATGAGTTTTATAACTTCGGGCATCCGGGAACCTTGAGCTCGGGCCCAGTGTGGCCCCCTATCTCCGCCACTGGAGCTAAGGATGTATCTCTCTTCCCTTTCTTGTGTAGATTTGTAGTTGTTCTTGATCTTTGTATGACACACTAGACCTAGGGTTTGGGTTGGGGGGAATCCATGGGTGTAAGGGTGTTCTCTTGGATTCTATTGTATGGATGCGAGATCGATTTCAATCCTTTGACTATGCATACTCTCTACTCAAATTTCACCATGATGACTTGTGCAAAGGGTGTTGAATGTGAGAATATGCACTTTGTTTGCTCATGTATGTTGGTGATTTGGGTCCTAATTCGCATAGATGTTAGTTAGGATTCGGGTTTGAAGTGTGTTTGCCTACCTACATGTGCTAATTGACAAGACGATTTTTCACCTAGGCATTTCATCGAGGATGTGGCGTGCATAGGGGTTTTGACTAGTTTGGTCGAAATATCGATTGTCTTGCCACTTGCATCGTATTAGGACCTCATTAGAGATCTTAGGCCATGCCATGATGAAGTGTGCGAGGGTTGTGGATTGATTCTTGCCTTGCATTGACCCGTTTTCTACCCAAGTTTCATTGTTTGTGCATCTTAAGCTCGAAAGTGAACCTCCAACCCACCATTTCTTATCAAAATATTTCCTTCATTATTTTACCCTGGTTGCATATGGACATTGACTTGACTTGCTCACACTCTTTACCATACTACCCCTGCTGCATTGTCTAAGTATTAATTACTACCCATTTCTCTTACTCGGAACCCTACAGGCAATAAATCAGCCATCTCTATTGGACTAGGCGAATAACCTGTATAATGCGTTGGTTATAGTAAAAGTTACTGTTCATAAAATAGTAAAACGTTACTGTTATACACAAATAACGAATGAAGTCAAACTGAGAAATATTGAGCTGCTTTACTAATTTACTGTATGGCCACGTGGCGTGGGCAACGGCTAGCGAGGGATCAAAAGATGCAAATGCATGCAAAATAACCATATCGATATATACTATATGTCGTCTTCCTAGAAATGGCGTCCGAATTAATTACACACTACTGCTGCTGTACTGCACCAGCACCGCACGCCACATCATCATCATCATCATCATCACCATCATATATTAAATATTATTATTATATATTATGGCCTCCTCCAAGCGCTTCACAAACTTCAAAGCTCACCCCCTTCCACGCCATCACTCTAACTAACTACTAACCACTATTCCATCATCTTCTTATTCTGATCTCCTCCTCTTCTTTATTTATTTAACAGCTAGCTGCCTTCCCTTTAATTATAGCTTCTCCACTTCACTCATTTCCTTCAGAAAGAGCTCAGCTAGCTAGCAATGTCCTTATCCTTGTCTGCCTTGGCTGGTTACCATGGTTTGAAATCCAAATCAACATCCCCTTTCTTCACCACCACCATCAATAAGGCTGCTGATGATGAAGCTTCACTTGCATGTCGTGGTGGTGGTCGGAATCAAAAAGGGTCCAAGAGGATGATGATGATAAGTTGTTGCATGCAGACATGGAACCCAATCAACAACAAGAAGTTCGAAACTCTGTCTTACCTGCCACCTCTCTCCCAGGAATCCATAGCCAAGGAGATTGATTACATGCTCTCCAAGGGTTGGATCCCTTGCCTTGAGTTTGACAAGGTAATTTCTAATCTTTTTATATATCATGATTCATGATGCATGTCAATTAGGAGTAGTGAATGAATAGTATTATATGTATATGTATATGTGTATGTAGGTGGGATATGTGTACAGAGAGAACAGCAGGATGCCAGGTTACTACGACGGCAGATACTGGACTCTGTGGAAGCTGCCAATGTTTGGTTGCAATGACTCATCCCAAGTGTTGAATGAGATCAACCTCTGCAAGCAAGCTTACCCAGACGCATACATAAGATGCTTGGCTTTCGACAACAAGCAGCAGGTTCAGTGCATGGCCTTCCTCATCCAAACCCCTTCCTCTTCCCCTGCATCCGCTGCTACTACTTGATCAGACACCTCTGTCTCTCTCTCTGTTTCCTTTAGCTTTCTTTCTTTCAATAATAAAGAAGAGGACATGCAGCTACCTAGCTAGCTGAATTAGACTACTCTTTTTTTTGTCTTCCTTGGCCTGTATTACTAGTATTACTGCTGAATTTGGAGGCTATTTGGTCTATTTTAATTTAACTACTCTTATTTGGAACATACATAATTCTGTCCATAAACAGGGGTATGATTTTGCTCCTCTCTTTTCTTAAGAGATAGTTTCATATCATGAAACTAGTCTGATAGTAGTTGCCAGTTGGGAATTTTGATATCAGATTCCATTGTCGTCCAGCGGTTAGGATATCTGGCTTTCACCCAGGAGACCCGGGTTCGATTCCCGGCAATGGAACTTTTTTTTGACTTGGTAAGAATTTCCCATCCGATGTTGTTATTGAGTTTATCTCCCGCTTAGCTTTTGCAGGACCGGTCCCTTCCAACCATGCGCAAGTTATGTTGCTTGCTTCTTCCGGGTCCGGCCATCATTCTTGATGTTCATGGCTATTTCCATATTACTGGTCTCACTGGTTGGGGGCTTACCGGGGTGTCCAGATTTCTGCTTGTGAACTTAGTAGTTTGAATATCCATTGCCAAACTGAAGATCTTGTGCCCAAAAATATATATGGTTTCATGATTTTGGTTTATTTCTTTGTAAAGCAAGGATTCTATTCCATATGTTGGCAAGGGAATAAATTGTTGCATGCCTTTGTTTCAAAGAGATGAAGTGAGTTCCAGTGTTTGCAATTGATCGAACAATATGGGTTTGCACCACTAAATATATGATAAGACGAGCAAATGGTAAGTGTTGATTGTGGCTATCATGGTACAATCGACTCCAATTGACGATCTCTACACACATAATGGTGCATACTGGTGTTGCATCAGGATGCGTTTCTCTGTGTTTTCTTTGGTGCTCTCCTCTTTCCCATAGGATAGGATTGACATTGGTGGTGCGATTTTTCCTCTTTTTGGTGGTACAAGTACAACGTGACTTGGTGTTAGGTTTGTTGTCGGAGCAAACCTCCTTAGTCACAGTTGCGTTGTCCCAGATGGTCGGGCTAAGGGATGGTCATCCAAGACACAATTGGTTGGCTAAGGTATGTCTTACTCACCTAAGTGTGTTCAACTTCTTTGGTTTGGTTTCTTTCTATTAGGAAAGTGTACACTCAATTTTCGTTGGGAATTATAGTTTGTTGTAATGTTGAGGATGATGATGCATGTGACTTCTCATGGAGTTTTCTTGTGAGTGTTCAGTGTGTGCTACGTTCTACTATCGAAGTTGTTCATTTAGTGGTGAGAAAAGCTCTTTCATATCTCTCAACCCACCCGTGTTAGGCTCATCTCTCGGGTTTGGCGGTGATTTAGATTTTGTTTTTGAGCTATTATCTTAACCGATCTCAACGAAACCTATCTATAATGGTGAACACTCCGGTGATGCTGCCATGTGGCAGCGTGAGATCGATGAAATCCTAAGTAGCTCGTATTGATGAGAATAATTCTCCACTTCCACCACAACTCTTCCACGACCAAACCTTCTTCCAACCTGCATCAAACCCACAATTCAATACTTCCATCTTCAATCAACAACATAAATTCCAGTAAGAATTTAGCTACTCTTACCTTCTGGGTCTCCGGGAAAGATAGAGGGTGTCCCTGAATTTGCTCTATTATTCCTGCAAATTTAGAAAAGCGGAACAGAGGTCAGAAAAGAGAGACCATCAACAAACCAATTGGAGACTGGATAATTAGAGATTTAGAGCTTCTACCTACCTATAATTGCAGTAGCTGAAGAAGGATTACATGAGAAGATAAGATAGTGAATAGTATGATAAGTAGGAGATGATGACACAAGGATATTGGCCGACATTGCTCTGTTTCTCTTTTGGGGGAGGTTTTTTTGTTGAGTTATCGTAAGTTGTCCTGTTCTGTTCTGTCTGCAATTTTATATAATTTGGCGAACTGGTGCTGGGTTTTTATTTATTTATTGGTTAGGTTTAATTGAAAAAATTAGTAATGAGTTTGGGTGAGATCGACGAAACTCTAAGTAGCTCGTATTGATGAGAGGATCGAGTTAACCTTTCTAAAATCAGGATTTCAGCGCACAAAATTGGCTATGCTCGACGAATTGGAGCTTCTCGTCGTGTTCACCGAGGTTGATCGCTGTTAGGGATAGAATTTAGAGATCAGAAAGAAATAAGGAGGTCGTTGGTAAATGGTGTGGCGGTAGTAAATGGTGTCTGTGAGATAAGGTAGATAAATTGTGTGGTCCAAACATGTCATTGATTTAACAGACGGAATGTTGAATGGAAAAATAAATTGTTAATTTTATTGAATTGGGTGACCTTTTAATACATTCATTAAAGTTAGGATACTAAATCTGAGTTAAAATTATTAGTATTAAGTGGACTAATGATGCGCTGCCACGTGACGACATAACCGGTGACGCATGAAGTGTTTACCACAAATAAATACTATCAAGAAGAATTCAAACAACGATTATATTATTTTCTGGAAGACGAAATTATAACTAAACTATTGGAAGAGATGAAAAAAATTGAGGGATACTATAGGAAATTTTTAGTTTCTTCGACAGAACAAATCACAACAAAATCACCTATAAACATATTCTAAACCCTATTCAGTTCAGATTTCTCCATTCTTCAATCCGTCACTCTTCTAAATATCACCTTGTTCGAGCTCTTTCCACATCCACCACTTACCAAGCTATTTTCAGGGAATTGGAATTTTCTAGCACATTTTAAAATTTTATGTACCGTCAATAGCCAAATGCGTAATTATATCCAAATTTAGCACAATGTGACCACCAGCCAGCGCATCACTAGCTGCCACACAAAATATGTTCCGTTGCAGCGCATCGCCATCTGGCGATCGGACCGTTACAAACTAGTCGTTATGTAACGGCAGAATGGTTCCCAGCCAGTGATGCGCTCACCAGCCAGCACATCGCTGGCTGGAAACCATTCTGCCGTTACACAGCAGCTAGTATAAATACCCCCATACCATCTGTTTCTTCACACCTCCTCTCATCATCCTCTCTCAATTTCATTGTCAATTCTCTGAAGGTAATTTGTTAATTAGTTTTTCGAGTTGCTCTCATTAACTCGAGCTATAATTATTGTACGCTAATAATGTCATGTTTTTTTGTAGGTTCGTAGCAATTGTCATTCCCGTTCAAACATTTTCGTTTGAAGAAGGCATAAACCCTCACTCGAAAGGTATCACACTCTCATTATATCAAATTAAATGTGTTTTTTTTTTTTTTTTTTTTTGCCGAAGACAACTCCCGCGGGAGAAAAGGAGTCAACCATACAAAAGGAGATATTAAGTACCCACCCAAGCCGAAAGGTTAAATACTTCTTGGCTTGGGGGTAACTAAGCGCTTGGCGAGCCACATAGTGGGCTGCCGTAATAGATTGACGAGGCATAGACCGCAATCTCAGCTAGGGATGATCATCCACAACATGCAGGAAGTCCGCAACAATGGCACCACCTTCTCGTGCAAACGCTAAATGTGTGTTATGATTTACTTTATTATGATTGTACATAGTTATTACGATTATATATATATATACTTAACTTTGATTATGAATATTATTGTAGATGGATTACATGTTTGGAGAAGTGCCGCGTGGGGTACGAAGTGATAGTCCCGATGACCATTCAATTTTATGGGGTGATTCTGAACGACATCGAGCATCGGGAATTTTCGAAGCTCAGGTTAGTACATTTAATATTATGAAGAGCAAATTCTAATAGTAATTAGTAGTGAATACTAGTTACCACATAAAAAATTACATAGTAATTACTAATACTAATGGTAATTAGTAACAAATATTAGTAACCTACTAATGATAATTAGAAGTATTGAGTATTAGTAACCTAAATACGTAATGACTATTAATAATGATTACTAATCATATTTAAATGTTACTTATGATATAATTGATATATTTACATGTTAGTTATATTTAAATGTTATTTATATTTGAATGTTATTTATATTTGATTGTTAGTTATATTTAAACTAGTATTGTTTCGGCCCGTTGGCCGATATGTTATATATATTTAGTATAGAGTAAATACACATTTTTTTTTCTCATACTATGCAAAGTTAACAAACACAACATTATAATATTTTTCAATCGAATTAATCCCTCTATTTTAACACTTTTAACAAATGTTCCCTTCCGTTAACTTTTTTCGTCTATTCCCCATCTATTATGATGATGGTATATACCATATCAAACTATTAGTTCATGTGATCCTTGAAGTAAACTTGAAAATAAACAATCTAAAAATTTAAAACTTGTAAAATAAAGGTTTAATACACATTTTGCCTCCATTTCTCTTCTTCTTCTTACTGGACACCATCTCTGCAAATTTCTTATTCTCTTGGCATCTATGTGTATAAAATAGATTACTGGATATGTCCAGTCAACAAATTTAATGGGGAATGGATGAAAAAGTTAACGAAAGGGCACATTTGTTAAAAGTGTAAAAGTAAATAGGTTTAATTCTGCTGAAAAATAGTAAAGAGCTATCTTTTTTTTTTTGGATGAATAGAGCTATCTTATTTAACTTTTCATAGTAGGAGGACAAAAATGTGTTAACCCTTTAGTATAATTAGTAAAAAAATATTAGTTTATAATGAAATATTTAATATTATTAATAAATTGTAAATTAACAAAAAAAGTTTGAATTGAATGATTAAAATTAAATGAACAAACAATGTGTCAAATTAGTTATCATATTACATAGTGAGAAATTTAACAGTTTAAAGTAGAAAATATAGAAATAAACTAAAATTAAAAAGTGAGTCACACATTATTTTTTCAAATATAATTTAATAATTTCAATTAAACTAATTTACATGTTGAATTTTACATTTTCCTATACTTTATTATGTTTGAAAACTATTTGGAATTTTTATTTATTAATTATTTAATTTATTGAATAATTGAAAATCAGAATATGATAGGTTAATGTCCTATTATTAAGGAGAGAGTGTTAAATTATCTCTCTCTAATTTTAAATGTTCATATTATAGCTAGATAATTCGTTATACAATGCCAAAAAAATCTAATATTTAATTTCAATATTGTGATTAATTATAGGATATTTTGGATAGTAATTAATTTTAATTACATACTAAAAGAAAACAGGTCCATTTATGATCATTGCAAATGAGACAATATATAAAAAATTTACTTTTTATTCAATAAAACTTTTCAAATGAGTGATGTCCTCTAAACCAAATATTAATTCAATTACTCTCCCAACAAAAGTTTGATCAAGACAAATGAAAAAAAATTGCAACTCTCTCAAAAAATTTGCAAACAAATAAAGTCAAGGCTAAAGTTTGCAAATAAATTTGAGGATAAAGAAATCATCACTATAAAAAAATTTGAGGAATAGTTAAACATAAACATAAACAAAATAAGAACCTCAATTGGCCTTTTAAAAATTAAAATAATTTGGAAATAACGATCATGTTATATGAATATATTTAGGTTTAACGAATATGCTTAATTCAAACTCATCAACTCGATCAATACTTTAAATTTGTTAATAACTAATGACATGTAACCCATTTTACTTACGATCCCATAACTAATATTCTCTCATCATTATCTCACTCACCATTGATCTTACTAAGATACAACCTTATTTCTTTAGTTTTCTCTAGATCAATAAATATATTAATTGAAAACTATTTCTCTTAAATAATCATGATTTTTTATATTTTACGCAGCATGATCCCTAATGAAATTAACGAATGACCAAATTTTGAGTACTTCAAAATAATTTACTAACAAAAGTCAATTCAAGAAAAATGAAAAACAAAATTGCAACTCTCTTAGAGCATTTGCAAACAAATAAAGTCGAGACTACAAAATCAATCATTTAAAAAAAAATATTTTGTGGAATAGTTAAACATAATGAAAAATGGAACATCAACTGGCCAGTTAGAACTTAAAAGATTTGAAAATATTAATCTTATATGAATGTTGTTCCAGCCTCGTCGCCTGGCCCAATAGTGGAAACCCAAGCTTGTTGGTCTTCAGAGAGCGATGTACCTCGAAAGTAGTAGTGAGGGTAGTTAGTTCAAGGGAAAGGGAGGCGATCAGTTTAAGGAATGGGAAGTAAGACGAGTAACGTACCGCGAAGCGTTTGTCCGCTGGGTAAAAGTGTTGTCCCCCGGTTAATGGGGTGTACGGGGGGTATTTATAGTACCCCTGTCTTGGTCGCCAAGGTCGAATCCTAGCCACTCATTTGTAGTCTCCGTAGGATATTGACACGTGTTCGCCTCGCCTTGGAACCCTAAGAGCTGCCGGGCTGGGCTGTCGCCTTGGGCCTCTTTCCACTTCCTGGGCTTGCTTGCTTAGCCCACCCGAGCTGTCGCCTAGGTCCAACCACTTAACGCTATCTGCTGCGTGCAGGGTGTCGTGTGGGCCGCCTTGTGGCCGCCGTCTGGGCCCTTAGGATTCTGGCGAGCCGGGCCCATCAATTGCCCCAAAGCCCTTAGTCGAGCTTTGTTTGGTTGAGGGCTTTCTCATAGCTCGGATCGCTTGTCTTGTGATCGCTGCAAGAGGACCCATCAATTGCCCCCAAGCCCTTAGCCGAGCTACACTTGGGTGAGGGCTTCCGGCCGCTTACTCCATGTCGCTTTGTCGCCCCCGTTTTCCTTCATCGCCTTGGTTTCTTGGCTCTTGACCTTTTATTAGATCGCCCTTGTTTTCGTGCCTTATATCGCCTTAGATCTTTTATCGCCGCTGCCAATCATGCCTGTTTTTCATTTCCCATGTGCCTCTCTATCGCTCAGGGTACTATGGTCTTTTACTCTCTAGCTTGCTGGAGAAGCTGGGGAAACCGGGGTATTTTGGTAACTGCCCAAAAGTCATCATTACTTTATCCTTCCAAACGTCTTCTCAACCACACGTGCCCCCAATGAACTGTCGCGACGGTTCGGTTTCCCGCCAGCACGACCCATCAGCCGCGCGTGCTCCCCACTTATCCACCGTGACGGTTCCGTTTCCCACCTACTGGACTTCCTATATAATCCTCACTCTTACCGTCTTCCTCCTTTTTTTCACTCCTTCTCTGCTTCCTTAACGCACTGTTTTTACTGCCCCTTTGCTTCAACTGTTTCCTCCCTTCTTCCGACGACCGAAAATGACCCTTCCTCCTCCTTACTCCCTTTTCAGATGTCTGGAGCTCCCCGACGCCCACCTGGTACGTGATTCCTCCTTTCTTTCTTGCTCTCATTGTAATCCTACTTCCTATTGTGTGCTCCTCTTTCTTTTCCGCTTCTTGCCGTCTTTTTTGAACCATGGATTCCGACACCGATAGCCAGAACCAAAGCCAATCTTATTCCGCGGGAACTGATCCTTCACCTTCTCCTTCACCTTCTCTCTCATCTTCTAGTCAATCCCCTGAACGGGTGCCCTTAAATCCTCCACCCTTGGCCGAAAAATCTTCTGCCCAGGTCTTCGACGTGGCGGAGGAAACTCTTGATGAATCTCCCGCCCTTCCTTTCTGGGGTCCCCATCAAATAGGATTTGAACGGGCCCGCCATGGCGTTGAGATTGACCCTGAGGCGAACAAGGTCACCGGGTCTTATTCCATTGTCAGCTGGCGGTCTATGTGGCAAGGAGCTGCCTGTGACGAGCGCACAGTCATTGGCCCAGGCTACTTTCCTTCAGGGTCAGTAGAGAGAATCGCCCGCGTTCTTCCATTCGCCATGCTGCCATCCTCCTGGGGGTTCGCCGTGGCCTCCCGACTTTCTACCATTGGCAATTGCCCGCCTGAGTGGCACGACATCTGGACTGAGGCCTTCACCAATGGACTTCGCCTTCCACCGTCGTCATTCACGGTCAATTTGCTTGGGTGTTTTGGCGCTTCCCTTGGTGCCTTTAATGTCGGATGTTGGGCCTCGGCCTCTGCTTTCGAATGCAGCTGTGTGGCGAAAAAGATCGCCCCCACTTTTCGATTGTTCCAGTTGATTCACTATGCCAAACACACATCAAATGGCATAAGTTTTGTTCGCCGGCCTGATCTCTCCCCAAAGGGTACCTATTCGTCTCCTAAGCCTCGCCCTACCTGGTACCATTCTTTTTTCTATTTCCAGCCCAGCGACACGGATCGCCACTGGGCCTCGCTGCTTCCACCCTCATGGTCCTCCGGCGATGTGAGTCGCTTCAACATCGAACTCGATCCTACTCCTGAGGAGACACTCCTGCGACGCCGAATCCTTCTCGACTGTCATCATCTGTCGACTACCTCTGGACTAAGGACCGCTCAGGCGGGAATACGAGGAGGTAAATTTTATGTATAGGCGACGTTGGTCGCCTCCCCTTTTAGCTAGTGTTGTCTGTCTTGTGTAATTGAATCGCCGAGGCTAAACCCTTAGGAATATACGACCTTCATATTACCGCCTACCTTTTCCTGCCACCTACATATACTTAAACCCTCTTTGTTGTGTTTTCTTCTTTTTTTTTTATTAACCCTTGGGTTGTCTCTTTTCAGGCGCTGGATGCCTCCTCACCACCGCCGCACGCGGGCCTGTTGGTGAGACTCGCCCTGGACGTTCAGAGTCTGCTGCCGCCGTCCCTGCCCCTACCCAACCTCCTCTTGAAAAATCTAAGGGGAAGAGGAAAGCGACCGAGACAGACGAAGGCCTTACTTCCTCAAAAAGGAAGAAAAGGTCGGGGCTTCCAAGCCGAGGAAGAAGACGGGCGAGAGCTCCAGTCGTCCGCAGCCGCCACTCCAACCGGTGGTAGAAGTCAAGGATGATGATGCTGAAACTGAAACTCTCCTTCGCCGCTCTCGCCGCCAATCACCCCGGGCAGACAATAATCCTCCTGTGAGGGAGCCCCTTGACCAGCCTGCTGACGAGGACGTCCTTTCATATGACGATTCCTATCTTCCCACCGAGCCTATCCTTCCTCCTTTAGACCCGGCCGATCCTGAATCAGAGCCCGCCGCGGAGCTTGACCCCCGCCCCACGGAGCCTCCTCGCGACCATTCTCGCCCACCAGCGGTCAACATCGATCGCGCTCGCCGAACTAACTGGTCTGAGCGGGCAAATACTATTTTCGACCGTCCTGCTCCTGCCGGTCGGGAGGGTGAGGGGTGCTTTCGCCTACCGTACTTCGCTGTTGTCCATCCAGTTGCATCCCACATATCCCCCAGATGGCAAGCGACATTGCGGAGGAGTTTTCCCGCGGAATTTACGCGGGGGTGACTGCCCCTGGAGAAGGCTCGGAGATTCCGGATCTGCAGGGGGCGACCTCCTGCCGGCTTTTTCAGGTATTGTGAAACGCCTTCGCTCGTCTGTATGTTCATTTCACTTTGCTGCCACAGCACTTTTGCTCTTACCCTTCTCATGGTTGCTTCATCATGTAGGCCCTTGCCGAGCTCGGCGATCTCTCATTTGCATGCAAACACATGCAAGAGGAGAATCTGAAGCTGAAGGAGGAGGTAGAGAACTTACGCTCCTTGCGCATGGATCTCACTCGTTATCATAACGAGGAGAAGGTATTTATTTGTTTACCTCTTCTCCTCCCTTTCTTGTTTATATATATTTTTTATTATCTCTCCGGCTTACTGCCTCGCGATCCTTACTAAACTTGTTCACTATCTGCCTACTCTAGCGGCGGGCGGATGCAGCGACCTGTGCCGCTGAGTCTTTGAAGGAGAGTTTGGCCGAGGCGACTGCACGGGTTGCCCAAATGGAGGGTGTCCAGGAGGACTTACAGGCCGCGACCGAGCGCATCGCCGCTCTTGAAGTCGAACTGGGGGAAGCTCGCGACAAAGTCGCCCAGGTGGAGGAGATAACCGCTGAAAGGGACAGCGCTAAAGAGCTGCTCATTGACTCCCTGGCGGCACAATCGGCGGCGGATCACGATCTTGCGGCCGCCAAGACTCAATACGATGAGGTTGTGGCTTACTATACTCATGCTCTCGGCGAGAATATGCGTGTGGTAATGCGTAGCTGTCGTAATGAGTTCTACGAGCTTTTTCCGAGCAAGGGCTGGCCTGGTCGGAAGATGGTTCGGGCTGTCCTTTGTGGCCTTCACCGCTACAGCTGCGGGGTTCCCGACCCAGTCGACTCCGAGGAAGAGGCTTACTTTCGAGACGCCGATCGTCTGGAGCGTGAGGTGGTGGCAGCCGACTCTGAGTATGTGATGGCCGCTCGCCGCAGTCGCGGCTTGCCTGACTTGAACCCCGACGGCTCGGAGGTTTAGCCGCCATCATCTGAACTCGCTCCCTCGACCAGCGGCAAAGACCTCGACCTCGCCACCGATCCATCGAAGTCCGGCAGCAAAGACTCCAGCAACAAAGGTCAAGGAATCCGCCCCTGATTTTCTTTATCTGAAACACAGACAATTGATTCCACTTGTTGACGCTGTTGTGGTTTTTTTTTATAATATTTGCCACTTAATTGCTACTTGTGTTTTTTAGCCTCTGTTTTATATATTTGACGCCCTTCCCTACTGTTCAGCATTTTTTCATTATCAGCACACGTCATGTTAATAATTTCGCTGCCCTTAGGTCTTACACAGCGATTTGTTAATGCCCGTAGGTCTTACGTAGTTATCTCAATGCCCTTAGGTCTTATATGATAATATTGATGCCCTTAGGTCTTACATAGCGATTTGTTAATGCCCGTAGGTCTTACATAGCGATTTCAATGCCCTTAGGTCTTATATGATAATATTGATGCCCTTAGGTCTTACACAGCGATTTCAATGCCCTTAGGTCTTATATGATAATATTGATGCCCTTAGGTCTTACACAGCGATTTGTTAATGCCCGTAGGTCTTACATAGCGATTTCAATGCCCTTAGGTCTTATATGATAATATTGATGCCCTTAGGTCTTACACAGCGATTTCATTGCCCTTAGGTCTTATATGATAATATTGATGCCCTTAGGTCTTACACAGCGATTTGTTAATGCCCGTAGGTCTTACATAGCGATTTCAATGCCCTTAGGTCTTATATGATAATATTGATGCCCTTAGGTCTTACACAGCGATTTCAATGCCCTTAGGTCTTATATGATAATATTGATGCCCTTAGGTCTTACACAGCGATTTGTTAATGCCCGTAGGTCTTACATAGTTATCTCAATGCCCTTAGGTCTTATATGATAATATTGATGACGCAAAGATATTTTGGATTTAAACATTAGGGCCCTTGGTTACTTTTAAAACTAGCATCGGTTACAAGTGCTTTTTTAATCATAATATCGCCTGAGATGCATGGAATTCCATGTTTTTGAAACATTTGTGCCATCCAACTCTGCTAGCTTG
Organism: Linum lewisii; assembly: GCA_034768395.1. Taxonomy (NCBI): domain Eukaryota; kingdom Viridiplantae; phylum Streptophyta; class Magnoliopsida; order Malpighiales; family Linaceae; genus Linum; species Linum lewisii. The sequence goes on along the minus strand of CM068300.1, from coordinate 51,540,759 downwards.
AAGGTATTGGCCCCTACTATTCGCCGTACTCTGTATGGGCCTTCCCATCCGGGATTGAGCTTGGCTTCCCCGACCGCTGGCCTGAAGATTTTTCACAGTACCAAATCATGAGCGCGATGTGATGTGGTCGGAGTTTTAGATTATACCGCCTGGCCAGCTGTTCCTTTTCAGCGATCAGCCGCATCTGCGCCTTTTCTCTTCTTTCCTCAATCATGTCCACGTTAAGCATCAATTCTTGTTCGTTGACCTCGTCCCTGTATTCCTGTATCCGTATAGATGGGATTCAAATCTCCACCGGAGGACCGCCTCAGTCCCATATGTCAATGTATAGGGAGTCTCGCCTGTCGCCGTTTTATAAGCCGTACGATGAGCCCATAGTACGTGATCAAGCTCCTCGACCCATACACCCTTACATCCATCCACCCTTTTCTTTAAACCTTGTAAGATAAGTTTGTTGGCCGCCTCCGCATGTCCGTTGGCCTGTGGGTAGGCAACTGAGGCGAAACGGAGATTTATCTTTAAATCATCACAAAATTCTTTGAAGACTTGTGAGTCGAATTGAGTACCATGATCACAGACAATACTTTCTGGTATGCCGAATCTGGTGACGATACTTTTAAACGCGAACTTTTGTATCTGCTTAGCGGTGATACTTGCCACTGCTTCTGCCTCAACCCACTTGGTGAAATAATCAACCGCCACGATGAGGAATTTCCTTTTTCCTGAGGCTTCCGGGAATGGGCCTAGGATATCCATCCCCCACCTCGCGAATGGCCATGGGCTGACATTCGTCTGAAGTGGGTTGCTGGCAACTTGTGGTAGCTTGCGAATTCCTGACACTTGTGGCACTTTTTCACTAGGTCGCCTGCCTCCTTTCTCATTGTTGGCCAATAGAAGCCTTGATATATCAAGTTTCTTTCCAAACTTCTTGTTCCCAAGTGAGTTCCACACACTCCTGAATGTACCTCTTCCAGGGCCCATGCTGCATCGACCTCCCCCAAGCATCGCAAGTACGGACCCATGGCTGATTTCCGGTATAACTCACCCTCTATTATTGTACATCTCCCTGCTTTTCGCCCGAGCTTGGGTGCCTTTAACGGGTCGCTTGGTATAGTGTCGTTATCCAAGTATCGGATAATAGGTGTTCGCCAATCGCTTTTCTCGATTCCGTTGATCATGTGGAAACACTGCTTCATCCTTGTTTCCTTCTCCACTGTGACCATTCGCCCCTCTTCAAAATCTATCGCTGTTGCAAGCTTTGATAGTGGGTCCGCATGACAGTTTTCCTCCCTAGCGATTTGCGATATAGCTATTCTTTTAAATTCTGACATAAGTAGCTTTACCTCGTCGAAATAGGGGAGGAGCGATTCCTCATTTACCTCAAAACTTCCGTTAACCTGGTTAACTACTACCGCCGAGTCTGAAAAAACTTTAATATCAGTAACTCCCATACTCTTAGCGATTCATAGGCCAGCTTCCAATGCTCCATACTCTGCTGCATTGTTGGTTCGATTAGTAGCGAATCGCAGTGCTACTTCGTGGAGGATCCCCCCGGGCGATTTTAGAACTATACCCGCGCCCGATCCTCCCTTACTCGAGGCGCCATCCATAAATAATAACCATTCATCGCCTTCTTCAGTATCCTCCTGCACCGCCCCCTCCACTACAAAGTCTGCCAGGACTTGGGCTTTGATCGCTGTCCGCGGCTGGTATCGAATGTCGTACTCACTTAACTCGATCGCCCACTTACCTAATCGTCCTGCCACACTCATAGTTCTCAAAGCGTTTTTATCGGAAGGTTTGTGAGCACATGGATTGTATGCGCCTGAAAATATGGTCGTAACTTTCTGGCCGCGCAAACCACAGCATACGCCATTTTCTCTATCGCCGGGTACCTTGTTTCGGCGTCAACTAAAGTCTTACTCGTGTAAAAAACAGGGTGTTCGGTTTTGTCCTCTCTTCGAACCAAGACCGCACTAACTGCCTTTGGAGAGATTGCGATATAGAGAAATAGAGCTTCATTTAACTTTGGAGATGCAAGTACAGGAGGGGTAATTAAAAATTGCTTTAGCTCTTCGAAAGCCTTGTTACATTTGTCATTCCATGCAAACTTTGATGCATTCTTCAAAGTTGCGAAAAACGGAGTGCAGCGATCGACGATTCTAGGAATGAATCTGTTGATTGCCGCCAGTCTTCCTGATAAAACCTGAACTTCCTTCACGGTCTTTGGTGGTGCCATTGCCGTAATCGCTGCGATCTGGGCGTGATTAGCCTCTATTCCTCGCCTGGTTATGAGATATCCCGAAAATTTTCCTGATGTCGCCCCAAACACACATTTCAAAGGGTTTAATCTGAGCGAGTACTCCTGCAGTGTGTTGAAGGTTTCTCTTAGATCGCCCAGGTGATCATCAGACTTCTCACTTTTGACCAAAAGGTCATCCACATACGCCTCCAAGTTTCGGCCGAGCTGCTTGACAAAAACTGTGTCGATCATTCTTTGGTAGGTTGTGCCAGCATTCTTGAGCCCAAATGGCATTACCCGGTAGCAGTAGTTCGCCGTGGGCGTCATGAAAGCCGTCTTCTTTTGGTCCTGCTCGTTTAAAGGTATCTGATGATATCCTGAGAACATATCCAGAAAGGATAGCATTTCATTATTCGCCGTTGCGTCTACCAGCTGCTCTATGTTGGGCAGAGGATATGGGTCCTTAGGACAGGCATCATTAAGGTTGGTGAAGTTGACGCACATTCTCCATGCTCCTGACGATTTTTTCACAAGAACTACATTAGCCAACCACTCAGGATACTGCACCTCCTTGATAAATCCTGCCTTCAGAAGCTTTTCTACTTCAATCGCCACCGCTTGCTGCCTTTCTCTGCAGATGTTCCGCCGCTTTTGTTGGACTGGGCGACTCCCGAGCTCAATCGCTAAAGAGTGTTTGATGATGTCTGGAGCGATTCCTGGCATGTCGCTCGGTGACCATGCAAACAGGTGCGAAAACTCCAGGAGCAACTTAACCAACTCTTGCTTCTTGTCATCGCTTAGGTAGGACGATACTCGGACTGTCTTGCCTTCATCCTCTTCAAATAGCGGTATCGGGACGTCCGATTTCGCTGGTACGACTCTTTCTCCTTCATTTTCTGCCTCCAAGCTTATGGTGAGGCAAGTGCTTTTGGTTGCTGCCCTATAACACCTTCTGGCGATGTCTGGGTGCCCCCAGGCGAATCCTATTCCCTCTTCAGTAGCAAACTTCAGCACTTGGTGTACTGGGGACGAGATCGCCTGGAAGGCGGCGAGTGCCGATCGTCCTAGGATCATGTTGTATGTGGATTGACAATCCATGACATGGAAATCGATGGACCGCGTGACCTGTAAGTCTCCGTCCCCAATAGTTATCTTCATTGTGGCGATTCCTTTGATGGGGACTGTGTGCCCCGAAAACCCTGAGATGGTTGTTTTTGTCTGTCTGAGTAAGCTGGGAGGCAGGTTCATTTTTTTGTATAGTTCCCAAAACATAATATCCGCTGAACTCCCCTCATCGACCATCACTCGCTCTACTCGGCTGTTGTGCGTGATTACTTGAATCACCATCGCCTCCAAACTTGGGCCTCCTACCCGTGCCATGTCTTCCTCCGAGAATCCCAACGTCGGGTGACTGACTCGATCTATCATCATTACTTCCTTCGTCTCCTCTTTTTTGACTTTCTTTGTTGGGCAGCTTTCTCCACCGAAGATGGTTTGATAAACGTGATTCACCTCGGAACGAGGCTTCTTCTTGGTATCTTCATTGTCCTGAGGCTCATTAAGCCGGGCGAAGACATCACCTTTCTTGTCTTGTGATTCTCCTTTTCCGCGGCGATCATCTTCTTGCGGCTTGTTCTTTCGCTTTGAGCTGACAATGAAATCCCTGAGGCGTCCTTCGCTTATCCACCTTTCAATTTCATTTTTTAATTCCCTGCAATCCTCCGTGGTATGCCCATGAGAGTCATGGAAATCGCAGAACTTCTGGCGACTTCGCTGATCCGCTGGGGTGAACATTGGTCCCGGCCAGTTGATGGTATGTCCTTTATGCTGCATATACAGCAGGATCTTTCTTCGCGATTCTGAGAGTGGTGTGTAATCCGCTCTTTCTTCTTGGTATCCCTTTCTGGTAACCTCTTTGTTCTTCAGGGCGGTATCTCCTGTATGGCGGTTTCTCGGAGGGCTGCCATTTGGCCTGCTTGTTCCCTGTAACGGGCTTTTCTTCCCTCTTCGCCGCTCCTTGTAAGGGTTCTGCTAACTGCTCCTCAATTAAAATAATTTTATGTACCCTGGTTTCCAAGTCCGACAGCGACTTTGGAGCCACCTGTAGCAGCGACTCTCGCAGTCTGCCATTATGGGTCGACTGGAATAAACTTGCCGCAGCGATTTCATGATCTACCCTTTTGATGGATTGGACGACCCCAGTCCACTCGTCAAAGAATTCTTTCAGCGACTGGTTCGGCTTTTGCCTCTGGCTCACCAGTGCTTGCAACGGGACCGTCCTTGTTTTCTTGCACTCATACTTCTGTGAGAAGATCCTTGCAAAACCCTCCCACGACGTTATGATACCCTCCGGTAGATTCATGTACCACTCCCTAGCTCGCCCCCCAAGCGTCGCTGGAAAAGCCCTGCATTATGCGGCATCGCCGGCTTGCTGCATTTGCATGGCAATCTGGAAGGCTTGAAGGTGCTCGTCCGGGTCGCCTGTCCCCACATATCTATCCAGATTGGGCGGCACCAACCCTTTAGGCAGTGGCTCGGCGAGTATCGCCCTGGACAGAGGTTGGCGAACTGCCAACTGTGCAGGTGAGATTTGAGTAGCCGGGAGGAATTGCTGTAATACCTCGAGATGAGAGTCCTGCGGCGACTGCCTGTCCCTAGTGTTGGCCCCAAGGGCTTGAGCTTGTTGGGCGATCACCGTCTTCAACATCTGGGTCAGCTTAGCATTTTGTTGCTCGAGGGACCGGAATCGCTGCTCCAATAGTTCGTAAGCATCGCCGGCCGGAATAGTACTTCGAGATTCCGAGTCGCCTTCGAATTCGCGCTCCATATTTCTAGTGAGATTTGGGTCTGCTCGAGAACCTGGGTTGATGTGCTTAACAAGTGTTACTCCGTCTCCTTCTTCACCACCCTCGCCCATCAGAGTAGGAATCGCTGATGAAGCCATTCGCCTTGTAGAGTCGCCTGATCGCCCCTATCTGGCGCGCCAATTGTTCCAGCCTCGTCGTCTGGCCCAATAGTGGAAGCCCAAGCTTGTTGGTCTTCAGAGAGCGATGTACCTCGAAAGTAGTAGTGCGGGTAGTTAGTTCAAGGGAAAGGGAGGCGATCAGTTTAAGGAATGGGAAGTAAGGCGAGTAACGTACCGCGGAGCGTTTGTCCGCTGGGTAAAAGTGTTGTCCCCCGGTTAATGGGGTGTACGGGGGGTATTTATAGTACCCCTGTCTTGGTCGCCAAGGTCGAATCCTGGCCACTCATTTGTAGTCTCCGTAGGATGTTGACACGTGTTCGCCTCGCCTTGGAACCCTAAGAGCTGCCTGGCTGGGCCGTCGCCTTGGGCCTCTTTCCACTTCCTGGGCTTGCTTGCTTAGCCCACCCGAGCTGTCGCCTAGGTCCAACCACTTAACGCTATCTGCTGCGTGCAGGGCGTCGTGTGGGCCGCCGTCTGGGCCCTTAGGATTCTGGCGAGTCGGGCCCATCAAATGTATTTAGGTTTAATGAATATGTCCAATTTAAACTGATTCAACTCGATCAATACTCTCAATTTTTTAATATTTAATGACATGTAACCCATTTTACTTATGATCCCATGACTCATACTCTTATACACTCATGACCTCACTCGCCATTGATCATACTAAGGTAGAATCTTATTTCTTCAGTTTTCTCTATATTAATAAATATAATAATTAAAAAAAATTCTCTCAAATATATATACATAAATTTAATAATTTATGCAGCTTAATCAAATTAATTAATGACTTGCCAAACTTGGAGTCCTTCAAATAATTTTCCAACAAAGATCATTTCAAGAAAAATCAAAAATAAAATTTTAACACTCTCGGAGCATTTCTAACAAATAAAGTCGAGATTAAAGAAATCATCACTGTTAAAAATTATTTTGAGGAATAGTTAAACATAATGAAAAATGAAAGCTTGATTATATTGGCCTGTTAGAGCTTAAAAAAAAAGTTGAAAATAAATATCATGTTATATGAATGTATTTAGGTTTAATAAATATGTCCAATTCAAACTAACTCAACTCGATCAATACTCTTCATTTTTGTTAATAGTTTATGACAGTTTTACTTACGATACACTCATGACCTCAATCACCATTGATATTACTAACGTACAACTTTGTTTGTACAATTTTCTCTAGCTCAATAAATATATTAATTAAAAAATAATTCTCTTTAATATTCATAAATTCTTAAACTTTTTGCAGCTTGATCCTTAATCAAATTAATTAATGACTTACCAAACTTAGAGTTTTTCTAATAATTTATAAAAAAAATTCGTTCAAGACAAAAGGAAAAAAAAATTGCAACTTTCTCGTAGCATTTGCAAAAAAAATAAATTCGAAATTAAAGAAACCATCACTATAAAAAGATTATTTTCAGGAATAGTTAAATAATAAAAATGAAACATCAATTTGCATGTTACTTAAAAGAATTTGAAAATAATAATCATGTTATATGAATGTATTTAAGTTTAATGAATATGCATGCTTCAAACAAGGGGTGGCAATCGGTTTTCGGTTAATCCGGGTTGACCGAACCCGAACCGGTCAACTACGGTTACCGGTTAACCAAAAACTGGTAGTTGTATCGGTTCCGGTGTGTGCTTTTGGCTAGAATCGGGTAAACGGTTATTGCGGTTAATTGTTTGGTTAACCGACATAAACCCGTTTTAACCGGTATACTTAAATTCTAGAATTTATGATTTTATGGTAAAGTTATTATGATTACGTTTTACCACTTGGATAGTTGATAACATTATTGTATTGTTATTTTTTAATGAAAAAGCACAATACCCCTAAAAATTTAATACCCTAAATAAATAGTTTGAACATTATTGCTGATTTTGCTGCTAAGTTTCACGTTGTGCTAATTTTGCTACTAAGTGCAAATAACATTTGGCTACAATAAATCTGAACTACAATTTTGGAGTTGTACCATTAAATCTGGACTAGTTGCAGATTTTGGGATAGCCGCATGGATTCAAATAACAATTGGCTACAATAACTGTGCATGTCATAGCAAAAGTGGTTACGATTACGATTACCCGGTTCTAATCGTAACCGAATAAATACCGGTTACGGTTACCCAGTTCTCTAGTTAGGGTACGGTGCTGGTTCATGTTTTGGCCTAAAAGTGGTTACGGGTAACCGGTTTGACCGGTTACGGTTAACCACTAACCGATCGTTTTCCACCCCTACTTCAAACGAAGTCAACTCAATCAATAATCTTAATTTGTTAACAGTTGATGACATGTAACCAGTTTTACTTACGATCTCATGACTCATACTCTTATACACTTATGGCCTCACTCACCATTGATCGTACTAAGGTATGACCTTATTTCTTTAGTTTTCTCTTGATCAAATATTTTAAATCACAAATAATTCTCTGAAATATTAATAAATTTTAAAATTTTAGCAGTTTGATCCTTGAACAAATGACTTACCAAACTTGGAGTCTTTCAAATAATTTACCATAAAAGTCAGTTCAATACAAATGGAAGACAAAATTGCAACTCTCTCAAAGCATAAATCACTAAATTTTTTTTATGAATAGTTAAACATAATGAAAAATGAAAGTTCAATTGACCCTTTAAAACTTAATTTTTTTGAAAATAAGGATCATATTATATGAATGTATTTATGTTTAATAAATACGCCCAATTCAAACTGAACAACTCAATCGATAATATGAATTTGTTAATACTTAAATGGCATGTAACCCGTTTTACTATGATCTCATAACTCATACTCGTATAAGGATCATATTATATGAATGTATTTATGTTTAATGAATGCGCCCAATTCAAACTGAACAACTCAATCAATACACTAAATTTGTTAATACTTAATGGCATGTAACTCGTTTTACTACGATCTCATAACTCATACTCGTATACATTCATGACTACACTCACCATTGATGTTACTGATGTATAACTTTATTTCTTCAGTTTTTGTAGCTCAAAAGATATATTAATTGAAAAATACTTCTCTTAAATATTCATAAATTTTTAAACTTTATGCAAATTGATCATTGGCCATTAATCAATGATTTTTTAAAGGAAATCAATCAATTACTTAGTTAGCTTGAATGCTATTAAAAATTCACGTTTAAATTATTCAATATAATAATTAAATTATTCTACACAGAAAGTCGAGCCCGATTATTAAAAAATACAGAGCCAGTTTTAAAAAAAGTATCACTATCTCTGAATAAATTATTATCATAATTTCATTCACTCTACTATTTGTCAACTTGTTAGTATATTTATACAACAAACTACGGTTATCATAAAATTAATGAATGTGCAAACCATAGGAGCAATGTGCAAAATCAATAAAGGGTGAAATTTGCTTCAATTTGCACAGTAAAATACATAGGAGCAATGTGCTTTAATGTTTTAATGTAATTATAAATGAGTTCGTCTAGCTTAGTTGGTAAATCATAATACTTTTATCCTTGAGGTTGTAGGTTCGAGTCTCGTAGTTACTGAAAATTATCATCTTTATTAAAAAAATATTTTTATTAAAAATAAATTATATAAAAATTCATTGATTGGCCACTTTCCTACAATTAAGGAGAAGCATGGAGAATCCTAGGTGGCAATAGGAAAAAAGCTAAAATGCTTATATTTGTTTGTAGATATTTAGGACTTATTTAAATGTTTAGGAATGACTCAAACATTGAGTACTAGTTATTAATTTTCTTACATCTTCTTCCCTCAACTATTAGGACCCACACACTACAACAAAACAGGTAATTAGTCACGGTTTTTAAGGGGTTTTTGTCACGATAAAAACCGTGACTAATAATATTAGTCACGGTTTCCAAAACCGTGACTATATTGGCTTAAAATTGTCACGGTTTTATGGTAAACCATGACTAACAATTGGTCACGGTTTGGTTTGGCAACCGTGACCAATATTTGTCACGATTTTCCCCAAAACCGTGACCAATATTAGTCACGGTTTCCCCAAAAAATGTGACCAATATTAGTCACGGTTTGGTAGGAAACCGTGACTAATATTGGTCACGGTTTCGGGGAAAACCGTGACAATAAAATACCCCAGGCAGTCACCAATAATCACATGATTTCTACGAAGTCACTTAACTTTTTGATTATTATTGTCTGGTCATTAAATATTTGACTTTTTCCGTTTCATCCCTCTTCATTTCTGGGCAGTCACTTAACTTTTTTTATTATTGTTATTTGGTCACTAAATTTTTTATTGTTATGTGGTCACCAGTTTTTTGAAAAGAAGATGCAGAGGGATGTCAATCCCGCCGCCGTTTGTGAGGGATGTTAACCTCGCCACCGTTCGTGAGGGATGTTAATCTCGCCGCCGTTCGTGAGGGATGTTAATCCCGCCGCCATCACGGAAAGTGTGGCCGGTTTGTGCCCGGCGGAGAGAAGAAGATGCAGAGGAGTCGGAGGCGTTCGCGGAGGATCTAGATCTGAAAGGAATCGTCAACCGCTGGTGGATCTCGATTCAGAGGAGGCGGAGGCGCTGCTTATCGGCGGAGTTGCGACGGCGGCGTGGTGCTAGAGGAAGAAGACGGATCGGCGGCAGTAGTCGGAGATTAGATGAAGAGAAGAAGAAGAAGGAGGAGGAGGAGGAAAGAAGAAGGAGCTGCTCATTGGAAATAAGAAGAAGAAGGAAAGAAGAAGAAGAAGGAAAAAAGGAAAGAGAGAGGGAGAATTGATTGGCTGGAAATAAGGAAAGAGAGAGGGGGAGAATTGATTGGCTGGAAATAAGGAAAGAGAGAGGGGGAGAATTGATTGGCTAATTGGTACTTGGCACGGATTGCCAGGCTGGAAGAGAGAGATGGAGCTGAAAAAATTAGTCACGGTTTCATATAAACCGTGACTAATTTAGTCATGATTTTTAAGAAACCGTGACTAATTTAGTCACGGTTCTTATGAAACCGTGACAAATTAGTCACGGTTCTTATGAAACCGTGACAAATTAGTCACGGTTCTTATGAAACCGTGACTAATTTAGTCACGGTTTCTTAAAAACCGTGACTAATTTGTCACGGTTTCTTAAAACCGTGACCAACTAGTCACGGTTCATTAAACCGTGACTAAAGAACCGTGACTAAATTAGTATTTTCTTGTAGTGACATATGACGCTTAATTGTCTTCACTCTAAGAAGATCGTCAAGTACGATCCTAGGTTCGAGCCTTACCTTGCCCGCATCGGTCTAGATAAGTTGACTGCCTGCATGGATTTTACCCTTGATCCTGAGTTGATCACCGCATTGGTCGAGAGGTGGCGTCCCGAGACCAGTACTTTCCACTTGTACCACGGTGAGGCGACCATAACACTCGAGGACATGCACTTTCTCACCGGTCTGAGCGTCGATGGTGAGCTAGTGGAGTTGCAGAGGCGTCTTCCGACCGAGGAGCTGGATCTGCAGAAGTACGTGCTAGAGCTTATTGGCAAGAAACCATGTAGTGATGACCTTTCTACTGGCAGAGTGAAGATGACATGGTTGCGCAACCACTTTGGCACCATTAGGGGAGACGCCGATGATTAGACTATCGAGCAGCATTGTCGTGCCTACATTATGGACTTCTTTGGCAGCTGCATCTTCGCTGATCGGTCTGGATCTTACGCGCACCTCTTCTTCCTTTCACTACTAGAGGACATGAGTTTTTCCCCATCCATTGAAGGTTTCAAGCATTGTCCTCTTGTGCTCGTAGTTGACGGCACCTTCATCACAGGAAAATACAAGCACACACTACTCATGGCTAGTTCATTTGACGGTAACAAGAACATTTTTATCGTGGCCTTCGCAATTGTGAGCGTTGAGAACATTGAGAATTGGGAATGGTTCTTTGAGTGCATACAAAGTCTAGTCACATAGAGACACGGAGTGTGTGTCATATCCGACCGACATGCGCGCATCGTGAGTGCGATGGGCTAAATCAGATTTGGATGGCAATAGCGGTGGTGCGCCCGTCACTATGTAAGCAATTACAACAGCTCCGCAAAAAACGTAAAACTCAAACGCCGGCTCATGGCTCTAGGTAAGTATCGTGACACTCCACCATTTACTTAACAAACGAGACCATAAATCATTCTAATCCAATCTCCCTTGTGTGTAGCTAAACGGAGGTCGTTGAGAAAGTTTGTAAGGGGTGCAACATCATTCGCAAGGGCCGACCCCGCAAATAAAAAGTGGGCACTTGAGGATCAATTGTATTGGTCAAGAGATATAGACGCTCAACACGACGGGGCACGATGGAACCACTTGACATCAAACATGACGGAGAGTGTGAATGGGGCATTCAAGTCAATCTGGGCTCTTCCAATTTCATCTTTGGTTGAATCCACCTTCTACAGGCTGCAAACGTACTCCAAAGATCGACGGAAGAGGATTCGAGAAGAACAGACGACCGGTGCATGGAGAAAAGACTGCTTAAGGCGAATTCTCACATGGTGAGGACGTTCGATTATGATGCCGGAATATACGAAATACAAAACGGCGATAAATCGAAGTAATGGGAGGGGAAACAATAGGCAAGAAGTTCGCTTGTTCTACGCCGACGGGACGGTCATTCCGAGTGCGGCAAGTTCCAACAGCTAAAGATGCCGTGTTCACACGACGTGGCCGCATGTAACGTCACGAATCAAGATCCCTTATACTACGCCAGCAACCAATATAGGTTGGAAACAGTAGGCCAGATATACGGAAGGAGTTTCCTTCCTATCGGCTCAAAGGAGGATTGAGAGCCACATGGAGGGCCGAAGGTGGTTCATGACCCTGGAAGGGTAAGAAGGATCGGGCGACCACGCCATTCTCGCATACACAACAAGATGGACTGGGTTGAGGATATTGAGTCTCACTGCAGTTACTGCCAACAAGATGGTCACAATAGGAGGACGCGCCCACGTGCGAAGCGAAGCAGCAGAAATCCAAACCCCGCAATGAACGGTTAATTTCATAATTATTTTATGGGTCTTTGAATTATTTTCATGTACTGGTATTTTCAATGTTTTTTTACCCTTTAGTACTCCAGTCTTTGTTTCGAACGAGTTGTACCAGTCGTTTTATTCAGTAGTCAATATGTAATAGGAGTGTTTGTGTGAAATGTTTGGTTTTCAATGTATGTTTGGTTTTCAATGTAATGTTTGGTTTCTTGTTGTATTATGAAGTTACTTTTATTATTCCATACTTTAAAATTGACCACACACTTCACAAAGGTTGTACATTGCACCAAATCCAAACAAGAACTGACCACACAATAAAGAAAGACTGCAACTCTGCAACAAAGACAAACGAGATTTGACCACACAATGAAGAAAGGCTGCAACTACAGACCAGTCATTTTATTAACTTCCAAGATAACAACAACAACAACAACAATAAAACAACAACAACAACAAAACAAAAATAAGACCAGATACAACCACACCAGTCCTAAGATAGCCATCACTTATAACGACGAAGTCCGGGTGGTAGAGAGGGAGGCTCATTCCTCATCATCACATTGACAACCCCATGCAAACCTGTCTCGAATGATTTTGTCCTTCTCCCGAATGATGTTATCTTTCTCCCTATTCGCTCGAACAAGTTGTTTGTCCTTCGCCCGAATGATTTCGTCATTCTCCTTAATCACAGCATCCACGGCCTCCCGCAACTCCAATTTTTCAAAATAACCACACCCCTTGTCCTACAAATCAGAAAACAAACTTAGAGGGTTTTAAGAACTAGGAAAATGCACGAAATAGAATTCGGGCCTTATTTTACCTCTCTCACGAGGCCAGTCGAAATAGTGTTCCAGATCCCTCAGTCGAACGGATCTGGTTTCCCTTAAGTCGCACCAGCAGTTAAACACACTTGCCTCATACACGAACAAGTCCTCCTCCGGCTTCTTCAACTTGTGCATTACCCTCTCAGTATCTGTCACTACATAACAACAGTAATTAGTACAAAGCATCCGCAAGACTAATTCGTTCAAAGCATAAATAAGATGAGGTGAATACCACACAAATTTCAGTTACTCTTATTGCGACTGGCAGAGCCACGGGTGAAGCACGACATATTCCGAACTTGGTAGATGACGACTGAGTGCTTGAAATTCTAAGTTCAGGGTTTGAGAGAGGTGTGGTGAAAAAACTGCATCCTGAAGGGGGTATTTATACTAAAAATGAGGAGTTAGAGTTTCCTTAATCCCATATAGCAATGCGCCAGCCAGCCAGCGCATCGTTGGCTTGGGATGAGGAAACCCTAACCTCCTCATAACGGAGGCAGGCGGCAGCTGAAAGTTGGCTGGCAGCCAGCGATGCGCTGGCTGGCCGGCGCATTGCTAACTGGCTGGAGCATCGCTGCCTGCCAGTCACATTGTTCTAAATTTGGATATAGTTACTCATTTAGCTATTGACGATACATAAAATTTTAAAACGTGCTAGAAAATTCCAATTCCCCTATTTTCACATCTACTACATGCCTCGTCTCTACTCCTACTCCGCAATCGACCAAGCCTCATCCACATCTTCTACTTGCCGCCTCCATCTATCATATCTCCTTGCCTGCCACAACATACAAAATGTCCCCAAGCTAGATTTATCGCCTGCCATATATTTGAAACGTTTCCATAATTGGTCGAGTATTTGGGTTCCTCCGTCATCCACTAAATATTGGTTCGAGCCTTTACCCTAGATCCGTTGTAGAACTAGCTAGTTAGATTGATCCTAATATGCGTTTTTGTGATACTAGTATATTTGATCTTGATTTAGATCTAGTTTAGGTGATGCGACGAGTTTGAGTAGTACCAATATCCATTCATAAGAGTAAGATTTTTAGGTTAATGGCTGCAATAGTGTTGGGGCAATAATGTTGCAGCGCCGACAACATTGGTGAGATGTTAGGTTATTTGTGGTAATAGAATAAATTAGGGTTAATTGGTGGATATGGCGGGTCGAGTTGCCGATTCAATTCAAGAAAAGTTGCCTAAAATGACCAGTACACTTACACTACCGTGTAAGTACTTACACGCCATGAAAGTGGCATGTATGTGCCCAAAATCATTTAAATTCCGAGTTTTGATAGAATTGCTCATCTTTTCACTTCTCTCCCAACTCGAAAACCACATTGACGAACATAGATTTTCTTACCTCCAGAGTTTCAGAGGTCTAATCCAGATGTCTTTTCTTCCTACGATTTTCTAGGAGCGAGGAGATGAGTTCAATTGGAAGTGGGAGGATGCTGTTTGCTATTGGTGTGATGAAGAGTTTTGACATCCTAGGCAAATCCCACATCGACAAAGCACGAGAGAGATTCATGAGCTATATGGAATAATTCAACCTTAACTAACATGACGCATTTTGGGGTGTAGTGGTGGAAATTTGATCTTGAAAAGAGGAGGTAATGGGTTCGAATCCCACCAACACCCAAAAACAAATCAGTGAGGGTAGGCCCAAAGTGGATTATATCTTGTCAGAAAAACAGTTGAGATGTTACTAGTCACTACAAGAAATTGGAAATTTAGCGGCGGACGTTTAACAGCGGCCACATCAAAGCCGCTGTTAAAATAATTTAACGGCGGAACTTTAGCAGCGGCCTATAAGCCGCTGTTAAATTTTTTAATCTAACAGCGGCTTGTATGCCGCTGTTAAATTATTAATTTAACAGCGGCGTCGTGGCCGCTGTTAAATTGTTATTATAAAACCCTCCAGAACAGATCGCGATTCAGTCTTCCTTCTCTTCCTTCTTTCTTTTCTCTTTTCCAGCCGCTGCTAATAACTTCTCGCCACCGCCGCGCCGCCTGCCTGCGTTCTCGCCGTCTCCGCCTTCAGAAGCCTCCCCTAACGTCGACCAGGCCACGCCCTAACCTCGAGACAAATCTAGGTAACGATTTTGAAATTAGGGTTTTCCGAAATTGATATGATTTTTTTTCAATTCGAGTGATTATGTTTAACTAATGGTGTTTTATGATCATATTTGAGTTGCACATACTAGTTAGTGTACAAATCCTTTGTTTCTTGTTGCACTATTGATAGCAATTATAGGTTTTCATATTTCTAGTTGAACCCTAATTTAGAATTTGGGGGTTTTCGAAATTTTATCGATTATGTTGCAATTATTGTTGGTTTGTTATATAATTATGTTAAAAATGTTCGTTACATTACATGAATTAGAATTTGAAGTTTGAGAAGTAACACAAATTTTATGTTCACTTATGTGGTTATCTTTTTTGTTTGGTTTAAGGTAATCACAATTGAAGAGATCTATCGTAGCTTTCGGAATTAGTGGACATCAATTCATCTCACTCGTTCAAGCATAGTAGTGAAATTCATCGAATTGAGGTAAGTAACTTTGATCTACTGTTAAGTTTCAATGTTGTAGTACTTGAATGGTTATTTGGTTTTTTTCGCTTCAAATTTGTATATGACATAACATATGGTACAATACATATTGGTTTTGTTGTGGATGCCATCTATGATATAATGCGTATTGAATTCATTATGGTTAGTTAGTTTGTTATGACATGTGTGAAATCAAAATAGAAATAGGTTGTAGAAATGAAAGGGTTTTGTGTTATTTTTGTAGGTTGAAGAGTATGAGAATATGTATAAATATGAATAGGTCATGTCCAATTTTTTTTTCAAATTATGCATGCATCTATACCAATGTTTACAATCTTTTGGCTAATTAGGAAAATATGATAAAAACTCTTACTCTCTCCTAGCTAAATCTGAAATAGGTTAATAAGATGAACAAATATTTCTATATCTTAGATCTACCTCATTATTCTACACACATACATACTAATCTATGTCTCCATCTTTTTAACCATCACAATTAGGTTAAGTAATGGATAAGTCTTGGATGACTTTACCTCGTACCCACCCTCAATACCTTGCTGGTGTGGAAAAATTCTTGGATTTTGCTTTCGCACATAGTAGGGGCGGAACTGTAATATCTTGTCCTTGCTCTAAATGCAAATTGAACAAGAGCTACGATAGAGACACGGTTTTCCATCACTTGTTAAGAAAACCGTTTCTTCATAACTACACATTCTGGTATATACATGGTGAAGCAGCGGAGGTAGGACAATCATCATTTACGCCAAATACTAGTAATAATCTTCTTGCTGCTACCAGTAGTGGTCCGATACCGATGGAGATTCCCGTTCAATCTAATCATGTAGAGGCCATGCATGATCTAGTGAATGATGCATTTGGTGTGATTAGACCAGAAAGTGTAATTGTGAATGATCCTACAATTAATCCAGATGTTGATCCAGAAACCACAACAACTAACGATTTTCAGCAAGACGCAACCAACCCAGATCATGAAGACTTCCTTCGTTTGTTAAAGGATGGAGAAGAACCATTATATGATGGGTGTAAGAACTTCACAAGGTTGTCATTTCTGACACGTCTCTTCCATATCAAATACATGCATAAAATCAGTGACAAAGCAATGGAGATGATATTGGAACTTTTGCTTGAAGCATTTGAGACAGCTCGATTTCCAAACACTATTTATGAGGCTAACAAAACAATCAAAACTCTGGGGTTGACATATACGAAGATACATGCATGTCAGAATGATTGCATGTTGTATTGGGGTGATGCTTTAGACGATCAAGTGTGTAGAGTCTGCAATTTGCCTAGATACAAGAAGACAAAGACTGGAAGTGAAGTAACGAAGAAGAGGAAGTTGATCCCAACCAAGGTTTTTCGTTACTTCCCTCTGATTCCTCGATTGAAGAGGATGTTTATGTCTTCGAAGTTGGCTGAGGATATGGTCTGGCATTCGGTAGCGGGTCAAACCGACGATGGTATTGTTCGACACCCCCGTGATTCAAAAGCATGGAAGGATTTTGATCTGAGATACCCCGAGTTTGCAAGTGATCCAAGAAATGTACGCCTAGGGCTTGCGAGTGATGGTTTCAACCCATACGGTAACATGAGAACTAGCACCAGTATTTGGCCTGTGGTTCTCGTGCCGTACAATACCGCCCCTTGGTTGTGCATGAAGCAAACAAGCTTAATGCTATTGTAACATCCCCGCCCAACCGAACGGTTTGGAACTTGAGTTTGGATGGGTTAGACATTGGAAACAATGTTCTTGAGGTTCCATCGAAGTTCGGGACGTTCATAGTTGAGTCGGGTCGAGTATACAAGAGAGTACGTGAAAAAAAATTGTCAATGTGGGCAGACCACGATACACGGCCGTGTATTACAATACACGCCGTGTATCATGGTCAGACTATAAAAGGCTGATTTTTCACGGAAATTCATAACTTCCCCTTCTTTCTCTTTCCCCAAAACCCGTATTTGAAGAAGCCAAAAAAACCCTTTAGCTTCAATCCTTGATTCCGGGAGTTGTAGAGCTCCGATTGACGATCCGTTTGTTGCTACGGGTTCGTGGCGACGAGAGGAAGAGATCGCTATTCATGGTTCTGGGTATTTCGAATCGAGGTGCTGGCAGTAGAAGAACGAAGAGCTACGTTTTTGGGACTGAGCCAGAAATCTCCAAAAACTTCAAACCTCGATTCCAGGAGTTGTAGAGCTCCGATTGGCGATCCGTTTGTTGCTATGAGTTCGTGGTAATGAGAGGAAGAGATTGCACCTGAAGGTTCTAGATATTTCGGAGTAAGCTGCTGTCGGTGAAGAGGAGAATAGCTACGTTTTTGGTGTCTGAGAGCTTGGCTGTTCGGGTTTCTAGAAGAGTTTTAGAGCCTCGTCTTCTTGTCAGGTGAGGGTTTAGCGTACGATAGGTAGTCTGGTCGGTGTGAGGAGTTACAATTCAGACCTAGAAAAATGTAGGGCCTTGCATGAAATTGAAAGAGAGTAAAAGGGGAAAACTGTTCTGCAATTGATTGTTCTGTGAAATATGTTGTTTGATGATTGTTGGATGTTTGTTAATTGATGGATTGGTTTATGATTGATGGCTGTTTGTGATGATTTTGATTGGGGGAATTGATTAACATGGATGATAAATTGATCGAAACTAGTAAAGAGTGATAGGAGGGACGGGTCTGTGAACATGAGAATTATGTATATTATGCTATTGTCAGTTTGTGGTTGCAGGAGGGTGGTCCTGCCAATGTGGGGTCGCCCTTAATTGATGAACAGGTGGATGGCTCCACCAATGTGGGGTCGTCCAATGAAGGACGTACAGGAGGGTAACCCTATGACTCATGACATGGCTTCCCCTGTACTTGCAGGTGGGGGTGGTCGGTGAGCTAGCCGTTTACCCTTAAACTGTTTGTGCCGTGGGAGGCGTTGAATGTCTTGTGATGTGTGGTTATGTGTGATATGGGATTATTGAATGATTTGGATTGTGTTGGGTTACATAATGTTGGGACTGAGATGATGCTTGGTGTTAATGTATGAATTATGCAACGTGCCTTTTAGGTAGAATTGATGTTGTGTGTGAAGATGGTTGTTAATGTGTTTAAGGTGGTAGACTTATGACTTATAATTGGCTAATAGAATTGGTAAGGGAATTTGTACGTGGAAGTGGACAATAGAACCGGTACGTGGAATTGACTTATGGAATTGGTTAAGGGAATTGGTGAATGGAATTGAGTAATGGAATTGGGTGGTGTGATTGCATGAACTAGCTGAACTGGTGTTGTATGGTTGATCTGAATGAAATTGATGCTATGTGGTGTTGAGTTGACTCGTTTGAGTGGATGACCGACTTGTCTATATATGTGGTTGACTAGTGTGATTATATGTTTAACTAGGTGGTTAGAAATGGGAGTGAGGAGTTGAATAGACTTAGAACAGAATTAGGTCTTGCATGAACCTATGAGAGTAAAACTGAATAATTGTCTTGTGATTGAAGTATGATGACTGTGCTGATTTATGTTTGATGTGGGGATTGGGATGAAAGTTGATAGCTAATGTATTTGATCTAGAAATGTGAGATAGGATGGGGTGGATGCGATGAATTCTATGATTGTATCTATTATTGCCGGTTGTGGTTAGACTAGAATTATGTCCTAGAATTGGAACATAGAATTGGTGTTTGGAACTAGAACATGGATTTGTGGGGTGGAATCATGGTGTTGATTTGTGATGTGGATTTGTGGTGTCAATTTGTGATGTGGATTTATGGTGTGGATTAGTGATGTGTAATTTGAGTAGTGGTTTTGCAAAGTGGAGTTGATCAAATGGAATTGGGTAAATGGAATTAAAATGATAGAACCGGAAGGAGCCTGCACTGCCCCCTAAAACTGCACTATGGGTGCTAAGTGCCTCTTCAAGGGAAAGAGGTGCGGTCACGTCTTCAAGGGAAAGGCGTGATTTGTTTGGTTGAGTCAAGTTAACGATTCCTTCAAGGGAAAGGTCTCGTGGTATCCTCCAAGGGAGAGGATGCGTCTTGGACCTCTCCAGGGGAGAGAGGTGCGTCAGGCCGGCAGGGGTGGCGGGATAAACTCCTTATGGCGCCTAATGAACTCACATAGATAATGGAATTGAGATGCATGTGTGCTTTCTGTATGATGTGTGTTCGGACGTGTTTGTGAATTGCCTTGTGATGTGTTGTGAATCATGTTGTCATGTGAGATGTGAGTTAGAGGTTGAATGGTCTATGATTGACGTTGTAGGTAATTGTGAATCTGTGCAATGTGAGTGGTGGTCGATGTGTGAGTGGAAGTGCTGTTAGTAAGGAGTTGAGATGTATTGTGATGTAAGGTTGATTTGTGTGCTTCATGATCTTGGTTATATCGTTGTATTTGTGAATTGATGATTTGGGTTATATGGTCGAGATTATGAGTTGTGGGTATTGATTTGGGGAGTGCACCTGTGAGATCACTTAGATAATTGAAAGAGGAAATGCAGCGTATGTGTGAATGTGCGAATGGGTATGAAGAGGTGTACATGTGTGTGCTTTGATGGTAACTTGTCTTGTGATGCTAAACTGCTTGTTTGTGAAGCAATGCTAAATCGTATATATGTGAGTCAATGGTGAACCGTAGGAGTGAGGATCTTTGTTGTTATGAAGAACTAGTTTCTGGTATGATGTTGATCTTATGCATGTTGATTTCTTGTGTACTATTGTTATCATGGATTGTGGAGGTTGATTTGATATTGAGCTTATGTGATCGCCTAGTATCATGTTAGGAATTAAAATGAGCTGGCTGTGTCAGATTCCGTTGCTTGATGTGTGTGTGGAGTTGGGATCGCTCCTAGGCTAGGTTCGGCGCATAGGTAGACCCAGTGGGTTCACTCAGTTTCATTAGGAAGCTGATCCCCCCCCAGTTTCTCTTTTCAGGTGTTCGGTTGAGTTCGGAGGAGTTGCAGGTTGGAGTTGTGAAGTGAAGAATTAGGAAGCTATTGTGGAGTGACCATTGTTTTAAATTTAGATTTCAGTTGACACTTTTGGGTTGGAAGATTTGTAATCGTTTTGAGTTTTGGTTTCGGATTTCGGTTTTTATGTAATGAAGGCCTTCGGTTGTCTTTGAGCTTTTATTTAAGAGTTGTTTCTATTTCCGCTGCGTTTTACTCTTTTCTTTTAAAGCTGGTTCTTCAAGTAGCACTTAAACCGGTTCGACCACGGGTGAACTCGGGTCGTTTGGGATGGGTGTTACAGCTACCTGGAAAAACACAACCAGGAAATGACATAGATGTCTATGTTGGTCCATTGATTGATGAATTGAAGAGTTTGTGGGATGGGGTCGAGGCATATGATGTTGCAAAGAAGGAAATGTTTACACTGAAGGCAGCTCTAATGTGAACTATTAGTTACTTTCCTGGTCTAGACACTTTGTCCGGTTGGAACACTCACACTGCTCACGCATGTCCGACTTGCAATTTCGACACGACACCGTTTCGGACCCCAAAAAGTGGGAAAATTTGTTTTATGAGTAGTCGTAGATTTCTACCACTAGGTCATCGCTTTCGAATCAGAGATCTCGATTCAATGGTAATATAAAGTTGAGAGAGCCGCCTCGTTTACTAACTGGGACTAAAATATTGGCGCAAGTACAAGATATAGACATCACATTTGGGAAGGTGGTAGATCCGAAAATAGGGAAGAAACGACCACGTTCAGCCACCAAGGACACCCAACAATGGAAGAAGCATAGTATATTCTTTGATCTACCGTACTGGCAATTCAATATTATACGTCATAATCTTGATGTGATGCATATTGAGAAGAATGTTTGCGACAACATTCTATACAAATGACAAAGGACGCAGCAAAGACAATTTAAAAGCAAGAGAAGATTTGGTGGAAATGAATATCAAACGAGATTTGTGGCCATTAGAGAATGGTAAATGTCCGGCAGGGTTATTTACTTTGGCCAAACAAGAGATTGATCTCATGCTTCAAACTCTTAAGTCGTTGTCTGTACCTGATGGATATTCGAGTAATATATCGCAGTGTGTGGATTTGGTTCAGAGAAAGATAGTTGGCTTGAAAAGTCATGATTGTCACGTGCTCTTACATGAAGTGTTGCCTGTTGCGTTACGCAATGTAATGCCAAAGCAAGTCGCAGCAATCTTTGTTGAATTTAGCTCGTGTATCAAAGCGTTGACTGCCAGAGCTTTCAACATTGTCGAGTTGGATACAATTCAAGAGCGGTTGGCTATGGCAAGCTGTCATATGGAGATGTATTTTCCACCTGCTTTCTTCACTGTAATGGTTCATCTCATACTGCATCTAGTTGAGGAAGTTCGCCTTGGTGGACCGGTTCAGTACCGATGGATGTATCCTATAGAAAGATTCTTAGGGAAACTAAAGGGGTTTGTCGGCAATAGGGCACACCAAAAGGATCAATTGCGGAAGGTTGGATTAAAGATGAAATGTTCACGTACACATCCTTGTATGTGGATGATGCTATTGAGACGCGATTCAATCGTCCTGCACGGGTACATGAACCTGATGATGAACCAGGAAGTAACGAATCTTCGTTGTTCCCTACTATTGGAAAACCAAGTAGTGCACCAGCGTTGAAGAAGTTAACAGACACATCGCTACTTCAAGCCCATCGACATGTTTTGTTCAATTCTGAGGGAATTAATCGTTTCCTGGAGTGAGTGTATTCTAGATAATTCAGATTGCAATAATGCTCGATATGCTTTCAAAACGTATACATAATTTTGATGAGCATCTATTTTTGTTAATCATGATGCAGCCAATTTAGGAACATCACAAGATTGAAGTACGAAGGAACTAGAGCACAGCAGAGAGCTGCAGCTGAAATAGAGAAAATTGTGCATCGAGATTTCCCGGCCTGGATTCGTGGAAGGGTGAGAATTGTACCATAATGATTTGGGGCTCACTATAAGCTTGCATCCCTAATTATGTTATCCATCTTGTAGATCATTAATGACCAACTGGAGGAACACTCAAGTGATATGCACTTGTTAGTACGAGGGCCCCTTTCTGATGCAATAAGTTACACATCGTACGATGTGAATGGGTACAGATATCACACCGTAGGACGTGAAATGAAGCGAACAACACAAAATAGTGGAGTGTTTGTCGATTTGGCAACCCAGAGTTATGCAAGTTCCTCTGATACTCGACCAGTTGAGGGCTCAGTCCCCTACTACGGAAAACTGGAAGAAATTATACAATTGAACTACGGCGGACGATATGTTGTGTTGTTCAAGTGTAAATGGGCAAATACACTTACTAGTAGAGGGTACAAGATAGATGATTTGGGGTTCAAATGTGTGAATTTTGAGAATCCAATTCACACCGGTGCACAACCAAATGATGAACCATATGTCTTAGCAAGTCTCGCTAGAATGGTTTACTACGTCGATGATTTGAAGGAAAATGGTTGGTGTATACCAATTCACATTAAACCTAGGGACTTGTACGATATGGGTGACAGATTGAACTATGTCTCTGATTTACTCAAAAGACAAGACTTACATGTTATTGAAGACAGACAAAACTTAACACTTGTTAGACCAGGAGTAGACGCAGATTTCGAATAAGTATACTACATTTGACACTACACTTATGTCTTCAAAATAGACAATTATATATGCTTTTAATTTATCATTCTTATTGCAGTTGGTGGAGATGGCAGAGGTGATGCCTGGTGGGGCTACGATGGGTGGTGGCGCCGGTGGAGATGGGGGTGATGAAAATCGTCATCCGAAGAAGCCTCCGCCTGAAGATTACAAACTCCACATGATTGGTAAGTTAAAAAATATTCATACACGTACTTAACACTCTTAGTATGCAAATTTCATTTATAGCTCCATTTCTTAATGA
Source organism: Linum lewisii (assembly GCA_034768395.1). NCBI lineage: Eukaryota > Viridiplantae > Streptophyta > Magnoliopsida > Malpighiales > Linaceae > Linum > Linum lewisii. The sequence continues at coordinate 51,517,287 of CM068300.1, read as the reverse complement.
ATGTAGATTACAATACCGGTCGAGAATGGGTTGAAAAGGCCAAAATAAAGGATTGGGCGACTATTGGGGATAATGGCGGTCACATTATGGTGAGTTTGGATAGAAATGGGGTGCCGTGTGGAGGTGAGGGTGCGTACTTGCGCCAGTATCTTGGCAAACTCATTGCGCAGCCCAATATAGTGCCTATGGGAGTTGATGATTGGCACAAAGTACCGGAATGTGACAAGACCCACTTATGGAGTAACTTTGTCAGGGTATGTTCTTTCATTTCTATTAGAAATTGAATATTCTTGTTAAAATTGTAGAATATAACTTCTAATTATGGTTTCTATCTTGACAGCGAAAATTCACTTGGGATGACGATGATAATGATCAGATTGAGAGGTTTGTGCTGGAGAATTTGGGAGTAAAGTGGAGAGAACGCAGAGGACGCATATGGAAAAAGGCGGGATGTGATGCATCTCAAGGTCTCGATTTCAATTTACAAAGGAGACCATAAGGTATTAATGAGCGCGATTGGGACATGTTTTGTAGGTATAGGACGAGCAAAAAATACTTGGTAAGTTCTAGTGACTTTAACTATTAAAAACATTTTATTGCATTATGCTCTCTGACAAAATTTTGATGTGTAGGACGCATCTGCAAGGAATGCAAAAAACCGTGCAAAGCAAGACATATAGCATACCAAGGGATCGAGGCCTTTCAACCGGGAGCAAGAGAAGTTGGTAAGCAAAATATTCATTCTTTTTTCCTAATTTGAACTAATGTTAGTAGCATATGATTTATGAATTAAGCATGAATCATCTTAATCGCATGTCATGAAGGAGAAGGGGAGGGAAGTGGAAGAACTGAACTGTTCCTGAAGTGTTATGAAAAAGAAGGCGGTGGTTGTGCGAATGATGCCACACGAGATTTTGTTGTAAGTATCATAATTAGAACTTGGTATGTTCTGATCTTATCCCTGGTTTGGTGATTCTAATCGATGATTTGTAACTTAATGCAGGCTTCTGTGAAAGAATATCAACAGGATCCCGCGACTGACGTGGCGACTAGCCAGAATGATACTGTGATGAGGGCCTACCTTGCACGGAAGAAGAAGGAGAAATCAGGCAGAGTGCGTCATCTCGGCTTTGGGGCAAAATCCAAAAAGGTTCGTATGGTGTGGTGGAAATTAGTTAGTTTGTAGGTGTTAAGATTGTGAAGATGTGGATGTGGATGATATTGATTGTTCATTTTGTAGGTTGAAGAGTATGTGATTAGTACTAAATACGAATAGGTCATGGCGATTTTTTTTCTGAATTCTTATTGAAATTATGTTTGTTACAGGTGTATCTTGGGTCATCTTCTTCTTCTGGGTCCCAGGTACCATGTAACCCAAACCTTCCAAGTTGGGCAGAATTCGGGGCAAAAGTTTTGGAGCATATGGATAAGGCTATGGGCTTGTCCCCAGAATTGGAGGCTATGCGAAGAATGTTCGCGAGCCAACAAGGATGTGGTAGAAGCGCCTCTATCTCGCCTACAAATGATGAGAACATCCCGAGTGATGAAGATGAAGCAAGGAACGATAATGAAGATGAGGAAGCAAGTGATGATGACTCTTAAGAATTTATTGTATGTTACGTTAGTAGGTGTTATGAACTAGTACTTGGTTTGTAGGCGTTATGAACTAGTACTTGGTTTGTAGGTTTCCAAAAGTTTGATATGTGTACTTGTGAACAATGATGAATGATGTTGGCCCTTGTTTATTATGTCAAGTACAAGTTTTATTTCAATTCCAATTGGTATTGAAAACTCGAAATGCGAATAATGGTACCAAATTATGGGGCAGAAAATTAAATCTGCCCAGATGGTCTTAATTAACAGCGGCCACGGATTCAATTAACAGTGGCTTTAACACCGCTGTTAAGTTTAAATATAACAGCGGCGTCTAAGCCGCTGTTAAATTTAAATTTAACAACGGCATTTTTATAATTTAACCGCGGCCGCTTTGGGCCGCTTTTAAATTATTTTAGCATTGGCCCATTTAGCAGCGGCGCGTGGCCGCTGTTAAATATATTTAACAGCGGCTCAGACCGCTGCTAAACTTTAATTTTGCCGCTGTTAAATAGATGATTTCTTGTAGTGAGTGGTATTAGAGTCTATTCTCGTCCCTCTTGAACGAAGGTGGAGTAAACCTCAACGAGGATGTTGAGTCTCTAAGGGGGTGCATATGACATCCTAGGCAAATCCCACATTGACAAAATACGAGAGATATACATGGGCTACATGAAATAATTCAATCTTAACTAACATGGTGTATTTTGGGGTGTAGTGGTGGGAGTTTGATCTTTAGAGGAGGAGGTCATAAGTTCGAATCCCACCAACATCCAGAAACAAATTCGTGAGGAATTAGGCCCAAAGCGAACAATATCTTGTCAGAAAAAGATTGAGATGTTACAAGTGGTATCAGAGCCTCTCGCGTCCTCCTGAACGATGGTGGGGCAAACCTCAACGAGGACGTTGAGTCCCTGAGTGAGGGTGTATGTGACATCCTAGGAAAATCCCACATTAATTAACAAAGTACGACAGAGATCCATGTGCTATATGAAATAACTCAACCTTAACTAACATGACGCTCAACATCCCGTCGCAAATAGTATTTGTTATAGCAAATTATCAACTATTTGTCACTGTATTTTCATACCATTGTATCCTCTTCTATTTTTGTTTGACTATTCATATTGGTTGGGTGGATCTCCAATCTAATTATATTTTGACTTTATATCTCTCATTTTATCATGGGTTGACCCTTGAACTTCTTTTTAGCGAAAAAAAAATATATATATATAGAAAAAAAAGGAAAGTATGAAGTTAAATCATATGTCGATAGAACATAAAATACTATTAATACGTAGTTAGGCTTTAAGCATTGTATTCCATTGTCGTCCAACGGTTATGATATCTGGCTTTCACCCAGGAGACCCGGGTTCAATTCCCGGCAATGGAATCACTTTTGTTACGTTTTGTGTCCAATGTGTTTTGGACTAATATGTTGAAATTATTAATTCCACGCTAGTCATATAGTATATGTGGAGATCTAATACCATGAATTATATTAAAATGGACAAAATTGACATTTGGAACTAGTATATATAGTAAATAATCTTAGGGTTTCACCACAAATCCTAATAAAATATAATCGGCCACAAAAAAACTGCGCTCTAAACTTGCGGAGCACAATCGCCATCGTCGATTGCCATCACCACGTACGAGCGTCAATCGCCCAGCTGCTGCCATCAAGAGAATGGGCAGTCGTCGCTGTCACCATGGACACCAATAGCCCAGCTGTCACCGTCACCATCGCGTTGCACGTCCAATCCATTTGAAAATCATGAATCCCCCAACCTTCTCATCTTTCGCCGCCGATGACAACGAAGTGGAGCGGATCCGAGAGCCATAACATGCTCTTCCCTTTTTCATAAACTGTTTTTGCCCTTTCCGTGTCTGGGATCTATTCATCTTTCTTGGCTGGCTGGTTGGATTTCTTTATGGGAATTTGTTTCATTAAGTAGTACTCATTCTTGATGAGAAACTGGGTCGGTGGAAATTGGATGTTCTGTGACATCTTAAAATATACTATGGGTGTTCTTGAGTTTGAGTTTGCCATATAAGCTAGAACTCTTCTCACAATTTTCCACATCATCAACAATTTCAAAAAAAAATATAATTATTTCTCTCATCCTATTAAATGCTTTTATATTAAATATCTCTCCTTAAATCCACATTTAATGTGTATATACACTTATACATTCATATAAAATAATTCTACTAATGTTATGTAATTTTTTGTTTAATAAATTTCATTCTTCATAAACACATGTTATAATAAGAATTTAATATTTATTCTCAAAGTAAAAATTATTGTATTATAATTTTTACATTACTCTAAATTTAAAATTATAATTCCTTATTGGTTTGATTTTGACAAGTTTATACCTGAATCATATTAATAGTTAAAACTTACAAATTTAAACTGTAAATCATTCATAAAAAATATTAGGTGGTTAAAATGGATACAATCTATATGAATAACATAACTGAAATAATTAATGGTTAATTTCATATACAGAATTAGAAGCAGTCAAAAATCATGATCATTAGATAAGTTAGTCGAGTATGCACTTATTGGGTCACATGTTTTGGTAAATTATTGTGCAAATATATTGAGTTATGAGTTGTGGACTTTTATTCAATTAATGTCACGAGTAAGCTAGGTCGGGCCAAATTGATCTAGATGATCAACTTTCATACAAATGAATTTGTGAAAGACACATATTTTAATTCGTATATTATTCGAGTTAGAAGGGCGAGGTCCATTGAGTTGTAGGTTTATTCAAATTACGAGTCAATAAGATCACATGTTAAATGTGTAGTGGGTTTATCGGGTCATGACTTGATTAGTCACCTGTTGTTGAATTTAGTTAATTCAAGTCAAGAATGTAGTTGTGTTGGGCTTTGTAGGCAAGTTCATCAAATCATGTCATAATATGACATAAACTTTTTATGATTCGCATTCGAGTTAATTTGATCACAAGTAGAATTGAGTAGTTTAGTACCTATCATATAGTTTAATTATTCATATCCGCCCCTGGATGGAGCAGAAGTCCCCAAATTTTAGAAACCTTGAAGTCATCATATGTAATCACATGCACATGGCTTGGCAGCTAGACCTCAAACGTGACATTTTGTCCATTTAGAGCGCTTAGTGGATGTGTTATTTCATCATAGACATCGTGGTAAGCACATGCCAGTTCTGATGAAGTAAGATGCATTTTCTGATTAACTATCAAGTTGAGAAACACGAACGTAATGTGCCAAATCTAGCCCCTAATTTGTGCCAAATCTAGCCCATAATTTGACACAAATTTAGTCCTGATTTTGTGACAGATTGTGGAAATTCTAGGCTAGATTTGACATAGAGCTGTTAACGAACATAGCCGCTCGAGATTCGCTCGGCGTTCGGTTCGGGAAAAATGCGTTCGTGACTCGATTCGGTTCAAAGCAAACATGTTCGTGAACAGGTTCGTTTATAAACGAGCCGAATCCAAGCCTAGTGGGGTTCGGCTCGGCTTGTTCGCGAACATGTTCGGTTCGGAAGCTCGACGAGCCTTGTTCGCGAACAGGCTCGTTTATTATTCACGAACAGTTCGTTAATGATATTCGTGAACATATTCGTGTAACAGTTCGTGAAATGGTTCGTTTATAAGTTCGTGAAAAAGCTCGTTAACTATATTCGCGAACATGTTCGATAAGAGTTCGCGAACAAGCTCGTTAGTAACATTCGTGAACATGTTCGATAAGAGTTTGTGAAGTGATTCGTTTATTCGTTGATAATGACACGTTATAAGTATATGAACTTATGGTTATATTGATATGAATTGACATTATAACTTAGGGTTCATGGTTTAAGATTATGTTGATATGAATTGTCGCTATAGAGTTTAGTAAGTTTTGTTTTAAAATAGAGAATTTAGTAAGTTGATGTGTTCATTAATTATAATTTAGATTAGACTTTTTATATTTAAAATATAATTTTTCGTGAGTTTATGAGGTTATTAATTATAAATTAAAATTTAAAAATAAATAAATAGATCATGCATTATTAATTATTGGAAACTTGAAAATATAAAATATATATAAAAAAGTATAATTATGACAAGTCACCAAAAAAAATTCATAAACTTATTCCACGATTCCACCTAATTTAATCCTAATTTTAAATTCATCCGTTAATCCTAATTTTATATTCATAAACTTATCCCACAAAAAAAATGAACTAAACGAGTCGAGCCGAACTATAAAAGAGCCTACTTTTTTTAAACGAGCTCGAATTAGCACATGAAACGGGTCGGCTCGTTTAAAGGTTCGTTTACGAATCTTAACGAACGAACTCGAATCGAGCTCGAGCTCTGGCTCGTTTCAAGGTTCGTTTACTGAACTTAACGAACGAGCTCGAATCGAGCTCGAGCCGATCCCGAATCGAGCAAATTCTTAACGAATCGAACTCGAGCAAATTCTTAACGAATCGAACTCGAGCTCAATTATCGAAGCTCGATTCGAATCCGAGCCGAGCTCGAGCCGAGCAAAAATTAAACGAGCCGAACTCGAGCCTGAGGGAGTTCGGCTCGATTCGGCTCGTTTGCAGCCCTAATTTGACACAACTTCTAGGCTAGATTTTGCACAAATTCTAGACTAGATTTGTCACAACTTCTGTGCTAGATTTGTCACGAATTCTGTGCTAGATTTGTCACAAATTATGGGCTAGATTTGTCACAAATTATGGGCTAGATTTGTCACAAATTCTGGGCTAGATTTGTCACAAATTCTGGGCTAGATTTGTCACAAATTCTGGGCTAGATTTGTGACAAATCCTAGGCTAGATTTGTCACAAATTATGGGCTAGATTTGTGACAAATCCTAGGCTAGATTTGTCACAAAATCTGGGATAGATTTGGCACAAATCATGGGCTAGAGTTAGCATAAAATCTGGGATATTGTCACAAATTATGGGCTAGATTTGTCACAACGTATGAATTAGGTTTATCACAAATTTTGGGCTAGATTTATAACAATTTCTGGATAGTTTTGTCACAAATTCTAGCTTAGATTTGTTAAAAAAATTGTGCTAGATTTGTCAAAAACTTCAGGGCCAGATTTATCAAAAATATTCGGGCTAGATTTGTTAAAAATTATGGGCTAGATTTGTAAACAAAATTGTGCTAGCAGTTTTAAAAATTATGGGTTAGATTTGTCAAAAATTATGGGTTATATTTTTAAAAAATTATGGGTTAGATTTGCAAGAAATTATGTGTTAGATTTGTCAAAAAATTTGTGTTAGATTTGTAAAAAATTATGATTTAGATTTGTCAAAAATTTGTCTTAGATTTGTAAAATTTTATGGTTTTTATTAAAAATAAAGAAAATAAATTTTACACCTATTAAGGAAGGAGTGTATTTATATAAACATTAACTATATAAAAGTTAAAGGATACAATTAAAATTTTATTTTTCTCTTTGTATATACCACACTCATCATAACTAAAAAATATTCCAAAATTTAGAAATTAATTAAGAAAGTTTATATATATTAAAAAAATGACATTAATAATCACTATGGCTAAATATTAATTTGATATTTTCACTCAAAATTATTAATTTGGTTTCTTAATAAGATTACTGATATATTAATTAATATTTTAAATTCTTAAATAAATAACAATTCATACATATTAATATAATATTCCGCCCATTGGACGGAAAAAAACTAGTATATAGATATAATAGTTTTCATTCTTGGCGAAGTATGTTATGTATCTATTGCTGATCAATATTATTTGCTATTTTTTCCATTTATTGTTTGATTTGGCATTGAGTTTAGGGATAGGAGTCGGTCAGTTTGGTCAAAAAATGATTTTAGTCAGTCGGTCAAAGGTTAACCGCATTTAAAAATACTTTCACTGCTGACCGTCCGATTTTTTATTTCCCGAAAACCGACCAAAATTGGTGAAACTGATTATTAACCGTGACCGAAGGGGAATTTTTTGACCGACTATTTTATAAGTAAAATAAACAGGGATGAGAGATAAAATTGTTCCTTGGAGCTCCGACGATAAACAGAGCAACGAGCGGCAATGGAGAAGAGAAGAGATCGGTGACGACGAGCAGCCGCGAGCAATGGAGAATAGAAGAGATCGGCGGAAGAACCCTATGCGGCTGGCTAATTGCTGAAAGCCCAAAGCGACAACACTCAGCAGCAGCGACGCCACTACGTCGATACGGATTAACATTTCCCAAATCAGAATCGGGAAAGAAAATCATGCTTTAGTTCTTCCCTATAAATACACAGTACTAATCCCTTCTCGTCTAACCTTTAGATTTTCCGCATCTCTCTTCGTTCCCTCTCTTTTCCGACGTAGATAATGTTTATTGACCTCCATTTTAAGTCGGGATCTAATGGAACATGTTCTTTTTTCTTTGTTCCAGTTTACTATATCGGAACATGATTTTGACAATGTTTGTATCAAATTCAATGTGTAATTTGGCTAAATATAAAATAGGATCTAGATCTTCATCTTCTTCTTCATTGTATGTTTCAAAATTTTAATTAGGAACAAATGGCGTAACCAGGATTGACATACCGGGGGGGCAAAAAAAATTCTTCAAATTAGGATAATAGTAGAAAATTTTCATTCATATAATATTAAGTAAAAATACACAATAAATATTTTGCACATGGGTTGCTTAATTAGTAAAAAAAATTATATGTGCCACCGATAAATTTTTTTCAAATTTGGATAATTTATGATCAAATATTTTAATTATTACATACTATAAGTGGATTATGAGTAACTATTATGTAAAATTTAAGACAACATTTCACTGAAACAACATAATGGGGGAGCCGAACTTCAAATACCCCGGGCCAAATTCCGGAAATACTCAAAAATACATGTAACTTTAAACTCGATATCAGGGGAGGGGGGCGCCGTAGCTCCCCAGCTCCCCTTGGTACCGCCATTGTTAGGAACAAGTCTTTATTTTCATCATCTTCTTCTTTTGAGTTTGTGTTTCGAATTCCTAATTAGGAACAAGGTTCAACCAATGTTTCAACTAATTCTAAGGTTGTTCCTTTTTTTTACAAGAAGATTGTTACTAAATATGAAAATGGAATAATGAACAAAACTAATAACCCAGTATTAATGTTCCTAAAAATAAAAAGGGAACAATGAACAAAAATATTATACAACGACTGCCTATATTATTGTTCCTAAATATAAAAAAGGAACAATGAACATCTATAAAGAATGATCGGAAAAAATATGGTTGGAGAATATTATGTTAAAATTGCAAGTAATCAATTTTTCAATTAATTAACAACCAAAATCGCGGAAAATAACTACCACAATATTTAGTGGAATGATTATGAAAAAAGGAAATAAAAATAGTTAATATAAATATGTAAATAAAAAAAGCACAATTACCCTTTTATCCTTTTTATAAGGACCTTTAGATCCCAAACAAGAAAATAGATTGTGGATATTGGTGTCCTCATATGAGGACACTAAAGGGTGTCATGATGGTAGATTTTCTCGTATACGTGTATGTCACTTGATTGGTTAAGAAGACTTGAATTATTAGTATTAATACATGTTGTTAGAACCGGCCCGACCCCGTCGGTCGGACTGGCAAAACATGGAACCGATGCCAAAACTGGTATGGTCCTACTTTATATTGCCACCGGCTCAATAGGCAAGTTTTTATGGGATGAACCGGAAAAACTGGTCAACCCTTTCAAACCGGGAAACACGGTTCGACCAAGTCATGGAACCAATCAGCCACTCTTCTTCAAACCGCTACTTCACAGCTAATAACTGAAGGGGATGACGGGGAGCCTCTTTGGGGAAATTAAGTAAATGGGTAAATTCTTTGTTACTACTATTTGGAAATCAATAAAAACTAAATCTACTCCAGTTTTTTGGAATGAATTAGTTTAGACCTCTCCTAGCGTTCCTAAGTACAGTGTGATTAAGGGTCAAATACCTTAGTAGTCCCGAAACTTTGGGCCTTGTTACATTTCAGTCCCGAAACTTCAATTTGTTTCCGAATCTTCCCGTTAGTTTGGATGCTGTTACACATTGGTACTATTCATGCCGGCGTCGAGATTTGCTGGTGGTTTTGCCACATCAGCTCTCCACGTCACTTAAATTAATAATTAAATAATGCCCTACCCAAACCAATTTAACCCATTCGAATTAACCCCACTACCCAACCCAACCTTCTAAACCTAACCTGAAAATAAAACCATGGGATCTCCGACTACCTTCGTTTGGCTTCTCTTCGCAACAGCCACCCATGAACTCCCTGCAACTCTTCTCTTCTTCCTCTGTAACTCTGCAACTCTTCTCTTCTCTTCTCTTCTTCCTCTGTAAGTCTGCAACTCTTCTCTTCTCTACTTCCTCTGTAAGTCTGCAACTATTCTCTTCTTCCTCTTCGCACCAGCCAACTCTGCAACTCCAATTTCGGCGACCGCAGGTAGGTAAAGCCAACAATCCTCTCTGCAACTCGAATTCCGACGCTAGCAAGAAGATAAATCCAGCAATCCAATCCTCTCTGTCTCTCCTAGCAGCAGTGGAACTTCATACTCTGCAACTCGTGTAATCCTACCATCGAATCCGAGTATGTCTACAACAGGAGGGGAATTTTCCGAGTCAAGCGAAGAGTTTGGTTGGAGAAGACGAAAAGAAGGTTAAGGATCACCTGATTCATTTGGATGTATAGGGTTTATGATGTAATCGAAACTACCTTTCTTTTTAGTTAGGTCCTTCTTTTGGAATTGAAGAAGCTACTGCTTGTACTTTACAGGCCCTACTTGGATTTTGTTGTTCATTACTAGGTTAGCAGCTAAACAAATTGATGGATAGGATGGAGAATGGAATGGATTGTCAACCTTATGAGTTGCAGGTGTTCTGCAGTAATAGCCAATTTAAAACTTGTTTCTGCTAGTTTCATTGAATCAGAGACAATATTAAGATGAATAAAACAATATTATCTATCATCTTTGGAGCAGTACAAAGCTCATAAATGATCAATCTGTTACATATTGAGATCTCTCATCTCCACCAATACTCTTCTCTGTCAAATAGCTTTCCATAGAATACCACTAGTTCAAATGATCATCCAACAGCCATGAAAAGTACACAGAACCCGGCTGACATCAGTAGCTTCCTCATTGATGCTGATCGTTCTTTGGCCTCTTCGGAGTTGCTCTGTGCATCTGAGAAGCCACAAGGTGCCTCTGCACATATCTTGTTTCCTCCCGCATTGCTGCTATCGGGGAGATCAGCGTTTATTTCAATGATCTGGCCTTGTCTCGGACTATGGCTTCCATCTGAAAATTCACAGTACAAATACAAACATGGTATGCATAGTAACTTCTGCAAATGGGTAACAAGATAGAGCATCAGTATACACCATAACTTAGACACAAGAATGCAGAAAACAATCAATATTTTTTTTTTCTTTTTCCGAAAGAAGACAATCAATAGTTAATCTATGAATGATCCCAATTTCACAAATCAACGTTCAACATGTATGAAGGAACAAACAACTAGAAGCAAACAGTTGAGTTGAAGCTCTCTTCCAAGCAAAAGCATCTCAGATACACTATGTCATCGTGATTCGAGTTTGCAGATTTGAGTAGCAGGTCGTTTTTGCAGAGAAATTCTCAATCCTCCATGTGAATTTATCTATCGCTGTCATTCATCTCTGCTGGACAGAAAGCAAATAGTATAAAAAGAAAATTCAGAAACCTAATCGCAAAGAAAGCAAACGAATAACTGTCGTAATAACCTTGAGAATGGAGATGGAAGCTGAAACAGAGGATTCCGAGCAGCAACGAGACGGCCAGAGGGACAAGGGAAGCTCTACAAGTACAACCGGAGCGATTGGGTAGTCGGAAAGTAGAGATTTTGAACAAAGAGAAGAGTTGCAGAGTTACAGAGGAAGAAGAGAATAGAAGAGTTGCAGAGTTACAGAGGAAGAAGAGAATAGAAGAGTTGCAGAGTTACAAAGGAAGAAGAGAAGAGTTGCAGGGAGTTCATGGGTGGCTGTTGCGAAGAGAAGCCAAACGAAGGTAGTCGGAGATCCCAGGGTTTTATTTTCAGGTTAGGTTTAGAAGGTTGGGTTGGGTAGTGGGGTTAATTCGAATGGGTTAAATTGGTTTGGGTAGGGCATTATTTAATTATTAATATAAGTGACGTGGAGAGCTGATGTGGCAAAACCACCGGAAAATCTCGACGCCGGCATGAATAGTACCAATGTGTAACAGCATCCAAACTAACGGGATGATTCAGAAACAAATTGAAGTTTCGGGACTGAAATGTAACAAGGCCCAAAGTTTCGGACTACTAAGGTATTTGACCCGTGTGATTAACTAGCTCGATACAGAGAAAGCTTGTCACGAAGGAAATTATACCTCACTGGGGGCTGATTACGGACATTTCTTGCTTGTTATGTGACAGTGGTATTGACGACATTGATCATCTCAGGGTTAAATGTCCTTTCTGTTGGAAAAAATCAACACTCGATTTCCTAGGTCACAGTTAGGTCGTCAAGTTTAATTTTAATTACACACGTGATGTTAATATATAATTTTGCGACTAATTGGCCCAGTTAACTTTCTCATATATTACAGAATGGTCGTACCAGTTACGAAATTTCGTTAAATTCCTATTTCGACCAGTTTCAAGCTTCAGAATCGGATTTCGAGTCAACTGGCTTGATGTATAGGTGAGTTGGTTCAAGATTGTAAATTTCCCCGTGTATCAATTAGCAGCTGGTTTGACCAACTATCCCGTTCACTCGGGCTTGAACATTATTCTAATCTGGTCAGATCGATGCTTAAAGGGTGGTAGCTAATAAGCTTTCATGGTCAAGTAACTCTGTTGGGATAGCACAACGATCATATACTTGTTTTGTTATAAACAAATCAGCACACATCTTTGACAAGTATAACAAAACAGTTTTGTTGTCCAGATTCATTTTTCCGTCCGAGACTGGTTTGACACTCCACTCAATTATCCACGTGGCTACAATTTTTTCTTCTCCATCCCTATCCGGGGAGAAGGATCAACGTCCAAACTCCAACAACTTTTCTGGCGACACCCAGTTAACTAGTTAACTCTTTTTTTGCTGATAACTAGTTAACAATGTTTTTTTACGGTTAACTAGTTAACAAATATTTTTGGTGATAACTAGTTAACAAATTATTTTGTTGATAACTAGTTAACAAATATTTTTGCTGATAACTAGTTACAAGTTATTTTGCTGATAACTAGTTAACAAGTTATAAGCAGATAACTAGTTATCTGAACTAGTTCACATGTTATTTTGATGAGAACTAGTTAACAAATTTTCATGACCAATTTTAACAAGAATTTTTGTTAACAACTTATCTAACCAGTTAGGTTGTTTTTACTTGGTTAACTAGTTAACATCATGATTAAGATAACTAGTTAACAAGGCATTTTTAGGTGATAACTTGTTAATTAGATAACCAGTTAACAAGATTATTAGTTATCAAATCTAGTAAACTAGTTAACATCGTGATTTAGATAACTAGTTATCAAAATTAGTTAACTAATTTTTTTGTTGTTAATTAGTTAACATCATGATCAGATAATTGGTTAACATCATGATTAAAATAACTAGTTGACATGATTTTTTTATTGATGACTAGTTAACTAGTTAACCTGGGTTAACTCGTGTTTTTACAGTTAACTAGTTATTTGCTAGTTATCAGCAGATAACTAGTTCACATGTTATCAACATATAACTAGTTAATATGTTATTTTGTTTATAACTAGTTAACGATTAACTTAAGCCCTGTTCACTATCTATTAATATTATCAAAATTATATAATCAAATTAAATAATTACATAATATACCAAAAATGTTGTTTAGCTACAAATTAAATAATCCAATTAAATAATTACACCTTCATTTTGGCAAATTATAAAAGTTAAAAATAGTCACTTATGAAAATTATATAATACACATTCCATAATTAGGAGACCGGATTTTCAATGTTTCTCATCAAATTAGTCCATTATTCAATCCCCAACAACTCCTTCCACATAATCCTCAACTAGCTAACCGTCTGACAAAACCTTATTATCTACAATAACAGCTACCTGCTGATTTCTAGCCAACAATGCTCGGGTAATGCTGAAGATTTTCAACATTCAACTGCAACCATATCAAAATACTTTGGCATCATCTTAAAAGCTGTCATTAGCATGTCACGTGTGGTTATTGTTCCACCCAACATGAGTGAGGTACCTCCTCAAATATTGAATGACTCCAAGTATTATCCATACTTTAAGCTGTCATCAGCCTGTCACGTGTGGTTATTGTTCTAGCATGTTGTGCGATTCACAACTTTATTCGGATGCATGCACAAGGGGACTCTTTATTTGCTAAGTTTGAAAAGAGTGATGATCAAGCGGAAACATCACTACAAGAAAAAGCCCAATTAGTCACGGTTTTCTTGTCACGGTTTTGAGAACCGTGACTAATTAGTCACGGTTTTTAAAAACCGTGACTAATTTGTCACGGTTTTTAAGGAACCGTGACTAATTTAGTCACGGTTTTCATAACCGTGACCAATTTAGTCACGGTTCATTAGAAACTGTGACAAATTAGTCACGGTTCCTTAAAAACCGTGACAAATTAGTCACGGTTCCTTAGAAATCGTGACTAAATTTGTCACGGTTTTTAAGAAACCGTGACTAATTATTGACCCAATCCGTGTGTGCCACGCTGGCGATCCACAATTTATTTTTTGAGCCAATAATTGCGTGCCAAGCTGGCAATCCTAACCCACTCCCTCCCTCTTTCTTTCTTCTCTGCACTCCGACCCCCCTCTCTCTTTCTTCTCTGAACTTTCTTCCCCCAAACATCATCTCCACACCACTTCCCCTGTAAACAATGAACCTTCACTGCCCTCCACCACCATCTTCTCTATACCATTTCTCCCTTCTCCATTACTTCTTCCTTCACTGCCCTCCACCACCATCTTCATCTTTCTCCTCTTCCATTGTAGATCTGTGGCGGCTGGGCATTGGAGCAACGAATCGAGGTGGCGGCTGCGGCTGCTCACGGCGAGAGGAAAGGAGGATTGAGCAGGCGTCGGCGGCGATGGAATCGAGAGGAGAGGAAAGGGAATCGAAGCGGCGGCGGCTTGAGCCGGCGATGGAATCGAGAGGAGAGGAAAGGGACTTGAAGCGGCGGTGGCTTGAGGCGGCGATGGAATCGAGCAGGCGATAAAAACTTTGGTGACCAAAAAACAATAATAAGAATTTTAGTGACCAAATAACAATAATAAGAAAGTTAAGTGACCGCCATAAACGAAGAGGGATGAAATTGAAAAATCCAGATATTTAGTGACCAGACAATAATAATCAAAAAGTTAAGTGACTGCCTTGAAATCATGTGAATATTGGTGACTGCCTAGGGTATTTTTTGTCACGGTTTTCCCCAAAACCGTGACCCATATTAGTCACGGTTTCCTTATAAACCGTGACTAATATGGGTCACGGTTTTGGGGAAAACCGTGACAAATATTGGTCACGGTTTTGGGGAAAACCGTGACAAATATTGGTCACGGTTGCCAAACCAAACCGTGACCAATTGTTAGTCACGGTTTACCACAAAACCGTGACAATTTTAGGTCAATATAGTCACGGTTTTCCAAACCGTGACTAATTTTATTAGTCACGGTAAAAACCGTGACTAATACCCTTAAAAACCGTGACTAATTACCTATTTTCTTGTAGTGCATGTGAATCAGTGGCACGTATAGAATTTGGGACGTCTTCATCACAGGGGCGAGAAATGGCTTCCAAGCGTGATAGGATTGCAAATCAGATGTGGAGTGATGAATGTGCTAGTAATTACTTGATTTTAGGCGAGTGTTGTATGTGATTCGCTTGAATTCTAAAAGTATGCATAGTTTGTAATTCAACTATAAAGTAATGAACACAATTATTATTATGAAATTATTTAATTTCATAATTTACAAAAGCCCAAGTAAACAAAATTTCAATTATGAATTATAATTATCTGAATTATATAATTTAAGATAATTTATAGTGAACGGGGCTTTAATTTTTTGTTAACTTGTTATGTTGTTTTTAACTAGTCAACTAGTTAACATCATGATTTAGATAATTAGTTAATTAGTTAACCAATAGATTTAACTAGTTATCTAATCGAGTTAAGTAATTAACTTATCAAAATTTGACTAGTTATCTAATCATAATGAAATTAAATATCTCAAATATTGAAATTAATAATAAAATATTATATTTTAAATATTTTATTATTATATTTTAAATATTTTATTATTATATTTAATTTAAATATTTTATTTTTTATCTGGTGACCGGCAGCGATTTTTCCGGCGACCGGTCACCGTCGCCGGCGACTCTTCCAGCGAGGCTTCGACGACATTTTCGACGACCGACCAAATTTCAGCGAGGACAAACAAGTTAACTAGTTAACCTAATTTTTACTAATAACTTGTTAACATGATTTTTTAATTGATAACTATTTTTTTTCTTTTTTTTTTTCGGGACATCTCCAAAAGAGATATCGTAGACCACGAACCATCCTAGGAGCTAAAAAAGAAAAAGGAAAAGGGAAAGGGAAAGGGAAAGAGGAGAGGAGGAGGAGGAGGAGGGGGTGGAGATTTATCCACCAATTACGTTATCGACCAAAAGTTGAATAGAGCCGTCGTAGTGCCAGAGTTGATTCAGGGAGTTCTAAACGAACATTCAACTCCTAGGCTGGTCCCAAAAAATCCGGATCAACACACTCCTAAATGCTCTTTCAAGACCATCTTGGCTGATTTCGTTGCCAAACCTAAAGATCTCCTCCTCCTCATTATTGTTTGTATTTTTTTTTGTGAATCCATGATTGGAGTAATGAAAATATGAAGAATAAAGAAGAGGATTAAGATTGTTGTGTGTACTTTGATAATTCGGATATACCTATATACCATAATTACTGTCATAGCAAATTCCATTCTTGTGTTGATTGGACTTTGATTTTTGAATCAGAAGATTGTAATGTATTAAACCTAAATCACAATCTCGGTTTTCCCTAAAATCTTGACTTACCAATTTTGCAGGTGGCCAGAATATGCAAAGAAGAGTTAATTTATGGCACAGTGAGAAAAAGGGATGGTCATTGCAAGTAAAAGGAAAGGGGGAAACTAATTAGAGTAATTGCAGCCGAAATGTTTAATTTAAAATTATAAAACCAGTAGAAAGAGAAGTGGCACTATTGGCTTGACTTAGTCAATCTTTTCTTTGATTACCAATATTCTGTTGCCAATTTAATAAATAAGGGAGGTGTTTGGCTTGCCTAAAAACGAGGGATCTGAAAGGATTAAAACGGATCGACCAATCAGCGGGAAGAAAGGAATCTTCGGGAATTACGTTACACAATAGGAAAGAAAGTGTTGGCGTCCCACCCGGAAATGCCTTTAATGTGGGTTCACCGGAGTTTTCAAGTCGCCGGCAACAGAGAATACCTCGGCGGTGACTAAGACTCCGGCGTTTCTTAGATCCAAATCCCAGATTAGCAGTTTTCGTAGAGATCGCCTTTGGACTTCCGTACCCGGCGATTCGTAGCTGTTTTCTTTCTTAGTAGAATACTAATGAGTGAATTGTACTGAGTTATCGAAAAAACACTCTTGAAACTAATCCAAAAGGCAGCCCGGCCGGCAAGCTTTCTTACAAGAACCAAAAACGAGGAGTTAATTCTAAATGAGGAAACATAGAAGTTTAGTTTTTCAATTTGCTAGTCTGTCCATTTGATCTGTTGATCTAAATGATCTGCCGATTTGATGAACTGTTTTTATATCTCTTAAATCACTTTTTCGTCCTCCGATAGTAACACTATCCAGCCACTTCCTCGGAGGTGAAGAACAGGATTATTTTATCATGGTTGGAGTCTTTAACACATCATTGACCATGGGGGATAGATTTTAACAACTCCGATGACTTTACAGTGATTTCAAGAACCTTAGGAAGAGAACCTTCCTCTGTTATAAACAAGGGATTAAGATCCCGTAAAAGCACCGTCCAGGGGACGGGCTTGACAACCTCAGGTTGGGAAGAAATCCCAACCTCTAGAATAAAAGTTTGAGTATCTTCCCCTACTATTTTATTTACCAAGAAATAATTTGCTAGGTTAACAAGAGTTTTTACAGTTAACTAGTTATCAGCAGATAACTAGTTAACATGTTATTTTGTTGATAACTAGTTAACGAGTTACTATGATTAGTTAATTGAATTTTTTGTTAACTCGTTACCTAACTAGTTTTTGTTGTTTTTAATTGGGATAATATGTTGGGAGACCCTGTACTATTGAAAGATAACAAACAGGCCCTCCTACTATTAATTGCACCAAACAAGCCCCTCTACTTGGAACATATAACAAACAAACCCTTCCGTTACTAGTTAACATCATAGTTTAGATAACTAATCGAGTTAACTAGTTAACCAATTGAGTTAACTAGTTATTTCATTAATAACTAGTTAACTAATACCATTGTGATTTAGATAACTAGTTAACAAGATTTTTAGCATATAACTAGTTATCAAAATTAGTTAACTAGTTATCATTTCGATTTAGATAACTAGTTAACAAGATTTTAAACCGATAACTAGTTATATAAATTAGTTAACTAATCTTTTTTTTGTCTGAACTAGTTAACTAATCGAGTTAACTAGTTAATATCATGAGCAAATAACTAGTTAACAAGATTTTTAGCTGATACCTAGTTAACTAATCGAGTTAACTAGTTAATATCATGAGCAAATAACCAGTTAACAAGGTTTTAATTGATAATTAGTTATATAAACTACAAGATTTTTAAGGTATCAAAATTATTTAATTAGTTAACTAATCGAGTTAACTAGTTAATATCATGAGCAAATAACAAGGTTTTTAATCGATAATTAGTTATATAAACTACAAGATTTTTAAGGTATCAAAATTATTTAACTAGTTAATATCATGAGTAGATAACTAGTTAACAAGGTTCGGTTATATGAACTAGTTAACACGTTATTCGATGACCAACAAATTATACAATTGCACAATTTATTCTAACAATGTTTAATATCTAGCCAAAAATCATGAATGGTTAAAGCATTAATATACATTTTTGTCCCTCTACTATGCAAAGTTAACAAACATACCCTTGTACTATTTTCTAACCGATTTAACACCCTCTACTTTGAAAATTTTAACAAATATGCCCCTCCGTTTATATTTTCATCTAATGAGTTAATTATACGTGCTACGCCATATTATTTGTCAACAACATCATTGATCGGGATGTCCACGAGGTGAAAATATTTGAATTGAAAAGAAAAGAAAAAGAAAAAACATTAAAATTAAAATCACCATTATGTACAAAAGTGTTTGTGGTATTCCTTTTTCTTTTTTCTTTCTAATTTAATTAATTTTGGATTGTGAACATTCCAATCAACGATAAATCAGTTAGAAAATAGTAAATGGGTATGTTTGTTAACTTTGCATAGTAGATGGGCAAAAAGGTGTATTAACCCAAACATTTACAATCTGATTACTAAAGCAATTGTATTTTTTAATAATTATTTAAACAATCCCCTTATTTTTTAACTACAAATCAATCACTTAACTATCTAGGTAACAAATTAATCACTCTTCTTCAACCTCCTCAGGGATTGATTTTTCCAAATGTGACGATCGCTGCTTCACGTCGTCGAATCGACGTCATTGCTTGCCGGAAGTCATTTGTTTTCCACCATAATTGTCCGAAATTGGAAACTCAATTGCGACGGAGCAGGTCAGAAGGGAAATTGAGCGGAAGAATCCCAATCGGAAACCGACGACACATGAATCCTTGAGTCAGATTTGGTGGCTTGATTTGATATTTTATTCTTGACGACGATGAGGAGGGAGCAACAGCAAGATCAACACTCTCGTGCTTTCTACGAGCTATCGAACATGGTTTTCAACTTGTCGTTCGTCGCCGACGCCGATCCCATTCTCCGACCAGTTCTCTGATCCCGTTCTACGAGCTGTCGAACATGGTGTCATCGATCTTCAAGGCGGAAGCAACCGCATAAGAAAACCCATCACCTTCCCTTCTCCGTCGACCTTTGAATTACGCCTCACTCCGTCGGCCTCCAAGTTTCGACGCCGCGGCTGCTTTACCACCGTTGATTCGTTGGTCGCCGTCACATCTGCTTGCCTCGGATACTCCGCCGGCCGTTGTCGCATCTGCTTGCCTCAGATACTTCGCTGTTGCTGCAACTACCATGCTTCCACTGCCCAAGAAGGAGGAAGGACGGTGACAGGGGAAAAGTAGATTAGATTTTTTTAAATGACCAAAATGCCCCTCCGGGTTTGAGTTTGGAATGTTCCAAATCGGAGGGGTTTGGACACATATCTACTGCCAGGTAAGACCTATTCTGGAACTCAAGTGCTATTACAATATTAATAATTTACCTATTAATGATGTAGTGCAGGCAACGGATCTGCGTCTAAACCTTTTCGGTTTGGACCGTTCCAAACCCATCAAGCAGAGGGACAAAATGGGGAATTTAAAAAAAGCATAACCTACACCTAAAACACATCAACCGCCGTCGTAGTCCCTCAGCCAGAGTTCCACCTCCTCCACCATTTCCTCCAAGCTCTTCATCCCTCCTCCTGCTCCTACACCGCTCACTTCCGATCCATCCCTCCTCCTCACTCCCATCCTTCTACCGACTCCTCACACCTCCTCCACCTTATTTCCCTTTTCCACCGGTGATTCGTTTGGCGTTGGAATTGGCCGCCGAAAAGAACACCGTCATATCGGCCGTCGTCACAAAAATTGAACTTGCTCGCTTGATTGGGAATAAGAGAGCGGGGAGAGGATAGAATCTGCGGCCGATGTGGAGCGACTGGGAGTTACAGAACTGGAAACTTGGAAAAGCAGAGGACGATGTCGAAGAAGAAGAAGATGTCCATCAGATCTCGTTGTTGTGTTGTTGGTTCGCAATCGAGGGTCTAATAAGGTGGGGTTAATTTGCTATAAGGCCGGCTGCGAGGAATTGATGGAATTCGATTGATGATGATGGTTGTGGTGATGGGGAGAGAGAATGGGAGACGCTGGAGAATTCAGGGATGATGTTGAAGAAGAAGAGGGACATTTTACAATTTTAGTCACTTACAGTTTAGTCACTTAATTTTAATTAGTTTTAAATAGGTCACTTATTTTATGTTATTGACAAATTAGCAATTTTTTTGGTTATTTTGTAAAATTTTGTACATGAAGATTGTTAGAAAATAATTTTGTACGTCTTAACTAGTTATCTATTCAAAATATTAACTATTATTAACTATTCAAAATGTTAACGAGTTATTAATGTTAAATAGTTAACTAACTAGATAACTTGTTAACAAACAATTCAATTAACTAATCATGATAATTTGTTAACTAGTTATCAACAAAATAACATGTTAACTAGTTATCTGTTGATAACTAGTTAACAGTAAAAACTCAGGTTAACTAGTTAACTAGTTATAAATAAATAAAATCTTGTTAACTAGTTAACTTGTCCTCTCCGGAAAGTCACCGGAGTTTGTTCGGTCGCCAGAGCCTCGCCGGAAAACATGTTAACTAACTAGTTTACTAGTTAACTCGATTGGTTAACTAGTTAGCTCAATTGGTTAACTAGTTAAGAAGTTAACTCAATTGGACTAGTTAACTGTAAAAACTCGGGTTAACTAGTTAACTAGTTATCAATAAAAAATATTGTTAACAAGTTATTAGTAAAAATCGGGTTAACTAGTTAACTTGTCCTCGCCGGAAAAGTTACCGGAGTTTGTTCGGTCTTTGGAGCCTCGCCGGAAAAAATCACCGAAAAAAATCACCGAAAAACATGTTAACTGTAAAAATCCAAGTTAACTAGTTAACTAGACGTCGTCGGAAAAGTCGCCGGAGTTTGATTGGTCGCCGAAAAAGTCACCGAAAAATTCTACGAAAAAAGTCATCGGAAAGTCACCGGAAAAGTCACCGGCGATGGTGGACGGCGACGTAAAAATAATAATAAAAATAATAATAAAATATTTAAATTAAATATAATAATATAATAATTAAACTATTTGTGTAAAAAGTCTTAAATACCCCTAATAAATCTGGACCATTAGATTGGTCAAGGGTCAAACTAGATCTAATGGTTGTAGGGAAGTTTGGAACTTTCCAAACCATCAATTTCTTGGATGCTGATCTGCTTCCAAGTAGTGCAATTAATTAATTATTGGGTGGTTTGGTTGATGGAATTGAGTATGAGAATTGGATTTCAATTTCCGGCTCAATGAGAATTGTAGTGTAATTATTTGAGTCAATTCTCAATGGACCGGGAATTGGGTCTCAATTCCCGGACCTAATTCCATCAACCAAACGGCCCCTATGTAATTAAGACAATTTCGTAACAACAGTGGTAATAAGTTAATGCTATAAGATTTACCATGCTTTGAATCAGACCGAGAAAATCGCTCCTTGGTCAATCTTTCTACAAAGCAAACCGGAACCACAACCCGACTTTTTTATTTTCTGAACCAAGTAGGTCAGACCAAATAACCAGACCAGGATTTGTATGATTACTCGTCTGACCCGAACCATACCCAGCAAACCGAGTTGAGATGCGGGCTCTGGCTCTGACGCCATTTTCTTCCAAGTTGAGATTCGGGATCCGGCTCAGGCGCCTACCAAGTTGAGATTCGGGCTCCGGCGCTGCCATCTTCTTTAGCTGTACCCACTGTTCTTCCATCATCTTCTTCTGACCAGGGGTGGAACCAAGGGGGAGCCGGGCCGAGCCCCGACTCACCCCATTTTCGGTCCTGAGTGTTACATTTGAGTCTATATTTGTGATTTTTTCGAATCCGGCTCAGTGTAAATTTTAAATCTGGCCTAGTGTTATATTAATTCGGCTAAATTCATTGTTACAATTTCAAACTTAGGAACCAAAATATATTTTAAAACCGTAGTCTTTATAAGGAAAACTAATATAGTTTCAATC
Organism: Linum lewisii; assembly: GCA_034768395.1. Taxonomy (NCBI): domain Eukaryota; kingdom Viridiplantae; phylum Streptophyta; class Magnoliopsida; order Malpighiales; family Linaceae; genus Linum; species Linum lewisii. The sequence goes on along the minus strand of CM068300.1, from coordinate 51,494,622 downwards.
ATATTAACCATACTATTCTCTAATACTAATATTTTGTCAACATTGTAGATGGTTGATAAGCCCGATATCATTTTATCTCTATTTATGAACGAGTAAGAATACAATATTTGATGATAAATCATTCAAATCGATAAAAAAATCTCCAGTGGCACATTTCAATTTTCATTTGCTGAAGAATTATACTAATAATTTTAAGAACAAATATACCAGACAAAATAAATTAATGAAAAATGGCACCGCAAACTAAAAGTAAATAATATATATTATTGTAGTAATTCATTATACTACTATTAAATTTTTTTCAAATTATTTAGTATGAACAAAATTGTTTCAATTTCGGCTCAGTGCATGATTGAATCCTGGTTCCGCCTCTGCTTCTGACGTTTAAATTGGACAAACCCGATTCGACTGAAATCCGATCGTTGGAAAACTGAGCAAGCTCCATTCTATTTGTCGAGTCACGCTTTCACAGAACCGGCTCAATCCTGCCGGAAGAATGGATCTGGGTTAGCTCGCCGGAAGAATGAATCTGAGATAGCAGGGGTGCCACCATCTTCTTCCGCCGTTGTAGATCAGCCAGGGCGCTGTCGGGAGCGTATATTTTGAGGGAGGAGTCAGACTTCTTTAGGGATTGCTTCTCGCGCTTGGCAAATTGCTTGGAGTCTTTGCAAGGAGTGGGGCTGGAGATGTCGGCGGCGACCAGGATTGGAGCTGAGGTGAGGAGGATTGAGGAGAGGACTAAGGCGGCGGAGAAGGCTGTGGGAAAGGGTGGATGAAAGGAGCTGGTAAGGCGGTCGGCTCGGCGGTGGCCAGGATTGGAGTGGGGTGGCGGTGGTGGAGGTGTTGTTGTCCTGGGAGGAAGCGGAGCAGACGATTAGGGTTCGAGATTTGGGTTTGAGAAATTGGTGGGGATTGTGAGAGAAGACATGATTGAGAGAGAGTTTGTCTTAGAAAGTTACAAGTTTGAAATGAAAAAGTAAACAGAAAGGTAGTGAGTTATGTCTTTAGAGAGAGGAAGAGGAAGAGGAAGGTTGAAGATGAATAGGTGTTAGGATTAACACGATGAAGATAACGTGGGTTAACTTAAAAGAGTTTAGAAATTATAAGTCTGTTTTGCAATTTCATATAATAATAGGTAGTTATATGTAATTATGTTCTGTGTGAATATAATTATTATTAGGCCAAATACACAAATCTAGCCAAACCTTTTCGGTCTATGTCAAATCTATCCACTTCTATTTTACCTAAATAGTCACCGAACTTTGGCCAAATAACCCAGAAGTCACTAAACAAAAAAAAATTGCTATTGACATTACCAAACTTTGAGCCATTTTTCGGAGAGATCACTGTTAGCTACGGACATCCATTTTTTCGTCCATCCGCTGATGTGGACTTGCCAACTCTACTGCCACGTCATTTAAAGTGCCACATCATATTCTATCTACCCAAAATTAACCCAACAACTCAACCAATTATCAACCCGACCCAATTACATAATCTAACCGAAAAACCAAATAAAAAATCAGATCTGGTCAGGAAACCAGATCTGAAACTCTCCTCCCTCCTCCTCCTTCTTCCCACCATCACCGCCGCCACCACTGCCGCCTTCACCGCCGCCGCCTCTCTTCTCTTCATCTTCCTCCTCTGCTCTCCAAACTACATCTTTCCTTCTTCCCAACTACATCTCCGGACCTGACAACCGACTCTCCCCATCACTAATCCCACTTCTCAGCCAGAATCCCAGCCTCCGATCGCCACTCCTGCCTTCCGCAGCTTCATCTCCCGCCTCTCCTCTTCCACCAGTCAAGGCCGCCCCCCGCCGCTTATCTCCATGGCCAAACCCCGACCAAGCTCCGCTCCCCTTCGCTTCATCTCCAGGAAGAAACCCCGACCAAGCCTTCTTCGGTTAAACGAACGCGGCGGCGGATCTTCAGATCTGACCCCCTCCTTCCTTCAGATCTGAACTGCGGAGGTGGTTCAGGGCAACATCGATTTCGCCTTTGAAGACGGTTGGGGAGATGGCAGAGGTTAGAGTGACGGTGGCAGTGGTTGATTTTGAGACAGCGTCTTTTGTGGTGGCGGTGATTTTGGAGCAGCGGCGGGGGTGGGTTTGGAGATGGCGGCGGGGGTGGGTTTGGATGGTGAGACCGGAGGAAGCAGTGGCTTCGGCGATGGGTTGGGCGCAGAGGAGGAAGGGTGGGAGAAGAGTAGCGGCGGCGACGGCTCGACGGCGGCGGCGGCGCAGGAGAGTGTGGAAGACGGTGATGGAAAAGAGAAAGTGAAGGAGTGGGTAATTGGTTTTTTTACAAATCAGATATGTTTTTCGGTTAGAGTGGGTAATTGGTTGAGTTGTTGGGTTAATTTTGGGTAGATAGAATATGATGTGGCACTTTAAATGACGTGGCAGTAGAGTTGGCAAGTCCACATCAGCGGATGGACGGAAAAATGGATGTCCGTAGCTAACAGTGACCTCTCCGAAAAATGGCTCAAAGTTTGGTAATGTCAATAGCAATTTTTTTGTTTAGTGACTTCTGGGTTATTTGGCCAAAGTTCGGTGACTATTTAGGTAACTGACCCTCTATTTTAGTGACACGAAATAGGCAAAACCTATGTCAAATCTATCCAGTTGACCAAATTGACCGTTAACTTTTTAACACCATTAGTGATGTGGCAAATGAAGCTGACATGACATTCATTTGACCAGTCAAGTGTATGCCACATCATAATATTAATTATAAAAATTATGAAATAAGAATAAAATTAAAAGCAAACTTAAAATAAAATAAAATTAATAGACACAACACTTCTGCTCTACATATCCAGATTCATGGATACAACACTTCTCTCTATATATCCAGATTCATGGACGCAATACTTATGCTGGTGAGCTTCGATTCGTCTTCTGTTTCCCTTCATCTTCTCTCATTCCACTTTTCAAGTATCGTTCTCCTTTATTGGGTTGGTTCACCCTTGTTCTCGCTTCTTTTCCACTGTTCAGATGTTTTGTTCTTCGATTCCTACATTCCTGTCAGTGCTCCAGTAACTCAGATTTATCCCCTTTTCAAACCTTAAAGATATATATGTTCCCAGATACGACTTTGAAAACAAACCCCCAAAATGATGCAACCCTAATTTCGTCAAAAGCACAATGATTCAATCCCTAAATCATAAACATAACTATAAAACCCAACTAACCTTTGTTCAGTTTCGTCAAAATTTATTAACGGAGAGACAAAATATTGGACGGAAAAATTAAAAATGGTGGAATTGGGTTTTCTAAAAGAAGTGGCTAAATTTGACATAAATCGAAAAAGTTTGGCTAAATTTGTGTATTTGACCTAATAATTAAATTAATTATTTAAATCATAATAAATTTAAAGTCTTAAATTCGTTGATTGAACGGATGGATGAGATTGCGACGTGCAGACGGGGTACCGGGTACCCCCACCTAGCTAAGGGTACCGCTCTGTTCACCATCTGAGTAATCCAATGAAAAGAGAGTGTGATCCCACCAAATGAAATTACATTAGTATAGATTGAATGAAATTAAAAGTGAGTAGATTGCAAAAATGTTAAAATAATTGAGATGGTAGTTGACCATTTTTGTTTAAGAGGCTCTTAGAGGATGAAATGAAAACAAGTAAAAAAAAGATTTATTAGATAAAATTCATAGATATTGAAGGTGATGCCACCATGGTTTCGACACTAGTGAAGTCCCAAGCTTTCCTCTTCTCCCAAGATGGTTACTGAGGGCTTTTATCTCCCTACGTCTCCTGACGGTTCCCCAAACGGTAAACAAAGCTGCCCATTATGTGGCGCGTTAACCTCTACGATGTCTCATGAGCCGTCGGGTGATGAACTTGTCAACTTGGTTGGATATTTAGAATGTATGCATAATTATCTCTCAATCTCCCATAAGAGTTATGAAAAAAAAATTAATACTAGTTTTAAAAAAAATGCCAAATTGCCGCTAGGGCTCGTCAGTCGTCACATTGCACTACCATTCACACGGAAATTCCCTCCGTCTCCTTCGTTGTGAACTCGTCGGGAGCAGTCAGTCCTCCGACTTCCACTATCCTCGCTTTACTCTTCCTTCTGACTTTGTTCAAGTACCTTCCCCTCTCTCTCTTGCAGTCTTGTTTGTCTGAGTGGCTGTTGAGCTGCAATAAATCTCCGTTCGATGTTTCTTCATTTTCCATCATTTACCGGTTAATTACTGAGTTCTTTCATGTTACAGCTGTTACTCCAGAGCAATTAAGATCCCCCCCCCCCACAAAGCAACTTGTGGGAGAGATGACCAAGTCTGTCAAGTCTCATGCTGAGGAAGAAGATGATGCTGATGATTATGATTCTCCTTCTTCCAGAGGTGCGTATGCTTATCATTTCAGCTTCGCTTATTTTGTGTTTAATTCTTCTTTCTGATGAATGTATTGTGTATGTTTTTTTTTTATGTAAAGGTGAAGTGATGAAAACTGATACCAAGACTAGTGACCAGAAAGGCAATGCCTACAGGTCGAAGCATTCTGAGACAGAACAAAGGAGAAGGTGCAAGATTAACGAGAGGTGTGCTTAAAATTCTATGTATTTGGTGTTGGTTTGGTGGAATAATATGAATTGGCCGTCTTTGTTTTCTGGCTTTTTACTTGTAAAACAGGAGAATCTGTTGTGAATTAATTACCTTCTCTAGGGTTATTTGGTTGCCAGACCTGATGAAGAATAAAATAATTCATGGTTTTTTTATATTCGTTAAGTTTAAACTCTTCAACGAAGGTTTTCAAAATTTTAGTCAAATCAACATTACAAAGCTTTTAATTTTAATGGTGTTGACAAATGCAAGATCTGGGTATCCATTTATGGTTTTTCTTAACCCTGAAATCTCGTTGACTTCAAAAGCCTGATAACTTAGATTAAAGAATGGAAGAGGGGATGTCCAGTGGAGGTGGTTAACCAAATCAAGGGAGAATTTTGTGGTAATAACATTCCTGATCTGGTAATGGTATAACACGTAGTTGTCCCCAAGTATTATATTAGTGTTTTTTTTATAAATAAGGTATTTAGTTAATATGTGTTAAGTAGTAACTGTACATGTGTATTATACTGCGTAAATTCTCTACTGGCATTGTTCGTGCTATTGGAGCTATGTCACTTCTCAGTGCTTCCCAACATGCACCATTTGTTGCAATTCTTCTGATAGATGTGCTTTGGTGTGACTGCTAACTTGAAGTTATAGGTCACCTTCATTTGTGTTTCTTATCTCTGCCTCAGTTTTCCTTTCTCACAATTTTATCATGCTTTTGAAATTTTGTATGTTACTTGTTATGAATGTTCCAAAACAAAAGATAGACGATCATTGTGATAAATGTAAATCTTTTTTCAACTTCCAAATATTTTCTGCTGAGTTTCTTTATTTGATCTTTGTAGGTTGTTCTTGCGTGTTTATATGACTGAGTCAATGGTTATGATAATGCTTTGCTCTTATCTGAGTTCTTATTGATGCTGAAGTAGTTTGTGATTTTATCATAGTTTCAAGTATCAATAAGGATTAAATTTATATTTTTAGTGAAGGTCTTCTGGTCTCAGTCTCAGGTTGAAGTTTATATTTGTTTACTGCTATTCTCCATCTTTTATTACTGGTTCAATCTTGTGTTACTGTTGTAAAATGGAAAAACGTTGTTTAGTTGATGAAAACCTTTTTGCAAGATAGATTTCAGATTCTAAGAGAACTGATACCTCAGAATGATCAGAAGAGAGACAAGGCTTCCTTATTGTTAGAGGTGCACCTACTTTTCTACCTGTTTTCTTGGTTCTTGTTTCAGCTTACTTTCTGTCTTAACACAACCTTTCTACGCTTGTTACCAGGTTATAGGCTACATACAGTTTTTACAAGAACGGTTACAGGTCTATGAGGGATCATACCATGGTTGGACCCAGGAACTAACAAAATTAGTCCCATGGGTAAGATTCTAATGTCGCGGTTTTGTGCATTGCTGGTGAATGATCTTTTTTCAGTTTCTTTGAGTTTGTGAGTTGATTCTTATTGCCCTTGTTTTCTTTGTGCTTGGATTCTTTTCTAGTGTCCAACAAATTATGCCAGAACAATGAGATAGTTTCCTTCACCTTATTCATGGAAAATATTATGATCCAAGAAATAAAAACATTTGATAAAACCTTGCCAATATGGAGAAAAAAAGGGAGGACACCTGCATGATCAATATTCTATCTTTCTGCACATTGTTATAGGACAAGTGAACTCATGTTTAACACTCCGCGTAATGTGACCTGATTAGTTTCATAGTGAGACTCCGTCTTGCCTTTGATTGTGTACAAATGTATGGTGAATCAGACTACAACCACATGGAAGTTGTTCATCGTAGAAGTAGCATGGGTCTCTAATTGCAAGCCTAGTGGTCTACAAGATGTTGATATGCATTTATGTATGTTAGCTCATGTCTGCAATACTTAAGTTGACCAGAAGTAGCTCAGGTCCTTTTTCACATTAGTTTCTTAATAATGGTGTATTTACTGGCGAGAGAGATGATAGTACAAATATGCAACAACAGTTCACTCATATTTTAACATGTTCTTTCTTTTAGTCAAGCTTTGTGCATGCACTTTGTCCTTGATGTTACTTTCTTTGGATCATTCTTGTTTGCGCAACTCTGAGGGATTTATCTATTTCCCCAAACAGAAAAATCATGCAAATTCAGAAAATCTGGTGGACAATTCTCAAATTCTGAAGAATGGTTCTGCTCATGACGGTGGTGCAGGACTTGCAAATGTCCGAAGATCAGTAGATTCTGACTTGGAAGCTTCTACGGTATGCAAAGAATTGGATCATGCCCTTGGAATACTGCCATCTGTTCAATATAGTATGCAATCAAGCTCGAGTATGATTGGTGCAATTGAAAGGGCTAGTAGCCTGTCTACAAAGGGTTTGCAAGGTTCTGTTTCAGATGCTGTAAACTTGGCCCATCAATTTCACCCTGAACTATGTCAAAGTCAACCATGTGGTACTGCATGGACAGCACCAAGCAGCGTAGCGAGTGCTCAAGAGCTAACAAGAGGACATGGATCTGCTAGCATCTCCAATGCTTATTCTCAAGGGTGAGTGGGTTTCCTAAATTCATGGCAAGTTTGGCATAGGTAGTTTTGTTGTTTATAATTTTCTGCATTATGCATGTCCACTCAGCTTTTGCATGAACGGGTGTATTTTGTTGTGCAACCTTGCTCTTCTGAAACATATATTCTGAGATTCTGGGACAGGGTTCTGAGCAGTCTGGCCCAAGCACTGGAGTCATCTGGTGTGGATTTGTCCGAGACTAGGATCTCAGTCAAGATTGATGTTGGCAAATCAGCAAAACATGGAGCTACTGCTTTGCCATTATTGCCTCCGAAGGTGTTGTTTCATAGCTAGACTTTAATGAGCCTTCCATTGGCAACTTCTTTAGCACTTATGAATGAATGCTTGCTTTTTGTTTGGGATTCGTTTTCCCCAGGATCAGGATGACCAAACCCAAACCCACCATCTAAACAATCAAGTAATGGAACGAACTGGATTTGGGAGCGGTGCAGACCAGTATGATCAGCACACCTGTAAGAGACTTAGAACAGAAAAGGTTTGATGCAGCATTATTCCTTTGGGCTAGTTGTGATTGATTTTCAGGGCTTTATCTACCATGTCGATTTTTATGTGTATATATTTTCCTGCCTGCGGGGCTGCATGAACAGTGGAAGGCTTTGTATAGAGGTAATGTCAGGCAGTTTCTTTGAGCATACAGTAATGAATTCACGATTTCAATATTTTGTGATGGGCAATGAGCATCAAGTTCTGTTATTACCATTGACATTGTTGTTCAAATCATGATTCTGGAATAATTAATCTAGGCACTAACTAAACTGGGAATAACTGGTCTTGCTTACTTACTCGACTGTTATTAGTATGTAATAGGATATAAAATCTCTTCTTTTTTGTCATTTAAACTCAGAGACGTTGGTAAAAGAGCACCATTTTCGTCTCTTAATTGAAAAAAGATGGTCAGGCTATAGTTATCTGCTGGCTTGATTAGGGCTCTGTATGAGTTGAGTAGAGTCGAGTTGGCTCTTCCTCAAATTTTTCTTGCTGATTTTTAGGTGAGCTTTGTATTGGAACATTGAAGCTTGCATCATGAGCACCTAATCGAAATATATGTATGTGAGTTGCATAATGTAGTTTCTAATTGAGTAAATTTCTGAGCATTGTAGTCAAAATTTCGATTTTAAGATTTTTTTTTTTTATGGATGGCCATTCTGATTCCACGTTAAATCTAGGAGTTTTCACCACAATAAATAAAAAAAAAAATCAAATTATGTACTTAAATAAATACGTTCTGAAACTATTCACAAATCTAGGTATAAACGCCCAGGCCCTAGGCGATTTCGCTCAGGGCATAGGCGAAAACGCCTATGGCTTAGGCGTAGTGTGGCCCGTGACTCTGAGCAGATTCCTGACCAGATTCCCTGATTCTAAGACCCATCAGGTGTTTTCGCCTATGCCATGGGCGTTTTTGCCCAGGCCTTGGGCGTTTTTCGCCTAGGCTTAAATTACTTTCAGACACCTATAAATACCTCCGAGAATTGGAGTTTTCAACATTGAAAGATGACCGACCATAGTAGTTTCCGAGAATTTCGTATCCAGGTGTACTAGAGATGCTACAAAAACATGTGACCAACCGGGCCAACATCACAATCATCAGTGATCGACACAAGAGAATAGAGTCAACAATGCGCAATATTGGTCGAGGATGGATTTGGTGGTGGTGCCTGCGGCACTACGTCAGCAACTTCAACACGACGCACCGAAAGCAACTGCTCAAGGGTCGCCTTTGGAACTTACGTATTTTCTAACCTAAATCCTAAACTAATTCTCTAACCTAAACTAACATTCCTAAACTAATTCTCTAACCTAAATTAACATTTCTAAATTAATTCTCTAACCTAAATCCTAAACTAATTCTCTAACCTAAATTCTAAACTAATTCTCTAACCTAATTCTAAACTAATAAAATGAAAAACAAGAGAGGAAAAGGGGACTTACCTTGGAAGATGAGAGTGGTAGAAGGGGTGGGGAGTGAAATGGGGTGGTGATGGGGTTTTATAAGAGGGGTGGGCGTTTTCGCCCAATCAGCTTAATTCGCTCAGGGCCTGGGCGAATTCACCCGTCCCCTAGGCGAAAACGCATGTGGTCCAGTTACAACATTTAACTCGGTTGGTTGGCAGTTCACTTAGTTAGTTGACTCGAATAAATGAATTCCGCCTAAGCCATAGGCGTTTTCGCCTATACCATGGGCGAAATCGCCTAAGGCCTGGGCGTTTACACCTAGATTTGTGAATAGTTTCAGAACGTATTTATTTAAGTACATAGTTTGATTTTTTTATTTATTCTGGTGAAAATTTCTTAAATCTATGAGTAGTAGAATCAGGTAAAATCTCAATTAAAATTTTAAAATTTTACAAAATCAATGATATTTCTTGTATTTTGTGATTCCATTTTCTATGTAGAAATTATCAAATTTTATGACTCAATTTGGCTTAGGACCAAAAATTTGAATTTTATTTGACTTTTGTTTACATGTGAGAGTTATTTTGATCAATTAATTTAGGGTTAATAAGCCTTTTTGCCCCTCTACTATACAAAGTTAACAAACATACCCCTTTATTATTTTCTAACTGATTTAACACCCTTTACTTTGAAAAGTTTAACAAATATGCCCCTCCATTTATCTTTTCAACTATTTTTCGTCTAATAAGTTGATTATACGTGCTAATTCGCATTATTTGTACACCTTATCGTTGAATGGAATGTTCACAATCCAAAAAAAATTAAATTAGAAAGAAAAAAAGAAAAAGGAATACCACAAAAACACCTCTGACACAATGGTGATTATAATGCTTTTTCTTTTTCTTTTCTTTTCAATTTGAATAATTTCACCTTGTGGACATCCTGGTCAGTGATGTTGTGGACAAATAATATGACGTAGCACGTATAATCAACTAATTAGAAGAAAAATAGATGAAAATATAAATGGAGGGGCATATTTGTTAAACTTTTCAAAGTAGAGGGTGTTAAATCAGTTAGAAAATAGTAAAGGGGTATATTTGTTAACTTTGCATAGTAGAGGGGCAAAAAGGTGTATTAACCCATTAATTTATAAATGACTACTAATTTATGGATTGCGTAAGATCTTATTTTTATTTTTTACTTCAACGGCTAATCTAGAGTAGTCAATATTCAGTTTTATTTTATTATCTTGACATTTCAAAGTAATGTAATCGTCTCCTTCTTTGTCTCATTAACCGAATAACTTAGATGATAAAACATAAGAATATTTAACTTATTTATATATTTATGCTTAATTTTTACTAGATTTTTTGCCCGCCCGTTGGCGGGTTTGAGCAAAACAACATTTTTATTATAAAAGGATCTCTCCTATTCATAATCTATACCACTTTGATTTCAATATCACTTACTTCGTTAAATTCACACAATATAGAAAATTATTGTGTTAACCCCAAGTAACACTAAATGTATACCTAGCCATTCAAATTAAACCAATTGCAAAGGTACCAACTATTCATAAAATTAATTATAAGAATTTTTTGTTATATAATTAATTTTAGATGAAAATTTTCTCAAAGAACTAACAGAGTAGGATTAAAATAAAGGGAAAAAATTTATGATAAAGAAATAATGTTATTAAGAAATATATCTTACGAATATGAGCTAATATCTTCACAATTTTGACATTATCTGCAAGTGTGTTATGTGAGATTGTTATTCTCGATCATGTTCTATAATGTAATGTAACATTATGATAAAATTTTATGTCATAGGGTTAATGAATATGAAAGTATAATTATGTAACAAAGATGATGATATTAATACATAGTATAACTATCATATACATGGAGGTTCACGTGTGGTATGCAAACATTGTCTTTGTTCGAGTATTATGAAAATAGATTCATGCATGTGTGGTCTGTGAACGTTCTTTGATCTCAATATTTTTTTAATCTCAATTCTTTGATCTCAATTTGACCATATGTCACATTATTTTTTCATTTTCTACACATATATGTACATAATAATAAATATTCTAATAAATATACACCATTGTTTTTTTTTTTATGTAATATACATCATTGTTGATGTGCCATTTTGTGAAATTAACTATAACATTGATAACAATTATATATAAAACTTCATATGAATGTAAAAGAATAGTTATAAAAAACATCACATAAATGAATAGGTTTGACAATGGTTTGATTTGGATCCAAATAGTTGATATCCCTTTCCCACTTGTTGTATTTTTTGGTTCGGATAATAACCATCCTAAATTACCTTTTGTTTATTAAATTCAGGAGTTGGGAGGTTGATCTAGGTCGAACTATTAAAAGCCATCGTGAATCACATTTAGAACAGTTAGATGACCAATTTATAGTTTTTTTTATCTCTCAATCTGGCTCAATTAATCGGTTGTTAATTTGCTAAGCCGACCAACCAGATCGTAGCGGGATTTACTACTGTGAGAATAAATACTAACTTAAATTTTATTTTTTTAACCTATCACATATAAAAAATATCACAGTTGATGCAATTATGTTTTGTATATTATACATATAATTAGTAGTTTCAAGTAATTATCCTGACTGTATATTAATTTTACTTTTTTGGTAAAAAGTATATTAGTTTCTCTAGTGAAATGAGAATAATAACTTGACTACTAACAATAATAATATTTTTGTTCATTAATAACACTACTTACATAGATGGCTATAGTTTTATAGATTAATACACAACTACAAATATATGACATATAAATAAGAAACGAAATTTTTATGAAAAAAAAGTTTGATATTAGGGAACATTGACAAAACAAAACCTAACTGAGACTTTCAATTATAAAAATAGTTTTTTTTTTTATTTGTCGAAGTCCTAATTTTAGGGAGACTTAGGGGAATATAGATTTTGATGCCTCACCCGTTGGCCGATGTATGTTTGATTGATTATCTAAATATATTTTTTCATATAACTTTGTTACTTATTAATAAATAAATCTATATATTATATGATACTTAATTATAATGAATAAATGTGTATTATTGTTATAATTGATAAATTCAGCCCAATATTCTATATAAAAATGAAGAACTAAGACTGAAATTTATATAGAGATTAATAAATGTTTATTTATTAATAATATTTAACTGATAACAAAATTCATAATAACATGTATTATAAAAATACAAAGTTTAAAATTTACATGATTAAATTTTCTTATAATATTGAGTCCAAAATTTATGATAAATGAATTACAAATGAGAAATTATAAGTAGTTTCTATATACACATGGAGTGAAAACGGGAGAAAAAAAATTATTGAGATAGAGAATAATGAAATAATTACGATAATTTCCTCCCCCCTCTCCCAACTTTCTTGAATCAATTTTGCCTGTTTTTTTTAGGTTCTTATGTCTAACTTGCAATGGACATGGAGCGGGCATGATATTTATCGTAACATATCCTAACACACTTTGTTTGGACTCTCATTCAACTACAAACTAAAATTTAGGATTAAGTTGGTTCAATGATAATTAAATTTTTCAGAGAATCATTGTAATCAAACTAACTAAAGATGATCTTTATTCGATAAGAAAAAAATCGGCTTTAAACCATGATATTGATGAAGATAATTGTAAAAAGTAATTTTTAATTTTTATTTTACCGATTGAATAATTTACATATAAACTCAAATATTAGAGACTATATGGTAAAAGAAAAAATCATGAAACTCAATAAATATTTGTAAAGGCTTATTGGAATTTTAATAAAATATGGTAGATAGTTATTACTTATTATCGGTTTATAGAGTTTAATAAAATACTAATAATTAATCCAATACATATTTAAAATATACTTATTATTTATTAACGTTTAAATGAAATTAGTAAAAATATGTATAAATGAAATGAAAAAAACTCTAACTTAAAAGTTGAAACCATCAACGTGGGTAGCCTAAAAGTGTGGGAGAGTGGGTAAAAAATAAGGTAGTAGACATAGATTTTTTTTGGACGGATTCTATTGTTATTTATTATTTTAAATTTATTTTAATAAGGATTAATTAAATAGAAAATTGTGATTGGTTTGCTAGCTACATTTAAGGAGAGAAGGAATAAAAGGGGTCTCTTTTATATTTGCATAATAATAGTAATAGATAGATTGGCCTAAATGTGTCACCGTCATTATATACTGTGATTACATGTAATCACAGTCTCCACTCCATCCGCCTCAACCATCCCAGCCTCTCATTTCGTGATCGTGAGAGGGATTTGGCTGTGACAGTTACTTTTCCCCCTTTCCATAACTTGTCCGTCGACGGTTGTTCTTACTAGTATTGTTAGTCGTAAGGGCGCAAGGGCGCAAACTGATTATTTTTTGGCGTCGGTTCAACGAATGAGTTTAGCGTCGGTCACGACCGACGCTAAATACACAGGATTTTAGCGTCGGTTCCGTGTCCAATTTAGCGTCGACGACCGACGCTAAATTCCCAAGCTATATAACCCCTGAGCGGACAGAAGAATCATTTGTGCAGTTGCCAACTCCTCTCAATTCTCTCAACTCTCTCCACTCTCTCAACTCTTCTAAGGTATGTATTTTCTTATTTCATATTATGTTGTATTTAGTTAGTGAATTAGTTAGTTATAGGGTTTTAGGGTTAGTAGTTAGTTTGTTAGGTTGTGAACTAATAAAGTAGGGTTTTGATATTATTAGCTAGTTAGTCAAATAATCTATTTAAGAATTAGTGTGCATTATTAGTTAGTGATTTAAATTGTGGTTATTTTGGTAGGTGTAATTCCATTTGAGCTAGGAGCAGCGGTGACGCCGTCTCATCGTTGTTTACTCTTCTTTGGTTGAAGGTACGTATATATTAATTTTGCAATTGTGTCGTCTCATTGTAATTTTTTTTAGGATTATTATGCTTACTGATTACTAATTGTGTCGTACATTTATCAGTGACCGTCTTTCTTCTATCCTCATTTCTCCTTGTTTCGCGTCTCATCCCAGGTGTACGGTATGCATTCTTTTAACTATGTTATTAGCTAATTGCTATGTTAAATTGCTATGTTAATTTGTTATTTGGAATTGTATATATGTTAGATTGGTATGTGAATTTGTTATTTGAAATTGCTATGTTAAATTGGTATGTTAAATTGTTATTAAATTGCTATGTTATTAATCTTGCAATTAAAATGATATGCTATTAAATTGCTATGTTATTAATCTTGCAATTAAAGTGCTATTGTATGAGTTAGTTTTCTATGTAATTTGCGACCGGGGTGGGTGATAATATGAGAGTTTTGTCCCCTAAACAAAAGTTAATATAGGCCCTTAGATTAACTCCTTCTAATCCAATAGCTCATAACTAGTAAATATAAAATAATATTTTTGCCATATTTAATTACCATTTTTTCAAAACCCACATCTAAGTTTTACCGAGTCATTTTTTCACAGCTCCAAAAAATTACACAGCCGCCGACATGCAATAGGAGAGGATTGTCGGTGATATCAATCCTCCATCGCCCGATTTGAACAATATCGTCGCCGTTCTAATGTTTATTCGCCGCCGCTGGTGCTCTTTTCTGATCCAATAGACGTCACCGCTCTGATTGAATCGCCCGATAGCCCATAAGTTCGAGACCACCGTTCTAGGGTTCAATCGACGCCGCCACTGATATTTTCTGGTTCAATCGCCGCCACCACTCTGTTTGATTTGCTCTGTAGCGTCGCCGTTCGCAGCAGCCATTCTAGGTTTCATTCGCCGCCGCCGATTTAAGAAGTTCCCCAGGAAGCACTAGTATTTTTTGCTCTATTTCTTATTTTTTGCTCTGTTTCTAAATTGTATTGATCCCCAATATGTTGTTCCCATGAAAACAGTCTATAAAAACCCTCAAATCCTAGTATATTGGGTTATTATGTTATTGTTTCCATGAAATAGTTACATACTAACTGTAATACTAGTATGGAATTAGGATTTTTGTGTTTTAATTGTAATTTGGGTTTGTTCAATTTCCTGAAATTGAGATTTGTTCAATTTCCTGTTTGAATTGGTGTAATTTTAGGTTAGTTGATTATACTAACTTTAATACTAGTATTTAGGTTACTTGATAACTAACTGTAATACTAGTATGAAATTAGGATTGGGTGTTTTAATTGTAATTTGGATTTGTTCAATTTCATGAGTTTGTAGTTTTTTAAACATGTGATTTGTTCAATTTCTGGTGATGCGCGAGATTTAACTCACAACAATCAAGGTCGTATTCCACGAGGGCTCTCTCAATAGCTAATACTCACACGGTTCATGGACGGTCTATTCATTTGAAATTGGTTTTAGTTTGAAAAGGAAATAAAAAACATAAAGGAAACTAAACAAGAAAGCAAAACAAAACGGTGCAAATCAAAGGTAAAGGAGGTTCACTTGGAAAGATAGGTTCATCATGCTCAAGAGGAACAAAAGCACAAACAAGCCAAACATGATCGAGGATGCAATCGAATGACCATGCAAATCCCTTCTATAGACTCAATGCACTCTCGTAGCACTAAATCCCTATCCTAGAACCACTCAACCTAGGCTCTCGCTCTCAAGCTAAGTGACTAAGGATGCATTAAAGGTGTTTGATGAAATGCCAAGCTACAAAACCCTCTCCTATGACTCTATGACCACTAGGCTAGACACCACACTCTCATGTCAATGTCCTAACACTAAGAGAATCATCAAAAGACTAATCAAAGTTCAATTGAATGAAAAACCTAATGCACACCAAGTGTTCGATAAAATGCACAAGTGAGAAATCATGCAACTATAGTTGAATTGAGATAATCTAATCTCTTAGAACACACTCTCTTCAATCTCTAGACCTACAATCCATGTAATCTAAGCACTCTCATGCATTACATCACAAATAATAGACCAATCAAGCCATAGCCATCAATGGAATTAACAACAAGTCTAGAGATCATCTTCTTACAATCCAAGATCAATCATGGCAAATGTGTACAATCAACCTCTATCCTAGCATAACTATCTATCAATCCAAGGAAACCTAGGAAATCAGCCACACATGGCCAAGGGTACAAAAGAGAAAGAAGGAGAGATGGTCACCAAGAGCTCCATGACAATCCTCTTCTTGCAAGCTCCTCTCCCCAAGGTTGTGGGCTTCAATCCAAGCTCCTTACTCCAATTTGCACCAGAAATAGCTAGGGTTGATGTTGGACTGGTGATGGAAGAAGGATGAGAGAAAAGGGAGAGAGTGTTCAGCGAGTGTGTAAAATAATAATGTGCTGCCCCCTCTAATTTCTGCCTCCTTCCTCTTTATATACTGCACCGGACAACACTGGAATTTTCGGCGAAAATACCCTTGTAAACACCGACCGGCTGAAGCATTTCTTCTAAAGTTTTCGGCGAAAACATTCAAAGTTTTCGCCGACAATTTCTTCAATAATCAAATGCTCGCCTCCTGTTTAGAGTTTTCGGCCGAGAACTTAGAGTTTTCAGCCGAAAACTTCTTCAGCTTTAAGGTGCATTTTTCCCAAACTTGCATCGGCCATAGCTCCCCCGTCCTAGCTCCGATTGACCTCCCGTTTGATCCCACGTGCTCCTTGTCACCAGTACTTCAATGCTAAGACCTGAAAATACAAAGAAAAACAGCTCCAATAGACATGGAATTGGCCTCAAAGTGGCAACCGGGCAACAAAAGGGCACTTTGCATAAAACATCCATAAAAGAGTATAAATCATAGCAAAATGAGGTCAAACATGGGAGATCCCTAGGCTAATCAAGGACTTAAAATGCACCAAATATAGTCACATCATCTGGCTTAACTGTATTACTAGTATTTATGTTATTTGATTACTAACTGTAATACTAGGATTTAAAGGGACACACTAGGAGTTAATACTAGTATTTGTTGGTTACTGTAATACTAGTATTTATGTTCTCTGAATAAGACATATGATGCTATGGAATCCTTAGTATAAAATATATATAATAGGATTTTTAAGGTGAGTTATATGGAAGTTAATATCTACATTAATTGTAAAAAAAATTTTTTTGATGAGAATATGTGAGTATTATATACTAGGGAAGGAGGCCAAATTGGCAACCAGCACTACAAGCAGCAGGTGCTCTCAAACAAGCAAACAACAAGCCTGCCAAAAAAACAACCCTTCAAACCTACTAAGAAGGGGCAAAAATCTAAAAAAAGCAGAGGAAAGCGTACATGCAGGCAAAACAAAAGAGTCGAAAAGAAAGAAAGAGAAGCGAGGAGGCTTAGCCATTATCGAATGCCAGCCGCCTCCAAGCAATCAAATCTGTAGACAAAAAACTATCTTCTGCCAAAAGCCAATCACCAACCGCAAACCAGAGTTTGATCGTCGTACATTAATTGTAAAATAAAAAATTAATGTAGATAAGATAATGAAGGCACAAAAAATGGAAGGATAATCAAAACAATAATTAACACAATATTTCAGCAATAAATAGAGATTAGATGGATGGCTAGGATTCAATTTTGTCTAGGTGACAAAACTTGGTTTTTGTCACCGAAAAAATGCTATGTTATTAACTAATTGTTACTTTATTATGAGTCAACATAATTATAATTATATTGCATGTTGCATTGTTACCTAATATAATCTTTAATGTAGATATCTAATAGATATTCCAATATAGCTATATAGTTAACTGATAGATATTACGATTTAACCTTCTAATTAATTCCATCACCTACGCTAAATCAGGCATCTTCCAATGGATAAGTCTTGGATAACCAAACATCGGTTGTCACAGGAGTATATGGATGGTTTAGAAATCTTTTTGAATTTCGCTTTCGCGAATAATCATGAAGGAGAGCAAATAATTTGTCCATGTCCAAAATGTGGATTCAAGAAATGGCTGTATAGGGATGATGTGTACGAGCACTTGCTTCGCAAGCCATTTCCCACAACCTACACTATTTGGTATCGACATGGAGATCGCCTCATTGCTAAATCTTCTCAGAGTGCAAATGCAGTAGTGCATAACTATGATCATACAAGAGCATTTCGAGATCTGGTTAATGACGCTTTTGGTGTTATTCCAGAGGAGATCACTACTGCAATACAAGCCTCTGAAGATACTGTTATTGGTAATAAAGTAGAAAATGTTCTAGAAGATGATATGAATTCTTGAAGATCCCATGATTGCAGAGGATGACATGAGCTACCCGAATGACACAGAGGAGCCGGATGAGACCAATGTCAACTTTAGGGATTTAATGAAAGACGGAGAAGCACCCTTATATGAAGGATGTACAAAATTCTCAAAATTATCTTTCATCTTGAGGCTTTATCATATCAAGGGAATGCACAACATCAGCGATAAAGCAATGTCGTTGATCATTGAGTTGTTGCATGATACTTTTGAGTTTGCCAACATACCGAAATCGGGATATGGTGCAAAGAAAATGATCTCAAAATTTGGAATGGGGTACAAGAACATTGATGCATGTGAGAATGACTGTATGCTGTTCTGGGGGAATGATATAGAAGAGAGTGTCTGTAAGATTTGCAAGCAGTCCAGATACAAAGATGATGGGCCTGAGGATGTAATTCTAGAAAATAAGAAAAAACGAAAAAGCGATGAAAATATATCGCTACTTTCCCCTGATTCCGAGGTTGAGAAGGTTATTTATGTGTCCTACAACAGCTAAGAGTATGGTGTGGCATTCTACAGAAAAAGTTAGTGACGGAATGGCAAGGCATCCACGAGATGGAGAAGCGTGGATAGACTTTGACAATAGATACCCTGAGTTTGCATCTGATCCTAGAAATATACGGCTTGGTCTTGCTACTGATGGCTTCAATCCGTTTGGGAATATGAGTCTTAGTCGTAGTACGTGGCCTATTATTCTTATGCCATATAACACGCCTCCATGGGAATGCATGAAATCAACAGGTATGATTTTGTCAAGTATCATTCCTGGAAAGAAAGCCCCTGACAATGATATTGATATCTACCTACAACCTTTAATCAATGAGCTCAAAATTTTGTGGGAAGGTGTAGAAGCATACGATGCAGCCAAAAAAGAGGTATTTCAATTGAGAGCTTCCCTAATGTGGACTATTAGTGATTTTCCCGGACTGTCCGTATTATCTGGTTGGAACACTTACACAGGGCAAGCTTGTCCAACTTGTAATTTCGACCAAGAACCGTTACGGTTGGGAGGCAGTTTGAAAAACTGTTTCATAGGAAGTCGACGTTTTTTGCCTGCAAATCATCCTTTACGACAACAAAAGTCTAAATTCAATGGTGATGTTGATTTCAGAGAGCCAACCAAACTATTATCTGGCTCTGAAATACTCAAACAGGTGGAGAACGTCACTGTCACTTTTGGGAAGACGAGTGAGAGTGAGAAGGGTGCACCGCCAAAGAAGAAGTCCAGAAGTGATGGAGGGAACAAAAGGCAGACAAAACAATGGAAGAAGAAAAGTTGTTTCTTTCAATTGCCTTATTGGGAGTTCAATAAATTGCGACACAATCTCGATGTTATGCACATAGAGAAGAATGTGTGTGACAATATTCTTTACACTTTGATAAATGACAAAAATCGAAGTAAGGATCATCTGAAAGCAAGGATGGATTTGAAAATCATGAAAATTAGAAGAGAGTTATGGCCAAGACCAGATGGAAGAACTTGTCCAGCAGCTATATACATAATGGGTAAACGAGAAATTCAAACAATGCTCGAGACCTTGAAAGATATTTCTGTACCAGACGGATACTCGAGCAACAAATCTCGGTGCGTTGATGTGGAACACCGGAAGATATTGGGTTTGAAAATTCATGACTGTCATATCTTAATGCATGAGTTATTACCTTTGTCCATTCGGAATGTATTGCATCGCAAGTTTCTTCGGTATTGGTCGAATTTTGTTCTTGCATGAAGCAATTGTGCTCAAAAGTGGTCCATGTTGAGGGTTTGGATACGCTACAACAACGAATTCTTGTAGCTCTGTGTCGTTTGGAAATGATATTTCCACCATTATTCTTTACAGTGATGGTTCATCTAGTGGTTCATTTAGTCGAGGAAGTGAGACTTGGGGGACCAGTCTATTATCGTTGGATGTACTCTATAGAAAGGTACAACTATCAATTTCAGTCTTCTGTATTATACTGTCAATTCCAATAATCTATTACTACTGAACTTGTTCTCTTAATCAGATTTCTTGGGAAGTTAAAATCTTTTGTATGAAATCGGTCACAACCAGAAGGTTCAATTGCTGAACGATGGATTTCTGAATAAATCACTAATTTCACATTCCTATACTATGATGTTGGAGTCGAGACTAGATTCAACCGTGGATCTCGACTTCATGATCAAGTATTAGAAGATGAATCACGTGATTTGTCCATTCTTCCATCTATTGGGCACAATGTTGGTAGTATAAATCACTTCCGATTGACAGATACAGAATTGTTACAAGCGCATCGACATGTCCTTATGGGGTCCCAACTAGTCGGTCCATTTCTCAAGTAAGTATAATTCTTATTTGGACTTGTGACATGGTTAGTAATTCTACATGTTTAACATATGTGAATTTCAATAAAAACCATTCATTATGGCTTAGGGAGTTCCAAACTATTACAACACGATGACTTCGAGGAAAATCAGCAGCAGAAATTGAGAAAGCTGTTCATCGAGACTTCGTACAATGGTTTCGGAGTCGGGTACGTGCTTTTCTATGTAATTCAGCTGTGATTTGGTCGTAATGAAAATATGAAATATAATAATCTTGTCAAACACTATTATTTATGTCAATTTAACAGATTCTTGACGATAACCAAGTAGTCCATTCCAAGGATCTAAGAGTGTTAGCTCGTGGTCCTCAACGACAATCGAAAAGATATGTTGCTTATGATGTTAATGGTTATCGGTTTCGCATAGTTGCTCGTGACAAAACTCAGAATAGTGGGGTATACGGCAACTATGAAACTCATAGTTACGCTAGTTCAGTGGACAATCGACCTCAAACAAGTGAACTGGCGTATTATGGCAAATTAGTAGACATCATTGAGTTGAATTACTATGGAGAAATCTTCATGGTATTATTCAAGTGTAGATGGGCTAATACACACAATCCTAGATACGTGAAGAAAGATGGATTGGGTTCACATTCATTAATTTCTCACATTTGCTATATACTGGAACTCGTTTAGACGATGAACCATATATTGAAGTAAAAGATGCTCGAATGGTCTACTACGTTCAAGATAAAGTGGACAAAGGATGGTGCATTCCCGTACATATCAAACCCAGAGATGTCTATGACGTGGGTGATGAGGAAGGAAGCAATGTACATGAGTGTGAGATGTTTGGAAATCAAGAGTTGTTGGCTTTTGATAATTCCAGTATTCTACCCCTAGTTAGGCCCGGAATAATCGCAGAGTTCGATTAGGGTTTGGTAATATATTCATTTCACTTAGTTTAGTAAAAGTTAATCTATTTGGTACGTTTTACACATCTAATCCAATTAAATGTTTTTTGTTATACAGACATGTCTCCTTCAGGAAAGCATGAGGTGGAGTTCATCGATGGACGTAGAGTGAAGACTATTGTCTCCATTCCTAGTAATCAGATGATGAGTCTTCCCCATGGGAAGAAGGTTGTCATTTCTTGGGGTGTTACAGGACCCTTAGGTATTGGTCCAGCTACGATCCTCGGACAGTTCCATGGTCAGCTCTCCAGAGACACCAACCTTCTCCCGATCATACGTCGGGTGGCCGAATGTGTCTGATGGTGAGAAGGAAGCATTGGTCGCCGCTATATGGGTATGTATAAAACACTATTACTCTCAAACGACCTAGGTTATATAAATACTAATGTTTATAAAATTTGTTGTTGCAGAAAAGTATTGTCATTGAACCCGAGGAGGCAAAGGATAGAGCTCTTGACTATATCGTGAGTGATATAGAAAAGAAGTGGAGGGATTACAAAACGAAGCTGTGGGCGAATAGAGTGACACAGCCGTACAAAAGGTTTTTAAAGGCTGAAGCTACAAAGAACAACCAAGATTTCGACCCAAAAGAGTTTGTGGTGTCGCTGAGAGCGTGTGCACTAGAGAGGAGACCTCCTAATGTTCCTGCGCCTATGTGGATGCAATATGTGGACTTGAGTTTGAGCGAACATATGGTGGTATGTAACGAAATATATAAATGCTTTTCATTGAAGTAAATTTATTTTTGATACAAATTGTGTTACTGAAAAAATCTTAATTTGTAGGAGCTGTCTCGGCTTAACTCTTTGAGGAGGGCGGAATACAAATCACCCCACACTGGAGGGTCAAAGAAGTTGAGAGTGAGAGGATCAGAATTGGTAAGAGTTCATCCTAAAATCACCTTATTTAGTTAAATTATTTTAAAAGAAATTAATATTGTTTAGTCTATGCACATGTAGGAAGCCGTACGGGAAAGAGACCCACGAGAGGTGAGTTGTATGCCATCACTCACAAGAAGAAGGAAGGCACATACACCGATCCTAATGTTGTAAGTGACATTTTATGTTTTTTTTTCCAACTTTGTCATTACATTTTTCAGAGTTTGGTTTCAAAAATGTAATCGTTGGCCACTGTGCAGGCTAAGATTCTTGAGTTG
This sequence comes from Linum lewisii, assembly GCA_034768395.1. Classification (NCBI taxonomy): domain Eukaryota; kingdom Viridiplantae; phylum Streptophyta; class Magnoliopsida; order Malpighiales; family Linaceae; genus Linum; species Linum lewisii. The sequence continues at coordinate 51,471,896 of CM068300.1, read as the reverse complement.
TTGAAGGACCCAACCATCCCGACTTGGGTAAGTTCTAATGATGCATTGGGGCAAGTCTACCCCACTGAGCATAGTGGTCGAGTTCGAGGATTGGGATTTGGTGCTACACCCACTAAGGTACATATAGTATATTATGATCTGGTTTGGTTTCAGTTTATATAACACTAACATTTTTAATATTTTGTTGTCTCTTTTTTGTAGGTCAACTTGAGTAAGAAGAAGGGTGCAGCTAGCCAGAGTTCCAGGCCATCAGATGTTGCCATGCATGACTTCGGACATTGCCCTGTACAAGGAGAAGTAGCAGAGTTACGGGATGAGGTTCGAGTTCTAAAGGAGCAGATTGCACATTTGACATCAAGAGCTTCAGGATCCTCCGCTCGGGATAAAGGGAAGGGGAAAGCCACCGTGCAGGAGGTGGAGGAGGAGGAGAGTGAGGATGATGAGGAGGAGGAGGACAATGAGGGTGAGGGTGAGGATGATGAGGAGGATGAGTGATGAGAGGGAGAGTGAATATTTATGCTGATATATTACACGTAGACATATGTAGTTATTAATATTATTAGAATTATATAGTATGTTATGCATATTAGTTAGCTATGTCATTGGTTAGTACTGTGTGGTATAATTAGTATTGAATTCGATGAATGAAATTGCGGTTTGCAGGTTTGCAGGTTGGCACTAAAAGAGTATGAGATAAGGAGCTGAAATGGCCAAACCAAGCGTTTAGCGTCGCTTGTTACAAGGATTTAGCGTCGGTCCTTAAACAACCGAAGCTAAAGTTTAGCGTCGGTGGAATTGGCGTTGCTTTTATGAGCGACGCCAAAAGCCTTAGCGTCGGTCAGCAACCGACGCTAAAGTCCATTACTGACCGAAGCAAAGACGCCGGATTTTTGTAGTGAGTGATTAGGGTTTGTGTATTCTTCATTAGCCACCAAACCAAAAAAAAAAAACTCCCAAAACCCTATTAGCCGCCGCCAGTGATTTTCTTTCAACCTCCCTTCATTAATGGATCTCAGATCTCGTCAACCACCTCACCCCGATGCCATTCTTCCGGCCGATGCTCTCTCAACCAACCAAACACCGTCGCCCAGCTCTCTTCGTTCTTCCAACCGGTGTCGACGCTCTCTCAACCAACCAAATGCCATCGCCCCACTCTTTTCGTTCTTTTAGCCGACGACGATTCTCTCAACCAACCAAACGCCGCCGCCCCGCTCTCTCCGTTCTTCCAGCCGACATCGTCTCTCCCTCTGTTTTTTCAGCCAACGATGATTCCTCGACCACGACGAACAAAACTTCGCCGCCACCACTTAATGGAACCAGCCTCGCCGTCGTCTCCAGCCCGCCGAGGTTACGAGTTGGAATCGAGGGGTCGTTGATTCTTCTTCCTCATCTCCATGATTTTGTCCAGATTTCCTGTTAGGAACATGTTCTTCTTTATAATCATGTAGTTCCACTTTCATAATTTAGGAACACGTTGTTCTAGTTTTTGAATATCGGTACAAGTTTTATTTTAATATATTTAATTGGTTTTAGTTCGGAATAAGGTTTGTATTTTTGTTTAATCGATTTGACTGGAGTTACTATGTTATGGATTTGGAACAAAGTGCTATTTGGGTTGGTTAATTGATCTAAATGAGATCCGTCGTCGAGCTCCCATGCCGCCGCTAGTCTTCCAGTCGCTACCGTCGCCGCCTCTTCCATCACCTACAATCTGAGAGGTAAAATTTTCTCCGTCGTCTGTCATCTTATTTTTAGGTTACAGGTTTCGATTGATTGAGAATTTGATCTAAACCCAGCAAAGGAGTTTTCTGCCGCCTGAGCCTTGATTTCCGTAGCCGCCGCCGAGCTCCCCCGCTGCCACCGATCTTCCATACGCTACCGCCGCCGCCTCTTCCGTCGTCTACCATCTGAGAGGTAGAATTTCTTCCCTCGGCTGCCATCTAAATTTTAGGTTACAAGTTTCATTTGATTGAGAAATTGATCCGAAGTGATTGATCTGCCTCTTATATTCCTAAATTTGTTAATGGTAGATTGCACAATTCCTCTATCTGTCCTAGTGATTTCTTTAATTAAAAAAGTTTGATTTTATGGTATACATACATGGAAGTTGGTGGTATGATTTTGTTGTTCCCATTTGGTTTGGAGGTCGTAGTAATCTTTGGCTGTCTTCTCAACTACTTCCCTCAACAGTTTGTTCTCCTCTTTCATTCTTATCATCTCCTTTTCCAAACCACACAACTGTTAACACACCCAATTCAAAAGAATGAAGTGAAGGCATTTATGTATATAGTAGTAGTATTATTCTCCAATCATTCTAGCTAGATTTAATTTGTACCTGTTGATGATGATCATCTGTTTTTCATATTCTTGTTGATGTTGTCTTTCAGACTTGATAACTGAATTGAAGAACTCTCCACATCTTGTGGTTGTTGATCTTCCATGGCTGGTTTAGAATTGACCATAGCAGCATAATGTATTCTTACTATATTTTGATGCCAATGCTTTCATACCTTCTGCAATAGTTAACATTGTAGTGTTTTGATTATGCAAAATTAGGATTGTTTTGGTGTGTAATTTGGCTTGGTGTGATGACAGATGGCAAATTTGATGACTGGTGGAGCTGGTGTGATGGTGGTGGCGTTGGTGGAGACGGCGGTGATTAAAATCGTCGCCCAAAGAAGCCCTCGCCGGAGGATTACAAACTCCATATGATTGGTGAGTTTCAATAAGATTAAAAAAATTTGTATCAATTTAACAGTGGCTGTTGGCCGCTGTTAAATTTTTAGGTTTAACCGCGGCCACGTTTCGCCGCTGTTAAATTGGGTTAGCATTGGCCAGTTTAGCAGCGGTCCGTGGCCGCCACTAAACTCTAATTATGTCGCTGTTAAGTCTTTCGTTTTTGTAGTGATGGTGCACAAAACCATTTTAATTGGTTTAAATGAGATTTCAGGAGAATTGATTCGGAACCAGATTAACAATTGATACTATGATCCAGTTCAGATATTAGGAACATGGCAATCTGCCGTTGAAAATGATGATAATTCCGGCGAGAACGTATGCTCGATTGTCATTGGTAAAAATCGTTGTCATCTCCAATGAGAATTAGAAGTTGTCGCTGCAAATAGACACAATTCCAAATCACAAAATACTTGTTTTTGTTAATTTTAATATTAAATTAAAATAGTTACCAATTAAGCAAATTACTCAAATACCACTTCATATTAACCATTAGATTTATACTAAATAAATAAAGGGCCTAGATTAGTGTCCTTATATAAGGACACTTAAGGGAGTCCTCATATTAGGAATTGCCATTTGATCAAGGTACAATGGAGATTCTTCTCCGTCTTCCACTATTGTCGATGGATGAATTGTCCCTTCTACCCCCAGACTCCTCCCTTCCTTTCCCTGTCCTATCGCCTCCCTCTCACGCTAGTACTCTCTGGTTTCCCCCGGCCTTCAACCGCTTAAAGATCAACATCGACGAAGCTACAACGGCCCCTACTGGAGGGGCAGTGGGACTAGTTGTTCGAGATTTCGTAGCATCGCTCCTCTTTGCAACATGTATCACTTACTCGGGTGTTCATAATCCTCTTGTTTTAGAATTTCTTGCTTGTAGGGACACTTGTGCTTTGGCTTTCCAACTCAGGTGGCAGGACGTAGATATTGAAGTTGATGTCATCATGGTTCCGACATTAGAGAATTCCCAAACTTTCCGCTCCTCCCACGGCGGTGTGATTGTTGTAGATATCTGCTAGTTCCTGAGGGCTTCTACCTCCCTACCCCTCCTGACGGTTCTCCGAGCGGTAAATAGAGCTGCGCATTATGTGGCGCGACAAGCTCTCCGATATCTCCCGAGCTGTTAGGTGGTAAATCTGTCGACTTGGGTCGATACTTAGGATATATGTATGATTATTTCCCGGTCTCCTACGGGAGTTACCTATTGGAAGAAAAAAATTAGTAAGAGATTAAAAAATATTTTTGTTTTGGTAGTATTAGGAAATAATTATTAAAGGTGGGCCTAATATACCATTTACTCCAAACTTTAGGTGTTCCGACAATTCTAGTCCAAGTTTTGCAAAATACAATTTCTATTCTAAGTTTGATTTTCCGTCCATTATTTTTTGTTAATTTTTTCTAAAATTTTAATGGATTTCCTATGTGGCTATGACGTGTAAAAAATAATAATATAATAACAAAAAATTCTAAATAAAAACCGAGCTTAATGATAAAAAACCAACTAAACGAAAATACTCGGTGAGCTTGGTCTGGAATAGCATCGTATGAAGAGGGATTAGGTGGACTGGTTTAATCTAGTTTGGGAGAAATCTATTATCCCTAAATATAGCATGATTCTCTAGGTTGTACAGCAAAGGAAGCTAACTACTAAAGAGATGATGACATCCTGGGGCCTTCTTGTTGATGTGAGTTTCCTTATGAGGACACTAATCATTATCATTTATTTTTTCTTAAAAATCTAAAGGTCAATATTAAATGGGTATAAGGGTAATTGTATTTATTTAATTACATATTTTTCTTTCCTTATCGATAATTATTAAATTTAATTATTAATTTGCAGTTATTATCTTCAGTCTTTAATTGCAATTTATTGCTTTCTATTTGAATTTCATCTTCCCCTAGGGGTTTTCCGTAAACTGTGCAATCTGTTACACTCACCGAATCTTGAACTTCTCGACGACAACTCTTTTCCTGTCATCTTCTTCGGCCATTATTTTTCTCTCTCCTCAATTTTCTCTCCTTCACCACGGCTCCAACATGTCATTTAACTTTTTTTCAATTCTTGGAACTTCCATTAATGAATCTTAATGTGATTGATTTGGCATCCTGTTTAGCCCATTAGAGAATCCAAATGTTGATTCTACATGTTTGAGATGATGTTTTTTCTTCCGATTCTTAGATTCATTTGTTCATTGTTCCTTTTTCATATTTAGGAACAATCATACCTTAGTTTCGGCAAGGTATTCAGTGAACGCTTTATTTTTCGGGAACAATTCCTTTTTTAATAATCAGAACAATTCCTTTTTTAATAATCAACAATTTTGTTCCAATTCAGTAAAAAAAATGAACCATAATTTAGATTTTTGGTTCTAAAATTTTTCTAAAGAACACAAAATGTCATACCAACACACAAATTCGGAACACAATATTTTCTAGAAGAAGATGAAGATCTTATTTAGCCAAATCATATATCTTGATCCTCATTAAGAACTTGGTACCAAATCACAAATCTAGAGATCCATATTCTTCAACCTGTTACAAAAAAAAGTAGAAGAAGATTAACATGTTCCTAAATCGTAAATTGGAACAACAAGTTCCTAAATCGTCAAAATGGAACAACAAGTTCCTAAATTGTCAAAATGGAACAACGTGGTCATAAAGATGAACATGTTCCTAACAGGAAATCATAACAAAATCAAGACGAAGAAAAAGCAGCAGTCCTTCGGTCGATTCCAACTCGTAACCTCGACCCCAACAACTTCCATGACCCGATCTCGCGGTGGCTTCGTGTTTCCGTCGATTCTGAATCCAACACCAAGTTGTGAAGACTAGCACGAACAGGTAGATTTCGAACCTATTCCAGATCATTGAAATGGAAACATTATTACTCAATTCCAAATTCCAAACAAAGAGAAATAAAGACAATACAGCTCATTCCATTTAAGAAATTAAGAATCCTACTAAAGTTAATCAAAACAAGAGTCATCATCAATAACAAATGATTCCCAACGAAATCCACACCTTCATTTAACTAAAAAAAATTTCACACCTTCATCTAAACTCCAATATCAATGTCTTTCCATTCCTTTTTTTTTTGGTAGAAAGGAGGGCGCGAAGCACCCTTACTCATTAGAATTAATCATACGGGGAAAGCATACCCCAATACAGTCCGCATTGATCGCTCTTTCGATCTCAGGGTTACAAGGAAAATCAAAATGGGAACCGAAGCTAAGGTTGTGACCGTAATGGGCAAGGATGTCCGCAACACTGTTCTTTTCCCGAAAAATGTGGTGTATTTCCACCGACCAGCTCCTCTCCAGGATCCGGTGGATTTGTTGGATGATTTGGCTATGACGTGAGTCGTCAGAGCTTTGTCCGGTAATGGCCTGGACGGTCGCGAGGGAATCTACCTGCAAATGAACCTTTCTCGCACCAATGTTCCAAGCCATCTCGAGGCCGATTGAAGCAGCACGCAACTCGGCCCGCATGATGGTGCACGACCCAAGGTTGGCGGCGAACACCCCCAGGCGTCTACCGCAGCTATTGCGGATGATAGCAGAAAACAAAATCAGACCAGATCTCAATATCTCTAAGCACCAAAACCAAAACAACTAAATAAAGAAAATAGCAGAAAATGCCAAATAGAGGAAATTGGAGAGCTTCAAAACCATAGGGTTTGGTAATACGGAGTCAATGCCCTTAGCATAGAGTGTCATAAGCTCTTATTTGTCAACTCCATCTTTCCAAAGACTTGAAAAAACTAGCCGCAACCACCGTTTGAACAGATGCAACTTCTTGCTTCCGAATTCGGTCACAGAGACAAAGAGTAAGCCAAAGGAAATATGGATTCGATCTACACAGAAGGAGGAAAATCTGCCATCCCAGCAAAATCTGGATTCGATCAATACGATAGCAAGCCTTATGACTGTCCTAACGCGACGGGTGGTGCGATGGTTGTGCCTGGGCGTGCGACACGGCTGTGAGGGCGGCAAGGGGTGAGACGTGATGGTTGGATGGTAGGGGTGCGAAGCGATGGTGAGGACGGCAAGGTGATGTGATGATGCTGGTTAGGCGTGCGATGCGGCGGTGAGAGCGTGGAGGACGAACGACGGTGGCTGCGGTTGGGTTCCGAAATTGAGAGCGTCACTTTTTTTTTGCTGATTGTATTTTTTTAGGGTTTGTGGGGAAATCCTAATATTATTTACTATATATACTAGTTCCCAAATGACTATTTTGTCCATTATAATATGGTCCATCAGATCTATTTCTTAATCCTACGGTTCTAAGGAGTGTCCTGATATGAGGATACTAAAGGGTGTCCTAATGGTAGTAGATCCCAGAAGTCACATCTTCTGTCACTGTAAGTATATCAACAATATCTAACAAATGGTTGGAATTAGCATTTCAGCAATAGTAGCTTGGGTGATCTCATAAATGCTATGCAGACTAGATGGAATGGTTCTTCTATTGTAGCTAAAAAGGATCAGTTGACATTCAGAGCTATTATTAGCCATGTCTGGTACGAGAGATGTCAGAGGAATGCTAGAGAAATAGCTTTGGAGGTGGCTAGTCTCTTCAGTTGCATCATAGAAGAAGTAAATGTTGTAGTCGAGACCTTACATATCCTGATCGTTACTGAGAAACTTTGAGAGAAACCATAATCAACGCAGAAGAGAGAACGACGGAAGTTTCGAGATGATGAAGTTTAAATGCTTCAAATGAGTGGGCTGAGAGTGATAGGTCTGAGACATAAAATAACTAGGCTTTTCGATTTATAAAAGTTATAGTTAAATTATGTTGTTCCAAATTGTTAGTGCAGTGATGAAAATGCAAAAATCGAAAAGAATACAAACACATGATTTTTTTACGTGGTTCCACCAAGTTTTTACAGCTTTGATATACATTCACGCTCGAAGGAACTATTTTGAGATATTTTCTTATTGAATGAATTTACAAGACCAAATCAAAGGATGCAAATTAAGACAAAGTGTCGGCTCCCTGCTTGCACCACCAATTACTCGAGCTTCCAACCGGTAGCAATCTCTCCTATTCAAGCTGCATACTTATGAAATCCAATTCAAAGGCTTAAATCTAAACATGTATGACCATCCTTTATATATACTTTCATAAGCTGAGACCAGAAAGGAAACAATGATTTTGCTTGATCATATAGCCGTTAGGGAGAAGAGGTAAGGAAACCCCAAATGAAATCAAGGGGTTTTGTTTAATTTTTTTTCCCAGAGAAGGCAATTTGAGAAGATGCCATTTATTGACCTTGATTGTTGCCTTATCATTCTTCCCCTAAGCCAGTGAATGGTTCTTCTCCTAACTTGAAGATCTGCTTCTGATGATTTAACCTGCAGAGGACAAAACAAGCAGAAAAACTCCCAAGACACGAAACAACACAAAGGAAAAAGATTCAAGATTGAATTGAAAACCAAACAATGTTTAACAGACCAGAACAAAGCAAACAAACAACAAGAGCAAAAATGTTAGTGTAAACCGAGCAGGAAATACAAAACATCTTTCACCAACCAAGCAAACAAAGACAAAAGAAAATTCAGAGCATCCATTCAGGATAGGGGACAAAAGTTGAATGATGACACTCGATTTGACGTGATTATCAACCCCATTTAAGAAACATTTCTTACCCTTTGATGCCATTTTGACGAGTATTTGGTGCATTTGTCGTAACTTTGTGATTATCGGCTCCTGGTGTGTACATTGTCCATTTCTTGGCTATTTTTACCCTTTTTTTGAGCTTTTATGTTGAGCCCCAGGTTACCACATTAAAGAGTACTTTCTCACGAGTCCAACGCTTGAAACGGGGACCAAATCGGAGTTCAAACGGAGCGGGAATGATCAAAACAAGTTGGAACTCTGCACAGTCCAAAACGTTGCGTTTTGGAGCTTACATGGCGTGTAAGCTAAATGCACTGTGAGCTTACATGCCGTGTAAGCTCCCCAGACGGGAAATCCTCTTCTTTTCCAACAAAGAAAGGGTTTTTGGGGGTATTAATAGACTTTTCGAAGCCATATTTGTTAAAATTCAATAGAGAGAGATCAGCCACGACTTGAGGAGAGTTGAGAGAGTATTCCGGAGCTATCAGAGAGATCGTGACGCCATCAATCCATCCCGGAAGACGCTCAGAGCTAGGAATTGAAGATTTTCAAGATCGAAGCTTCACGGATCATCCGAGATTAGGTTTTTCAGATCCTTTTCTGTTCTTTCTTTGTTTAAGATGAATCCTTATGTCGTCTTTGATTCTTGTTTGTCAGATATGAGTAGCTAAACTTGTAGAGCTTAGATTAGATGAACCCTAAGTGTCCCAGGACTTTAAAGCGGTCACGGATCGGCGGTGATTAGATTCAAAGTTCAATCAGTTTCTCTTTACATGGTTGTTTTGTTCTTGATTGTTTATGTTTCTCTTCTGGTTGATCGCCTAGATTAGGTTTATGCAAGCTAGGGTTAGTCGCTAGACAGCTTCCCTGTTTTGGTGCATAAACTTGTCTTCTTTGATCACCTAGTTTAGATTCTTGTTAAGCTGAGGATAGAAGCGAACGCTCGCCTCTCTTTAGAACATCAAATCGAACAATTAACCTTATAATTGGAGCGTGCCTTTCGTAGGAACCGGTTAGGGTTAATCCACTGCAAGAGTAACTCATAAATCATTAGTAATTGCACCAGTTAAGTTAAGTTGTTGCGAGAGGCGACCGTACCCGGGCGACTAATTAATCTTGGTAGTTAGAACGGATAGAGCGAACGTTCGCCGGTCTTAAACCTAAGGGTCAGGAGTTATGGTGGTGTATAGAAATTGATTGAACGAGAATTGAAATCTGCTGATCTGTTGATTGCTGTTGCCTTGGTGATCTAAGGGGGATTCGAAATCTAAGCTTGTCTGTCGTCTGTCTGAACCATCCAATCATTCTGTCTTTCATTTTCATTTTAATTTTCTTGCATCTTAGTCTAGAAGTCGTGGAACTCACACCACGCACGAAGTGTTTAAACCTGAATAAATTGCCAGCTTCTTTGAGTAGTCGATTAGAAGAAACCCTGTGGAATACGATCTGCTTAGCTTTCCAGCTTGGTAGTATTTGATCACTGTTCTGCAGCTCATCAAATTGGTGTCGTTGCCGGGGACTCTTCTAATTGTTTGACAGAAGAGTTGGCATTTTATTCTTCTACTTTTCATCTTTCATTTTCCATCACACTTCGATTTTACACCGGTTGTGTTTGTTTTTGTCTCTTGCAGATCATAGCTGATACAGAATCAAACTACTTCTGTTACATCCTTCCTTTCCGCAATGGCTGCTCCAAAGAGTCTTGCGGACTACAATAAGCCGTGCGCATCTAACATTCGGTCTTCCATCACCGTGCCTTCTAATGACGACGATCCTGACTATGAGATCACAATCCCCTTCCTGGAAATGATCTCTAGGGATGTTCAGTTCGAAGGGAAGCCACAAGATAACCCATGCACACATTTGGCGAACTTCCTAGCCATGTGCGAGACGTTCAAGAGTGGGAACCTCGGTAAGAACACATTATACTTACGAGTCTTCCCATTCTCCCTTAGAGGCGCTGCCAAGAGATGGCTCAGTATGAAACCACCTGGCCACTACACCAATTGGGATAGTCTAGCTCAAGACTTCGTAGAGGAATACTTTCCTCCTTCAAGAACTACAACTTACAAGGACAGCATTGCCAGATTTGTTCAGAAGAGAGGAGTAAGCTTATATGACGCTTGGAACGAATTCCAAGAGCTTCTCTACGACTGCCCTCATCATGGATTCGAGCAGAGACAGCTGGCTGAGATCTTCGCCCGAGGGATGAATGAAGAATCAGCTAAATGGGTTAACTTCTTAGCTGATGGAGATTACACCGCACTCGCACCGGAAGCTGCTCTTCTTCACTTTGCAAACTGCGCATCTAAGTCGAGAAGCTGGGAGAGACAGTTTGGAGCAACTAAGAGCCGACCAAGCCGTGAAGATCAGATCAAGATTGAAGTGCAGAAAGAAATGAAGAAGATTTTCGGTAACTGGTCTTCAGAGGAAGTGAACTTTATTGATCAAGGCTTCACCAGCAATCAAAGAGGCTACCCCGATTATCGTCAGTTCATACAACCTCCTCAACAACAAGGAAGTTTCCAAGAGCGCCCTCCTTACAACTTCAGTTTCAACCAGAGTCAGAATCAGTACTTGAGCGATAGTTATCAAGATCAACCTCAGAGATCTACATCAGGGAACACAAGGGATATCGAGGTAGACAAGAAGCTCGACCTGATCATGGCAAGGCTCGATAACTATGAGGAGAAATTCAAGCTTCAAGCCGTCATAAATCAAGAACATGAAGCTCGAGGTCAACGAATGGAGAGCATGATTAATAACATGTTTAGCTTGCTAACTAGTAGCCCCCTCCTTAATCAATCATCGGTTCAAGTCGACTCTACCATTAGGAGGGAGCACGTCAAGGCCGTCTCCACAAGAAGCGACAAGCAATCAGCTGATACTGTAGCTCCTGAACCAGCCATAATCCCTGAAGCTATAGCCATTGACAAGCCAGAGATCGAGGGGGAGGATAGAGAAAAAGAAGAGGAGGTGACTGCCCCGCCTTCCCTGACAAAGACATCACCTGCGCCACCTCTCCCTCCATATCAACCTCGGATTCCGTTTCCTAAGGCCGCGCAATCAAAGGAGAGAGATCATGATACCCGGTACAGAAAGTGGTATGGATACTTGAAGAATACAGATATCAAGACACCAGTTACTGATGCAATCCAGGTGATACTGGAGGCTGACAAAATCGCAAAGGATCCTGCGAAGAACAAGAAGAAGGAAGAGTTGTCTTCCGTCTCCCTCGAGGAAGAATGCTCCGCCATCCAGGGCCAGGCGACACCCATACCACCCCCAGCTAAGTGTCGAGATCCCGGTGCTTTTACTTTGCCTTGCACTATTAATGATGTGAAGATTGATCGTAGTGTAATTGATCTAGGTGCTTCTATTAATGTTATGCCTACTTGCCTGTTTGAGAAATTGAACCTAAGAGAGTTGAAACCAATTAGCATGCATTTAGTGTTTGCCGACAGATCTGTTAAACTACCTAGGGGAATAATAGAAAACGTGGTTGTCCGATGTGGTCCTTTTACTATTCTGACTGACTTTGTTGTCATGGATACTCGAGAGGAAGATGTCACTCTTCTCCTTGGCCGACCATTTATGGCGACAACCGGCATTACCATTAATGTCCGAATGGCTCGTTGACATTAAGGGTCGGCAAGGATACCATGACATTCCGTCTCAAGGACGGTATGCAAGCCCCTGTCAAAGAAGAGGCGCATTGCTTATCTGTTGAAGTTGTGGAGTTGGCTTCGGTCAACTCCGTTACTAATGAAAAATATAGAGTTTCTTCAGAAATTTGCTTGCCAGGTGTTGGACAGGTCCCTAATCTGAAGAATGAGCTGCCGGCACAGAAGCCGAGAAAGAAGGAGGATCCGACGGCATCCCCTCATGAATCGCCAAAAGTTAAAGATCATGGCGAGATAAAGAAGGAGAATAAAGAGAAGACGAAGGCGGTTTGGAAGCCGATTGCTCAGCCCCCGTCTACCGAGCCACCGGAGAAGAACGATCCTCTTAAGGACGTTTCTTCGAAAGAACTGTTCGGGCCATTTGAAATCTCTGGTCATCTTCCCGATGGACGAACCAAGCTAATTCACGCACACAGGAAGAAGTTCACACTTGCCGGAGGATCCCCAAAGCCATATTTCATGAACTCCAACTCGGGCCTAAGAGAAATCCTGAGTTGGGATGTCTCTTGATCGCCATCCAGGTATCGTCCGGCTCAAGGACGTTAAGCAAGAGCTCTTCGTGGGAGGCAACCCACGGCTGGAGTCATTTTAAATTAATCGAGTCAGTTTTTATTTATTTTGAGTCATTTTTAGAATTTTGTGTCGAGTCGGTTGAGTTCGGATGATAGAAAATAGTCAAAAAAATATATTTTGGGTGTTATTTGGGTTGAATATTTTGTTTGCAGGAAGAGGAGTGACCAATTTGCAAGAAATTGGCCAAAATCCGGAATAGAGAACTCAATGGAGAGCTAAAAAACACAGTGGATTTACATAGCCATGTACCCACCCGTGTAAGAGCTTACATGCCATGTAAGCTATTGCACTAAGGAGCTTACATGCCGTGTAAGCTCGAAAAATCAGAGGTAAGTCACATTTTCCCTTCTCATTTTCGGATTTTCCCCTCTCTCTCTTCGTTTCTCTCTCCCAAAAGCTCTCAACTTCCCCTTCCATCTTTCTCCTTGAACAAAAACCCCAACCACCACACCAAATTTCCTCCCACCACCATCACCTACCGCCGACGGAGCTTGGACCGCCGGCCGGACTTTCATCCCCCATCGCCACCACTCATCTCACCGCCGGCCTCCACCCCGAACGCCGCCGCCTTCAACCTCCTGCCGTTCGCCTCCTATCCGACGCGCCCTAGCTTCCGCCGGCTCCTCTCGCCACTCCCCCTCACCGAGCATCGCACGACCCCGCCGCCGTCCAGCAGCAGTTCGGCCGAGCACAACAACGGCAGATTCAGCTCCGTTCGAGCCAAATCGACCCAGCCATCCTTCTTCTCTTTTCTCTTGATTTCTTGAGTTTAACTCGATTCCAGGTATGTAAATCGGCTCCCTACCTCCTATGATGCCTATATTAGTGATTTCCAACCTCGATTTCGATTTTCAGGTGCTGAATCGGATTTGTGTTCTTGAGCTCAAGAACCCTAATTTTTCAATTTTGGGGTTTTGTGAAATTGATGGTATAATATGCTTGTAGTTTGAATCGGGGGTCATTTCGACTTCGTTTGCCTTCCAATTGTGAAAACTCATAGACTTTCCATACCGATTTTTGTCGAAATTGGGGATTTTTGCATATGGACGAAATTGGATGAATTGTTGCTTTGTGATTGATCTTGTGATGATTATAAACATGTATGCATGCTTGTTCCCGAATATCTATACCCCAATTGGCTCGTATGACGGTTAAGGTACACTTTTTGCATACCGATTTCATGAGTTGTGATCTTAGCTTGTGTGACTTATATGGCTGATTTGAATTTGCTTATTACTTGATTATGACTCAAGCTTGAATTGCAATTGGTTAATTGTTTCCTGATGATCTTTGCCAAGTTGCTTAATGCCTAAATGTTGATCTTGCTAAGTGTGTTTAAGACCTAGATATGTGCTTATGGGATTGTGCCTTCGCTTGTTGACATCCTACTTGCATTCCTTGATCTTGTTATTTTTTATGATTGTTATGGTTGTCATTGATTGATACTCCCTTATTGCTCGGTTGATTCATAGGTTCAATGCCATGATCTCATGTGTCTCATACCTTATTCCATTTGCTTGTCTTATATGCACAAATCCCACTTGTTATATGCTAAACTTGGCATTTTTGTTTGTGATTTATTTTCAGGATGGGAAAATCCAAAGGCAAAGGAGTTGCTTCCTCTTCCTCCGCCCCACCTCCGGCGAAGAAACTGAGAGGAACCGCAAGGCGCAACACCCTCCAGGTGGCTTCCCCGCCGGATAACACCTCCAACAACATCTTCAGCTTCTCGAGGGAGGATGATCGGGTGACATGGATGGCCAGCACCCTCCGCCCCAGTGATTTCAAAATTTTTCTTTACTTTTCTTATCATCCGGAACTCTGTACTCTTTGTTTTTGTTAGTGTCAGTTCGTATTGTTTTGGGTCATTGTTGAACCCTTGTGGTTGGTCGAGTCTTTTGTATTCCAATTGCTCTAATCATGAGATGGATCCTCTCTTATCAGGTTTTAAGGCTGTGAACTCAGAATTCTCTATAAATTCTATTCAGGATCACGTCTTTGGTATCTCCCAGCGCCATCTCCGGCGCCCTCACGCTCATTTTACGGTACCCCTGTACACTTCATTCTCTTTTTGTCTGGTCCATTGAGGACAATGTCTGATTTAAGTGTGGGGTGGGGATTATATTTCTGAGGGATGCTATTCGTCTGTGGCATTTGTGAGATTTCTCTAGCATAGAATTGCTCAATTCTTGACTCGTGATGTTAAGTTAGTTTTCAATTTTTCATAATGATGCTTAGACTGCTTAACCTAGAACCTGTAATCAACCTGCTTGCATCGATGCTAGATTTCCTGGTTAGAACAAAAAAGCTTACACTCTTGTAGTTTTTCACTTTGATTGCATGATAATGACTGAATCCGACTAGCAAACCAACTGTGAGCTTTTGATCCATTGCACATAACTTGCAATTTCAATTCTTTTTGAGTGGTTTTCTGTCTTCTTGAATGAGTTAGAATTTGCATGAGACCTATTCGAGACCACACGATGACACGAGTTCTAGAATGATAGGGGCACCTAGATTCAGCTACTAGCCAGATAGCCTACCTAACGTTAAATCCATTAGGTTTAGACCCTTGAGCTTGGCCTGTTCTTTCAGTTCGATATACATTACAGCCATTCCCCATTCTTTCATTCCCCATTGATCCCTGTGGTTGTAGTTCTAGATTAGCCTACCGGAAGTCGGTTTGTGGTAACTTGCCTATAGCCATTAAACAAGTGGTCTTAGCTATTATGTCCAGACGTGTAAACCCCTCTAGCAACTAAAAGAAAGAATCGGCACAAAGAAAAAAAGTGAGAAAGAAAAAGAAGAAAAGAAAAAAAAATTGAAAAAAATAGAAAAAGTTCAAAGTTACAAAGTTTGTAGTATAGTTCAATAACGTTCTTCTCCCTACGTATGGAAGAACGAAGTCAAAAGAAAATGCAATGAAAAAAAGAAATAAATAAAGAAAAAAGAAAATATGCAAAACAAAGTGCTAGGTTGCTGGTTGCTTGAGGGTATCATAGGATGAGCATACACTATTCCACCCGTGTTTGGTTAGACAGTAGGAAGCCATAAGCTAGATTCGAGGGAAGTTAGTCGAAAGCTACGCCGCACCAAAGCCATCATCATACATTCCCATCATCCATCTCATTATAAACCCTTGTAGTGTAGAATTCGTTACGGTCCTAAGCAGGGAAGTCCTTCTTGACTAGTTACTCGTGTTGTCACAGTGGTGGAGATGTGGTCGAATTGCAAACCTATGACAGAATTCAGTGACAGAAAATGATTGAGAGCATAAACACGTCCCTAAACACAGAGTGTGAGAGTTCCCATGTACCAAATATTACCTGTGTGAGAAGTCTGGTCGGTTAGGTCAGAGTCGTGCATGATTTGTGTTTGCCACTTGTTGTGTGCAGATAATTAGTGAGACCAGGTTGTTTGGTTGACGTGTAAGCATGTTAGGTCACTTGTTCTAGAAGTAGCAGTTTAATGATTCATTGTGATTACTTGAACCTTAACTTGATCAATCGTGTCATTTGTGAATCTGAGTGCGTTCTAGTTCAGTTTGCTTGAGGACAAGCAAAAGCTTAAGTGTGGGGTATTTTGATGACACTCGATTTGACGTGATTATCAGCCCCATTTAAGCAACATTTCTTACCCTTTGATGCCATTTTGACGAGTATTTGGTGCATTTGTCGTAACTTTGTGATTATCGGCTCCTAGTGCATACATTGTCCATTTCTTGGCTATTTTTACCCTTTTTGTGAGCTTTTATGTTGAGCCTCAGGTTACCACATTAAAGAGGACTTTCTCACGAGTCCAACGCTTCAAACGGGGACCAAATCGGAGTTCAAACGGAGCGGGAATGATCGAAACAAGTTGGAACTCTACACAGTCCAAAACGCTGCGTTTTGGAGCTTACATGGCGTGTAAGCTAAATGCACTGTGAGCTTACATGCCGTGTAAGTTCCCCAGACGGGAAATCCTCTTCTTTTCCAACAAGGAAAGGGTTTTGGGGGGTATTAATAGACTTTTCGAAACCAGATTTGTTAACATTCAATAGAGAGAGATCAGCCACGACTTGAGGAGAGTTGAGAGAGTATTCCGGAGCTATCGGAGAGATCGTGACGCCATCAATCCATCCCGGAAGACGCTCGGAGCTAGGAATTGAAGATTCTCAAGATCGAAGCTTCACGGATCATCCGAGATTAGGTTTTTCAGATCCTTTTCTGTTTTTTCTTTGTTTAAGATGAATCCTTCTGTCGTCTTTGATTCTTGTTTGTCAGATATGAGTAGCTAAACTTGTAGAGCTTAGATTAGATGAACCCTAAGTGACCTAGGGCTTTAAAGCGGTCACAGATCGGCGGTGATTAGATTCAAAGTTCAATCAGTTTCTCTTTGCATGGTTGTTTTGTTCTTGATTGTTTATGTTTCTCTTCTGGTTGATCGCCTAGATTAGGTTTATGCAAGCTAGAGTTAGTCGCCAGACAGCTTCCCTGCTTTGGCGCATAAACTTGTCTTTCTTGATCACCTAGTTTAGATTCTTGTTAAGCTGAGGATAGAAGCGATTGCTCGCCTCTCTTTAGAACATCAAATCAAACAATTAACCTTATAATTGGAGCGTGCCTTTCGTAGGAACCGGTTAGGGTTAATCCACTGCAAGAGTAACTCATAAATCATTAGTAATTGCACCAGTTAAGTTAAGTCGTTGCGAGAGGCGACCGTACCCGGGCGACTAATTAATCTTGGTAGTTAGAACGGATAGAGCGAACGTTCACCGGTCTTAAACCTAAGGGTCAGGAGTTATGGTGGTGTATAGAAATTGATTGAACGAGAATTGAAATTCGCTGATCTGTTGATTGCTGTTGCCATGGTGATCTAAGGGGGATTTGAAATCTAAGCTTGTCTGTCGTCTGTCTGAACCATCCAATCATTCTGTCTTTCAATTTCATTTTAATTTTCTTGCATCTTAGTCTAAAAGTCGTGGAACTCACACCACGCACGAAGTGTTTAAACCTGAATAAATTGCCAGCTTCTTTGAGTAGTCGATTAGAAGAAACCCTGTGGAATACGATCTGCTTAGCTTTCCAGCTTGGTAGTATTTGATCACTGTTCTGCAGCTCATCATTGAAGCATTCTCAATAGTAGTGCTCCAAATCTTCAATTTCCTGTCAGTGTCCTCGGCAAGGTCATCAACATCCATCGGCCTTTCTCCCCCTAAGCCTTTGGCGGACACCCGAACCAACCAATTCAACGGATGACATATGTTGGGGGACAGATATCAGTGAACTCGCATCACTCCAGATACTGAAGACGAAGTTGGATGCCCAACCGTTCGAGAAGACAAGAGATCTCAGGACCGAAAGGAAGGTACCCTTATGAAGGTGGTCACCAAAACGAGTCATGACAGAGAACAACATAGAAGCATAATCAGTTGGTCGTCTAGTAGTGCAACAACCAAGTATCCATAGGAGCAACAAGATCACGACTCGAGAGATTAAGTAATAGAGAAGTTTAAGGGAGTCTAGGATTTTGGAGATAGTAGAAACAGCCTGGGACGTATAGGTTTCACCGATCCAACGAGAGAGAGCTCCCTTTTAGTTTTGGTTTGTGTTGTTTTATAATTTTTATTTAGGGTTTTGTTTTGAGTCAAAACGTAATGTTAGCTCTCCAATCTAACCAATGGGTTCGAACATGGTGATTCGGGATAGACGTTACATGTGAGTTCTAAGCGGTGTGAGGAAAATGATAAAGGGAGGCGGGTATTTATAGAGGCGATGTGGGCAGATGAGGTGTCGCCTAGCAACATGAATGAAACATGTCATCCTTATAAATCAACGTGCTTCACATGCATGGAAAGATTCGTTGGGCTCCAAAAGACAAAAATTATTCAATCTCGAAAACTATGCCACAACTGTCACATGCCCTCACCATGAACCGCCCATTTTTGGACATCCACCATGAGTCCCTCACTAATTTAGTTCCACAAAAGAAGTTCCTATCTGTCTATCCGTATAAAAACTACAAATACCAAACACTCATAGTATGCTTTAGAGGCTTGTCTCGACTAGCCTCTAAACCGCACTCGGGGCAATTGACTGGACTTAGGCCTAAGGGACTTTCACCAGCTCATCCCAACACCACTCGACAATTCAACATACTGCCCAACAATCCCCCAAGTCAATTGGCTTAAGTCATCATGACCTGCGCCTACACGGGTTGTCCCATAAGCTCGGACGCCCACCATTGTCACCTCAAGGTCAGGGTACACCCGACTTGTCCCTGACCCCTTGCCCTCCTAGCCTCAAGGCCACAAACCATCCTTGCTTTCCATCAATAGCTCGAATGACACATTCTGGAAGTCATCAACCTACAGATGCCAAGTGAGCACCAACCCATAATTATTAGAAGTTGTAAATAGCGAGGTGACCCCAACATTAAAGATAGGACACCTATCCGACCATCATACTCCTAGACTATATGTTTATCCAAGTTATACACCTACAACTGGTCATACACTTTAAGACAACATCCCGATACTTTTATGTTCCTCATCCACTTTCATATGCCTTAACCACCTCATATACCCACACACTCTAATTCCCCTCTCGACATCTCTTATACGCTTTGCAAGGAACTGTCTACCAAGGCTAATCGGCGGATAAGAGAAAGCTTTCCTCATATTCATCCATCTACCCACCAATCGAACCACACATTGGTCCACCAACTACCTGGGCGGAACAACAAGTAAATAGCTAAATCTAATGGCACGCCATTTTGAGAATGGGTAAAATAGGTAGTGATGCAAGATGTAATCATGAAACAACGTGTCTATTCTCGTAATAAGTCGATAGTTTGTGGTATGAGGGCTTATTATCTAATTTTGTCCCTAACGTATGGGGTTTGTCACAGAGTGGTAATCAACTTTTCAGTGTGGTCTAACCTATTCAGTTTGTAACGAGTTGGTCAATCTGTTAAGTCTCCATCCAATTTTTATGTTAAGTGATGATATCAGCAATCCAACTCAGATTTTTTGTCCATGTCACTTATTGCCTTGTCACCTAATCAACCCTACATTTAACCCAATTAACCAACTCAACCTAACTCACTCTAACCAACCCAACCCAAACAAAGAGGAGATGACGACGGTAGCAGGAGAGGAGTTCTGGAAAAAAAGAGTGGATTTTGGGTTGGGTTGGTTAGAATGAGTTAGGTTGGTTTGGTTAATTGGGTTGAATACAAGGTTGATTGGGTGACATGACACTTGGTGACATGGACAAAAAAGCTGAGTTGGTTTGCTGATATCAGCACTTAACGAAAAAATTGGATGAAGACTTAACAAATTGACCAACTCGTTATAAACTGAATAGGTTAATGACCACACTGAAACGTTGATGACTACTCTGTTACAAACTCCATACGTTAGTGACCAAAACAGACAATAATCGCCTAAAGTTAACATTGAGGGGACAAACATGTAATTATGTATGATACCAAGTCCAATTAGTTAAAATTTGAATTGGAGTGATACAAAAAAAAAGGGCGGGGAAGAGGAATTGAGACGTGGATATGGCGAAGTAGAAGTCGTTGGATTGATCAGAAGCATTTATTGTTGCCATCTTAAATGAAGTGATGAACAGTGCAGCTGTGCAGGATATATATATAACTTTGTTTGTCTATTCATACAGTCCTACAAAACCCTAATTTGATGAAGAGAGATTGAAGGAAGAAATTGTTACCTAATCACAAATGGCATTTCTTCGAGCTTATGCTCCTCGCATATCTCGTCCTCCACCACCACTACTACTACTACATCCAGAACAAGATGCCCCTCGTTTAACCCCGACCTTCACTTCTGTAAGTTCCTCTTCCTTTCTTACCACTGTTCTAGGGTTTTCAGTTTACTCCCAAATTTTTCTAAACAACATCTGAATATGTTTTCTGTTTATACTGTACTAGGGAGGAGTTGGCGTTGATTTTATCAGTAAATTGCCCGATGAAATTATTACCAAGTTTCTTTCCCTATTGACCATGAGGGAAGCAGTTAGAACTTCAGTCCTATCGACTAGGTGGATAAGTTTGTGGAAATCGGCTGTTAGGGTGCTCGATTTTGATGGCTGGAACTTGCTTCAACTCCCTGTAATTAACAGCTCCTCTTCTGAGGTTAATGGTTCAGAGAAGGAAGAGACATTTTTTGACCCAGATCACATCATAATTAGGGCTGTTCCTTGGGGGGTGCCTCCTCGAAGGAAGACGGGCATAGTGTCGGAGAGAAGGCTCATGTACATCAACTGGGTGAATGGGGTTTTGAGGCAGCTCAACGGTTGCTCCAAAATTAACAAATTTCGAATTTGGTTCAACTTTGAGATTAGATGCAACTCTGAAGGTGATATTGACAGATGGTTGGAGTTTGCAATATCAAAGAGAGTTGAGTACCTTGAGATCTCACTGGGGGAAGCTGACATGGTGTTTGATAGTTGTGATTGGCATGAATATGTCTTCTCCGAGGCTTGTTTCCAGCATATCAAAACTCCTGGTGGTTTGTCCAATATAAAGTGTCTTAGATCCTTGCGCTTGAGTTTTGTTAATGTCAGGGAAGAGATTTTCGAGTACATCCTATCACATTGTCCCTTGCTTGAAGAGTTGGCCGTAGAAAGGTCATCCTCTGTTTACAACCTGAAGGTCACTGGGTCCCCATCATCCCCACTTGCGCTCAAGTACTTGGAAGTAAGCAGGTGTTTTTGTCTAACATCCCTGGAGATTGATCACGCCCCTAGTCTCACCAGACTTTCATATGGTGATGGATGGGTGGACCTACATGTGAAGAATTGTTCGTCTCTGGCTCACTTGTCCTTAGCTTTTGCTGATGATTACCTACCTGGTTTCGCTTTTGAGTACCTCTCTGACTATGCTGGTCAGTTGGAGTCCCTTTCACTGGAGATTCATCCTGTAAGTAGATGAGAATTCGTTAATGAATTGAAGCGATGCCAATGATAGATTGTCCTTTCCCTTACAACCATATTTGATTGTGTTGCTGTGTATTGTTTGTAGCATGACATGGAGTTTCAGGATTTTCCTCAACTCAACCGCCTTGATCTGCTAACAATCAACGTGGTTGGAGCAAGAAAGGAGTATAGCATCCTTGGCTTGATTTCTTTGATAAATGTGTGTCCTCATTTGCGCACAATCAGAGTGGTGGTAATACTATTCTTGGACTAATACTAAGTTGGGGGTGTCTGTCTACTATATAATATATATCATCCTTGTTCCCAACGCTTCTCTGTTGCTTTTATGAATGCAGCTCAGTCTAAACTATGACATGCACGAATCAAGGGACCAACCCCCTGTAGCTGTTGATAAAATGATTCAGGAGAGTGTCAAAGTGGTGGAGATTTCTGGGTTCAGAGGCTTTGAAATGGAATGTGAGTTTGTTGAATACGTACTGGAGTGCATGGTGCGTCTTGAGAAAATAGTTGTTCATGTTGGTAGTCTGCCAGGAGACTCATTCGTCAACTATTATGATAACGAGCCTCAGAAATCCAAAGAGAGGGCGTTGGAGTTAAAATCCAAAGCACCCCCAGCTGTTGATTTCATTGTTGTTTAGTTTAGTTTAGTTATTCTCGTCTCTTAATCTCTTTTGTGTTTGTTAATGGGGGAATGTATTATTCAGATAGCAGCAGCTGGAAGGAACAAGTCTAAGTGTTTGCGTAGCTTGAGTACTATTGAAACTTAACTATATTGTTATTACTTAACTGAGCATCAGTGGGTGCTTTATTAATCAATCATGTTATCCGATGGTTACTTCATATGATCGTATGACATGTTACACTAAGAAGTGGAGGTAAAGTTTCGACTGAAAATGTTGGTTTTGTTTGTTTAACTGTGTCTTGTTTTCAACTCACAGTACATGTCCTTAGGGTTGTATTGTATATGAGCTGAGATGAGCTTTAACCAAGCTCGGTCTTAGACTCGCCTAATTTTTTTTGCTCGGCCTCGACTCCTCTTTTATGGTGATAAACAAGCTGATTCGGATTTGATTCGTTTTTAATGCTAAACGAGCAAAATCGAAGCTAGGCTCATTTACTATAGTAAATGAGCCGAACTAATGATAAAATATATTGGAAATATAAGAAATGAAACATTCTCCAAAGATAGGATAAAGTTGTTACAAAATATCGGAAATCAAAATTCACAAATATTCCAAAAGGAAACAACTAATATTTAAAAAAGTAACAGTAGGAATGTTAGCACAATGACCAAAAATATTTCAAAAGGCAACCATCTCGTGCACGTAAATCCACAAGACTATAACATTGCGGGGCTGTGGAAACCGAGAATTACCGTATTATGGATGATTCTTAAATTTTAGGGGTTAATTATTTAACTGTCGTATTAGTGACTAGGATTATACTTAATTCATAAATTGAACTTATAATAAGGAATAGGTTATAATAGCTCACGAGTTATAATTGAGTCAACTCGTGAGCATGGCTTGACGAGCTTATGAAACGAGTTACCTCATGAGCCTGTCGAGCCGACCAACATATTAGCTCGACCT
Source organism: Linum lewisii (assembly GCA_034768395.1). Classification (NCBI taxonomy): domain Eukaryota; kingdom Viridiplantae; phylum Streptophyta; class Magnoliopsida; order Malpighiales; family Linaceae; genus Linum; species Linum lewisii. Next base: position 51,448,742 of record CM068300.1, on the reverse strand, counting down.
CGTATCATTTAGCTTACAAGCCTGTTCATGAGTCAGCTCGCTTACGACGAGTCGATCTCACGAACGAGTTTTTTTTGAAAAAAAATTGAGTTGGCTCGCAAGTAGCTCGACTCATATATAACTCTAAATTGTCTGTCAATTTGGACAAGTGAATTTTAATTTGGATTTGGTATTTCAAATATCAAATCTCAATGTTTATATTTGGGTCAAAATCAATGGCGAAACCAGGATTGGTATAAGGGAGAGCCAACTTATAAACTGAAAATGGGTGCCACTGGTAAAAAAACTTATTCGAATTTGGGTAGTAGTAGAAAAATTTCATGAATCTAATACTACGTTAAAAATACACAATAAATTGTTTGATTATAACTTTATAAGTTGCTTAATTAGTAAAAAAGAATTATATGTGCCACCGACAATTTTTTCTTCAAATTTGAATGATTTATGATCAAATATTGTAATTATTACATATTATAATTTGATTCTGAGTAACTATTACGTAAAATTTAAGACAACATTTCACCGAAACATCGTAGTGGGGGAGCCAAACTTCAAATACTCGGCGCCAAACTCCAAAAATACCAAATATTACATATAATTCTACACTCGATATCCGGGGGGGGGGGGGGGGGGGGGGCGTCGTGGCTCCCCTAGCTCCCCCTATCTCCGCCATTGGTCAAAATACATCCTTGGATTTTAGTTCGTTAATTCATGAATTTGAAATATTTTTTAAAATCTAGTGATTTGAAATTCGCATAAAGTCAATCAACTAATAGCTCATATTCCAAGAGTAATAAAAGACAAATATACACGACTCCTTTCTTTGTTAGATAACATCTTCACATGTAGAATTTTTACCGAGATATTTTCCGTCATATTTCCACCGACGAATTTTTGCCGATAGAATTTCAATAAAAAATAATTTCAAAGCCATAATTATACTAGTGAAATTCTACTGCCAGAATTATACTAACGACCTTCGCTGGAATTCCTTGCATGAATTATACCTGAAGAGTTCCGCTGCTAGATTACCACTATGAAATTTTCATTGCGTGCTTCCGCTACTATATTTCTACCGTCAGACTTAGTCGCCAAATTCCGCAGTTTAGGGTTCAGGGTTTTCTACCGCCAGATTTCATATTTATGGTTATGGTTCTGCTACTGTTTAGGGTTTAGGGTTCTACTGACAAATTTTTTCCATAAGATTCCACCATTTAGGGCTTAGGAAAGTTGCCAAATTCCACCGTTTAGGGTTCCGCCACCAAATTTATGTCGACGGATTCCACCGTTTTAATTAAAGGATTCTGCTGCCAAATTTCACCATTTAGGGTTTAGTATTTTGCCACTAAATTTTTGCCGCCAGATTCCACCGTTTATGTTTGAGGGTTCTGTTGCCAAAATTTTTTCACTAAATTCCACCATTTAGGGTTCAAGATCTCACCATTTCTGTTCTACCTCTAAAGTTTTTCCATTAGATTCCATGGTCTAGGGTTTCGCCACCAAATTTGTGTCCTAGATTCCACTATTTAGAATTTCGCCGCAAAAATTTTGCTTCCACTATTTAGGGTTTAGGGTTTTGCTGCCAAATTCCACTATTTAGGATCTAGGGTTCTGTCGCCAAATATTTTCCACTATATTTCACCGTTTAGGATTTCATGGCCAAATTTCTGCCTCAAATTCCACCATTTATGGTTTAGGATTCTGCCGGCAGATTCCATTGTATAGGTTTTAGGGTTTTGCAACTACATTTTTGCCATTAGATTCCACCGTTTAGGGTTTAGAGTTCTGCCTCAAATTTTTTGTCGCCACATTTCACTGTTTATGATTTCTTCGCCAGTTTCTACTGTTTAGGGTTTAGGGTTCTGCCACCAAATTTCTCCGTTTAGAGTTTTGTTGCCAAAATCTTGCCACTACATTCCACCATTTATTGTCCCAACCAAAATTTTGTCACTAGATTTCATTGTTTAGGTTTAAGAGTTTTGTTGCTAGAATTGACCGTTTAGGGTTAAAATGGACTTTAATGTTTGTGGATGCGAATATGAGGTCACGTTCGTAGAGAGACATCCAAACATTGGACAAAAAAAAAAGCATAGAAGTGGTTGCAGTTAATGGCTTTCGATATCGATTACGAGTTCGAGTATGTGTGTGGGGGTTAAGGACAATAGCCATAGATGGATATGCTTCACTAGAAGGGTCATGAACAGTGTACCTCATGTGATCATAAACATGAATTTAAATAATAATAGAAAAATTTCATAAATTTAATACTAAGTAAACAGTACAAAAGAATTTTTTCGATTATAGGTTGTTGAAGTCGTAAAAATGGATTTTATGTGCCACCGATAATTTTTTCATTAAATTTGGATAATTTATGATCAACTATTGTAATTATTACACAATATAAGTTGATTATGAGTAAATATTACATAAAATTTAAGATAGCATTTCACTGAAACAATGTAGTGGGGGAGTCGAACTTTAAATACTCCGATTCCAAACTCTAAAAATATGAAATTATACGTATAATTTTATACTCAATAGCGAGGAGGGGCAGTTCCCAGCTCCCCTAGTACCGCCCTGAATGACATCTGGATCTGATTGGGAGTGATGAGTTCCATTACTAGAGATAAGGCACCAATTACCCAACAAATCCCTGGGGAATCATATCAGACGAAAAAGTGGGAAAAAGAGAGATGTATTTTGGGTTGGGTTGGTTATAATGGTTATTAGGTTGGGTGATGTGGCAACATGTGATTTAGAAAAAAAGTTGAGTTGACATGTTCAGTTAACGGAAAATTTGGATGAAGACTTAACGAATTGACCAACTTGTTACAAATTCTAGTTTAATGATCACACTAAAACGTTAATGACTACTATATTACAAATCCAATACGTTAATGACGAAAATAGATATTAATCCGTTGAATTTTGTTCTGATTTACATTGTTTTTCCGTTTGTAGTTATAATCACCCTAATCAATGCTACTGACGTGGGTTTGTACAAAAAAAAATCGGAAAAAGTTAGAGAGATGAAATCTCTGACTTCTCACTAGGGCAATTACTAATGTGAAGACCCTCTAAGCTATATTCTTAATTTCTATAATAGAAGTCCAATTATTAATATGAAATGGGTATTATTGTAAATTGTTTAATTGGTACGGCTTTTTTTAAATTCCTGTTTTGGTTCCACTTTAAAATAATTACCCAATTTTTCCATTTTGTTCATACCTGGTTCCTCGCCGTTAGATTAGGATCATAATCCAACGGCTATAAAGAGTGTCCTCGTATAAGGACTCTTAATGATGTACTAATCTAACGGCTATAAAGAGTGTCCTCTTATAAGGTCTCTTAATGGAGTCCTCACAATGGTAGATCCCTCTCACTAGAGTCTTTTTTCCAACTCCCTTTGAGGAGGCTGCTTCACCCTCCATGGGTCTCTCAACAAGCTTCAAGCTCCACCAATCCTAACTATAACCGACCAAAACAACACTTTCACCTTAACAAATACACGCCTCTTTACCTCCTCTCACAACCCAAATGACAAAAAGCTTTGAACGAGGATTTTGACATTAATGAGAACAAAAGAGATACGCCAAATCTAACTTTCTTCCATGAAGATCACTCTCTCACCCTTCTTAATGAGCTTGCCCCAAATGTACCGACGACAAATCCAAGGAGCCTGCTGCAAATGGAGAGTTATAAATTGTACTACTTTCCATATCCAGCTGCTAATCTTTTAGACTTTTACCCAGATAAGCACATATCTGTCCAATCCTACCTATTTATTACAAGGGGAACAACGCGTCTGCAAAACATTAAAGCCAGGTGAGAATATCAGCCCAAGTTGCAGAGGAGAAGAGAGAAAGCAGCAAGCAAGTTCACTCGCTTCTGGAAAGACGATTTAAAGACAAGTGAGTTGATATTAATTGCTTACCTGCAAATGGGAGTTATGAATCCCTATACCCAACTGATAGTCTTCTGCAACAATGGTTAATGCTCTTCCACACCTCCTCAGTAGCTAGACTACCTATGTTACAAACACCAAAAATGAACCCTAATCACTTCAAACAACCCTCTCTCATGAGAATTTACTACCGCAATTACTATAAGCAGAGGCAGAGAAGCTCCATAAAGTCTTTTAAAGGTGAAGGAGGACGCTCCCTGATTCTAAACCTAAATACTTCCAAAACCCCTCCATCTTGCTAGTAGCACAACGGAAAGTATCACCCTCCAAAAAATGGCTGTAGAGATACCCCGCACCCCTCAAATGGCTTCAGAAACAAGCTTTTAATCTCCCTGGCGAAAGCTCCGGTAATCATTCTCCTCATCTCCTGGTGGGATATTGTCTAACCACTAAAACAATACACACAGGGGCGGATCCAATATTGAATCATGCACTGACTCAAAATTGAAGGAAAATTTTTGAATAACATAAAAAGTCGTGACAACGAATTTGAATAACATAAAAAGTCTTCAAATCTATACCTGCAACTTCATTTTACACTTCTAATTATGAATGAGCTATTAATATTTTGACTTTAATTAAATTTGAAACTAACCCTAAAATTAATCCGCAATTGAGTCAACCTAATACAACACTGAACCAATATTAAAAAATGCACTGAGCCGAATTCGAAATATCCAAAAATATTTACTCGGAAGATTTGGAAGGAAGATTTGGCCACAGCTTTGGGTACATTGATGTACAAGAGGTTGATAAGAAGCCAAACACTTTCGTCCTCTCCTTTCAATCCGATGCTAAGCGAAGGATATCTTGGAGCTAACAACCTTTGGTGGTATCTGGGTCTCTTCTTAGTCTGAAGCAATGGGATGGAGTCGGGAGGGTCTCTGGATACACATGTTGGATATTCCATCGCAGATACGATCGGATGAGCTGATTAACCAGATTGCTGAGAACTATTTCAATACTCTCCACGCCACTGATCCAATGAGCCTCGAGAAAAACCGCTGGTCAAGATTCGTTAAAATCCTCACAGAGATAGAGTCAAAAGATCCACTCCTAACCAATTGTGAACTACAAACGGTGGAGGGTACAACCTACAAGATACCCTTCAAATACGAGAGAATCCAGCCTCTGTGTCTGTACTGTGGAAAGTTAGGTCACCTCATTGAAGGATGCGTGAGGAGAAGAGTGGACATGGAAGCCGGGTTATCTGGTCACCCCTCGGGCGAGTATAGATCCTCTCTCAAAGTAGGGGTATACTCCAACTCTTCATCAGAGGAGGAAACTGAAGTCGGAGGCTTTGAAAGAGGCTTGATTATGAGAGACCAAAGCCTAAACAATGTCCCCGCTCTAGTTAGATTGGACGGATCCTCTACCTCTGGAAATAGTGCAAACAGCGCTGGCCATATCCTCAAACAAGGCAACATAATCCTACCAGACGGGCATAGCCGAACAAGTTCCCCCGACATTCTGATTCCAACCTTACAAACCTTGTTCCCAGACACAAACCCTAACAACAATAAGAAATCTCCCTTGTACCCTACAAACCTTTTCGCCTCGTTCGAAAGAGAAACACCCACAACCCTTCATCTATCCCCCATGTCTCCTCTAAGCCATAGGACTTCCCTAGGCTTCGGAACAAATCTTTCATCTTTCAATCTGTCTCTAATGCCCGATCTACAATTGAAATCTCTTCTCCAAGGGTCTCATGAGGGTCATCAACCTAGCACGATCTCTTTGGCGAACTTCACTGGTTACACACATGCGAACTAGCTTGAAGCCCCTGAGCGACAACCAGCGGCGTCCCCAACTCATTTCTCCTTTGATTCCATTCCAGGTCTGGACCTAAACTTAGGCCTCTCTGAGACACCAAATTCCTGGAGACAAGAAGAGAATGGATTCGACCCAAACCTTTGGAGCCCGGTCAACCATTTGCTAGCCCCGGTGAGCACGGGAGCCCAACTGGGAGAGATGCCAACTTGGAGCTTAGATGGGAGCTGGAGGGAGGACTGGAGGCCTTTCAGGGCTCCAGGAAAAGGCCCATCGACAAGGCCACTTCTGGAGAAAGGAGAAGCGTCAGAACAGCCGAAAAACACAGCCGACCACGCATTGGGCCAGACCTATGCCCATAGCCCTCCTCTCAGCTGGAGCCCAAATTTTTCTAATTACTGGAATGAATCACAAGCCTTCTTAGCTAATTTGACACAGGCACATACATTACAGAAGGAGAAAGGAAGCGATGGAGAAAAGGAGGGATCGGCAGCGGCACTAGTAAGAGAGTGCGTCCCTAGAAGTCAATCACAACCTCAACATGGGATCCTGATGACACTAGATTTTACGTGATTATTAGCCTCATTTAAGCGACATTTCCTTGCTTGAGACACGGTTTTTGGGGTAGTTTAGGGTGTTTTATACCGTTTGGTTACTTTGGTCCGTTATGGGTCTATTTGATGTGTTTTCTAGTGCTTTTGTGAATGCACAGGTTTTTATCATCAATTACGTAGTCACGGACATGCTCGAGAAGCAAGAGAACCTAAAGGAATTGCCCAGAAACCGATCCAGAAATCACTCCCCTGCCAACACTTACATATTCGGCGAGAAGATCAAAGTTCTCGCCGAATACATGCTGAAGAAGTTATATAAAAATCTCGTCGAAGTTCTAGTGGATGATTACAAAGAAGTTTTCGGCGAGAACTCCAATGTTCTCGCCGAAAACTACTGAAGGAACCTAAGAAGAAATCCCCTTGAAATTCAGCTTGGAGTTTACAATAAAGTTCTCGGCGAAGTTCTCGCCGAAAACTTATTAAGGAATGCACGAAGAAGTCTCGTCGAGAATCAGTTGGACATTTGCACTAAAGTTCTCGGCGAGAACTTCCAATGTTCTCGCCGAGAAGTCTCTTCTTTTTCGGCAGAGGATTGGAAACCTATATAAGCTGCCGCCGCATCAATTTAGAGGATGAATCTCACTACAAGAAAAGCATGCTATAGAGACACATAGCTTGAGACACTTAACATAACAGTCTCTAAAAATTATATAATACTACATATACATTATCTGCCTCTATAATGAATACAATTTGCCTCTAAAAGTCATCTAATGCAACATATATTATATCTGTCTCTGTAGTTAATTTATTTGTCTCTAATTAATCACTCCTAATAATATATAGTATACAAAAAATTATTATTTTTAGCTTTAGAGACATTTACTTTTGGATGTCCTGTTGTAGCTATTAGAAAAATTAAACGATTTAGCTTTACAAATAATTTTATGCGAGAAGGAGACTCTAGAGGGAAACCATAAAAAGGTGGTGCAAAGTGCTTATGGAGTTATAAAGTTGAAGGATCATACGTAGTGGGCAATGTGACTAATGTGCATATGACCGATGAGGAAGCACAACGGCTTAGGGACTTTGCGATAATGAATCAATAAGAAACAGTGTGCTTCCCACTATCAGTGTCCCATCATTGCTAAAGAGTTTGAGATCAGAACAACTTATGACGAAGATTAGTTTAGAATAGAATATAATGTATTTCATTTCTTACTTTTTTGTATTAATGTATTTATTATACTTAAAAGTATAAAATATATTTTATTCGAGCATCTGATTTGAGTGTGAAGGGTTTCGGATCCGGCTACAATCCTTTCCTTGGGTTGGAGTCCGGTCCAACCTTTTCTGGACCGTTGGATTTAATGATTTGAATTCAGCGGCTCAGATTAAATTCATTTAACTTAGGGGTATTTTCGTCAGTTCAGATCCATTTTTTCCCGGGTTTTACCTCCACCCCTTGTCCGTACAGTTCCCGACCTTCAGCTCCATTTCCCAATTTTCTCTCAGCACGATTCCTTGACCTTCAACTGCTAACCCTCCTCCACGATTTTCTTCCCTCATCTCCGATCTCTCAGCACTTTGTTTGAGATTTCAGCTGTTCGTTTAAGTCTTCTTACCAATCGATTCTTCATTTTCTTCTTCATTCCTTCGTCTCTCAGTTTTCCGGCTAAAACCTATTCTCTCATTCTTTCTCTCAACTTAGCAACACTAATCAGCAATGGTTAGACCTAACTTTGCCAAGTAAGATGCTCTTTTCATACTTTCTATCTTCTTTGTTGTAGTTCGTTTTCCTACAATTTTGCTATGTGTTCTGTTTTTGGGGAAGGTTTTTTCAGGGTTTGAATCTCTGTTTATTGCGGTTACCATTTTGAACAGGTTTTTGTGTTTTTTGTTGTCTAGATTGTGTGTTTTAGGGTTTGCATGTACGAGTTTTAGTATGAGTTTTGTGTTCTTATTAGGTATGATAACAAGTTAACTCTGTTCTCTCTGTATATGATAACTAGTTATCTGATTCTTGTTTGGTAGTTATCTAGTTATCTAAGAGTTTTTTGTTTATATATGTGTGTTAACTAGTTATGCTCAGTCCTTTATTTGTTATGTTCAGCTATCTATCTGTTAACTAGTTATCACTAGACTTGTTAACATTTTTTTTTCTGCGTTTGGTTATCTGTTTTCCAGGTATAGGTTCCTATACTCTGATGTGATTGATGTAAAAAAATGTCGGCCAGCAAATACTACGGCCAGCATTCACGACATTTTCCATTTGCTACCTGAGAGTCGGGTCGATTTGCTGATATCCTACAAGTTGCACTCATTTTCTTTAATTGATATCACTGAAATTGATAGCGCATGTCTCTGTTGGGCGCTTCAAAACTATGATTATTCATCCCACTCGCTAAAACTCCCCGGTGGTGGTAAGAAGAAATTGACACCACATGATTACGAGGTTGTATATTCTCTTCCTCGTGGTAGGCTCCCAGACCCTGAATTATCAAGCCTACCTGTAGTGGACTACTCTGAGTTCATTACTCGATTTCATCTTGAAGCTCACAGGGGAGGTTATTTGCTGAAATTTGTAAAGGATGCACTGTTTCAGAGTAACGTCTCTGACAGTGATTGGCTTGCTTTATTCTTCCTCTACATTGTTGGCTCGTTGCTGTCTCCAAACTCATCGCACATGATAGACATCCGTTACTTGCACTATGTGACGGGGGAGATGTTGCTGAAGTTTGCCAAGTATGACTGGTGTGCGTTTGGGCTGGATACGTTCAAGCTTCGTATGTCCACATGCAGGGGGAACCAAACCATTGCTGCTGATGTCCACTTTTTGGTTGTAAGTCTTCTATGTTAACTAGTTAACTTAGCTTGTTATCTTGTTAACTTGTTAACATTTTATAATTCTAATGTTAACTAGTTACTTTTTTGGTGTTTAACTCTGTGTTTCCAGGTGACATATGCTGCTGCCTTCAAAGAGCTGAAGCCAACTGGGGAACCTCCTTCCATTTTGCAGTACTTCAACAATGAGTCATTAAAGGAATATTTTAATGAAGCTGTCGAAAAGCATTGTGAGATTAAAAAGCTTGTTATTGCTGATGATGAGGAAGATGAAGATGAAGATGATGTCAACCCAGCAGCTGTGAGTAAAAAGGGGAAGGAGGTTGCTATTGCACCTGAAAAACCAGCAGTCAAAAGAAAGAAGGTTGTGCAGAAGCCCTCAATCATTATAAGTGATGAACCTGTTGTTAAACCAAGGACAAAGAAGACTGTGCGAAAAACTGACAAAATCTTGGATGACAACACCCTAATAACGGACTTTTTAAAGAAACCAAAGAAGTCAGGTGTTGTTGGGAAGGTTCCAAAGAGGGGGAGGTCTGAAGATGTTGATGAGGGACTTTCCAAAAAGCAGCGTACTGGAGTTTCTTTTCAATCAGCTCATTTATCAGACTATGATATTTCATCACGTTCTAAGGTAATTTGTTAGTTTCTTGTAGCAGCTAACTAGTTAACACTATAACAGCTAACTAATTAACATTTCATTTTACTGTTTTTATAACTAGCTAACTTGTTTGCTTTTTCAGGCATTTGCATTGAGGACTAAGTTTAAAAATGAAAGTATCCGTTGTAGAGAAATGCTTTCAGATTACAGTTCATCCATCCTTGCACTTGATAAGGTGATCAAATCATTTAATGAGGGGCCAGAGGATGTAACTGATGCTGGAAAACTTGGTGGAGATGGTGAAGATGTTGCACACACTGGTGTGCCAGATGTTGGTGCTTCTGCTGCTGCAGCTTCAGACAGTGGTGCTGTTAACTTGGTATCAGAAGCTGTTAACTTGTTAACAGAAGCCATATGTAAGGGTTTTTTCTTTGTTTTTGTTCTTTTCATTTTTTGTTGTTTTATGAACTGCTAAGTAGTTAACCCTTTTTTTTTGTTCAGCTTCTGGTGAGAAGCTGGAACCAGGCAACACTGTTAATGCTGCTGCAAGTGTTGCTGTTGTTGAAGGCAGGGTTTTTTTTTTGTTTTTCTTGTCTTTATGTTAACTAAATATATCAAAATGTTAACTAGTTAACATTCTTTTTGTGTTTTTCAGGCAATGTTGAGCAGATGAATGCAGATGACACTGTCATCTCTCATGCTGGTCCTGCTGTTGGTGACAAACCAATTGAAGTCAAGGGTTAGTCCTTTTATTCTCTGATTCATTAATTATGAACCATTCATAGGATTTATTGTTAACTAGTTACCTAGAGTTAACTAGTTACTAATTGTTTTGTTTCCTATCACTAGTGTTTCAGATACTTTAAACCACCCCGGTGTTTCAAGTGTTGATAAAGATGAGGACAAAGATGAGGACAAGGACAAAGATGAGGACAAGGACAAAGATGAGGACAAGGACAGAGGTGATGATGATGATGATGATGACAATGACAGAGGCGATAACGATGATGATGATGCAGATGAGGATCCGAATGATGCTGTTACTGTGAAAGAAGACAAAAAAGATGATGATCTGGACGATGATGACATTGACCAGGGACAACAGGTCAAGGATCCTTCAAAAGACACATCAAATGATGATGTTGTTGTGGAAGAAATGAACAAAGGAACTCCCGATCCACCCAAAGAGGATGCAACCCCTAAGGAAGGTGAGCATGGTTCTGTTTCACACAGACACAATTAGGGATCATCCTTTAATACACGGAATTGCTTTCAAAGGTATGTCAAAGAAAGAGGAGGATGTGATTGCTGCTCTAATTCGGGATGTTACTTTTGACACCCCTGTAAAACCCTCCGGTGGCAAACTGATCAGGAGTCCAGGATCTCCAAAAGAGGCTGGCATACCTCTTCCACATGTTTCAAGCCCATTGGAAAAGCTTGTACATACTATTCAACTGAAGGACGATATAGGTAAGACATTTTTTATCCAGCTAACTAGTTATCTTGTTTTGCATGTTATTTTGTTAACTAGTAAACATTTTTAAAATTTATCTGTTAACTTGTTAACTCCGTTTAACAGATACAGGCAGTTTATCAAAAGCCATCGTCCCTGACTCCCTTAGTCCTGGGAGGAAGAGCTCAAGTAGCAGCTCATCAGGGGTAAAGGTTGCTACAACAGCCTATACGATGGCTTCATTAGCGAGCCCCAAGCAGATCAGCATGCCAATTCCAACAATTGAACAATCTGCCATTAACCCTATCAGAGCAGTACCAATTACTGAAGTTCCTGTTCTTCGATCCAAAAAAGCCTATCTAATTTCAGAAGAAGGGATGGCGAAGATGATCTGTGATTACTGCACTAACGAAGCCCTTGATATGTATGTGTGTTTTCTCTACCTGTTATTATGTTAACAAGTTATCATTGTAGTTTTGTTAACGAGTTATCATTTTTGTTATCGAGTTATCTGCAGTGTTTTGTTGTTTTTTATCTAGGTTCTTATGCATGTTTTTTTTCTTCTAATAGGGACGAAGTTTTGTATCACATAAAGGACGCGGAGAATCCTTTTTCTAACATATCTCTCAGAAGAGAACATCTACTGACCCTGAGACCTAATCAGGATATATTAGTGAATACATTCGATGCATACACTGATTATTTGAACAGGAAATCAGTCACGGATGATAAGATTGTCAAGAGATGGATCTTTCATGAACAGTTTACGGTTAGTTTTTGGTTATTGTTTTAATTAATTATCATTTTTTTTTAAGTTTCCAGATTCATGTGTGTGGGTTTGTGTAGTTGTTAACTAGTTATCAAATCATGCTAGCTAGTATATATGATATTGTTGTTAACTAGTTAACCTTTCTTTTGTAGGGGTCCAATTTAAAGCATTATACAGAAACTCAACCATCTCAGGGAAGCAAGCATGGAGAGATTCAAGATATTGTTGCTTTCACATGGGCACGTGATTGCGATTTCAACCAAGTCGATTATGTAAGTAGTTATTTTAGGGTTTTTCCACATTTTTTTCATGTCTAGATATCTAGTTACAAGTGTGGTTATGTGTTCTTTTTTGTGTGCAGTGGTTTATGCCTGTGAATCATGACTGTAATTATATTGTTTTCGGCATTGATCATGTGAACAAGAGGTATCACTTCTTGGACAACATGCAGAAAGAAAGCTTCAAAGATTTGTACGAATACCTTGGTGAGAAAGTGTTCAATTTCGTAAAGGTGTACTGTGAGAGGCAGTTTCCAGAAGGGGGAAAGAAGTTACCCGATAAAGGGTACAAGTGGAATTTGATGAAGAGAATCAAACAGAAAGCTACGAGTATTACTGGGTTGTATGCTCTGGACTGGTGTGCAAATTGGGAGGGTAAGTACAAGGGGCAGATGAAGAAGTCTAATGCGTCAACAAGAAGGATGGAGATCTTGAAAAGTTTGGTTACCTTTGAGGGAAACTTGGAGCTACCTGTGATTAGAGGGAAGGCATGTAAGACTGACTAGGGGTTATATGGGGGAATAGTGGAATAGTGTCAAGGAGGCTGGTTTTATGTTTTTATTATAAGACAATATGGTTAACTAGTTAACACTGTTAAGTTAACTAGTTAACTTTTAATGTTTTTTTCTTGTGCAGTAGGTAACTTTTAATGACTTTCAAATATGGAGGTGGTAGGTTATCATACATTTCTGTTATGTGAACTAGTTAACCTTTTTATGGATTTCTATCTACAAAAAAAAAAAACAAATATAACATATTGTGTTAACTAGTTAACATATAACTATTGTACTTCAAACGAACAACATAACAATCATCGAAAAACATATTGTATCATGGGAAATTATTCATCCCAGCACTCTTAGCACGCAAAACATCATTCTTTATCTTGTTGGTTTGTTTTTGTCTTTTCTTGAAGATTGCTTCTTCCACGCAACTCTTCTTTCTCTTCCGTGAGTTAAATGGATCTTTTCTATTTTTGAATCCCGTTATTTCCAGGCATGATGTCGATGTAGCAGCAGCTGTCATTGTTTCACCATCTGTTACTATGACAGATGCTGGAGGGGAAGAAAAACAATTTTTTGTTAGTGTTGATAACATGTTATCATGGACTGTTAACTAGTTAACAGTCCATGATAACTAGTAAACAATGTCATAAATAGTTAACAAGAATTTAGTAAATAATGAAGTATAGAATTTTTTTTACCTTCTGAAGTAGATGCCGCTCCTGACTCAGTTGTTTCAGCATTATCTCCAATCTCTGGTAATCCTTCTATTTCTATAAGTAATGTATGAAACGTATCCATCACATGTTTATATGCTGCATCATTCCAAACTGATCTATTCATCAGTGTTACAGTCATAACTGACATAGTCTGCATCCTCCCGGTTATCATTGCTTGTCTCGGCAAGATAACATCAGAGGGAAATTCGAACTCAAAACCATCCCTTGCACTTCGTGTCCACCGTTTCATTATATATTCGTCTGGGATGTCTTTGTACTTCAGCTGTCCTGTGTTACAGAACATACAATCAAGGCATCTTATAAGGTGCCGGCACCACCACCCACATGTGTCATACGTCCTGCATGTACACCAGAACTGAAGCTTGTCCTCATTGATGAGAACCATCCTTTCATCAAGTTTTGTGTTGTCGCGCCCCCACTTATATATTTTAAATGCCATCCCCTTCTCATTATCATTCCCTTCATCTCTACCTAATACATATGGAGAAGATGCAATGCATTCGTCTTGCATTGTTTCAAAAATCTCAGGAGTATATAGCCATGAAATTTTTTCAAGCAATGCCATTTCTGATCTAGGAACTGGTCGTTTATCCTTCATACTAAATTCCAGCCTACTAGCTTCTTCCCTTTTATTCTCAACCATACGATTATACTGTATGAAGAAGCTGCATAAATGGACATTTATTTAACAATTATCAGTTAAGTTAAGTAGTTAACAGACAAGGTTATCTAGTTGACAGATTATCAGTTATGTTAACTAGTAAACAAACAATGTTATCGAGTTAACAGATAAATGGTTAAGTAGTAACTGACCTGGATAGATTCATAGTTGAATCCATGAATTTTCTCAGGTTGCTGTTGCATGTCTCACTCATCTGTGAGCTCTTCATCCTAGCACAAAAATGGTTTCGTATCCAAGCGCTCGACCATTTTTCCTTCAGCTTATACAAAGAATCAGTCCAATTCCCCTTAGCACGGGGGCAGGTTTTTATCAATTCATTCCAGTGTACTTCAAATTCCTCCTGATTTTTGACGTTGAACATCACAAACTTCATTAGTTCTCTGAATTATGCATTGTATAGCTTTCCCAAATTTCTTGGTCCATTTTGTAGTATATGGAAGGTGCAAAGCCCATGGAATGTATTTGGGAATTGAGTCTTCATAGTTGCTCCTATTGCTGGGCATTGGTATGTGAATATCGATTTTGGATGTCTACCGTCCATGCATTCCAAGAATGTTGCAAACAGCCACTCAAATGACTTTGTATTCTCTTCATAGAGCAATGCAGTACCAAAAATGCACATTTTGTTGTGATGTGTTTTACCAACAAAGATTGTTGTACATGGGGAAAAAATCAGTTCAGACAAGACGAATAGTTAACTAGTTAACATCAGACAACTTTATTAACATGTTAACATTAGTTAACAAATTAATTTCTGTTATTTAGTTAACAGATAAACAACATGTGTAATATCTGTTATCTAGTTAAATTACACTTTAAATAGGAACAGAGTGTTATCTAGTTAACTTACTTGTTAACTACTTAATAACAGGTTTTTTAACATGTAACTTTTACTTTTTAACATGTTAACTTACTTTTTAACATGGTAACTAATTAACAATTTAACATGTAAACTAGATAACCAGTTCATAACATTATAGCTGATATCTAGTTAGCAGATGTTAACATGTTATCTAGGTAATCAGATGTTAACATGTTATCTAGTAAACAGAAAACAGTGATGTGCAAATTTAATTACAGATAATACATACCTAGAGGTCGATGGTGTTTGTTGGTTCTATAGGTTGTGTCAAAGCTGAAGCAATCACCAAAAGCTCGATAGTCCCTACGCATTTGTGCATCTTCCCAGAAGATGCTTTCAATTTGTGCATCTTCTTTTTTATCAATTTTTATTTTTGAGTAGTTCCCCATGTTAATTTCTGACTGTTTTACGAAATAATCAAGTAAGAACTCTACAACACCTCCTTGCATTTGTCTCTCTCTCCTGCTGCGGATGTGGTTTTTTAAGTCTAGATGGAGGAAAGTTAGGTTTTCAGGTCCACCAGCAGCGATCCGCATAGAATCAAAACTGGAACGTACATTGATTCCAGCATCAGCATTTATATCAGCTATGACTTTATATATGGCTGGAATCCTTCTCACACTTCTACTGAAGTGTCTTTGACTTTCTGGGATCATTTCATGGTTGTGGTGATCTTCAAATTTAGTGATGATATATTTACCTGTTTCCAAACAACATCATTTAACTTATTAACATGTTAACTAGTTACCAGTATAACCAGTTAACAAGCTGACAGTTTATAAGCATATATAACAAGGTAACTAGAAGAAAATATACCTGATATTTTGTCAAATCTGAGGCTAAAAAATGCTTTGCAACCAGTCGTTGTTTTCCCCCTCGCTCTGGTTTTATTGGCAGCAGCAACCTTGTCTTTTTTCCCTCCTCTTTTAGTGCACACATGCACAACATAATATATGAAATCCACTTTTTGTTTCTTGCTGTCAGTATACCTTTCAAGTTGGTTCCTAGCATAGAACCCACTGTTTTGTGCATAGTCTGAGTAAAAACCCAGTGCATCAGATGATGATTCAAATTTCAGCATTTCCCATGTTTTCTTATCAGTTGGGATTATTGAATCTGCAAGCAGGACATGATTTTTTTTGTTAACAGGATGATAAATGGTTTACATGTATAGCAGCAAATTAACTAGTTAACTTATTGTGATAACTAGTTAACAGAGTGTTATCTAGTTAACAGAGTGTTATCTAGTTAACAAGATAACTAGTTAACAGAGTGTTAACTAGTTAACATACTTGTTAACTAGTTAACAAAAAATTAACTAGTTAACATACTTGTTAACAGAGATTTAACTAGATAACATACTTGTTAACTAGTTAACACAGTGCTATCTAGTTAACAAATATTTAACTAGTTAACAGTCTGTTATCTAGTTAACAAGATAACTAGTTAACAGAGTGTTATCTAGTTAACAAGCTTGTTAACTAGTTAACATACTTAACTTATTATCTACTTTAACTAGTTAACAGAGTGTTATCTAGTTAACAAGATTTAACTAGTTAACTTACTTTGGAACTAGTAAGCAGAGTGTTATCTAGTTAACAATGTATTAAATTACAAAGAATTAACAAGTTATCAACAAAAAGAATTTGAGTAAGAGTGTTACCTAATGATATAGAATTAGTTTCGTCTAAATGTTCTTCCAAAATCAGAGAAGGATGTAGTGATTTGCTGATCGGAGGTGCTGATTTGCTGATCGGAGCTTGAGCTGATCCTGATTTGCTGATCAGAGGTGTTTAATTGCTGATCGGAGCTTGAGCTGATCCTGATTTGCTGATCGGAGGTGTTTAATTGCTGATCGGGCGAGTGGTGTTGATTGTTGATGGGGGTTATTGCTGATGCGGTGAGCTGTTGATTTGTTGATCGGAGGTGTTTAATTGCTGATCGGAGCTTGAGCTGATCCTGATTTGCTGATCGGAGGTGTTTAATTGCTGATCGGAGCTTGAGCTGGTGTTGATTTGCTGATCGGAGGTGCTGATTTGCTGATCGGAGCTTGAGCTGGTGTTGATTTGCTGATCGGGGGACATGTTGGTGTTCTGTTTGGTGTTGGAGCTCATGGTCGTGTGCTGATCGGAGGAGAGGGGGGGGGGCGAGGAGGACAAGCTGCAATTTGAAAATAAGGTAAGTTTTTCTTTCCCGCGATTTTAGGGTTAGTGGTGGCTGCAACATATTTGGACGATTTTACCCCCGGTAGGTTTTTGGTTGGCTGGGCTTCGGCCCGCGAAGCAGGGGATTAATAGGGTGCATAGTTTTGGTTGGACCGGCCCAACCTTTAAAGGTTGGGTCCAGATCTTTTGCCGCGTGTGAAGTACTATTTACACTATTATATTGAGTTTCCAATTCAAATAACAAAAATTATTAAACCTAATTAGATGTGCTTTAAAAATTTTGTAAATCGAAATATTCTGCATATATTATTAGATACAAAAGAATTTGTTTCAATTTCCTACTATTAATGACAAATATTTATGCCTCTATAACCTTTAATGAAAGCATATTTATTTGTCTCTGGTAATAGACATTATAGACAAATACTTTTGCCACCCAAAATAGTTTAGAAGACAAAAAAGGTCATTTAAAAGAGTAATTAGCAACAGAATAATTAGTCTTTGCTTGGCTATTTAGATGCAAATTTTTATATTTGTCTCTAAAAGGATCTATCGACTGGAGCATTTGAGACACATATAATATTTGTCTCTAAAACATTATAGAGACAATTAAATACTATTTAGAGGCAATTAACCTTATTCTCTATATCCATGTTTTCTTGTAGTGTCTTTTTCACATCGAATGAGAGACACACTTATTTCCACGGATTAATTTCCAGACTTTAGAGCTTTATAGAGAGTTGAGAGCATCCTCAGAGTTCCCGTAGAGATTGCGACGCCATCTTTCCACCTCAGAGTGCTCGGAGCTAGGAGTTGAAGATTCTCGAGATTGAAGCTTCACAGATTCGTCAAATTAGGTTTTACAGCTCTTCTCAGTTCTTCCTATCTGAGATGTATTCTTTGATTGTTTTTTATTCTCTTGTATTGAATATGAGTAGCTAAACTCGTAGAGCTTAGATTGGATGAACCCTAAGTGACCCGGGGCTAAAAAGTGGTCACGGATCGGCGGTAATTAGATTCAGACAGTTTCTCTTGCATGTTTGGTTTGTTCTTCATTGCTTGTGTTTCTTTTCTAGTTTGATCACCTGGACTAGATTCTTGTTAAGCTAAGGATAGAGGCGAACTTCCGCCTTACTTTAAAACACCAAATCAACAATTAATCTATTCAATGGAGTGTGCCTTTCGTTGGAACCATTTAGGATTAATCCACTGCTAGAGTAACTCATAAATCACTAGTAATCGTGCCAGTTAGTTTTCCGTTGCAGAAGTGAACGCACAGACGGTTAATTAATCTTGGTAGTTAGATCGGATAGAGCGAACGTTCACCAAAATTAAACCTAAAGGTCAGGAGTTATGGTGGTGTCTAAGAACTGAATGAATTAGGATTGAAAATCGCTGGTCTTGTGATCGCCAATGCTCTGGTGTTCTTAGGGGGATTCGAGTCTAAGCTTGTCTGTCATCTCGTTAAGTCAAAACTCAATCAATTTGTCTTTTATTTTTATTTCAATTTCCTTGCATTATAGTTTAGAAGTCATGGAACTCACACCACGCACAATCTGTTTAAACCCGAATAGATTGCCAATTCCTTTGAGTAGTCAGTTAGAGGAAACCTCGAGAGATTCGATCTACCTTACTTTTTAAGTAGGGTAGTTATCTGACAACACGCGAAAAGGGACATTCTGAGGAGTCAGTAGCCATCCCGAAGCCACATCGCCGTCCATGATCATCCTTGGTTGGAATTGAGGGGGGCGGGGCTGCCCCTTACGATCAAATATTTACGAGACCTTTCTCGCAAACACCGCCCTGTCATCCTATTCCTCATGGAAACGAAGAACGAGAGAAGCTACATGGAGAGGAAAATGATGGAGATGGATTATGCTAATGCCTACTATGAGGACCCTATCGCCGCCACGGGGGGGCTCTCTATTTGATGGGTGAATGGAATAAACGTGGATGTCATTTCTAGTAATTTTTACTTTTTGCACTTTTATGTTCATGTAGAGGACGGGTTCTACTTTACGTGTGTACATGCCCCAAACGATCCTATTCGTAGAAGGGCGTTCTGGGATGAAATAAGTCACCTCCATGTGACAGATGAACCCTGGCTAGTTTTCGGAGATTTTAACTCCATCCGCAACTTCATTAACGATAATGCGCTCCATGATCTGGGATTCCAAGGCAACCCTTTCACCTAGACGAATTATCAAGAGGATGAAGATGAAATCGTCAGCAGGATCGATCAAGGTCTCGCTAATAATGCCTAACGGCTAGCTTTCGAGGAAGCAATTATTTTTCACGAACCCATGATTGGCTCAGATCACACGTCGTTGGTTATTAATCTACATTATAACCAAGATAGCATGGCTCTCGAACCCCACAACGCAACAAATTATTAACAACGTCTGGGCAACCGAGACAACCATTGAGGAGAAGCTCTCTCGCGTCAGGAGAGAGACTCAAGATTGGGCCAAGAAGGACCGAAGAGATAGAGTGAGAAGGGAGAGGAGACTGAAAACCCTTATTTTCGAATCCCAAAACCGGCCGAGAAATATCACCAATGCGCATGAGGAGAGAATAATGAAAGAAGAACTGGAAGCTATATGGGACCACAATGGCATACTTTGGAAACAAACGACAAAACAACATTGGGGGGAGCGCAATGGGTGACAAAGGAGATATTTTGTATCCTATACAAAGTTTAAGGAGAGCCGTAGGATCTCCTTCATTTAGATCTAAGGGCCGGAATAACTAGTATTTAAGGGGGGTATTTTTTTTTTTACTTTTAACCAACCCACTATCTAGGGTAATTACCCTACCGCCGCCTCCCCCATTCCTCTGAAATCCGAAACCGGTGTTCCCGTGAACTCCGCCGGCGCGCTATCTCCGGACATCGAACGCTCCGGTGCGGCGACTATCTCCGGAGTTTTGGCTTCGTCCGATTTCTTGGAGCGGGTCAAGGATTTGTTTGGGGCGCCGAAGGAAATCGACGATTCCACCCTCCCGACGTCCTCCACGTCGACAGCCGTCCTCAGCTTCCTCTTCGAGATCGATTTGCAAGCCAGAGACTCCTTCGTCTCCCTGTCCGTGCAGAGGTAGGTGATTCCGAACTCGCCGCGGCCCAGCTCCCTGCCGAGGATGTACTTGTCGCCGATCCGGGGAACGGTGCGGGCCGACGTGGTGGTCCTTCAGGACGCGGATCAGAGCTGGTGAACAGTTCGGGTCTTCCGAGAACGGATTGGGCTTTTTTGCCTTGCCGGCCGGCGGCAGCTTCTTCTTTGGCGGCTTTTGATGCTTGGAGTCCCTCGGCGGGGAATCCGGCCTCACGCAGGCGTTACAGTTCCCCATAGGAAGAGAATAAGAAGAAGTTTCCACCATCCGCGGGGCTCCGATTCTGAGTTCCCTCGCCGCCGGTAAGCCAAGATTCACTTCATTTTTTATTTTCTACCTTGCATGGTGGTTTAACTCGATGACAGCCTATATCTCTGATTTCAGCGATTAATAAACACCCTCAACCAAGCTCCGATTCAAGCAACGAAGAAGAAACTCGAGCCGATAGAGGGATTTCTGATTACATAGGACTGTTCTTGCTTTTGGTTTTGCAATCCAGGTCAGTCTTTGTTGTTTTTCAATGATTGTGGTGGTTTTTTTAGTTCAATCATGTTTTAGGATGCCCGAATAGCAAGTCGAATACATGTAGATGTACCATACTAGTATGCTCGATGTACTAGTATGTTTGACCACCTCTGTCTCTGATTTCGCAGATTTAAAAACAGCCAGACCCAAGCTCTGATTCAAGCAACGAAGAAGGGACTCGAGCCGATACAGTATTGCATACTAGTATGTACCATACTAGTATTGCATACATACTAGTACTGCATACATACTAGTACTTCGTGCATAATGACCAGCCGCATCAATCTCAAATGAATATAATCTTAATTCAACAACTGAAACTCACAGACTCACAAACTGAACAACATAAAACGAAACTCACAAACTGAACAGTGAAAAGAATTGTGGTTTGATTGGATAGAAAAATGAAGAAGAAGATTATGATTATATACAATTGTTAATGATTAGGGACTGATTTGTTAAAAAAAATGATAGAGAAAGTTCCTTTTTAATGGCGTTAGCCTATGAAGAAGAAGAAGAAAGATTATGATTATACAATTGTTAAAAGAATATCTGCAAGCTAATTTTAAGGAAAAGATAAATCAAAAATAAATATAATAATGGAGGGAAATCCCAAAGTGGGCGGTTATGGAAACAGCCGAATTTTTTTTATTTCAATTAATGGAATTATTTAAATAACATTATTAAATTCATTTAAACAATTAATTAAAAAGTGGATAGGAGATCAAGGGCTAGGATTAAACTTTGTATAGGTGACAAAGTTTAGACTTTGTCACCGAAAAAACTCCCAACATTGGGCGACCCAAGGGGACAAGAACACGTCATTATTTCATGCTTCTACTATTCATAGACGCTAGAGGGACCACATTTCAAGATTGGTCACAGATGACGACGTATGGATGACTTCCCAAAATCAACTCCTAAACCTCACGAAGGACTTCTTCATTAATCTTTTTACTGCTCGCCCAAACCCGGATTATGAGGAGACCTTGTCTTTGCTACCAAGATTGGTGAATGAGGACATAAATTGTATGCTGACAGCGCAAGTGACAGAAGAGGAAATTAAAATAGTAGTTTTTTCTCTTGGAGTGGCCCAATCGCCTGGGCTAGATGCATGGATTTAATGGTCATTTCTAATGAAAACATTGGAATCTGATTGGGAATCAGATTGGAGCAGAAATCAAGAGTTTCTTCACAGACGCTATTATGCCAGATGGGTGTAATGATACACATATCTTCCTTATCCCAAAGACACACAATCCAATAAGAATAACTGAGTTTTGACCTATTAGCTGCTGCAACTTTCGCTACAAAATAATAACAAAAATCTTATCCAGTCGCCTAAAAATTTGGCTTCCTTCCATGATCTCAGAGAACCAAGCTGCGTTCACAGGGGGGCAGAAGCATTCAAGATAATATCATCATCGTCCACGAGGTCCTCCATAATTTTTTTTTGATGAATTAGTTTGCTATATATCATCAAAAAGCAAGGAATAACAGGACTAGTTTTACTAACTATTACAAGAGACAAAACTCACTATCTAAACTATTTACATATATCTCACTATTTGATCTTCCTCTCTATGCCCTTTCGAAAAACATAAAATTTCTTCTCGGATGAGCTTACTAAGGTCTTCATGCTGAACCGAGTCCCCCGTAAAGTGCCTTCTACATCTCTCGATCCATACCGTACTCACCACAACTCTCCACATTAATCTCTTGAGTTTACACATAACTGTGTTTGAGCCCCAGCCCTTAGCAACATTTAACATTCCATCCCAGCTCCTGCCAACTAGTTCCGGAATGAAGACCTACCAAACAGATTGAACATATACACAATCTACAATAATATGGTCCCTCGATTCATCATTTCCACCACATAACATACACTTAGTGTCAATCCCTGGATTCCAGCACTTTATAGTGTCTTTAGTAGCCAATTTCCCATTCAGGATAAGCCATGCCGTAATAGATCTTCTCGGAATCTTGTAACCTGTCCAAATAAGATCATACCAGTCCACTTCCCGACCTTTAACTCTCATATCCTCCCAGACTGCAGACAGTTTAAATCTTGGCATAACTCTACCTTTCCATGTCAAGTCTCCATCTGCATCTGTACTTATATATGCCCTCACTAAATCACGTACCTTCAGCAACTTTTTCCAGTGCCAAGAACCACAACGAGGCTGCACATTCCACAAACTAACACCCTTTAGCCTATAAGCCCTTAACCATGCTATCCACAACGAACCTGACAGGGAGAGAATTTCCCATATATGCCTAACAACATTTGCAGTATTCCAAGAACGAAAATCCTTTACCCCCAATCCTCCTTCATTTCTAGGCTTAACCACAACATTCCAAGCTACCTTAGCCCTTCCTTGGCCCACTTCAAACCCCCAAAGAAAGCTACTACACACTTTTTCAACATCCTTAATAATTGAAGCTGGAATCAGAAAATTAGACATCCAATAATTAAGCGTACCTCCAATAACTATCTCAATTAGTTGGAGCTTTCCTGCATAAGAGAGCTTTCTAGCTTTCCAATCTGTTACCTTTTTAGTAATTCTATCCACCAGGTTTTTGCACTCACATCAGCTTACCTGTGGTAAGAGGCATACCTAAGTACTTAAAAGGGAGATTTTCTTGACAGAATCCAGATGGAGTCACCACTCTCTTCTCTTCCTCTCCCTGTAAACCTGCAACATATATCGAACTTTTCTCAGGGTTATACTGCAGTCCTGAACAGACATGGAAAGCCTGCAATATAGCTGTAACTTCCTGGACTGCCTTAACATTAGCTTTAGTGAATATCAATAAGTCATCAGCAAAACTCAGATGTGATACCTGGACAGCCTTACATTGAGGATGCACTTGGAATCTCTTCCCTTTTATAGCTTCTTCAAACATACAACTTAATACTTCCATGGAGACCACAAACAAATAGGGTGAAATCGGATCACCCTGCCTTAGACCCTTCTTAGCTGGAAAGTAACCTTTAAGAGAGCCATTTACATTTATAGAGATCATCGTAGATTTAAAGCAAGCTTCTATCCAACTCACATACTGGTCAGGGACCTTCATTGCTCTTAGAGTGCTAAGAACAAATTTCCACTCAACAGAATCAAATGCTTTCATGAGGTCTACCTTCATAGCACATCTAGGCGAAACACCTTTCTTTCTGTAATTTTTCAGTAACTCATGAGCTAGCAATATACCATCACCTATTCTCCTTCCCTTCACAAATGCTGTCTGAGTATTACTTATCAGATCAGGGAGCACAACAGAGAGCCTATTAGCCAACACCTTAGAAACAATTTTGTATAGCACATTGCAACAAGAAATGGGTCTATAATCCTTTATCTCAGCTGCATTTGTTTTCTTAGGGATTAAAGTAAGTATCACAGAATTTACCTGCGATGGCATTATACCCTCTTCAAAGAAGTATTGCACAGTCTCCATAACATCACTTCCTATCTTTTCTCAGCTATTCTTATAGAAGAACACATTATAACCATCGGGACCAGGAGCTTTTTCATTTGCCATTCCAAATACTGCCTTCTTCACCTCTGCCAAAGTTACAGGTCTGACCAGATCATTTTGCTGAACTGTCCCCGGCTTTCTTTCAATTAGGGAATCAAGATCAATATCCTTCACTTCCTTACTACTCCCAAGGAGATTAGTATAAAACTTCACAGCAACCTGCGCAATGTCATCCAAACTATCCACCATAACACCATTTGCATCCCTGATCTGCCTTATGGTATTAACAGTATGCCTAGCTTTCACATAGTTATAGAAGTACCTTGTATTACTATCCCCCAGCTTTATTCAGTCCACTCTATATTTCTCCTCAGGATACTCTCTTCTGCCTCCTGCAGCTCCTCAGTTAAGGCTTTAATAGTCACAAGGTTAATCTCTGTAGGATCATTAAACAAATTCTTCTTGGCTAGAATAACCTCTTCACTTTTCTCCTTCACCCTTGTTTGAATATCAGAAAAACTCCTAGCATTTAACTTTCTTAGCTCATCCTTTAACAGTCTCAACTTCTTGCAGAATCGATAATATGCACTCCCTTTAAGTTGCCTTCTCCAAACCTCATCAACAATATCCCCATAATTTGGATGCTTAGCCCAGCAAGAGTAATATTTGAAAGGTTTGGGTTGCGTTACTTGTGCAAAAGCTGTATCCAAGTATATAGCACAATGATCAGACTCATTTGATGGCAGTATGTTAACCTTACTTCTTTGAATCACATTCTGCCAACCTATGTTAATAAGAACTCTGTCCAGTTTTCTTGCTATAGGATCATCAACTCTATTATTCACCCAAGTAAACTTAGGGCCATCTGAAATATGCTCCACCAGCTCACAGTCCCTAACACAACTCCTGAAATCATCCATACTATCAAAGCTAGACGGGCAGTTTGAAGCTTAAGAGGGATCAAGATACGCATTATAATCTCCCAGGGCACACCATGGAACCACAGCCTGACTCAGATTCTCCAACTTAGCATAAAGTCTCTTCCTATCTACTCTATAATTCGAGGCATAAACAAAAGTACACATAAATGGTGAGGGCAGCTCAACAATCACATGTATGTACTGACTACCCACTTCCAACACTTTTAGAGGGACATTTTTTTTCCAAACCAACCAGATTTTCCCCAGGTCTCCTTCAAAAGCAAACTCTGCAAGCCAACCTTCAAATCTATCTTCAAAAAGAGGAATAGTTTTTGCTGCTCTAACTCTAGGTTCTAAAATAGCAATAATATCTAACTTATAGAACTTAATAAAATCAGACAAAGCTGTATATTTACACTTTTTGTTAAATCCCCTTGTATTCCAGGCCAAGATTTTCATCTTCTTTTGTTTCTGGTTTTCACTCCTACCGCAACTTTCTGCTTTACCTGAGCAGCCACTTTCACCACTTCATCACTTTCATCTGAACTCTCCTTATCCTTCTCATTCTCAGAATAATCTATAGGTACCCCCTCTTCCTCATTGGCTTCATTACCAGGTCTACTTAGTGAACTAAGCTGGCCAGGTGATCCCTCCACTTGCAAAGAAGTTTTAGGATCATTGACTGGCCCCCCTCCAGCTCCCTGCACAATAGTATCCACCGTTGGTGCCTCTGTCCCTCCCATGGGAGATGCAGAAGCATTGCCAGGGTGAACACCATTCACAGGTAAGACGGTGAGCTGGGAATCTGAAGCCACCTGCATCATCTTATCCAGTTTTTCTTCCTATTCTTCCTCCTCTTTTTAGTCTTACTTGTCCCTGTACCAGCCTTACTAACCTCTGTGCCTTTATCTCCCATCTCTGGTGTATCACACTGCACAGGTCCTTCTATAGCTTCCTTCTCTCCAGAAGTAGAGGCTTCAGGATGCACCTGAACCTCATCCTGCACCTTTTCTTTTCCAGGGTCTTTTACCACCCATACTTTCTCCACAGTCACTGGTGCAGACCTCTTATCCTCAGCATTCTCTACTTTCTTATATTCCCTTGCTTGAAAACGCTGAATCTCAATAACTTCCGTAACACCATCCTCAACCTCTACTCTTACTACTTCAGGACAAGCTTTAGTGCCATCTCTTAACAGACACACCTTAACATTCAATCCATCCCTTACAAACTTATTAATCGGCTTACCAATTTTGCTAGAGACCCAGCTAATACCATCCGCAGTGACCAACACAGGTGGAACCTTCTTAAGCAAAATCCATTCCGGCATAGCTGCAGGAGAAAACTTCATCAATTTCACACCATTATACCATCTCCTCAACATCAACCATGAGTTATGAATATGCCACGACCATTCCAACACCCATTCACACAGTTGGACAGATTGGAACTCAATCAGGTAAAAATTCTCAGAGAGGACAGAGATTACCATTGGACCTTCATAACCCCATAGACGTCGAGCTACAGCTGAGAACACCCTCAACGGCGGCTACGGTCCAACGAATTGAGCCACTACTGCACTTTGGAGACGCTCACAACCCTTATCCACAACCTCCCTAGGGATACGAAGAACTCCATCCACCGTCGCCTCCTCCGGGATTTCTATATACTTCAGCTCCGAGCTTCCATCCGCCACCAAATCAGCCCATGAACGCCCAATACTACTAGAATCGCCTTCCTTACTCCTTGTACTCATCATCAGAACTCAATAAAACAGTACTCTCCTTAAATCGTCGAAACAAAAAGATCCGAGACTCAAACGCGAATGGATCCCGGAGACCTCAGAGGCCAGCCGGCGACCTTCACCCACCGGTGGAGTCCCTTCGGAGCTCACCCACGAAGGGAAAAAGCCAGGGAGACCCCCTCTCCCCTTTCCTTTTCATTCTTATGTGTAATGCGCTAACAACCCTATTGAGAGAGGCATTTCCAGAAATCTCACAAAGGGGATCAACCTAACTAGAAATGGTCCTCTCCTTTCACACTGCCTTTTCGTAGATGACATGATCATTTTTGGTAAAGCCTCGAAAGAGGAAGCTTCCAACATCATTCAGATTATTCAGGATTACGGTAGACTAACAAGACAAGAAGTCAACAATGACAAATCAGCAATCTACTTTAGCGCTAATGTTTCTACCCAAGAATAAAGGAGTATCACTACGATATAGGCTTTAATGAGCTCAACACTAACCCAACATATCTGGGAGTCCCAACAGAGTGGGGACGATAAAAAAAGGAGACCTTCTCTTTTCTCCTCGACAGAATGCGAGACAAAGTTCAATCATGGAAAAGTCAGATGCTCTCACACAGGAAAAGAAGTTCTCCTAAAAGTAGTCATCCAAGCAATCTCCAACTACATAATGAGCCTTTTCACTCTCTCTAAAGGTTTAATAAAAAAAATGAACTCAATTCTTAGACAGTTCTTTTGGTCGGGCTCGATGGAGAGAAGAGCAATTCACTGGGTAAATGCGAATGTCATGTGCACTCCGAAATCCAATGAGGCCTGGGCTTTAGAGATTTCTACCACTTTAACCTTGCGCTCCTAGCCAAGCACGCATGGCGGTTATTGGGAAATCAGGAGGCCTTGTGGGCCCGTCTGCTTAAGAGTTTATATTTACGCAATACTGATTTCATGTCAGCAAAGAAGCACGCTCGCCCTTCGTGGATATGGTCCAGTCTCCTGGATGCTCACAGTGTTCTTAGAAAAGGTGCCTTTAAAGTTGTGGGTAACGGAGAATCCATCTCTCTTCTCTCCGACCCTTGGATCCCTTAGCTCCCGCCAATGTTCATTAATAGGGATACTGGGCCATTTGAAGTGGCGGCTGATTGGATTAAGGAAAGCTCTAGAGAATGACAGGAATATCATTTCCTAGTACTGCGCCCAATACCAAACAGAATTAATATGCTAGATCCCTATTGGTCCTATGGGAATGAAGGACGAGTGGATGTGAAAATTTGACAGGAGAGGAATTTTTTCCGTGAAGACGGCTTACCATGCTAGAAGAAATCTTCTTTCACCTTCCTCCACTCCAAGGACGACAGATCAAGAGGAGAAATAACGGAGATGGATTTGGGATATGAATGTCCCACCTAAGATTTTCTTCTTTGTTTGGAGATGTTGTATGAACGCTATTGCGACGAACGTTAACCTCCATCACCGTCAGTGTGCCCCCTCGCCAATGTGTAGGGTATGTGAGAGAAGGGAGGAAACTTTGCATCACTGTTTGTTCGAATGCCCCAATGCCGGTGGGCTTTGGATCAAATGTCTTCCTCTAATCAGGACACCCCCAGCTCATATCTCATTCTGTACTTGGTTCACGGACTTCCAGAATTTACCCCAGGACCACTCGGCGGCCATAAAGGTTGCGGCCTTATGTTGGAATATTTGGAAAGCTAGAAACGAAAAAATGTTTCAGAGGCGATTACCCAACGACAGAACACATTTGCTCCCTGTACTTGACAGATCTCGATGATTGGGCTCCTCAGGCCTCATGCCTCCCCCTCAAGTTCTTAGTGCCAGCTCTCACCCCCCACCAAATACTATCCCACCGCCAAGTATTCCGTCTATGACGATACATTGTGATGGATCATTCTTACATGATTCCCAGCAGGAGGCTTACAGAGTGGTCATTTCTGACTCTGCCGGGAAAATATGTGATGGGATTGCGGGACTTTCTACTGCAACTCTCCTATTGTATCTGAAGCAAGAGCTATTTTGGAAGCTACTCGGTATGCGAGCAACTCTTCCTCAAGGAAACCATTCTTGATTCTGTCTGATTGTCAAGAACTGATCTTTGCCATTAATGGCCCAAAGCACCGGTGGCCTTGGGAATGCTTTGGATATCTCGGGAGGATCTTGGATCTTGCGGCTTCAATTAACAATGTTTCTTTTAGGTTTACGCCTCGAAAGATGAATATTAAGGAGGATTAGGTAGCTCGAAATGGGGAATTCCTAATATGAGGACCCCCTTAAGTGTCCTTATATAAGGACACTAATCTAGACCCTTCATTTATTTAGTAGAGATCTAATGATTTATATGAAAGTGGGTATTTGGGTAATTTCCTTAATTGGTACATGGTTTTATTTAATTTTCGCTTTCCTAATTTTAATATTAAAAAAATTAACCAAACGGTTATTTTGTCATAATAGTAGATCCCTCTATTTGTCATGTGATCATCATTGGTTCAATGTTCCTTTTTATTTTATGGAACCATTTATTTTATATATTTTGCAGTTCCATTTTATATTTTCGGGCATAACCTCATTCTATTCTATATTTTTGGAACCCAATTACATGATTTTCTCGATGGTAACAATTCTCAGAAGCGGCACAAAATCATCAACTTTATACTAATTTATCAGTTCTAAAATTCGGAGAGAGTAGAACACACAACTTGGTACCAAATCATAAGTTCGGATCACAAATAGAACAAGATAATGATGAAGATTAAGATCCTATTTAGCTAAATCACATATCTATATTCTTTTGGTTAACATACATACATATTGATATCTGGATCCAAATCAATAAACTAGTTAAAAAATATGAAAAATAGAGAAAGAAAAGATAGAACAACAAGAAAGAAAAGAAAAGAAGAAAAACAAGAAACAAAATCGGCGAAGAAAATTGGCCAGTACATGCCGTTTTTCTCATTGTTTCCAGGATGCTTCTCACCTACGATTCAGCATCTCGTTTTCTCCATAATAAGATCATCATTCGCCGCCCCTTTTTCTCCATAGTAAGATCATCATTCGCCGCCCCTATTTTCCTTTGTATCATATCCCATCTGGACGGCCATTGCTCCGTGGCGGCGGTTTGGTTTGGTTTGTGCGGTGGCGGCGGTTTGGTTTGTTCGGCAACGGCGGTGATTTGGTTTGTGCGGCGGCTGAGATTTGAGGAGAGCGGGTTGTCGTTATATACCGGTCTCTACTTCCAATTTTACCCCTACTTTGTTCACACGTCAATCTGGATTATATCCACGGTAATAAAGGGTGTCCTTATATAAGGACCCTTAAGGAGTCCTCACAATAGTAGATCCCCTCGAAATGCTAGACTCGGTCTCCTAAATGGAGATTGAGTCAATGCTTTATACAGGGGCGGAACTAGGGGGGAGCCGGACCGAGCCCCGGCTCACCCCACTTTCGGTCCCGAGCGTTTAATCCGAGTATAAATTTGTGATTTTTTCGAATTCGGCTCAGTGCAAAATTTAAATCCGGCTCAGTGTTATTTTAATTCGACTCAGTTCATTGTTATAATTTCAAACTTAACAACTAAATATATTCTAATACCTTTGTCTCTTAAAAAAAACCCTAATATAGTTAATATACTCAATCATATTAACCATACCCTTCCCTAATGCTAATGTTTTGTCAACATGTGTAGAGGGTTGAGTAAGCCCAGTACCATTTTATCTCGACTTATGAATGAGTAAAAATACAATATTTGATGATAAATCGTTCAAATTAATAAAAAATCGCCGGTGGCACATTCTAATTTCATTTTTTCAAGAGTAATATATACTAATAATCTTAAGAACAAACATATCGGGCGCAATGATCTAATAGCAAATAGCATTATATACTGAAAGTAAAATAATATATGTAATGTAATATATATTCTAGTAATAAATTTCGGCTCAGGCATTTTCTAATCTTGTTCCGCCCCTGCTTTATAACTGGTTTACCAAATATAATGAGAATGTGGTAACACTTTTGTCCTAAAAAAAACTACTGACGTGATGTGGAGGTTATCAATAGAGAATTTTGGCCCAGAAAAACAATAAGAATGGGGCCGTCTGGTGTGGCCCAATTTCTCATTGTAGCCGTTTTAAAACAAATGTTAACAACGCCATTTCCGTTATCGAGGAGATCACTGAACCATCGGAATCCCAATTCATTTCATCATTCTTCTCTTTCCATTCACAGACTTTGGAGAACAAACTGTCTTCTCTTATCTCCTAGGCTGTCTACAATGGTAGTATTAAAAGAGAGGCCAAATTAAAATAGGGCTCCTAAAACTTAAATGCATACTCCAACAATAGGATTAAATGAGAGGCCAAAATGAGAAAGAGTATTAAATAAGAGATTAGGAGGGCATTATTGCCTCTTTGGAATGGGAGGCTAAAATTAAAGTGGGAAGGTGCAGAAAAAGAGGCAGTCCCACCCTCCTATTATGCGCTGCCACGTGTCACATATTTTTCTGCATTTCCTTTATTATCTTATGTTTAAATTCGAATTCCATTTAATTTCGGCTGAGTTTTATCGTCCGCTCCTATTTCGACAAGATTTTAAATACAAATAATGGCTACAAACACGAATATCGAAATAACGGCTATAAACACGAATATCGAAATAACGGCTATAAACACAAATATCGAAATAACGGCTATAAACACGAATATCGAAATAACGGTCATAAACGGCTATAAAAAAAATCTACAAATACTTCCACTTCACCTCACATTGCACACACCACTTCTCATCTTTCATCAAATAGAATTATTCAAGTGGGCTCGCGGAGGTATTGAGGTCCATAGACATGGACCACCGCTGTGAAAAATTTCCGGAGATTTTCCAGTGCAGTACTCTCACCGAGTTGGAAGTATTCATCGAGAGAGTCAGCTGTGCAACCAGACGCAAGCATACGAAGAGCGGCAGTTATCTTTAGTTCAGGCGACAGTGACCAACGCCAGGCAGCATCCATTCTTCTACCAAATGTTGGGTCAGCTCAACTACCCCTTCAAGTATGCGTCGGAACAACATTGGATACATACGGAAACACCTTCTGAATATTCGCTCATCGTACTTTGGGAGCATACCGTCAACCCCAAAGTAATCTTTCATCAAGCGTCGATGGGCAGCTTCCCTATTACGGCGTACAGGGCGACGTGCTTCGGTCTGGCGACTATGTGTTGCACGCACTAATGCTATATTTCGGAGATGTAGTTGACGTTGAATTTCAAACATCTGGAGTTCTTCATACTCACGCTCTTCAGATGATGAGGTGTTTGAGGAAGAGTTTGAGGAACTCATGACAATTTTTTTTGGATAGTTGTATGAAAGTAATGAGAGTTGTGAGTTTTCCTAATCTGAACCTTGTATTTTACAGCCAATAATTCAGTTGGATGTAGATAACCGATGAGTGGTTTGAGTTGCTCCAGTGATTTAGCCTCTCGGTTGGAGTTAGCCTTATAGAAATGGCGTCTGACTCTGTCTATGAAGAAGATCATCAAGTAAGTTTCTTCGACAAACCATGCTAACTTAGATTTCCTATTTTGAATTCAACTGCCTTGGCCGTTCGTTCGGCTCTATATTCTTTATACACGATTCTGCGTCTATTATTTTGCTTTATCAATGTCCTTCTCAGGCAGCCGCAGTAAAACGCACAAGGCACGACGATCTTGTTGATTGGATTAGTGAATTGCCAGATGAAGTCCTTGTCAACATTATATCACTTTTGAACTTTTCTGAAGCATTATCAACTTCACTCCTCTCTAGTAGGTGGATTCATTTGTGGAAATCGGCTGTGTCTTTGATGGCTCCAATTTGTTCGATATTCAGAAACCTGTACTGTGGCCGCTGGAACCTTTTGACATGGATCAATTTATCTTTTTGGATTATGATCCAAGCAACCTTCCAAAGGAGTCACCTATAGTGGTGGCGAAAAGGCTCATGTATAGGAATTCGGTGAATAGGGTTTTGAGGCAGATTAATGTCTTTCAGATAAAGAAATTTCGAGTTTCTTTTAACTTGACAGGTAAAAACAATTCAGAGGGCGACATCGATAGATGGATTGAGTTTGCGATATCAAAGAGAGTTGAGTTCCTCGAGCTCTCCTTTGGGGCAATGCGCGATGGGTTCGATTTTCCATATAAGGCAGACTATAATTTATCAGGAGGTTGTTACAGTTACATCAGAACTCCAACTGGTTTGTCCAATATCAAGCACCTTAGATCTTTACGTCTCAGTTATGTTGATGTGGAGGAAGGTACTATCGAATACATCATCTTTAATTGTCCCTTGCTTGAAGAGTTAGCTGTGGACAATGCCAAATCGGCACAAAACCTCAGGGTTGCAGGTTCACCATCATCACCACTTGCTTTGAAGTACTTGGAAGTAAGAAACTTCTTTGACCTAATGTCTGTGGAGATTGATCACGCTCCTAACATTACCCGTCTTGTATACCGTGGTCGGTGGATGGAATCTAGTGTCTCGAACTGCGGCTCACTTGTGGACGTGGACATATCTTTGACTGATTGTTATTATGAATGGCCTAGTTTAGCTTTCGAACGCCTTGCCGATTGTGTTGGTCAGCTGGAGTCTCTTTCACTGTATATTGCTCATGTAAGTCGAAGATGGAAGAACTCTGTTACCACTAGTACTGTTTAGTGCTAACTAACTTGAATAATAATTGTTCAAAGCTTTCAAAATTAATGAAGATGCTAGGCTTATTGCCTTTTCTTACACAGTTGTTGTTTTGATGTTGTAGGATTACATTACATGTCCTTTGTTAATGTGAATGAACTCACCTCCCTTGAGAAACTGGAGATCAAAGTAGTTGGAGTAAAATCTGATCAAAGTATACTTGGCTTAGTTCCTTTAATAAATCTTTGTCCTCGTTTGCACACACTGAGAGTGAAACTGTTTGTGGAGGTAATCTTTGAACTAAAATTGATGGTTTTGTTTGTATTCATGGGCATATTTTTGTTTGGTTTAATTGTTTCTTTCTTTATGCAGTACAATCCAGATGTGAGTGATGATAACGATGAAGAGATTGAAGCAGTTGAAAAGGTATGTCGTGAGAGCATCAAAGTAGTGGAGATTATCGATTTTAATGGGTATGATGTCGACTATGAGTTTGTGGAGTATGTGTTAGAGTACTTCACGGGGCTGGAGAGGATAGTTATTGAGAGGGAGATCTGGAAATCTAAATGTTACGAGCTGAGAGCAGAGGCTATGAAGATTTACCAGCAGAAGCTTGAGGAAGTGAAAAATTGTGCATTGGAGTTGAAATTGTTTGCATCTCCTGGAGTTGAATTCATTATAGTTTAAGTTCATTATTACTGTGTTTGCACTTTGCAGCAGTGGGAATTGGCAGCAAAGGGTGGGTTTGATCGGTTTTGGCCTGGGAGGCAAGTAATCTATTATTTGATTTAACGGTTAATCAGTTGTGGATACAATTTACTCATCACCTCTTAAACAACTTTCCAACTATATATAATATATATGTAAACAAGTGGAATCCCGATTTTATGATTAGAATGTAAAAATTAGTGGATCCTTTTATTATTTTGGCGGACCACTGCTTGTATCTTGCAACTTTGTAATTTATGAAATCATACGTTTAAAAATTGTACAGACATGTTGATCAATACCAATTGGATTTGAACTCATGGAAATCTTATAAACCCTAATTCTACACCAATTCTTTGTGACCTAATTGATTTGGATAGGCGTACATAGTGGGTAAACACAGAGACAACTCGGTGGCGCTGTGGTCGAGCATAAGCGTAGGAGGAGTGCCGATAATGAGCTTCTTGGGAAAGCAAAAGATATCCTGGGAGAAGGAGATGCTTGAGCAATTGATATCCTGCCGATATTCTACTGATGGTTAGAGATTGGATGCCTAGAGAAATAGGGAGTTGGGGTCACTGATGGTCGGAGATTGGGTGCCTAGAAAATTGGGGAGTCGGGGGTTACAACGGAGGGATAGGAGTCGGGGGTTACGGCGGAGGAAATTAGAAAGTTCCCTAATTTTTTTTTCCAGGACATCTCCAAAAGAGATATCGTGGATCGTGAGCTAACCTAGGAGATAAAAAGAAAAAAATAAAAAACAAAAAAGAAAAGCAAGGCAACGAGGAGGGGGGGAGGGGAGGGGGGTGGATCATTAACCACCAACAATTACCTAACCAACATGTCTTAAGTTGAACAAACCGGAAGCGAACGGTAAGAAGGCCAACGCCTCTTTGGCCAGACCATCAGCAATGCTATTCTGAGCCCTCGGAATAGTCTTATAGTCTATAAAAACAAGCTCATTAATCAGCTGCCTGATTTCATGAATTATTACTCCAGCCGAGGGATGTAAGGCTTTACCATGAGCTGTTTTACTTTTTACCTGTTCTGCATCCCCTTCTAACACTATACTTTTTAGATTTGTTTCCAAACACCAAAAGATGGACTCTCTAACAGCAAGACATTCAATAGTAAAAGGATCTGTGATACCCTTAAAGCACCTCCCTCCAGAAAAAATATGCAATCCGTTCAAACTTC
This sequence comes from Linum lewisii, assembly GCA_034768395.1. NCBI lineage: Eukaryota > Viridiplantae > Streptophyta > Magnoliopsida > Malpighiales > Linaceae > Linum > Linum lewisii. Next base: position 51,413,194 of record CM068300.1, on the reverse strand, counting down.
TAATTATAAATCCAATAGATCCACCTAAATTTTGAGCTGTGGCCCCATCAACTTGAACCCAAACCGTATCAATAGTCATTGTTCCTTTACTGAACGGGATATTTGTATTTTTAGAACTAATGGTTTTACCAACTTGGGGTCAGCCCGGGCGGACCAAGCAGGCAAGCCCAAGAAGTAGAAGGAGGCCCAAAGCGACGGCCCAGCTCGGCGGTTCTTAGGGTTCCAAAGCTAGGCAAACACGTGTCGACATCCTATGGAGACTACGAACGAGTGGCCAGGATTCAGCCTTGGCGACCAAGACAAGGGTACTATAAATACCCCCCGTACACCCCATAAACCGGAGGACAACACTTTTACCCAGCGCACAAACGCTCCGCGGTACGTAAACTCGCCTCCCTTCCCATTTCTTAACTGATCGCCTCACTCTCCCCTGAACTAACTACCCCTGTTATCGCTTACGAGGTACAACCCCCCTAAAGACCAACAGGCTTGGGCTTCCATTATTGGGCCAGGCGACAAGGCTGGAACAATTGGCGCGCCAGATAGGGGGGGATCAGGCGACTCTTCACACAAACTAAGGGCAAATGGCTAACGAGAGCGGCAAAGGAGGCGACGGAATAACACCTGTCAAGCACATCAACCCAAATCCCTGAGTGAATCCAGATCTCACAAGAAACATGGAACGCGAATTCGTAGACGACTCCGAGTCTCAAAGTACTATTCCTGCTGGCGATGCCTATGAACTACTGGAGCAGCGATTCCGGTCCCTCGAGCAACAGAACGCTGAGCTTACCCAGATGCTGAAAACGGTGATCGCTCAGCAAGCTCAGCCGCCCGGGGCCAACACTCAGGTCAGGATGTCGCCGCAGGACTCTCATCTCGAAGTATTACAGCAATTCCTCCCGGCTACTCAAATCTCCCCCGCACAGTTAGCAGTTCGCCAGCCTTTATCCAGGGCGATCTTGGCCGAACCACAGCCCAAGGGTCTAGTACCACTTAACCTAGATAGGTACGTAGGGTGAGCGACCCGGATGAGCACCTGCAAGCCTTCCAGATCGCCATGCAAATGCAGCAGGCAGGCGACGCCGCATATTGCAGGGCCTTCCCGGCGACACTTGGGGGACGAGCTAGGGAGTGGTACATGAATCTGCCACACTACAACAGAAGAGTCATTTTGTCGCAGGCTGTCAGTGACAGAAGAACCGGCCTGCGACAAACGTCGTCGCAGACGGAGGGCTTTGTCGCAGGCCGGTCGCTGTCTGTGACAGGGTTGTCGCAGGCCGCCTGCGATAAAGCCTTGTCTGTGACAACTTTGTCGCAGGCGGCCTGCGACAAAGCCCTGTCTGTGACGGTCTTTGTCGCAGGCGGCCTGCGACAAAGCACTGTCTGTGACGGGCTTTGTCGCAGGCCGCCTGCGACAAATAACCTAGGCCTGCGACAAGCGAGTTCTTGATTTCTTATTTAAGCGCAACTAATATTTCCAAATCATCTCCTTCCTTTGTCACGACCCACCGCGTTCTCTGCTCACATTTTCCTCTCCATCACGGGCCACTGTCCCAAACCCCGTTATCTGTTTGACCTCAAACGTGTCAACATTCACGCTGTATTATGCACCCACAGATGCCAAACCGACAATGACGGGGTCTCTCACATGAGTTCGACAGTGAGGTTCATCTCACTTGTTGCCATTCTTTCATCCCAAGAAGAACGGGGCGTTACAAAAGCGGTTCTGGAGTACCTTAGGAAATTTTCAAGACTTCCGTTAGATAACTAAGATTAACTAAGACTTCCGTACATTATTAAATTTTCAAGACTTCCGTACATTATTAATTAACTAAGATTACTTTGTTATCTTGATTTTCAAACTTGTTATCTGTTTTTCGAAATACATATGAAAAAAGAAAGTTGAGAACTAGTACACAATACTAAAGGCCAAAGAATTGGCATCTGACTTTGATTCCAATTTGACATTTAGAATCCACCAGAATTAGAAAAGAAAACAATCGATTGATTATTATTATTATTAGCCATATATCAGATTATAAATTATGTAGCTAGTGACATGACATGATCAAGTAATAATCAATTAATTAATAAACTTGCGGTGGATGAGAGCTCTTCGATCGGAGGGCATGTGAAAACACACTGAACAAAATAGTGCCTGCGACAAAACTTTGTCACAAGCGTTGCCTGCGACGCGCTGTCTGTGACAAACTTTGTCGCAGACATCCGTTTGTCACAGGCCGCCTGCGACAAACGTTTGTCACAGACGGCATGCGACAAACGGCTGCCTGCGACAAAGTTTGTCGCAGACCGCACCTGCGACAAAATGCGCTTTGTCGCGGCTCATTTTGTCGTAGACAAAAACGCACTTTGTCGCAGGCGGCGTCTGCGACATAGCTTGTACTTTGTCACAGGCCGGCCTGCGACAAACTGCATTTTTGCCTGTGACAAAATCCTCGTTTTGTTGTAGTGCCAGAAGGCATCATAACCTCGTGGGAAGGCTTCGCCAGGATCTTCTCGCAAAAGTATGAGTGCAAGAAAACAAGGATGATCCCGCTGCAAGCACTGGTGAGCTTAAGGCAAAAGCCGAACCAATCGCTGAAGGAGTTCTTCGATGAGTGGACCGGGGTCGTCCAATCCATCAGAAGGGTAAATCATGAAATCGCTGCAGCAAGTTTATTCCAATCGACCCATAATGGCAGACTGCGAGAGTCGCTGCTACAGGTGGCTCAAAAGTCGCTGTCTGACTTGGAAACCAGAGTACAGAAAATTATTTTGATTGAGGAGCAGTTAGCGGAACCTTTACAAGGAGCGGCGAAGAAGGAAGAAAAACCTGTTGCAGGGAACAAGCAGGCCAGATGGCAGCACTCCGAGACACGACCATACGGGAGAAGTTGCCCTGAAGAAAAGAGGGGATATCAAGAGGAAAGAACAAACTACACGCCTCTCTCAGTGTCGCGAAGGAAAATCCTGCTGTATATGCAGCATAAAGGGCACACCATAAATTGGCCCGACCCGATGTATGCTCCGGCGGATCAGAGAAACCGCCAAAAGTTTTGTGATTTCCACGACTCCCATGGGCATACCACTGAAGATTGCAGGGAACTGAAGAATGAAATTGAAAGGTGGATAAGCGAAGGGCGACTAAGGGATTTTATTGTAAATACCAAGCAAAAAAAGAAACCACAGGAAGAAGATCGCCATGGCAAAGGAGAATCACAAGACAAGAAGGGTGACGTCTTCGCCCGGCTGAAGGAGACACTGGGCGGTGAAGATAGCAAAAAGAAGCCCCGTCCCGAGGTGAATCATGTCTATCAAACCATCTTTGGAGGGGAGAGCTGCCCAACAAAGAAAATCAAGAAGGAAGAAACGCAAGAAGTAATGATGATAGATCGTGTCAGTCGCCCTGAGTTGGGCTTCTCAGAAGAGGACATGACTCTTGTAGGAGGTCCAAGCCTCGAGGCGATGGTAATTCAGGTGATAACGCACAATAGCCGAGTGGAGCAAGTAATGGTCGACGAGGGAAGTTCGGCAGATATCATTTTCTGGGAGCTGTACAGAAAAATGAACCTGCCGATCAGTTTACTCAGGCAGACGAAGACGACCATTTCGGGATTTTCGGGACACACGGTCCCCATTAAGGAAATCGCCACAATGGAGATAACTATCGGGGACGGCGACTTGCAGGTGACGCGGTCCATCGACTTCAACGTAATGGATTGCCAGTCCACGTACAACATGATTTTAGGACGACCGGCGCTTGTCGCTTTTCAAGCGATCTCATCCCCAGTACATCAAGTGCTGAAATTTGTTGCTAAGGAGGGAATAGGATTTGCTTGGGGACACCCAGAAGTCGCAAGAAGATGCTACAGGGCGGCAACTAAAAGCACCTGCCTCACCATAAGCTTGGAGGCGGAAAATGGGGGAGAAAGAATGATACCAGCAGAGTCAGATATCCTGATACCGCTCGGCAAAGGCAAGACGGTTGGAGAGCCCTCTTATCTAGGCAATGGGGGGGGGAGCAAGAGTCGGTGCAGCCCCTTCGCCTGTTTGCATGGTCACCTAGTGACTTGCCAAGAGCCGTTCCAGACTTCATCAGGCACTCTCTGACGAACTACTGCTATCGGATAATGCTATCGGGACTCAAGATTGCTGGAGTCACCTATCAAAGAACGATCGACATGGGTTTTCCCAAGAAAATTAGACAGTCCTTAAAAATATTCGTAGATGATTTTCATAACGAAGCGAGGGCTAGAAGCCAATCCCACACAGATCGCAGCGGTCACAGCCACAACACCATGAAGGAAGTGCAAGTTTTGTATGAAAGATTACAGGCGGTCGGCCGATTCATTCCCAGAATCACCGATCATTGCATCCCGTTCTTTCTCTTCCAAACTTATAAGATCGCATCAAAAAATCAAAGCAGTTTTTTTTTATTTACCCCGAATGTACTTGCATTTCTAAAGTTAAAAGAATCCTCTATGTCTCTATTTCTCTCAGGAAGAAATCTAATCGTCACCAAAACAAGACGGCTGGCGGAAGACGAAGCCATCATGTAAGACCTAAGGGCATTGAAATCGCTATATAAGACCTACGGGCATTAAAAAGTCGCCGTGTAAGACCTACGGGCATCGAAGCCATCGTGTAAGACCTAAGGGCATTGAAATCGTTATATAAGACCTACGGGCATTAGAAAGTCACCGTGTAATACCTACGGGCATCGAAGCAATCATGTAAGACCTAAGGGCATTGAAATCGCTATATAAGACCTACGGGCATTAAAAAGTCGCTGATGACACTCGATTTGACGTGATTATCAGCCTCATTTAAGCGACATTTCTTTGCTTAAGACATGGTTTTTAGGGTAGAATAACGAATATTCAATCGATTGCCCTATCTCGTGCCATTTGTGTTACCTTGGCCCGTTTCGGGTCTATTTGATGGGTTTCTAGTGTTTTTGTGTTAGCACAGGTTTTTGCCATCAAATAACGTAGCCATGGACGTGTCTAAGGTGTAGGAACCTCGAGGAATCAAACCGGAATCGATCAAAGGAGTCGATCAAGTTCAAGCCGAAATCTGCCCATTCACACTTGCATTTTCGGCGAAAACAGGCTTGCATCTTCGGCGAAATCAATAGTGCAAATCAACTGGTGCCGAGTCAAAGCATGTCTTCAGCGAAATCAATCAACTCTTCGGACCGAAATTCAAGACCAGAGAAATCAGCCCCTGAACTCAAAGGAATTTTCGCCGAAATTCTTAAGGAATATTCGGCGAAAATATTAGGCTGACTCGGCTAATTTAGGGTTAAGTATTTATACTTAACCCGGCGGCCCAAAAAAAAGGGGAATTCAATTAATCATAATACAATTTTTCGAGATCAGAATTCTCTGAGTTCTGAAGCGAAGAGCTGGAGTTCGAAGAGCCGGATAGAGATCGTGACGCCATCCCTCCCATCTCGGAGAACCGGAGCTAGGAGTGTAACTTACCGAAGATCGAAGTCTGCCAGAGTCGTCTGAATTAGGTTTTTTTTAGATTCTTTTCTGTTCTTCCTTCGAATGATGAACTCTTTCCTTGTCTTTGTTTCTTTTGTAATGATCATGAGTAGCTAAACTCGTTAGAGCTTAGACTAGATGAACCCTAAGTGACCCAGGGCTTTAAAGCGGTCACGGATCGGCGGTGATTAGATTCGAAATTCAATCAGTTTCTCATTCATGTTTGATTTGTTCTTCATTGTTCATGTTTCTTGTCTGGATTGATCACGTAGATTAGATTCTTGTTAAAGCTAAGGATAGAAGCGAACGCTCGCCTTACTTTAGAACATCGAATTAAACAATTAACCTTATAATTGGAGCGTGCCTTTCGTAGGAACCGGTTAGGGTTAATTCACTGCAAGAGTAACTCATTAATCACTAGTAATTACACCAATTAATTAAGTCGTTGCGAGAGGCGACCGTACCCGGGCGGCTAGTTAATCTTGGTAGTTAGAACGGATAGAGCGAACGTTCGTCGGTCTTAAACCTAAGGGTAAGGAGTTATGGTGGTGTCTTAGTAATTGATTGAATGAGAATCGAAATCCGTTGATCTGTTGATTGCCAATGCTCTGGGGAACGAAGGGGGATTCAAAGTCTAAGTTCGTCTGTCATCCTTGTTTTCAAACCCTAATTTCCAATCTGCTTTAGTTTAATCTTTTAATTTTTCTGCATTCCTTAGAATTAGAAGTCGTGGAACTCACACCACGCACAACGTGTTTGATCTTGAATACTTTGCTAGTTCTCGCAGTAGCCAGTCATAGAAAACCCCTCGGAATACGATCTACCACTGCTTGTTAGCTTTGTTAGTATTTGTGTGATCCCGACCAACGACCGGGAGTTCACCAAATTGGCGCCGTTGCCGGGACCTTCTTTTGATTGTTGAAAGAAGAACTGGCAATTTATTCTTCTATCTTCCATCTTACATTTTTTCCACCCACTTCGATTTTACACTGGTTTTGTTTGTCTTTGTTATCTGTAGGTTTACAGGTGTATGCCTCACCGTCCTTGGACTCGCTCTCAAACCGAACAGGCTAAGATTGCAGGGAATCCAGGCAGTTCTGCTACACCTCTACGATCACAGATTCTGAAGGAAGGCAGATCCAATCCATTCATCACTCCGATCAAGATCGAGGAACCGAAGGAGAGTTCCTCGTCTCTGTCTTCACCGCACTCTTCATCCGCCTCACTTTCGCCACCTCCATCTCCTACCATGGACGATCGAGTACACATACCACCACCAAACGGCGATCAACCACCGCCGCCACCACCACCTGCACAGCAGAGTCTAGCAGACTATAACAAGCCGAGCGCGACTAGCGTTCGATCTACCATTGCCGTTCCGCGCATTGAAGGAGATCCTGACTATGAGATCAAGATTCCATTCCTGACTATGATCTCTAGGGATTTACAATTTGAAGGCAGGCCCCTAGACAATCCGTGCACTCATCTTGCAGACTTCCTTGATCTCTGCAGTACTTTTAAGAACGGAAACCTCGACAAAAACACTCTTTGTCTGAGAGCTTTCCCGTTCTCTTTGAAAGGCGCTGCTAAGAGGTGGCTTACTGGCAAACCACCTGGCTACTACACTAACTGGGATACTCTGGCTCAGGACTTTGTTGAAGAATACTTCCCTCCGGCCAGAACAACTGCCATCAAGGACAGCATCGCCAGATTCTCCCAAAAAGAAGGAGAAAGCTTGTATGATACTTGGAATCGATTCCAAGAACTTCTCTACACCTGCCCTCATCATGGATTCGAGCAGAGGCAGTTAGCTGAAATCTTCTCTCGTGGACTTCGAGAAGAATCCGCCAAATGGGTCAATTCTCTAGCTGAAGGGGATTGCACTACACTCACTCCTGAAGCTGCTCTTCTCCACTTCGCAAACTGTGCCTCCAAGTCAAGGAACTGGGAGCGACAATCTGAAGGATCAAGGAGCAAGCTAGATCTTGAAGCTACCATCAAGGCAGAGGTAGAGAAGCATCTGAAGAAGTCTACCACACCGATCAAGCCGCCGGCAGCTTCTGTCTATGTTGCTGATTGCGAGTGGTGTGGAGCTTGCTCACATAATGGAGGCCGTTGTCAGAATTTTTGTAAGGCAGAAGTCTGGTCTGCCGAAGAGGTAAATTTCATCCAACAAGGTTTCGTCAATAATCAGAATGGTTATGCTGGTTATCGTAACTTCAGACAGCAAGGGAACTATCAAGACATACCTCCCTACAATGCTGGCGCCAATCATAACCAGAACCAGAATAACCGCCCGGCTGGTCCAGCTCAGGATCAGAAGCCTAACCATCCACCGGCAGGTGTCTACCAGCCGCCGCATCACAATCCGGGTAATTATGGAACTGCTCCTGGCAATCGCCAGAATCAATATCTTAACAATACCTATCCAGGTCAGCAGCATCAAAGAGATAATAATGTCAGTGACCTGGATAAGAAGCTCAGCCTGATCATCACAAGACTCGATGATCATGACAGTCAGTTCAAGGCTCAAGCTCTTCTCAATCAAGAACGGATAGCATCTGGACAACGAATTGAGCAAGTCGTGAACAACATATCGAGCATGCTAGCATCTGGTCGACCATTTGGCCAGCTTCCAAGCCAGACAGAGCCGAATCCGAGAAAAGAACAGGCTAAAATGGTAACTGCTCAAAAACTTCCAAACCTAATTGCTGATGCTTGTTCTGTCTTGCGCAGGATCGCTGAAACTCCAGAGGAAGAAGAAGAAGAGGAGCAGAAACCGGCGCCTAAGGAGGATCCTCCTCTTGCACCATACATCGTAAAGCCTCCTTTTCCTAGAGCACTGCTCCAAATGCAAGGATCGAGACTGGCATGAAGGGGAACAAGGAAGGATATCCTGACATTCGTATTAAGAAACCTGTTTCTCCATATCCAGCTAAGTTATCTGATCCTGGTTCTTTTACTTTGCCTCTGGTCATTAATGATGTTGAGATTGAACGTTGCTTAGTGGATCTAGGAGCATCTGTTAATGTCATGCCTATGAGTCTATATGAGAAATTAAACCTAGGAGAACTTGAACCGCCTAGTATGCAACTTGTCTTTGCTGATAGATCACTTAAAACCCCTAAGGGAGAGATTAAAGACGTTGTTACTAAATGTGGTCCATTCACGTTTTTAGCTGACTATGTGATTATGGATACTAGTACTGATGACTCTACGATTCTCATAGGTCGACCTTTCATGGCTACTACGGGAATGAATATCAACGTTCCAAATGGTTCATTAACTCTTAGAGTCGGTAAAGAAACAAAAATGTTCCGTCTTAAAGATGGCATGAAATATGACTCTAGGAATGAAGAATCTCACTGCCTAGCTGTTGAAACGGTGGGGTTGACTCCGGTCAACTCCGTTACTAATGCTTCTTCCAGTGTCTCTAGATCAGTTGTTGCTACAGGCATTAAACAGGTCATTGAGAAGAAGCAGAAACCTGTTTTTCAGAAGCCACCTAAGAAGAAGAAGAAGGAACTGCAAGCCTCTTCTAACCACCAAGCAGACCTCGAGGAAAGAACAAGAAGACGAAGACCCAAATGGTCTGGAGACCAAAAGCTCCACCGTCTTCCACCGAGCCAGATGCACCACCATTTAGTTCCAAGAAACCGACGCCGGAACAAGTATGTAAGGAGAAGCCGAAAGCGTCTCCTAAGGAAGTACTAACGATCACCGATCCTGGTGATAACAAGCCGAAGAGTAAAGAAAAGAAGAAGCCGACATTCCTCATTCCTTCCATCGTCACACTCAAGAAGGATGACCTCTCCAGAGAGCTGTTCGGACCGTTCAAGTTCGTTGATCATCTTCCCGACGGACGTACCAAGCTTTTGCATGCGAACGGGAAGAAATTCACGTTTACCGGAGAAGTCCCGAAGCTGTACTTCATGAACTCCGACGCGAACGTGAAGGAGAATCTAAGTTGGGATGTCTCCTAATACCGTCCAGGTATCGTCCAGCTCAAGGACGTTAATAAAAGAGCGCTTCGTGGGAGGCAACCCACGGCTGGAGTCTGTTTTTATTTTTGTTGGTGTTTTAGAGTCGGTTCGGGAGAGCCAAAAGTGTCAGTTTGTTTGATTTATTATTTTTCGTGTAGATTCTGCATGTCATAGAGTCAGTTGCAAGTTGATTGAGGTCATTCCGATTTTTGTGGATTTAACTGTGATTTTTTGAAGTTAGCCGATTTACGAAAATATTTAAAACCCGAACAGTTCAAAATTTTCGGCGAAACCACCCTTGTTTTCGGCGAAATCGATTTTCAATTTTCGAACTCAATCTCCCTGTTCATTATTTTCGGTTTGAAAAGTTTTTGTTTTCGGCGAAGCCATTTGAACTTAAATTTTCGGCGAAACCGTACTATCATTTTCGGCGAAACCGCCTTCGAAATTCCGGCAGTCCATTTTAACTTAAATTTTCGGCGAAAACACCCTTTTCTTTTCGCCGAAAATAATTTCAAAAATCAGAAAATTCCCACTTTAAAAATCCAGTCTCCCTCTCTCTCCTTCCTTCCCTTCTTTCATTTTCGTTCAAACCCACCGAAAACACCCCCTATCTATTTAAAATCGTCGCCGACCACCATTTCTTTCAAACCGCCGTCGCCGCCATTTCCCGTCGCCGCCGCCATCTCCGACCGCCGTCGCTCCCTTCCCCTCCATTTTCCGATCGATTCAAGCCCTAGAACGTTCGAATCGGAGCTTTGCAGCTCCAGTTCTCCGAAACCTAGTTTTCAATGTTTTTCACCGATTCCTCTCAACTCGTTAACTTTTTGCATCCATGGCTTCAAGGTAAGTTGTAGAGCTTTTCAATACGAATCTTTTGACATATGGATTGCTGAATTTCGTCGGGGTTGACTTTCGGTTGACTTTTCGGTTTGCCTCGTTTTGCGTGCCGACTGTTTCGTGTGAACTAGGATTAACTGAACTTATAGAACTGTTCTTGGATGCTTAGGGAGTCCCGTGCTTAATTTCCATATCAGTTGGTCATGTGTTGCTATGCATACGATTACTTTCTTGTTATGTTGACTTTTGTGAGAAATGTCAGTTTGACTTTGAACTGTTGTTGATCGTTTGGCTGTCATAAGTGTTCATTCTTGATCATATTATCGTGCTGCCATTTGAAATCATATTTTACCGTCATTCTCCAAGTTATGATAGTCTTGCCATGATTAGGGTTCAATATGCCTAAATGTTGACTTTCTAAATGTCGGTTTTTGAACTCTGTTTGTGCTTATCCGATTCTGGCTGTTCCTAGGTGTGTATTTTACTGTCTATGATTGTCGGCTACTCCGCTTTGCTTACCCCACTTAGTTTCCCTCATTTCTTTGTGAAATTGAGTTTTTCTACTAAGTGTGGGGTAAGGTTTTGGTTGACTAATCTGGTTTCATTCTTGGTTTAGGAACACCTTTGAGCGCAGGACTAAGGCGCGACTTGATGGCGCCTCGAGCTCAGGAGCTGCCGCTCCCGTCACACCTGCTATTCTGGGTCCACCACTTGCACTCCCTCGCCGGGCTGGATACCATCCCACCATCGCCCGTCTACCGGATTACTACTTTGAGTGCTTCCAGAAGATCCAGCACGTTCGGGGAGCTGACGTGCGCCCTCTCTCCATGGAGTCCCTACACGATCATGATGAGGACTACCACCGGAACGTGCATGACGCCTTAGCACCGGCTGGTCTCCTCGAGCTGACCACCATCGCCGCCGAGTTCCCAGACATTGCCCTCCAGGAGTTCTGGGCAACCTTTGATCTGGACGAGCACAAGAGGAAGCAACGCCAGAAGGTGATCACCTTCTATCTTGGTGGGGTGTACAGGCAGCTCACCTACGATGAGTTTGCCGCTCATCTCAGCATCCCCTACGAGCACTATCACGATCATCACCTGGGCTGGGGCGAGGATGATGATGACGAGGAGTACCACGCGCTCTGGAGCCACATGACAGGCGTACCTGGCGATCGCCTCGGGACGAGCAACTCAGTTAAGTCTCTCTCTCACCCGCTCTATAAATTTATTCATATGATTTGGTGGAGGTCACTTTTATATGTTCGAGACAAGGATCGCCACCATATCCTCAAGGAGGAGCTCATGCTTCACCGAGCCATCCGAGAGAGCTACCCTCTCCACCCCGGCTGGGTGCTAGCTCGCATCTTCAGCCAAAAGACCAAGAGGAAGACGCCACCTCGCAAACTCTTGGGGGGCAACTTCATAGGACAGCTCATCATCTCCTTCGGCATCAACCATGAGTATGGCCCGCACATTCCACGACACCAAGTTAGGACTGTTGGTGGAGACTTGGCGGTTGAGTACGACTTAGAACTCGACCTCAGTCCCCATGTAGCGGCAGATCCTCCACTCCAGCCTGTGGTCGAGTCGGAGGCAGAAGATGATGCTGAGGAGCACCAGCCGCAGCCGCCGCCTGAGTTTCATGATTATATACCCTCGCCACACCATCAGGCAGGGTACATCCACCAGTCACCGACACACATTCCCGATCCATATCCGGCGCCTACTCGTCAGCCCCGACCGCACCCCGTGGACGTGGGTGAGTTGTACGAGCGACTGCAGGAGTGGCGCATCACCGACAACGCCACCCAGGAGGCGCGATGGACTATTATGCAGCAACATATGCGCCGCGTCGACCGGCGATATGAGGCACAGATGGCGTGGCAACGCCAGCTCGGCGAATTTCTCCACTTTCCACCTCCCGGTTCACCGGACCAGCAGTGATCGGGTTGTATTCCTTTTCTGGTGTCTTCTTTTTATTTATTCTTTTCGGATTTCGGTCCAACTTTTTTTTCTGTGTGGATCCGGGACACTTGTCCCGGTTTCCTTTTTATGTTTCATTTGTTTTTGTTTTGTAGGCAATCGATAGACTCCCTTTGCTTCAGGTTCTGTTACACTTCCCTCCGCTCCGAGGATCCGTGCTTACCCTCTGAAATCAACCGTCCTCTTCCAGGTTCTTCCATTCCACTCTGAACTCTAGAATTAGTCATGTGAGGACACAGTCCGATTTAAGTGTGGGGTAGGATGCTAGAGAACCTTGCATGAACTTGATTGCCCTGGATTGTGTTTTATGTGCGCCTCGTGGTTCCATTCCAGTCTCTCTAGCATTAGAATGGCTTAGTTCTTGATTTTTGATGTTAAGTTGTTGTTCAAACTTTCATAATGATGCTTAGACTGCTTAACCTAGAACTTGAGAACCAACTTGTATACTTTGATGCTAAATTGCCTGGTCAGAACAGAATTTTTAATCACACTTGTAGTTTGTAGCCTTGATTGCATGAAAATGACCGAATCCGACTAGCAAACCAAATGTGAGCTTTTGATCCATTGCACGTAACTTGCAATTTTAATTCTTTCTGAGTAGTTTTCTGTTTACTTGAATGAGTTAGAATTTGCATGAGACCTACTCGAGACCACACGATGACACGAGTTCTAGAAGGATAGGGGCACCTAGATTCAGCTACTAAGCCAGATAGCCTACCAAACGATAAAATCCACTAGGTTTAGACCCTTGAGCTTGGCCTGTTCTTTCGGTTCAATAATACATTACAGCCATTTCCCATTTCTTTCATTCCTTGTTGATCCCATGTGGTTGTAGTTCTAGATTGACCTACCGGAAGTCGGTTTGTGGTAACCTGCCTATAGCCATTAAACAGGTGGTCTTAGCTAATATGTCCAGACGTGTAAACCCCTCTAGCAACTAAAAGAAAAATCGGCACAAAAGAAAAAAGTAAGTAAAAGAAAGAAAAAGAGAAAAATTTCGAAAAAAAAATGAAGAAAAGAAAGTCAGAAAAAGTTCAAAGTGTAGTTCAATAAAACGTTCTTCTTCCTACAAATGGAAGAACGAAGTCAAAAGAAAAGTTCAAAAGAAAGTAAAGAAAAAAAAATCATGTAAAGAAAAAGAATAAGTGCTAGGTTGCTTGAGGGTATCATAGGACGAGCGTTCATCATTCCACCCGTGTTTGGTTAGACGGTAGGAAGCCATAGATTAGATTCGAGGGAAGTTAGTCGAAAGCTACACCGCACAAAGCCATCACCATTCATTCCCATCATCCATCTCATTATAAACCCGAGTAGTGTAGATTTCATTACGGTCCTAGCAGGGAAGTCCTTCTTGACTAGATACTTGTGTTGTCACAGTGGTGGAGATGTGGTCGAAATGCAAACCTATGACAGAATTCGGTAATAGAAAATGATCGAGAGCAGAAACACATCCCTAAACACAGAGAGTGAGAGTTCCCATTGTACTATATATATATCCTGTGAGAGGAGTCTGGTCGGTCAGGTCAAATTCGTGCATGATTGATTGCTAATTACTTGTCGTGTGTAGTTTATTAGTGAGACCAGGTAGTTTGGCTGATCTGTATGCATGTTAGGTTTCTTGTTCTAGGATCGAGCTGTCTAATAATTCATTTTGTTTGATTGAGCTCCAATTTAATCGATCTTATCATTTATGAACATGAGCATTTTTATTCAGTTTGCTTGAGGACAAGCAAAAGCTTAAGTGTGGGGTATTTGATGACACTCGATTTGACGTGATTATCAGCCTCATTTAAGCGACATTTCTTTGCTTAAGACATGGTTTTTAGGGTAGAATAACGAATATTCAATCGATTGCCCTATCTCGTGCCATTTGTGTTACCTTGGCCCGTTTCGGGTCTATTTGATGGTTTTCTAGTGTTTTTGTGTTAGCACAGGTTTTTGCCATCAAATAACGTAGCCATGGACGTGTCTAAGGCGTAGGAACCTCGAGGAATCAAACCGGAATCGATCAAAGGAGTCGATCAAGTTCAAGCCGAAATCTGCCCATTCACACTTGCATTTTCGACGAAAACAGGCTTGCATCTTCGGCGAAATCAATAGTGCAAATCAACTGGTGCCGAGTCAAAGCATGTCTTCGGCGAAATCAATCAACTCTTCGGACCGAAATTCAAGACCAAAGAAATCAGCCCCTGAACTCAAAGGAATTTTTGCCGAAATTTTTAAGGAATATTCGGCGAAAATATTAGGCTGACTCGGCTAATTTAGGGTTAAGTATTTATACTTAACCCGGCGGCCCAAAAAAAAGGGGAATTCAATTAATCATAATACAACTTTTCGAGATCAGAATTCTCTGAGTTCTAGAGCGAAGAGCTGGAGTTCGAAGAGCCGGAGTTCGAAGAGCCGGATAGAGATCGTGACGCCATCCCTCCCATCTCGGAGAACCGGAGCTAGGAGTGTAACTTACCGAAGATCGAAGTCTGCCAGAGTCGTCTGAATTAGGTTTTTCAGATTCTTTTCTGTTCTTCCTTCGAATGATGAACTCTTTCCTTGTCTTTGTTTCTTTTGTAATGATCATGAGTAGCTAAACTCGTTAGACCTTAGACTAGATGAACCCTAAGTGACCCAGGGCTTTAAAGCGGTCACGGATCGGCGGTGATTAGATTCGAAATTCAATCAGTTTCTCATTCATGTTTGATTTGTTCTTCATTGTTCATGTTTCTTGTCTGGATTGATCACCTAGATTAGATTCTTGTTAAGGCTAAGGATAGAAGCGAACGCTCGCCTTACTTTAGAACATCGAATTAAACAATTAACCTTATAATTGGAGCGTGCCTTTCGTAGGAACCGGTTAGGGTTAATTCACTGCAAGAGTAACTCATTAATCACTAGTAATTACACCAATTAATTAAGTTGTTGCGAGAGGCGACCGTACCCGGGCGGCTAGTTAATCTTGGTAGTTAGAACGGATAGAGCGAACGTTCGCCGGTCTTAAACCTAAGGGTAAGGAGTTATGGTGGTGTCTTAGTAATTGATTGAATGAGAATCGAAATCCGCTGATCAGTTGATTGCCAATGCTCTGGGGAACGAAGGGGGATTCAAAGTCTAAGTTCGTCTGTCATCCTTGTTTTCAAACCCTAATTTCCAATCTGCTTTAGTTTAATCTTTTTAATTTTTCTGCATTCCTTAGAATTAGAAGTCGTGGAACTCACACCACGCACAACGTGTTTGATCTTGAATACTTTGCTAGTTCTCGCAGTAGCCAGTCATAGGAAACCCCTCGGAATACGATCTACCACTGCTTGTTAGCTTTGTTAGTATTTGAGTGATCCCGACCAACGACTTGGCGTTCACCAGTCGCCGTGTAAGACCTACGGGCATCGAAGCCATCATGTATGACCTAAGGGCATTGAAATCGCTATATAAGACCTATGGGCATTAAAAAGTCACCGTGTAAGACCTACGGGCATCGAAGCCATCATGAAAGGCCTACGGGCATTAGAAAATCGTTGTGTAAGGCCCACGAACGTCGAAGCTATTAATGAAATATCTATGAGCGTCGCAGATCGCTTCACAAGTCATGGCAGTACCAAACCGAAAATGAAGGCCAAATGCATAAACAGAAGTTTAAGTGGCAGGGGTAGAGGAAACAGAGATTATATCCAGGTACAGAGAGACGACAAAAACATGGCGGATTGTTTAAAACAGCGGTGACGAAATGAAAATAACAGAAAATCAGGGGTGGGTTATTAGGCCCTTGTCGCCAGAGTCTTTGCCGCCGGTTTGGGGAGGATCGGAGGAGGAGTCGAGTACTTTTTCGCTGGAGGAGGGAAAGAATTCAGGGGTGGCGGGTGAACCTTCGAGCCGTCAGGACTCAGGTCGGGTAAACAGCGGCTTCGGCGGGTGGCCACCACGTACTCAGCATCTGCTGCCACCACCTCACGCTCCAAGTGATCGGCGTCGCGGAAGGCAACTTCTTCCTCAGAGTCGACGGGGTCGGGAACCCCAAAACTGTGGCGATTGAGACCTCGGAGGACGGCCCGAACCATCTCCCGCCCTGGCCAACTTTTGCCAGGAAAGAGGCGATGAAACTCATTACGACAACTGCGCATTACCACACGCATGCTCTCACCAAGAGACTGAGTGTAATACGCCACAACTTCGTCATGTTGGGCCTTGGCCTCAAGGAGGTAACGATCTGCTGCCGATTGTGCCGCCAGAGAATCAATGAGCAGCTCTTTAGCGCCATCCCTCTCAGCGGTTACCTCCTCCACTTGTGCAACCTTATTGCGAGCCTCCTCTAGCTTGGCCTCAAGGGCGGCAATACGATCGTTCGCGACCCGCAAGTCCTCCTGGACACCCTCAATTTGGGCAACCCGCTCAGTCGCCTTAGCCAGATCCTCCTTCAAGGTTTCAGCGGTAATGGTTGCCACATCCGCTCGGCGCTATAAAAACAAAATAACAACAACTGCGATCATTTTTCAGACGGTAAAGGCAAGGCGGCAAAACAGGCAAAGGCATACCTTTTCCTTGTTAGAGTAGCGACTGAGATCCCCGCGCGAGGACTGGAGGTTCTCTACCTCTTCCTTCAGCTTCAAATTCTCCTCTTGCATGTGCTTACACGCAAAGGATAGGTCACCAAGTTTGGCAACAGCCTGAGTTGTGAAAAATGCATGAGGAAATGCAGGAAAGAAAGAAAAGAGCACCCAAGTTGTAATAGTGTGACGGAAAAGACAATCAGGAGGGTGGGAGCAGTGAAAGGTACCTGTAGGAGCCGACATGAGGTCGCCCCGTGAAGATCAGGGATCTCTGAGCCTTCCCTAGGAGCGGTCACCCCCTCATAGATACCACGAGAAAACTCTTCCGTGATATCACTTGCCATGTGGGGTGATATGTGAGACGCCACCGGATGGACAACGACAAAGTAGGGAAGGCGAAAGCGCCCCTCACCCTCCTTGTCGGCAGGAGCCTGGCGATCAAAAACAGCGCTGGCCCGCCTCGTCCATGCCGCTCGACGAGCGCGGTTGATCGCTGGTGGCCGAGAATGGTCGTGCAGAGGCTCAGTAGGACGAGGGTCAAGCTATGCGGCAGGTTTAGACTCGGGGTAAGCCGGGTCCAGGGAGAAGGAATAGGCTCCGATGGAAGATAAGAATCGTCGTACGTGAGAAGATTCTCAGCTAGATTTTCATCCTCCTGAGCAGGTTGAGCAGCGGGCTCCCTTGAAGGCGGATCGTCGTCGGCTTTGGGCGATTGGCGTCGCGAGCGGCGAAGTGGAGGCTCGCTGTCCTCGTCTTCAATTTCCACCACAGGTGAAGGAGAAGGAAGCGGTCGGCTGGAAGACTCGCCCATCTTCTTTTTGGGCTTAGAGGCTCCAGCTTTCTTCTTTTTCTTTGAAGGATGGCTTACTTCCATGTCGGTCGCCTTCCTTTTTCTTTTCGCCTTCTCGGCGGAGGGTTGGGAGACAGCGGTGGGAGCACGAGAGGGCTCAGGGCGAGTTTCGCCAGCAAGTCCTCGTGCGGTAGTAGTGAGGAGGCACCATGAGAGACTAACATATCCTGAAAAGAGGCAGGCAAAGAGTTAACAAAAAGTGTATAATAAAATGAGCAATAGGGAGGGGGAGGAAGAGAAAGCAAAGAAGAAGTGGTCGGCGATAAGAGAGTTCGTGTATCCCTTGATACGTTACTCCGGCGATTCAGCCATATGAGTAAGACAACATAAACCATAGAATGGGGAAGCAACCAGCGCTAAAATACCTCCTCGAATTCCCGCCTGGGCGGTTCTTAAACCAGAGGTGGTGGATAGATGGTGGCAGTCAAGGAGGATTCGGCGACGCAGGATTATTTCCTCAAGGGAAGGGTCAAGCTCAGTATTGAAACGACTCACATCGCCTGAGGACCATGTGGGCGGAAGTAGAGAGGCCCAGTGGCGATCCGAGTCGCTGGGATGGAAGTAGAAAAAAGAATGGTACCAGGTAGGGCGAGGCTTTGGAGATGAATAAGTACCCTTTGGGGAAAGATCAGGCCGACGAACGAAACTTATGTCATTCGACGTTTTCTTAGCATAATGAATCAGCTGAAATAACCGAAGGGTGGGGGCGATGTTCTTGGCCACACAACTGCATTCAAAAGTAGAGGCCAAGGCCCAACATCCGACGTTAAAGGCACCAAGGGAGGCGCCAAAGCATTGTAGCAAGTCGACAATGAATGAGGACGGTGGGAGACGGAGTCCGTTAGTGAAGGCCTCGGTCCAAATACCGTGCCACCCAGGCGGACAATTGCCGATAGTAGAAAGTCGGGAGGCTACGGCGAACCTCCAAGAAGATGGCAGCATGGCGAGCGGTAGAACACGGGCGACCCACTCCGCGGTCCCAGAAGGAAAATAGCCTGGGCCAACGACCGTGCGCTCATCACAGGCAGCTCCCTGCCACATCGACCGCCAGTTGCCAATGGTGAAGGACCCAGTGACCTTGCTCGTCTCAGGATTAACTTCAACGCCGTGACGGGCCTGTTCAAATCCTACTTGGTGGGATCCCAAAAAGGAAGGGCGGGGGAATCGTCAGGATTCTCCTCTACCACGTCGAAGGCTTGGGCAGAAGTGGTCTCAGCTAAATGTTGGGGACGCAAGAGCACTCGCTCGGGGGATGAATGGGTAGTCGAAGAGGAAGAAGAGGGATCGGTGCCCATTGAGTAAGAATGACTTCGGTTCATGGATTTAAGCAAGGAGGACAAAGAGAAAGAGGAGTGGACTACAATGAGAGTGAGGGGAGAAGGAGTCACGTACTAGGTGGGCGGCGGGGAGCTCCGGACATCTGAGAAGGAGTAAGAAAAAGGTGAGTTTTTGCTTTCTGGTCATCGGAAAAAGAGGGTAACAGTCGAGAATGAAGGGCAGTAAAACGGAGACGGGAAGCAGCAGAGAGACTGTAAAAACAAGAAGGGGGGAGAAGAAGACGGTGAATGAAGGGTTTATAACGGTAATAGGAACAGCAACCGTCGCGACGGGTGATTGGCGGAGCGTGTGGTTGAGAAGACACAACGGCAAGTATGGGGGAATGAACCATCGCGACAGCTGATTGGAGGCACGCGCGGCTGAAGGAACGTTTCAAAGGCTAGGGTAATGATGACTTCTAGACAATTACCAAAGTACCCCGATTTCCCCAGCTTCTCCAACAAGCTAGAGAGTAAAAGACCGTGATACCCTGGGAGATAGAGGGACGCATGAGCAACGAAAAATAAACACGGGCAATGGCAGCGATAAAGGTCTAAAGTGACACAGAACACGAAGACAAAGGCGACTTTATTAAAATAAAACAAAGGCATAAAGGTTCGAAAGAAGGGGTTAAGAGACCAAAGCGATGAAGAAGAACGAAAGCGACATGACACAAGCGACCAGAAGTCCTTACCCAAGCGAAGCTCGGCTAAGGGCTTGGGGGCAATTTATGGGCCCTCTTACGGCGATCACAAGACAAGCGATTCAAACTATGAGTAAGCCCTCACCCAAGCGAAGCTCGGCTAAGGGCTTGGGGCAATTGATGGGCCCGGCCCGCCAGCATCCTGAGGGCCCAGACGGTGGCCCGCTCATAGCAGTCAACGCTGATGGATTTAGACCTAGGCGACAGCCCGGGCGGACCAAGTAGGCAAGCCCATGAAGTAGAAGGAGGCCCAAAGTGACGGCCCAGCTCGTCGGTTCTTAGGATTCCAAAGCTAGGCAAACACGTGTCGGCATCCTATGGAGACTACGAACGAGTGGCCAGGATTCAACCTTGGCGACCAAGACAGGGGTACTATAAATACCCCCCGTACACCCCATAAACTGGAGGACAACACTTTTACCCAGCGGACAAACGCTCCGCGGTACGTAAACTCGCCTCCCTTCCCATTCCTTAACTGATCGCCTCACTCTCCCCTGAACTAACTACCCCCGTTATCGCTTACGAGGTACAACCCCCCTGAAGACCAACAGGCTTGGGCTTTCATTATTGGGCCAGGTGACAAGGCTGGAACACCATCCCAACAAACAGGGCAGAGTGTAGGTAATTCCACCCCTCTATAATTAAGCTCAGATTTGACAGGGAGAGATCGTTTCAAAATTCTCCAAAGGAAGAAATGAAATTTAGGTTGTATTGAGATTTTCTAGATATCCTTCCAGACCTTCGAGTCTACCACATCAATTGGATCCAATTGTGGAGGACCTTTCTTAATTTCCAATGCGACCTCATACCCAGATTGGACAGAGTATTCACCAGAGGCTGTATATTGCCAAACCATTTTATCCATCGTTTGTCTCCTGGGGATTGGAATAGAAACCTCTAAACACACCTCTAATCTTGTCTTCATCCCAACATCCATTAGAAATAAGGTCGGCCACAAAAACCTTTATATCAACAATTGAATCTTTCAACTCTAAAACCGGGGAGGAAGGTGGACGTGAGGGATCCAATGATCGAAGAAAGTATTGATATGTGTTCCATTTCCTACTTGCCACCTATGTCCAACATTGATAATATCCCTTCCTTTAAGAATGCCTCTCCAACCCCAAGAGGGGTTAGAGTCTTTACCAGCATTTAACAAGGACGAGTTTGGGAAATATCTTGCTTTGTATATTCTGGAGATTAATAATTCAGGGCCTTGTAAGATTCTCCATGTTTGTTTAGCTAATAGTGCATGATTAAACGTCTCTAAATCTTTAAAGCCCAGTCCACCTTCATCCTTTGAGAGACACAATTTCTCCCAGGAAACCCAATGCATTTTCTTCTTATCCTCCACCTTACCCACCAGAAGTCACCAATAATCTGGTTAAGCTTATTGATGTTTTCCTTGGGAATAAGGAAGGAAGCCATTGCATACATTGGAAGAGCCATAAGGATTGAAGATATAAGAACCTCCATTGCAGCCGGAGAAAGCCATTTCCCCTTCCAAGAGTTTATTCTTTTAACAAGGATGTCCTCTAAAAATCTAAACGTTTCATTTTTTGAACGTTTCAAGACTAACGGTAATCCAAGGTAAATGTCTTAATTATTTGAGATTGCAATGCCTAGCATTGCACTCCACCTGGCTCTAGATGAATCAGGGGTACCCTTACTAAATGTAACAGCTAATTTAGCTAAGTTAATCTTTTGGCCACTGTACAGCTGATAAACTTCAAATAAGTCGATGAGATTGGTTATATAGTCATCCGAAACACCTAGGAACAAATAAGTATCGTCAGCGAACATAAGATGTGTAAGTGTCGGACTTCTTTTATTAAACTTCAGACCCTCCAAACTTTCATTTAGGACCGCTTTGTTAATCATAAGAGAAAGGCCTTCGGAGCATAAAGCAAAAAGGAAGGGGGGGGGGGGAAGAGGATCCCCTTGTCTTAGACCTCTAGTGGGTGAGAAGTAATCAAACGGCTGCCCATTTAGAATTATTGTAGCTTAGCTTTAATAAGGCATTCAGAGATCCAACCAATCCATCTTTCCCTGAATTTAAGTCTCCGCATAAGTGCAAATATGAAAGACCATTCAATTCTGTCATATGCTTTTTCCATATCCACCTTCAGAGCCATAAAACTTGAGAGCTCTGTAGTCCTGTTTGCTAGATAGTGCATAACTTCATGAGCAATAAGAGTGTTATCAGAAATTGCTCTTCCTTGCACAAATCCATTCTGGTTCGCACTAATAATACTCGGAAGTATTTTCCCCAGTCTTGATGCCAGAATTTTAGTGATCGATTTGTATAAAACTGTGCATAGACCAATTGGACGTAAATCTTTCATACTTTTGACCTCATCCTTCTTAGGTAATAACGAGACCCAGGTATAGTTTATTTCACCTAACATTATACTAGACCTGAAGAAAAGGGCAATCGCGTTTGTGACTTCACGACCAAGAATATCCCAATAAGCTTGAAAAAATGTACCTGTGAATCCATCCGGACCAGGTGTTTTATCACCTCCAATCGAAAACAAAGCATCCTTAATCTCATCATCAGTTACCCATTCCGTGAGTTGATTATTCATTCTACTTGAAACTTGCTGATCATCCGGAATCGCATTCATAATCACTGATAGATCAGACGGAGGGAAGGAGGTAGCAAAGAGCTCATTATAAAATTTTGAGGCAATTTGACCTAATTTTTGTTGATTACTATGATTCACTCCGTTTTTGTCTTCCAATGATGTGACAAAAATTTTCCTTCTTTGTTGAGCCACAGATCGGTGAAAAAGGGTTGTATTTTTGTCACCAAATTCCAACCATTTATTTCTATTTCTTTGCTTCTAATAGCACATTTCTTGATGAAGTTCAATAGATAAATCATTTTCAAGTGCTGAGACTCGTTCCCAGCTTTTAGCTTGCTTTTCTAGGTCAATTTCTTTTTCAATTTCTTTAATCCTCTTTTCCGAGTTCATGACCCCGGATCTCAATAATTCAAATAACTTATATCTAATTTCCTTTAACTTTTTCGTGACTTTATACATAGGTAGACCAACAGTTGGTCGATTCCATTCTGTTTCAATAATATTTCTAACTTCAGGGAGATCAATCCATCTATTGTCAAATCTGAAAAGCTTCTTAGACGGGGATTTTGCCAGAACCCGTTCAAGGAAAATTGCGAGATGATCGGACCCGTTAGCTTTAATGTTAGAGCAGCTTGATTCCGGCCACTACGTTAACCATTCTATAGATATAAGAAATCTATCCAGTCTCGACTGTATCTCTTTATTGTCGTTTCTTTTGTTCGACCATGTAAAAATTGGGCCAATGAATTCTACGTCGATTAATTGTAAATCGTTAATGAATGCGTTAAAATCAGAAAGTGATCTGGAGCTTGGGAGGTCGCCCCCTGATTTTTCAGAAATTTTTGACACTGCATTAAAATCTCCAAAAATAATTTTAGGACCATTCAGGTCCAAAATCCTGTTCTGTAAAAATTCGAATTGTGTTCTTCTAATAAGTAAACACCTATTAAGAAAACCTTTCTATTCGGTGCTTCTTCCCATTCGATGCAAATTGAAAACAAATTAGCAAAACAGACCTTGATGATTAATTTATCCTTCCAAGCCATCACAATACTAGCCTTTGTGTCATTCCCCGAAAAATGTTCAAAATTATTATAATGGATTGCCACCAACTTTTCTCTAACATCGTCATTAGAAGCATGCGTTTCACAAAGGAAAAGGAATTTAGGTTTAAAATGACCAACGAGTTTTTTAAGTTCATGGATCGTCAAATCCGATCCAATCCCCCGACAATTCCATGATAGTATACTCATTTATTACACTAGGTCCATTTAAGGTGAGAAACCACCACTAAAATATAAAAATGATAAAAAAGAAAGCACTCAATCAAGCATTATTTCATTATTCCATAGCTCATCACATCCCAGACTCAATCTCGAAACACCGGCCCATCTACTTTGTGCCATAATCGATGTCATCATCTGTAATTGATATACACAAACATTAGTCCAATAATCCAGGCCCACAAAATCTAATTTTTTAAACAATGAAATCCATTTACCCAAAGCCTTTTCTTCTTCATCACTGACGTCCTCTTCTCCGGATTCATCTCTCGGCACCACCATTTCTTCTTTCTCTCCGAGACCTTCCTCCACATACTGACCCTCATCATCACTATCAACCACATCCGCCCATCGACCTATCACCGGTCTAAGCCATCCAACATCCTCCATTGATGCCTCCTGCAGAGCTCTTTCTTCTGATTCTCTATTTGCAGGTTGGATCTGAACCGGCGCCGACATTGTGACCGTCGGCTTACACGATGGGACCTCTTCATCTTTCTCTGCTCCATCTTCCCCTTGATACATCTTTCTAATTAATTCAAGAGAGTGAGTCCTCTTTTCAACCCCCTTCCGAGGGATTTCAGTGCTAGCAGATGGACGGTTTAATTTTCCGCCAGGTCCCATCCATTCTCCAACCTTTCTTGGACCTACCAAATCGGAAGGAGGCCACTTGTGACGAGGTTTCCAGGTGATGCTCGAGGAGCTTGAGAGAGGTTGAGCCACCCTGGAACTAGGTTCTTGAATGACAATGCCTTTTGTTGGAACTCCTCCTTTTTTCACCACCGACCTTGTTTCTTGAATCATCTTTTCTTTTCCTTTGTTACCGAAAGAGAGTTTCCTCTTTGTGGGCAATGACAGAGATTTCCCAGCAGCTGGGGGAGGACGCGAATGGACAGATGAGCTCATGCCTGCTGCCTTAGAGCTTCCGATCGACGAAATCGTTCTATTTCTTCTTTTCCCCGGAGGCACATAAACTCCAACCCGACCCTGCTTTGCATCACCGACCTTCTTCTGATTACCATCATTCAAAATAGTCGGGGCAGATTTCAGCGAGAAGGGATGATGCTCGCCAGATGGCGTCCAACCTTCTGAGATGCCCCTGTCAGCCCTCTGTTTTTCCAAGCCGCCAGCTGTTCCCATCCCATTGTTTCCATTAGTTTTATTCGGCATTCTTCCCGAACCAGCAAGCTGCTCCTTATCAATTTCCTTGTCTTCAAAGTCATTCCTTCTACCATTTGGTTCAACTGAATAGCCAAATCGTTTCTCCTTTGTTACGAAGCTGAACTGGCCAACTTCTGAATTAACAGAATCCCCTTTTTTTCCTTTGTTTTGATTCTGAATATACTTTTGGAGGCTATTCTCCACGATACGGAAACCAAATCGACCAATGCTCATCCACGAACCTCGGACCTCCAAGTCGAAAGGAATATCAGTGTGAGGGCACCTAGCCGACGGGTGTCCAAGGAAACCACACCGATAGCACATGGATGCAATATTTTCATTAGACCTGGCAAATCGGGCGGGTCGGGTTGATTTGGGCGGGTCACTTCGGGTTTCGGGTTATCTTGGGTCGGGTCATTCGGGTTATAGGTCGCTATTTCTGAAAAAATGACCCTAACCCTAAACTTGCGGGTTGGGTTGCGGGTCATTTCGGGTAAACTCTTTAATAAAAAAATCTCTACAATATTTTGGAGACCAAATATAAATTTCTATCACATAAAACAAATCCTAATTAATTCCTTTACGTTAGCAAAACTCTTTATTAGAAAAAAAAAAAAGAGATTATAATTATGTAACTTAGCTGAACATAAACGTAAGAACAATATAGAATTATAGATCAACATGGGACAATGTGAACATAATCCATATTTCATAACAAGCTAAATATAACTGGAAGTGGAAACGTGAATAGATAGAAGTGGGGGAAAACATGATATGTTTGTTTGATGGAAGAAAATAACAAATTAACAAAAGGTTCCTGGGAATAGAAAAATTCAAATTATAAAGGATTTGGGTGAACTAGTTTCATTCTGGTAGTGTAGCACCAGTAGCATCAGTAGACGTTTCAGCTCCATTGTTGTTTGACTTGGTCACAGCTACGTTTAATCCATCACGATCAACACCTGTATCGCATTATTTAGAATAATAAACATTAGCAGGTAGCCAGGTAGTGATAATATGCAAAATTAATTGTACAACAGCCTCCATATGACGTAATTTAGCATACCAGGAAATCCATACAACCAATTACGTGTAGTAATCAAAGCTTCAGCATTTTTAGGAAGAAGTGAGCTACGCCATTTGCTTAAAACTCTTCCACCCATACTAAAAGCAGACTCCGATGCTACAGTGGTGATAGGAATGCACATTATATCCTTAGCCAAAGAAGCAAGTTTTGAATATCTACATTCATTCTGCTTCCACCACATGAGAATATCAAGGCTTGTCTTTCTGTCTGTTCTTGATTCATGTAAAAAAATATCCAATTCTGACTTGTTCTCAAAATTTCACTTTGCCCATATGAATCAAATTTCTAAAATAATAAAAAAGTATTAGTATTTGCAATATCATAAAGACATAAACTAACAGCCACTCCCACAAAAAAAGAAGTTAAACTAACAGCCACGTCATTCAATATAATTTACTTACTTTGAAAAAGTCATCAGCTTCATTGTCTTTGTCTTCTGTCATTGAATTATGACATGAGGATGTAGTTCCACCAAACTCATATCCCTCTAACAGGATAAGCATCTTTTGGCGAAGTTCAAAACATTTTTTCTGAGCAAGTGCATGACCATGCAAATTTTCATAACAATACTCCACGAAGTCCAATTTATAGCGTGAATCTAGTACCACGGCCATAGAAAGAATCACACTATAACAATCCCAATATTTTTCAAATTTCTTCATCATCGCTGCCGCCATTTCAGATATATCATAATCCATGCTATTGCATTCTAGCTGCAATGTTGACTGAATTTTCCACACATTGCTAAATTATAAATTGGCAGTAGGATAGTGTACCCCAGAAAAAAAGTGTGGTAATATCATAGAAGGGCTTCAAAATACTGCAAATCTTTGTAATTTTACTCCAATCACCATCTGAAGGAGATCATTCAAAATTCTTATCAAACAACTTCAGATTAGCAAAAGCACGGCGGTAGGAAATAGCTCTATCAAGCATCAAATAAGTCGAATTCCATCTAGTAGGGCAATCCAACCATAGTCCTTTTGAAATATCACAACCTACTCTTTTTGCACATTCTTCAAACTTCAATCTGCGAGCTTCAGACCCCCTAACATACTTTACTCCTTCCCTAATGATATGTATTGAATTGCTAATCACTTTCAAGCCTTCAGTCACAATCAAGTTCAATATATGAGCACCACAACGAATATGAAAGTATTCCCCACCACCAGTCAATGCACCATTAGTTCCAATTGACCAAGCAAAAGATTTTGCATGACATCATTACATTTTGCATTGTCTAGTGTAATTGAGAATATTTTTTTCTCAATTCCCACTCTTTTAATAAGTCATATAATACTTCATACAAGACAATGGCAGTATGTGGAGAAGGAACATGACGAAAATTCAGAATTTTGCTGACCAACTTCCAATCAGAATCCACATAATGTGCAGTGAGACTTAGATATCCTTTTGTTGCAACAGATGTCCACATATCACATGTCAAGCAAATTCTACTAGAAATCTTACTCATAGCTACTTTAAGCCTCTCCTTCTCCCTTTTATGCACTTTCAAACAAAGAGACTTAACTGTATTCCTAGTAATTGTTTTGAAATCATCATTCAAATAAGCCATAACCATTTGTAACCCATCATCTTCCACAATTGAAAATGAATATCATTGTCTAATTATAGCTCTAGCCATCAAGTCCTTAAGCACATCTTGGTCGATCTTTCTCGTCAACCTTCCAGCACCAGATATCATAGCAGTTAAGTTTTTTTTAGCAATACTTGGGCAATTTTCCAAGTGGCGATTAAGGTTTGAAGTTCCCATATTAGATGGAGCGACGTAAATTTTCGGACAATGCTTGCATTTGGCTCGATCTTTCCCATCACGAAACTTGCTTCCTATAATGAGTTCCAAAATTGTCCCAGGCTGGAGCACTTGTACGTCGCTGTTTAGAAGAATCTTCATCATCATTCGTAGACTTCTTTCTTGATCTTTTTTTTCCAGCTGCCATAGGTGTAATCTCTTGAGTTGATCCTTCAATAACAGCATCATTACTGGCTGCTGCTGTTGTATTGGGAAGAATAATCCCTGCACCGCTGTTTGACATCCTAAAATTTGACAAACAAATATTTTTAGTAAAAATAGTAAAATACGTATACTGAATTCTAATTAAGTAATTATACAAAGAAATACTAAACATCTTATGTCTTTATACATTAATATTTAGTGCATAGATAATATATTCAATCAAAGAAAGAAGAAAATTAGCTATACCTTGAATTTTGCGCCTGTGACTTTTGTCCTCTACCTCCACTGTTTCAAAGAAGAAAGAAAGTAAGAAAGAGACAAGATTAAAAGGGGGCTTTTCACTAAAATAAATAAAAAAAATTAATATTAACCTAAATAAATACGTTTCAAAACTATTTATTTGTATAAATATAATCGCCCCAGGCCTAGGCGATATCGCCCCAGCACCGAGGATTGTCACCCGTGACTCGTGATTAGATTCGGTTGAGTCACGGGTGTGAAAATAGCCAAGAATTAGGCGATATCGCCTAGGGCATGGGCGATATCGCCTAATGCATAGGCGATATCGCCTACATCTTGGATCACTAAGCACCCTATAAATCCTTGTTAGTTTCGGGGGTTAGTCACCAAATCGAAAGAACTAACATTCTAAAATGGCCGACTACACTTTGTCACGAGAATTCCGAATCCAAGTTTTCTGGGGGGGCCGTATCGTTCAGGATTGGACCGGCTTATCCTACGAAGGGGGAAATAATGTCCGTCTGAAGATGACCAAGCGAGCGACCTATGATAGTGTGGTTACCGTGTTTCGGCGGAAAATGGGTCTTGGAGCGGATCAGATAATCCAGTCATTTGTCTGGAGAATGCCGATATACAGTTCTGAGGGAAATCTGTCGCATTTCGTTTCTAGGCCGATATCGGACGACAACGGCGTACAAGTCATATACGACTTAGTTCGCGTCAACCCATTTTTCGAAGTTGCCGAGTTGTACGCCTTGATGGAAGAGGAGCCGTCTCAGTTCTCCGATTTCTCGGGGGTCATTCCAAATCAGATGGCAGAGCAGAGCCAAACGTATGATGGGGAATACATGGCGACCAGTCATATCGGTCCGGAGGAGGAGGAGGTTGACCAAGAGGGGTTGGCGCGAGATGAATATGTCAGCACTGACGATTCTGGAGATGAAAGGAGCCATTGCTCGGCGGACGAAGGGAATCCAAACGTCGACGATGACATTGGCCAAATCGACGAGGAAGACGACGATGAAGAAGGGGGAGCCACAGCAAATAGCGTGGAAGTTCATGTGCCACTGGAACATGCCACGAGCGAGGGTGACGACTGTGACGACATTATGACAATCTCCAACACCTACTCCATGGACAGGCGCTTCCAGATCCCAGCGAAGGCGTACTGGTCGGTGGAGATGGAATTCTTCTTGGGTCAGACATTCTCTACCAAAGGTCAACTGGTGTCCCTAACGAAGAGCCAAGCAGTCATCCGCAACTATAAGTACAGGGTAATCACTTCCAACCCGAAGGAATGGGCCATCAAGTGCATCGACCCGACGTGTCCTTGGAGGATGCGTTCTACACTTAGCAACAGATATGGATTATGGATAATACGACAACTCAACAACGGCCACAGTTGTGACCGGTCAACGATACTAGGGCCCCACCCACAGCTCGATGTCACGCTGATCTCAGATGCAATCATGCACATTGTGCGCAGAGAGTCGGGGTTGAAGGTTGAGACAGTTATTGATTGCATTCTGGAGAAGTACCACCGCAATATATCGTACCGGAAGGCGTGGTTTGGCAAGCAACGTGCTGTCGAGAAGCTGTACGGTGACTGGGTGGCATCATACAACAACATTGAGACAATCCTGAATGCTATTCGGCTCACAAACCCCGGGACACGGTACGAGATCATAACCCACCCGGCGGGTAACTGTAGGATGTTCAAGAGGGTGTTTTGGGCGTTTGGGCCATGCATAGAAGCCTTCAAGCACTGCTCTGGGGTCATGATCATTGACGGCACATTCCTCACGGGCAAGTACAAGCAAGTGTTGTTGATGGCTAGTACATTCGATGGGCAACATCGGATTGTTCAATTGGCGTACGCCATAGTTGACCAAGAGGATCACGATAATTGGAAGTGGTTCATGGAGAATCTACAGAGACATGTGACCAATCGGGCCAACATCACAATCATCAGTGATCGACACAAGGGGATAGCAGCGGCAATGCGCAACATTGATCGAGGGTGGGTATGGAGGTGGTGTCTACGCCATTACGTAAGCAACTTCAACAAGAAACACCGCAACCAAACTTTAAAATCTCGCCTTTGGAACTTAGGTATTTGTCAACTTGTTTACGGTGTATATTTGAACTTAACTAATACAATATTCTCATACAAACTAGATATTCATAGAAGTCTTCATCGCTACCCGCAGGAATAGAAGGGAATGTGCGGAAGTTTGAGGCAAAGAAGGCAGAATGGTTGGCGATCCATGATGAACAAAACGTACGGGAGCCAAAATGGGTGAATGAGGAACTACCCTTATGGAGCTTGGCTTATGACAACACTGAGGGAGGCGGTGCTCGGTGGGGAACCATGACGACCAACGCGCAAGAATGCGTGAACGGAGTACTTAAGGGCGTGCGACGTTTGCCCATGTCTTCTGTGATCGAGCACACATTCCATCGTATGGTCAAGTATTGGCATAGGCGCCGTGGGGAATACCAGAGAATGTTGGCAGAAGGGAACGCGTATACGAAGTACTGTCAGAAATTAACCGAAGAATCTACGTCAAGTTCCGTCAGACACTACGTGCTGCCGTACGATGCGGCTAACGGGGTTTACGAGGTTAAGTCTGGTCCAAACAATCAGAACCGTAGCGGTAATAATAGCTACGTTGTTCGGTTCGATAGGCAGTCGAATCGTAAGGGGACTTGCACATGCGGGAAGTTCCAGGGGTACAAGGTACCGTGCTCCCATGCTGTAGCTTGTTGCACATTTGCTGGTGCTAACTGGCACAACTACGTCAGCCCCTTCTATCTGGTATCCAAGACCCAGCTAGTGTATGCTCAGTCATTCCAACCAATACTGGGTCCTAAAGACTGGATCCCACACACAGGCCTACCAGTGATCCCGCAACCTCATCTTTTTCGTGGACAGGGTCGTCCAC
This sequence comes from Linum lewisii, assembly GCA_034768395.1. Lineage (NCBI taxonomy): Eukaryota > Viridiplantae > Streptophyta > Magnoliopsida > Malpighiales > Linaceae > Linum > Linum lewisii. Next base: position 51,382,204 of record CM068300.1, on the reverse strand, counting down.
GACACTCTCGAATCAGAAACGAGATGGATTGGCGTGAGGAGGGTCGCCCAAGTAAGTGCAGGACATGCGGTCGCGTGGGTCATAATGCAAGGACATGTGGAAGGAGACGGGACAGTGCTGGGGCGTCTTCTAGTAATCAAGCGTGAAATAAAATAGTGTATCTGTAACTTTTTTATCTCGGTTCGTTTAATAAAATAGTAGTCACTCTAGGCATAGGCGATGTCGCCTGTGACATGGACGAGATCGCCTGGGTCACGGGCTATATCGCCTGTGCCACAACAGGGGGCAGTGTGCATCATAAAACCCTCCTATCACCAGCTTCCACACACACACCACTACTTTCAATTTTCGAATTCAGTTTCCATCCACCTCGGTCACACTATGGTGTTCACACATGGGGAAAGAAGTAGAGCTCGCGATAAAGGTAAAAAACATGTCTTGTTTCCCCCGTCTACTTCACGTTTTGCACTAATTACAATTGCTATTGTCGTGTAGTTTCAGAAGTTGATCGTATAATGTACAAGATGAAGAAACCTCAGGAAGACCTGTTCGAGTATGAGCTAAGTGAGGTGAATTGCTGGTGTGATTTGAGGGCAACAAGATCCATTCAACTGAAGGATCTCGAACCCTATTTTGGGTGTCCGCTTGAGAGGGAGGTATAAAGACTGGAATGATTTTCTTAATTTGTCACCTATCCCATTAATATTTCCTAACCAGCATGTTTCGTTGCCATTTTGTAAAGAACAAGGGTTGTGGTTATTTTGAAACATTGGTGGTTCGGGAGGCTGTGGACAAGATCAGAAGGGAGAAGGACAATATAATTCGGGCGAAGGACAAAGAACTTGATCGAGCTAAGAGGGAGAACCAAAGGGTCGTTAGGGAGAAGGACGAGATGATTCGACAACTGAACCAGAAAATCAAAGAACAACAAGAGCTTATGAATTTCATTATGAGAAACCCTCGGACCTGAACCGTGTTGGAACTGTTGTTTATGTAATTTTCGTAGTGAAGTTTGTTATAATAAAATGTGGCGCAGTAGTGTTCCATCCACATATAGATCGAAATGGTTGAATTTCATTGCAAAAACATTAACAGCGAAAATGACATGAAAGTGCAAATCAGTAAAATCGATCACCATAGTACGACAAATAAATACTACAACAGCCGAAACAAGTACAATCGATCACCATAGTACGACAAATACAAACAGTAAACCATAACATAAATCCAGAAACGAAAAACTACAAATGTGAGTGTCAATGCCTCCGACCCCTCTGGCGTCTCTGTCGCTGCTCGTCCGTGTAGCAATCCGGTGGACGCAATGTAGTCCGATCACGTAACATGTGAGTGTACGGTGGTGTCTGGGTGGACTGCGGTACGAAATCAGGTCGATGGGCCCAATCCTCGAACCCACTGTCCTCCGAGAAACCCTGGGAGCCGACCGGATGGCTCTGATCAACGTGCTGGCTGGTGGGCCCATACGGCTGGCTACTCGACGCACCTGGGTGTCCTGCATGCTGGTAATGAGGTGCCGTCGGCTGGTACTGAGGCGCCGTAGCCTGGTACTGAGGAGGGTCATCGAAACTGTAATTCCGCCCGTCAGCGAAATCCTCGTTCCACACATAGTAGGGTGGAGGTGCGTATCCCACATCATGGTGCGCGAGACCGCCGTAATCGACATCATCCAACCCTGTACTGTGACCTCTCTGTGGGATGGGATAGCCATCATAGGGAGTGTATGTCGGCAGGCGTGATGCTGCACGTGGGCGGTGTGGTCCTCGATCGGGAAGGCGCTCATATGCTCCGCTCATAGCCAATCCAGATCGGAGCACATGACTCATGTGAGAATCACTCGTACCACTCAAAATGGTAGCCTGCTCCAACGAGGCGATCTGAAAGGCAAAACAAAAATAAAAGTTAGTGTACCCTAAGGGAATACTAAATTGCCTACAATTACTCAAGTAGGTGGTCACTAACCATCCCCTGAAACTGTGCACCATCGTGTGATATGGCCAGGCGTGTCCGTCTCCTGTACCACTCGTCGTACTCATCATGGAAGTGGTGGCTCAATGGATCTGCTCTCACCTCGCCCTCGGCAATGTGCTGATCCCGCTCCTCCCAGAGACGTAAGTACTGTAGGTACCTAGCACCCCAATCATGTACTGGTGCTCTGAAGTCTAGTCCTAGTAACTCCTCGACGCGAGCAGCAGGCTCGGCGTCCTGTGGGATACGCTGACCATGTCCGAACTGACGCATGCAACGATCAGGATGGTGCCATGAGACACAGTCTATGCACAGCATGGGGCAAACAGCTCGCCAGAACACATCGTCCTCCAACTGATAGTCCTCCTCTCGAAAGGCGTACGGCATCCACTGGAGAATTAATAAATATATTGTAAGGAAGAATTAAGAAAATCAGAGAGAGTATGTACATGAGGTTAAGATTCCTAACCACGAACTCCGTGTTCCGATCAAGTGCGTAGCGTATTTCCTCCAGCTTCATAGCCACGCGATGCTGGTGGCGCCGGATGACAGACATCCAGCGCACACCACGAGGAACGGTGTCAGCATCTGGTGGGTCACCACCTGCTACGTAGCGCTCGGCTATGCTCGGGAATCTCTCCAAGGCCCAGAGCTGGACCAGCAAGGTGAAGCCTCCCAAGTCACCTGTACCCCTCTGACTCCCAGCCGTGAAGAAGGCCGCCCTCCCCATGGCCTTATACAGCCATGCTAGTACCGCACTACCCCAACTGAACGTGGATGCAACCGCAGAGTCCCCAATAAGCCGGAGTAGATGAACCGGTATCAAGTCTCCAGTCCGGTCAGCTAGTAGAATGGCGCCAATAAGAACCCAAGTGTAGGCTCGTGCATAGCGGAGAACAACATCTGCTGGAGCACCAGCCGGTAGACGATCAAACATGCCCTTCACCCACGAGATCTTCACTGACTGTCCCGTACAACTCCCAGCTGGGGGTCGAGCACCCAACAACTCCTCACATATGAGACCCGGCTCACGTCTGTCCACTGCTACGGTAACAGGAACTCCATCGATAGGAAGACCCGTAAGTACCTCAACATCCTCCAAAGTGATCGTCGCCTCGCCCGGTACCAGGTGGAATGTGTTCGTCTCTGGCCGCCACCTCTCAATCAATGCTGTGACGAGCTCCTTACACGGTGTGAAACCGAGTAAACGACCAACAGGGAGGAGTCGACACTCTCGCAAGAATGCCTCGTACTCTGAACTCCACTCTAAGCAAGAACTACGCTGTCGCAACTTCAGCGCCTTGCACGCATGTGGGTCACGCCACACTAAAGTAGCCCTATGCTTGTTCTCCCCCCACAGTAGAGAACAATCACCAGGTTGAGGCCTAACGCTCTCGGGAATCCGATCCACCAACGGTTCATCCCATCCATAGTTCGACATCTATTGTATAGTAAATTGTTAGAAAAACTATTTTATACTAATTCTCTTTCTCAAAGTATACTAGTTCTCTAACCTCAAAATTATATTAATTGTCTAACCTCAATATTATACTAATTCGCTAACCTCAACATCATACTAATTCTCTAAACTATCCATAAATAATGACATGGTTCACAATGACATAAGAACAATAAATAATGTATGTACTACGTACCTTGTGTAATGGTGCGAGAAAAGGTCCTCTCCGTTTTATAAAAATCCTACAACGTCAATATGACAGTGTTAATAAATCACTTTGGAAAAAATTATCTACCATAATAACCCTAAACTAATTCTCTAACCTAAAACCCTAAACTAATTCTCTAACCTAAAACCCTAAACTAATTCTCTAACCTAAAACCCTAAACTAAATAATGTAATTTAAAAAAAAGGAGAAATGAGACTTACCTTTGCCTTAGGGGTTACCGAGTAGTGTGGGAGAATGAGTTGAAAAATGGGGTATTTATAGGGGTTGGGGCGAGATTGCCCGGTCTCCAACCCTCGGGCGAGATCGCCGGTAGCCCAGGCGATATCGCCTGTGGCTGGGGCGAGATCGCCTATGGCTGGGGCGAGATCGCCATGTGTCCAGCCAGACAGCATTTACTCGGTTTGGTTGGGCAGTTTAGAATCGGTTTGACCAACAATCCTCGGTGCTGGGGCGATATCGCCTAGGCCTGGGGCGATATCGCCTATGCCTGGGGCGATTATATTTATACAAATAAATAGTTTTGAAACGTATTTATTTAGGTTAATAGTTAATTTTTTTTATTTATTTTAGTGAAAAGCCCATTAAAAGGCTAATAGTAGTAGTGGAATGAGGAATGAAATATATAATAATACTATTTGACTTACATTGCTTAGACGATGAAGTTTGTGAGAAGACTAAAGGTCTGAAGCGGTGAAGCTTGCAAGGCTGCAAGTTTATTGACTCTCTGACAGACACAGACGGCACAAGAATATGAATTTATTAAATTTGAATATGTAAACCTAATGTGAGAGTGGAAAAGAAAGTTGTACGCCTGTAGGCTGTAGGCCGTACGCGAGTTAATGAATATTTTTTATGGGCTTGGCATGCTGATTCCTATTATGAAACTGAAATATGATTGATTGGACGTATTTTCGGGTGACCCGCTGACCCGTTTTAATTGACCCGAACCCGCCCAAAAAAATCAGTTTTTTTGGGTTCGGGTCATTTCGGTTTCGGGTGTTAAAATAGCAAACCCAACCCTAAATTTTTGGGCGGATTCGGGTTGAGTCAACGGGTCGGGTGAACATTTGCCAGGTCTAATTTTCATAATGCAGACGAACCCAAAACAGAACATTATCGGGGCCACAAGCTTGTCTTCTTCCCACAAAAGAAGCCAACAGATCGATCCTGACTAGACCTTTAATAAACACAGCGTCCCTCCCACTAGAACCGAAAAGAGAGATATCTAGCACATCCCAAAGTACCTCAGAAAACCCCTCCCAAATCGAGTTGTAATACAGTATGATGGAACACGAGAAAGTTTAATCCAAACCGCCATAAATTGAAGCTCATTAAATATTTCAACAGAGGGGGGAGAAAAGGGTACCATATTCATCACATTCATATTCAGCGACCAAGGTCTTCTTTCCAGCACCCAGTTCATAGCATCAATTGAGGGGAAAACGACTTGGAGCAAGCCAAACCCCACCTCCAAGACTTGGATTGAACCATCATAGTGCCACATCTGATTCAAAGAATTTTGCACAAACATCCTACTTCGTGGTTGATCCCAAAAAATTCGAACTAGCACTCTCCGGTTGGAGCGTTCGAGACCATCTTGGATTTCCTCATTTCCAAAACGAAAGATTTCATCCTTTCCATTGGGGTAAGAGTTGTTTGGGGAAGCCAACTTTGAGTAATTTCAGTATTTGGTGTAGTATTTGGATTTATGGAGAAACTCACAACCATAAAATAGTAAAGGAGGCTTGTTTATGATTAATATGCGGCAGTCAAAATAGAATAACTAGTAAATACCAAGATTTCATATAATAGTCTCACAAATCATTCTAACTATCATACTTGTTTTTCCAAGATAATTCCTTACCACAATTTTACACATAAGCAGCTCGAGAGTTGGGTACGACAGCTGGCCAAGAAAATTGCTGCAATCATATATTGAAAATCCCAGTCATTAATATAGTAACCACATTTAAGAGCAGCTTGTCACCCGTCAATTAGGCAAACCGTTACCAAATACGTACCAGAGAATCAGAGGGGATTAAAAACTATTTTCTGACAGCCAAGGATTAAGGAGGGGTCCAAACTTAAATTGGGGAACCTCCCTTAATTGAGTCAGGTAATGCGATAATTACTGCAGGTATACCAAGAGTCGATGATCGCCGGGGTCTCACCGTCGGCAACGAGATAACCAGCCAGTTAATCGCCAAGACAGTTAAAGAAAATGGATAGAAATACCGGAGAAAAGGAAAAACACAACAAAGAACTAACAAATCGGAAGTTGTTTGTTAAGTGGTAATAAAAATTTTCTATATCCAATTGTTTGTTAACTGGAGCGAACAATTCCGATCTTTGTGAAAGCACTGATTGAAGACCTCGGAGTCCTAAGATTCGATACAATCCAGTCTGTGTCAACCGTGGTGCAAACGAAACTGGAAATTCCACCGGAGCTTGGACCTTACACGACTTTTCAGGGCCGGCCGAAGATGATAAGGTAAGTACCGGACACATTCACCAAAACCACCACTTTGCACAATCGGATTTCAATCGAAACGAATCGCAGGAAGAAGACTTCCTCTAGAATTAATCAAGGATTAAGATCCTTTAAGCAACGTCAGAGACGAGACGAAAATCGCAGATTGGGAAACCCAATCTCTAGAATAGAAGGTCTGAAACTCAGGGTCCAGGCCTTAAGAACAAGGTTCCACCCTAGTCTGAGTTCCAGCTCTTAGAAAGGAACACCTCTCAAAGAAATCCGGGATTAAGATCCCTAGTCAGCGACGCCCAAGGCGAGCTGAAAAATCGCAAATTGGGAAAACCCAATCTCTAGAATGTAACCATGAACACAGCCGAGGAGAGCATCGGGAGAGTTCGTAAGAAGCCCATATATGAACAGAGAAGAAGAGAGATGGTGTCAATTGCTCCGAACGAAGTCAGGAGGCAAAGCGGGAGGTTATCCCCGTTGTGTAGTAATCACCCAAGAAATATATTATATTGAATCATGAATGATCAATATGTGAATTTTCATATAAAAATTTTTAAATATTTTTCACAAATGGAATCACTAGAAAGTTCCCTAATTTTATTTTAATTATTTTAAAGTCAAAATTTGTTTATATAATTTAATTTTATTATTAAATTTATTTTGGTCCACTAGTAGTTTATGTGGCAGCCACATTAGCAAGTTGTGACTTGCTAAAATTTGAAAAATCTATACTTAATAATTACTATAATGGTATCGGCACAAAATCTTAAATATGACGGCATAACCTGCAGTTTGTGAAGACTATAATGAGATGGGCTACAATTTATCCGTTATACTACTGTCGTCAGCAAATGTAGGGCCCAATCTTTTTGTGTAGCAAAAAATGTAAACAAATGTTTAAGGTAGCCTTAACAGTTTTCCGTTTTCTGAACGCTGATTTATAGAGATCACAATCCGAAAAGAGATCATTTTGGAGGTGATCCCAATCCCAAATCCCATATCCCATATCCCAAATCAGCAGACTTAACAACAGGTTAGGTCTTTTCTTATGGAAGAGCCACGGTAAAAGCATTCACCTTCAAACCCAATGGCATCCGACACAGTCTATGAAGAACATCGAGTAAGTTTCCTTTACGAACCATGATGCTATCTTTAATTTCCTATTTCCATTTCAATGGCCTCCGGTTCTGTTTTCATTCTTACTCGATTCTGTGTCTATTATTTTGCTTTATCATTGTCTTTTCCAGGCTGAAAAACGCTCAAGGCAGGATGATCTTGTTGATCGGATTAGTAATTTGCCTGATGAAATCCTTGTCAACATTCTATCCCTCTTGTCCTTTTCTGAAGCATTAGGGACTTCCGTCCTCTCCAGTAGATGGATTCATTTATGGAAATCTGCGGTCACGGAGCTGGACTTTGATGGATTCAAATTGTTGGAAGAGAAACCTGTACTGTGGCCGATTGAACCTGTGGAATATGAATGGACTTTTCTAGTTCAAGTTCCAAATACCCCTCCGAAGAAGTCACCCATAGTGGTGAAGAAAAAGCTCATGTACATGAATTCGGTGAACAGAGTTTTGAGGCAGATCAATGTCTTGAAAATTAAGAAATTCCGAGTCTCCTTTAACTTGAATCGCGAAAACAACTCAGAGAATGACATCGATAGATGGATTGAGTTTGCTATGTCAAAGAGAGTTGAGCACCTTGAGCTCTCCTTGGGGGTTATGGGTTTCTTCGATGGTCCACCTGGAGGCTATAGTTTATCACATGGTTGTTATGATTACATCAGAACTCCAGCCGGTTTGTCCAATATCAAGCACCTTAAATCTTTGCATTTGAGTTATGTTGATGTAGAGCAAGAGACTATCAAATACCTCATCATTAATTGTCCCTTACTTGAAGAGTTAGCTGTGAACAATGCCCAATCGCTACACAACCTCAGGATTGAAGGTTCACCATCATCATCATCATCACCACTTGCGTTGAAGTACCTGGAAGTAAGATCATACTACGATCAGCCATTGTCAATGGAGATTGATCACGCTCCTAACCTCACCCGTCTTGTATATCGTGGTCAGTGGGTGGAATCTCGTGTCCTGAACTGCAAGTCTCTTGTGGGTGTGGACATATCTTTGACTGATCGTTATGAAGCGTCTGGTGTAGTTTTTAATTGCCTTGCTGCTTATATTGGGCAGCTGGAGTCTCTTTCAATGGTTATAGATCACGTAAGTCCTGCATAGAAGAATAATGCTATCACTGCTACTTGTAGTGGTGCTGATTTCATTAAGTTTTCAAAATGGGAAGATGCTACTCTTATTGCCTTGTTTTACCTGACATTGTTGTTTTTGTTCTTCTTCTTCTTTTGATTTTGTAGTCTGACTTGCCCTTTCGTCATTTGGCTGAACTTGCCTCTCTTGCCTCTCTTGAGCAACTGAAGATCCACATAGTTGGAGCAAAATCTGATTATAGTATACTTGGCTTAGTTCCTTTGATAAATGCTTGTCCTCGTTTGCACACACTACGAGTGGAACTGGGAGTGGCGGTAATCTTTGAACAAAAATTGATGGTTTTGTTTGTATTCCTGGGCATATATTTGTTTGGTTTAATCGTTTCTTTATGCAGTACAATCCTGATGCGAGTGATGATAACGATGAAGAGATTGAAGCAGTTGAAAAGGTATGTCGTGAGAGCATCAGAGTAGTGGAGATTATCAATTTTAATGGCTATGATTTGGAGTATGAGTTTGTGGAGTATGTGTTGGAGTACAACACGGGGCTGGAGAGGATAGTGATTGAGAGGGAGGTCTGGAAATCAAAATGTTTACAGCTGAGACCTGAGGCCATGGAGATTTACCAGATGAACCTTGAGAATACAGAGAAGTGTGCTTTGGAGTTGAAATCATTAGCACCTCCTGGAGTTGAATTTATTATAATTTAGTTGGTAAGATTGTTTGTTTTGACTGGTGTTTGCAAATATCCAGATTGAATATTTGTCTTGGTTTGGAAAAGCCTAATTGTGTGTCCAAAGTTGTTATTATTATTATGAGGTATTTGATTTCATATATATAATATTATATATCAGTCAGACTAGCTTTCGTAGCAAAATGGATAGTTGAGCAAAGAAAATCACTAAGACAGACTGAGATGATACAACATAAGATCAGCAATGCTGTACCTGAATCCATCCTACTACAGAAGCATGCTTGTCAACAATTGTTGCATAGGTAAAATGGGGGCCGATAAAAGGTTTGGTGATCTGCAGAGGGGATTCTACAGAAGGAGATTCTGGTTCATTATTGAGAGAGAGAAAAGTAATAGAAGGGAAAAATAAAAAATAACTAAAAAGGAGAACAAATCACATCAGTTAAAGAAAGAATGGAGAAGAGGCAAGGGGGCGACTGTTCCGGCTACTGTTCTTTAAGGAACAGTAAGCGACAGTAGAATCCCCTCCGCTATTTAGGTTTATAATTAATAATAACCTCCCCTCCGTTGTTAATTAATTACATACTAATTAATCAGTACTTATTCATCACAAGTAAAGTAAGTACTAATTCAGTCATTACATATAAATTTTGAGATATCTGAAAACATTAATAAATGAATGTAGGAGATCGCCAAATATTAAAATTGATGACCATACGTACGTTCTTGGTCAACAAGGATCCTCTTATTCTCATGTGAGTTTAACTGCCTCTTGGTAACATAATTAACAAACTTTTGGATTGTTTCTTTGTTTCGTGTGTAGAGTCAAGTAGTATAAATTCACTTATGCAATAGCGTATCCGGGGGCGGGGGGGGGGGGGCTTAAGGGGATCGATGGCTCCCTTCTTTCTCGGTCCAAGTGTAAAATCGTAAGTAAAATTTGGTATTTTCGGAGATTGACGCAGGGGTATTTGAAATTTGGTTCTTGCACTACGTTGTTTCGGTGAAATGTTGTCTTAAATTTTACTTAATAGTTACTCATATTCTACTTATAGTATGTAATATTTATAATATTTGATCACAAATCAGCTAAATTTAAACTAATTAAGAAAACTTTATACGATCCTAAGATGTTTTTATCTACACTTTATGTTAACTTTGTTCATGGCGTAGGTTGCTCAACAGATTCAATGTTTTTAATGTTATTATTGCTCTAATTCTACTAACTCATTTATTCATCACATTACTTTCATAATTATATAAGTATTTATACCTTCACGTACGAGTGAGTTGCGTCTTACAAGATCTGGTCTAAATACCCGCGGCATCGCGCGACCACCATAATCTAGTATATAATAATAGTGCACTCTTGGTTGGAGTTGGATAAACCTTTCAGGACAAGTAGATTGATCGAGGGTTAATACACTTTTTTGCCCCTCTACTATGCAAAGTTAACAAACATACCATTTTACTATTTTCTAACCGATTTAACACCCTCTATTTTGAAAAGTTTAACAAATATGTCCCTACATTTTTCTTTTCATATATTTTTCGTCTAATAAGTTGATTATACGTGCTACGTCATATTATTTGTCCATAACATCACTGATTGGGATGTCCACAAGGTGAAAATATTTAAATTAAAAAGAAAAGAAAAATGAAAAGCATTATAATCACCATTATGTACAGATGTGTTTCGTGGTATTCCTTTTTTTTTCTTTCTAATTTAAATAATTTTGGTTTGTGAACATTCCAATCAACGGTAAGGTGTACAAATAATATGAAGTAGCACGTATAATCAACTCATTAGACGAAAAATAGATGAAAAGATAAATGGAGGGGCATATTTGTTAAAATTTTCAAAGTAGAGGGTGTTAAATCGGTTAGAAAATAGTAAAGGGGTATGTTTGTTAACTTTGCATAGTAGAGGGCAAAAAGGTGTATTAACCCTTTTCAGAATTGCCTACGTTTTGATCTCACAAATTACTACATCTCTACTCTGCAAACAAATTAAGAGTTCCTTTTACGAACAGGTTTTGGGTATGGATTTGGCAAAAATCTGCTTCCCTCCAAATTTCATATTTTTCAGTCTATTTAGGCAACCCAAATTTGGGGGAGTTCAATTCCAAACAGGCTTTCAAATCACCTTCAGACTGTTTTCTTAATTCTCGTTGAAACGGGAAGGAGTAGGGCGGATTTGAGAGTCTCAACCCAGTTTTTTCCCATCTTGCCAAACTTACCCCCAATTTTTTTTTTTCTAATTTCTTCGAGCCCGTCTGATATCTCAATGTTGATTATTTGAATAAATTTTTTTTTAATAATTGGGAATTTGAATTTTTTGAGTATTTTGTGTAAAAATGACATAAATGAGACGAAGAAAGAATGCAAGGTTGTCCGGATTGATAGGAAGGGTAGTTCAGTGATGGTAGGTGGTCCTTTGTTTGAAATCCATATGGTAATGGTATAGTGGAAATTAAGGAATTAGGGTCTTCCCTAGCAATCGAATCCCTCCAGATTTTTAATTTGACGTCCGTGCGTCATTTTCGACCAAAAAATAAATCTCATCCAGATTTTAATTCCATTGCAATTCATTTCCACGCCAAAAACGATTTCTAAAGTTCTCACTCTTACCATTGTTTAACAAATTTAATTGTCCGTAATTAATTTGAATTATGACTTAGATGTTTTTTTTGGTAAGAGGCCCTCACGACGTTTGTTTCCGTAGCAACTGTTGAGCTGAAGTGTATTATAAATCGTGAACCAACCTAGGAGATACAAAAAAAGGGAGAGAGAAGGGGATAAGGGTCGTAGCAACTCTTGAGTTGGAGTGTATTATAAATCGTGAATCAACCTAGCAAATACAAGAAACAAAAGAAAAAAAAAAGAAAAAGAGAGAGGAGGGAAAATTCCTACCGTTAGGACTAGGGGTGGCAATTCGGTCAACTCGGTCAAACCAAACCGAATTCGGTCAACTCGGTCAAACTGAACCGAATTCGGTCGGTCACCGAGTTCGAGTTCAGCCCAGATCTGGAACCGTGACCGTGACCGATTTGAATTCGGTTTGACCGTGACCGAATTCAAATCGGTCACGGTTAGCCGATGTAATCGCACCCTAACCGATTTAAGCATTGAAATGTACTTGCAAGGTTGCGGGGATCATATAACCGATTTTGAACAGTAACCGATTTCGAACAATAACCGATTTGAACCTTAATGACCGAATTCAATATGAAATGCAGCAAAATGCAGAAGTAGGTGTGTGGGCTTCCGTGGCTGTACAAAAAATGCAAAATAAAACAAGCAAAATACTTCATAGTTCAATACCAAATTCATAGTTCAATACCAAATTCATAGTTCATAGAACAGAACAAACACAAGTCCATAATCGGTCAACAAAGTTCATAGTTCATCGGTCAACAAAGTTCGACCATAACAACCATGAAAACGACCATAGTCCATAATCGTAAACAAACAGAACAAAAGTACACAACTAATAAACCAAAGTCATAGTTCATCCGGAATCAGAAGCACCACTCATGGCAGGAGTTGATTCATCACTATATTCATCTCCACTATTTATAGTTTCCAAATTCCCGAGACTTTCACCAATCCCCGAGGGACTCACTATGTTTCTAACAATTGGACGAAGTACCGTAGAAGCAGTAGATGGATCACCACCACCACAAACCGATGGTGGTTTAGGTGCACGGAGCTCTTCTTCCATAATTCGTTGGAAGTCTACAAAATACGGAACACACTTAGACTAGAGCTTACAACACACAAAATAACAACTGGTCATTTCATTAAAAATGGGCTGTCCATTCTCTGCTACTGCCATTATTAAGTTGAAATATAATTGCATAAAGGGCTGTCCACTATTGCACTTTCATTTCATATGCATAAAGGGCTGTCCACTATTCCACTTTCATATGCTGCTACTGCCTACTGTCCACATTAAGCTATTAAGATTAGTATGCATATGCATATGCTGCTACTGCCTACTGTCCACATTACTGATTCACAATTAAGATTCACATCTAAACACAATTAAGATTCACATTTCACATTTCAGAATTAAGCAATCATATTCCTAAACCAACAACCTAAATAACAGTTGCTGTCCCTAAACAAAACAGGGAAAGATAATCTAAATGTTTAAACAATCATATCCCTAAACCAACAACCTAAATAATCTACCATGACAGAACCATAACAGTTGCTGTCCCCCATCCCTAATCAAACATCATTTAAATCCCCAGCAGCACACTCCCATTAACCCCCCGATCCTGCACAAACCAAAAACCCCACAGCCTATACAAACAATCCAGCAGCTACGACATCATACACTATCCCCGCCCAAAAACCACCCGCAAGAGTGTGAAGATTCAACATTCAGCAAAATCAACCGCAAGAGTGGAAGACAGCAATAGAGGGAAGAGTTCGAGAGAGGAAAACGGAGGGAAAATATGTAACGGTCGATGACCATTCCAGATATTTTCCTTTAAGTTATCGTTTTGTCGTTATGTACTTAAACAGGCAGGATCTTATTTTGGGGTACTAAACTATAAAGTACCGATTTTGGCTCTTCTCTGCATTTCAGTGCAGCAGAGTGCAGAAGCAGCTGCCCATATAGGGCCAACTGCAATCCCTGAGAGGGTATGATGAATTAAATTATAAGCTTTTAGCTTTGTCTCCCCCCTTTTTCTGTCTCCTCTTCTCCCAACCTACTTTCTATCTTCCCCAAATTCTCTTCTGTTCTAACCCGTTACCTTCGCCGGAGCTCCGGGGCCATTACAAATTGGTATCAGAGCTCCCTCCGGCAACGCTATCCTCACACCATGGCCAACGCAAACGCACGAATCACAGCTCTTGATGAGCAACTGACCAACCTCACAAACACCACCCAAACAGCCATAGCCAACATCAACCATGCTATCCAACACCTCACGGACGCCACGACACAGGCTACAACCCGAAACGATGAGCGCTTCGACGAACTGAAGTAGAACCACACAAGGTTGGAGCAAATGTTCCAACGAGTACTGGAACGTCAACCCGAGCAACAGGTCCATCGACCAGGACTATTACCAAGGCCAGATCAACATCCTTTGGCCAATGTTCTTCCCAGGCTGGACTTTCAGCATTTCTCAGGTACGGACCCTGAATCGTGGTTGAGAAAATGTACCAAGCTTTTCACGATCCACCAGATCCCTGCAAACCACCAGGTAGAGCTAGCATCACTATACTTGGAGGGAAGGGCAGATATTTGGTACCAAGGATGGTCAGCCGAACGCCAGAACATGGTTTGGGAGGATTTCTCCACCGAGCTTCTCAGGAGGTTTGGTGATTCATCATCCATGAACGTGGTCAGAGCTTTCAATAAGCTCAAGCAGTCAGGAACGGTGGTGGACTACCAAGAGAGGTTCGAAGAGATGAGATCCAAAATGATCAAGCTAAACCCCACCTTGACAGAGTCATACTTTGTCAACAGCTTCATCAGTGGATTGGAGGAGGAAATACAGCCAGTTTTGATGATGTTGAAGCCGCCAGACCTGACCGATGCTTACTTGCAAGCAAGAATGGAGGAAGCTTCTATAGAAGCTAGAAGGAAAAAGTTCAGAGGATCTCAAAAATGGACTCAAGAACAACCATCTTCGAGTTCAGGCCCTAGAAAGTTTACTGCACCTAGCAAGACTCCAACACCTCCTGGAGGTAGAGGACTCTGCTATAAGTGTGGTGATCGTTATTTCTTTGGACATGTCTGCTCAAAGAAGAGACTAAACAACTTGGAAGGAGAATCTGACTTTCCAACCGTGGAGGAATGGGAAGATTCTGATGAGGAGAACCAAGAGGAAGTTACCCTACAAGCCATGGGGGGTAACAATTCAGATTCAGCCCTCAAACTCAAAGGAAAAATAGGGAAGAATCAGCTGCTGATACTCATTGACACGAGCAGTAGCCACACTTTCTTGAGTCAACAGTTTGCAGCTAACTCCAACTGTCCACAGCAGCCTGCAACTCCAATGAGGGTGAAAATGGCTAATGGTGATTCCATCATCAGCACTACTGAGTGCCAAGGCTTACTTTGGTCAATGCAAGGTAACAAGTTCAGCTTTGATGCCAGAGTAATCCCCTTGAAGCAAAACGATCTCATATTAGGATTCGATTGGCTGAAAACAGTGAGTCCAATTCAAATGGATTTTGAAAAACTACAGATGTCATTTATGTGGGAAGGGAAACAGTTAACCCTAAAGGGAATGGAGGATCAAGCTCATTGCCAAGCTATGACAGGCAAAGACCTCTACAAGGGTTGCTCAAAGCTTAATGAAGTAAAGGGTCATTTGCTACAACTAACTGAGGTTGGTAGTCATGGTGAAACTCCAACTGAGTTGCAACCCCTTCTAGATAAGTTCAGAGGGGTGTTCATTGAACCACACTCATTGCCCCCTCAGAGAAGTTGTGACCATGCAATACCTCTAGAACCAAACGCCAGGGCTGTGAATCTCAGGCCCTACAGGTATTCACCAGCTCAGAAAAATGAGATAGAGAGGTTGGTGAAAGAAATGCTTCACAACAAGGTCATACAACTCAGCCATAGTCCTTTTGCTTCACCTGTGCTGTTGGTGAAAAAGAAAGATGGAACATGGAGATTTTGCGTGGATTATAGGCAGCTGAACTCCCTTACCATCAAGGATAAGTTCCCTATCCCAATGATTGACGATTTACTTGATGAACTTCATGGAGCAGCTTGGTTCACTAAGCTGGATCTCAGAGCAGGATATCATCAGATCAGGATGCTGCCAGCTGACCAGCACAAGACTGCTTTCAGGACTCATCAAGGGCACTACGAGTTCAAGGTCATGCCTTTTGGACTCACTAACGCACCAGCCACCTTTCAGGCACTCATGAACCAGGTATTAGCTCCTTACCTAAGAAAATTTGTATTAGTTTTCTTTGACGATATCCTGGTTTACAGTCCAAATTTGGAATCTCACCAAAACCACCTAGCTGCTACCCTAGAGCTACTGGTGGAACACCAGCTATATGCTAAGGAGTCCAAATGTGCTTTCGGTCAGAATACATTAGAGTATCTGGGACATATCATTTCAGCTGCAGGTGTTGCTACTGATCCCTCCAAGGTCAGTGCCATGACAGAATGGCCCCAACCCAAAAACATAAGAGCCTTGAGGGGATTCCTAGGGCTAACGGGTTATTACAGGAAATTCATAAAAGGGTATGGAGTCATAAGTAAACCTCTTACTGAATTACTTAAGAAGAATCAATTCATGTGGAGTGACAAGGCAACACAGGCTTTTATTGACCTCAAAACTGCAATGACAGAAGCACCTGTTCTGGCCCTCCCTGACTTCACTAAACCTTTCACTTTGGAAACTGATGCTTGTGGTAAGGGTATTGGAGCTGTTCTGTCTCAAGGAGGAAGGCCAATAGCTTTCATCAGCCAGGCCCTCAGCACCAAGAACCAAGGCATGTCCACTTATGAACAAGAGTTTCTGGCAGTCATCTTTGCTGTTTCTAAGCGGAGACATTACTTAGAGGGTTGAACCTTTACTATACTCATTGACGACCAAAGCTTGAAGTTCATTTTGGGACAAAAGATTCATACCCACCTACAGAAAAAAGGGTTAATTAAGCTGCTTGGGCTCGACTTTGAGGTTAAATATAGGCAAGGGAAATGGAACAAAGCTGATGATGCACTCTCTAGGATCCATGAGCAGCTACCAGAAACCAGTGATTGCTCTAGCATCACAGCTGCATTGCCAGATTGGATCCTGAATATAGAAGAGAGTTACGAAGGAGACCAAATAGCTCAGGAACTAATAGAGAGCACCGCTGCAAATCCAGCTAAACCAGCACTTTACAGCTATGACCAAGGTCTGCTAAGGTATAAAGGGGTGATATACATTGGTAGCCAAGGTGGCATGAAGAACAAGCTGCTGGAATTATTCCATGCTTCTCCCACGGGAGGGCATTCTGGTAGGCAGGCTAACTACCAAAGGATCAAGAAATATTTTTATTGCCAGGTCTCAAAAGGGATGTTAGGAGCTGGGTTGCTGCTTGTCAAATTTGCCAACAATGCAAAGCAGAAACAGTACCCTATCCAGGGCTGTTACAACCCCTTCCTATACCAGATCAAGCCTGGCAACATATATCGATGGATTTCATTGAAGGGTTGCCTAAGTCTGAAGGGAAAGAGGTGATTCTGGTGGTGATTGATCGGTTTACCAAATATGGTCATTTCCTAGCCCTCAGTCACCCTTACACAGCAGTAACGGTATCTCAGGTATTCATGGACAACATATTTAAGCTTCATGGGATGCCAACCACTATCGTCTCTGATAGGGATACTATATTCACTAGTCAGTTTTGGAAAGAATTGTTCAAACTGCAAGGGACTCAATTACAGTACTCAACAGCATACCACCCCCAGACAGATGGCCAAACGGAGAGATTGAACCGCTGCCTAGAAGACTACTTAAGGTGTATGACCATCACTCAATCCAAACTGTGGACCAAGTGGCTACCTCTAGCAGAATGGTGGTACAACACCAACCACCATTCGAGTTTGGGAATCACTCCTTTCGAAGCCTTGTATGGTTATGCACCAGTAATGTTCTCAGTAAAGAATCCCCTGTCTACTGCAATTGTTGCAGTAGAGGAGAAGTTAACATGCCAACATCAGGTTATTGACCAACTGAGAGGGAACTTGGCTAAGGCTCAAAACCGTCAAAAGCAACAAGCAGATAAGAGAAGGTGTGAGAGGTCATTCTTGGTGGGGGATTGGGCATACCTCAAACTACATCCCTACAGGCAAGCCTCTGTAGCATCAAGGAAGAATCAGAAGCTAGCACCTAGATTCTACGGCCCATTCCAGATAACTGACAAGGTGGGGGGAAGTGGCTTATCGATTGAAATTACCAACGGGCACAACAATTCACCCGGTTTTTCACGTATCACTGCTCAAGAAGGCTGTGGGGACGGGAGCTGTTGTGAGCCCTACATTTCCAGCCATGGATGACGCAGGACAATTGAAGCTGGAACCGGTTGCCATTTTGGCCCGACGTTTCGTTAACAAGAACAATCAAGCTGTCACGCAGGTGTTGGTCCAATGGACGCACCAGACGGAAGCCGACGCTAGTTGGGAGGATCGTGAGGCGTTTAAGGAGGCATTTCCAGATTTCAAGGAGGATTAAACAGGCTTGGGACAAGCCTGGGTTCACAAGGAGGGATTGTAACGGTCGATGACCATTCCAGATATTTTTCTTTAAGTTATCGTTTTGTCGTTATGTACTTAAACAGTCAGGATCTTATTTTGGGGTACTAAACTATAAAGTACCAATTTTGGCTCTTCTCTGCATTTCAGTACAGCAGAGTGCAGAAGCAGCTGCCCATATAGGGCCAACTGCAATCCCTGAGAGGGTATGATGAATTAAATTATAAGCTTTTAGCTTTGTCTCCCCCCTTTTTCTGTCTCCTCTTCTCCCAACCTACTTTCTATCTTCCCCAAATTCTCTTCTGTTCTAACCCGTTACCTTCGCCGGAGCTCCGGGGCCATTACAAAATACCTGGAGAATGGAGATGACCGTGGAAATGAATTCAGCAGTTAGAAGAAGATGACCAATTTCATCTCATTCGAAAGGGAAGAGGATTTCGAAGTTAGGGTTCAGACTTCAAACTACACTTTCAATTTCTGTTTCACGATTTCTATCCGCTGGCTGGGTGCTGTTATTTTCATACAACAAGTGCCGGGTCAACAGGTAATGAATTGGGCCTGGTGGGCCGGGACTAACTTATAAATTATAATCATACAACTCAATTCGGTGAAATCGGCCAACTCGGTGAAATCGGTCGATAACCGAATTAGAGTTAACTGACCGATGGCTTGAATCTGGTAACCGCGACCGTTTTTGATTTATTGAACTCGGGTAATCGGTGACCGAAACCGAGTTCAACTCGGTTACCAATTCGGTCAACCGAAAATCGAACCCGAACCAGCCAGCCCTAGTTAGGACACCCATTAGTGTTCTCATATGAGGACACCTCACTCACTGTTGCACACCCACTACAACAAATACATCAAATAGGGGGACACAACTGAAAATAGAGGGGAGCAATGCCCCCTATTTAATTTAGTCGGAGCGCTGCCCCCTCCCCCCCCCCCCCCCCCCCACACACATAAATACAGCCTTGCAACCCACTAAAGTATCCCTGACTAGGGATATTCTGTCGGGGGCGAAGGAATCCGACAAAAATAATATATATATATATATATATATAATATATATATATATATATATATATATATATATATATAACAAGTATTACAAATATATTAAATAAATAATATATAAAAATTATTTTATTATCCAATGGTCGTTGATGGTGACGGCGACGGTGGTGGTGGACGGCGATGGCGACGATGGTTCTAGTGGTAGTGGATAGTGGTGGTGGTGGCAGCGGTTGACGGTGGTGGTGGACGGCGACGGCGACAATGGTGGTAGTGGTGTGGCGGCGACGGTGGATAGTGGTGGTGGTGGCGGCAGCGGACGGCGGCGGTGGCAACTTTGGTTAGTTGAGAAATTGAGAGAGTTGAGGGAGAGGAGAAATGAAGAGGATGGGGATACTGAGGCTAATAAGCCCATTCAGTACTTTACGTTTGGGGTATTAACAAATTAGTACCCACTGTTTGAAAAATAACTTGCGAGTGTTGTTCGTATGAAAATTTAACACATTCATCCAAAATTACGATTCTATCCAATTTTGTCCGTAAATGGCCACATGACGCGTCTTATTTGGATTAAAACACAGATGTGGATATATCCACGTTAGTTGTGCCTGATCCGTCAATTGAAAATTAAAACCCCTCCCTATTTGTTTTCCTTTGCCATGTGTTAGTTATTAGTTAGGTTCGATCCAGATTCTCCGGCTTGCTCAACTGACCAAGTGAGTAAGGAATCGAATCTCGAGGTTACAATCCGCCATCCATAAGTAATCGAGATTCGTCAAATTACCAAGCTCGCTCAGCAACGAACCAACAAGGTAAGGAGCTGCTTCAACTTTGTGATGTTCCAATACCTCATCTGCGTCTTCGTCACCGTCTGGGGATTCTCACCTACAATCAAACCCAATCCAATTTTGAATTCAAATTAAATCCTAATTCGTGACAAACAAAAGCTCTGTTAAACGAATTGACATTCAATTCAGGGAAAGAAGCTTCAATTGATCAATACTCCGGTGACCAGGAGTGTTGCTTGTGGAGCGGCGCCAATAGCCGTCTTAAGGAAGGCGGGGGACGCGAATGATAGATTGGGGGTGGTAGGACGAGGCTGATAGAGGCGGCGACGGTGGTGGTATTGAGTTTGATCTGGACATGTAGTGGATTGCAACGGTGGTTGGCGGAGCTCTGTCGGTGGAGAGAGAAGAAGATGGGAATAATTATTCAGGTGAGGAACAAATTGAGAAAGAGAAAGAGAGACAGAAATTGCAGAGGGGGTCATTTTATTCAGGTGAGGTGACGTGGATATATCCACGTTAGCATTTTAATAAAAATAGGACGCGTGATGTGGAAATTTAATGGCAAAATTGGACGAAATCGTCATTTCGGATGGATGTGTTAAATTTTCATACGAACGACACTCATAAGTTATTTTTTAAACTGTGGGTACTGATTTGTTATTACCCCAAACATAAGGTACTGAATGGGCTTATTAGCCGGGATACTGAGAAAATTTAAGGAGGAATACTATTTTTTGTCGGGGGTTTAATTGTCGGGGGCCACACCCCGACTAAATGAGTATTTAGTTAGGGGCGCGGCCCCCAATAATAATGCCCCTGACTATTTTTGTCGGGGGCTTTATTGTCGGGGGCCACGCCCCCGACTAAATACTATATTAAATAATATAATTACTCATTTAGTCGGGGGTGTGGACAATAAAGCCCACGACTAAAATAGTTAGGGGCATTATTGTCGGGGGCCGCGCCCCCCATTAAATAAGTATTTAGTGAGGGGCGCGACCCCGAAAATAATGCCCCTGACTATTTTAATCATTTAATGGGGGCGCGACCCCCGACAATAATGCCCCTAACTAGTTTAGTCGAGGGTTTTATTGTCGGGGGACCACACCCCCGACTAAACCACTCAATTAGTCAGGGGCCAGACCCCCGACAAAAATGCCCCCGACTATATTTATTGGGGGCTATACGCCCCGACTATAATTGTTGGGGGCATTTGGCCCCCGACTATCTATGAGTTTTGTTGTAGTGACCAAATCGCTCTTAACACTCTCCTTCTATCAACTTGTATCTTTAATGTCTGTATCCATTGGAATACCCTTTCCCATTTATCATCCCCAACATCAGTGAAAAAATACTTCAAAATAGCGGCCGAATATTCACACTTCCAAAAAACATGGTCCTTTGCATGCACACCTACTGAACAGAGTACACAACTGACATCCACTGTAAGCCCCCACCTTACCATATCTATCCTCCATGTTTGCCTATTTGTGATAATTATCCAAGCTATGAAGCTGTTTCATGGAACCACAAAACCTTGCCAAATAGTCTCAAGCTAGTTTACTTTACTATGCTTAGGTATAATACTCTCCCAGATTACTGCCACTTTAAACTTCTCCAAAGGTTGGTCATCCCATAGAATGCTCCCATCTGCATCAAAACTGATGAACCCTCTAATCATCTCTCTAAGTTTTAGTAAGCCCTCCATGTCCATGACCCTGTCACAGACTTCATCTGCCAAAAGTTCTTAGCTTTGGTTCTGTATTTAAGTACCCAAGCCACCCACAACGAGCCACTTCTAGCAAATATATTTCATATGTGTCTTGCAACATTCGTTGCATTCCACATATAAAGATCCTTTAGTCCTATCCCCCTCATCTTTTGGTATAGCTAACTGTTGCCAATCAACTTTGCATTTACTACCCTCGTCTTTCCCCCAAAGGAACCTATTATACAACATCTCAATCTCCTTCAAAATGAATTTTGACAGCAGAAATACCGTCATCTAGAATTGCAGAATTCCTCCAACTACAGATTGGATGAGCTGGATCTTTCCCGCATATGAGAGGCTACGAGCTTTCCAATCTGTAATTCTCCCTGCTATTCTGTCAACTAATATTTTGCCAGCCCTTTTAAGCTTCATGCACACATTGGCACACCCATATATCTAAAAGGGAGAGAACCTTTCACAAAGCCAGAAGAGCTTATAACCAATGGCGGAGATAGGGGGAGCTAGGAGGAGCCACGGTGCCCCCTCCCCCGGTATCGAGTGTAAAATTATATGTAATATTAGGTGTTTTCGGAGTTTGGCGCCGGGGTATTTGAAGTTCGGCCCCCCACTACGATGTTTCGGTGAAATGTTGTCTTAAATTTTACAAAATAGTTACTCAGAATCAACTTATAATATGTAATAATTACAATATGTGATTATAAATCATTCAAATTTGAAGAAAAAATTGCCGTGGCACATATTATTCTTTTTAACTAACTAAGTAACTTATATCAAACAATTTATTGTGTAGTTTTACGTAGTATTAGATTCATTGAAACGTTTCTACTATATCCAAATCCGAATAAATTTTTTTGCCGGTGGCACCCATTTTCAGTTTATAATTTGGCTCCCCCTTGTACCAATCCTGGTTCCACCATTGCTTATAACTGCATCTGCTTCATCCCCCTTTAAACCAGCCAGATAAATCTCACTTTTCTCATGGTTATATCTGAGCCCTGACATTGCCTGAAACTCCCTCAGCACATCTATAACACAATTAACTCCTTTGGCCGACGCTTTTGCAAATATGATCAAATCGTCGGCAAAGCTAAGGTGTGTCAGCTGTATTCCTTTACACTAAGGATGCAAGTCATAAGAACCAATCTTAATTGCCCTTACCAGAATACAGTCCAACACTTCCATAGCCACCACAAATAGATATGGAGATATTGTATCCCCTTGACGGAATCCCTTTTTTGTAGGAAAATTACCACACAACGTTCCATTAAAACTAATAGACATCATTGTCGACTCCAGGCAAATTTTGATCCAATGAATGAATAATGAAGGGAAATTCATTCTTTCTAAAACAACCAAAATGAACTCCATAGATCCCCAAATTCACTACTACAGAGCAAAGTAGAAACGAAAACATGAAGATAGATCGACGGTAGAACAATCTAACCTACTTCTTTGACGAATCGGGAACAGGAGCAGCAGCTTTGCCGCTAGCCGCCATCATGTTCTCAAACTCCTGGTAATTAACACGCTCATCCCCATCGGAATCCACCCCCTTGATCATCCTAGCACACTCTTCCACCGAAAACTTCATCCCGAGTCTGTTCATCACCTGGTGGAGCTCTACCTCTGAGATTAGCCCGTCCTTGTTCCCGTCGTACATATTAAATGCCTCCTGAAGCTCCTATGTGGCTCCGAACGAGGACGACGATCAGCAGCGTTGAGCGAACTCTTCCATATTGATGAAGTTGTCCTTGTCGAAGTGGATCTCCTCCATCACACATTGTAGATATGTAGGGGAGTACTCGATTCCCATGGATCTGAGGACTCCGACCAACTCGGAGATGGAGATCTTGCCGTCGCCGTTGGAGTCAAATTTGTCGAACATTTTGTTGGAGTCGGGTAGGTTAGAATAAGTTTTGGATTACAGGTTGGGTCGAGTTGATTCACTATAACAAACACATCAAATAGTTGAGAGTCGACCGTCGAGGGCAGAATGCCCCAGACAATTGTAGTCGGGGCTGTCCAATAATGTTGTGTTTGTCGAGCATGTCACTTGTCCACATCATCATTCCCTCATTTTTCTCACGAGAGCCGCTTCCATATGATGAGGATGATGAAGCAATACATTCTCATGAATTAGTTGCTCCACCTAGTGATGAATTACCCATAGCCACATAGGAGTCGATCTCCTCCATCACACATTGTAGATATGTAGGGGAGTACTCGGTTCCCATGGATCTGAGGACTCCGACCAGCTCGGAGACGGAGATCTTGTCGTCGCCGTTGGAGTCGAATTTGTTGAACATTTTGTTGGAGTCGGGTAGGTTAGAATAAGTTTTGGATTATGGGGGTCGATTTGATTCACTACAACAAACACATCAAATAGTTGAGAGTCGACCGTCGGGGGCCGAATGCCCCCGACAATTGTAGTCGGGGGTTGTCCAATAATGTTGTGTTTGCCGAGCAAGTCACTTGTCCACATCAACCATTCCCTCATTTTCTCACGAGAGCCGCTTCCATATGATGAGGATGATGAAGCAATACATTCTCTGAATTAGTTGCTCCACCTAGTGATGAATTACCCATAGCCACATAGGTGCACGACATTGGAGTTGGGATGTGATCAACTCGATGATCCTATTGATGAGTCCCTCTCTGATGGGGATGTGGATCAAACTCGACGTAGCTCTCAACCCTGACGACCTCCTACACACGTTGACGTTTATAATGCCGACCTGCCTTCTAGTGTTGCTCATTCTACATATCCCATTGCTAATAATGTATCTTATGAGCAATTATCAACAAGTCATCAAGATTTTCTTGTTGGGATATCGTCCGTCAAACACCCTCTTGGTGTGACGCCATGAGCCAAGAAATAGCCGCTTTGGAGGCAAATGGTACGTGGGATCTTCATATGTTGCCTCCCGGGAAGAAGCCTATTGATTCCTAGTGGGCATATAAAATCAAATACAAACTTGATGGCACGGTGGAACGCTATAAAGCGCGATTAGTTGCAAAGGGGTACACTCAAATTGAAGGCATTAACTATCACAACAGGTTCGCACTGGTTGTTAAACTTGTTACTGTTCGTTGCCTACTGTCAGTTGCAGCATCCCGTGGGTAGATTGTGCATCAACTTGACGTGAACAACGCCTTTCTTCATGGGGATATCACATAAGAAGTTTATATGCGTATTCCATAAGATTTTGCGAAAATAGGTGACAGTCGGGTTTGCAAACTTCAAAAGTGTTTATATGGGTTGCGACAAGCTTCTCAAAATTGGCACACCAAGTTTACGTCTACTCTCATGACTTTGGGTTTCATCTCGTCAATGACTGATTATTCGCTCTTTGTTTACAAAAAGGAGGCGTATTTCACAACATTGATCTACGTTGATGACGTCATTTTCGAAGGCTCCAAACCCAATGATTTCCCCATTGAGTCAAACCATCGACTCACGGAAGATACTCTCCCAAGCGAAGGAACTGTTGATACGAGTGCTTAGTTGACTTGTTAGACGACTCCTCTATATATATATTTGACTGTAATTCATCCTGACATCGTCTATACAGTCAACATTCTTAGTCAGTTTGCACCGACTCCAATGCACGTTGCAGCTGCCACCCATGTTGTCTGATACTTGAAGAAAGCACCCAGGCAAGGAATTTTTCTTCCATCATGGAATCAATTAGATTTTCTTGCCTCTTGTGATACTGAATGAGGAGGTTGTCGGAGCTCATGACACTCGACTACAAGTTTCTCCATTAATCTTGGAGGCACACCTATATCTTGGCATACAAAGAAATTAATTATCGTGGCTCGTTCGTCTACGAAAGTTGAGTACCGTGCTATGGCTGCTACTATCAGTGAGTTTCTATGATTACGTTTTCTTCTCAACGATTTGGGAGTCCCTCAACTTTAAGCTACCCTCTTCACTGTGATAGTCAGACTGCATTACACATTGTTGCTAATCTGGTCTTTCATGAGCGTACCAAACATGTTGAGATTGATTACTTTTTGTTCGAGAGCGTGTCATTTCTGGTGAGATTGAACCCCCAAAAGTTTCTATACATGACTAAATTTTTGATCTTTTCACGAAGGGCCTTGGTTCGGAACATTTTCACATGCTACTTTCCAAGCTTGGCATTCAGAATCTTCATGCTTCAACTTGAGGGGGAGTAATAGGAACATAATTTCTTATATTATATTATTGTTATTTCTTTAATGTAATCAGTCCTTGTATATACGGCTTTATTGTGTTAATAAGAAATTAACTTTTTCGCAATTCCCTTTCATTAGAGGAAGAAGAAGTCCTTCGCCGGTGGTGGCAGTGAGCGGTGGAAAGGCGACAATGAAGCTCATGCTGTCGTAGTCTGTAGTGGCTCCACCGGGGAGTGAGGGGGAGCCCAGTGGGTGACAAAGTCTCTCCTTTGTCTCCTATACAAAGTCTATTCCTAGCCGTCAGATCTCTTTAATCTAATCTAACGGTGAATAGAACTAGTATTAAAGGGTACTGAATTTATTTTACTATTTCTTATTCACCCACTAACCTAGGGTAACTATCAAACTACCCCACTCCCTCTGAAAAGTGAAAACCCAAAGACTCTCAAACTTCAATCGGCCATGACGGCGCCGGCGACTACTTTCCAAGAACTCGCCGCCGCACCACCTGTTCTCTCCATTCGACGGGGCCGAACTCCTCTGCCTTCCCTCGCCGCACCTCCGGATCTATTAACCGCGCCAGGTTCTGTTGACGGCGCCAGTCCCTCAATCTTCCCTCGCCGCCGGTAATCGCTCAATCTCCCCTCGCCGCCGGTAGCCGGTAATCGCTCAATCTCCCCTCGCCACCAGTAAGCCAAACTCATCTATTTTTTTCCCCTGCATATCAATCTAATCATACCTTCTCTTGTTCTGCCCGAAATAATTGAGATAGCAATGACTGCCGATTACAGCCATCAATGCCAATGATTAGGTTGATTAGGTAGATTTGATTCAATGACTGCCCAGATCATTTGATTATTAGTAGTACATTAGGGTTTTCAAATGTATTACTATCTTGTCCTAGAAAGTGAGAATTCTGATTGTATTGCTCTGTTCGTGATAGATGTAGTACTCGTATCTGTATTATACTTGTCTGATAGTGGTACTAGTATATATACTACTTACAGAATACTGATTGTATTGTCCTGTTCTTGATAGATGCAGTACTCGTATCTGTATTATACTTGTATGATAGTGGTACTAGTATACTGCTTACAAAATTGCATGATTGATTAGTTAGTACTAGTATGTTTAATGGTGCAATAATTGTGAATCGTGGTAGAATAGGTTCTTTAGTTAGAGTTTTTTCGTTGGGACTTGCTTTGATATCATTCACCTAAATTCATAGTGCTTATTTAAGGACAGTAGTGTATACGTTTATGTTCTAGTTGGCTGTTTGTTAGTGCTCATATGTTTAATTTTTCACGAACATGGCTCCGTCTCGTTTCTGATCTATTCTTGGTATGTTTGTTGAAGCCGGTGGAGCATTGGTGTGGTTAGTTGATGAAGCTATTTTTGTTGGATCTTTTTACCTCGGAAAGAAGGTGAGTTTTGCGTTATGAAGATTGTTTTTTTCCTTTTGTTTTCTCCATTGCATGTCAATATCTGACACTTTTCTATCTGGTTTCGCTAATTAAATCACAGCCGCATCCAAGCTCTGATTCAATCACATCCGAAGAACCTTGAGTTACTACAGGGAATTCTGATTACACAACTCTTTTCTCGACATCAGTTTTGCAATCCAGGCCCGACACTTTTATTTCTCAAGGATTGTGGTGAATTATTGGTTTTCAGTTAGATCATGGTTTGTGTTGCTCGTATAGCATGACTATAATACATGTATCTATGCAATACTTGTATGCTCGTAGTACTAGTATAAATGGATGCAAGACTAGTATTTTAATACAAAGTATTTTCCTGTTCCTTAGTTACAGTGATTTCGTTGTGACTTGCTTTGATATCATTCACCTCAATTCAGCATGTTTATTTCTGGACAGTAGTGTATACATTTAGGTTCTAGTTGGCTGTTGGCAAACAACTAAAGAAATAGTTGTTTTTTGTTGCAATTTGGAATTGAGAACTAAAAGGTATATATATGGATCTTGTTTAGCAAAAATGTGAGAAACATGAAACAATTACCATGAAATAAAGGAATCACTTGGCGTGTGATTAAAAGTAATTGTGAGTGACTGATTTACTCAAAAAAATTGAAAGTAGCATATTTATTTATAAATGGCGTGTGATTGATTGAAAGAGGAAGAAGAAGATTAGGATTATTAAAAAGGTTAAGAGAATATTTCCCCCATATTTTGAGGAGGAGATTATCAAAACTTGATTATAATAATGATCAATTACTAAACCGGCGGTTAGGGATGACAAATATATTATTAAATTTGTAGTTTTATCTTTCTTATTAATAAAGTCGGCGGTTATTAGTAATGGGCAATATTAAATTCATTTAATTTATTAAATAGGAAGTGGATGTAAGATCAAGGGTCCGAATTAAACTTTGTATAGGTGACAAAGTTTAGACTTTGTCACCGGAAAAAATCCCGGGAGGGAGGTGTTGTGCCGGAGCAGTGGAGAACTGCGGTTAGTAGTGGAGTCAGCGGGAGTAGTGCAGTGGAGAGCAGCGGTGAGTAGTGGAGTTATGGATTTTCATCGGCTTAAATGGTTTTTGTAAAATACCAATTTTACCCCTCTGATTCTTGATTGGAAACCACTCCAACCAAAAAAGGTTTGATTCAGAGCCATTCATTTAGGGCTAAGGATCAGGCTCCAACCCTTTCCAAGGGTTGGAAGTGTTCCGACTTTTTCTCAACCATTAGATCACCCTTTGACCTTTTGACCAATCCAATAGTCTAGATTGTTAGGGGTATTTAGGACTTTACACACATAATTTATTTTTTATATTTAAATTAAATAATTAATATTCTCAGGTGACCGACTGGTGACTCTCCAGCGATCGGCCATCGTCGCCAACGACTTTTCCGGCGACCGGCCACCATCACTGGTGACTTTTCTGGCGAGACTCCATCGACTTTTTCGGCGACCAGTCAACTTCCGGCTAGACTCAGACAACATTCCGGTAAAGGCATGTTAACTAGTTAACACCTTTTTTTTGCTGTTAACTAGTTAACAATATTTTTTTAACTGATAACTAGTTAATATGGTTTTTAAACTGATAACTAGTTAACAACATTTTTTGTTGATAACTTGTTAACATATTTTAACCTGATAACTAGTTAACGAATAATCATATAATCAAAATTTTAATGAGATTTTTTGTTAATAGGTTATCAAACTACTTATGTTATTTTTACCTAGTTAACAGTTTTTAGGTGATAACTTGTTATCAACATTAGTTAACTAGTTATCAAAATTAGTTAACAGGTTATTCTGATGTTAACTAGTTAACGAATTACCATAATTAGTTAACTGAAATTTTTGTTAACATGTTATCTAACTAATTATGTTGTTTTTAACTAGTTAACATCACGATTTAGATAACTAGTTAAAAAGGTTTTTAGTTGATAACTAGTTATCACAATTAGTTAGAAAGTTTTCAAAATTAGTTAACTAGTTAACTTATCGAGTTAACATCAACATTAGATAATAGTTAACGAATTTTTTTAGTTAATAACTAGTTAACTAATTATACGAACTAGTTAACACGTTATTCAACAACTAGTTTATATAGTTCAAATATTTATTCCAACAATGTCAACAACATAAAAAATAGTGACTGAAACTATAACTATGAATACTAAAAAGTCAAACTATCTATAACTTCAAATACAGTGACTAAATTGTAATTTTTAATAATTATTAAATCCTTCTACTTCTTCTTCAACCTGGATTGCTTTATTTAGCCGTCGATGCTCTCATCGGTGCTACTGTTGCCGTCCATCGGCTGCCTCTACACTCCCACCACCGCCATCACCTTTTCCACTCTCCCAATCTTCGTGCCACCGCTGTCTCCAACATTCGAACCGCTCCTCCGGCTGCCGTGCTCTGGTCACCGACATCGGGATCCTGCTCTGACGCTCGCATCATTGCTTCGACGTCGCTCTGACCTCGTTGTTGCTCCGAAGATGACGCTCCACCCTTGTCACTGCTCCGACGACGCTCTGACTTCGCGCGCTGCTCCGCTGACCACGTCTCACCAACCGCCGCTGCTTCCGCAGTCATCCTTGCTGCTCCGACCCGCGTCGCTCCGATGAGAGAATGGAAGTACAGCTTCCAGATTGAAGATTTTTGGGGAGATAGGAGTTTTGCGGCTGGTGTGCGGAGAAAAAAGAGAAAGAAGAAGACGACTGTGATATTTTTTAGGGATAGGGTATTTAATTTTTACAAAATGCCGAAACTATTTTCTGATTTTTAGTTGGAACCGGTCCAACCTTGAAAGGGTTGGGTCCGGATCCGGAGCTTAGCCCAAAAAAATAACCAATATTGATAACTGCATGTATGTTGTAATGCTGTCGTCAGCAAATGGAGGCCCAAATCTAAACAAATTTGTAAGGTAGCTTTGTCAGTTTTCCATTTCCTGAACGCTGATTTAGTGATTACAATCCAAATCAGAATCCTTTTGATCATTCTTCCCTCTTCTTCTTTTACACACAGACTAGGTCATTTCTTATCGGAGAGCCACAGTCTTCAAATTCAAACTGTTCCGCTCCAGTCGCCCGGAACAATGAGAGAGTCGACCCGGTCACCTGTGGGACTCCGAATCGCCTCGTAATAAGAAAACGAGGGTAGCAATCAGAACAAAGGGGCAGAGAATGGATTGGATAATGATGTAACAGGATGTACCTAGGGATTGCTCCCAGAATTTGGTCGTGTCCTGCTGTTTGTGCCCTCTCTTCGTATTTATAGCCTGGCAAGCCTGCCAAGGCCGTTAGGCAATGGTACGGCGCCCAGCAAATCACGCCACGTGTTGTCAAATCCAGACCGTCGCTTGGTGAGGACGAAATCCTCAGGATTGCTCCACGTGTCCCTCTAGGGTTTTTCCAGATGGTAAGCGTGACGCCGCCTTAGGGCTTTTCCTGGGCCTCGCTTGGGCCCACCCTCAAGCGATCCTTAGATCATCTGGCTAGTCAACCCTCGCCTGAGGCGTTGACTGCTCCTTGGGCCGTGTTTGGCCCACTCTGCATAGCGCCTTTCGAGACTTTCCACACGGTCAACCCTCGCCTGAGGCGTTGACCCACTTTTTAGGTGGATCGCTTCGCCTACCGGGCCGACTCGACCCAGGGTGGCCCATCATGAGCCCCCTAGTCCGCCTGTGTGTCTTATCGCCAAGCACACGGGCGGACTATTCTTATTCCGTCGCCTACCGCGTTCCTAAGGAACCCTACTTTCGCCGTTGCCGATGGGCTTTCCGGTCTTTTCCCTTCGTATTAGCCCCCTAATTCCATCATTGCCTACGAGGTAGCCCCCTTTTTATATTCTTTTCCACGTCCCGTCTGCTCAATCGTCTTCTTTCCTATCTTGCGTCCCTCAGACGCTTTCCCCTTTCCCAATGCCAGCAACTCTCCTCGTCTTTTCAACTGCTGCGACGTTTCTCTTTCCGATGTAAGTCATTCAAACGCCTCCGCTATTCCTTTATAAGACACCCCGCTCCTACTTCCGATCTCTCCTCTCCTTTCTATCATCTAACTCCCTTCCTTGCTTCCTGCCTCCCTTTTTGATAATCCACGCTTCCCCTGCTTTTTTCTTTACCTTCTTCAGCCTTTCTCTTCCTTCCAGATGTCCGACGATCTTGAGTATCTCCTCAGTTGCCCCGGTAAGTCTCCACTCTTTGCTTGAATCTTTCTCCTCTCACCTCCTTTTCTTCTTTACGCCTTTCTAGCTTTCTTCCTCTAGTAGAGTCCTCTGTATATTAGGGTCTCCATGGCCTCCTCTACTGATTCAGAAAAAACTGCCTCCAATTTGTCACTTGACGACTCCCAGAATTCCCCCGATCCTTCAGAGCCCCGAGAATGGGGCATGCATCAATTTGGCTTTATCCCTGGCTTTCGTTCTTGGTCTGTAGACATGTCAGCCCCTATTTCCAACCAAGGCTATACCGTTCTAGCTTGGAAAGATATGTGGTATGACGGCATCGGACGAGACCGTTACGTTATTGGGCCAGGCTACTTTCCTTACCTTTCTGCCACTACCATCTGTTCTTTCCTTCCTAAACTTTCTCTTGCAACTCACTGGGACTTTGCTGCTCCTTCCTATTTATCGACCATTGGGAATTGCCCTGAAGGCTGGCACGAAGTGTGGTCAGAAAGTTTTACCAATGGCCTGCGCCTTCCCCCACTCCTTTTGTTGTATCATTGCTTCAAAACCTAAAAGCCTCTCTTGGCGCCTATACCGCAACCTCGTGGTCTGTCATAGCCAGCTTCGAGATTTCTTGCCAACGTGAGAAGATTACTCCTACACTTCGCCTTTTTTCCCTTTTGTATAGTGCTAAACATAACACCAACGGCCTCAGTTTTGTAAAACGAGGTGCGTATAGAGATGTGGGAATGCGGAGAATAGTGAAGCCGCACCCCACATGGTACCATGCCTTTTTTTATTTCAAACCCTCGCCCGAAGATACCTGGGCGACGGCCCTTCCACCTTACTGGTCACAAGGCGACGCAAATAATTTCCCGAGTGGTCGTTCAATCACTGCGCTCGAGCGACAGCTTCTGTCGCTTATCAACAGGGAAAACTTCAACTTGAATGACCCTCTCGTCCTAAAACAAGTCCTGGCGACGCTGCCCGGAGGTAGATGGGATTATTCTCCCTCGCTTTTTGCTAGTCTTGCGCCGTGTCACCATTTTTGTTTATTCTGACCTTGGCTTCTTCCCTTTCACAGGAATGACGGACATTTCCAACGTGCTAATTAGTACGTTAGCTCATGGATCTATATCCACAACTCAACCACAGCGTGAGCCTCCTCCCGTAGTTGAGCTTCCCCCACCCTCTCCTGGGAAAGGAAAAAAGCGAGGAGCCCGCCGCTCTCGCGAAAAGAAATCGCCGCCTGTGCCGAAAACCTCCAAACGACGCAAACCTTCCTCCGCCGGAACGTCAGACCCAAACGTCCTTGAGGAGGACCTCCTTGTCGAGCCAATAGTACCGCCACCGATGACTATCCTTGACGAGCCCCCGGAGCCTTCTACTGCTGAGCCTATTACCGCGGAGCACCAAGATGCTACTCCCGAGTCTCCCCCTCGACGCCCCGGAAAAGAGACTGCGGAGCGAGAGTCCATGACTTTTATTCAGGATGACTCACCCCTGTCGCCTCACAACGACGAGGAGGGTCGCCGCGCTTTATCCCATCGCGTCCTGACAGACTTTCTGGCGCCCAATTACGAGAAACCAGAAGGCTACTTTCCGGTTGTCTACCCCCAGCGATCACAGCTTTCAGCTGACGTGGCCCGGGATATCGCAGAGGAGCTGACTTCTGGAGTTCTAAAGGGTCTGGATGATGTGAAGGTTGGCGACTTTCATCCCGCGATGGGGAACGTGTATGTGAAGCATCACGAGGTATTTACCTTAATCGACTCTCCTCTTTCTTTCATGTCTTGTCTTTAATTTTTGAAGATTCAACCAATCGTCGCCTTCCAACATGTATGGCTCTACCATTTATCCAGATGTTGCTGGCACTAAGCATTGCTGACAAGTCACGTGACTTGTTGATGCGCAAGGCTCGTGAGCTTCGCGACGATCACGCAGCTCTTCAGCGCCGCCTGGATAACGAAGAAGTAAGCAAAACACCTCACTAGTGATGATGATGGTGCTTCATTTCTTCTCTATCTTTGTTTGTTTTTTTTTTGTTTTTTTTTGTTTTTTTTTTACCGTTTTTGTTTTATTTCTTTCAGTCTGATCATCAAGCTACCAGGAACGAGCTTAGTCGTCTGACTGAGGCTCACTCCCAGCTTCAACAGAAACTAAGCGAGGCCTCCTCTGCCGTGGAGCGCCTGACTCAAGATTTGTCGACCAGCCGGGCCTCTATTACTAATTTAGAGAAGAGCCTGTCCGAGGCCAAAGAAGCTACCTCCTCGTCCGCCAAGAAGCTTCAGGATCAAGATGCTCTTCAAAGGCAGATACAAACTTTGACAAAGGAGAGAGACGCTGCCCTTGCTGCACGGAACTGAGCGACTGAGGAGAGGGATAAGGCGAAGAAGCTGGCTGAGGCGATGACAGCGGAGAAGGATCGCACTATGAAAATCAAGGAGGAGACTGAGGCACTCAGCTCTCGGCAGTATATGACCGCTGTGTCGCTGATCCGAAGATCCATTCCTGTGATCATGACCGCCGTTCGCCAGAAATTTATGGACGTTGTTGGGCCTTCCCCTCCATTCGTTCGGCGCGAGTTTTTGTCGGCCTCTTTCAAGGCTGTAAACCGCCTTCTAAACGGGGTGCCCGATCCTAACACCGACGTCGACCCTGAATACATTAATGTGATGAAGGAAGTGCAGGCGGCGGATCAGGAGTATATAGCTGCTGAGAAGGCTAGAAGGGCTCGAGCTAAAGCTGAGGCGGCTGCGAAGGCTCGAGCAGATGCTGCTAGGGGAGAGACGGCTCCTCAGGGCAACCGCGGACAAGGCTCGGGTCATGGGATGAATAAACGATAAAGATCTCCCTCTTGTTCGTCTTTTGTATTCTGCCTGTAAAACTTTTATGAATATCCCTGGATTTAATCAACATTTTCCTTCTTTTCTTATTTTGCACGCTTCGTAAGCGATGTTCTGCTTATCTGATAATCCTAGTACGTTTCACCATTGTGCTTTTGAGCGACGACCTCTTTGGCCTTAGCGTTCAATAAGGCGCTGCTAAGCGGCGGATAATCATTTATAACTGAGCCCGATAGGCGATGAGTTTTTTTAGATGATGCTCTTATAGGTGCCTTAGCGATTTCTTTTAGCCTTAGCGAGTGTTAGAACCTTTTTATTCCTTGCCTCATGGACGAGGCTAGGTTTTATGGGTGCCTTAGCGAATTTAGGACCTTTTATAGGTGCCTTGGTGAAGTTAGGCTGTAGTGAAGCGACGATGTTTTGTAGCGTTTATGCTGATACGTGCCTTGTAGCGTCTAGGAAAGAAATGAAGACCGGACATAAATGTCGAAATGAGTCGTCCAGCGATATAGCTATCGGACGCTTTTTCATTATCCAGTGAAATGAAAGAAAAACAAAGCAATACATGCTCTTAGGCGACTACTCATGGTACTTGCGGAGATGCATCGCGTTCCAAGTCCGGGGGACCTTTGCTCCATCCAGCCTGGCTAATTTGAAGGTGTTCGCTCCCATAACTTTTTGATTTGAAATGGCCCTTCCCATCCAGGATCGAGCTTTGCGGCTCCTTCCGATGGCCTGAAAATCTTGCGCAGTACTAAATCGCTCATCTTGATGTGGTGCGGCTTCAACTTTTTGTTATATCGCCTGGCGAGCATTCCTTTTTCTGCTATTAATCTCATCTGGGCGATCTCACGCTTTTCTTCAATCATGTCAATACTATGGACCAAATTTCGCTCGTTCTCCTCCGCGTCGTAGCTGCTTAATCTGACGGAAGGTATCGTTATCTCCACCGGGAGGACCGCTTCCGAACCGTAGGTCAATGTGTAAGGCGATTCCCCGTTGACGTCTTGTAAATCGTCTTGTTGGCCCATAGCACATGGTCGAGCTCCTCAACCCATGTTCTCTTCTTGCCCTCAATCCGTCGCTTTAAGCCTCGTAGTATGAGTTTATTCGCGGCCTCGACTTGCCCGTTGGCTTGTGGATATGCAACCGAGGCCAATCGTAGAAGGATTTTGTATCCCTGACAAAATTTTTGAAAGCTCTGACAGTCAAATTGGGTGTCGTGATCGCAAATAATGCTGTGAGGGATGCTGAATCTTGAGATGATATACTTGAACGTGAACTTCTCAATTTGCTTGGCCGTGATGCTAGCCGTCGCTTCAGCCTCAATCCATTTTGTGAAATAGTCAATCGCCACAATCAGATATTTTCGTTTGCCTGAGGCTTCGGGGAAGGGCCCAAGAATATCCATTCCCCACTGAGCGAAAGGCCAAGGGCTAACGATCGCCTGCAAAGCTGTGGAAGGCAGTCTATGATAGTCGGCGTACTCTTGACACTTATGGCATTTTTTAACTAAGTCCGTTGCTTCCCTCCTCATTGTTGGCCAGTAGTAACCTTGGTATAGCAAATTTTTCTCTAGGCTTTTAGAACCTAAGTGTGTCCCACACACCCCAAAATGAATTTCTCGCAGGCTATAATCGGCGTCGATTGGTCCGGGCATCGTAAGTATGGTCCCGCGGCAGACTTTCTGTAAAGATCGTCGCCTAAGAGGATGCACCTGCCGGCCTGTCGCCTCACTTTTGTAGCCGTCGCCTGATCCTCTGGGACTGTTCCATCTTTCAAAAACTGGATGATAGGAGTGCGCCAATCGTCCTCCTGTACTTCCTCCCCTTCCTGGGTATCATTGATTTGGAAACATGTATTTGGTTTCACTTCCTTCTCCACCGTTACCATTCTTGTCTCCTCAAAGTCAACCGCCGTAGCTAGTTTGGATAGGGCATCCGCATGACAATTCTCATCTCGGGCAATCTGAACAATGTCTACTTTACTAAAGTCCGCCAGGGCTAACTTAATTTCATCAAAATACGGCATCAGCGATTCTTCCTTAATTTCAAACTCTCCATTTAGTTGGTTGACCACTACCGCTGAATCAGAAAAAATT
Organism: Linum lewisii; assembly: GCA_034768395.1. Classification (NCBI taxonomy): domain Eukaryota; kingdom Viridiplantae; phylum Streptophyta; class Magnoliopsida; order Malpighiales; family Linaceae; genus Linum; species Linum lewisii. Next base: position 51,345,613 of record CM068300.1, on the reverse strand, counting down.
TTGACATGCTTAATGCCCATACTCCTTGCGATTCTGAGACCTGCCTCCATCGCCCCATATTCAGCAGCATTGTTAGTTCTAAGCGACGCAAAACGTAAGGCGACTTCATGAATAGCTCCTTCAGGGCTTTTCAGCACTATGCCGGCTCCCGCCCCATTTTTACTGGAGGCTCCATCCGTGAAAAGCGACCAAGTCTGGTGTTCACCCGTCTCTTCTTGGACCGCCCCTTCCACAATAAAATCAGCAAGCACTTGAGCTTTGATCGCTGTTCTAGGTTTGTACCGGATATCATACTCGCTGAGATCAATGGCCCATTTTGCCAGTCGCCCAGCCACGCTCATTGCTCTTAGGGCGTTTTGAATTGGCAAATTGGTTAGCACTGTCACTGTATGTGCTTGAAAATATGGTAGGAGCTTCCTTGCGGCGCAGACCACAACATAGGCCATTTTCTCAATCACCGGGTATCTGGTTTCAGCGTCGACCAACGTTTTGCTTGTATAGAATATCGGTTGATCGCTACGCTCCTCCCGACGCACCAGAACTGCACTTACCGTTGTTGGTGATATCGCGATGTACATGAGCAGTTCATCTCCTTCCTTGGGCGACGTCAAGACCGGAGGAGTAACTAAAAATTGTTTGAGCTCCTCGAATGCTTTATCGCATTTGTCAGTCCATGCAAATTTTGACGCATTTTTCAAGACAGAGAAGAATGGCGCACATCGCTCTGCTGCCTTTGGAATGAATCGGTTGATCGCGGTTATCCTTCCGGCCAGAACTTGTACTTCCTTGACTGTTTTAGGTGGTGCCATGGCGGAGATAGCCTCTAACTGCGCTGGATTTGCCTCGATCCCTCGTCGCGTTACCAAGTACCCTAAGAATTTGCCTGATGTTGCCCCGAAGACACTTTTCTGCGGATTTAGTCGTAACGCAAAGCGTTGTAACGTTTCAAAAGTCTCCTTTAAGTCGCCTAGGTGATCGTCGCCCTTCTTACTTTTTACCAAGAGGTCGTCGACGTATGCCTCTAGGTTACGCCCCCGCTGCTTAGTAAACACCATATCTATCATTCTCTGATAGGTAGCTCCCGCGTTCTTGAGGCCAAAAGGCATGACTTTGTAACAATAATTTGCCATAGGAGTCATGAATGCTGTCTTCTCCTGATCTTCCTCATTAAGCGGGATCTGATGGTATCCGGAGAACATATCAAGGAAAGACAACATTTCATTGTTCGCTGTGGCGTCGACCAGCTGCTCAATGTTTGGAAGTGGGTAAGCGTCCTTTGGGCAAGCATCCTTTAAATTTGTGAAGTCCACACACATCCTCCAGGCACCTTACGACTTTTTGACCAGAACTACATTTGACAACCACTCTGGGTATTGAACTTCCCTTATAAAACCTGCCTCTAGTAACTTGTCGATTTCCTTTGTGACGGCTAGCTGTCGCTCTCAGCATATATTCCTTCGCTTCTGTTGTACTGGTCGACAACTCTTGTCAATTGACAAGCAATGCTTAACAACTGTCGGGTCTATCCCTGGCATGTCGCTGGGGTGCCATGCAAAAAGATGTGAATATTGCTTGATCAGAGCCATCATCGCTTGTCTGGCTTCCTGGCTTAGGTATGATGACAGCCTCACTGTCCTCTCGTCATCGCCTTCCCACAAGGTCACGGGGACGTCGGACTCTGCCGACTGGAGCCTTTCCCTGCTCGCTCCCTCTTCTAGGTCAATTTTATAACATGCTCCTTTTGTCGCCGCCCGATAACATCGCCGAGCCACCTCCGGGTGTCCCCAAGCGACTCCGACACCCTCTTTTGTTACAAATTTCAGAACCTGGTATACTGGTGACGAGATAGCTTGAAAAGCAGCAAGTGCCGGTCGCCCCAAGATTACATTGTACAAAGATCGGCAATCCAGCACATGGAAATCTATTGACTGTACCGCCTTGACTCGTTCATCGCCTAGCATGACTTGTAGGGTAATAATTCCCTTGATAGGTACTTGGTGCCCCGAGAACCCTGTAATAGTCGTATTCGTCGGACGCAGGCTAGAGATAGGTAAATTCATTTGCTGGAAAAGCTCCCAGAATAGGATGTCAGCTGAACTTCCTTCATCCACCATTACTCGCTCCACTCTGCTTCTGAGCGTTATCAACTGGATTACCAGTGCTTCCAAGCTGGGTCCTTTGTTTCTGATCAAATCTTCATCTGTAAACACGACAGGAGCTTGCTGAGCGTCCTTGTTTATGATCAAAACCTCCCTACACTCGTCTGACTGTTTTTTGGTTGGACAGCTCTCCCCTCGAATATAGTTTGATAAACCTTTGTAACCTCTTCTGCTTCCTTTGCCTTTTTGGGAGCGTCACCCTGCGGTTCTTGCAGTCGGGCGAACACTATTTTTCTAGGCTGATCGCCTGGGACTGGGCTATCCTCTTTATCATTTGAACTCCTCTCTTTTCGCTTGGTTTGGAGAATGAAGTCTTTCAGGCGACCCTCCTTGATCCATCGCTCAATCTCATTTTTAAGTTGCCTACATTCTTCCGTGGCGTGGCCATGAGAGTCATGAAAGTTACAAAACTTTCGGGGATTTCGTTGCTCTGGATCGCCTCGAAGCGGCTCAGGCCACTGAATATGGTGATCCTTGTGCTGCATGTACAAGAATATCTCCTTCCGGGATCGATTGAGCGGAGTGTATTCTCGCCTGTCCTCCTGGTATGTGCGTCTGTCATTGTTTTTCCTGTCATCCCGATACTCCCGTCTTTCAGGGGATCGCTCAGCTCTCTGCCACCGCCCTCTCCTGTCATTGGAATCGCGTGATACATTAGCCTGCCCTTCTCTCCGATTCTTCCGGCTATCATCCCCTCCAATTTCTACCAATTGCTCCTCAATGAGGATTATACTATTTATTCTGGCCTCCAAGTTGGACAGAGTGGTGGGCTTTTTCTTCACCAACGCTTCTTTTAGTCGCCTGTTATGCGTCGCCTGAATCATGCTTGCAGTAGCGATGTCTAAAGTCACATCTCTGACAGATTGTACTGCGCTGATCCATCTCTCAAAGAAATCCTTTAGCGATTCCTCCGGCCACTGTCGTAAGTTGACAAGGACTTGTACTGGGACCTTTCTATGTCGCCGACTCTCATACTTCACCAAAAAAATTCTAGCAAACTCATCCCATGTATGGATAATCCCTTCTGGCAAACTCATGTACCATTCTCTTGCCGCCCCCCCCCCCCCAAAGTGGCGGGGTAAGCTCTACAAAACGCCGCGTCGCTGGCTCCCTGCATTTGCATGGCGATCTGAAAGGTTTGCAGGTGTTCCTCGGGGTCGCCTAGACCTGAATATTTTTCCATGTTTGGTGGGACGAGGCCAACGGGTAGTGTTTCGGCGAAGATAGCCCTTGCCAAGGGTTGCCGAATGACCCTCTGCTCGATTCCGGTTTCGACTAGCGGTCGAAATGCACGTAGCATTTCCGCGTGAGTGTCGTTGCCTGGAGCCGGGATATTCTGGGCTCTGGGTGCTTGTGCTTGCTGAGCGATAACTTTTTTTAATAACTGGGTAAGTTCCAAATTCTGCTTTTCCAGGACTTGAAAACGCTGTTCGAGAACCTTGTACGCTTCTGTGTTTGATGTCTCCTCCTGTAGAATGCCTTTTCCTCTGGTGTCACGGGGAATATACGAAGAGTCAGTGTCTGTGTCTCTAGGCACTCCTTCTTCCTCCAGATCATTTCTCAAGTTTCTTCCTTCAAGTGGTATGCCTTGGGCTCCCGGATTCACGTATTTCAGTGGTGTTTCCTCCGTCTCCCCTGCGGGCCTTACAGTAGACGCTTCCCCTCTTATTATTCTTCCAATATTCCCTTGCTCCATTGCTCAACTTCCTCAGTTCTTGATTAATCCCCTATCTGGCGCGCCAATTGTTCCGCTCCAGTCGCCCGGAACAATGAGAGAGTCGACCCGGTCGCCTGTGGGACTCCGAATCGCCTCGTAATAAGAAAACGAGGGTAGCAATCAGAACAAAGGGGCAGAGAATGGATTGGATAATGATGTAACAGGATGTACCTAGGGATTGCTCCCAGAATTTGGTCGTGTCCTGCTGTTTGTGCCCTCTCTTCGTATTTATAGCCTGGCAAGCCTGCCAAGGCCGTTAGGCAATGGTACGGCGCCCAGCAAATCACGCCACGTGTTGTCAAATCCAGACCGTCGCTTGGTGAGGACGAAATCCTCAGGATTGCTCCACGTGTCCCTCTAGGGTTTTTCCAGATGGTAAGCGTGACGCCGCCTTAGGGCTTTTCCTGGGCCTCGCTTGGGCCCACCCTCAAGCGATCCTTAGATCATCTGGCTAGTCAACCCTCACCTGAGGCGTTGACTGCTCCTTGGGCCGTGTTTGGCCCAGTCTGCATAGCGCCTTTCGAGACTTTCCACACGGTCAACCCTCGCCTGAGGCGTTGACCCACTTTTTAGGTGGATCGCTTCGCCTACCGGGCCGACTCGACCCAGGGTGGCCCATCACAAACCCAATGGCGTCCGACACAGAACATCGCGTAAGTTTCCTTTACAAACCATGCTATCTTTAATTTCCTATTTCCATTTCAATGGCGTCCTGCTCTGTATTCATTCTTACTCGATTCTGTGTCTATTATTTTGCTTTATCATTGTCTTTTCCAGGCTGAAAAATGCTCAAGGCAGGATGATCTTGTTGATCGGATTAGTAATTTGCCTGATGAAATCCTTGTCAACATTCTATCCCTCTTGTCTTTCTCTGAAGCATTAGCAACTTCCGTCCTCTCCAGTAGGTGGATTCATTTGTGGAAATCGGCGGTCTCGGTGCTGGACTTTGATGGTTTGAAATTATTGGATATGGGACCACATTTTCTGCCGGAGGTAGAACCACCAGACTGGTACATTTTGGATGATGATGTTCCCATCTCCCTCCCAAGGAAGCCAAGTATAATGGAGGAGAAAAGGCTCAGGTACATGAATTCGGTGAATAGGGTTTTGAGGCATATCTATGTCTTGCAAATTAAGAAATTTCGAGTTTCCTTTAACTTGAAAGATGAAAGCAATTCAAAGGGCGGCATTGATAGATGGATTGAGTTTGCATTATCAAAGAGAGTTGAGTACCTTGACCTCTCCTTTGGGGTAATGTCTTATGACATTGATTACCCAGATCTCGGAGACTACAGTTTATCAGGAGGTTGTTACAATTACATCAAAACTCCAATTGGTTTGTCCAATATCAAGCACCTTAGATCTTTGCGTTTGAGTTATGTTGATGTAGAAGAAGAGATTGTTGAATACATCATATTTAATTGTCCATTACTTGAAGAGTTAGTTGTGAGCAATGCCGAGTCGCTACGCAACCTCAGGGTTTTAGGTTCACCATCATCACCACTTGCTTTGAAATACTTGAAAGTTACCAGCTGCTATTGTCTTTCCTCCATGGAGATAGATCATGCTCCTAGCCTCTCTCACCTTGTACACCATGGTCGGTGGACGGAGGTGCATGTCGATAACTGTGCATCTCTTGTGGACGTGGACATATCTTTTATTGATCGCATTGAGTTGCCTGCTGCAGCTTTCACTTGTCTTTCTGCTTATGCTGGTCAGCTGGAGTCTCTTTCACTGAAGCTTGACCATGTAAATTGAAGATAGATAAGGATTCATTAATTGTTCTAAGCTTTAAAAATGAAAAGATGCTAGCTTTTATCTCAGACATAGCTGTTGTTGTGATGTTGTAGCTTAACATCGAATTTCCTGATATGGATGAACTCAGCTCCCTTGAGAAACTGAAGATGGAATTATTTGGAGCAAAATCTGATAACAGCATACTTGGATTAGTTCCTTTAATAAATGCTTGTCCTTGTTTGCACACACTGAGAGTGGAGCTGCGAGTGGAGGTAATCTTGGAACTAAAATAATTGTTGGTTTTATTTCTTTTACAGGGTGTTTGATTTAATTGTTGCTATATGCAGAGCAACCGGGACGAGAGTGAATATGGTGATCTGTTCGCGGAAGCAGTTGAAAAGGTATGTCGTGAGAGCATCAAAGTAGTGGAGATTGAAGATTTTAATGGGTATGATCTGGACAATGAGTTTGTGGAGTATGTGCTGGAGTATTTCACTGGGCTGGAGAAGATAGTTATAGAGAGGCAAGTCTGGCAATCTAAATATTACCAGCCAGAGGGTGAGTTCATGAAGAATTTCAAGCAGAACCTTGAGGAAGTGACAAATCGTGCATTGGAGTTGAAGTCATTAGCACCTCCAGGACTTGAATTTGTTATACTTTAGTTGTTGATTACTGTGTTTGGAATTCATTATTCCAGACTTGAATTACTGTGTGGTCCAAAGTTTGTTCAAGTGGTTTGGTTTGGTTACTGCATCAGTCACTCATGTCCATGGGTTCTACACTTGTACAGTTTCTTAACTTCTTAACAGTTTCACACAATTAACCCCGGACAGTGGGGGATCTAGGGGGCCTCCCCGAGTCCCGGCCCAGCCCTCTTTGGGATCTAAAGCGACCTAGAGTAGTTATATATTTTTAGATTTGAAGTGTTCAGCTAAGTGTTAATCTTATTTCGGTCGAGTGCATTTTTAAAATCGATTCGTAACTTAAATAGTAAGTTTTTATTTTTAATACAAAATAAAACTCACCAACTTACAATCTAATCAAAACACATAATTTATATTTCATTTAGGCTTTAGTGTTTAACTCAAGTCCATTATTAGCTTGAAACATGGCATAGACATACCTTGTTTGAGTGCAACACTCAGACGTGGTGAAAATCAAATGACTCTTGTACATCGTTACCATGTGAATACTTCAATCAATGTATAGATTTTCAGTTGGAAACATTGAATTCAAGATTCAGTGAGTCTTCAGTTGGATTACTTCAGTTGAGCGGAGCACTAAATCCCAAAAAATATTCAGTTTTTTAACGAGGGTGATTTTTACTTAAGAGTACTTTTATCCTAAAGATTTTTAAGGTTATGAGATGCATGCTTTGAGGAATGAGTTACGATTTTGTGGCGTTCATGTGGTTCATAGTTAGGAATATTATGTTCTTTCTCTTGTAAAATTACTAGAAAAGTTGGTGGAAACAGGGATGGACGCACATTATAGAATGATAAACGGGTTAGTTCGTCTAGTGTTGAATTTGCCCGTTCAACGGCTATCATTGAGAGAACCTTTTTTAGCAATGAAATATGTGAAGACTAATTTGCACAAGAAAATGTCTGATGAATTTCTTGCTGATTGTTTGGCTATTTTCTTTAAGAGAGTATGTTAATGATATAGATGAATACCCTATTATTAATGAGTTTGCTAAAGTAAAATTATGTCATAAAGTAAAATCCTGTCATGTACAGTTGATACCTTAATAAAATCTATAGGTTTATTATATTTGTTTCTTTATTATCAATTTTTTTCCAAATGCGGCCCAATGGTTTGATTCATTCTGGATCCGCCTCTGACCCCGGATAAGACGTATTCTTGTTCCCACGAACTTCAGTAATTTTACGAACAAATAAGAAGGATTCTTTCAGTTCTTGGTGCTTCACTAAGTAGTTGTGGCTATGGCCCGAGCATAATCAAACACCAAACCAAACAGACAAACCAGAATCTGAGCGATGCAACCTCAACTTTTCAACAGAAGAAATCTATTTCTATGGCAACCATACTAAATTTGCTATGCCCCTATCAAGAATATTTTAGGAAGCTTGAAGATCGCACGACAGATGCAATGATTCCATTCTAAGATCCCACGGGAGTCAAAGAAATGCAATACAATATAACTCTCTTCCTTCAACAAAAAACTTGTGTCACCCTAAATGTCCATCCCAAGTTTCAGCAAATGGCACAAACATTCTTGAAAGCCAATAGTTTTAAGATAAGGGTTAAGAATTCCGGGATAATGGATGCCTTATGCAAAAAGAATGACCCCAAAAGAAATAGGGGCTACAATCCCTACTTTTGAAACTTCGACTACCAAAATGAAATTTCGACTAAACGTTACATATCAAAAGAGTTAACACCTCGTTTATCAAGGTCTAAGATGTAATGTCGATGGGGGCGGAGAAGGAATACAGAAAGCGATTGAAGACTACCCAATTCCTAGATTTCCACGGCCACCACCAAGCAAAGACCAATTGTGGGACAAGGGAAGGTTGCGAGGAAATATGCTCCTCTAGATTATAGCGGGCTGATGTTTAGGAATAGATGTTAGTTCAAGTCCAAGATAGGGGTGTTAAACATTGATAGAGAGATGAAACGAGAGACGAGATACAAGATTAATGTGGTTCTCTAGCATGATACTAGGTACATCCACAGATTGAAGATTATATTCTTCTTATTAGAAAGAAAGAAAAGTGGAAGAAGAAGATACACGGCTTGGTCGAACCCTAACTGGAATAAATAGGTATCGGCCAAGGCTAGAAGCTAGCTAATCATGGAGGGGTTTTCACTACCAAGGCGAGTTATTTTTGTTGGTTTAGTGGCCTTGGTGTCACTAACTATTTCTTTATGGAGTAGGAAATCTTCTGTCTGGTTGGAGGCGCCATCATTTCAGACTTTGTTGCTTTTAGATGCGATGTCAATGTTGCGCCTCAATAATGCTCTTCGTTCAGTAAGTAGAGTTGTCTTTTCGTGACATTAACTCTTAATTTAGATGTATCCCTAATTGGGGTGTGATGAATCTGTCAATTTAGATAGATAGGGTGATATTTTTAACTACCTCTTATGAATGCTACCTATGGGAAAAATAATACTTAGCAAACCAATACGAAAACCTACTAAGAAACTAAAAGTTAATGCGCTAAAATAAAAGGGGAAAATAGCATTTTTGCCTCATCTACCTTTTTAGTTTAACAGATAACCTCATATACTATAACTGTTCTTTTACCCCTCCTAGTTTAACCACTTTGCCGTTTTGGTCTAGCTTTCGTTCCAAATTTCATCTTCATAACGTTAATTGATGCGCATTCAATACACCACGCTAGCTCCGCTAGTCATGTACAATATTAGCTTACACTACAAGAAAACATGGATATAGAGACAGAGGTTAATTGTATCTAAATAGTATTTAATTGTCTTTATAATATTTTAGAGACAAATATTATATGTGTCTCAAATGCTCCAGTCGCTAGATCTATTTGGAGACAGATATAAATATTTGCCTCTAAATGACCAATCGAAAACTAATTAATTTGTAGCTAATGACCCTTTGAAATGACTCTTTTTTGTCTTCCAAGCTATTTGTTATGACAAAAATATTTGTATCTAGTACGTACTTTCAGAGACAAATAAATATGCTTCCATTAAAAGTTACAGAGACATATATATTGACCCCTCATAATAGGATGTTGAAGCAAATTCTTTTGTCTCTATATATAATATTATATGTAGCATATTCTGATTTTACATTTTTTTAAAGCACGTACACCTAATTAGTATTTTTTAATATTTCATTTTTTTATTTGTGAGGTTTAGAGGTAGACTAAGGATGCCAATAAATAGTACTTGAGACAAATAAGATACTTGGATGGAATAAATTCTACACTATACAAATATAATAAATACATTAATATAAAATATGTAAGAAATAAAATACAATAAAAGAAAACCAAATGTTCTATTCTAAACTAATTTTTATCGTAAATAGCCCTGATTCCGAACTCTTCAACTTGATGACACGACTGACAGTGGAAACCACGATGAAAATGGATTAAGCTACAACCATCTCATAAATCTTTCAAACTCTAATGTTGCCCCTCCAGATAAACATGTCTGAGCTCATCTTTCCATTTGATACATCAACTTTAAGATAGATAAAGCACTGTAAAAAACAAATAAAAGGAGTTATAGTCTTCATCGAGCAGGATATCTTACATTCTGAAATCTCAACATGTCAGTTGTATCGTACACTAAAAACAAATTGAATAAGCACACAACGAATGACAATAGCAAAAGGAAGCTAAAAGACTTGAAAATTCATTTTTATGAATGACCTGAAAATCCATTTCTTCGCGAAGGTTCTAGTCTTTTCTCTGTGTAGATTACTGTCATGAGTACCTTATATAATCATGACATTTAGATGTACACATGAGAAAAATCCTATAAAACAATTTTTATTATCAATTTTGATAAGCAAGAGACAAGAAGAAATTTGATAAAACGATGAATTCACTACAAGAAAACAGGAGTTTAGTCACGGTTTTTTAGAACTTTAGTCACGGTTTTTACCGTGACTAAAAATTTTAGTCACGGTTTAGTAAACCATGACTAAAATGGCCATTTTTTGTCACGGTTTCCATTGAAACCGTGACTAAATTTAGTCACGGTTTTATATGAAACCGTGACGAAAAATGTCCATTTTAGTCACGGTTTCTTTTAAAACCGTGACAAATCAGGTGACCAAATTGTTCTATTGAAATTTTCAGTGACCCATTAGTTAATTTCATGAATTACAGGTCCAGACCCTCAACTTCTTCCGAAATGCAAAATGATCCATGAGTTTAGAATGTTAACAAGATATCCCAATTAATTGCAAACCAGTCACTGAATTTATTAATTGTGTCAAAAATAACCTAATTACAATTTTAAGTAATAAAAAATTAAAAAATGACAATTTATTTATTGCAATGCCGCAATCGTCACCGCCGCCTTCGATTTCGCCGCCACCGCCGCGCCGCCGCATCCTTCAATTTCGTCGTCGCCGTCGCCGAGCTCCAGATCCCCGCCGCCGCCTTCGATTTCGTTGCCGCCGCCGAGCTACAACACCGCCGCCGAGCTCCAGATTCCGCCGCCTTCAAGATCCATGGTTCAAGCTCTAGATCCCCGCCGCCGCCTTCGATTTCGTCGCCACCCACGCCAAGCTCCAACACCGCCACCGAGCTCTAGACCCCGCCGCCTTCAAGCTCCATGGTTCAAGCTCTAGATCCCCGCCGCCGCCGCCTTCGATTTCGTCGCCGCCACCTTCGATTCCATCACCGCCGCCGAGCTCCAGATCCCAGGTTGTGTTTCATGGGAGATGTGGTTGATTGAACAGAAGAAGAAGAAGAGAAGAAGAAGGCAGAGGAAGAAGAAGGTAGAGGAGGCGGCTGATTGAATAGAAAGAAGAAGAAGAAGAAGGAAAGATGAAGAAGAAGAAGGAAAGTAATAAAGGCTGGAAGAGAGATGGCTGGAAGGAAAGTAATAAATTGGTCACGGTTTCATATGAAACCATGACTAAATTAGTCACGGTTTCATATGAAACCGTGACTAAATTAGTCACGGTTTCAAATGAAACCGTGACTAAATTAGTCACGGTTTCAGAAACCGTGACTATATGTAAACCGTGACCAGTTAGTCACGGTTTCCAAAACCGTGACTAAAAAACCGTGACAAATGTTATTTTTTCTTGTAGTGATTGTTGAACATAACTGTAAAGACCATACACAAACTGATTTATCAAATGAGGAACTATAGAGATATCCCCTGGAGCACAAATTCATGAATCAATAGAAATCTGACAAGTTCAAATACAAAAGCCAGAGAAACAAGTAACACAACTTCAAAAACATATCCAGGACATGATGGAGATGGGCTTGCAAATCATTGAACTTCACTTAATTACCCTCCACCAATTCCTCAGTCTCCTCATATTAATCTACATAAGGCAAAAGGGGAATTTCTCAATGTCAAGCCAATTAGTAATTAGATCATGAATTTCATTATCTTAATTATCCAATCTCAAATCAGTAAGCTTAACAAACACCCAAACTCTGAATCAACAATGTTAAATCCATTAAACCCTCCACTAATTTAAATCAAACACGAAACACAACTTCTTTAATGACTTCTTGTTCTAGAGGCACATTCATCATCGGCTTCCTAACGTTCCAGACCGTCAGATTACACCCGATGCCAAAAGGACAAGCTGAAGAGGAAGAAGAACATACCCGACACCAAATGGCTAAGTTGTTATCTCCTTTTGCCGAAGCCGCCTCTTGCTTTCTCCTTGCACCGCCGGTCGATATCCATCTGCCTTTTTTTATACCTACATCCATCGGCTTCTTAACTGCTTGTTTTGGTGGGCGGCGGCCGAAGCAAGGAAAAGGAAGGAAGGATAAGCAAATTGATTCTTTGAGCAATGAAATGAACTTGAGCCACCCAACTGGTGAACCATCTACATAACTTCCAATTGCCGTCCATTTTCGCCTCCTGGAGAGTCAAGGCCGACACTAAGAACTTCCACAACCTCTGGCTCGTCGAGATCTCTGAAGGCGAAACCTCCCTCGCCGATTCAACACTTCCTATTCGCACGGTCAACGTCGTAACTGTGCGAGTCATCGGGAACGAGGACCGCGTGCTCGTGGAATCGCACCAGGAGGTTTCCGACGGAAGCGTGGGGAGCCGGTACCGGCCCTTGTCGGAGAAGATGATGCCCGACTAGAGCCCTCAATCCATCTCTCTTTGTACCTCTTGATGATGTCTTACTTGTCAATATCCCCAACCAAGCTTTGCTCATGAACTGAACCTCCAATTTCCATTGCCAATCTGCCAATCTGGACCTCTGAAAGGAGATGGTTTGTAGAAGGATGGGGAATTGGGGATGGCGGCGGCAGAGCAAGGAGACACAGGCAGGGAGGAGTAGGGTTTTCGTAAATACATTAAAAATTAATATAACATCCATAATTGATTAATTGATAAGGATAAAAAACCTAGTATTGATAATTACCTATTTTTCCTCCAAAATATGTAAATTATTAAATATTTTATTTCTAACTACAATTGTATTTGCCGCTACAGCTACCAATTATGTTAGTTAAATAAATTAAAACTTTTGGAGACATATATTACTACTTATAGAGACAATTATTTTAATTGACATGGATAAAAAGTTTTAGAGACTAATGTTACATAATTCACGATGTAATAGAGACAAATACAATTTCATATAGAGACAAATAATGCATTAGTTGTCTTAGTTAACTTTAAGTGACTAATATGCTAATTGTCTCTATGTATTTGTTGCTATAGCCATGTTTTCTTGTAGTGTTACTAAGCATTTTTTTAATTGAAAATATAAATATATATAATTAGATATGATGAAATCAAGAATAAAACGCGTGAATTTAAAACCCTTCGTATTTCACCATACTCTTTGCGATACCTCCCCAATATGCCTCCATGACCAACTTTTCATCTTCTACCTCTAATATCTCTCATCGTTGGTGTGCGGATGTGTCTAGATTTGATGTTAAGAAAAATTTAGTTGGAATGAAAGGACCCAAAAGGCAAAGTGACTGAAGTAGGAGTGGGCAAAAAGCATAATTTATAGTATAGGGAGCTATTTGTTAAGATGGCAAAGTAGATGGCCAAAGTGCTATTTTCCTAATATGAACTAATAAAATTATTGTTGATTTTAGTTGATATGAGATATTTTGTATAAAAGATAAACGCAAGGGATGTATAAAAGATAAACGCAAAGGATGAATAGGGTAAAATCAGGGTAAAATGATTGGCGGTCAACTAAGTTTGGGGTTGTAACATTGTGGTCACCTAACTTCGTTTTGTAACAGAGCATTCATCTATATTTTTTTTAAAGAACTCATCTATATTTTGGTCAACCATTTTTGTAGGTATTGGTTTGGTTTTTGAGTTAGCTCAATTTATTTTGAGGGTTCAACCGTGTTGATCAGGAAGGTTAAAAAATATTATGTTTGATTATGTTGCATGCTTAGTTGTCAGTTTACTCGGAATTGTCATCAAAAGTGACCGAAATAATTACTCGATTACCTTATTTAAACATAAATGTGTGCTACGTTACGAAACGAAGTTAAGCGACCACAATGTTATCGTTACCATACTTAGCTCACCGTCAATATTTTTTACCTAGATGAATAGAGCTAATTACCCGATAGGTGGATTTTTTCCCAAATGGGGCTGCCCAAAAACTCAATTCCCCAAAATAGGGCAGCCCCTAGTTAATTCCCATTCTAGGCAGATTTTGTTGACTAGACAGTGAAATCGTCATCAGGGCTGGCGATTTAGTGTGTAGGGTTTAAATCGCCACTGATAGTGGCGATTTGTACCTTCACGTTAGCCTCCACCATCTGCAGGGACGAGCTGGCCCACTCAATAATGAAATCACCACTGTTAGTGGCGATTTATTAACGACTGTCAGCAATAAATCGCCACTAACAGTGTCGATTTCATTATTGAGTTGAATTTTTGTTATTCCATCGAATTAAAATTTGAGAAATCCATGTCGGTACGTAATTGTATCAATAATTTGAGCACTAGACTGTATGAATAATTTGAGCACTGTGTCAATAATTTCAGCATGGGACTATATGAATAATTTTGAAACTGGACAAACTTTGCTTCTGTATTGCACTCATCACACAAAATAAGTTATATATAATGTCTTACATAACTCTACAACAACACACAAACTCCTTTCTCCTCTCGATTCATTCTTCTAGTGGTTAGCCTCAACTCCATTTCTAGCAATCTGAAGAAGTGTTTGCAGGCAAATTTTCAATTCATGTGTTGTATATTAGTTTGGCTGTTTCCAGTTTGGTTGGCCCCTGAAAAACAAAACTGCGTACATGTGCTTAATTTGTGTTATTTTTTTGCCATTATTTAATTATAATACTAAGTTTTTGGTATCTCTGTCTTTGTAGAGAATGGGAAGAAAATACGTGTTTATTGTTCCTTGGGGAGGGCAGACTATCTTCACATCAAATGGCGTGGAATACTCAGGTGGACACGTAAAAATAATAAAGCGAAGACGAAGCTTAGCTTGAGTGAATTGTTACAATTGATTAATGAGTTTATACACTTTGATGAACATGAAAACCTAGCATACCTAACGTATAGAATGCCAGCCTACTCCGATCATACTATGGCACACCTCCCAATCGCTCTCGGCGACGATGACGACGTTGAAATGATATACGAGTCAATGCGAAGTAATCCATATATTGATTTTGCTGAAATTTATGCTGATACGATTACAAGGTATAAGATCATTACATGTACAACATTTAGTTTAGTGTCCTGATTATATGTCGTTCTTAACAACTCACTTGTTGGTTTGTAGTGAGTCATGAGACGATATTGCAGAGCGTGTGACTGAGATTGGGAGAACATGCACCTACGATGACGTCGGACCCTCTGCACAAAATGAAGGTTCGTACAACGTTGATTCAAATTCGTCACCACCACCAAGCGAGCAGTACTATTCCAAGGACGACTCCGAGGAGGTCAACATTGGAGATTCAGAAGGTGATACGAATCCCAGTGTTCCTGAAAGGCAACATATGCCTCCCACGATGCATTACACGATGATCAATACGCTTGTGTACGCCACGTGCGAGATCCCCAAAATTCCAGACATTCATGAATGGAACCCTTCTAGGGACTTCTCGAAGGGAATGATATTCCAGACCAAAAAGGACGTTCAGGCGGCTCTGAAACAGTATGCATTGGAGCGCAATTTGGGTACGTGGTTCGTGAGTCGAAAAGAGGTCTTTAATTGTTAAATGCAAGAACACGGATGTGTTTGATTGCAAGTGGTATGTTTGTGAGGCTCAACTGAAGGACAAAGAATTTTGGTCCGTGCAGACCATCGAGATGCACCATTCATGCTTGCTGAGTACCATCGTTCAAGATCATCGTCAGCTAGACAGTTCATACGTCGCCAGTGACATACTGCACCTTGTAAAAGCAAATCCAAATGTGAAGATCACTGCAGTACAAGCTGAAATCAGTGAGTCGTCGGGATTCAATATCTCTTACAAGAAAGCCTGGCATGGAAAACAGATAACATTGGTCAGAAGTCTATTGCGACTGGGTTGGTTCGTACAAAGAATTGCCGCGACTACTATGTGCCATAGAATACTGGAATCCTGACACTGTATACCGGTTTCATACGAGACTTAAAGTCACAGATACAGACATGACAGTTCCAGATGTTTGCGTATTGCAACGTGTATTCTGGTCATTTGCATCGTGCATTGCTGAGTTTAACCACTGTCTACATGTGATTCAAGTCGATGGTACATTTTTGAAAGGAAAGTACAAGGGGATGTTGCTCATTGCCGCCGTAGTTGACGGTAATTGACAAATCATGTCGCTCGCCTTCGCAATCGTAGAGTCCGAGAACACTCGAAGTTGGTCATGGTTCATTCAGTGCTTACAAATGTACGTCACCCAGCAAAGGGGACTAGTTAGTGATCACCACCTCTAAGCCCGGAGTGATCTGATCCTCAACACCCATGCTGAGCCGAGACTGCACCAGCTCCGGGCCAAGCCAAGCACGTGCACCGGAGCCCCATGACAAGAATTGGAGCATCAATGCTACACCAAGGCTAGAAATGACCCCTGGGAGGATACTGACCCTCAGTCAGGCCAAGGAGACCAAGCCCAGACCCGTAGCAGCCAAAGGCTTGGAGCCGACACCAACACAGGCATAGGCCCTTAGCCAGGACACGTACAAGGAGCGCTTTTGGCCAAGCCCCAAAAGTACTCATGCTTTTCAGGATTCCCTTGGCTATAAGGAATACCTAGGCCCTAAGAATGAACCAACATTGGTCCCATACCAGCCTGAAGACCGACACCACGAACACACACGGGACATGGAGCTGGACTGAGCTAGAGTGATGCAGATCTGAGGCAGCCCAGATGCTGATCAGAGGCATCCCCAGATAGCGACACCGATGTCGGACGCACGCAAGCAATCCGCGCCATGCACAAAATCTGCGTCATGGGCGGATTCCCTGGACCGCGACACCCAGATTCCTAATCCTGGCTCGAACTACGAAACCCAGATCGCTGGATTAGGGCTCTTTCACGGTCCTTGTTCTATTTTGTAGGAACTCCTTATTTTAGTTTTTAGATTCCTTTTCGAAATAAGCTTCCTACTTAGCTTATTTTAGGATTAGTAAGTTCCTTTTTAGTAGTTTAATTAGGACTCTTATTTTTTCCTTTTAGTTATTTATCTCTTTTAAGAGTTCATTTCATAGGAGGAATAGGAGAGCTTGTTATATATTCCTCACCTATAAATAGAGGCTTACACGCCTCATTGTAAGACACAAGTCTTAAGATATTTCAGAATTAAATCAGAACTAATTATGTTCTTTGTTTCCTTTCAAGTCTTTGCTCGTTTATCATCTTGGGTATTCTCCCCTCGGTGTGGCACCATTCGACTGAACACTTTGGGTTCCTATCTATATACAGTTACCGGGTCCAAGTACTCACCGCCAATACAAGGATGATTCGTTGTTTTATGAGCACACAACTTACGGTGGTTAGGGTCGCAGCTCACGGCTGCAGACGATTCCCAACACTTGGTATCAGAGAATGGTTCAACTCTTGGACCACTCTATCCCAATTTCCAGGTTCATCTTGGATCCATATCCCTTTGATTTTATTGTCTTTGGAAAATTTTCGAAAACCCCTAAATAGCTTCATCTCGTTTTTCAATTTCTGTTAGTGTTTCAATTTCGTGTAAGGCAGAAAAATCTGGTGGTCATAAAAATCCATCAAGAAAAAAAAATACAAAAAGTATTCTAAAAACAGAAAAATTGCCCCAACCAAAGCAAGACTACCTTGCCAAAGTTTCGTTCATTATAGGTTGATCTTAAGAAGAGGGGAAGTTTTTCGAAAATTTCAAGTAACTTTCGATGCTTAGGTTTTCTTGAACCAAAACCCTAATATTTTCATAAACTGTTTGCTTGTGTGTTATATTCTTCGAGTCATAGAAAAGATTGTGTTTGTGACTAGAGATATAATCCTAAGTTTTCTAGGTCTTGTGTTGTCACACGTTGATATTTCTTAGACTTGGTAGCCTAGAAGAAACTTGCAACTACTTGAGCTAAACTTGACTGAGTTCTGATTTGCTACACCTACTTGAGAGCTTACTTTAAATTCTAAACACGAGTGGTAAAATCAGAATGTGTGAGGTTAGTTCATTCATAGGTTGAGAGATTTGGGAGGCCCTTGTGTTCGTTTATTTCACTAATCATGACAAGAAGAAGAGTCCCCACATTGGAGGAAGCCATGACTACAATGGCACAAACCCTCCTCAACATCCAAGCCACGATGATTCGGATCGAAGAGAAAACGACCGACCCAGATCCAGACATAGCGCCCGGTACTCGCCACAGCACAGGCACCAAGACCAGCCCCAGCACCATGCCCCACACCGACCCAGCACCGGTTCAGCACTGTCCTAGCACCGGCCCAGCACCGTGCCCAATATCGTGCCCTACACCGTGCCAAACACCATGCCACAGCACCAAACGCAAGCACCAGCCCTAGCCCAGGCACAATACCAGGCCCCAACCCCAACACTCGACCAGGCACTACACCCGGTGAAGCACGAGCCCCAGCCCGATCCCCGACCTAGCTCGGGCTCGTGCCCCGACACCAAAAAATTATCGGATCGCACCATATAATTGGTCTCCGTATCCCATCGAATTTTGAAAGTGCCACCAATCAAGGAAGAAGAGGACACAATGCCCGAAGAAGGAGAATAAAATGCTCTCGAAGGCCGAGGGAAATTCTCGGGTTTGTTCACCTGAGCACCAAGCATAAAGGATGAGGACGACTCGGACACCTTATCCTCGTGGGACATCATGTCCCACGCGGACACCACGGATATCCTGCCCGACGAAGGCAGCATGGACATAGAAAGCACGAACATCCTGTCCGACATGGATAACATGTACATGAGCAGTGTCGATATGGACGACTTGGAGCCCTGATCCGACACCGAACCGGAGGACAGCCCATCCCCGGAGCCCTGGCCAGCCCCAGAGTACGAACCCACACCAGAGCCCTGGCCAGCCCCAGAGTAATGAGGAACGGCACAAGGCCAACGTAAGATAGGAACCTAGTAAAGTTAACAAAATAAATCTTGAGAAATAGAACCGGTAGATGTATAACTACTCTCGGAACCAAACTACTTCGGAGGAAATAACACCAAACTTACCGAACCGCACTACTCGACCCGCTCTCACAACCGCTGCCTCAACAATCAACACACATCGTTTCTCCCCCGATAATCACCCTTCGTCCTCGTCATCATCGTCTTCTTCTTCTTCTTCTTCTTCTGCTTTGCCTTCATCATTAACTTCGTCAAGTTTGTGGTCTTAGTCTTCTCCGTCCTCTTCTTCATTCGCATTATTCTTCATTGAGTTCGTGTTCAACGAGATGGACAACGACAGGTTGGCAGAAAAACTGCTCTCCCGTGAGATCGTCGGAAGTACGTTGCTTGACGAGGAAGGGAGTTGAACGGAGACGCGTGGATCGCATTCGCAGCAGATGGCGGTTTCTTTAGCAACCGCCTCAGAGCGGTAATCCTTTTAAGAATGTACAAATATTGGTTGTGCAAGTGTTATTTGAATCTTGTAAGAAATGTACAAGATAATGTGATTGGTCGGAGCGCGTTGGGTGACAAATAAGGGACTTTGTATCCTATACAAAGTCTAGTTCCAGTCGTTAGATCTCCTTCACTATAATCTAATGGCTGAAAAGTACTAGTATTAAAGGGGGGCAAAATTACTGTTTTGGTAATTTATTTCTTACCATTATCCCCCACTACCTAGGTAAATCCCGTCGCCCCCCCCCCCCAAATCCTCTCAACCACAAAATCCCTAATTCATAACTCTCTCGCGATGGCCAGTTCTCCCGACGTTTTTGTCTCTCCGGACGGCGTTGCTTTCAAGTCAGGCGGCTTGACTCGTGCAGTGGCTGTCGGCGGCGGTTCTTTCCAGAGGCGGCACTCTCCGGACGGCACTTTCAAGTCTTCATCTGGTTTCTTCCTTGCCGTCGATCTCTCCCGGTGGTATTTGACGGCGACGGCGGGACTGCAGCTGCATCTTCGGCGCAGGTGAGTAAGTTGGCTATGGGTTTTGGGCGGTGAACGCCAAGTATAATCTTGATTCTGATTTATAGGGTTCATCTTCACTTTCGATTCTGATTTCACTACAAAAAAAAGGCTCTTTAGCGTCGCTTACCGGGGAAGGATTTAGCGTCGGTCGATTAAAAACCGACGCTAAACCCTTGACTCGCGTTTGACCAAGGGTTTAGCGTCGGTCGACAAGCGACCGACGCTAAATCTGACCAATAACCGACGCTAAATGTGGTTTTCGGTTACAAACGAAACCAACCAGCTTTGGCGTCGGTTGTCGACATGTTTTAGCGTCGGTCGGTGACCGACGCTAAAACACATATATAATTAAACTTCTCAGCCGCCACCCTAACCCTAATTGAATCTCTCTCCTCCATCTTTCTTCTTCTTCCTTTCTTCTTCCTCCTCCAACCTTCTTCTTCTTCCTCTTCTCTTTTTCTGAAATTCTTCTGCTTATGAAATTCTTCTTCTTCCTTTTTCAGATCTTCTCCATCTTTCTTCTTCCTCCTCCACCTTCTTCTTCCTCTTCTTCTTCCTTTTCCAGATCTCCTTCATCTTTCTTCTTCTTCCTTTCTTCTTCTTCCTTTCTTTCTTCCTTTTCCAGATCTCCTTCACCTTTCTTCTTCTTCCTTTCTTCTTCCTCCTCTACCTTCTTCTTCCTCTTCCTCTTTTTCCTTTTTCAGATCTCCAGATCCAACCTTCCTCTTCTTCCTCTTCCCTCTTCCTCTTCCCTCTTCCTCTTCTTCTCCTCTTCCTCTTCTCATCCAGTCATCCGTCACCGTCATCGTCGTCGCCCCCGCCGTCATCGTCGTCGACCCCGCCGTCATCGTCGTCGACCCGCCTCTCGCCCGCCGCCCACCACCATCATCACGTTGATCGGTCAAGGATTGACTGATTGGACAAGTAGTGACCAAAAGGGTGACCTAATAAATTTAAGTGACCAAATTGTATAACTGGAAAATGGAGTGACTGATTGGACATTAATAGAAAATAGAGTGACAAAATAGAAAATGAAAATAAAAAATGAATAAAAAAACGAAAACAAAAAAAATTGGGTTGGTCAGCGACCCAACCGGTCAAGGATTTAGCGTCGCTCGTTATACGGATTTAGCGTCGCTTGGTGTACGAGCGACGCTAAATTTTAGCGTCAGAGGAATTGGCGTCGCTTTGTCTGAGCGACGCCAAAACCTTTAGCGTCGGTCAGTGACCGACGCTATGCTGCGTCTCTGACCGACGCTAAATAGCTAATTTTTTGTAGTGTTTTTAGGTTTCGATCTCTGTCACATTCAAGGTCACCTATTGTCTAAGATTCACGAGGATTCCCTAATCCCAATTCAGTTCCTGCCACTGTTTTGTGTTAGAGGTTAGTAATCAGTAGAATTGTGTTCCTGCAAAAATACACGTTTTTAGGAGCTTGTGATTAAGATTGGGTTTCGATACTTAGTACTAGTATGTATTCCGTACTAGTTTGCGTTAAATACTAATTGTGTTTATATTAATTTGATTTTTTTGTGGCGCCGTAGGTAATCAACGATTCCACCATCTGCCGGACTCCGATTCCTTCTTCCTTCGCTACCGGTAAGCCAAGATTCGCATCCTTTTTAATTGTCCACCTTGCATGTCAGTTTAACAAGATGACCGCCTCTATCTCTGATTTCGCAGACTAAAAAAAAGCGTAGAACGAAGCTCTAATTAAATCAACGAAGAAGGGTCTATAGCCGATACAAATAATGGTAGAAAATTCAGTTCTACGCTGAATTTTCTAATCCCAATTCTGTTTCTGCCCCTGTTCTGCGTTAGAGGTGAGTAAGCAGTAGATTTCTGATTTTCAATTGATATGCTTGCCTACTGAATGTTGTTGTTTCTAATCCCAAAATACATGTATATATGCTATACTTGTATGTGCTAGGTACTAGTATTGTTTGGACTTATTTCATAAGTAGATTGTTTGGTGTTAATTTGATATACTTGTTGACATCGTTACCTAAAATAATTACGTCCTGCAGATTGGTCTTATCGTTACTTAGAATTCTTATTATTGAGTTCTTAATGCAGAAGATTCGGAATACATAGCACTTCTCTTCCAATCAGTTGTGCATTCAAGGTCAGCTCTTCTCTTCATGAATTGCCTGGCTCGTTTATCTTTAAGTGTTGGTTTGTGTAACACAGGTTGTTTAGAACTTTCCGTAGATAATGATTTGTGATTCGTGTATGAATTAGTTTTAACGAGGCTCGTATTGGTGCATTACTGGTATACTTGTATGATCTTGTCTGTTAGGTTTGATCTGTAGAATACTTGTAGGTTTACAGTACTAGTATGTGTCTGCTGAATATTGTGTTTCTCTTGGGTTCACGCTAATGAATCATCTTGGATCTGCGGAATTGCTTGTTCACTTGTTTATTCTATAAATGGGTAGTAATTTCGATATGATATTGGGTTAGTGTTTATTAACATCAAATTCAATGAATCTGTTGGATTATTGTTTGATTTTCCCATTACTTGTTTGTTTTATGTGCAGAAATACTTGTAATTGTAGCATACTTGCTGGCTCACAATAATAGTATGCGTCAGGGTTCAACCCACATTGCTGTTGAACTGATTTTGTTCGTTTTATGTGTTTTTGCACATGTACTAGTAGCTGAAATGTATTGAACTAGTATGTGATGCATAATGGATACAGTATTTGTATAATGGCAGTACTTGTTCGTTGTGTAATTATATTGTTCACTGAATTATGATATTGTGATGCTGTTTTACAGTGTTATTTTTTTGGGGTGGTGATTTTTAACTAATATTGGACAATGGAGGAGCAGCAAGCAAACAATAGGTAATATGGTAGTTCTGATTGATGTTATTGAGTTTGCTGCTTGTTGTACATTCCACTCCCGAATCTAACAAACCTTTTACTTGATAATTCTGACTACAGGGGTGACGGGACAATCACTTGTAGGTGTAGCCCCAATAGAATCACTGAGCTAGTTTCAAAGAGTTCTGAGGAGAAGATTAACAGAATCACCGAGTTGGGGTTTGGAGGCACCACAAAAATTCAAATTACACGGTTGCCAATAGAGATGAGGAAGTGGGTTTTGGCCATATACGACACGAGTTCTCAGACATTCAGAGTTCGGCGGATATGACACTGAAGATAACTGAAGAAGATGTGCATAAGGTGTACGATCTGTCGTGGGGTGCAACAACGATCAATCTTGACAAGACATCGAGGTACGACATGGATTCCATGGTTAGGGAGTGCAGACTTAAATATGCCAAGGCGACCAAGAATGAGAGGGTGGAGCTGAAAGATTTGAAGGATTGCATGGACATAGAGGAGGACTTGGAGAAGTGGTGTCAGATGTACGTGTTGTACCTAACTGGCACCGTAATCTGCCCAACAACATATCAACAAGCGAGCATGAAGTATGCTGGCCTGCTTAGTAGCGATTTATTGGGGAATTGATCGACTATAACTGGTGTGGACACGTTCTGAAGCATATGCATGATGGACTTGTTGAGGCTCAAACCAAAAAATCCCTATACGTTGATCTCCACCTAATTATGGTTAGTATAACTTTACATTGTCCTTTTCTATTACGTTGTGTACTGATGGTTTTAGTTAATGCACTGCATATTAATACCTAATATGTATTATGAATTGTAATCAATTGTTGTTTGGTCAGATATGCATGTGTGAGAAGTTTGGTAACGTACCTAGTAGATCTGTTGAAATTATAACCGTTGTGCGGTGAATGGCGGACATCAAATTCAAAGAAAGAGTGGGAGGCGATAGAAGCTAAGACCATAAGCTGTACCCCTTCAGGGAAGGAGATCGAATTCCTCGCCTTTCGCCCTGGTACTAAAGTTGATCTGGCAGGTTTAAATGATGATGACGTAAGCTTCCATGTCTAACCTAATAATCTTGGTTTGTATGATTGTTGATATACACAAAGTGGGCTTAAATTTTTGTGCAATTCTGGTTTTTGTAGATCGGTCGGTTGAAGGAGTGGATATTGGGGATTAGGGCTAGCTGCGATGCACACCTATCTTCTTTGAATGAATTTGTTCGAGCCAAACAAGTCCCCGCCGCAGATACACGACATACTAGTTCTCCAGAGGTGGGAGGTATTGGTATGAATATGGCTGATTCTGCAGGTAAAGAGACTGGAACAGTAGCTAAGGATCCAATTACACCATCGGTTGCACAAAGTGTATGTCCCATATCTAGTGTTTTGTAATTTAAATTGTCTGGTTATTGCATCCGTGAACATGGTTTGAAATAACTGTGTAACTATGCTTACAGGTTGGGGCGAAGCGACAAAAAGGAGTATACGTTAGAAGGGCCACAACAAAGTCGTATAAAAGTGGGGGTGTTCATACGGTTAGCAAAGACCAAGAGGAAGCTGTTACACCATTGGTCGTAGAGGTTAGTTAAATTCAAGTTGTATAGTTCTGTTACAAACCCTATACTTGTTTCCTGGTCAACTGGTTTCTCTCAATTAGGTTACCTTGTCATTTATTTCACGGATACATACTTGAATCTGGAACGTACTAGAATGTTAGCAGTACTAGTATGGTGTTCGTGGTTTATCTTATATATAAGATCAATTAACTTGTTTATTCGTATGTTTATGTATTGGGTTTAGGTTTTCGGCATATTTGTGTATGGAAGCCGATTTCATAGTTTGTGTTATTTATGGTATTCTTTACAGTGGTATTCTGCTTTGTGTTGGAATTGTAGGATGACTTTGATGATGAACCTCTGGTCAATCAGTTGAAACGAAGGAAGACAACAAGACCTAGAGGTGGAAATTCAGAAAGAGACCCTCCTCCTGTGGTCGCCTCAAAGAGGATCAGGAAACCATCTACATCAGTAGTTAGTCCATACACAGCAAAGCGGAAGAGGAATGGGGGAGAACGTGCATTTGAAGTTCGTTCATCTGCAACTGTCGTCCTTCCCCTTGAAGATGATCTTACCAAGGAGATTGAAATTCAGTTAATAGCATTAAAGGAGTATTTCTTGAAGGAAAAAGATGCAGAGTAAGCTTATTGGTTTGATATTTTAGTTTTTGCCAAATTTTCAATCATTTAGATTATGAGAAGTGTATCAACGTTTTGCAGTGATAAATTGGTGGTGGATTATGGGAAGCCTGAATTTCAGCTCAAAAGGTTCCAACTCACAGAGTTTCTGAAACGTGCTAGAGTGTGCAGCAACCTAATCGACTGTTACGGTTACTATCTTAACCGGATGGAGGCTGAAAGTGGCGACATTAAGAGATGGATTTTCCCAGTTTCTGTAGCGGTAATCAATGAATCATTGATATTTTTTTCTATTGATACGTACTAGTATTTCTAACTTAAGCATGAAAATGAAATGTTTTGATGCAGACCACCGTGCACAAAAACATCAAATTGGCCTGTCTGGAAGCAGGGTCATACGGGGAAGAAGCAACCGACATCATCCACTCTCCGGATTGGATGTCTCGTTATATAGATATCACAGATTGTGAATTTGTAAGTTTACCTTTGAATTTTTCTTCAAATATAGATCTCGTACTTGGTAATATAGTGCTAGTAGTCAACCTCATAATATGCTTGGTTATTCTGTTTAACTATTTCGTTGTGTGTATTGACAGTGGTTTTTCCCAATACTGTATGGAGACCACTACCGTATGATCATCGTTGATATCAAGCAGAAGCGGTTCCAATTCTTCGACAGCAAATCAACGGCAGACTTTGAGAGTCGTTAGCAGGCGACGGGTGCTCGAGTAGTGCTGTATATTAAGGAGTACTATGCTAAGTTCAAGTCTCAAGTGGATTTCAAAAAGTTCAAGTGGGAGACTATCAAGGGCATAACTCAGCGATCTGGTACAGAATCGTGTGGTGATTACATTCTGAGAATGATGGTTAGGTGGATGGGGAAAGTAGAAACTTGGATGCACAAAAAGTGGAGGGATGACAAAGAAATCGACCAACTTCGAGAACAAATCACGTTGGACGTGTTCAGCACATCTTGGAACACACAATTCAAGGCGGTAATGGAGGCCGGTATGATTCACTACATTGTTGGTGCGTCGCAGCTTCCATTGCCGAGTTAATTGTTTACTAGGTTTGAATTGTGTTTTTGTAGACTCATTAGCAGAATATTAGGTGGTTTGTTTTGAACCTTGAATGGACATGATCTAGTGTGTATGACTCCTGAACATTTGGGAATGCTTATGATTGCTGCATCTTTTATACAGCATACTAGTATACTGCGATTACTAGTTTGGGTTGATATTTTAAGTACAATGGCTTGTAGTTCATTGATCAAATACCTACAGTGGCAACTTAACAGGGTAGACAAATTAACTTCAAATTACATTGGTATATGGTCTGTTTGAGGCAGATGCATAGAGTAATGAGACTAAAAGCGAAAGGTTGGGCAATCCGTTGGAGTATGTTAATTATTCTGCCTTGGGTTTGTTTGCTGGCTTCTGAGGCCCAGAATGCGTCTTGTGCGTGTATGTTAGCAATACTAGTATGGTTTATATACTTGTATTCACATCATACAGTGAATACTAATATAATACAGTGAATACTTGTGTGATTTTGCTAATACGAATAGAAATTCTGCTTATGATAATACATGGTGTCAGATGTTCTACTACTCTATAAATTATCATTACAAATCTGCAATAATACCAAAGAATAAACCGTGTGTAATGTGTAATGTATAAAATATGTTTAAAATGTAATCTGAAAACATCATCAACAAATAACATACGCGAAACCAACTGTAGAAAAACAATTATTTCCGTCGAACTACGCATTCCCCTCAGACTCCATGGCAGTTTGGCGACGTACTTTGGCTTGTCGTTTGTGTGCACTTTTCTATCTTTCCATATGTTGTGTCGACTTGAGCCTCTTTGTAGATTTGTTTACATTTGTCTTTTCCTTTAGCCCTTTGGGAATTCTACGTCCATCTCCAGGAGGAGGTGCTTGTGGTCCTGGTGGAAAAGAAAGTTTCAGTACTATACTTAAATCGCTTAACCAATAACAAACTATAATATTAGTATTGTGTGTAACCTTTGTGTGTGGATGGCTCGGAAGTGCTAGTTGCACCATGATGCTCTAGAATTACACCACGAACACGATCTCTACAATCGGACGCAAATTGCTTGGCCATATTTGTCGTCTCTACCAATGGTGCTGACTCCAATGCGATAACGGAAAACATGGACATTAGTTCGTGATACCTAGATACCTCTGAATCAGGATCTGTTTCTCCCCCAAATTGAATGACAAAATCAACTCCTACTTTGGCAGTCTTTCTCCATCGTACTTTAAGGTACTTCGAAGGAATTGTACGTGCATCCTTGTTCTCCCATAACATAACATGATCCATAGTTTTCAGAATGTGGCGGCACAACCAACCATGTGAATCAAAAAGACAGCATGAGCATTTGTAGTCCGCAGTGGCAGGGTTAACAATCACACGTCTCTCATCTATATGAGTCTGGTTGTCTTCGTCGAACTTGTACCAATCATAAGCTTTAAATGTTATTAACAAGAACAGTTGGCATGCTTTTGGGGAAATATCCGATGGAGGCGGCATATTCCTGCTAAAAAAATAAGAAAATGGTCATCGTGTATATCTGCATTGTTATGGGAAATGGGATAATATTAACAAGGACACTAATTAGGGTATTTTAGTATGAAACATACAAATATTAGTTTTCAAAAGCAAACGTACTCTTAGCATGGTAATCCAATTGCGAAAAATTTAAGATTGAATTTAAAAGCAAACTAACCTTTGACGCTTACTGGATATGAGGGTGGTGTATGTATCTAGATGGAGCTTGTGCAATCTTAGCATGGTAATCCATCTGCAACTCATCAGCCCGCTTCCCTTCCAACAACCTATTAAATTGCGTGAAAAACTGATGAAGATTGCACTTTGTGTCCAGGAATTTCCTCAGATTACTGTTTAATGTCTCGCTCAACTGAGAGCTCCGCATACCGCACGTGAAATGATTGTTAACCCATGCTGAAGACCATTGATGACGAAACTTGTGAATGAATTGTAACCAAGGATGGCCAAATTGTCCTTTGCCGGGGAAATGTTTTTCAATTGTCAACTTCCAGTACCTATCAAACGTGGCTTCATCATCGACATTGTACATTAGGTTGTGAAGGTCCGAAAGTATGCCCTCATACATACTTGTCTTGAGCCTGTCCTTTGCATTTGTGAAAATGTGGAACGTGCACAAGCCATGGTACGTGTTAGGTAGAACAATTCTGATAGCTGCAGCAATGGCCGGGCATTGGTCTGTGAAAATTGTCTCTGGGTGCTTATTCTTCATGCATGCCAAGAACGTTTCGAACACCCACTTGAATCCAAGAGTAGTCTCCTCAAACATCAAACAACCAGCAAAGATTACTAACTTCCTGTAATGATTCAAACCAGCAAACAGAGCTGCGTGGTTGAACAGCCAATCAAACAATTCAGTACTAGTATGTATAAGGAACTAGTAGTTTGATATTTAAGAATTGTTAAACAAAAAAATGGACAGTATGCACAACTATCTAATCGTGCACATTAGACAAAACATTAAAGGTGTATAAAACTAAGGTAAACAACATTAGTCATATTCAGGAAAAATAAACTATCAAAGAAAAGAATAAAATGTTAAAGAGCGTACAAAACGGAGGTAAAGCAAAAGTATAGATGCGTACCTAAAGGACGGTACGTGTTGTTCGTTCTGTATGTGGTATCGAAACTAATCGAATCACCGAAGCAACGGTAGTCAAATTACATGCGAGTATCAACCCAAAAAATACTCTCAATGTTGTCTTTATCGTCATATTGAAATTCATAGACAAAATCGGGGTCGCGAGATGACTCTTTGTGAAACCATTCTTGAAGAAATTTCTCACCACCCTCCTCGACATGGCTAGATCGAAGAGCTCTGACAAAAGACGCGAGATCACTACGCGTAAATCCAAGAGACTCGATCCCTCCACTTAATGCAGCCATCATATCATATGAATCTCTTACACGAATGCCGACAGAATCGTGCATTTTAGCTATTTGTCGATGCGTCTCTGAAATTTGACGTTTAGATCTAAAATAACGCCTCATATGGGGGGACCAGGTCATGGGTGTGCTTGAACTCCCACAAACTAATCATGAAACTTCCTTTACTCTCGACAAACTTCACTCTCATCTCTGCCTTGCACCCACATCTGGTCTCATCACGCACTGTGGTTTTGTCTGTTTGATCAAATTTCCCTTTATTCTTCGGATCACGCTCACTGTCCTTCCGGAAACCTGACAAGGAGCAATGGAAGTAGACGTAGTTGACTTCATCTACTTTGTGGCCTTTGCTGTTTACCTTGTTCGACGACCGCTTTCTGGTTTCAAACCCAATGCTATGAGCATAGTCTTTATAAAAGGCATACACATCATCAATAGAATCGAACTCCATGACTTTATAGTCAAAATCAACTTCAGGTACATCTACAAATCGGGGACAACAAACGATTTAGTTAGATATCACAACAGAAAGTAACAAACATGAATAGGATATATCATCAAGTCAACAGGAGCATGCATACTAGTATTGCATACATACTAGTACTGCATGCATACTAGTACTTCGTGCAGAAAGACAAGCCGCTTCAATCACAATGAACATAATCTTAATTCAAACTGAACAACATAAAAACGAAACTCAAAAACTGAACAGTGAAAAGAATTTTGGTTTGATTGGATAGAAAAATGTACTATGTACATTATATGAAAGTAATATTATAATGAAAGAAGATTGGCTAGAACATGACGGAAAACATACCGTAGCCACGTAAGATTCCTTGTTCATCTGGCGTCGAAATTGCAACCTCATCTGGTTCAGATGTATGATCAACATCGGGGGAGTGATCAATCGGTAAATTATTTAGATCAAACAGAGGTGCAGAAGAAGGTTCTTTTACTTGGGAACTCGAACCGGGTTCATCCATTATAAAACTAGAACTTGAACTTGGGAATGAATTTTGATAATGATTAGGGACTGATTTGTTAAAAAAAAATGATAGAGAAGTCCTCTTTTAATGGCATTAGCATATGAAGAAGAAGAAAGATTATGATTATCTACAATTGTTAAGAGAATATTTGCAAGCAAATTTTGAGGAGAAGAAAAATAAAAAATGAATATAATAATGGAGGGAAATCCCAAACTCGGCGGTTATGGAAACAGCCGCATCTTCTTTATTTCAATTAATGGAATTATTTAAATAAAATTATTAAATTCAAATAAACCATTAATTAAAAAATGGATAGGAGATCAAGGACCCAGATTGAACTTTGTATAGGTGACAAAGTTTAGACTTTGTCACCGAAAAAAATCCCGTGATTGGTTAAATTCTAAACTTAAAGTGAATGCTTGAAATCTCTAAACTACATTTAAATACTTAATAAATTTGGGAGAAAAAGATAGAAAATAGATTAAAGTAGAACACTTACTGTAATTATTTTATTTCTCAAGCCTCAAGACAATATCACCTACCAAATGCACATAATTAGTGAATGGATTAAAGTGTAATATAATAACAGTAATATATTATGCAAAAGGAAAAGTTAGGTTTCAAAAAATTCTTACTAGAATGAGATGTATGAATGAAAGATGAAATGAAAGAGTTTGGAAGGGGTTGAGTGGTGTTTTTTATATTGAACACTCATTTCAACCCGTGAACCCAATCTTTCACACATTTTATCCTTACCCATCTAACACAATCTTTCCTTTCTCAACCAATTGATAAGTTGTGCCTTGTACTCCAACACCTGAACGATTCTTGCACCACATCGATACAAATTTCTGTACCAACAATAAAACGATTCCCACGCTACTGCTATAAAGATTCCTCACTCAATAATGAAATTTATTGCTGACAGTAGTTAATAAATCGTCACTGACAGACAGTGAAGATTTCATTATTGATCTCCACTGTCAGTGGCGATTTAAACTCTACACACTAAATCGCCAGCTTTGATGGCGATTTCACTATTCAGTCAGCAAAATTTGCCCTATAGTGGGAATTAAGGGAATTGGAATTTTGTAGCACAATTTAAAAAAATATGTACCGTCAGTAGCCAAATGCGTAAAAATGTCCAGAAATAGCACAATCTGACTAGCAGCCAGCGCTGCGCCAGCCAGATGGCGCTGCGCCACCCAGCCAGCGCAGCGCTGGCTGCCTTATCAAAATTGTGCCGTTGCAGCGCTGCGCCAGCTGGCAACAGAGCCGTTACAAAGGAGCCGTTAAGTAACGGTAGTGTTGATCCCAGGCAGCGCTGCGCTGGCTGGGTGGCGCAGCGCTACCTGGGATCAATATTACCGTTTTTTTTTTTGGTATAAATACCCCCTACCCCCACATACCATCTTCACACCTCCTCTCATACTTTCACACCTCCTCACATACTCTCTAAGGTATTTTTGATAGTTTGTTTGTGTTTCTCATAAATTTTTTGTTATTATTATTGTACGCTAATGACGTATTTTATTTGTAGGTTCATAGCAATTGTCCGGCGAGGAAATTTCGTTTGAAGAAGGCCTGAACCCTCCCTCAAAAGGTATCATGCTATAAATTATATGGTAATTAAATTGTGTTTTACGATTTTATATGTATTTAACATTGCTTGTGGATATGAAATTGTAGATGGATTACATGTTTGGAGAGGTGCCGGTTGGGGTACGAAGTGGTAGTCCCGAGGACCCGTCGATTTTATGGGGTGATGCTGACCGACATCGAGCGGCGGGAATTTTTGAAGCTCAGGTTGGTACATCTGAAATGTTATTTATTTTTACAAGGTATTTATGTTTGAATGTTGCATTTATTTTAATAATATTCATAATTTAATTACTTATATTGTAATATTAGGATCAAATTTGAAATGTTATATGTAAATGTTAGTTATATTTGAATGTTAATTATATTTGAATGTTAATTACATTTAAATGTTTAGGGTGCACTCAGAAATTGAGTACTAGTTATTAATTTTGTTACATCTTCTTCCCCCAACTATTAGGACCCACATATGACGCTTAAGTGTCACTTCTCTAAGAAGATCGTGAAGTACGATCCTAGGTTCGAGACATACCTTGCCCCCATAGGTCTAGATCAGTTGCGTGCCTGCCTGGATTTTACCCCTGATTCTGAGCTGATCACCGCATTGGTCGAGAGATGGCGTCCCGAGACGAGCACTTTTCACTTGTACCACGGTGAGGCAACCATAACACTCGAGGACGTGCACTTTCTCACTGGTCTGAGCATCGATGGTGTGCTTGTGGAGTCGCAGAGGCGCATTCCGACTGTGGATTCTGATCTGCAGCTTTACGTTGAGCGCCTTCTTGGGAAGAAACCATCTACCGCTGACCTTTCTGCTGGCAGAGTGAAGATGACGTGGTTGCGTAACCACTTTGGCACCATCAGGGATGACGCCGATCAGGAGACTATCGAGCAGCACTGTCGAGCATACATTCTGGACTTCTTCGGCAGCTGCATCTTTGCTGATCGGTCAGGACAAATTATGTCGCCTCAAAATGACGAGGCAACCTTCACTACAACAGGCATGTCCAGTGTTCTTGCGAAAGATGGGGGTAGGATCTTCGGCGGTGTTGCGGACTGTCATGTATCGATGTCCAGTTTTTGGGAACGACCAAATTGTGGCACACTACCCACTCATTCTTAATGACGTTATTGGGTTAGAGGTTGTCTACAACATCATGGCAACCCAATCGGACTACCGAGTGGCAGAGCTATACTTTGAGTTCGACCACCGTGGGACGCCAGGACAGGGAGACTCTATATTCATGGGCGATGGAGCGAGTGCCTGCTTATAGTGGTCAGAGCAGTCAGAGCAATCACACACAATTACGTGGCGATAGCAGGCAAGAAAGTACGGTAGCACACTTGGGAAATGAGATAGAAGGAGACTCATCAGAAAGCGACGTCAACTCGGAGCAGGACGAAGCAAATGTATCTGAGCCGGACATTGAAACACAACCCTTTGTGAATGCGCAACCTCCGAGAGACTACACCCCCCCGAGCCATTTCACACATTTACCAGAAGATATCGGTGCCCTGATGACTACAAGCAACAACGAGTACGGCGTTCATAACGTTCCACGGTGGCACATTGACGGGCCAGGCTTAGCGGTTGGCCAACAATTTGAAAGCAAACTTGTGGCTCAAACTAGTCTGAAGCAATATGCACTCAGGAATAACCGCATGTTATGCACGGCACGGTCTAGCAAATGGTTGCTTGAGCAACGATGCCATGGATACCGAAGCAATGGATGCCCGTGGAGGATAAGACTCACTACAGATGAGAGCGATGTGTGGATGGTAAAACAATTCAATCCGGCCCATACGTGTTTGGGCAGTCAGAACAACATCAGTCCGACCCAGCTGGACGTTGATGTCATAGCCGATGCAGTCACGCCCTTTGTCCAGGCACGCCCCCATATTCGTATCAAACTTCTTCAGACAGAGATACATACTATGTACGGACGAGAAATTTCGTGCAAGAAGGCATGGAACGGCAAACAGCGCGCCATGGAGCGGATATATGGTAATTGGGAGGAATCATACAACGAGTTACCTACCCTAATGAAGGCAATACAAGATCGGAACTATGGGACGGAAGTTGAATTCGTCACGAAAGAATGGACAACGGTTGATGGAGATACAATCATCCAATTCGACCGTGTGTTTTGGAGTTTTGCCCCGTCCATTGAAGGTTTCAAACATTGTCCTCCTGTGCTCATCGTCGACGGTACCTTCATGACCGGAAAATACAAGCACACACTACTCATGGCTAGTTCGTTCGATGGTAATAAGAACATCTTCACTGTGGCTTTCGCAATCGTGGATGTTGAGAGCAAGGAGACTTGGGAATGGTTCTTTGATTGCATACAACGACGAGTGACACAGAGACGCGGAGTATGTGTCATATCCGACCGACATGTGGGCATCGTGAGTGCAATGGAGAAAATCCAATTTGGATGGCATTGGCGATGGTGCGCCAGACACTATGTAAGCAATTACAACAAAGCCGCCAAGAACCCAAGAATGAAAAGCCGCCTTATGAATTTAGGTCAGTATCATGACACTCCACCAAGTACTTAACAATTTCAGTGTATATCATTTGTAATCCATTCTTTTTTACCTGCAGCTAAACGCCGGTCCTTCAGAAAGTTCACAAAGGGGGCAACAAGATTCGCAAGGGACGACCACGTAAATAAAAAATGGGCGCTTGAAGATCAATTATATTGGTCAAGAGCCGTAGACGCTCTACACGACGGGGCACGATGGAACCAATTGACATCAAACATGGCGGAGAGCGTGAATGGGGCATTCAAGTCAATCCGGGCTCTCCCTGTTGCAGCTTTGGTGGAATCCACTTTCTACAGGCTGCAAACGTATTTTGAAGATCGACGAAAGAGGGTTCGAGAAGAACAGGCGGCCGGTGAAATCTGGACGAAGAAGTGTCTTAAGCGCCTGCAGAAAATAGTGAATAAGGCCACTTCCCACACAGTGAGGCAATTCGATTACGAAGCTGGCATATTCGAAATACAGACGGCGATAAATCGCAGCAACGGGAAGGGAAACAATAGGCAAGAAGTTCGCTTGGACTACGAGGAGGGGGACGGTCATTGCTCCTGCGGCAAGTTCCAACAGTGGAAGATGCCTTGTTCACATGCTGTGGCCGCATGTAACGCCGCCAATCAAGATCCCTTATACTACGCCAACGGCCATTACAGGCTGGAAACAGTAAAACAAATATACGGACGGAGTTTCCTCCCTATCGGCTCGAAAGACGACTGGGTGCCTCATGGAGGGCCTAAGTTGATGCCTGACCCAGGAAGGGTCAGGGAGATGGGGCGACCACGACATTCTCGCATACGCAACGAGATGGATTGGGTTGAAGATATTGAGCCTCACTGCAGTTACTGCCATCTCGAAGGGCACAATAGGAGGACGTGCCAACGTGCGAGGCGAAGTAGCAGAAATCCAAACCCTACAAGGAACGGTTAATTGCACTATGAAATGTTTTAGTATTATGGGTTTGGTAGTTTGTGTTTGATAATCTGTATTTCAAATGTGTGGTTGTCAATTTCATGTTTCAGTTTCAATGTAACCTAATGTTTTGTAGTTGTACTATGAAGTTACTTTTATTAGTCAATCCTTCAACTGAGAAAGACTGCAACTATGTCATAACAACAAATGAAATGTCACAACACAATGAAGAAAGGCTGCAACTACAACCCAGTCATTTTATTAACTTTTATAATGACTCGAACAACGACAACAACAACAACAACAACAACAGCAACAACAACAACAGCAACAACAACAATAGAAATGACAAACACACTAGGCCCAACATGGATGTCAATTGTAAGGACAAGGTCCGGGTGGTGGTGGGGGAGGCCCTTCCCTGAGCAACCTATTGATTGAAACGTGCAACCATGAAATTTCTTCCCTCAGATCTCGAATAATGTTGTCCTTCTCCTCGACGATTTCATCCTTCTCCCTATTCGCTCGAACAAGTTGTTCGTCCTTCGCCCGAATGATTTGGTCCTTCTCCTAAATCGCAACATCCACGGCCTCCCGCACCTCCAGTTTTTCATAATAACCACACCCCTTCTCCTACAGATCATAAGGCAAACGTAGAGGGGTTTGAGAACTACGAAAATGCAAATAATTAAATTCAGACCCTTTTTTTTACCTCTCTCTCACGAGGGCAGCCAAAATAGCATTCCAGATCACTTGGTCGAACGGATCTAGTCGCCCTTAAGTCACCAGCAGTTCACCACACTTGCCTCATAAACGAACAAGTCCTCCTCCACCGGCTTCTTCAACTTGTGCATTACCCTCTCAGTATCTGTCACTACAGAAAAACAGTACTTAGTATACAAGACGAATTCGTTAAATGCATAAATAAGATAAGTACAAAGCACCCAAACGAAGTTCACTTACGCTTGCTCTTGCGAGACCTAGAGCCATAGTTGAAGAACGACATATTCTAAGCTTGGTTACGGCTGCCTACTACAAATTCTAAGTTTAGGGCTTCAAGGGAGGTGTGTGGTGCAAAACTGCATCATAGAGGGGGGTATTTATACTAAAAATTGACGACTTAGGGGTTTTTCAGTCCCAGCCAGTGCTGCGCCACCTAGCTAGCGCAGCTCTGGCTGGGATTGAGGAAACCCTAACGGTGCTATGACGGTAATATTTTCTGACTGGCAGACAGCGCTGCGCCATCTGGGTGGCGCTGCGCTGGCTGGGTGGCGCAGCGCCATCTGGCTGGCGCAGCGCTGGCTGCCAGTCAGATTGTGCTATTTCTGGACATTTTTACGTGTTTGGCTACTGACGGTACATATTTTTTACAATTGTGCTACAGAATTCCAATTCCCGGGAATTAACTGGGGGCTGCCCTATTTAGGAAATTTAATGTTTGGGCGGTTATATATTGGATGAAGAGATGGGAATCAAAGGCGCTACAGATTTACTGTGAATAGTCTCCCGCAGTTTCTTGTATAAAAAAATACGGGCTATTTCCTTCTCGGATTTTTTCCGATTATAAGGTCATTGGAAAAATCAATTATCAAAATAGGGTCATTCTTCAGTCAATTCCAAAACTAAGGTAAATTGTGCTGACTAGGCACTGAAATCGCCAAAAGTATTGGCGATATACATTTCACTTGAAGCAAATGATATAAAAATAATTTATCGCCACACCTACTGGGGATTTCACCATTTTGTTGTCAGATTCATTTGTTTCTTTTTTGTTACTTTTTAATTTATTTGTTATAATATATATAATTATTTGATCGTATTTTTTATGGTGAGCGTATCATTTTATCCGATCTAAACAGTATTATCATGTCCGACTTAAAATTTTTAAAATTTTAAACCTTTCGTTCGATCGATCTAATTCGCTTAAAGCTAAACAATTGCATAACTCTATTAGCTTGCTAAATTAGAACCTAACCCGAAGCGGTCAATCAAATTCTCATCACGAATCCTACTATCTAGAAAATATCACCATATTATTATTGTTATTTTACCGACTGCATCTAGTAGTAGGATTAATAACAATAGGATTGTTAACAAATAGCGAGATTCGTTCGACATTTAGCTTAGAAAAATTATGTTCGTGACTCGACTTGATTCGAGATGTGCCGACTCGGAAGCTTAATAATCAATCTTAAATTAAGATTCAATCAAGCTCAAGCTCGTAACATAACTCTCCACAAGCTCACTCGAACTCGAGCTCGTAATTTTCTTTAAACAAGAAAATATAGATTTCGATTCGAGATGGGCTGACTCTAAACAAGCTGAGCTTGAGCACGATTCGAGAAGGATTAGGTCCCAGTTTAGCAAAATAATAGAGTTATTCAATTTTATAGCTTTTAACGAATTAAATCGATCAAACAAAATATTCAAAGTCTGTCGAACATGATAGTACTGTTTAGGTCGGATAAAAGAATACGCCACATAATCATATATATTAAAAAAAATTGGAAAAAACAAACAAACAAGAATAAAAAAGTAAACAAAGTTGTCTGACAACAAAAGGGTGAAGTCGCCAGCATGATTGGCGATTAATGGGTTTTAAATCATTTGCCCAAAGTGAAATGTACATTGCCAGTACATTTGGCGATTTCAATGCCTAGTCAGCATAGTTTACCCTAATTTTGGAATTGACCAAAGAATGACCCTATTTTGAGAATTGATTTTTCCAATAACCCTATAATCGGAAAAAATCCTTCCTTCTCCACCACCACCACTATTGGCAAAGGATCCGGACCCAACCATTTCAAGGTTGGACCGGTTCCAACCAAAAACCGGAGGGACAATTTGGTCATTTCAAAAAATATCCTTGTTGACCAAAATCATTCTCGCTGGCCACCACTCAATGGGAATTGGAATTTTGTAGCACAATTTTAAAAAATATGTACCGTCAGTAGCCAAACACGTAAAAATGTCCAGAAATAGCACAATCTGACCCGCAGCCAGCGCTGCGCCAGCCAGCCAGCGCATTGCTGCCCAGCCAGCGCGTAGCTGGCCAGCTAGCGCAGCGCTGGCCAGCAAGCGAAGTTTCTGCAAATGAAATGCAACACAATTGTAAATATGGGAAAAGAGCAAATTAGTCACTTTTCTTTACCTTTTTGTAGATAGATTATTATTATTATTATTTTGATAATATAAGTCGGCCTTGATAAAATGATAATATATATAAACTAAGATTAATTACAAAAAAAATTATTAACCGCCACAATCTCTTGAATTACGGATCACGAGGTCACGTTTGTTGGAGACACAACAATGAAGGAGAGAAACGACAAACGTGACTTCGGGATCCGTAATTCAAAGTTAAAATAACCGTGACCCGAGGTCGTGTCCTGCTGGTCTGGCTATGCGCTGATTGATTCCATGTTAAAAAAAATTATTGCAATTTGTTCTCTCCTTCATTGTTGTGTCTCCAACAAACGTAACATCGGGATCCGTAATTCAAAAGATTGTGACAGCTAATATACAATTTTCTTAATTAATCCTAGTTTATATATATTATTATTTTATCAAGGCCGACTTATATTATCAAAATAATAATAATAATAATCTATCTACAAAAAGGTAAAGAAAAGTGACTAATTTGCTCTTTTCCCATATTTGCAATTGTTTTGCATTTCATTTGCAGAAACTTCGCTTGCTGGCCAGCGCTGCGCTAGCTGGCCAGCTACGCGCTGGCTGGCTGGCGCAGCGCTGGCTGCGGGTCAGATTGTGCTATTTCTGGACATTTTTACGTGTTTGGCTACTGACGGTACATAAAATTTTAAATTAGGCTACAAAATTCCAATCCCCCCACTCAATTCCCCCGACACCCTAATTTCATCGTTCTCGCCGGCCACCGCTCAATTCCCCATCTTTCTCTTTGCCTTCTCTCTACTCTCCACCTCCTCCGGCCGATTCTCGTCGCCTCCCTCAACACCCCCGCCGTCGTATTTGACGCTCGCTGCTCCCGTTCCCCCTCCCTCACTTCCGATGAAGAACTAAGAGAGCTAGAGACTTAATTAGCTTCCTTGGTCTCCATCGCTTCCGCTGAAGACCTCGACAACATGATCGAAGAGTACGACCGAGGCGTCTTCCGGTAAGCTCTTGGAAGCAATTTTCAAGACTTGGTATTCTCGTTTAGATCTAGGAACGATTTGATTGCGTCGATTGCGTCATAAGAATAACCTTTTAACTAATTTTGATAGCAATAATAATCTCGTCGATTGCGTATTTAGTTAAAAATAATCTCGTCGATTTAATATATGTATTATACATACTAATATAAGAATACTATAAAAATCAACATCATCCCTTAAGCTGAGGTTCATAGTAACGCGTCTCGTCTTCACCACCTTATTATTTCCATTCACTATTATTTTCTTTAAGAGTATACGTACGTGTAGGAGCATGCATGCATGAGTAAGCTCATAATACTACTTATTGGGTTATTCTTCATAGTTAAGTAAGTAGAGAGATTTTAAGATGAGAAATCTATTAAATTTCTTATATAAGAAATTAGATTTCCACCGTTGATTTTCATTTTTAATCTAATGGTACAAAATGTACCAAAGGATATTTAAGTAATTGAATACTAATTCATATTAAAAATTTACAATAAATAACCCACGTTCAAAAATCAAAGGCCAAAAATAAATTTGTAACCAAACATTTCTCGAGAATGTCAAACGTGTCCAAAACTATTCGTAATCCCAAAAATGACAATGTTTTATTTTCCGTTAACTTTTCCGTCCAAGTTAACGAAAATTTAACCCCTAAATTGACGTGTCAATTGATGTGTCAAAATTTTTTGCCACGTAATTTAAAATTTCATTTTCTCTTTTTTTCCTTCTTCTTCTTCACTACCCAAACTTCCCCTCTCTCTTCGCCAACTCTTTCTCCCCGTCCTTCATCCATCCTCCGCCGACCAACCCCTAAACCCTTTCCTCTCGCCCTCCCCAACACCACCGAACCCCCAAACCCAGGGACGAAGCAAGGAAATTTTCATCCTAGGGGCCGAAGAAAAATTGAAGAATAAAAAATTCAAAATTAAATTAAATATAAATATTATTATTTTAATTGTACACAACGTTGTTTAACATCATTGAAATCACTTAAAACTGCGTCTAAACTAAAAATTTATGATATCACGTTCAATACAGATGATTAAACTATTAGCTAGAAAGTCATCACACATTTTATTGCGCAGTCAAGTTTGAGTCTGCTACCGTGTTGCATTGATTCATTAACACCTAACGAAAAATAGAAGTGCAGTGAATTGAAAGAAAGTATAAATCAATGAATTTTAATTGTCGGTGATTAATTAAATATATAGAAGTAGTTAGGATTTGAATTACAATATCCATAAAAGAAAAGAAATCAATTATTAACAGTAAGTAAGTAACGTGTTTGGATTTTAACCCATTGAAAAAAAGGTTAAAGGAACAAAGTTATATAAAATTAGTAAATTACCTAAACAATGACATGTTTGGATTTTAAGAAGAAAAAAAACAAGTAAAAATTAAAAGAAACAAAGTTATATATAGTTACCTGAAAGCAGGGAGTAAGAATCGAACCTTCGACATCCAGTTAACTAAACAAGACCCTTACCACTGCGCCCAAGCTGATTTTTTCGTAGGAGCCATGGCCCCCTATGCTTATAACTTAGCTCCGTCCCTGCCCAAACCTCCCCTGGTCGATTCAATCCGTCACACTTCCCTGGATAATAACCTCCACCGATCCCAGATCGCCTCACCTCATCCGACCTCCTTCAGTACTTCATCCCTCCCCGGCCTCAATCTCGCACCAAAATCTCTTACGACTGCCTCTTCGCTTACGCCCTCCAATCTCCAGAGCCTAATCCTCTCCCTCTCGCTCTCGACGTCCTCCAACGCACTCTCCGATTTGGATGCACGTCGTTCCCACAGGCTCAGCTCTTCCTCTACGCCGCCGAGATTCTCTTCGAGGTGAGGTCAATTCGGTACAGCCTTGATACTGGGACTTGTAATTACGTTATTTCGTCTCTTTGTGTTGTTCATCAGTTGCTAGAGGCTGTCGAGGTCTTGAATGGGATAGCTCAATCTGGGTGTATTCCTAAGTTGTTAGTTTAATAGATTCTCTGTTTTTGGTTAAGCTTTTTTTGTTGGAAAGCTAAAAACCATTCTAATGTGTTAATTAAGACTGGTTATGTTATCCATATCTCCCCCTCTTCTACTTGTGGCTCCCAAAATGGTTGTTATTGTTAATCAGTTTCAGGGATCGATCATGGCCCAAGAAAGTGTAGGGAGTAGGGAGCAGGGGACTGGGGAGAAGGTAGCTTCAGCGTTATGAGCTAATTAATAGGGAGATAAGGAAAACCCATCTTCCTCCCCACCGAAAACCTAATTTCGCCTAATTCAAGGTTGGAGTTCAACACAAGGTTGGCGGCGGTATTGTGGCAGGGGTGAAAGAGAGTTTAGAAGGGGTTTTCGAAGGAGCAGGCTGGAGTCTTGGTCCGTCGGACTCGGAAATAGAAAAGAAAGGAGGTCGGAGGTTGGACGTCGACCTTGGCTCTGGAACTTGAGCGGAGGAGACCGGCATCGGAAACTGGGAACTGGAGACTGGAGTACGGAGGAGTCGCGGTTGGCGGCGGTCAGAGACGAGGTCGGACGAAAGGCGGCGACGTTTGATCGGCTGTGGTGGTGGTGGGAGCAACGACGAGGGTAGACAAAGAGACGGTGGAGGAGCTGTTGTTTAATTAATTATACATTTTCAATTATTTATTTCTAAATTTATTTATTTATTTTTAAATAATGACGTGGCATCTTGTTGACCGGTGAAGTGGATGCCACGTCAGCACCGTTTGCACGGTCACTAACGACATTAAAATTTTAATGGATGTTGGCTAAATTTGTCGTAGAAACTAAAAATTTGGCCTAAACATTGTGACACAAGTAATTTTGAATACGTTTGACATTATCCGAAAAGGTTTGGCTACAAATTTGTTTTTGGCCAAAATCAAATAAAAAAACCACCCATCACCCCCACGTTTTATGTTGCTGGCGGTTTAAATTTAGTTTTCTTTTAATTTTGTGATTATTTTTTGAAAATTGGTTCTAATTCTTAAATAAATAAAAATTATTCTCTTTATTACATACCTTTATAAAAAAAACTCAATATTTATATAATTATAATATTGTTATAGATAATAATGTTTATTACTATTAGTACCATTCATGTATAAATTGTACCTCTTATATATTATGTCAAGGTCCCATTTATTTATATAGGCCAAAAATAAATTTGTAGCCAAACCTTTCCGGGAAATGTCAAAAATAGCCAAAACTATATGCGTCACACTTTTTAGACCAAGCTTTTATTTTTAGGACAAACTTAGCCGACTTCCATTGACATTTTAACACCGTTAGTGACTGTACAAACGGAGCTGACGTGGCATTCACTTAACCGGTTAACTAGATGCCACGTCAGATGCCATGTCATTATTTAAATTTTAAAATAAATTAATTAATTGAGAAAAAAACAAAAGAAAAAACAATATTTTAAAATGTAAAAATAATGACACCGCGCCTCTTCTCTTCTTCCCCTTACACTTCCTTCAAATCCCAACCCCAAATTCCGCCGCCGCTTGCCAACCTGCTCCGACCTCCTCCCAACTTCATCTCTCGATTCTGCCTCTTGCCGACTGACCTCCTCCCAACTTCAAGTCCTGATTCTGTGGCTTGCAGACCTTGCTCCTACCTCCTTCGGCCTCCTCCCGACTTCAACTCCCGATTCCCACCGTCGATGTCGCTCCACCCACCGCCGACTGTTCGAAACTCTCGTCGATCTAGATCAAGGTATCTAGATCTAGATTTCGAGCAGAGGTGAGAGAGAGGGATTGGCGGTCGTGGGTTAGGGAGACCATCAGATCTGGAGAAAGGGCTTCGGATCGGAGTGGCGTAGCTGTGTGTCGGTGAAGTGAGGGATTGGAGACAGGGGAGAGCTTTGGATAGGAGATGGGATAGCTGGAGCTTCGGATTGGATTCGCCGCCGCCGACTCTCCCCTTTCCTTCGTTCGACGTCAATCTCGCCTTCGTTTCTGGAGCTAAACCCAAAGGCTTCCGCCCCTCCTCCCTCTCTCTCTCTTTCAATCTCGGGGACCGCTGGAGGTAGGCGTCGGCGGATGAGATTGGAGGTAGGCGTCGGCGGACGAGATTGGAGGTAGGCGTCGGCGACGAGATTGGAGGTAGGCGTCGGTGGAGGTAGGCGTTGGCGGAGGAGGTTAGAGGGAAATTAGGGGTTTTTTTTGGCCGAAAATTAGGGTTAGGAAAATTAGGGAAATTAATTTGTTTTAATTAAAAATGATTATGTGGCAAAAAGTTACACATCAGCTGACACATCACCTTTAGGGTTAAAGTTCCGTTAACTTGGACGAAAAAGTTAACGGAAAACAAAACATTGCCATTTTTGGGGTTACGAATAGTTTTGGCTATGTTTGACATTTTCCCGAAAGGTTTGGCTAAAAATTTATTTTTGGCCATTTATATATTATATTTCTCATATACATATTGATCCGCCCAGTTGGACCGGTGGATCAATACTGTGGTTCTTTGGAGGTTTAGGCAATGAATCCGTCCTCGGAGTGTCTCGGCGGATGGTACCTTGCAGGGCGGACGTGCAAGGGGTTAGTACATGTAAGGTGGCAAGTATGTGGATAATGTAGGGAGAATGGGTTACAGAGAAGTACCGGGCGAGAGCCCTTTTGTGTGGGCGGAACCGATAGCCTTTAGCGTACAGCGCGAAAGCTTGTAGTATCAGACGTATGGTCCCAGGTCTGTCCTTCTTCTTCTGAATGGGGGACCCTGTTATTTATAGGTCCCATTGGTCTGGCAGGGTCCACGTGTCCTGCTCTGAGTGGGCCGCAGCGAGTCACCATCAACAGTAATGGGCGGTGGCCTCCTGTAGATATGACAGGTGATCCTTTGGCTGAGGCGGACAGAGGACCGCCCTAGAGTGACGGACCGCCCTGACCATGTTCGAGGGCGGATTCAACTCGGGCCCATCAATTGCCCCCAGTATGGTCTTGAGGCCGTAAGAGGCTCGAGGGTATACTATGGAACTGCTTCGAACGCTTTGGAGTGATGGACCGTCCTCATCATGTGCGAGGGCGGATACAA
This sequence comes from Linum lewisii, assembly GCA_034768395.1. Lineage (NCBI taxonomy): Eukaryota > Viridiplantae > Streptophyta > Magnoliopsida > Malpighiales > Linaceae > Linum > Linum lewisii. The sequence goes on along the minus strand of CM068300.1, from coordinate 51,301,485 downwards.
CTCAAGGGCCCATCAATTGCCCCCAGTATGGTCTCGAGGCCGTAAGAGGCTCGAGGCGATATTATGGAACTGCTTCGAACGCCTTGGAGTGAAGGACCGTCCTCATCATGTGCGAGGGCGGATTCAACTCGGGCCCATCAATTGCCCCCAGTATGGTCTTGAGGCCGTAAGAGGCTCGAGGGTATACTATGGAACTGCTTCGAACGCTTTGGAGTGATGGACCGTCCTCATCATGTGCGAGGGCGGATACAACTCAAGGGCCCATCAATTGCCCCCAGTATGGTCTCGAGGCCGTAAGAGGCTCGAGGCGATATTATGGAACTGCTTCGAACGCCTTGGAGTGAAGGACCGCCCTGGCCATGGGGGGGGCGAGTTCTAACTTGTTGCCGATGCTGTTACCGGTGACCGAAACTGGTGGAGCTCTTCTTTTGAGGTGAACCTGCACGCGCCTCACCCTTTTTGCACGCTTTCTTTCCGTTGTAGGCTACTAGCCTATTCGCCCACTGCCTAGGGGACACGTGGCTCGATTTTATTTGGCGACGTTTCGCTTACCCACGTCACCAGTATAAATAGAGGTTCTCCCCCCTTCCTTTCGGCACCTCAGCTTGTCAACTAAATTCTTGAGAGCTTCCGCCCTTCCTTACCAATTTCCTTGAGCTTGTCCGCCTTGTCCGCCTTGTCCGCCTTATCCTTACAACTCTTTGCCCTTGTCCGCCGTCTTCCAAAAACATTTACCGAAGATGCCTTCTGATTCTGAGTCGTCTTCCTCCGCCGAAGCAAGTAGGTTTCTTTGAAAATTCTTGCATTCAATTTTATCCGCCCATTTGTTTTTTTCTTTCGCATTTTTGCTTGCGTTGCGTGCCTCGCCCTTTCTATTTCCTTCTTTGGCGTGTGAGATGTCGTCTAGTGGGTCATCATCCTCCGTGGATTATGACCTTTTAGAGAGAGTGTTGAGAGACATGCGGGAACGTCGACGCTCTGCCGCCCGCCCGTCCCAAGGGGACGGGACAAGCACGGCTCCGGTATCCGTTCGCCCCCTGGTGTTCGTTCCTCCTCCTCTTCTGATTTGTGCCCCTTGTCCTTCTGTTGTAGGAGGTTATGATGAAGGGAGGAGAGGATCGGGGGCGGATGCGTCGTCTGAGGCTTCGTCATCGTCATCTCCGTCTCGGCAATCGAGTCCACCTCTGTCCCCCGAGCCCTTCAGGGAAGAAAAGTTTGATGAGGAAGGGTCGGATGCAGCGGATCCCAAACTCAAAGGACAGATGCCTTATCCGGAGGATTCCGATTTAGTCTTCAACCCGTACGCCGATTTTGACATGGAGTACACCTTCACTGAGGATGCTGATCCGCTGCCTTCTCCTTCGGCGGAGCAGCTCCGCCGTCAGGCAGAAGCCATGTTCAAGAATTCCAATTCGAACAGCGTTCGCCGGTTCGCATCGTGGCAAACCGGATTCACCAAGGAGTCTTGGGGTTTTGATCTTGACACCGGGGCTGTGGAGAAGTACGGGTACAAGATCAGAACCTGGGAGCAGATGTGGGAGGGGTCACCCGTAGACTGCCGGGTAGTGTTTGGGCCGGGATAGTTTCCTTATGTCAAGACGAACGCCCTGGTGAAGGTTTTGAACGATTGTGACATGCCTCAACGCTTCTCGTACGCTGCCCCTGCCCGACTTTGCTCAATCGGAAACTGTCCGCCCGGATGGGTGGGCGTTTGGGTGGAGGCGCTTATGTACGGTCTCCGTTTCCCTCTGGATCCCTGGGAGCTGGATGTCCTGGATCTGTTAGGAGCGTCCTTGGGAGCTCTCCAACCCCACGCCTGGGCAATCATGGCAGCGTTTCAGGTGTCATGTGTGAAGAGGCATGTCGCTCCCAGCGCCCGAGTATTCCGCCATCTCTACAGAGCCAAGATTAACCAAAATGGCATTACTTTCTCAAAGAGGATAGCGTACTCAGGGAGCGGAGTTTATGGTGCCATCAAGGCGGACTCCGTATGGTGGCACAGCTTTTTCTTTATTAAAGCTGATTCGCCGGAGGATGCGTTCTGGGCGGAGCGCCTTCGACCTACATGGTCGTATGGGGCCATCGAGGAGTTCAATAAACCCGGCCGCCTTCAGGAGAATGATGCTGCCATTGTGAACTGGGTGAACACCTGGAATTACAACCTGAAGAAGAGGGGCCGGAGCGTCCTGAAGGCCTGGCTAGGCGGCGGTGGTGAGCGGACAATTTTTGAGAGCGATGCTTCTGTAGTTGGGCGCCCTTAGTATATATCCATTCTTATTCTTTCCCAACCGCCTAATATGTTTGCTTGTTTTGATATTGACTTGGTGCAGAGAGCTCCATCTTCGCGGCGTTGCTGAACGCCAAGACGCGGGGAGCGTCCGCTGATACTCAGCCTCAACCTGAAACTCCAGTGGCGGATCAGCAGCAGAGAACGAAAAGCGCACGAACCGCCCACCCGGAAAAAGAGCAGGCGGACGATGATCGCCTGGAGAAGAAACGAACCGGGCCGGCCGGGAGTCCGCCATCGCAGAACGTGGAAAAGGCAAAGCGCCGCAAGCTCCCCATGAGGAAAGATTCCGGGAAGAGGAAACGGTCGGAAAGCTCTTCGAAAACCCATGCTTCTTCTGGGGAGTACAGCACCGCCCGCCTTCCGGCGATGCAGCCAACCCTAAGTGGCAACGAGATTCTCACGCGGGCCGCCCTCCAACTGGCAGCCGACTGGGATATCGACCACCCCCGGTCAGAGGATGGGGTTCGCCGTATGGCGATGGAGCAAATGGCGATTGGAGCCAGGGTAAGATCTCTTTGCGATGTCATACACTAGTTTTGTCCTGCCCCCACTCTTTTTGTAAGTAATCTTTGGATTGCCTGTGTTTGCAGCTTTTGGGAACCGCCGGCGCGCTGCTTTCAGCGGATAAGGCGCTTAGGGCCGAGCAGCCCCAAGGTGCTGAGGAGCTGGAGAATCAGCTGCGGGAAGCTCGGGCCGCCACTCAGCAATGGAAGGCTAAGTATTCCAAAGCGAAGAAGGAAATGGACGAGGAGGCGGCCCGGCTTCTGGTAACTACCTCTTATGAATTGGATTTGGTCCGTGTTGCGCACGCTAACCAAGCCACTGAACACATGTTGGACTTACAGGCGGAGCAGCAGAAACGCTACAAGGTGGAGGCGGCCCTGTCCCAGGCGGAGGCGGATAAGGACGCCCTGAAGGAGCAAGTGGTCCTCTTAGAGACCGACAAGGCGGTCATGGCCGAGGACCTGGGGGCCAAGACAAAAGACTTGGAAAGCCGCGACCTTGTTTTGAAAGAAACGGAGGAGACCCTTCAGGCGCTGAAGGCGGACATTGAGAAGACGGTCACCGAGAAGAATGAGGCAGAGTTAGGCGACCGGGTGCAGGGCGCTCTTGACAACACCCTTACTGCCGTCCGCCATGAACTCCGACGGGGGAACACCGACTACTCCTGGAATCAGGAACAGATGTTTCGCTCTGCGTCTCGGAGGTTGATGGCGCAGGAGTTTAAGGAGGAGTCCGCTGACTCTCAAGTGCTCTCCTCGGACCGTCGCAAGGAGCTGTTGTCCGAGGCGTACTCCGAGGTGAATCTCCGGCATAAGGAGCTGAAGAAGAAGGCTCGGGCTGAGAAGTCCTGGGCGGACAAATCGGGATTATCAGGCGGGCGCCAGTAATTCCTGTCCTTTGTAAATTTTGCTCTTCTTCTTCCTTTCGGCTTCCTCTGTATCAAACGTATCAATCCGCCATGTCAGGATGAGAAAGGAAATGCCATTGTTATCCAGTTGTCATCCCTGTTTCTTCTCTTTTTTTTTTTTTTTGTTTGTGTGAACTTCGCACGATTTACTGAGGTAGATTTCCCCTTGGGGGAAAACTGGACAACGAAGTTTTGGGTTCCGCCCTGGGGAACCCGAATGATGATGAATTAGATTCCGCCCTAGGGAATCCGAACTTGGAGGAAATGCTGGGTTCCGCCTTGGGGAACCCGAATGATGATGAATTAGATTCCGCCCTGGGGAAAATTGAACTCAACGAAGTGTTGGGTTCCGCCTTGGGGAACCTGAACGCTGGTGAACTAGATTCCGCCCTGGGGAATCCGAACTTGGAGGAAATGCTGGGTTCCGCCTTGGGGAACCCGAGCTTGGCACAGGGGTGAAGTTCCTCCTAGGGGAGTTCGAACCCGGCCATGCTTTTAGTAGTACTTGTTATTGATACATAATATCGTATATATATATCCTTGAATGAAACTGCCTTCCTTTCCTTACATATACGCCCTTAATAGGTTGCCTTCAAAATAAACCAAACCCAAAAGTTAAGGACGGAAAGTTGCGGAGTAAGCTAGACCTCGTTTTCATTGGCACTGTACTTCCGCAAGTGCATGGCGTTCCATGTCTTGTGTATGGGTTCGCCGGTAGGGTGTTCAAGTTTAAAGGTGCTTGGACCGATCACTTCACGGACCTTGTATGGCCCTTCCCAATTGGCGTTTAGCTTGCCTTGTTGGGGGATCGACCGAAAAACCTTTCGAACTACCCAGTCGTCTTCTTCCAGGTGATGAGGGCGAAGATGAGCGTTGTATCGCCTAGCCAGTTGTTCCTTTTCAGCTACCAGGCGGATAGCTGCATCCTCCCTTCGTTCTTCTAACATGTCCAGATTATGATGCAAGCCTGCATCATTGCTGGCGTGGTTGAAATGCTGAATCCTAAGGCTAGGCAGATTAACCTCAACGGGTAGGACTGCTTCGGTTCCATATACCAGGGTGTAAGGGGTTTCGTCTGTGGCTGTTTTGTACGAAGTCCTGTGCGCCCATAGGATGTTGGGCAACTCATCGACCCATTTTCCCTTCGCCGCATCCACTCTCTTCTTCAATCCTTGCAAGATGAGCTTATTGATGGCTTCCGCCTGCCCGTTCGCCTGGGGGTATGCTACGGACGCCAAGCGAACCATGATTTTGAATTCTTCACAAAAGTCAAGGAACGCCGTGCAATCAAACTGAGTGCCGTGATCGCAGACAAATCCCAGAGGAAGGCTGAAGCGAGTGATGATGTTTTTTAGCACGAACTTCTGCACCTGATATGCCGTGATGGAGGCGAGAGCTTCGGCTTCAACCCACTTAGTGAAGTAATCTACCGCCACGATGATATACTTTCTCTTGCCCACCGCTTCTGGGAATGGTCCTAGCAAGTCCATTCCCCAGAAGGCGAACGGCCATGGTGAAACTATCGGCTGGAGAGCGGTGGAGGGCAGGTGGTGCGTGTTAGCGAATAGCTGACACTTGTGGCATCGTTTGACCAGCTCTTCCGAGTCTCGGCGGATTGTTGGCCAATAGTACCCCTGCAATAATATATTCTTTTCCAGGCTTTTGGCGCCTATATGCATCCCGCATACGCCTTGGTGGATTTCTCTCAAAGTGAAAGAAGCCTCCTCATCACTTAAGCATCGCAAGTATGGCCCTGCCAAGGACTTACGATACATTTCGCCGTCCAGCAAAACACACCTTGCCGCTCGTCTACGAATCTTGGTAGCCAGTGCTCGGTCCGCCGGGAGGGCGTCCATTTCAATAAAAGTCCGTACTGGCGTACGCCAATCCGTGAGTGGCGCTGTGGGCGGTGTTACGCTTGTCTGGGCATCGACGACCATACACTCACCCTCTTCTCTTTCTTTCTCCACGGTGATCATCCTGTCCTCTTCGAAGTTGAGAGCCGTAGCGAGCTTGGAGAGAGCGTCAGCGTGGGCGTTGTCTTCCCTCGCCACCTGATGGATCTCCGTTGTTTCAAAACCCTTGAGGGCGATCTTGGCTTGATCGTTGTACGGGGCCAGAGTTTCCTCCCGGACCTCGTACACCCCGCTGAGCTGGTTGACCACAATGGCGGAGTCGGAGAAAATCTTGAGATGGGATACTCCCATGGTTTTGGCCATTCTGAGCCCCGCAATGAGCGCCCCGTACTCCGCCGCGTTGTTGGTTCGTGACCTGTTGAAACGGAGGGCTGTTTCGTGTAGGACTCCCTGGGGGCTTTTTAACACTATACCCGCTCCCGCTCCGTTCTTGCTCGATGCTCCATCCACGTAGAGCTCCCAGTAATCATCCGGGCGTCCTTCCGCTCGGACACATCCTTCGACCACAAAATCAGCCAGAGCCTGTGCTTTGATGGCTGTCCGTGGTTGGAAGTGTACGTCATATTCGCTGAGCTCGACCGCCCATTTGGACATGCGCCCTGCCACTCCCATGGACCTGAGAGCTGCTTTGAGCGGTAAGTTCGTCACAACGTGAATTGTGTGAGCATGGAAGTACGGGCGCAGCTTCCTGGAGGCGACAATCACCGCGTAGGCTGACTTCTCCAATGGAGAATACCTGGCTTCAGCATCTACTAACGATTTGCTCGTGTAGAAGACCGGGCGTTCTTCCTTGTCCATCCGCTTCACGAGAACTGAGCTGACAGCTGTAGCCGCGATGGCGACGTACAGGTATAGCTCATCTCCGGGAATCGGGGCTGCTAGCGTCGGCGGAGTGGTGAGGAAGGCTTTGAGTTCCTCAAAAGCCTTAGAACACTCTTCCGTCCATGAGAACTTGGCCGTCGCCTTCAGAATGGCAAAGAATGGCGCCTGCCGCTCGGCGGACTTCGGGATGAATCTGTTCATTGCTGCTAACCGCCCCGTCAATGTTTTGACATCTCTGACCGTCTTGGGGGGGGCTGTCTGCATGATAGCTTCTATCTTTTTGGGGTTCGCCTCGATTCCCCGCCTGGTGATCATGAATCCCAAAAACTTCCCTGAGGAGGCGCCGAAGACGCATTTCTTTGGATTCAAGCGAAGTTGGTACGCCTTCAAGGTGTCGAAGGTTTTACGGAGGTCTCCCAGGTGGTCATCACCCGCCTTGGTCTTAACCAGTAGGTCATCTACGTATGCTTCCATGTGGTGACCCAGCTGATCTTGAAAAACTCTGTCAATCATCCTCTGGTACGTCGCTCCGGCGTTTTTTAGGCCAAACGGCATCACATTGTAGCAGTAATTGCCGAAGGGCGTTGAGAATGACGTTTTTTCTTGATCCGCCTTTGCCAGAGGGATCTGGTGGTACCCCGAGAACATGTCTAAGAAAGACAACGTCTCATGGTTTGCTGTGGCGTCCACCAGTTGGTCGATATTGGGCAACGGATATGGGTCCTTGGGACAGGCGTCGTTGAGGTTGGTAAAATCTATGCACATCCGCCAGCTTCCATCCGCCTTGCCCACCATTACTACATTCGACAGCCACGTCGGGTACTGGACTTCCCTGATGAAACCTGCTTCCAACAGTTTCGTGATTTCCTCTTGGACAGCTTGTTTTCTTGTCCAATTTACCGTCCGCTTCTTTTGTGACACGGGGCGGGCGTCTGCTCTCACAGCTAGGTGGTGCTGCATGATCGCGGGGTCCAGCCCAGGCATATCCTGGGGTTTCCACGCGAACAAGTCAGCATACTCTCTCAGCAGTGCCACTGTGCGATCTCGGTCTGGGACCGGCATATGAGCGGACAGCCGTATCACTCTCTCAGGATCGCCAGGATACAGTGGGACTTCCGTATCCGCCTCTGCAGATTCTGGGCGGACATACGCGTCGTCTCTAGTATCTACTGAAAAACATGCCTCTTCTTTCTTGAGAGCCACCCTGTAGCATTTTCGTGCCAATGGAGTGTTTCCCCATGCTACTCCGATTCCTCTTGTAGTAGGGAACTTCATGACTTGATGGACTGTGGAGGAAACTGCCTCGAAAGCGGCCAAACTGGGCCGCCCCATTATCATGTTATACGCCGAATTGCAATTGGTGACGTAAAATTTTATGTGCTTTGTTTCCTGGTGATCGTCGTCCCCCAATGTGATGGGTAAGATGATCACGCCCAGCACAGGTACGTCATTTCCCGCGAAGCCAGTCAGCATGATTTTAGAACGCTTGAGTAGGGCGGCGTCTAATCCCATTCTGCTGAAAGCATCGGCTGAGAGTATATCCGCCGAACTGCCCTCGTCCACTAGCACCCGCTCTACCAGAGTGTCTTCAATAATGACACGGATCACCATCGCTTGGGTGCTGGGACTTCTCCCGCGCAAATCTGCCGATGTGAACGTCAATGGCGGCTCTCTATCCGACTGTCTGACCATGGAACATTCACCAACGACCCTTATGTTCTGGGGCGTATCCTCCTCTCCTCCCAAAATCATGCTGCATGTTTTCTTGTATCTGGGCTTTCCGCCCTCCTTTTGGGTATCCGGACTTTCCTCATCCGTTATTCTGTCGAAGACGCTCGCCTTTCTGGGGGGCGTGTGTCTACCCGCCTTTGGAGGGGGGGTCTCTAACCTTTCCCTTTCTCTTCGCCTTGGCGATTCTGAGCGTTCCCGCTCTTTTCTCCTTCGGTTACTTATGATGAATTCCTTGAGGTCACCATTCTTTATGGCTCGCTCAATCTCACTGCGGAGCTCCCGGCAGTCCTCCGTGTCGTGCCCCTTCTGCCCATGAAACTCGCAGTACTCATTTGGGTTCCCCCTTTTTACTGCCGCCTTGGGTAACGGGGCCGGCCACCGCAATCCTCCTTTCTTTTCTTGGAGGACGTACATGAGCCTTCGCCTTGATTCCGACAGGGGAGTGTACCCTTCTTCCGATCTTCCCTCTCCGTGAGGGCGGTTGTCTCTTCTGTCGTCAGGGCGTTTCTCTTTTCGCCCTTGGTATCCTTTGTCCCTGTTCTGATCGCTTGAGCGCCTGTACCCGTCCTGTATCATGGCGACATTCTCTTCCACTTCAGCACACTGGAGGATACATGTCTCCAATTCGGTGTGGGTTTTTGGCTTTCTCCGGACCAAGTCCTTCACCAGCTCGGTGCTAAGCGTGGTGGTTTGGATGTGGTGGAGCACAATGTCCAGTGCGAGGTTGGGCACCGCCGCGACCGCTTTGGCCCACTTCTCGTAGTACTGCCGAAGAGTCTCTGACCGGTTCTGTCTCAAGTTCCAGAAGGCGGACAAGTTGCGTCCCGCCTCCTTTTGGTTTGAGAACTTGTGGAGAAAGAGTTGGCAGAAATCTTCCCAATTCTTTATGATTCCTTCTGCCAAACCTCCGTACCAGGTTAGTGCAGCTCCAGTTAACGTTCCAGGGAACGTACGGCAGTAGGTAGCGTCCGGGGCCGTGAACATCTGCATGGCAATGGTGAATGTTAACAGATGCTGGTCGGGATCCCCAGTTCCGTCGTACGCTTTGATTGCTGGTGGCACGAATCCTTGTGGGGGAGGAAAGCTGAGGAGACTCTTGTCCAGAGGCTGCCGCATGGCGAGTTGCCTTGGGCCTGACTGGTGGCGAGGGAGGAACAGTCGGTACATTTCGTCCGAGTCCGCCATGCCGGTTGCCAGTCCGCCGGATGAGCCCTCGGTGTGATTTCCGGGGGTTGCCTTGGCCACCAGGAACTTCATCATCACTGCCATTTCAGCGTTCTGTCTTTGTAGATCGGCTACCTGTGCCGCTAGGTCCCCCGCAGCGGGATCAGCCGCCGTTCTATCTTCCAACGGAGGGGGGATGTGGGACTCTCCTCGGAGCAATCCAAGGCCTAGAGGGCGGATTAGATGGTGTGTTCGTGTAGCCGCTCCCAAGGGTGGGTCTATGGAAGGACGAGGGTCTTGGGGGACACCCGCCGATACGACTTGTTTGGCCGGGGTGACGAGTGTTTCCGTGGGGACACCACTCGTGGGATTTTCCTCCAAATTCTGCATGCTGTTTGTCTTTTGGGAACAAAACGTTTAGCTGCCCCCTATCTGGTGCGCCAATTGATCCGCCCAGTTGGACCGGTGGATCAATACTGTGGTTCTTTGGAGGTTTAGGCAATGAATCCGTCCTCGGAGTGTCTCGGCGGATGGTACCTTGCAGGGCGGACGTGCAAGGGGTTAGTACATGTAAGGTGGCAAGTATGTGGATAATGTAGGGAGAATGGGTTACAGAGAAGTACCGGGCGAGAGCCCTTTTGTGTGGGCGGAACCGATAGCCTTTAGCGTACAGCGCGAAAGCTTGTAGTATCAGGCGTATGGTCCCAGGTCTGTCCTTCTTCTTCTGAATGGGGGACCCTGTTATTTATAGGTCCCATTGGTCTGGCAGGGTCCACGTGTCCTGCTCTGAGTGGGCCGCAGCGAGTCACCATCAACAGTAATGGGCGGTGGCCTCCTGTAGATATGACAGGTGATCCTTTGGCTGAGGCGGACAGAGGACCGCCCTAGAGTGACGGACCGCCCTGACCATGTTCGAGGGCGGATTCAACTCGGGCCCATCACATATAAATTGGTGATGTCATTCATTTGTAAATTGTACTACTTGTATATTAAGTGATGGTATCATTTATTCGTAATTGTTTCACTTGTATAATAACTATTAAGTGATGGTACCATTCATTCATTAATCGTACCACTCAAGTGATGATATCATTCATTCGTAAATTGTACCACTCTTATATCACTAGTGATGGTACCATTCATTCGTAAATTGTACCACTCTTATATCACTAGTGATGGTACCATTCATTCGTAAATTGTACCACTCTTATATCACTAGTGATGGTACCATTCATTCGTAAATTGTACCACTCTTATATCACTAGTGATAGTACCATTCATTCGTAAATTGCCACTCGTCTGTTAAGTGATAGTTTAGTACCATTCATTCGTAAATTGTACCACTCTTATATCACTAGTGATAGTACCATTCATTCGTAAATTACATTTAGAATATTTTACGAGTAATTATTCATTTATATATTGTACCATTCACTTAAAATCATTCATTTGTAAATTACATCATGGTATATTTTATGACGGTGTCATTAAAAACCATAATATACCATACAACATTACATAATTATTCATTCTTCATATAGCATACAGTGTAAGAAACTAAATTATATTGCACAGCATACAGTGTAAGAAACTAAATTATATTGCACCATTCGTATCATATAACAAATAAATTGGGTCGGATTCTAACGCATGTTTTTAAATTCGTAGAGGTCACTGATTTATAAATTGTACCCTTCGCATTTTTTGTGAGCGATATGCTTCTAACGCTTTTGTATATGGTACCATATGTTGATAATTGGTATCATTTTAAAAATGAATGGTACAATTTAATAACGAATGGTACGATTTATAAACAAACAGTACTATTTAACATCAAATGGTAAATTCAATTTACGAATGGTATCAACTCATTTATCACCCACCATCATCAATGGTCCATTCGCCCAGAATGAAGTTATCTTTTAATTATTTTATCTAGAATGTGGAAGTTGTATTATTGTAAGTAATAGTAAGGACAAGAAATGAATGGTATACCCGACTTACGAATGGTACAAACTACACGAATGTTACAAAATACTAACAAATGACACGAAATGTGTAAACGGTACAATTTAATAGCATATGGTACATTCTCAACCAGATTTAAACAATAAAATCCAACCTACTGAATCAATGTCATCGTCGGAGAACTAACGTTGTCGATCTGGGAAATAAGAGATGATACCGGAGGACGAAGATAGGCGAGCTGAAGGAGGATGAGTCTTTATCGTGTCAACGGAAGTTGATAGTGACTGAAAGAGAAGCCTCGCGGTCGGAGGACGGCGGCCGCCATCGTGCCGGAGGAACAAGAAAGCTGCCTTATCTGAGGAAGAAGAACTGCCGTCGGGAACACGAAATCTTCGATGGAGGAGACGCCTTGCCGGAGGACGAAGAGAGCCTCCGGAAATACGGAGAACCGCCGGATTAATTACGTCACCGATCAAGGCGTGCTGCATCGCCGGCATAGAAACAACAATTACTTTTTTTTAATTAATCAGGGTTTTGAAGATTGGTATCATTATTATCAAATAATTACCTTATTTAGGTAGTTTTTAAATAATTTATTTGACAATTATACCCTTCTAACTAACTAAATTTTATCAGCCATTGGATTGGTACTATAAGATCTAAAGGTTCATAATAGAGTTCTTAATAAGAAATCTATAAGATTTCTCACTATACATAATGTGAAGTAAGTAAATTAGACAAAGATGACAGATTCTACCAAAAAAAAAAAAGATTACAGACGGATTCTGCATTGTAGATCTCCACTTATACATATCTCCCTTCATTATTTCATTAATTTTGTAACTAATTAATCTCTTAACAATTTCTATCCCACTTCATGTGTCTACTTATAATTAAAGGTCATATGCATGCATGTTATAAGGATAGTTACCATACGTACAACCCTAGGCTCGCACGTAATTAGTCTAATTGTATTTATATCATCTCATATTCCCATATGAAGTTGATTATATTTTAAAATGTTGTTTAATGTATGTACTTGTCCATGTTGTTGCAGATATGGCATTCACGCTGTGTGCGGACTTCGTTCGCCGTGACCTCCACCTCTTGGATGGAATTATCTCGCGGTGAAGATAGGTCATATGATTGTGGGCCTGAGTATAGGGTTGGGCTAACATCAGGCCCAATCTACGTGGCTGAAATAGCTCCGGCCGTTCACCGTGGCCTTCTCGTCTCATTTTCTCAGGTAAACATATTTATAACGTATTTGGTGTAAAGAATGTATAAAAGTAAAATTTTTTCGTATGCTTATATTTTTTATGACTAAATTTGTATTCTTGTACGTGCATGTAGGTCTTATACACTTTTGGGATGTTATTGGGCTACATGGTCCAATTCATTCCCAAAACCAAGCTCAGTACTCACTTCGGCTGGCGACTACAGATCTAGTTGGAGCGATACCTAGTTTATTTCTCCTCCTCATATTCGGAATTGACCGATCCTGTTTTGCAGAGTCTCCCTGCTGGCTTATCATCAGAGGCAAGCTAGCTCAGGTAGCCACAATCATGGAGAGATGTGGCGCCGAGCAGGACGAGCGAGAATATCGTCTGGACCAACTGAGATATCTTGCAAGGATCTCGCCAGCCCTCGCCGGTGACGACGAAGTGCAAGTCACATCGGTCTCTGTGACAATGAGACCAATGCGGGACAAGTTGTTTTTCCCCACCTACACGTTCCTCGGTACACTAGGGTTCGTAGCTGCACTGCTATCATTCCAGTCATTCTCTAGTGCCGACGTGGCTTTAGGGTTAGTGGTGACCTACTTATTGGATTACGGGGACTACGGCCCACTAACCTTCTTGAGTGGGCGCTTAATATGTGCGCTGGTGAGGATGGCAACCTCTGTGATCCCACTCCTGATAGTGGATGGAAAAGGCCAACGATGGGTCATACTACTCAACATCGGGGTTCACGAGTTGTGTGGTCGGAGTCTTCGGGGGGGGGGGGGTGTTTCTATCGCCAGAAAGGTTGGGTCAATGGCAAAGATCACAACACCCAACTACGCTGCGATGGCAATCTAATAAACTCCAATCCAAACCATGCAGATGCCAACACGTCACGCCCTAGCTCTGTCACTCATCGCCTGATAACATATTATATTTATGTTATATATTTTATTATTTATATTTATTATATATAACATATTATATTATATATTTTATTTAATATATGTATTATATATACTAATACAAGAATATTATAAAAGATCAACATTATCCCCTTAAGCCACTTAAGCCGTGGTTCATAATTACGTGTCCCATCTTCACCACCTTATATTTATATTTGTTATATAACATATTATATTTATGTTATATTCAATATATTTTATCTAATAAATGTATTTTACATACTAATACAATAATACTATAAAAAATCAACATTATACCCTAAGCTGAGGTTCATAATTACATGCCCCGTCTTCACCACATTATATTTATATTTATGTTATATCTTTTATTTAATATATGTATTGCATATAATAATTTACATTTTTTATGAATTTCATTCTTCAAAAACGAATTTAATATTTTCTTTTCTAAGTGAATTTTAAGATACTTTATAATTTCAAAACTACTCTATCACAAAGCTAAGATTACTGAAAATGGTGAACTCTAAAACATAATGATCATCAGCCAATCTTTAGTATAATTGTATACTACTTACTAACTAAGAAATTTTTCGTAACTAGCTGATTTTCGATTCTTCAGAAACTCCTTCATGCCATGCTCAATTTTGTTAATGCACGGTCAACGCTAACAAAGATTTCTCTTTCTCCCTCCATGTATATACATAAGCTTCGAATCCCAACTCTTCCCGCCACACCATATCTCAAATCTCTTTGCCATCCTACTTGAGAAAACAGCATAACCATTCCCAAAACAAACTAATTGTAAGGTCCTCTGTCTCAAAATTATGCAAGCTCTTCCATCACCACCACCACCATCGACAACAGGAGTGGTTGTACCGTTCTCCATGACAATGTTACTAACGGGAAGGCAGCCAATACTCCGCCTCTTTCGCACTAGAAGTCGACAGAGAATCCTGCTTGTCTGGTTTGTAGGCATCGCATGCCTCATCTTCATCCTTGTTCTAATCTTCTTGGCAACAACAACCTTGATCACCTACCTCGTTGTCAGACCTAACCAACCAGTGTTCGATGTTCAGAATGGCCGCCTCAATGACGTATACTTTGACTCGGATGAGGTTTTCAACGGAGACGTATCCTACATTACAAACTTCACCAACCCCAACAAGAAGATGGATGTCAGATTCGAGTACGTCTAAGTGAATTTTAATATTTTCTTTTCTAAGTGAATTTTAAGATGCTTTATAATTTCAAAACTACTCTAAGTGAATTTAGTCATATATTAAATAAAATATTATATTTATTATATATAACGTATTATATTTATGTGATATTCAATATATTTCATCTAATATATGTATTGTACATACTAATACAAGAATACTATAAAAATCAACATTATCCCCTAAACTAAGGTTCATAATTATGTGTCTCGTCTTCACCACTTTATATTTAGATTTATTATATAGAACATATAATAAACCTCAGCCTCATTGGTCCATTAAATGAACTTTTTTGGAATTGCTTTTTAATACTTTAACTATTTGTAATCTCTCCCCATAGCATACATTAATTTTCTTAGACAATCAAATCCATGTGTCATCTAATTTGATAATAGACACATTTATATAACCATATACTCAAACTAATCAATAAAAATAAATATTTTGCGATTCACTCCAATCTAACATTCCATCCTTCATGTGTAATCAGATCTAACTTCTCACATCCACTCTTCCTCATTTATCTCTCCACCATTGGCCGCTGTTAAAATATTGCATTTAACCGCGGCCACGTTTTGCCGCTGTTAAATGTCTTTCCCATTGGCCAATTTAACAGCGGCACACGGACGCTGTTAAATTATTTTAACAGCTGCATGTAGCCGCTGTTAAAATATTGCATTTAACCGTGGCCACGTTTTGCCGCTGTTAAATGCATTTCCCATTGGCCAATTTAACAGCGGCCAAATGCGTTTTCTGCCGCAGTTAAATAACTATTTTTTGTAGTGTTTGCATTTTGGCAACCGGGGCAAACGTCTCATCGTAGTCATTCCCATACCCCTGGGCAGAACCCTTGTGCTACAAGGCGAGCTTTATATCGATCAAGGGAACCATCAGGATGGAACTTGGCCGTGTAGACCCACCGAGAACCGATAATGGGTGCTACTGTAGGATGAGGAACAATGTCCCAAGTATGATTATCATGAAGAGCATAAATCTCACCTGCATAACCTGCTGCCAATTTGCATCGTCTTTGGCTTGGTGGTAAATTTGAGGAATAGATATCCCAGTAGTAGCATAAGAAAGATAATCAATGTATCTAGAAGGGAGAGTTCATTGGTAGCTCGGGTGGATCTACGGGGCTGTGGAGGAGTAGTAGGTTGGTTCGTGGAAGTAGGAGTGGTGATAATGAATGGGATCAGGAGATGAGGAATGGGTATGAGGATGGTTTGTATTTGAGTGAGTAGTGATAGGTGTGGATATGTGTATGGGTGATGAATGGTCATGAGAATGTTGATTCTCATAGAATGGGGAAGATGGAGTGGACGTGTGTGTGAGAGCATGAGAGGGTGAAGAAGGATTGGGCAATTGTATTTGTGAGTGGGAAGAGTTAGGTAAGGTCCTGGAAGTGGGTAAATCATCAAAAGAAGGAAATTGAAAGTGTGAGGCAGCAGGTATAGGTGATATCTCTGGAGAGTGATAATAGAATAGTTGTTGTTGAAAGACCACATGATAAGCTGTATAAATACGTCTTTGTCACAAATAACCTTTGTGATGATCTGTATATCCCAGAAAGACACATCTAGCTGTCTTAGAAGATAACTTGGTGCGATCTTTCTTGGGAAGCAGAACAAAGCAGGTACAACTGAACACTTTAAGCATGGAATAGTCGGGAGTAGAGTATTTCGAATGGAGATAAATTCCCAAGAACCAAAGAAGGTTGTCGATTCACCAGATAAACCACTGTACGAATAGTTTCAACCCAGAACTGAGCTGGAACACGAGATTGAATAAAAAGAGCACTAGTGAGATCAAGGACATGACGATGCTTACGTTCGACGAGACCATTCTGTTTTGAAACCCCCTGAAAGAGAATCCCATGATGACGATAGAAACTATGAAGAGATGTCGAAGTGAATTCACCACCTAGGTCCGACCTAACCATTTTAATAGTTTTGTGAAACTGTGTTTGGACCATAGCAACAAACTCCTGTAGCACATCCTTAAGTTCAGATTTCAATCTCAGGAAATAAACCCAAGAAAACTGTGTCTTGTGATCAATGAATAAGGCAAAGTATCGAAAACCTAGGCGAGAAGTCGTAGAACACGATCCTCACAAATCGGTGTGAACAAGATCAAACATGTCAGCAACAGGAGTAGTACTAGAACGAAAAGATTGAGCAATCGTCTTAGCTTCAATACAATTCACACATTCTGAAATCACAAAATCATTGACTTGAAACTGAACTGGTAACTTATTTTTCCGAAACATATCCATAAGTCTAGCAGAATGTGGATGTCCTAACCGAGAATGCCAGAATGACCACAAACTATCCGAACTATGATTAACTGAACATGATAAAAGAGAGGAGCTAGCAGTGTTATTCACGAGATCATCCGAATCCAAATCTAAAATGGGTGACACCAACCCGTCCAAGAGAAAGTTACATCCTGCCTTACTTCCCGTTCTGATCGTCTTCCTGGTCTGACGATCCTGTATAATACAACCATCATTACCAAAAGAGACACGACAACCATTCTCTGTTAGTTGACCAACTGATACCAAGTTCGAAACTAAGGCGGGGACATGTAGAGTATTAGGTAAAACAAGATGAGGTGTAGTAACCGTTCCAACACCATTAATAGATAGTTTCTGACCATTCGCGACTTCAACTTGTTGTCCCGTAATCGGCTTATAATCAAAGAAGGCATCCAGGTTTCCAGTCATGTGATTAAAACAAGCTGAATCAAGAAACCACTTAGAAGTTTTACCTGAAACACCCATGGTTGCGAAAACTGATGTCAACGCCTGCACAACTTGAACCAACGAAGCAATGAACTGGTTGTCGGTGTGAGAAGAAGTAGAAGACAAGACTGAGCCTGCCTCTGAAACAACATTCGAACCCATTATTGAATCATGAACCATGTAGCTGGACCCTGACGTGTTCCGACCCGTACGAGCATTATTGCGAGCTCTAAGTTTGCATTCAGTTATAAGGTGACCTGGTTTCTTGCAATACGTGCATACATTTCGTATCGGACACTGAGATATGTAATGACCAAGTTCTTGATAGTGATGGCAACGAATTTCACTCATGTTCTTACCCACATTTGCACTAGATGAGTTATTACCAGAAGCACCAGTAGAAGATTTAGAATTATTTGAGAAAAATTGTGCATTGAACTTGCCTGCAGAAGATTTAGAATTATTTGAGAAAAATTGTGCATTGAACTTGCCTGCTGCAAATACAGTTCCAGGAGCATTTGTTGATGACAAGTTATCGAGTTTAGCTTGAGTTCGCAGCCGTGTCTCGGCTCACTTCAGCTCTCCGATGATTTCGGACATTTCATTCTTGTTACTCGATAAGAGTTGAGATCGAATTTGTTCAAACTCGGGACGAAGGCGCATAAGAAATTGGAAAGAATGAGCCCTACGACGTTCAACCTGAACTTCAGCATGAGCAACCGTAGACAACATAGAAGCAGACAATATATCGATTTCAGTCCAAAGATTGTCCGCGACCAAATAGTAGTTGTTCATGTCAAGCTCTCCTTGCGAAAGATTGGCAAGAGCATATTCAAGATCGAAGAGTTTGGAGGGCTGATGTTGGAATAGGTAGTTTGGAGATGCTCCCAAACTGCCGCATATGTTGGAAAGGAACGGAGAGACAAGGCGATGGAAGAGTCGACGGAGCCAAGGATGTAGGATAAAACCCTAGCATCTGCCATCTCCCAAGCCGCAATCAGGTCTTCTAAGTTTGTTGTAGCGACAATCATAGGCTTGGTCGGATCAGACTTATCAGAAACACTCGATGACGTGGTTGCCATGGATGCCAAAGTGGGGATTGGTTTCGATCCATCAAGATACGGAAGAAGCCCTTTACCCTTGATATGGGTACGGAATTGATATGCCCATAGAGCATAGTTGCTGCCATCGAAACGCGTTGAAACGGAGTCGGAATAGGATTGATTGTGAGGCTCTGATACCATGTTAGACATTGTGATAAATCGAGAGATGAACGAGAACACAGATATAACGTGGTTCACTAACGTTATGTTAGCTAATCCACGGAGACGAATAGAGTTTTGTATTAGTGATCAAGAGAATAAGAAGAAGAGTGGAAGCAAAAAAATGAGAAGAAAGAGCAACAGAGCAGCTGCAGAGAAGAGCTGCAGAAAAGAGGCTGCAAATGAGAAAAGAAAAGGAAGAAGGGGAAGGAACTCTATCTACTGCAATATATACAAGGGAATTAGGTTTGAGCCAATCTCGGTTGGGCCAAGGCCCTGGGCCGATATTATTAACAGCCACCCATGATGTTGTCTAAGTTTTTTTTAATTGATGACCATTGTGTTTTATTTTTTGTTGTATTTGGATGAGTAGAGATGTATCTTAACATATAAATATACGTTATTTGGGGAAATAATTAGTGATCTAGATTCACAAAATTTCACTGAATTTAATTCTGGATTTAAAGCATTGAATGTAATTTATGAGTTGTATGATTTCTCATGTAAATAACTTTGATATAAATTAAGTATAGTGATTAGTGCTCTAAAATCTAAATCCCAATTCAACAACCATATCCAACGAAAAAATCTCCCTCGATCTCTTCCATGTAATCCAAATCCACAAAAATGACACCGTCAAGCGACTGACGACCTAAACCACCGTCCCCACCGGACACGACCCCCAATACGATGTCGTCTTCTCCATCGATTCCAATCTCTCCGCCCGCATCTACGCCCCTTCCACCACCGTCACCACCGGCGCTGGGAAAACGAAAAACCTCTCGATCCTCGTCTACTACCATGGCAGCGGATTCTGCATCGAATCGACCTCCTCCCAGTCCTACCACGGCTACGTCAACGCCCTAGTCGCTGCCGCACAAATCGTCATCGTCTCCGTCGACTACCTCCTCGCCCCTGAACACCCGCTCCCTTGCGCCTACGACGATTCGTGGTCGACACTCAAATGGATCGTCTTCGGGCCCGAAGATTGGTTGAACGAATTCGTCGAATTCGGGAAGATCTACCTGGCCGGAGACAGCGCCGGCGCGAACATCGCTCATCGCGTCGCGATGAAGAACAGGGAGGATAAATTAATCGATTTGGTAGGATTGTGTTTGTGGATCCGTATTTTGTGGGACGGGTCTGACTGTGGATGAGCTTAAGGATGAAGAGATTTGGCGGGTGGCGGGCGGGTTGTGGATGATGGCGAATCCGGGTTCGGTGGGCGGGTTGGATGACCCGGAAATTAATGTTACCGTTGACCCGAAGCTGCCGTGTTTGGGTTGCCGGCGGGTGCCGGGGAAGGATATGTAGAAGGATAGAGGGTGGAGATATTATGAGACTATGGGGAAGAATGGATGGAAAGGGACGGTGGAGATTGAAGAGACGAAGGGTGAAGGGCATGTTTTCCATTTGTTTAATATGGCGGCGGAGAGTGCGGCGGCGAGGCTGAAACGCACCGTTTTGTTCTTGAATCAAGGAAGGAATTAGAAAATGAGTGGTTGTTGTGGCTTCTTTGTTCTTGCATTTTTCTTTTGTCTTTGTTTGGATTTGATTAATGTTGTATTTTATTAATCTAATTTTTAATCACTCATAAAAAAAATTAAAATTTAAGAGTTCAAAAAGAATATCTAAGTTATTTTATTAGTTTTTATTATTTTAAATGAAAAATAGCGGTGAAAATTGGAGTTTCGTTGACTATTGGGTCAACAATTGAGATCTCCTCTTTTCTACTATAGGAATTGTTGAGTCAAAATCTTCAATCGAATGGAAATGCTCAAGCTGAGAGAATTAACAAGTGATGTCGTGGGAAATGAGACTATTGTTCCTATTTTGTATGACAAAGGTTGTTACTTTTTTTTTTTTCGAACCAGGTGCTAAAGCACCTATTTTTCATTCATATCAAACGAGTTTCAGAAACACCAACCTGGTCATGAAGCAATCAAAAAGAAAGAACAGGATCAGAAAGCTCGATACAATGGAAACCAATAGGACAAGAATGACCTCTATTAGCGAGATGGTCAGCAATGTGATTACTCTCACGAAAAACATGTCGGATGTGAACCTCCCAATAATGATGGAGGAGCTCCCGAGCGCGCCGTATAGTAGTGGCATGAAGATGATCCGTACTTTTTGTTAAAGTGAAAATGGGTTTTTTGTGGTTGTTACTTATTGTAAAGGATGATATTTTTGGTTGTAACAATTTTGTGTTAGTTGTCTTTTGTAATTCGTGACTATGAAACCACTTGAGATTTGAATGTATGGCAACCACGGATTTTCATATCATATTCAGTTGCAGCTTCAAATACTAACCATGCATATTGTTAAGTCTAAATACTAGCTATGATAATACCATTACATCTCACTGAGCATGGATATAATCAGAATTACACATATGCTAATCAATACATAGCAAAACTTCTTGCATCGATCGCCAAAGTTGGAGTGAGAGTTTACTCGCTCTATATCATGAATCTTCTAAGACAAATTGACAACAATATGTTTGACATGCTTGTCAAGTTGCGGATTCTGCCCATCGAAAAAATTTGAACGCACCAACTCTCTACAAAACACAATCATGTATTAACCACAAACCTAGCAACACATAAATGATGAAACCATATACAACACATCAGTTAGTCACAACTCCATTACTTATCCCTTACATGCCGCAACCAAAAAAGGCATCTGTGATTGCTTTCCGTCCAAGATGTTCGGATAACAACCATTTGACCACATCCACAAAATGGTCGATTCGTAGCCATACTTTGAACCAGAAAAAAATATTATTTTATTTTGACAAAATAGAGGATAAGACTCCAAATTACCCTTCATAACCACACAAAATGAGCAAATCGAAAGCATCATAATAAATTAGAGACATGACTTACCTTCAACTTAATCTTCTCCACCAAATAGATCATCAATCGCCGTTATTTATCATTATGACGTACATAAATGTCCAAATACAAACCAAAAACAGCCACTAATATGAAGAAGAATATTGGACTTCTAGATTTGACAATCTAGTCAATATAAACTATGAAATAACAATTAGGTACTGTTTGTCAATAATTCAGTGAGAGATGGCATTCTCCAACCAAATACTAAACATTAATTCTTATGATATTATTAATTAGCTAATTAAGATCTATCCAGCTTCTTAATCATCACTGCATTATGAAAGCAGCAACAATCATTACAAAAAAAAAAATCAAATTAAGAAAATGATTATTCCAACAAATTACTCAACTTCAAATATCACTGGAGTAATAATAATGATCATTATTATTGGATGTGTCTCTATCTGCGAGACTACAACGGTCTATGTTGCTAATGACCTAAGCAGCAAGCTCACACTCATAGTGCATTGTCGATCGAAAGATAACGACATTGGGGCGATAAGCCAAGTCGGAGATCAGATGGAGCTTCGTGCCGAATATTTTCAACACATTGCTTTCTGGTGCAATCTCGCGGTGCAAGATGAGCGTCTTAGTTTCGTGTCATTCCCTCCGGGAAGCAAAAATTACCACTACATAACTTACCGGGTGGTCCATGATGATTGAGTTCATTTGGACCATGAGCTCTATCATCCATGGAACTTCTGAAAAATGATGGCGTGACGTCATCTAGTCACTATTGTGTATATATTTAATTTGTTGTCAAACTAAAACTCCATTGTGTACTAAAAATCCATTGTAGTTAATTCAGATAACAATCTTTTCAAACCGTATTAGTCTTATAATTTTATTTTATAAATCTTAAAATCTTCTTACATACTAATAACTACCAAAAAAATTGATTTTTTTGCGACCAAAGTTTCCGTTGCAGAAATTCATTATTTGGTTCAAAACTTTTGGTGACGGTAGCATCATCACAAGGTTGGTCGCTGAAAGTCCATAGCTAACAGTAAGATGTGACAGAAATTGATATTTTCGTCGCAAAAAGATAAAGTATTCAGTGACGTGTTGCACTGTCGCAGAAACTAACCTTTTCAGCGACCAACAAAATCGTCACAAAAACTATTGTTTTCAGCAACCACGACCAACACAACGATTTTCAACATATTACGGTGGTTTATCCTAGCCGTTGTAATCATATATTTATAACTATTCCTTCACCGAGAATGAAATCTTTAGCGACGGTAACTATTCCGTCGCAAATTTTCCGTTGCAGAAGATCAAAATTAATGTAGTATATATATCCTAACAAATGCAAACTCTATGACCTTAAAGTCTATGTGGCTCGAAACCCAGAAACCTGAGTTATATACATTTTTCAGGCGAGAGTGTCCTTGCCTCCAGTGAGACGTAGTTACCCTTAAAGCTGCAGGGGAGGAGCCAGGGGCTTCAAGCGGGTTCTCTGGACCCCACTTGACAATGATTTTTTGAAAAAATTATTGTAAAATTATAACATAAATACTTATAATTGAATATTGAACCCCACTTGGGCTTGATCGGAACTCTTATGGTTCGATTATTTTGCTGATTTTTTAAAATGAACCCCACTTGTTAGAAGTTCTGGCTACGCCACTAAAGGGACAAGTTATAATTATTTTGGGTTGAATTTTATTTAGATAATTAATTGTGTGTTTGTGGGTCAATATTATTAAAAGCACAAATTATGGTTTGATATCATGAGAAAGTATAAGTATTTTAAAAATCCAAATAGTTAAGTCCTTCTTTGTAAAATTTAAAGTTTTTTTTTATGAATAATAAATTTTATTCATCAAAGAGCAAAGAATAGGGAGGGGTTCCCATATTCGAATACCCTAAAAATCGGTTACACAATTGACAAGTAACCGAAAAAACTTGGTGAGACTTTCTTGCTTCTAGGAAGCTTAGGCCACATTGCCAAGCTAGCAAAACCACCCTACCAAAGTCAAGTGAATTTTCGATTCCATATCTCCTTTCACAATTGAAGGTGTCCATTTCCTCTACAATCCACAAGCTTTGGCAACAAAGGAAAGGGTGGTAAAAATACAGAGAAAAGGAACATCTTAAGACTGAATACAATCACTTTCGGAAAGAATAATAGAGTGCAAATCTTCAACAGTTCTTGAAGCTACTCCTGCATTACGACGACATCTTTCATACCACACCATACTAATCATAGCACGCCACATCAGTCTCCCCTTCTTTGCCTGCACAGATCCTCCAGAACACAAGCCTACTGCCTTCAAAATTTCATGCTCCCATGTCCAAGTCACACTCTGCTGACCATAGATCAGCAACTTGAGAGTTTTCATATATTCACAATCAACCATTATATGATGTATACTATCAACTCCCTTATCACAAAGTAAGCAGGAGATGTCCAAGCTAAGCCCCCAGTGAGACATATCCTCCTTGGTGACCAGTCTACCTTTTACCGCCAACCAACTGATGAAACGGTGCTTTGGAATCAGAGGTTTACTCCAGATCAAATCCCCCCAAATCACCAAAGGCTGTCTAGGACACAGAGTGTCATATACTGTCGAGACAGAGAACTGTGACATCAGTTTGCCTTGCCAACAAACATCTCCCTCCTCATCAAAAGAGAATTGAGTCATTGATTGACTCCTTACCTTCAGGATTCTTCTCCAGAACCATGAATGATAAGGTTTACTTTCAAAACTCCAGATGTCATAGTTCTTGAGCTTATAAAGCTTAATCCAAGCCAACCAAATAGAGCCTTCCATGGCAAGTATATGTTCCAAATATGTCGGATTATTCAGCTTGTGTTCCAAATCGAAACATCCCTTATACCAAGCCCTCCTTCACTAGTAGGGTAAGTAAGATGCTTCCATGCAACCTTTGCCCTCTTATGCTCACCCTCTTTGGCATTCCACAAGAAATCACTGCAGATTTTTTCCACAGCCTTAATGATTGATTTAGGAAGAAGAAAAATGGTCATCCAATACTGACTCATTGAAGTCAACACTAATTTAACTAATTTCAGTCTTCCAGCATAGGATAGAGTTTGCACCTTCCAGCATAGCAAATTTGCAGCTATCTTGTCAATAAGAATACCACAGTCCTTTGCTCTTATTTTATCCGAGACCAAAGGAACTCCAAGGTATCTAACAGGTAATTTCCCTTCTGCAAAACCAGTCTAAAAGTTATTTTTTTATGTTTTGAAATTTCAATTTTTTACAAAGAAAATCAGGCCATGTTAGCGATTTTAGAATCCAGACTAGATTTGAGATTTCAAAAAGTTTAGACCTACCCCTGATATCACAATTTAAGTCTTCTAATAATATTATCAACGATAATTATTTATATAATAATACACGTCAATTTCTCATGCGAGAGTTATCTACGACAACTGTCAACATAATTATGCTAAAATTTAGCCACATGTTAGTTACTCTAAAATGGTTATAAAAGTGTAAGATTCTAACATGTGAATGAGAACTTTCATTACAACTTCAATGTTCACACGGAGCGCGGTGGGTGATAATTTACTATTCTTTAGTTAGATTATGGATGGATTGGGATGCTATTGGAACATGAATCAAATACTTGTATATATTCAATACTTTTATGCTCGTATACTAGTATGCTTTTTACAGAAATTCATGTTCGATCCCTAGTAATAGTATGTTTGAGTATGTATATGGTTGCAATCATTGGGAATTGTGGTAGAATAGGTTCAGGTTCTAGGGCTTTGTCGGTTCTGTCAAGTTTCGGTCTTTCTTGCTTCTTGTTTCTGATTGATGGAGGCTCGTTGAATTAGATGGTATGATTGGTACGTGGTTCGGTGTATACTATGATTGATTTAGCATTTGTTATATTGTGTAATACCAGTGAGATGGATCAGTTTTTGAAATGGGGCAAATTTGATATGACTATGATGAATTCCATTCACACTTGAATCGGTAGCGTGATATGTGTTTGTATAAATCAAGCAATATTTGTATGTATTCAATACTTGTATGCTCGTAGTACTAGTATGTTTTTTACACAAATGCATGTCTGATCCCTAAAACTAGTTTGTCTGTGGTTGCAAACATTGTGAATTGGGGTAGAAAATGGATGTTAAAAATAACTAGTAATGGCGACTGTGTGGTTTGGTTATGCAAGCAAAAAATAAAGAAGAAGAAGCCGAACGTGTAAATTAAATAGGGGAAGAGGATTGAGAAAATATTTTGTTACCACATTTTAAGGGAGAGATAATTAAAACATTTTATTAAATTAATAATTTAAATAAATTGAAATCATTCACTTGCTATAACCGCCGGATACACTTTAATTTATTATTAAATTATATTCATTTATTTAATAGGGAAGATGGGAAGAGATCAAGGGTGGAGATTCAACTTTGTGTAGGAGACAAAGTTTCTCCTTTGTCACCGAAAAAAATCCCATGTTCACAAATTAGGATTTATGTTACAAACTACTCCTTCAATTAATTTATCCACCGCCGGAAGACGGCAACTTTTAAACGCCGTCCAAAAATGTCCACAGAATATTGGATTCCTGCAAACTACAATATATAAGCAGTGCAAATTACAGAATAATAATTACTAATTAGTGCATGTAAACAAATCAGTGTCTGTGGGCATTCACCCACCACTTAATGATAATTATTACAAAAATTTGGGGAAATAGCCATTTGGCCCTCTCCACTTTGTCAACTTAACAGATAGTCCCTTATAGTATAAATCACTCTTTTTATCTTCTCATATTTCAGCTATTTTGCCTTTTAGGTCTTTTCGTTCCAACTGCCATCTTCTTTACATTAAATCTTGACATCCGCACAACGACATAGAGAGATATCGAATGTAGAAGACGAACAGCTGGTGAGAGAGATAAATTGGGGAGGTATTGCGAAGAGTATGGTGAAATACGAATGATTTTAAAATTATTACATATTTTATTCATTCATCAAAACAAAATCGCACGCTTTATTCGTTGATTTCATCATATCTAATTATATCTGTTTATATTCTCAATTAAAAACGCTTGGTAAGCTAATATACAATGTTATTGGAGCTAACGTGGTGTACTGAATGCGCATCAATTAATGTCATAAAGATCAAAAGTTGGAACGGAAGGACCCAAACGGCAATGTAATTGAACTAGAAGGAGGTAAAAAAGATGATTTATAGTGTAGGGTCTATCTGTTAAGTTGGTAAAGTAGAGGAACCAAAGCAGGTAATTACAACATTATAAAAGCAGGTCAGTCAGTTAGTCAGTCACCCACAACAACAAATATTCAGAAGAGAAAATTACAGAAATGGTCATCCCAAGTTTCACAAAGTGGTTAATTCTTAGAGCAATAATGATTACTATTATGATAATTACTCCTTCAAAGGGAGACTGTGTCACGGTCACCAACAACCTAACGAGCCACCTCACGGTGATAGCTCATTGTCGATCGGCAGACGACGACCTTAGAGCGCAGCTCATTCGAGCCAGGATGAATATGAGATGGAGCTTCGCGCCACGGGTTCTTGGTACAACGCTATTCTGGTGCGACATCGCGGTGTAAGATAAGCGTCTTAGTTTCGTGGCATATGATGCAAGTAGAGACATGAAACATTTTACCTATACAAGCTATGTGTATAGAATGATTATGGATGATGGGGTCCACTCTAAGTACCTAGATGAGTTTGATCAGACGACGACGACTCAGGAATTTCAGTTTGTTCCATGGAATTAAGAGGATTGAGTATGTATTTATAATAAGGTGATTTTTTGTGAACGTTGTCTATTTTCAGACATAGTTATGCAATGTGTCACCGACGATTGTTACATAGTTTCGACTACAAAACTACAAAATCTGATGGCATGTAGGGTGGCGGCAAGATTAATAAACACAAATTAAGGGTATTAATTAAGGGGTTATGTGGCGCGTGGTCACTCAGCTGGCGTTGCGTCATTTGTGTGTCATTATTATCTAGTTTTGGACAATGTTAAAACAATGTGTAATCGGAGGTATATTGTTACGTAATTTTGTCCCAAAAACTACATAGCCCGTTCCGTTAAACCATAATACCCAGTACATGTTAAGGTAAAAAAACATGCCATCCATGTGCCAGAAAACCATACAAACAGTAGAACCATCATATATAATCAAGCAACAACGTAACCAGGAGCTTCGTAGTTTTGGAGACAAAAATACGTAATAATGTACTGTCGATGACACATCACATTATAAAGTCCAAAAATCGACAATAATGACATGTGTGTGATCATATCGCGCCAACCACCTCCCCTTAATTAACATATATAGGGCAAACCATGCATGTCGCATGATTTTTCCTCCCATATTGGTTGCCAAACATCCATGGTTTGGCCTAAGGAGAGGTGGGTGACACGACGTCACTTAGTCAGCACCGCGCCACATATCCATGTGTCATTTTTGGACAATATTGAACGATGTATCATCAACAATATATTATTACGTAATCTTGTCCCAAAACTACGTAACCAGTCTCCTCATACTTAAGAACTCCACGGAACGAACGGAATGTCCATACCACGAACATACTGTTCGTGAACCCCGTCATCATTAACAACCCAACTCAGTACCCTTGAACTACCTATGTACGTGTCCACATCGAATGCGTCGAATCTAAGATACTTGTCTTGCACCACAACCTTGCACCAGAAAAGCGTATAAAAACTTGGCTTGAAACGCCATGTGAACTGAGCTCGATAACCAACGGTTCGCGCCTTAAGATCGTCGTCTTCGAAACTTTAGTGTGCGTTAACAGCTTACTTCGTTGATAACATTGACCGTCCTGACGTCGATGCCGGCTGTGGAATCTGCCATGATGATAATCGTTATCATGGCTACAAAAATCAGCTTTGGAAATGATGAGTTTGTGAGGATGATGGCCATTTAAAAAAATCTGCTATTATTTTGTTATGAATTGATATTGTGATGACTGCCACGGTTACTTTTTATAATGCAGTGATGCGTACAAAGTTTGTTTGTACGCGTCTTAATTAAATATTACAAATCGTAATTATTAGGTGGGAGAGTGTCACTGAATTCTTCTTATTGTTCATGTTCTAGAATTAGTATTTCACTACAAAAAAATGCTTGTTTAGCGTCGGTCATCGACCGACGCTAAATAATTTAGCGTCGGTTAAAAAAGCGACGCGAATTCTTAGCGTCGGTCACATAAGAACGAATGGGTGGCTGATCAACCCAATTTTTCATTTTTCATTTTTGTTTATAATTTTCGTTTTTTATATTCGTTTTCATTTTTAATATTCGTTTTTCATTTTCGTTTTTATTTTTTATTTTTTCCAGATCTGGGTTTGACCGGTGAATCTGGAGAGGTTGCTGACCGGCGGATCTGGAGAGTGCGGCAGAGAGGCTGTGGATCTGAGAGGGTGGCTGTTCTGGATAGGATTGAGGAGAGAATTGAGAGAGGTGGTGGCTGATCGACAGATCTGGTGGAGGGAGGAGGGCTGTTGGTCGGAGGAGCTGGTGGTGGAGGGCTGGTGGTGGTGGAGGAGCTGGTGGTGGTGGGAGGAGCCTTGAAGGAGGAGCTGGTGGTGGGAGGAGCCTTAGAGGAGGTGTTGGTGGTGGTGGGAGGGCTAGTGGTGGTGGGAGGAACCTTGGAGGAGGGTTTGAGAGGGTTGAGAGAGTGGAGGAGGGTTTGAGAGAACTGAGGGGGACAAGAGGGTTGAGAGAATGAACTTTCGTCTGTGTGGGGGTTTAAAGGAATTTAGCGTCGATCGATGACCGACGCTAAATCATGTCGATAAGCGACGCTAACACTACAAAAAATCTGCTCTTTAGCGTCGGTCACCGACGCTTTAGCGCTCTACCGACTAAGGATTTAGCGTCGCTCGACAAAAGCGACGCCAAATCTTCCGACGCTAAATTTTAGCGTCGGTCGCTTGCTGACCGACGCTAAATTCATTTAACGAACGACGCTAAATCCTTGACCGAACCGTCGCTGACCAACCCAAATTTTTTTGTTTCTGTTTTTTTATTTGTTTTCAATATTCATTTTCTATTTTGTCACTCCATTTTCTATTAATGTCCAATCAGTCACTCCATTTTCCAGTTATACAATTTGGTCATTTATATTTATTAGGTCACCCTTTTGGTCACTTCTTGTCCAATCTTGGTCAATACTTGACCGATCAACGTGATGGTGGCGGCGGCGGTTGAGAGGTTGGGGGGTTGTCGGCGGGCGGAGGGTGTCGTCGGCGGAGTGGAGATTCGGTGGGCGGAGGGTTTCGTTGGCGGAGGAAGGAGGCCGCTGGAGTGGAGCTTCGGCGGGCGGAGGGCATCGGCGGAGGAAGGAGGCCGCTGGAGAGGAAGAGGAGGAAGAAGAAGAAAAAGAAGAAGATTGGATCTGGAGAGGAAGAAGAAGAAGGAGGAGAAGCTTGGAATTGGAGAGGAAGAGGAAGAAGAAGAAGAAGAATGGATCTGGAGAAGAGAAAGAAGAAGAACAATGGATTTGGATTTTGGAGAGGAGGAAGAAGAAGAGGAAGAAGATTTGAGCTAGAGAAGAGTAAGAAGAAGAAAGAGGAAGAAGAAGAAGATGCAATTAGGGTTAGGGTCGGCTGAGAGGTTTAAATATATACGTGTTTTAGCGTCGGTCGCTGGCCGACGCTAAAACATGTCGGTAACCGACGCTAAACCTGGTCGGCTCCGTTTCTGACCGAAAACCAAATTTAGCGTCGGTTTTTGGTCAGTTTTAGCGTCGGTCGCTTGTCGACCGACGCTAAACCCTTGGTCAAACGCGAGTCAAGGGTTTAGCGTCGGTTTTTAATCGACCGACGCTAAACTCTTCCCCGGTGACCGACGCTAAATAGCAGATTTTTTGTAGTGTAAATCTGGTTTTGGGCAAGGGCTTCGTTTCTGACCCAAAACCAAATTTAGCGTCGGTTTTGGTCAGAATTTAGCGTCAGTCGGTTGTTGACCGACGCTAAACTCCGGTCAAACACGAGTCAATGCTTTAGCGTCGGTCGTTTCAGCGACCGACGCTAAAGTCTTTTGCTGTAAGCGACGCTAAATGCCCGTTTTTTTGTAGTGTTTCTTTTAGACGTATTTGGATTTCCTTATCTACGGTTTAGATACAAATATTGTTTCTGACTCAACCAACCAATTTTCACGGTATTGATAAATTTCTTGTTTTTTAGCAACAAATAACTTACTGAATTCAACTGAAATTAAAAATTGTTATTGATTCATTTCCTTCCAAACCCATGATTTCAAATCTCTCACAAACTTCTTTCGGCAGACGAAAAACTACATAATAAAGAAACTGTATTTGTATCTTAAGGGTCGTTTGGTAAAGGGGAAATCCAGCTGTGTTTCTTGGAAACTCTGTATTCTGAGATATCCTTGTTTGTTTACTGTCTAATGGAGCTGGGGTTTTGTATTTCAGATACCCAGAGTTTCTTATTGTCTCCAGAATGTGTATTTTGACAATTTCTACTTTTATCAGAAATTCTGACTTCCCCAAATAGAATAATGGGACCCACTGTCTTCCCCTCCTATTTTCTTTACCAAATATACATACCAAACAATGTAATTTAATATCCTCCAACTTTTAACAAACACTTTTCCACCATTCCCCTATTTTCATATTTCCCCTAATTCTCAATCCCCTATACCAAACGACCCCTAAATCATAAAAGAGGAAATCCAAAGAGTTTTGTACTGTTGTACGTAGTTAAAATTACGTAACAATGTACCGTTGATGACACATGGGTGGCTGGTACTAATTAACATATGTCATTGATGTCAAAACCATGCAACACTAGCATGAGTACTGTTAATTAAGAGAGGTTGGGTAGCGCCTCGACACCCTTGCACGTATCAATTGCCTAGGCAATGCTGAATCATCAACAATACAATTATTACATAATCTTGACTACAAAACTACAAAACGCAACATTGAAAAGAATTCAGTGACAATCTCCCACCTAATAATATTAATTTTTGCGATTCACTCACTCACTCCATTATAAAAAGCAACCGTAGCAGTCATCACAACATAAACCCATAACAAAATACACATATCAGAAAACAAATTAAATGGCTATCCTCACAAGATCATCATTTCCAACTCTGATTTTTTTTTTTTTTTGCCGAAGACAACTCCCGCAGGAGAAATGAGTCAACCATACAAACAGAGATATAAAGTACCCACCCAAGCCGAAAGGTTAACCACATCTTGGCTTGGAAGGTAACTGAGCGCTTGGCGAGCCACATAGTGGGCTGCCATAATAGATTGACGAGGAACTTTTTGCAATCTTAACTGGGGAAGCCCTTCCACGAACTGCAAAATGTCAGCAACGATGGGACCACCCTCTCTTGCAAACTCCTGACGCTGGTCAATTGCTTGTTTGACTTGAGTAGCATCTCCCTCAATATCCACCTCCCTCCACCCCATGGTGTGGCAAAGATCACAAGCATCCCTAACAGCCAACAATTCTAAAACAAAAGGCACAAATACCAGGATAGGAGATACCTGTCGCGAATAGCTGGCAACCTGAAGAGACGGACCACCAACCCAACTGCACCCCCCGAACCTGCTGCTACAGCTCCATCCACATTGATCTTCAAGCGAGGGTAGCGTGGTGCCTGCCAAGGCATGACACGGGAAGCGGGAGCGACGCTGGTGGAGTTGGCAAAGGAAGGAAACGTAGCTTGTCTCGGTCGAAAGAGAAATGTCGTTGAAGAGCCGCCATAGAGTATTGTGCATTTTCGAACACCACCCCGTTTCGAGATTTCCAAAGCCGCCACCAAGCCAGCACCCATAATTCCTCTTCTAAAGGCTGCGGTGGAGTGATGTACCTCCAGACTAGAGCGGGATGAGTATGAGGAATGGTCCGCAAATCTAGATTTGACGAAGCGAAAAACTGGCTAGCCACCATGCAGGAGAATGGAATGTGTTCCACAGGATAATGAACTATAGATTGGCATTTTAATATTTAACAACTAGGAATCATATAGAAATGTGGTTAAGAATTATAGTTTGTGTCCACAAAGAAAGAGTATTGGAAACACATAATCTATTTCTGGGAAGGAAAACAAAGCATGATATGAACAAGGGAAAGACCCCTGACTTCGGCTATATAAGCTTCCAAAAGGCAGATGCCTGTAAGGGGTAACTATGAATCCAACCACTAAATATAGGATAAATCGAGGTCATTGAGTAGGGGAGAGAAGGCGTGCGTGACCGACTCAATTGTCGGCCGTTGCTTCCGATACCGAAGGCAATGTTAGTCACTAGAGGAAAACTTCATTCTTGAAAAAAAATCAAGACAATGGCGGAATGACAAAATCTTCCTCACGACCTCCTAACTTCACTAGCCGCATAATTCCTCGACATCTCCGCCAAAGTCCGTTTCAGCGGCGTATGTCGTTCCTGGAGAGTGGCCGGTGCACAGGAACGTCTCCGCGTCTTTGAGCGGCAGATTCCATGCTTGATAATGCCACCACCAAAACAACAAGGAAGACAACAACAACCTCAAGTATATATCGCTAACGGACATCATTAAGAATGAGAGGAAGACTCTCTATTCCGCAGGATGGTTCCGTGGAGTTTGCCGGATAGAAGCCTCTGCACCGGTTCCTTCAGAGGGCGGTTATTTATTTCCTAAGAGCATTTTCCTAGTCAAAGTTCGTTTCAAGCGCTGAAGAGCGTTCAACTGTATAAATTCCACAAAGGGAATCGTTGGACTAAGCCAATTAAGCCAGACGACTGTCGTGGGAAAGAATTCATATAAAGAATGAAGCAGGACAATTATCCTGAAAAGTGCAGATAACTGCCAAATAAGGAACCGGCCAAGACAGAAAATTGGAGGCAGAGATCAGGCAACTGTGAACGGAAAGAAGGAAGGACGGGAAGGGAACTTCTGTTGAGAACGCCGTCCGATGGAATTAAAGGACAGAGAAAGAAGTCGGAGGAGAACCGCTCCATGTAACCGCCTCAGACGTCTCCTTTATTTGTTTATTCTGCTTGGTTTTCGTAGCCATAAATCCACAGGTTGTGCTGTTTCTTAACCCCTTACAGTATCACAATTATAACACTGTTACAGTTACAGGCACTAATTTAACCCGGAATTGTTAAAATTCAGGGTCTGAACTAAAGTACAATGGCGCATCACTCTGAACTTCTGACTTAGACTCCAGCATCTTCATTTGAGTGCCAAGCTGGATCACTGATGGTTTCTCTCCACAAAGCTCACAGAGTCGAACAAACAACACATCATCAGATGCTGCAATGATTCCATTTTAAGATGCTATGTTTAATGCCACAAAGAAGAAGACAATTCCAGGAGTGAGTGAGTGAGTGAGATCAATTAGGAACAAATATCTGTCACCCAAGAAAGGATGCTGAGAAAACCTTTGAGATGGTCAGATTAGAGTAAACAGTGTAGTTTATCAATTTTTAACTGATAAAGAACAGAAGCTTACCATCTAATGATTTTCATGATTAGTTTATCAATAGACGGAGTCATCATTAAGGGAAGTGGAGTTTATCAATTTTAACTGATTAGTTTAGTGTGAATTTGACCAAATTCTAATAGTTTTACTGGTGCGTGTTTTTTTTTCTTAGATAGCTCCGTGAGGAGAATCAAGGTAGTAAGCAGTAAATTAGCTACAATCTACCCAGGGAGTGAGGACTACCGACAACACCCCTGGGAGATATCTAAGAGCCATACGTGCCACAAAAGGGCGGCCTGATTGCTGAACGGCGGACCGCAAACAGCTTGAAGCTTGGACTGGAGCCCAGCAAACGGGTGATCTCCTGAATGATAATCCCCCCATAGGCTCACGAACCATCTTGGTCACGAACTGCTTTAGATACCTGCACACACCAAGCCACCGCATCCCTACATGCTAACAGTTCTAGAATGAAGGGATCCAAAATACCTGGATACGGAGTCCCTATGACGTGGAGAAGCATGCCCGAGGAAGAGCGAAAGTACCCACCACGTGGCTCCACCATGGGGGTTCGTACCGCCCCATCGACGTTTACCTTAAGGCGTTGCTGTAGAGGGGGAGTGATGACAGGGGGTAAGGGAGCAAGCAGGGTAATTGAAGAGTAGATGGCGGTTGACTAAAGAGCGGTATTTTCGAAAGATATGAGGCAAAGTGCCCGTAGAGAGCCTCAATGCGGAATTGCGAAAGATTGAAGACTACATGATTTCTACCTTTCCACACCCTCCACCATGTTAAATTAATGACGTGTTGAAAATAGAGTTTATCAAACTATTATTAGTGATGGGCCCGAGTTGAATCCGCCCTCGAACATGGTCAGGGCGGTCCGTCACTCCAGGGCGGTCCTCCATCCGCCTCAGCCAAAGGATCACCTGTCATATCAACAGGAAGCCACCGCCCATTACTGTTGACGGTGACTCGCTGCGGCCCCACTCAGAGCAGGACATGTGGACCCTGCCAGACCAATGGGACCTAATAAATAACAGGATCCCCCATTCAGAAGAGGACACGACAGATTTGGGACCATACGCCTGATACTACAAGCTTTCACGCTGTACGCTAAAGGCTATCGGTTCCGCCCACACAAAAGGGCTCTCGCCCGGTACTTCTCTGTAACCCATTCTCCCTACATTATCCACATACTTGTCACCTTGCATATACTAACCCCTTGCACATCCACCCTGCAAGGTACCATCCGCCGAGACACTCCGAGGACGGATTTCATTGCCTCAACCTCCAAAGAACCACAGTATTGATCCACCGGTCCAACTGGGCGGATCAATTGGCGCGCCAGATAGGGGACAGCTAAACGTTTTTTCCCAAAAGACAAACACATGCCGAATTTGGAGGAAAATCCCAGGAGCGGTATCCCCACGGATACGCTCGTCACCCCGGCCAAACAAATCGTATCGCGGGTGTCCCCCGAGACCCTCGTCCTTCCGTAGACCCACCCTTGGGGACGGCTACACAAACACCCCATCCAATCCGCCCTCTAGGCCTTGGATTGCTCCGAGGAGAGTCCCACATCCCCCCTCCGTCGGAAGATAGAGTGGCGGCTGATCCCGCCGCGGGGGACCTAGCGGCACAGGTGGCCGATCTACAAAGACAAAACGCTGAAATGGCAGTGATGATGAAGTTCCTAGTGGCCAAGGCAACCCCGGAAATCACACCGAGGGCTCATCCGGCGGACTGGCAACCGGCATGGCGGACTCGGACGAAATGTACCGACTGTTCCTCCCTCGCCACCAGTCAGGCCCAAAGCAACTCGCCATGCGGCAGCCTCTGGACAAGAGTCTCCTCAGCTTTCCTCCCCCACAAGGATTCGTGCCACCAGCAATCAAGGCGTACGACGGAACAGGGATCCCGACCAACATCTGTTAACATTCACCATTGCCATGCAGATGTTCACGGCCCCGGACGCTACCTACTGCCGTACGTTCCCCGGAACGTTAACTGGAGCTGCACTAAACCTGGTATGGAGGTTTGGCAGAAGGAATCATAAAGAATTGGGAAGATTTCTGCCAACTCTTTCTCCACAAGTTCTCAAACCAAAAGGAGGCGGGACGCAATTTGTCCGCCTTCTGGAACTTGAGACAGAACCGGTCCGAGACTCTCAGGCAGTACTACGAGAAGTGGGCCAAGGCGGTCGCGGCGGTGCCCAACCTCGCACTAGACATTGTGCTCCACCACATCCAAACCACCACACTCAGCACCGAACTGGTGAAGGACTTGGTCCGGAGAAAGCCAAAAACCCACACCGAATTGGAGACATGTATCCTCCAGTGTGCTGAAGTGGAAGAGAATGTCGCCATGATACAGGACGGGTACAGGCGCTCTAGCGATCAGAGCAGGATAAAGCATACCAAGGGCGGAAAGAGAAACGCCCTGACGACAGAAGAGACAACCGCCCTCACGGAGAGGGAAGATCGGAAAAGGGTACACCCCCCTGTCGAATCAAGGCGAAGGCTCATGTACGTCCTCCAAGAAAAGAAAGGGGGATTGCGCTGGCCGGCCCCCGTTACCCAAGGCGGCACTGAAAGGGGGAACCCAAATGAGTATTGCGAGTTTCATGGGCAGAAGGGGCCAATGACACGGAGATTGCCGGGAACTCCGCAGTGAGATTGAGCGAGCCATAAAGAATGGTGACCTCAAGGAATTCATCATAAGTAACCGAAGGAGAAAAGAGCGGGAACGCTCAGAATCGCCAAGGCAAGGAGGAATGGAAAGGTTGGGGACACCCCCTCCGAAGGCGGGTAGACACACGCCCCCCAGAAAGGCGAGTGTCTTCGACAGGATAACGGATGAGGAAAGTCCGGATACCCAAAAGGAGGGCGGAAAGCCCAGATACAAGAGAACATGCAGCATGATTTTGGGAGGAGAGGAGGATACGCCCCAGAGCAGAAGGGTCGTTGGTGAATGTTCCATGGTCAGACAGTCGGAGAAAGAGCCGCCATTGACGTTCACATCGGCAGATTTGCGCGGGGGAAGTCCTAGCACCCAAGCGATGGTGATCCGTGTCATCATTGAAGACACTCTGGTAGAGCGAGTGCTAGTGGACGAGGGTAGTTCGGCGGATATACTCTCGCCGACGCTTTCATCAGCAGAATGGGATTAGACCCCGCCCTACTAAAAGCGTTCTAAGATCATGCTAACTGGCTTCGCGGAAATGACGTACCTGTACTGGGCGTGATCACCTTACCCATCACGTTGGGGGACGACGATCACCAGGAAACAAAGCACATAAAGTGGTACGTCACCAATTGCAAATTCGGCGTATAACATGATAATGGGGCGACCCAGTTTGGCCGCCTTCGAGGCGGTTTCCTCCACAGTCCATCAAGTCATGAAGTTCCCTACTGCAAGAGGAATCGGAGTAGCATGGGGAAACACTCCATTAGCACGAAAATGCTATAGGGTGCTCTCAAGAAGGAAGAGGCGTGTTTCTCAGTGGATACTAGAGACGACGCGTATGTCCGCCCAGAACCGCAGAGGCGGATACAGAAGTCCCACTGTATCCTGGTAATCCTGAGAGAGTGATACGGCTGTCCGCTCATATGCCGGTCCCAGACCGAGACCGCACAGTGGCACTGCTGAGAGAGTATGCTGATCTGTTCGCATGGAAACCCCAGGATATGCCTGGGCTGGACCCCGCGATCATGCAGCACCACCTAGCTGTGAGGGCAGACGCCCGCCCCGTGTCGCAAAAGAAGCGGACAGTAAATTGGACAAGAAAACAAGCGGTCCAAGAAGAAATAACAAAACTGTTGGAGGCAGGTTTCATCAGGGAAGTCCAATACCCGACGTGGCTGTCGAATGTAGTAATGGTGGGCAAGGCGGACGGAAGCTGGCGGATGTGCATAGATTTTACCAACCTCAACGACGCCTGTCCCAAGGACCCATATCCGCTGCCTAATATCGATCAACTGGTGGACGCCACAGCAAACCATGAGACGTTGTCTTTCTTGGACATGTTTCTCAGGATACCACTAGATCCCTCTGGCAAAGGCGGACCAAGAAAAAACGTCATTCTCGACGCCCTTCGGCAATTACTGCTACAATGTGATGCCGTTTGGCCTAAAAATGCCGGAGCGACGTACCAGAGGATGATTGACAGAGTTTTTCAAGATCAGTTGGGTCATCACATGGAAGCATACGTTGATGACCTGCTGGTTTAAGACCAAGGCGGGTGAGGACCACCTGGGAGACCTCAGGAAAACCTTCGACCACTTGAAGGCGTTCCAACTTCGCTTGAATCCGAAGAAGTGCGTCTTTGGCGCATCCTCAGGGAAGTTTTTGGGATTCATAATCACCAGGCGGGAATCGAGGCGAACCC
This sequence comes from Linum lewisii, assembly GCA_034768395.1. Lineage (NCBI taxonomy): Eukaryota > Viridiplantae > Streptophyta > Magnoliopsida > Malpighiales > Linaceae > Linum > Linum lewisii. The sequence continues at coordinate 51,263,062 of CM068300.1, read as the reverse complement.
CAAGAAGATAGAAGCTATTATACAGACACCCACCCCCTAAGACAGTGAGAGATGTCAAAACGTTGACGGGGCGGTTAGCAGCTATGAACAGATTCATCCCAAAGTCCGCCGAAAGGCAGGCGCCATTCTTCGCCACTCTGAAGGCGGCGGCCAAGTTCTCATGGACGGAAGAGTGTTTCTACGGCTTTTGAGGAACTCAAGGCATTCCTCACCACTCCGCCGACGCTAGCAGCCCCGGTTTCCCGGAGATGAGCTATACCTGTACGTCGCCATCGCGGCTACAGCTGTCAGCTCAGTTCTCGTGAAGCGGATGGACAAGGAAGAACGCCCGGTCTTCTACACGAGCAAGTCGTTAGTAGATGCCGAAACCAGGTATTCTCCATTGGAGAAGTCAGCCTACGCGGTAATTATCGCCTCCAGGAAGCTGCGCCCATACTTCCATGCTCACACAATTCACGTTGTGACAAACTTACCACTCAAGGCAGCTCTCAGGTCCATGGGAGTGGCAGGGCGCATGTCCAAATGGGCGGTAGAGCTCAGTGAATATGACGTACACTTCCAACCACGACAGCCATCAAGGCACAGGCTCTGGCTGATTTTGTGGTCGAAGGATGTGTCCGGGCGGAAGGACGCCCGGGTGATTACTGGGAGCTCTACGTGGATGGAGCATCGAGCAAGAACGGAGCAGGGGCGGGTATAGTGTTAAAAAGCCCACAGGGAGTCCACACGAAACCGCCCTCCGTTTCAACAGGCCACGAACCAACAATGCGGCGGAGTACGGGGCGCTCTTGCAGGGCTCAGAATGGCCAAAGCCATGGGAGTATCTCATCTCAAGGTTTTCTCTGACTCCGCCATTGTGGTCAACCAGCTTAGTGGGGTGTACGAGGTCCGGGAGGAAACTCTGGCCCCGTACAACGATCAAGCCAAGATCGCCCTCAAGGGTTTCGAAACAACGGAGATCCATCAGGTGGCGAGGGAAGACAACGCCCACGCTGACGCTCTCTCTAAGCTCGCTACCGCTCTCAGCTTCGAAGAGGACAGGATGATCACCGTGGAGAAAGAAAGAGAAGAGGGTGAGTGTATGGCCGTCGATGCCCAGACAAGCGTAACACCGCCCCCCAAGCGCCACTCACGGATTGGCGTGCGCCAGTACGGACTTTTATTGAAACGGACGCCCTCCCGGCGGACCGAGCGCTGGCTACCAAGGTTCGTAGACGAGCGGCAAGATGTGTTTTGCTGGACGGCGAAATGTACCGTAAGTCCTCGGCAGGGCCATACTTGCGATGCTTAAGTGATGAGGAAGCTTCTTTCACTTTGAGAGAAATCCACCAAGGCGTTTGCGGGATGCATGTAGGCGCCAAAAGCTTGGAAAAGAATATATTATTGCAGGGGTACTATTGGCCAACAATCCGCCGAGACTCGGAAGAGCTGGTCAAGCGGTGCCACAAGTGTCAGCTATTCGCTAACACGCACCACCTGCCCTCCACCGCTCTCCAGCCAATAGTTTCGCCATGGCCGTTCGCCTTCTGGGGATGGATTTGCTAGGACCATTCCCAGAAGCGGTAGGCAAGAAAGTACATCATCGTGGCGGTGGATTACTTCACCAAATGGGTGGAGGCCGAAGCTCTCGCCTCCATCACGGCATATCAGGTGCAGAAGTTCGTGTTGAAAAACATCATCACTCGCTTCAGCCTTCCTCTAGGATTTGTCTGCGATCATGGCACTCAGTTTGATTGCACGGCGTTCCTTGACTTTTGTGAAGAGTTCAAAATCATGGTTCGCTTGGCATCGGTGGCATATCCCCAGGCGAACGGGCAGGCGGAAGCCATCAATAAGCTCATCTTGCAAGGATTGAAGAGGAGAGTGGATGCGGCTAAGGGAAAATGGGTCGACGAGTTGCCCAACATCCTATGGGCGCACAGGACTTCGTACAAAACAGCCACAGATGAAACCCCTTACACCCTGGTATATGGAACCGAAGCAGTCCTGCCCGTGGAGGTTAATCTGCCTAGCCTTCGGATTCAGCACTTCAACCACGCCAACAATGATGCAGGCTTACATCATAATCTGGACATGTTAGAAGAACGAAGGGAGGATGCAGCTATCCCCTGGTAGCTGAAAAGGAACAATTGGCTAGGCGATACAACACTCATCTTCGCCCTCATCACCTGGAACAAGGTGACTGGGTGGTTCGAAAGGTTTTTCGGCCGATCCCCCAACAGGGCAAACTAAACGCCAATTGGGAAGGGCCATACAAGGTCCGTGAAGTGATCGGTCCAAGCACCTTTAAACTCGAACACCCTACCGGCGAACCCATACACAAGACATGGAACGCCATGCACTTGCGGAAGTACAGTGCAAATGAAGACAAGACCTAGCTCACTCTGCAACTTTCCATCCTTGCTTTAACTTTTGGGTTTGGTTTATTTTGAAGGCAACCTACTAAGGGCGTATATGTAAGGAAAGGAAGGCAGTTTCATTCAAGGATATATATACGATATTATGTATCAACAAATAAATACTACTAAAAGCATGGCCGGGTTCGAACTCCCCTAGGAGGAACTTAACCCCTGTGCCAAGTTTGGATTCCCCAGGGTGGAATCTAGCTCATCAGCGTTCGGGTTCCCCTAGGCGGAACCCAACACTTCGTTGAATTCAGTTTTCCCCAGGGCGGATCTACTTCATCAGCGTTCGGGTTCCCCAAGGCGGAACCCAACACCTCGTTGAGTTCAGTTTTCCCCAGGGCGGAATCTAGCTCATCAGTGTTCGGGTTCCCCAAGGGCGGAACCCAACATTTCCCTCCAACGTCGGGTTCCCCTAGGCGAACCCAACTCTTCGTTGAATTCAGTTTTTCCCACGGGCGGAATCTACTTCATCAGCGTTCGGGTTCCCCAAGGCGGAACCCAACACCTCGTTGAGTTCAGTTTTCCCCAGGGCGGATTCTAGCTCATCAGTGTTCGGGTTCCCCAAGGCGGAACCCAACATTCCCTCCAACTTCGGGTTCCCCAAGGCGGAACCCAACACTTCGTTGTCCAGTTTTCCCCAAGGGGAAATCTATCTCAGTAATCATGGCGAATTTCACGCAAACAAAACAAAAAGAGAAGAAAAAGGGGATGACAACTGAATAACAATGGCATTTCATTTCTTATCCTGACATGGCGGATGAATACGTTTGATACAAAGGACAAGAAGTCGAAAGGAAGAGCAAATTTACAAGACATGGAACTACGAACGCCCGCCCGACGACCCGTCTTGTCCGCCCGCAGCCTATCAGCACGAGCCTTCTTCCTCAGCTCCTTGTGGCGAAGGCTCACCTCAGAGAAGGCCTTGGACAACAGCTCCTTGCGGCGGTCCGAAGGAATCACCTGGGAGTCAGCCGACTTCCTCTTTGTACTCCTGCGCCATCAGCCGCCGAGACGCCGCAAAGAGCATCTGCTCCTGATTCCAGGAACAGTCCACGTTTCCCCCGTCGGAGTTCGTGGCGAACAGCAGCAAGGGTGTTGTCCAAAGCATCTTGCACCCGGTCGCCAAGCTCCTCTGCAGTTTTTCTCGGCGACGGCCTTCTCCACATCCGCCTTCAGCGCCTGAAGGGTCTCCTCGGCTTCTTTCAAGGCATGGTCGCGGCTTTCCACGTCCTTGGTTTTGGCCTCCAGGTCCTCACCATGACCGCCTTGACGGTTTCCAAGCGGACCACTTCCTCTTTCAAGGCGTCCCTATCAGCTTCCGCCTCCGTCAAGGCGTTCTCCACCTTGAATCGTTTCTCCTGCTCCCCTGTAAGTCCAACATGTGTTCAGTAGCTTGGTTAGCATGCGCAACACGGAGCAAGTCCAATTGTTTAAGAGGTAGTTACCAGAAGCTGGGCCGCCTCCTCTTCCATTTTCCTTTTGGCCCGGAGTATCTGGCTTTCCATTGTTTGAGAGGGCGGCCGGGCCCCCTCAACTCAGCCTCCATCTCCTCCACACCTTGCGGCCGCTCTGCCCTGTGCCCTGATCGGCCGACAGCAGGGCCCCGGCGGTACCTAAGAGCTGCAACAGAATAAAATCCAGGCGGGTCAGTTTTGTGAACCGGAACGAGTACGCGGAAACCAGGAAATTTGAGCTTACCCTGGCCCCAATCGCCATTTGCTCCATCGCCAAGCGGCGAACCCGTCCTCGGTACGGGGGTGGTCGATATCCCAGTCGGCCGCCAGTTGAAGGGCGGCCTGGGTGAAGAACCTCGCTGCCGCTAAGTGTCGGCTGCATGATGGGGGGGGCGGGCAGCGCTGAACTCCCCTGACGGGGTCCCGACCTGGCCCTGCCGCCAGTTTTTTCGCCTTGCCAGAGTCCTTCCTCATAATCGACTTGCGGCGTTTTGAACGCTCCAGGTTCTGTGCGGGAGGACTCTGCTTAGAACGTTTCCTCTCAGGCGTTCCTTTTCCGCTCTTCTTGTTCAGGCGGGGTCTGGTCCGCGTCCTTCGGCTGTGATGTTGTTGCTCAGCTCCCGAACCTCAGGTTGAGGCTGTGTGGGGCCAACCGCTCTCCGGACTTAGCGTTCAGCAACGCAGCGAAGATGGAGCTCTCTGCAAGAACATCAAGACAAGGAAACAGTTTGGGCACCATCATCACAATCAACATGTAAAATAGGGGCGCACTACAATGGACGCATCGCCCTCAGTTGTTGTCTGCTCACCACCCGCCGTCTAGCCATGCTTCAGAGCGTTTAGGCCCCCTTCTTCAGATTGTAGTTCCAGGTATTCGCCCAGTCTACAATGCTGGCGTCATTCCCCTGAAGACGGTGAAGTCGGTTGAACTCTTCAATTGCGCCATACGACCAAGTAGGTCGGAGGCGCTCCGCCCAGGAAGCATCCTCCGGCGTTCAGCTCTCATGAAAAAGAAGCTATGAAACCACACAGAGGACGCCTTGATGACGCCGTAGACTCCGCTCCCAGAGTACGCTCTCCTCTTTGAGAACGTAATGCCGTTCTGCCCAATTTGGCGAGTATAGCTGGCGGAATACCCTGGCGCTGGGAGCAACATGCCTTTTGATGCATGACACCTTGAAGGCGGTCATGACCGCCCAGGCATGGGGTTGGAGCGCCCCCAAAGGGAAACGCCCCCAGAAGATCAAGAACATCCACCTCCCAGGAATCCAGGGGGAAGCGGAGGCCGTACCGAAGCGCCTCAACCCACATCCCACCCATCCAGGTGGGCAATTCCCGATTGAACAGACTCGAGCGGGGGCGGCGTACGAGAAACGCTGAGGCAGGTCGCAGTCGTTCAACATTCTCGCTAGGGCGCTCGTCTTGACGTGGGGGAAGTACCCCGGCCCATACACCTCTCGGCAGTCCGCGGGCGCGCCATCCCACATCTGCTCCCAGGATAGGACCTTGTATCCGTACATTCCCACGGCTTCGGTCTGCAGCTCAAAACCCCAAGCCTCCCTTGGTGAAACCCGACCTGCCACGAGGCGAACCGCCGACAGACATTTGAGTTGGGTCCTTGGAAACTGGCCTCTGCCTGCCGGCGGAGCTGCTCCGCCCGACGGAGTCAGCACGCTTCGTCATCCTCCGAAAAAACGTACTCGGCGGTGAAATCCGCGTACGGATTAAAGATGAGGTCGGAGTCCTCCGGATAGGGCATCTGCCCTTTCTGTTTGGGATCGGCGGCGTCTGATCCCTCGTCATCGACTTCCTTCCTTGGACGGTTCAGGAGTCAGAGGAGGACTCGGTTGCACGGATGGGGCTGACGGCGTAGACGTTTCGGCGGAAGAATCCCGCCCCTGATCCTCTCCTCCCTTCATCATAGCCTCCTACAAAAAGAAGTATAAGGGGCGCAAATCAGAAGAGGAGGAGGAATGAACACCAAAGGGCAGGCAGATACAGGAGCAGTTTCCGTCCTCCGCCTCTCGAGAAGGGCGCGCGGCTGACCGCCGTCGTCCCCCCGCGTGCCCCTCAACAGACTCTCTAAATGGGCATAATCTAAGGACGACAACGACCCACTAGACGACATCTCACACGCCCAAGGAGGAAATAGAAAGGGCGGGACAAAGCAATACAGAAATGCGAAAGAACAAAAACAAACAATGGGCGGATATAAAAATTTGAATGCAAAAAGTTTTCAAAGGAACATACTTGCTTCGGCGGAAGAGGACGACGACTCAAACATCAGAAGCATCTTCGGTGGATATTTTGGAAGGGGCGAACAGAGTCAAAAGTAATAAGGGAAGGGCGAACTCGGCTGACAAGACAGACACCTCAAAGAAGTTGGCAAGAAGAAAGGGCGGATGCTCTCAAAAACTAGTTTCAGTCTAAAGTGCCAAATCGGAGGGGGGGGAAACCCATATTTTTTACTGGTGACGTGGGTAAGCGAACGTCGCCGAATAAAATCGAGCCACGTGTCCCCCAGGCAGTGGGCGAACAGGCTGTAGCCTGCAAAAAGGAAAAAAAGCGTGCAAAAGGGTTTGGACCTTTCAAATTCCCCTCAAAAGAAGAGCTCCACCTTTTTTCGGTAAACGGCAACGATCGGCAACATTTGAACTCCCCCCCCCCCCCATGGTAGGGCGAAAAAGCATTTTCCTAGTACGCCCCGAGTTTTACGGCCTCGAGACCATATGGGGGCAATTAAATGGGCCCAGTTGAATCCCCCCTCGAAAATGGTCAGGGCGGCCCCGCACCCCCCAGGGCGTTTCGAAAGTTCCTAGTATCGCCTGAGCCTCTTACGGCCTCGAGCCATATGGGGGCATTGTTTTGGGCCCCGAGTTGATCCGCCCTCGACATGGCAGGGCGGCCCGTCCCCCCCAGGCGGTCCCCCACCCCGCCTCAGCCAAGGATCACCTGTATATCAAAAAGGAAGCCACCCCCCTTTACTGTTGAGGTGACCGCTGCGGCCCATCAGAAGGACACTTTGGACCCTGCAAGCCCAATGAGACCTATAAATAACAGGATCCCCTTCAGAAGAGGAACGACAGATTTGGGACCATACGCCTGATATACAAGCTTTCCGCTTTTCCCTAAAGGCTATCGGTTCCGCCCCACAAAAAGGGCTCTCCCCCGGTACTTCTCTGAAACCCCATTCTCCCAACTTATCCCCATACTTGTCCCCTGCATAACTAACCCCTTGCATCCCCCCGGCAAGTACCATCCCCCGAAAACACTCCGAGGACGGATTTATTCCCCTAAACCCTCCAAAAAAACCCACATTATTGATCCCCGCCCCCAACTGGGCGGATCAATTAGCCGGTTAAGTATTTTCAAATATTTTTTAAAAATAATATTTTTAAGTTTATGAAGGGTGTCATTACAGACCCATTGGTTGGATATGGGTTATAAAAACCCCTTTGCTTTTGAATAATTTGCAACTGTTTTGTAACAATGCAGTAGTAGTAAATAAAATTTCTGATCTTCAATCAGTATAGTTTTTTTCCCAACTTTTGGGTATCAGAGCCTGGCTCTTTCTCGTGAAGACGATGACACGAAACTCTTAGTGGGGTAATTCGTTTGAAAGGGTCGCGGTTTTTTTCCGATTCGATATCCTTTTTACGGATACAAATTTAGGGGAAAAGGGCTGTGAAGATGGAGCTTATGAAATCTTTGGGAGTTTGGGCAGCCATTAAGTGGATGATGTAAGGACCTTGACGAAAGTACGATCAAGGATGAGGGCCCAAAAATCTCTCAATCTGTTCCTGACCCGTCAGATGCAAATTGAAATTTGGAGACGGCGAAAAGAAGCAGGGGATGAAATAAAAAAGTTAAGATTTGGAGAGGAAGTGTCAAGAAATCTTAAATCAAACCCCTATGACGTCAGTTTGATCGGCTAATTATGGATACTCCGAAGAAATTGGGGGTTTTTTGGGCCCAAACTCATGTCACGGTGAATGAAATTCGATCTCTCGGAGGAGAATAAAAGATGGTGTGGTGGTAATCCCCTGTTTAGTGCCGTTCCTTGATCGATTTACGGTTAATATGTACAATCGAAAAGGGGGGGTGATCTGAGACGATGTCAGTCTCCGAACATAGGACGTCCCGGGGCTTTTGACCAAAGTCTGCGAGGGCGTAAAAATGGCCGAGACGAAAAAAGAGGTAAAACAACTACTGAGGTTACGAGGTCGCAAATCGAGAAAATGATAGGAAGGAAGATCGACGACGGTGGAAGGAATGAAAAAACTCACCCTAAAATTTGACAAAGAAAATTAATGCTTTAAAATTTTGATGAAATGGGGCATTCGGTCGGGGTGTCGTAAGCCATACGAGAAAAAAAACAAATTGCTAGAAGAAGACTGTTTGATTAACCCGCCTTGTTTGAAGTTCGAAATAAGGGGGTTTCACCGAAGGGAGAGGTTTGCTTGAATAAGGAAGATACTTCCAAAGGTAACTGGGAGTCAAAGCCATTCTGAAACAACCAAGACTGGGTCATTTGAAGTGTTCGTGAGCACGATTTGGGGTTCAAGCAATGATGATAACACGTGATAGGGGAAATGTTAGAATTAATCACGTGTTGGAAATAGAGTTATCAAAAATATTATTAGCCGGTTAAGTATTTTCAAAATTTGTGTTTTAATATTTTTAAGTTTGTGAAAGGGTGCATTAACAGAACATGGTTGGAGTATTGGGTTTTAAAAACCCCTTTGCTTTTTTAATCAAATAGCAACTCGGTGTAACAAAGCAGAGTAGTAAAATAATTTTTGATTTCAATCTAGTTTAGTTATATTTCCAACACACCTGCTGGATCCAAATTGGGGGAGGGTTTAAATGGTTTTTTTATTTGGATCTACAATAAATTTCAAAAGGGTGTTTATAAAATGTGAAGGAGCGGGGTCTATGCATCCATGACCCAATATTGGGTAAAGGGTGAAAGTACGATTCTTTAAGATGATAGAGCCGCGCAAAAGCGCAAGAGGAAAACCCTACAAGGAGGGGTGGCATTTAAGTATTTTTTTCATTTTTGGGCAAGATGAAACGAGGAGCCACTGAGCAGTATCATGAGTTTTTTTAGCAGAAAAAGGGGGAGAAGCAAGAAGCATTTTTAAGATAAAAAAAATAGCGACTGATTTCAGGTTTTTTTTTTGGCAAATTCGAATTCCTTTTCCTTTTCTCTTTTCTTTTTCCGAATCCCCGATAGTACTGAATTTCTGTTTGTACGTTTTTCAACACCTTAGCCCTAAACAAAGAGGGAAAAAGTATAATCATAATGGCGCCCCAAATTTTGCCATCAAAAAACAGCCTTAAGTTTTTTTTTTTCACATGCTTAATAATAAATGGGCGTCCGACGCTGTATTCTCTGTCTATATTATTTGTTTATCTATCATCGTTCCAGGCAGCAAAACTCACAAGCCGGGAGATACTGTTGATTTGGGTTGAAAATTGCCGTGAAATCCTTTTTTGAACTTTTCTGAACATTATCAACTTCACTCCTCTCTAGTAGGTGGATTTATTTGTGGAATTTAAACGGTAGGTGTTGGAATTTGTTTTGGTTCAGTTTGTTGGTATTGAAAACCCTTTTGCTGCTCTGCCATTCAACCGTGGACGTTGTAATGTAGCTTTTTTTTATCGTCGAAGCTCCCTCCCAAAGGGGCCAGTTATCGAGTTGGGAATTGGATTATACATTAACCGGGGGTGAAAAGGGTTTTTTGGGAGATCAATCTCTCCAAATAAAAAATTTCGATTTCCTTTAATTGAAAAGGGGAACAATTGGGGCGACATTTATAGATGGATTGAGTTTGCGATATCAAAGAGAGTTGAGAGCCTTGAGCTTCCCCTTTTTGGGGTTAGGGGTTTAATTTTTTTGGGGTTTTTCCCAGAGGCGGAGACTACAGTTTTCAGGAGGTTGTTACAGTTACATCAAAACCCCAAACCCGGGTTTAATCCAATATCAAGCACCTTAGGTCTTTGCGTTTGATTTATTTTTGATTTTAGGGGAAAGGGGGAATATCGAATCTTATCTTTAATTTTTCCCCTTGCTTGGGGGGGTTAGCTGTGGACAATCCCAAAAATCACTACAAAACCCTCAGAATTAAAAGGGTTTATCATCATCAAAAACCCCCCCTTGCTTTTGGAAGTATTGGGAAAGTAAGGGGGGATTTCTTTCACCTAATATCAATGGAGATTGATAAACGCTCCTAACCTCACTCCCCTTGTACCACTGGTTGGTGGGCAGGGGTGCGTGCGAAAACTGTAAATCTCTGGTAGGGGTTTTCCAATTTTTTTTTTTTTCAATGAGTTGCCTGTTTTTTTTTTTTTACTCCCTTGAAGCTTATGCTGGTAGATGGAGTCTCTTTCTCTGGAGCTTGCCCCTGAAAGTTGATGATGGAAGAATACTCTTGTGATGGATGGTTGCAGATTACTTGGACCTTCCTAATATGGTTGAAACTCAGCTCCCTTGAGAATAAGATCCAAGAAAATGGACGTTTTTCCCTTTGATTATAGTATACTTGATTTAGTTCCTTTAATAAATGTTCCCCTCGTTTGCACCCCCCGGGGGGGGGAAAAGGTTTTAAATTTTTAACTGAAAATTGTTGGTTACCCATTTTTGGATAACTGATCTTTCTTCCCTTTTAAAAAATTGGGGGACGGTTTCTCTATCTCTGTCTCTTATATGCAGTTCAATTTTGGGGGAAATAGTGATGTGATAGCAATCTATTATGGAATCAGTGGATAAAGAAAGTCACAAAGTATCAAAGGGGTTGGGGGAATTTCAATTTTAGTGCTTCCATTCGAGTGCGATTTTTATCGAGTACGTGCTGGGAGTTTTTCCGGGTTGGAGAGGATAGTAATAGTTACAGGGAGAGGACTAAAAAAAGGGAAAAGTAAAAAAAGTTTTGCATTGGGGGTTGACATCCTAGCATCTTTCCCGGGGGGTTGAATTTTTTCTAGTTTTTTGTTGTTAGGTTTGATTTCTGTGTGTAGAGCTTTAATTAGTAGTAGAGATGGGGGACCTTTGGGTATTTCTTCTTTCAATTTCTGTTTGAGCATCAAAATTTTTATTATATTTATTCATTTTATTTTCCAAAATATTTTTTTTACTAAAATAAAAAACCATAGGAGTTAAAAAGGGCAGGGGCCCGAATTATTTTTAAGCGCTAATGAAAAAAATGGGGTCAAAGTTGCTAAAATTTTGGGAAGATAATTTTTATTAATTATGGAAATTTGTCATATTTTTGAGTCATCACTTAATGGAAATTTGGATGAAAGGGTAGATTTTTTAAGTTGGTATAATTTAAAATATATATATTTTTTTTCTTTGTTTAAAAAATTTTTTTTTTTTTTTTTTGAAATTTAAGTTGGTTTTAGTAGAGAAGGGGTTTTTTTTAAAAGGGGGCATTTTTTTTAGTAAGGGGTAAAGGGCCCATTTATTAAAACCCTGGGGGGCCCAAAATTTCCAAATTTTTCCAAATTAAAATGTGAAAAGTAAAACAAGCAAGTCATTTTTTTCGGGACAAAATTATTGGTTAGAACATGGGCTACAAACTAAAAATATAATGGGCTTTCTTGTCTTTTGTTTGGGCAGTAACTTAGGGCCAACTTTTATGAGCCATATTATAAAACGTTTTAAACCCTTTTTTTTTTTGACTCTTATCTTCACTCTTTTTTAGCGAAGGAACAAAACCAAAGGGAAAAATCCCGGGTTTCCCAAATTCCCCGCATCCAAACCCGTATGAGTTTCATTGATTCATTTTCCCTTTGGGGTGGGTGGCAGAGTAAAAAAGATCAATGCAATGGTACTAATAACATTCAAATGAATTAAGGTCCCAAATTACCATTTTGAAATTTTTATTTCTTTCCTAATGGCGTTTACTCTGTCTACAAAGAAATGCATGTAAGTTTCTCATCTTACGATGCTTGCTTTCCTTTTTTCCCCCCTTTTAATTCAACCCTAATTACGTGTTTTTTTAAACTGTTAATTTCTTCGGCGAAAGAAAAACAAACAGCAGACAGCGATGTGTTGATTGGATTAGCAAAATTTCCCCGATAAAAATCCTTTTAAATTATTTTGCCCTTTTTTGATTTCATGAAGCAGCTACAAATTCAGGGCTCTCAAGTAGATGGATCCCCTTTGTGGAAAGGGGCCCCGGTAACGGTCTGGATTCGTTTGGCCCCCAAATTTTTGGGAAATTTCCGGGAGCAATTTGTAATTCCGATGGAACTGTGGCCCTCGACGATTGGATTTTTTTGGGAAAGTTGATCCCCCCCAGAGATTTTACCTCCGAGGAAAAAAGTATAGTGGTGGAGAAAAAAGAAATTTTTCATCAACTGGGTGAATAGCATTCTGAGGCAGCACAATCCCTCCAAGTTAAGCAAGTTTCAAATCTCTAACTTGGAAATACGCTGCAATTCTGAAGGTGATTTTAGATCGATGGCTGGGGAAATTTTTAATTTCAAAGGAGTTGGTATCTTGAACTTCATTGGGTGTAAATGAAGATCATGATTTCAGCCACTGGCAGGACACTTTTCCCCCCGGTTTGTTTCAATCCCCTCAAGCCCCAAATTTGGGGTTTTCCCCCGAAAAAATTTTACCTAGTCTTTGCGCTTGGTTATGTTAAGTGGGGGGGAGGGTTTTTTGGGAACCTTGATTGCAAACTGTCCCTTACAAAAAAGATTTTAAAATTGAAAGGGGCTTCTCGGCTAGGAAATAAGGATTGCGGTTCTCATCATCCCATTTCCTTGAAGAATTTTGGAAGTGAGGTCATATTTCCCCCTTTAACCCCCGGGGGAAAAATTTTTTCCCCCCCTGGGCCTCGTCTTTTTCCTTTTGTGGGAATGGAGGCGTAGTGTAGACAAGTACTCTTTGTGGATGTGGTCTTATATTTTGCTGATCGCTTAACGTCCCTTTTTTTTCGCTTTCGATTGCCTTTCTGTTTATTTGGTAAAGTGGGGGTTTTTTTCAATGGAGATTCTCCTGTAAGTAAAAAAATATTGCTGCCACTTGTAAAACTAGTTCACTTCTGCAAAAAGGGAAATTTAAAAACTTTCTTTTTAATATTTTTTTGTATGTTGGCATGACTAAAACTTTCGTGTTTTGGGGTAAACTCACCTCCCCGAAAAATGAAAACCCCAAATTTTCGGGGGAAAAATTCAAGGGGAGTAGCTTCGTTGGGTTTTCCCTTTTAAAAAACTTTTGCCCTCGTTTGCATACACAAGGGGGAGGTAGTCGTCTCGAATAATCTTTTTTGTTCTTTGCATTGGCCGTCTTTATGTTTTTGGTAAAATTTTTGTGTTTGGGGTTTATGGATGATGCGTGTGGTCTGTGGGATGGGTGATAAAGGGGGGAAACTTAAAGACATAAAACCCAGTTGAAAAAGAATGTCGTGGGAGCATAAAGTGGGGGAAATAAATTGTTTTAATGCTATGAAATAAAAGGGGGCGGGGTTTATCGAGTATGTGCTAAAGTATTTCGGGGGGTTTTGGGAAAAAGTAGAAATTTGGGAGGGGGTTTAAAAAAGGGGGGAATTTGAGGAAATCAAAAAGTGTGCTTTGGGGTTTTGAACCCTTAAAACATCCAAGAGTTTGAGTTTGTTCTGTTTCAGTTTTTTTTTTTTAAATTTTCTTTTACTGTACTGTAGTATTTTAAATGGATGTGTGAATAAAATAGGGTTTTTTTTTGGGGATATTTGATTTTTTTATACCAAAAAAGTAATTAATAAAAAAAAATCAGAGTTATTCATAAAAAAAAAAAAAAAAAAACACTGCAGATTTTGCTCTCAAAACTTCAAACTAAAAGGGCCCCCCCCAAAATGTGTTGGCAAAGGGGTCGGCCTTTTGCTGTTATGCATTGCGTGTTTGGGGTTTTTGGGGTAATACTTCAGGTGTGAAGGCCCCTGTTCTTCTTGTTGCCCGGGGGAAGAAGTACATTTATGAGCCGAATTTGAGGATTAAATCGTTTTGTTTTTTTCTTTCCCCCCCTTAAACCCATCAAAAGGGTTTCTGCTCATGTAGTCTGTCCCCCGGTAGGGTTCTAGTCCCCCCAGCAATGCCATTTCCCCCTGTTTAAAAAACCCCCCAAAATTGTTTATTTTGGTTGTTTTTAAGAAAAAATTCATGTGCTGATTTCTTTGAGCAAAAATCAGTTACCCCTTTTTAAATTTCCATTTATTTGTGAACAAAAATCCCTTCATGGATCTTTTTTCCCAGGGAAAGGGTCATCCAAAAAACAATTTTCAAAATTGGGGTTTTTTTCAGCAATTCAAAAAAAGGGGGTTTTTGTTTACATACTCCTTTAAAACCAACCCTGTCTGTTATAGTTGTAAAAAAATTGGTCAAAAAATAATCTCAAAAATTTGGGAAAAAACGTATTCCTTGGGGGGGTTTTTTTAAAAGTTTACTTTAAAAGGGAAAATTTTAAAAAAAAGGGGAAATTTAAAAAGTATTAAAATTTAAACAGGTTGTGTGGTGTGAGTTCCCGAATTTTATATTAAATGCAAAAAAAAAAAAAGACTAATTAGGTTGACAGGGTTTTTTGGTTGGGGTTTTTTTAAAAAAATTTTGGGGATGCTTAATTTTGAATCCCCCCCCGATTACCCCAAAAAATTGGGGTTTACAAGACCCCGGGGGGGGAAAAAAACTCAATTCAAACAATTCTTAATCCCGTGTAGCTCCCCTTCCTTTTGGTCTAAGTTCCGAACATTCACTACTATTGAAACTAGCTCCCCAAATTAATTATTTGTCCGTGGGGTTCGTTCTGCAACGGATAAAAAAAATTTTGGGGGATTTTAAAATAATTAAAAGAGCTATCTTGAAATGGATTAACCATAAAAGGATCCTATGAAGAGTGATTCCCTTGAATAAGTTAATGTTTAATTTTTTGTTTTAGAAAAAAGGGGGAGTTCGCCAAATATCCCCTTTTTTTAAAAAGAATCTAATCTAGGTGTTTAGGCCAGAAAAAAAACGGATTTTAAGAACGAAATTTTAAAAAATTTAAAAAAGGGGAAAAATTGAAAATTTTTAAATTTTAAATTTTTGTCGATCCGTGACCGCTTTAA